>OU342493.1:4937500-6212300 GCA_910589525.2 Ennomos quercinarius
TTGAATCTTATTTTTTAAACTGAAGATGACATTTAGGCCGCCAAAAGCATCACACACACTTACAAAACTTATAGACATCCTTATTAATAAACGCGTTGTAGTTTTTAATTAGTTAACCCATCATTTGTCTTTTTCGATCACTTTCAATATTCAACTGACAAAAAGGACAAAAGCTGAAGTAACTAATCTAAAACTACTACGCATTAATAAGGCCGTTACGGTCTAAATCATTTAATATTGATTATGATTATGGTTTATCACCTTGATGATTAATTATTTGGACTCCCTATAATATAGGTCCTAATAGTTAATCATCAAGGGTATCATAGGGTATATTGGTTCAGAAAAATAAACTTGAAACTTAATAGTGCAGTTTTTTTTTTTTTTTTTTTAACGGGCAAATTGCCTTTATTACTCTTAGTGCATTATTATAACTATTAGTGCAGTTTTTTAATGTTCTTCTTTTCATGTAGGTAAGTCAGACTTGGTCTCAGAACCTTGGTCTAAAAAGACCACCCGAAGGAACACGAAACTCTCGTTAGGCCAAGTCAAAATCCTTCCTTCAGTTGGTAAGACAAATACTCATTTGTCTTACGACAACAGCCGGGACCGTGCCCTTCAAAGCACGGTTAGGTAATGCTCAGACGCTAAATACCTCTTTTGTAGCGGTCCTACAGTATAATGCTACGTATAATTGATTCACACCTAAGTCATCGTAGTAGTCATACGTAGTTCATAAGATGTAGCCCACACAGCATAATACTATTAGAGGACTAAAACCAGTCTTTGATCAGTTAATGGGGAATAGAGTAGTACAAAGTGAAAGAATTATACAAAAAAGTAAAAGTTTAAGATAGGACAATAAAGTAGATACAAGATATCCTTTGTAAAAATGTTAATTAAACGTAACTACATTATTAGAAAGCAAATCTTACCCCAAGATCCCACAACTGCTTGTAATACGAATTCAGCAACATCCTTAGCACAACACTATGTTAAACACTCCAATTAATATCCGTTTTGCTACAATCATTTTCTAAAAGTACTAGGATATCATAACTAATCCGGAGATGTAGAACTGCCTAAGTAAAAGAGAAAGTTTTTCTCTGAAGGGCTCGTGTTAAGGCGGGCGCCCTCGTCCGGTTCTATGCACAAGTGATAAGTGCAAGTTAGGGGCTTGCAAGCGTCGCCATCGATCGAACCCCCTGGCGCACCTGGCTTCGCTCGGGAAATTGTCTTGGGGGGGGAAGTGGCGCCAGACGAACTTTTTTAAGCCCATCGACGTGCCGAAACGGCGCGGTAAACACTTCGCCACCTTCTTATCTAATTATGTACCTATAAGATTTTTGTACGTAATTGTAATTATGAAATATGAAAACAAGTCGGTGTCTATGTAGGTATTTTCGTGTCCCTAACCAAGCTTTATACTATACCTACCTAACTGGAAAAAAATATACAGGTGTCGTAATTCAAACACAAAATGAGGACGTACTCTTCGACAGTTCTAAAAGTACCTAATAATTCATGAGAGATTGAATGTGTTATCCGCTACGAGCCTGCTACGCTGCTACAAAACATCTACGAAACTTAGAAACTGTAGTTTTTTATATTCTGTGGTTTTACATCGAACTCGTACATTTTTATTCTGGGATATTTTGGAGTTTTTTATAAGAATGATTTTATCAGATGGTTATATTACTAAGTTTCGTATAATCATGTATTTATCTCACGATACGAGTAGATAACTGACACAACGGGGAGCCTATCTGTTTTTCATATATAGATGGCCTTGGAGTACCTTATTTGAGTGGGCTGTCTGTGTGACTCACTCCCATGGAGTAGGTGTATCCGGCAGTCACCTGGCTCATTCCATCGAGTACCGATACGCAAGGTTAGCTTATAAGCATCACACCCATGATGTGACGGGTAGGGTAGGAAGGCATGAGCCGCACCGTAGTGCAAGTGGTGTTCAGGGGTTGCCCCCTCCGCCCGCCGCGTAGTAGGAATATCCTTCACCTCCCCGCCTAGGTCAGGGTTAACGGGCCCCCGAGCTGGGGTGACGAAGCCACCTTCGACCTTGGTTCTGGTGCGTAATGCACCACCTACATATGTATAACAAACCCCGTAGGCTTCACCACCATTTAACAAAACGACGGTTCCGTTCAAAAATCTCCTTTAATCTAAGTTTTAGTCTATATGATACCTAGAACCAGAGCGTCCAAATTGCGAAATAGTTACGACGAGTTAACATGAGCAATTACGTAGAGCTCAATAAAAACAATACATTTCTGGACATGCGTATAGCTGGCATCTCGAATCATGTCTTACAGAAATTTGGTTGAGCTTTATGAGGCTAGCATTAGAGGTGATAATTCGTCACAGTCATTTGAAGAAAATGACCATTCGATAGAGAATCGTGCTGCGTTTTGCTTGAGTCGGAAATCGCGTGTAAACCGTGGTGCCAGCTATTTTTAGTATTTTCGGTGTTGTTCGCGAGGGTTAAGGTTGAGATTTGCGTGAGGGGTTTTGTGGGAGTTGGGTGGAAGTGGGTCGATAAGACCCGGGCGCCCGCGCGATCGATAGAGGGGCAAAGCGCCGTGCATCGCCCGCCGCGGCCGCGCTGCGTGCCTACACACAACAATACATTCCGTGTTCTTCACCCTAATGCCTTCTGTCAACGAATAATAGGCCTATCTGATGAGTATCAGATTTGACATGCCTGTCTTTTTCATGAGGGATAACAAAGCTGCGTCTTTCTTCAATTGTTTTGTACCTACCTACATCTAAAAATTTAAAACATCTAAGGGTGGGTTTATTCACCAATAGTTAAGGTAACCAATGGTTAAAAACTCTACGCTTGCACCTCATGTGGGGAAGAGAACTTTTTTTTCAAACTCGTATTGCTTGTTATAATTATAAAATTTTGACATTTTTGACATTAAGCACTGTGTAATGTTGTTTAATTATGGCTCCCGACTATTATGAATGTACGATAATTAAATTTTTATTATTTTTAAATACATTATTTAGTTTTCACTTGTAAAAGTGGTAAAAATAACCTATTTGCAAAAAAATTTTGATTTGATTTGATTAGATTTGATTTGATTTGATTAACAAATATTGACCATTGGTTAGAATTTGTTAGAGCTTTTAACCATTGATTACCTTAACTATTGATGCAAGAACCCACCCTAAGCAACATTGCTTTAAGCATTGCTTATTACAATATGAAAAATGAATAAAGATGGTCCAAAACTGTTCTACATTACGTAAATACATAGTCACAACGTCACGTACCTAGCTAATAGGTATATCTACTTATGGTAGCATTGCCCCGATTAATTCTCCGATGAAATGCAATCAATCAATTCTGTCGTTATATAAATACGTTATATAGAGCGTTACCAGAATGTTAGTCACGTTCCGCATGAACCGAGCGTTATGATAATAGTATTTATCATCATCATCAGCCTGAAGACGTCCACTGCTGAACATAGGCCTCCCCCATAGAGCACCACCTTGAGCGGCTGCTTACCTCCTGTATCCATCGGCTCCCCTGATTCTGACCAGATCCCAGGTCACCCTAGTGGGGGGCCGGCCTACGCTGCGTCTTCCGGTTCGTGGTCACCGCTCGAGAACCTTTCTTCCCCACCGGTTGTCGACTCTACGAGCGATGTGGCCTGCCCACTGCCACTTCAAGTAGCTAATTCTAAAAGCTATATCGGTGACTTTAGTTCTCTTGCGGATCTCCTCATTTCGGATCTAATCTATACTTTTTTGTGGGTAGGCATAAGATACGTGTCATATTATATCACGCACCTCGTACACTTGGATGACTCGAACAAAAAAATGAACTTATCTAAACTTATAAATATGCTGGTCATGGGATGATGAGACAGTTACAAAATCCTTGTCATGGACGAAGCTCATTAACGCTATCTAATCCTTGGTTATCAATCGATTGAGTCCCGTTTACTAGATAACGATTGATTCAGGTCATCATTTTTAGTGATGTAGAAAACAACTTGTCTTTTCTTGTGTCTTTTGCATACGACGCCAAAATAAAAATACTTAATGATAAATTATTTCGATTATTGTAACAAATGTTGCTGCTCAAGTTAAATTGAAGATTATATACTCCAAATACTTGGACGAATAAATAGCATCAAGGTCGTAAGTTTGTTTTACTCACGTTTAACGTAGTTTTTGAACAACACGTTATTGTATTATTCTGATTTCTAGTCTTTGTCTGTTGTCATTTACGCAACAAATCATGAAAACGCCAAAGACGAATCCGAAGGTTGGTAGAAGCGACGATCCGCATTGACTCACTTAGTTATAGTTTTTCATACCACGTGATCTGCTCTTTCTTCATTATAAAAGAAACAAAAGAAAGTGACGTCGTCAGTTTTTGTTTTTGGATTCTGATTTTCCCTCTAATAAAATATTCAAAGATAAAAAAGAAATAGAAGTGTCAAACACAGCAAACCTGAAAGTTGTACACGTAGAACTTTAGAGTATAGACTAAAAGCATAGAGAGAACTTGATTATGTGTCAAGCGTACCACTTTTTTGGACACTTTTTATATGATGTGGACACTTTGATGTGAATGAGTCTGACAGATTTGTATAGAAAAAACAGTTGACTCGAGTCGAAAAAATGGTACCGTGACTTTTCGCAAGCGTAGCTAATTACCATATGTTTGTTTCTTTCCTTCGCCACTGACGCAGCGATACGTGTGAGCAGTACAAATATAATATCGTTTTGATGATCTCTCTATGCTATTTCTAAGCGTAGAACGTAGTGCGGTTATATGCTTTTTGGTAATAAATTACCTACTGTTATTATACCTACTGTTTTCAAGGAGCTCAGATTTTTTCTTCTTCGTCGTTTTCGAAATCACACAGGTATAATATTGTCAAAGCGTCAAAGACTAACCTGAAAGTTGATGGTAGAAGTGACGATCCGCATGGACTCCGCGTAATTTCGCAACACCGAGTCTGTGCTGAGGCAACTCTGGCGCCACTCGTACAACTGTTCGAGCCGCGTCACGCATCGCTCGCAGATCTTCTTCGGCAGGAAGTCGTCCTTCGATATCTGCTGGATATATTCGTTTATCTTAGTTAGGAAGCTAAATACCACAGGTAGCTGACATCTTCATCATATTCAGACAGGTAATAAATAGGTCTGCGTGTTCAGAAGCCAAATGATAAAGATCAAAATAATCTAATACTAAAAGCTACTAGCTACACTACCTACTACAAAGAACATTTGGACTGTATACCAGCCGCTATGACTTATAAACAGGCCAAATGCTCCAGCTCACTACCCGTAGGCATGGCGTACCCAACATGGCAATGTTGCCAGCATATTGGGCACGTAGATCAATTATTTTTACGTATATCAATTATTTTTCCAAAATAATTTATGTACGTAACATGACTTCAGCTTTATTTTGTAGTTTCCATCATCATCACACTAATATTAGAAATGCGCTAGTTTGTGTGTGTTTGTGTTGTACCCTCTTCACGCCACTGCAGCTAAAGGGATTTAAATGTAATTTGCAATGGAGATAGCTCATACGCTGGTTTAACACAAAAGATACTTTTTATCCACGAGTAAAACCGTGGGGCGCAGCTAGTAGAGTATTAACAAAATTGGAAATTTTTCTTCCTCTGAATTCATTCAATGTTTTGGGTGTTATCTTGTAGTGATAAATTAAAATGTCATACCTCCACCCCACGAAATAATCGTCTAATCATACAGCGAACCAAACACCCTCTAAAGCTCCCCTCTAAATTGATATTGACATTAATAAATACATCAATGTGTACAAACAACCAATAATCGAAGTTCTCATTAATTATACGATTAGGATGTATCGTAACTGTGATCACAAAGATAAAGTGGTTCATCTGCACGGGTGGATATTTATTCTATGACCGTATTATTATGATAGTAGTATAGTTCAACGGTCTTGTAATAGGTATTCACGTAGGTAGATAAGCTGGGTCCTGAACTGTGTTACTAATATTAATTCAGGTGTTTGACCTGACGTACCTACATACCTGCGTAGGTCGAGGTAATCATAGGTTACTTAGAATTTGTTCGTGTAAAAGTCAGTACATAAAACAGATGCATGGCGAACTAACTGTACCTAATAAAATTGTCTACCTTTTCGCTACTTTATATACTTAAATATTTTTTCCTATTATTAACCTTTCCTAGTTTCAAAAATTAAAATAATTTAAATAAATATTGAGACATAGAATGGAGATAAAAATATCAACAGGTATCGTGAGTCCATTTTTCTTGTTCCACTTCCTTGTTCATTGGCTACGAAGAGTAGCCCGCCCGTAGTGGCCCGTAGCGCGCAGGCGTCTACGAGCTACGCACCTCTACGTCCCGTAGCCGTTCGTAATATTGCAGTTTTCCTTCACCTTTGAATGTTGTTTACTTTTCCCAATTTTCTCAAATCTTTCTAACAAAAGACAAATCAGCCTGCTTTCCGTCCACGAGTCATAAGTATCGATTGAGTGCGAGTCGAGGTCATTGTAAAAATAAATAAATGTCAAGGACGCAAGACAAAGGATATCATCGAAAGTAACTCACCATGGTCGGCAGGCAGGTCCTGAGTTTGAACAGGATCTGCCTCTGCTCGGACTCCTTATCGAAGATATGGAGCCGAGGCCCGCTCTTGAGGGAGCAGAGACGACATAGGTCGGTGAACGCCGTGAAGTTGAGGTCCTCCGGCTCAGTCATGGCGAAGCACCTGATGAGGAGGTCGAGGAGGCAGGAGTTGTCCATGTGTACGGCGGTGTCGGGTGGCGGGTCGGTCAGCGCGGCATCGCGGGTGCAGGCGGGGAGACGGTCGCGCCGCCACTGCGTCCGGGGGGGCACTGTCGCGCCCCGTCTCCCTTCGCCCCCCTCGCACCCCCTCTGCTCTCCTCGCACCCCCCTACCCCCGCGCAACGCACGCAGCCCCTTCGACATACATTGTACTGTACGCAGTGCTTATGCTCCGGACAATTCTGAATGACGGATCAACCGATTCTGCATAGAATTGCTTGTCATTTCTGTAGTATGGAACGACAGGAATCAGTATTGAAGCTAGCTAGAGATACCTAATTATATTGATTAACATTACCATTTTAGTTTTTTTATGTAAATTAATGACGTGACGAGCTAGTCGTTCGCGTGATGTTAAGCGTCACGGCTGCCCAAAACAGATTGCAGTATCACTCGGAACGCTAAATTGACATAGTTTTGCGTGACACGCTGCACTGGGCACGTCAGCCTGAGACATCACATAGTCTAGTAATAAGATTACCAGACTGATTACAGATCATAAAGTCTCATTTGCCCAGTAATTTTAATAGCTATAATGCCCTTCAAACCAGAACACATTAACAGGTGTCACGTAGTATTATTAATATTTATTTTTACATAAAATAAAGATACAATCCCCGTAATAAAGTAGAGTATATAACTAAATATCCCAGTAGTTCGCAAACCTAACCCACCGATTCCACAAATAAAAACACGGGTTAGTGCGCGAGGGTGAAACTCCCAAGGTTGTAGGGAGCTGTAGTACTGTACCCACTCAATGCCCTCAGGGTGGCCGTCGTAAGGGTGGCACCCGGGAAATGCGTGCCAGTTTTCCCACTTAACATCGCAGACGTCTGATGTGCAACTGATTATGACGTAGATGAATTAGACAGTCATTATACATCCTAATTCGTTGACGAGAGGCTGAAGAAGTAAAACACTTATTACTGTTTGAAATGAGCTTAAAACCTATTCTTACATCCACCTAAATACCTACCTGTGTGCAAAGAGTGTTTCTACCTACGTTCGTTATTTTTACGAATGAAACACGGGAAGCTAATAAAGGTGTCAATTGTTTACAAAATCACAGTCCACAAAGTTAGATTATTTATGTTTTATAGTAGTTACAGTATGTAAACGTTGAATGACTTAAGTACGATGTTTATCGTAAGTCACACAATAAGTCATAAGCATGGAGAATGGCAGCAGTATTCCACATATTAAAAACAATCCGATGGACGCCTGCCAAGTGTGATGTATGTTTGATTTTATCAAAGACTAGCTTTTGCCCGCGGCTTCGCACGCATGTATTATGTTATTTCTACGTTTAGGTAGTCTAATAATAGCTTAGTTCATGCATTTCCTCTATACCAAATCACAAAATCCACAAATTTTTTTCGAAGCTCAGCACGTATTAGCAGATTAGGTAGCACACGTGTAAAAGTGTTGTTTAGGTTGTAGGTAGGTATGGCTTTTCACGTGTCATCAGATCACCTACACATTGATAAAATAGTCAGTTAGAAACTGCAAATCATATGTATGTACCTACTTAGACCTACCTTATACTTAGCCGTTTGTTTTTTAAATATACGGTAGATCTAGGCATCTAACGAATAAAAGTTCTATGGTATACCTACATACCAGTGATACGTTCGATCTTTTCCTTGTCATTTTCACTTCAACAGATTGTTCTTGTGTTTTCACCATAAAAACCGTTCAAGTCTTGATAAGAGGTTCCAGTAAATTTTGTTTAGGTAGTAGGTATACCTACTTAAGTATTTACCTATTATTTAGGCAGTTTAGAAAAATACAAAACAAACACACATTGGTCAGTTTTTCACATCCGCGCGCTTTTCGTTCCAAAGAGTATCTTTGTTGCATTCACCACATATTTTTTTTTACTTTCATAAGCTTGACTCCATACGAATTGAGTATTTAGCCAGTGTCAATAATAAGATTATAAAATACTTACTTTACAGCTGGAGTATTGCATTAACCTATACGATGCGTACGTAATTAGTTTTGTTAATACTAATTAGAAATCACAAGTATTTACGTACGCCACTGTAAAAAGAGTTGACATTTATATTATGTCCGGTATTTACCACGTTGTCTCATTCCCACTGCACTTTCAACATAGTGGTGGGAGTGAGAAAATAACATGTGTACAAAGCTCTAATCAGATTCGCTTTTGCAAAGAATGTTCCATTTTTAGGGTTCCGTAACAGTTTTAAAATAAAGGAACCCTTATAAGTAACTGTACTTACCTAATAATATTAATAATATGACATTGATAATACTGTTTTTTTATTATTTGTTTTTATATTGTATACATTAAATGACTTTTTTTAAAAATATTTTATTTGTAACGCCTTAGACGCTTTTTTGTACTGTTATGTTACAAACTGTAAAATAAATTGAATTTGAATTTGAATATGAATTTGAGGTAAGATCACTTTGTTGTCCGTCTGTTTGTCTTTCTAAATATCTGTCGAGACCATTACTTATTTTAGGAATAACTGAAAGAATTAAGCTGAAATTGATATATATGATCAATTAATTCAAATACGGCTATCAACATCATCATCATCATCATAATCATCATCATTAACAACAACGTCCTTAAGACGTCCACTTTCAAAGACCTTTCTTCTTCTTGCCAAATTCTAATAAACTTTACAACTTGTCCGTAGAGCCAAGCAATTACCACCAAAAAAGAAAAAAGAAGTTTAAATTCTGATTGCATAAATACACCCAAAGATATAATTAACCTTCTTGGAGCAACCGAGTAACCAATAATTTTTACTCTAACCTGTGGTTTGTTCCAAATAGAATATAACTGCTTAGTTTGTTCATTGAAAAGCCCACAGACCTAAAATATTTTAACTATTAAAACTCATTTACTTACGTGAAAGAAGAAGAAGAAATCAAAATCGAACGTTACACGGCCATGTTGCTAATTCGAGGATCTTACCATAAAGTATAATTATACTTACCTATATCTAAGTACCCTTAGAGTATAGACTAAAAGCAAAGAGGGATCATCAAAACGATAGTATATTTGTACTGCTCACACGTATCGCTACGTCAGTGGCGAAGGAAAGAAACAAACATATAGTAATTAGCTACACTTGCGAAATTTCACCGTACCATTTTTTCGACTCGAGTCAACTGTTTTTTCTGTTTAACTTTTCGCAAGCGTAGCTAATTACTTTATGTTTGTTTCTTTCCTTCGCCACTGACGTAGCGATACGTGTGAAGAGTACAAATATAATATCGTTTTGATGGATATCTCTATGCTTTTAGTCTATACTCTAAGTAAGTACTCTTTTAAAACATTTGTCATAAAATATTTCGTATCATTGGCTAAGTACAAATGTCGTCTAATGCCAAAATAAAAAAAACATCTACTTTCACACTATAATATTTGTTGGTATATGTATCTATTTAACTTCTAAAATGCTAAACAAACCTGTAAAAATATAAATAGGAAACCTGTAAAATGTTTTGATTCTCTTAGAGTAGCGGTACTAATATTACTCTTTAGTCATATCCATTCACAGAGTCTTTTTCTTTAATCTTTGCCTCCAGATAAACATGTGGCACAGAGTGTAGTCAATTGTTTTTTTTCTAATCTGTGACAATATGTGGTAACTTACAACCACAGCTTACAACTTACCGTTATGGCGGAAACAGTAGCCAACTTAAAAAAAACTTACCTAAAACCTTTACCTAAAAATCTAACTTAGTAACGTACCCAAAACCTTCCCATTCATTCAATAACGCATTTAAAAATATTGATAGACAGAGAAGAGTTAGTTGTATGAAACGTGCGCTACACTTATACGTGTAGCGCACGTTTCATACAACTAACTTTTTTCTCTATGGGAGTCCCATCTCTTCAGCGTAAGCGGTTATTTTCTCTATGCTTACTATAAGTAACCAAAAAAAAAACCATCAAGCGGCCATGTTGTTTAAAACTCCGATTCGTTCCGTAATGAAATCTTAATAATTGTCATCAAATTTTTTTAAACGATATTTCAATTTTAATATATCCTATGTTAAGCGCCGGTTATTTCTAAGCATATTAGTTAAAACCGCATGAAAATCCATTCAGTATTTTAGGAGTTCAGTCATAACAAACAAACAAACAAACAAATAAACAAACAAACAAACAAACAAACAGACAAAGTGTTTAAAAAGTGGCTTAACGTGATCAGCGGCTAATTTTAAGCCAACCTGTGTAATTTTTTTGTTGATATCTTGCAATTACAGACTTTTTTATCTCTACAGTTTTATTATATGTATAGATATGATTTATAGTGTTCGATTGATTCGGGCGTGTTAAATACAAAATGATACCTGAATGATTAATTTAAATGTGAAGGGAAAATTTAAATCACGAACGGGATTTGAAACTGGATCTATCTACTTGTCTTTCAGTAGGTTATAGAAACTAGATATGAAAGATATGAGATCGCTTATCATGGGAGCTGTCTCGGCGTGAGGACGGATGGATGAGAGTGTAACCCTTCGTGATTCAAATTGTTTCAAAACTCAAATCTCAAACACGATAATTGTATTACAAATAGGCTATTTTTAGCACTTTTACAAGCCAAAAGTAGGTAATATATTTAAAAATAATAAAATTACATTATTGTGCATACTAAGCAAGCATAATTAGGCAAAATTACATAGTGCTTAATGTCAAAATATTATATAACAAGCCCATTACAGTACGAGTTTGAAAAAAAAATTATCTTTTCCACAACAGGTGCAAGCAATCCGGCACAATGTAGAATAGAAAACTCCGATTACTGATTACTTTCTACTGCTATAAACCTTTTGATACCAGAATGGATACATTTTGTATACCTAATATACATAGACTTAGTGTCAAAATAGGGCGAATTTTGTGCCTATATAGTGTTGATTATGGTAAATCCCTCTCGGTAGACAGTATAATTATAATATGCTCCTTAATAAACACCCATTGACGGTTTGATGGTGGACGATGATGCCTTTTTGTACGGTTTATTATACATAGTTGGCTTTCTCCATGAGACGTTATAACTCCGTGAAATTAAACCTACTCTACCTCTTTTTCCCCATTGTATCTATATGTTATTTCTTATTGTTCCTTTACACGAACTCATTATAACTGAATATACCTTTTTGCTTTTGTGTGTCAATGACAATACATGACCTCGTTTGTCTGACCTAATCGCGTTCAAGTACGAGTCAAGTGTGTCAATCACAGAGTACCTTTTTCAATTTATCTGTCTATTTTGGTTGAAAAATATAAACAATCTCAATGTAAATAGGGTGAACAATTCTGTCTCGTAGTTTTCTTGTTAATAACCTCGTGAAATCAGATTAATTATTTAATCAAATATTTAGAGGGGGAAAAATCAACTCATTTCATATTCAAACAAGTTCTGGAAGTTTTGGTTCGTAAATATTTCGCAGCATGTCGGTAGGCTCATCGGATTCTGACGCCGAAATCCATTCGTATTCGGAAAGGACACTGGCTATTATCAAGCCAGAAGCTTACGAAAATGCCGAAGCTATTGAAGACACAATTAAAAACAATGGCTTTAATATACTTGCGGTTAGTCAAATGGTTTATTAAATTAAATGGTAGAGTGCCTCGGATGTTTCCCTTATCGTTTTTTGAGCGATGGCAAATCTAAAATCAATATTTATTTTTAGTGATATGGAGATGATTGTGTCCTTGATTTCACAGAATTTGCTCTCATCATCATCATCATCAACAGCCTGAAGTCATCCACTGCTGTCATAGGCCTCCCCCACGGAGCGCTACTTTGAGCGGCTGCTCGCCTCTTGCATCCATCGGCTCCCCGCGGCTTTCACCAGATCGTCGGTCCACCGAGTGAGGGGCCGGCCTACGCTGCGTCTTCCGGTTCGTGGTCGCCACCCGAGAACCTTCCCCATCGGTTGTCAGTTCTACGAGCGATGTGGCCTGACTATTGAATTTGCTCTATTTACATAGATCTTTATAAGAAAAGAATAGTGATAATACCTAAACGTGTAGGCGAAGACGTTCTCATCAGTAATAACCGAGGTTTGAATGGGATATAAAAATAATAACGAGATGAAGAGATAAACATAGCGACCATTAACATAACTTGGCTATAACAGCGTTCGATAGTAGGTACGTATATATTCTTTTACGTTCACACAATAACTCTAGGCATTAAAATAGGCATGATGGAGAACGATGCCCTAGCCTGGACGCATGTCTGACGGTGATAGCTCTATATTTATGGACAGTTATACACACAAAGACATCTTAGGCCTACTAAAATTATAAATGTGAACTGATGCTTACATCATCGTTTGTGACCGCTGAAACGGCTGAAAGGATTGTGTTGTTTTTTGTGTATATTAGTTCTTTGTCATGTGCACAATGTGGGGCGTAATAGTAGGAACACCCCATCTCTTTCCGTGGGTGTCGTATAAGCCGGCTAAGGTATCTAGGGAATAGGCAGCAGCATTCTCGTCAGTCTTCATTATAATCTAGTGCGATCACCAAAAGCCGCCTGCTAGGCGTAGTGATTAGGGCACCTCCATACTCCCTATGATAAGGGTCCAAGGTATTTTTAAATATGCAGAAAAAAAAAGATAATGATTAAAAATGCCATTCATGTCTGCAGTGACTAATAATAGGGTTTAGTCCGTAGGTCGCCATGGCGGAATTGGCGGAGTCGGACATACCCGCGGGCCCGTGCCCTGCGGGATCCATGAGGACACAGATATCTACTATACTAGTCAGAGACAGATAGGACAGCTCTATATGATCGACAATTAGTTCCCGTGTATCCACGAAACGCTGGTGTCGCCATAGCGATGTACCTAGCTCCATATTCAAATATCGATATCGATACCATAGTGACGCGCCACGCCAAAAAAATATCGACATGGAAGTTACATAGGAAGTTATTATTATTATTTTAACCTATTACATTTTAATACTACAGGAAGATGAAGCACCCGCTAATAAGGATTAAATGAAACAAAAGAGACTGAAATAGCTTTTATTTATTTTTATTCCTTAGCCTAAGCTTTGTATTTTTACTGCCATTTTTAGGCCATTTTTTGGGTTGAAACCATTTTTATTTTAATTATTTATTTTTGCTATTCAAATTGAGTTTACTCACCAGATAAGCTCAAGGGAATCCCGTGCAACACTTCATTTGCAGTGAACAAGGATATCCATGCAGAAGACGGTTACCCATCCCATCAAATTGGGGGTATATCAAAGTGATTTTGGCGAACACGTTTGTTCACTAAGACAGGCCACTGAGCTCAGTATTTGTAGGAATCAGAAAAGACAACCATGATTCGCGTAATTTATCGTCCCTTGGGATACTTAACAGGCGATGAGTTTTATTAGTTGCAAGCTTCAACATGACATTTTCGCGTCGCCATAGTGTTGATCAATAACCATAGTCACTGCCCATGCTCAACTGATTAAGATAATTGGTATATAATTTGAAGTAAGAGCGATGGTGGCAGAGCGGTAACATGTGCACTTCGCAATCTTACGGCACCAGGTTCGAGCCTCGGCCTTGCACCGATGATTTATCTAGTAAGTTATGTGCAGTTTTCGATGCCATCCGTGCCTCCGAGAGCCGTCGGTCCCGGTTGTCATAAGACCATCTATGGCAATCGTTACGGGTAGTCAGACGCCTGATAGAATCTGATACCAGGTCTAACCATCCTTGTTACTGGTTCCTTATGGGTTGTGAGATCAGATGGCAGTCGCTCAGGGCCAGATCTTGTATAAGGGCAATTTGAGCTTCAGCCCAGCGCGCCGTGGAGATAAAGGGCCCCCAGCCCCCACTGAAATTTAACGGGTCTTATCTAGATTTACTTTTAAATGTGCGAAACCTGAAACTATCAGGATTAACGAAAAACAAGAACAGCTGAGAATTAGGCAAACTCACGGTCCGATCCTGTAGTCGCTCGTGTAATTCTGGTAGCTTGCCGCTACAGATTAGACTGGGAGCTTGGGAGCCGACCCCAATAACAAATGCGAAATGGGAAAAAGGCAAAGAAGATGATGATAATGATATATTAATTTGAAATTATACACAAAAAGCCAGAAAAACTACGAATTATACCGATTAATTAGGTTGTGTTATGTACATAATTTCCATGACAACAACACAATTGATTTTTGACACTATAGAAGTCACTTGATGCAAAGAAAATGTCGGAATGCGTGTGACACGAGCGTTTCGTGGAGACATCGGTACTAAAGCTGACCCGGGCCTGCATGAGGATTACTCCCCACACTAGGTTGAAAAAAAAGACATTTTTGTCACATTTTAAAATTTAAAAATTCATTCACCGAATCAATTGTGATTCGGTGAATGAATTCCAAATCCAAAAGCATTCGTCACCACTTATGTAACCGGTGCTTTAAAACTGATAAACGCATTTTTTTAAAGTCATCCGGAAAACTGTTAAATACTTTAGCTGCCATGACATTGGCATTTTTCTTCAATACATAAAAGTCCTCCAGTCCGACCCACGTTTAAATCCACGTGCGGACCGTGGATTTAATTGCGGGAATGTTACCAATAATAGGTATATGTGCCTTTTCAATAAGCAAGACTTTTCTCTGAATCTGATGGAATAGGATTTGCAACAGTCAACAGCCACATTCACCATCATCAACAGCCTGAAGACGTCCACTGCTGGATATAGGCCTCCCCCATGGAGCGCTACTTTGAGCGGCTGCTTGCCTATGCATCCAACGGCTTCCGCCGCTGTTTGACCGGGTGTCAGTCCACCTTGTGGGGTGTCGGTTCACCTTGTGGGGTGTCGGTTCACCTTGTGGGGTGTCGGTCCACCCTATGAATCCACCAACCAAAATTTTTCTATTGTACCTACGCATAAAAGGTTTTCTAAATAAAACTTATTAAACATACTGGAGCGTCCTAAATTATTATCCAGACATTTTTGCACTCGATACTACTTACTCATCGGTTATAGGGTTGCCACGCGATATGCAAATCTCATATCAGCAATAGTACGCGAGAGGGGTCGTCGTTAATTATTCCACGTCACATACAACCCTTAATGGACGATAGGGCTTTTTTTTTTTTTTTTTTTTTTTTTTTTTTTTTTTATGTGATTGAATGACGTGACGAGCTAGTCGTTCACCTGATGTTAAGTGACACGGCCGCCCATAACAGTTGCAGTGTCACCCGGAACTTTACAACAATAAAGTTTCGCGCGACACTACACTGCGCACGTCATCCTGAGACATCACCCAGTTTAGTAATCAGATTACTAGACTGAGTGATCAGATCATAAAGTCTCATTTGCCCAGTAATTTCACTAGCTACAATGCCCTTCAAACCGGAACACAGTAGTGCTTGCACACTACTGCTTGGCGGCAGAATAACTGGCAAAGCGGTGGTACCTACCTAGACGAACTTTGCAGAAAAGTCCTACCACCTAGTAAGGGTAGTTAAGGGCTGTCGCATGTTCTCAATAATTGTAATTCATATTTATTTTCATATCTAGTTTTAAACAGATATGTACTAAGTACATTTTTTAAATTGTGCCTGTTTCATTATAATAAGCGATAGTTTGTGATGGCAATGGTACGATGAGGTTTAAATAATTGCTATCTGCCCAATAGGTAGGTATACCTACTTATGGCTTATTTTTTGCAAATAGTTCTTAGTTGTTGATTCATAATTATCTACAACAAATCGTTAAAAATAAACTTCTCGTGAGGTAAAAAGCAACGGGGTTTTTAAATATTTGCATCAGAATGACTATGACTAAAACATCGAACCAATATAGAACTTATTAGGCGTTTATTACTGTAGGAAGTGAAACGTTATCCGTTTGTATATTTGTTTTTTTTCGTTTACACCCAAACAGCTGAACCAATTTGAATGAAATTTTGCACACAGACTGCTCCCGCTACCGAGATTACCATAGGGTTTACTTTTAGTCCCGGAAAATAGAGATTTCTCACGGGAAACCGAGCAAGTTGCATGTGAAATTGCGGGGTGCAAAGTAGTTTAAAATATTATTGCTAAACTGTTAAATTTGACAACCCTGCAACCTCTTTAGATCTCAGTATACACCCTTGCTCTCAACGGTGGACGGTCATGCTTTTATCTACGAAAAACATTACAAATATCTAATTACATATTCTTTCGTGTTGACGTTTCGAGGGGTCAGTAGTTCAGCCCTTTCGCAATATTAGATCTGACCAGCCAGAGATAATCGAGCTTTGTTGCATTTGAATGTAGGGAAGGGTCATTAAAAAATAATGGCCTTTGAAGTTCGAACATCTTGTCTTTGCAAGGCGAAGAAATAAAATCTAAGAGGCAATTATTCAATGGCTGGATAAAGTTATCTGTACAATAAACTGACAAAACATTATTTGTTTTAGTAAGTTCTTATAGTAATTACAAAATTCAGTTTTTATGTTACGGTGTTAGTAGGTTGACCAGCCGCCCTGCGGTAAAAACCGCAGTAAGCCGTTGGTTCGAAGAGGCAAGCGCCCGCTGAAAGTGGGGCTCTATCCTTTTAACTGTAGACTAATTGCATGACTGCGTCATTGAATCCATAAGCAAGATAAAACATGTTCTCATTCGTTTGGTTCCAGAAGCGCATAGTCCACCTCACCCCGGAGCAAGCCGCTGAGTTTTACAAGAGTCATTATGGACACCAGCACTTCCCTCATTTGGTCGCTCACATCTCTAGCGGCCCGATTGTAGCATTAGTACTGGCTTGTAGAAACGCTATTGCTAAGTGGCGCACTCTAATGGGGCCAGCCAGGTGAGACAAAGTTTATACATAGTTACCTACCCACATAAATTCATATATTTGCATCGATCTTCTTGCTTGATTCTACTTGTACTTGCCTATAGTAGATAGGTATATAAGTATTGATATATACCTCATTACATTTATAAAAAAATAAGTCCAAGTTGATGCATGTCAAATCTGTCATACTTGATTTTACGAAATAAAAATAGCTTCAATGTATATTTAGTTTGTATTTATTAATGGCGACGAGGATGGGATGGACAAAGAGACAGAACCAATACAAGAGAAAATTTTAAAAATTAAATATCAGCTACGTCGTACTCCAAATACAACATCAGGAAAAAGTCCATATGAACAAATGTTCGGTAACCGAAAAGTGAGAACACTTTTACACGCTATTTTACAGAAAAAGCATATCCAGTCGATGACAAATAATGATCATAAGCAAAACGTAAGAACGTTTAAATCGGGGCAGAGGGTCCAGATCCGAAACTACAATGCCAGTAAAAGATGGGAGTTTGGAACAGTTTTAAAACGTATTGGCCATCTACACTATGAGGTGTTAACGGACTCTGGCCAGACCTGGAAGAGGCATATTGATCAGATGCTAAATACAGCTGTTGGAAAGGCCGGGGAGGAATAAATGGGGGTGGAGACCCTGATATATACCTCATTACATTTATAAAAAAATAAGTCCAAGTTGATGCATGTCAAATCTGTCATACTTGATTTTACGAAATAAAAATAGCTTCAATGTATATTTAGTTTGTATTTATTAAGTATCATTACTCATTACTCGGAACGAGGAGATCCGCAGGAGAACTAAAGTGACCGATATAGCTCTTAGAGTTAGTAAGTTGAAGTGGCAATGGGCAGGCCACATCGCTCGTAGAACTGACAACCGATGGGGAAGAAAGGTTCTCGAGTGGCGACCACGAACCGGAAGACGCAGCGTAGGCCGGCCCCCCACTCGGTGGACCGACGACCTGGTGAAAGCCGCGGGGAGCCGATGGATGCAGGAGGCGAGCAGCCGCTCAAGGTGGCGTGCTCTGGGGGAGGCCTATGTTCAGCAGTGGACGTCTTCAGGCTGTTGATGATGATGATGATGACTCATTACGTTGACTTGCCAAAATTTTGAAAGATCTAATGATTCCCCATTAAGCGCCTACATCCATTTTCAGTTCTTTTCACATATTATATGCAATATGCGAAGTCTGAACTGAAAACCGAACGGTACTTATATATACGTGGATACCGTTGAAACTTCGCTTCGCTCCTAATTTCTTTCACCTCCTTGAAATTAATACTTATGTACTGTACCGGTATACTTACCTACCTTATATATTTACAAATACCTGCCTTTTTGCATTGTTACACGATAACGATGTAATCTTGTCTTGTCACCCAGGGTTCTAGAAGCGCAAGCATACTGGCCCGACAGCCTGCGAGCGTGTTACGGCCGAAGGACCAAGTACGGAGACTACTTCAACGGGCTCCACGGCAGCGAGAACCACGCGGAGACGCTGCGGGAGATACACTTCTTCTTCCCTAAGAGTAAGTGTAGAAGGTTCGCCCACCGTTACTGGTTTTTACAAAAAGGATGTCCTTTAGTCCTACTACGCAGTACCTATATAGGTAATAGTAGGGGTCGGTGTTTCTCCCGCAGAGAACATTATGCGATGCAAAGCTGGTGCCGAAATCGGCTTCATTAGATTGAAGTCAAAAGGCTAAGGGAATATCGATGCGATCACCAAGCCGCCTGCCAAGCGTGGTGATTATGGCAAACCCCCCCCCCCCCCCCCCCCTAATGACAAGCACAAATAAAAACGGCCCCCAGTCCCCGGCAGCTCTGCTATCCCGTGGCTACGGTAGCGGCCACGGTAACGGCAGGGCAAGGGGTGCGAAGAATCCCCGGCAGACGCCCGGCTACCAACCCCAACGACGACCCCTGGCTCTGGCAACACATAACGTGCGCACACTGAAGGCTGACGAAAGGATGGTCGAGCTAGAGGCGGAGATGGGTAAGTTACGCTGGGATGTAATGGGATTGTCTGAAGTCCGAAGACAGGGACAGGACACGATAATCCTAAATTCCGGTAACTTATTCTTCTACCGGGAGGGAGACCAACTCTCCCAAGGAGGTGTCGGGTTTCTCGTCCGCAAGTCTCTCGTCAACAACGTGGTCAAAGTCGACAGTGTGTCGGCCAGGGTAGCGTACCTGGTACTCCGAATAACCAAACGGTATTCGTTGAAGGTTATACAGGTATACGCGCCGACGTCGGCACACTCAGACGATGAAGTAGAAGCTATGTATGAGGACATATCCGAAGCCATGCATACTTCCGAAACATACTTCACCGTTGTGATGGGAGACTTCAATGCGAAGTTGGGCACAAGGAATAGCGATGAGCTGAGAGTGGGGCCATTTGGATACGGGCAGCGGAACCCTCGAGGACAGAGGCTGGCTGACTTCATGGAGAAGGAGGAACTCTTTATAATGAACTCCTTCTACGAGAAGCGGCCATCCAGGAAGTGGACGTGGATAAGTCCCGACGGTTCCACTAAAAATGAGATAGACTTCATCATGACGACCAAGAAGCACATATTCGATGATGTCTCTGTGATCAGCAAGGTGAAAACCGGTAGCGATCACCGTATTGTTAGAGGCACATTGAATATCAATGTTAAGCTCGAAAGGTCACGTCTGGTGAAGTCTACGCTCCGTCCAAATCCTGTCCAAATCCAAAACCCCGAAGGCTTTCAGCTGGAACTCCAAAATCGCTTCCAGTGCCTAGCCGACTGTAACACAGTGGACGAGCTAAACGACGGGTTGGTGGAAACTGTCCAAGCTGTTGGATCGAAATTCTTTAAGACCCAACGCCGAAAGAAGACTCAAAAGCTCTCAGAAAAAACTCTTGAGCTAATGGCCGACCGGAGCGAAATGAAGCTGCAGTCTTCAGTTGATATGTCAGCCTACGGTGAACTCAATAGACGAATCTGGAGTTCCTTGCGACACGATTTGCGTGCTCTTAGTACTTCACGTATTGAGGCCGCAATTGAGCGGAACCAAGGCTCTAAAGTGTTCGCAAAGGATTCGTCTATTGGGCAACACCAAATGACAAAACTGAAGACCGAAAATGGTAGCATCATTTCATCCAAGCCTGAGATTCTGAGAGAGATCGAGAACTTCTATGGACAGTTATACACCTCGACACGTAAGCCCGCTACTAACACAGCTCAGGACATCAGAGCCAAGTTAGTCCGACACTATACCGAAGATATCCCGGACGTCAGCCTGTACGAGATTAGAATGGCCCTCAAACAGCTTAAAAACAACAAGGCACCAGGTGAAGATGGAATTACGACTGAACTTCTGAGAGCGGGTGGTAGACCGGTACTTTTAGTCCTCCAGAAGTTATTTAATTCTGTCATCCTTGAAGGTACAACGCCAGAGGCATGGCACAAGAGCGTGGTGGTGCTCTTCTTCAAAAAAGGCGATAACACCTTATTGAAGAACTATAGGCCCATCTCGCTCTTGAGTCATGTGTATAAGCTGTTTTCGAGAGTCATTACGAATCGTCTCGCACGCAGGTTTGATGAATTCCAGCCTCCCGAACAAGCCGGTTTCCGAAAAGGCTTTAGCACCATAGACCACATCCATACGCTGCGCCAGATTATACAGAAGACCGAAGAGTATAATCGGCCGTTATGCCTAGCGTTTGTGGACTATGAGAAAGCCTTCGATTCAATCGAGACTTGGGCGGTGCTGCAGTCCTTGCAGCGATGCCAAATTGACTATAGGTATATCGAAGTTTTGAAGTGTTTGTACAGTAAGGCCACTATGTCAGTCCGACTACAGGACCAGAGTACGGAACAAATTCCATTGCAAAGAGGCGTGAGACAGGGAGACGTTATTTCTCCGAAACTGTTCACAAACGCATTGGAGGATGTTTTCAAGCTCTTGGAGTGGAAAAGATCTGGCATCAACATAAATGGCGAGTACATCACTAACCTTCGTTTTGCCGATGATATAGTCATAATGGCGGAATCGCTCGAGGACCTTAGCACCATGCTCAACGACCTCAGTAGAGTCTCCCAGCAGGTTGGTCTTAAGATGAATATGGACAAGACAAAGATCATGTCTAATGCTCATGTTCCACCTATACCGGTAATTGTTGGGAACGATACTCTCGAAGTTGTCGACAAGTATGTCTACCTAGGACAGATTGTCCAATTAGGTAGGTCCAACTTCGACAAAGAGGTGGCGCGAAGAATCCAACTCGGCTGGGCAGCGTTCGGGAAGCTTCGTCCTATCTTTTCGTCCAAAATACCGCAGAGCCTGAAAACGAAAGTTTTCAATCAGTGTGTGTTGCCAGTGATGACTTATGGAACTGAGACATGGTCTCTTACTGTTGGCCTCATTAGTAAGCTCAAAGTCGCGCAGCGAGCTATGGAGCGAGCTATGCTCGGTGTTTCCCTGCGAGATAAGCTCCGGAACGAGGAGATCCGCAGGAGAACTAAAGTGACCGATATAGCTCTTAGAGTTAGTAAGTTGAAGTGGCAATGGGCAGGCCACATCGCTCGTAGAACTGACAACCGATGGGGAAGAAAGGTTCTCGAGTGGCGACCACGAACCGGAAGACGCAGCGTGGGCCGGCCCCCCACTCGGTGGACCGACGACCTGGTGAAAGCCGCGGGGAGCCGATGGATGCAGGAGGCGAGCAGCCGCTCAAGGTGGCGTGCTCTGGGGGAGGCCTATGTTCAGCAGTGGACGTCTTCAGGCTGTTAATGATGGATGATGAGATTGAAGTCCCCCACTAGGTGGACCGGACTATCTATTGAAAATCGCGGGGAGCCGATGGATGCAGGTGGCGAGCAGCCGCTCAAAGTGGCGCTCTCTGGGGGACCCTATGTTCAGCAGTGGACGTCTTCAGGCTGTTGATGATGGCGATGACGATGAATTGGGCATGTCGACCTTTCTAGAAAAGTATTCCATCTTTTGTGTAGTGATCGTTGGCCCCATCCTGCGCAACTGGCAAGTCAACGACTACATCCTGAAGAACATCACGCCTACTCTCCTGCCAGCGGTGACAGCCCTAGCCCACGAGCGACCGGCCGAGCCGATACTGTGGCTGGCTGAACATCTGCGCCGGAACAACCCTAATGAGCCGGAGTTGGCTTCACAACCAGCCGAGCAGAGGGAAGATAAACGATGTCACACGCCTGTCCCGTCTGAAGAATCGTCGGTCAGGTAGTTCGACAGGTGCTGGTCGAACAATACTGCAGTCAATACTCGAATATGCACAATCAAATGCCTACTGGCCAAATAATAATGCCGGTAGGTACTGCTCGAATAGTAATGCAAGTACTGCTCGAATAGTACTGGAGTTACTGCTCGAATAGTAATGTAAGAACTGCTCGAATAGTACTGGAGTTACTGCTCGAATAGTAATGTAAGTACTGCTCGAATAGTACTGGAGTTACTGCTCGAATAGTAATGCAAGTACTGCTCGAATAGTACTGGAGTTACTGCTCGAATAGTAATGCAAGTACTGCTCGAATAGTAATGCAAGTACTGCTCGAATAGTACTGGAGTTACTGCTCGAATAGTAATGCAAGTACTGCTCGAATAGTACTGGAGTTACTGCTCGAATAGTAATGCAAGTACTACTCGAATAGTACTGGAGTTACTGCTCGAATAGTAATGTAAGTACTGCTCGAATAGTACTGGATTTACTGCTCGAATAGTAATGTAAGTACTGCTCGAATAGTACTGGAGTTACTGCTCGAATAGTAATGCAAGTACTGCTCGAATAGTACTGGAGTTACTGCTCGAATAGTAATGCAAGTACTGCTCGAATAGTACTGGAGTTACTGCTCGAATAGTAATGCAAGTACTACTCGAATAGTACTGGAGTTACTGCTCGAATAGTACTGGAGTTACTGCCCGAATAGTAATGCAAGTACTGCTCGAATAGTACTGGAGTTACTGCTCGAATAGTAATGCAAGTACTGCTCGAATAGTACTGGAGTTACTGCTCGAATAGTAATGCAAGTACTACTCGAATAGTACTGGAGTTACTGCTCGAATAGTAATGTAAGTACTGCTCGAATAGTACTGGAGTTACTGCTCGAATAGTAATGTAAGTACTGCTCGAATAGTACTGGAGTTACTGCTCGAATAGTACTGGAGTTACAGCTCATAATAATAATGCAGATACTACTCAAATAGGTAGTACAACATATTTTCCTCGCACTGCAGCTACATTCGAAAAGTAGGTAGGACTGAGGGTAGATGGGACAGTGTGAAATGCCCAAACATATTTATTTATTTATTTTATTTTACTGACATCTAGCTTTAATTTGTGTGCAAACAGTGTCAAAATACTGACAATTATACCTATCCTTGAATGATGGAATAATAAAACAAAATAATATATCCATTTATTAACTTTATTTATAGAAACACTTTAATGAGCTATCACAGGCTAACACGTGAAATACATACGTTTTGGAATAAACATTAGTTTTAGAGGAAGATGTTGTTATTTAATATCATGACCATGATGTGTTGAAAGTATGCAATAATGAGACTCCGATGAAAATTATAAGTTCTTAAACTAATGTCCGCCTGTACTAAAGTTTGACAGCTCTTAAGTTGGCACTTATCTCTTTGAAGTACTCAGTAGGTGCGTTACAGAGAAATAAATACGGACTCTGTAGCTGTGTAACTTTAGACGGGCATAAATCCTTTACCTTAGGTCAAACGAATACACACTGGCACCAGCTTTGAGAAGTACTAAGATAAAGAGTTAATTAATTCATGAATAAAACTTTATTGTGACTATTTAAGATAAGTACATTTATATTTTCACAAATGAAGGATTATAGAAAGAGAACGTTTTCAAAGTTTGATACCACAATGTCGTAGTAATATTACATAATTTTAGTAGTAAAGAGGTAGTGTAAGTACCAACGAGACAGAAACTGTTGAAAACCGCTTCGGTGCAAAATGTACAATAACAAAAACACGCCACTCAAATTGAACATTACGCAAATGTACAAAACTCAAAATGTACAATGTAGGTCGAAGGCTTCATTCACGATGATGCTGCATTTCGGGAACTTAACTAATATTTTGTTTTAAATAAATAGAAATAATCATCTTTAATTTCCTTTTTTTTTCAGTTATTGTAAATGCCATAAGAAAAATACATTAATTTGTAATTCATAACAAAACAGTTTCGAGGCATTACTAACATGCAATATGAATCTTCGATTAGCAAGAAATTAGAACCAAAAAGTTAGCTCAAAGGCAACAAAGTAATTTTTATGGGTGTATTTAATTACATTAACATGTAGTTGTCGATTCATCATAGTCACAATAATGTTTTCGTACAAACAAAAACAAACTAAAATGATTTGGTAGAAAAAAATAATGGCTTAAGTAAATAATAATAAGGAAGAGAGATTACGAATATTAATTGGCCACCCACGACGACGTACCTGTAATAAAACAATAACAATAACAACAACAACATCCCAACGCCGGGCAGTGCTCGTTGACATCACCATCCCACATGACGAGAACCTCGTGAAGGCTGAGAAGGACAAACTCAGCAAGTACCTTGACTTGGCTCACGAGGTAACCGCCATGTGGAATGTTGACTCAACGAGCATTGTCCCGATAGTCGTTTCGGCGAACGGCCTTATAGCGAAGAGCCTCGACCAACACCTCGAGAGGCTCTCGCTAGACGGTTGGATCAAGGGTCAGATTCAGAAGGCAGTACTCCTTGACACGGCACGTATTGTCAGGAGGTTCCTCACTCTGCAGCCCTAACCACCGGTAGCTTGGGTCCTGCCCCGCTGCCGGCGGCACTCTAGGTTTAGGTTTTTTATAATATTTTTGTAAATTCCTTTTTATAGAGATATTGTAAAAAACTTAGGCTTAAGAATTGTAAATAAATGAGACAACAATAACAATAACAATCAATAGTTGATGAAAGGTGATCAGCGTCAGCGTTCACCAGACGTAATAAGGTTGGGCGTTGCTTTCCTTCAAGGCCCTAGTTCTCTATGAAAACAGATTCCACACGATACGAAACCACGTCGTTGTCGTGTCCTGTTCAAATCGTGTCACAGCATTAGAAATACCTTCACTTTACATTAAAGTTATTTTTATTGTAAATAAATATTTTGACAATGCAAATCGCACGAATTCCACTTTCATTTCACGCGGTTTCGTTTTAATTTCATAGATAATAAATTTTTGCAGATTTCTTATTTAAAACAAGGGATTCGCGTAGCTTGGAAGTAAGGAATCGTAAAGTGATCATACAGAATTAGGGCCCTGGATCTATATTCAGAATTGGACATAATAAGCTGCACAACTGGGTGTGCCCCGGGGAATCAATTTTGTAAAAGCACACCACGCTTACGTAGTTATCACCGAGTACACTTCATACGTAATATTACAGGGTACACTTACGTAATATGAGACGGTACAGTTACGTAATATTACAGGGTACACTTACGTAATATTACAGGTTATACTTACGTTATATTAAGAGGGTACACTGACGTAATACTACACGGTACAATTCTGTAATATTACAGGGTACACTTACGTAATACAACAGGGTACAATTATGTAATATTACAGGGTACATTTACGTAATATTACAAGGTAAAATTACGCAATATTACCGGGTCCACACACATAATCTGACAAGGACATTCACGTAATATTACAGCACAAAGTACATTCACAATAGTTATTTATGATATTAGGGCGGTAAGTTGGTTTTTACAAACGAGTAGACAAATGTAAGCCCGAGACGAAGTCGAGGGCTTACTATAGTCACGAGTTTGTAGAAACCAATTTCCGCACGTGTATCATACAACGTTTTTCAACACATTTGCGAGAAAACAGTAGAATAGGTAATGAAACAAAGTTAGTAGTAGTTATTAGTGGGAAAGTCGCAACAAACAATCTTTGATGTTCCTAATCTAATATGAAAATGGGCTAAAATGGCGCCACGTGCGTGTGGTGAAAATTAGAACTACATCTTTAGTTTAATTTTCTCTTTAGTATTTAAGTGAGACAAACGTATTGAGCAAAAACGCTTCCAAGGAGTTTCAATAATTCAGCTTATTTATTCTCGTAATGTGAAACTCCTTGGTGAAATTAAAATAAAACTGTAAAGGTTACGCACTGCGCTATAAAACGAAGGATGCCGTAAAATAGGTACTTAGGTGAGAGTACCTATTTTACCGCACGCTCAGTTGTATGGTGCGTAATGTCTAACTTTCGAACAATGTATACAGGCTTTGTAAATGCATTTTTTGAGCAAATGTGTCGAAAAATTTTATAGAGTACACTAACGTAACACTACCGGGTAAGTAATATTACAAGGTACACTCATATAATATTAAAGGGTACATTTACGTAATATTACA
This sequence comes from Ennomos quercinarius, assembly GCA_910589525.2. Lineage (NCBI taxonomy): Eukaryota > Metazoa > Arthropoda > Insecta > Lepidoptera > Geometridae > Ennomos > Ennomos quercinarius. The sequence goes on from OU342493.1 coordinate 4,964,615, forward strand.
GGGTACCCTTGTTCCTGTAATATTACGTAAATACGTTGTAGGGTGTACGTACGTATTAGTTCCGCTTCCCCCGGTACATGCGTACGTATGCGGCGTCGCTGTCGGAACAGAGTCCTATTTTCTGGCACAAGCCCTTCACGCCAAATTGCTCGACCAGCTGTATCACGCTTTCGCCGTATATCTCCATCATCGTGTGACACTGGAATCAAATCATGCGGTCTTACTATGAGGTTTATAGAGGTAGATATATCTTTATTTCTCATAAGAAAAAATATTTTACTTGCATGAGAACTAACTAATCACACTATCACACTATATATATAATATTATAAAGCCGAAAGTTTGTATGTGTGTATGTTTGTTACTCCTTCACGCTCAAACGGCTGGACGGATTTGGATGAAACTTGGAATATAGATAGCTAATGTACTGGATTAACACATAGGCTACTATTTATGCGCGGGTGAAACCGCGGGGCGCAGCTAGTAAATAATAATGTACAAAATAATTACTGTTGTCGTACGAAACAGATATCTTTAAATAGTACTTAAGTTATTATTATTTTTTTTAGTTGTAGGTAGGGTAGTCAAACAAAACTGGTCATTATTATGTTTTGTTCGATACGGGTGACCAGCTAGCACACAGCGATATGATAAGCAAGTTGCTTACATAGATCAAGCATAGTATAGCATAGTTAAACAAGCTTATAAACCAAGTTGGTTGTGGAAAGCGGAGAAACCCCATAGTCACTTGTCCCAAGAACTTATAGGGACGGATGGGAGTGAGTTTGATTGGTTTGGTTCGGTTTGGAGTGTGGTTGGTTTGGTTATTTGGTGGTTTGGTTTGGGGTAGGGCTAGTACGGGCGGTAGAGAAAATTGTCTTTCCCCGTTTTATGTCACTTTCTTCATACTTGCTTACTTGTCAAGTGGAGTAAAACAGGGGAAAGACAATTTAGTCTACCATCCGAGCAGCAGATCATTCTATTGTTTTCCGGTTTTATTTGTTGAAGCCCTATTATAAGTGACTAGTTGACCCGCCCCGGCTTCGCACGGGTTAATTAGTTTTACGTTCTAGCCCTGTTCATAGGAAGAGGGAAGCGAAAGGGAAAAGATAGGGGAAAAGGATGAATGGATGGGACGGCAATAGAAGGGAGCCAGAGGAAGCCTGCCTTCCTTCGCCGGCCCATCCATTCACCCTTTTCTCCTATCTTTTCCCCTTTCCTTTATCTCTTCCCTTCGGCAGGATGAGTATAAATAAATACGTAGATAAATAAAAAATAATATACTTACAAACAAAAAAAAAATCTTACATAAAAATTACATCCATGTTTTTTCGCGCAAACCGCACTTGGCCATTTTGGAAAACAAAAAGTATCCTCAATGCTATTCTGAAAAAATTGCTATAACCATACCAAATCTCAGCGAAATCAGTTCAGTAGTTCCAGCGTGATGCATGTTCAAAAGGACAGACAGACAGACAAAAAAATTAAAAATAAATTGTTTCTATTTCTGTATCGATTAAGTGTAATGCAATCAAAATTTTCAAAAAATATTCAATGCACAGTTTTAGCCCAGTTACAGTTTTATATATGTACAGATGTGAGTACGGCTCCTATACAGCTGTTTTTGTACTGTAAAAAAGCATCAGACGGTTTATTCATTTCAAACCTCGCTTATTTTTTGGAACATTTCGTTTCGGAATTTTGGGCTAAAAAAAATAATTTGTTGTTTGTGTATATGTTTTTTTGTTTGTGTTTGTTTGTTTCGTTTTTTTTTTGTTTGGAATTTTGGGGGTTTTTTGGCCTTTTGGACTAATTACAAAACTTCTCAAAATCGACAAGACAAACCGATAAAGACAATTAGTTTCAAAAAGCCCAATAAAAACTGAACTGATAAATTACAAACTCAATTTCAAATTCTGTATGTTGGAGCATTTCATATTTTTTTTATGTGATTGAATGACGTGACGAGCATGTCGTTCACCTGATGTTAAGTGACACGGCCGCCCATAGTAGTTGCAGTGTCACCCGGAACTGCTATGCATATGCTACATTATCAAGTGATAGAACGAGAAAACTACATTTTGCTGCTTACTTCAGTAATTTTTTAGTGCAACGAGTTATAAAAAAACTCGTGGCACTTAAATAGTGAGCGATGGTGGCCGAGCGGTAGCATGTGCGCTTCGCAATCTTACAGCACCGGGTTCGATCCTCGGCCCTGCACCAATGACTTATCAAGTTATAAGTATTAGTAAGTTATGTGCAGTTTCCGATGCCATCGCTCCGTGCCTCGGAGAGCACGTTAAGCCGTCGGTCCCGGTTGTCATAAGAACGTCTATGGCAATCGTTACGGGTAGTCAGAAGCCTGATAGAATCTGACGCCTGGTCTAACCATTCCTGTTACTGGTTCCTTATGGGTTGCGAGGTCAGATGGCAGTCGCTCGTGTAATTCTGGTAGCTCGCCGCTACAGGTTAAATCGGGAGCCGACCCCAATAACAAATGGGAAAAGACAAAGAGGATGGCGATGAGAGTTATAAATACAAACAAACATGCTCACCCTAGCGGAGTATTTAGCGGGCAGCATGCCGCATGACTTTTCAATGATGTGAACAATATCGCGGTCGACTTTGTCGTTGGCCAACACTTTCTTGACAGCCATCGCCACCGTCTCACACACTGCGCAGTCTAGGATCTCTTCTGCTAAACACAATAACACGAACGTTAATAAAGTTTTACGTTCTTAAAAAGGTCTGTAGGAGTCATAAATAAAAGTGGAAGCAAATGTTTTGGAGGTTTAACGGAGATCTAAGGATTGAGCGACATCTGTCAGCGCGGAATCGTATATTTTTTCGATGTCAGCGTATCTTTCCGAATTATTAATTTTCCATATTCTAGTATTATCCACATTATTATTTTTCCAAAATCTGCTTTTTCATATTCGGAATTTTCCACTTTACTAAATTTACACATTCTTAATTTTACAAATTCGTAAAATTCCATATTCTGAATTTTCCATGTGGAAGTACAATCGTGATAAAAATGTTATCAATATTTTTTTTCTCAAACGTGCTTGGAAATGTTATTTTGACAACCCTCTTCGAGAAAAATCAAAATTGCTGTCTGTACTGGCGAGCAGCGGCCGGCAAAAGTTGTATGAAAATCCATATCTGTCGTGGTTTAGCGTCCTAATAAATTTCATACAAAACTCATATCTGTCGTGTAATTTAAAATTGATAAAAAGTCTTTCAAGGTTCCTTGCAAATAGAATAGATGAGAATTGAGGATAATAGATGAGGATTGATGAAAATTGATGAGGTTAGATGAGAACTGATGAGAATAGATGAGAATTGGTGAGAATTGATGATAATAGATGGGAATAGATGGAAATAGATGAGAATAGACGAGAATAGATGATAGTTTTCATTTCCGCGCATTATTTGAGAAAACTACTATACAAGCCATGGCCACAACTAGCCATTGATGGACTAACGTATGTGTGTGCCCACATTTACACGTTCGTCCATTAATGCCCCTGTTGCCAGGCGCTGCAGTAATGTACTATTAACTGCGGCTGGTATGGGCTAACTCAAAAGTGCCCGTGGTTTAACCAGGTGAACTGAGCAGCTGGACCACGGGCAATGCTCATAGTAGCTAGGTATGCCTACTGTAGGTGTAATATACAATTATACATGTCCTCGTGCTCATACTGGGGCGTTATATTTTACGAAAGAGGGTTTCCATCCTCCTGTAGATATACATACTTTTCTGCATGTTGACCTATGGACTACAGGTTTATTATAATTATGTAAATAGTAGGTGAAAATAGGTAATAGGTAGGTTAGGTACCTATAATCATAGACTTCCTGTGCAAATAGGGCGAATTCTGTGCCTATAATAGATTATTACAGGAATATATGTTTATGTTCCATTAATTTTGCTTTGTGTATGAAACTGTACTTGTTGGGAAAATTAAGAATTTGTCTAATTTCTAATTAGGAAAACAAAGAATGCGGAAAATTCAGAATTTGTAAATTTAAGAATTTGGACTAATTAGATTGCGTATTTTTAAGAAATCGAAAAATATAGAATGGGAAAAATCCCGAATATGGAATTTATCGCTGACACCATTTTTTCTTATAAGTATTTTGGCTCCACACATAGTGTATTTTATCTAGTGTCAAGTATGGTAATTTTTCATCGTGTTATAGTGTGTTCACGTAAAGTCAAGCCTTAGTCATAGTCTGCGTATTTATAGTCCAGTCTAAATCATGCCCAAGAAACGTGGTGGCAACTTTACTAGAAGCTTCTATAGAATTTTGGAAGCAACACGAAAAACCACGTTTCACCACATTATATCATTTGCCCACACTCATGCTCGGAATTCAGCACTTAACGCGTAAAACATCAGCAATTTTAAACATTAACACTGGAAAAAGCACAAGTTTTGAAAAATAATACAATGCAACGACGTGAACTTTTCCACGTTTACGCCAAAAACCAATCGTATTTTCATCACATCTTTGTTTCAATTTGTTTCAATTTTCAAAACAAATCAACGCACGTCAATCTTTGGTGGAAGCGCAGCCTTATACTAGGTAAATAAGCACAGTTTCTTGGTGACATACCTTTGATAACGTTAATTCCAGTAGGCGGACAAAGTTTGAGTTCCTCACACACTTTGGACGGCGATAGCTCTTGCGCCAACAGGCTAATGACGAGCTCGCCATATTTCTCTACGAACTGGTCACATTCGGCATGAACCGATTTGGGCATGCGCTTGCAAACGCCGTGCACTGCCTTCATTATTTCATCCTGGGCGCATAACAATTTTTTTAGCTTCTACATTAAAATAAGTGTTCCGAAAATTCAATTATTTTTTATCAACGATAGGCTTACAATTAACCACGGTCTCACCTGATGGTAAGTGACGATGCGGTGTACGATGGACCATGCTTGCCTAGAAGATACTTTAGCCTTAAAAGTTCCCAGATTATATTTGCCAGGAAACAACGACGCTGGTAAGGTGGTAATTCTTCTTTATTTAAATTAAACATTTGTACCCTTAATCCGTCGGATGCCACTAATTTGCATAGAATAACAATTAAAAGTAGACCACTGTGATCCGAATTACGATAACATTAAGGGAATACACATCGTGAAAAAACCACACGCTTTTTTGTAATGCGGGCTCCACTCTTGCGTAAGTCACGTTGATTTAGATCAAAAATATATCTTTACCTACAATTTCATGGTATTTCTGATATGACAGCAGTTTTGAGGTCAAAACTGCTGTCATATCAGAAATACCATAACCTAACCATCACTCATCAGCCTTTTTGCGCCCACTGCTAAACATAGGCCTCACAATTAGCGAGGAGCGGGGTTGCCATAATCACCACGCTTGCCAAGTGTTTTGGTGATCGTAGTAATAATGCAAACCGAAGAGAATGCGACCATGTGGTCCCATTTTTGCGAATCAGACCACCCCATCTCTTCCCGTGGGTACCGTAAGAGCCGGCTAAGGGAATATCCAGGGAATGGGCAGCAGCATTTCCCTCGGTACTTTAAAATCTTCTGCGATCCCCAAGCCGCCTGTCAAGCGTGGTGATTATGGCAAATTCCCCCTATGATTAGCGTCCAAAGTGGCGTTTTATAGAGGTGGCTGTTCAGCAGTGGACACCATCCGGCTAATGGATGAGGAGAATGCTGCTGCCCATTCCTTGTACATTCCCTTTCCCTGTTCTTCGGAACCCTCGGGAGGAGATGAGGGTAGTCCCATTCCTACACTGAGATCATACTGCAGTTAATAAAATTTGTACCCACATCGTTATGTTTGTCCTTGATCTGATCATCTATTTCCTTGAGTACGAACTCGCAGACCACGCAGACTGAGTTTGATGCTTTCACTTGCTGCACTGGACGACCGTTCACTGTATGATCGGGAATCTCGTTCGTTTCTGTAAAAAAAACCTAGCATTTTAGTATAATTACTATAATAAAAAGTAGTAAAAAAAAAAAAAAAAAGTGTAAGGTGGTGGTGGTGGTGGTGGTGGTGGTGGTGGTGGTGGTGGTGGTGGTGGTGGTGGTGGTGGTGGTGGTGTAGGTGTAAGTGTGTGTGTAGTGTGTGTGTGTAGTGTAGTATGGTAGTGTATGGTATTAGTATTTAGTATATATTATATGTATTGTTTTTATTTTTTCAAGTAATTATACTTTGTTGTATTATTGTTGTTCTTAGTATGTAAGTTGTAACTGTAATAACACCAACCGTAATTTTTGTATCTTTCATTCCTGTCCATGCTAAGGTAGCCTGGAAGAAATCGCTTAATGCGATAAGGCCGCCCGTTGTTCTGCCATTCTTATATAGATTTTTATATGCATTTTTGTTTATTGGTGTTCAATAAAGTATTATTGTATTGTATTGTATTGTATTGTAAAAAATGAACTGGTTTACTTTTGTCTGAATTAAAAAAAGGGTCTATGGTGGTCTAATATTTTAAATTAATGGCCTATAGACAGTCCAAGTGCTCCAGCCCACTACCGGTAGGTAGCGTACCCAACATGCTGGCAGCATTGCCACGTTGAATTGCAATGCTGACGCGTTGGGCCAAATAAGTGCCTGCATTTTGGTCACGCGTCGCATCGACCAGGCGCTCTGATAGACTTTGGAAAACGCGAGTGTATTAGTGTAGCTAGTTTAGTTTAGTTTAAGCTTAGTTTAGTTTAGTTTTTATTATTGTAGTAGTTAGCTTGAGTAATAAAGGCAATTTGCACGTTAAAATAAATAAAAAAATACGACTATGCTATGCTCGGTGTTTCCCTGCGACATAAGATCCGAAACGAGGAGATCCGCAGGAGAACTAAAGTGACGTTGAAATGGCAATGGGCAGGCCACATCGCTCAATTTCGGTTCAGTAGTGTGCAAGCACTACTGTTTCGTATTGAAGGGCATTGTAGCTAGTGAAATTACTGGGCAAATGAGACTTTATGACCTGATTTATCTTTTAATCTTATTACTGAACTGGACTGATATCTCAGTGACGAGCGTAGTGCAGTGTCACGCGAAACTATATTTTAGAGTTCCCAGTGACACCTAAACTGTTATGAGCGGCCGTGTCGCTTATCATCAGGCGAACGACTAGCTCGTCACGTCATTCATTAACAAATAACGGCATTATCTTACCAATATCAACATCTTTCGCCAACATACTAGCAGGTAACATCGATTTCCCTCTGAAGTTATTTCTGTCACCTCTCAGCTGCGGTTTCTCATGGTACTTGTCTACAGGTTTCAACGGGTTATGGGCTTCGTTGGTGCACAGCTTCAAGTAAACGCAGATCTCTTGAGCGTTCAGATCGGCTGATAGCATCTCGACTAACTGCTGAGTGTATGTATCGACAAAATCTATGCAATTCGTGCGCAGTTTTTGCGATAAACGTGTGCAGAGGTTGTCGAGTGCTTTTCGGATGCTTTCCTGTGAATAAAAAATTGGATATTTTGAATGATTTATTCTTATTGTACAAATTAATTGTATTGAAAATTTGCACGACAAAGACTTTCGTAGGTTGTGTTATAGGGCAATAGTGACACCTAGGAATGATACGGTCAACGAAATAAACAATTTGATTATTCCCGGCCGGCCAGATAAAAAATTACAAATAATTAAATAAAATACGAAAAAAAAACTTATTAAAAAATAACAAAAAATAAATAAAAAATAATAACAAAAAAATCATTAAAATTAATCTTTAGTAACCTAGCGCAAATACAAGGGTTTATGAGTATATTATAATATTTAATTATGAAAATTTTGTTAAATACCCGTGCGAAGCCGGGGCGGGCTGCTAGTATTGTATAAATTAATTGAATTCTGCAAAACAACACACGTGAAAACAAAAAAATAATATCTCATAAAACGACAAAGTTATAAACATTTTAAGATAAATGAATAGAAAGAGACAGCAACACGCAGTGACGTCACAAATCATTACTTCATAGTACCTCATTACGAAATTCATTTTTAACATAATTTAGTTTAATAAACTTATCCATTATATAAACCCATACATAGTGAAAAAAAAATGTTAAGGCGAAGGGTAAGCATACAAGGTGATTTTAGATAAGTTCATTAAATTTAAAAAAAAATGAACAACTGAATCCAGTTTTTATCCAAGACATTTTTATAGAAAATTGTATGTAATCCCAATAAACATTCAAACATTGTAGAGTTTTCATTTGTAGGCATTGTCTTGCCGTAAGCGCCGTGTTGAAGTTCAGACTGAATTATTAAGTCGATCGACATTTTTTTGAACAGATTTTGACCAGCTTCTTTTGCTTCTTTTTCTTTTTTTTCCCTACGCCTTAACCAAATACTGGAACCGAGAATGTTTATTTTTTTTATTTTTGTCAGTATTAGTCGTCTATTCATCGTGTAAAATAACCACACTAATCACATCACATCACACTAATATAATAAAGGCAAAGTGTGTATATATGTTGTTACTCCATCACGCGCAAACGGCTGGACATATTTGGATGAAATCTGAAATATAGCTTATATACTAGATTAACACATAGGCTACTTTTTATCCGCGGGTAAAACCGCAGGACGCATCTAGTAAAGAAATAAAATACTACTGCGCACCTCGCTGCGATTGTCTTTAATCATGGACTTCAGCTGTTCAACAGCGAACAGGCACAGCGGACAGCTGCTTCCCGAGCCGACGGACACTTCATGTACTTCCTCCTTGGGACACAGGTCTAACATCGGACAAACCTGGGAAGGAATTAACGAGCATTAGCACGGACAAATTTCGCGTTTTGAACTTTTTTTTTCTTATATTTTGGCTCCACACAGTGTATTTAGCCAGTGTCAAGTATTGTAATTTTAATCATGTTAGAGAATATTTCACGTAAAGTCAAGTCTTAGTCACAGTCTGGGTGAAATATTCTAGTCATAGTTCAGTCAAAGTCATGCTCTAGTAAAGTGGCGGCAACTTTACTACAAGCTTCTATGGAATTTTGGAAGTAACACGAAAAACCACGTTTCACCACGTTATATCACGTGACCACACTCATGCTCGTAATTCAGCACTTAATGCGTAAAATGCCACCAATTTTGAACATTAACACTGGAAAAAGCGCATGTTTTGAAAAATAATACAATGCAAGCGATGTGAACTTTTCCGTGTTCCCGCCAAAACTCCGTTTTGAACTTGGTTATTTGCCATTAGACCTATTACGTCCAGATTTGTTTTAGTCTTGTCACATAGAGATCTAGAGAGATGGCATTTGCGTGCGCTCAGTACGAAACCCGTGTCTCATTAGAAGCTCACGACTGCGAGCAGTGGCGCGATTGAATGTTATGTTAGCTTTCATTATCCATTGCGTTTAAACAACTCAACGTTCGAATAGTCCTTAGAAAAGAGCAAGCATTGTAAACCGCTTACATAATATTTCGCAACTGCCGTTCGGCCACATGGTATTTTTAACCATTAAATGTGTTCTGTTTTTAAGCATATTGCTGCGACACCGGCCCCGCGCTACCATATCGTTATCATATCTCCCTTTAGTTTCTGAGATCTGTGGTGTGTCAGTTTCGTCTAGTTACCATTTACATCAACTTTCCTGTTGGGTTGAGCCACATCTGATGCGATAGCACTCACGCTCTTTGTCTTTTTTCTTAACTATACCGTACACTGGCCTCACTCTGACATTGGCAGAAAAACGCCAAACAGCGTTTAAAAGCCACTAGGTATTAAAAAAAAGGATGAAGAAATATTGAAATCTTAAAAATTATGTCGCACGTTTTATTGATAACTCCCTACCTCTATAGCTGTCTTCGGTTATTAAAAATGTTTGACACGACATTACACTCGTAGTAGTGTTATTCCTACGAACACTTACACTGGCAGGGTCGATCTCTTGCACCAATAAGGCGACGACGGCTGGTCCGTATTGTTCGACGAACTGTTTGCATTCCCCGTTCACAGACTTGGGCAGTTTGTCGCAAGCGCTGTCTATGGCTTCGGTCACTTTATCCTGTGAAACGAGTATAGAATAGTACAAATTATGATACAAGTGTGCGAGGTTAATAGAACACTCGAGGCGGTGTTACGCAATAAGGGAGCCGAGATTGTAATGGTCAAAGAACGCGAATTTCCTACGTCATTTTTCATCAAACTTACGAAGCAAAACAGACTTGTTTTGGTATTAACTTTAGTGGAAAATGGCGCGCCGGTTTCTTTTAGCGTTTTTATACTCTTTAGTTTCTTTTTTCACGCGCCGCACCAGTGATGTTCCCACAGAATATAAAAGAAGGCGCGAACACAGATTAAAGAAATACCGATGGTGCGAACAAAATCGACATGCAGCTGATATTAAAATATAATAATGCGAGCTTTCAGGTCAAGTGGTGCCCTCCATGGCTAAACTTATGAAGTTATACCAGCTAGACGTTAACGCATCAGTGGGAAGACGTCCACAGAACACAGGCCTGTCCCATAAAACGCCACTTTCGACGCTTATCATAGCGAGAGAATTTGCCAAAATCACCACGCTGGGCAGGCGGCTTTGTGAAAATGGTTTACAACATTAAACTTAATAAACGTTAAAATATTATAACATCTAAATGATTGGTAACTTGTTCATGAATGAAAAAAATTAAATGATTATGTTGCTGCACTTATGTATGAACTTACACTAGCTTTTTTTAAATTAATTTATAGTATAATACTTACAATATTAGTGGTATCGCTAAGTTCGACTTGCAAGTAATGCAGGAAGTACTGGCAGAAGGAGCAAGCGGCCTTGTTCTGCGGCATGGATACAAACATCCTCTCAATGGGAAGCACTCCGGCGATGTCGCTAGTGACAGGCTTAGATTCCTCACCCATTATGCGGACGCTGGTTTGTTTCTCTACTGGGATACGGACCAGCTGAAAGAATAAAACAATACATCAGGGTACGGCCAGATAAACAGGACTAAATCCGTTCACAGAAACATCGACCTTACCGTCGTAGAATCAAATATCAATTCAGCCTGAACTTCAGCGCGGCGCTTAAGACAAAGACAACGCACGCAATGAGACGGTTTAATCAATATCTATGTTTCTATTGTATTTTCAAAACTATGAAAACAAAAGATCTGAATGTTTCTTGGGAATACACACATTTTTTTCGTAAAAATATATTCGATAGAAACTGAGTAAAATTGGACAATTCAAATTTTTTGTGAGAGGTTTGCGATTTTTTTATGGAGCTAAATTTATTTATCTTGCATTTGCGAACGTCACATAATACTTAAGATATGAATTACATGTTATATTAAATGCAAAGCTCTACCCTTCGCCTTAAAATAAATATGTACTAAACACATTACAAATTACATTACTATATTACTAATTACATTACTATTACTAGGTGGCAGGACTTTCCTGCAAAGTTCGTCTAGGTAGGTACCACCGCTTTGCCAGTTATTCTGCCGCCAAGCAGTAGTGTGCAAGCACTACTGTGTTCCGGTTTGAAGGGCATTGTAGCTAGTGAAATTACTGGGCAAATGAGACTTTATGATCTGATCACTCAGTCTAGTAATCTGATTACTTGACTGTGTGATGTCTCAGGATGACGTGCGCAGTGCAGTGTCACGCGAAACTTTATTGTTTTAAAATTCCGAGTTACACTGCAACTGTTATGGGCAGCCGTGTCGCTTAACACCAGGAGAACGACTAGCTCGCCACGTCATTCAATCGCATTAAAAAAAAAAAAAAACATTACTAAGAGATAGGACCTTTCTGCAAAATTTGTCTAGGTTGTACCACCGTTTTGCCAGTTATGCTGCGGCTAAGCAGTTGTGTGCAAGCACTACTGCGTACCGGTTTGAAGGGCACTGTAGCTAAAGTTAATGGGAAACTGAGACTTTATGATCTGATCAGTCTAGAAATCTTATTACTAGACTGTGTGATGTCTGAGGATAACGTGCGCAGTGCTGTGTCACGCGAAACTAATTCAGAGTTCCAAGTGACGCTGCATCTGTTATGGGCGGCCGTGACGCTTAATACCAGGCAAACGACAAGCTCGTCACGACATTCATTTACATAAAAAACTTAAGAGAAGCCAAGTATTGAATGGGCGTCGGCTCAGCATATTTTTGATTCTCGACGACATCCAGATCTGGAAACGGAAGGTATGTGAAAATGGTGATGTAAATAAAAAGAGAGAAAAAGTACCTTATGTTCTGTTACAGGACCGACCGGCGTTGAATCCAGTTTGATAGCTTTAACTTGCAACTCCTTAGGCAATAGAGGTGCAATTGGCTCGTCGACTGAACCTCCACAGAGTCCCATCTCGGCACAAACCTGTTGCGGCTTCAGTTCTTGTGTGAGGAACTTGTAGATCATAGGATAGTATTGTTCGGCTAAGTGAAGGCACTCGGATTTGAACTCTCCGGTTTGCTTGCAAAGTCCTGTATTGGATGAATGAATACATTTATGAACGTACACATCATTGATAAAGCAATAGGCTTCGATTCTCGCTACTTTTTATCGTCATCTTCGTTCGAAATGATTATAAATATATGTGTGAACATTTTACACAGCGCCATCTAGCCCCAAACTAAGCATAGCTTGTACTATGGGAACCAGATAGCTGGTACAATACTTATATACTTTTTTTGTAAATACATACATAGAATACAATATAACACCCAAACACAGAACAAATACCCATGTTCATCACACAAATGTTTGTCCCGGATGGGAATTGAACCCACAACTTATAGTTCAGAAGGCAGAGCTACTACCAACTGAGCTAACAGGCCAGCCATTAGTGATTATGGAATGTGAAAGAGATGGATGGAAGATAAGTAAAATGGGGCCAGAATCTGGCCTTTGGGCTTTCCATGTTGCTTAAAATTTTGGTCTCAATTAGGACTTTAATTAACTGTTCTGGAGCTAGTTTAACATCTTTGAAAGAAGCTCTCAAAATATTAAACAAAAATATTAAACAAATCCATAAAATAAATTCGAATGTAACAGGAAAGGTACTTTATGAATTTATTCTCTTTGGAAATAATTTTCTGTTTGTTTACGTTAACATTTACGAATTAGTTTGATGAAATTTGGCAGATTCGGCTTATAGACCAGAAATATCATAGGGCATGTAAAAGCTGGGGGTGAAAAATAACAAAGCAAAATCACCAATCCCTATTCATGGGGAAAGTCTAAGTAAATTCTGGGGTTGAAAATAACAAAACAAAATCACCAATCCACATTCATGGGGAAATTCAAGTAAATTCTGGGGTTGAAAATAACAAAACAAAATCACCAATCCCTATTCATGGGGAAAGTCTAAGTAAATTCTGGGGTTGAAAATAACAAAACAAAATCACCAATCCACATTCATGGGGAAATTCAAGTAAAATTTAGAACGTAAACCGCAAATAATTATCGTACCTTTCAAAATCTTGTAGAACTCTAGCTCAGTGGTGTTAGCAACCATCGTGTCGCGAAGGTGTTTGATCACCTGCTCGCAGAATTCGCACGGGACGTCGCTACAAACAGAACTCAGGTTAATACATAAATTATGATAATTAGCAAGAATTCCAATACATACCAGCTACCATTGACTATAAATCCAATTGACCAATGATACAACTTCCCCTCATACGAAAATTAGTATTGTATTTCAACTACTATTTTCATACAAATCACGGGAACCCGTTGATGTCTTTTATTCCATCCTGCTCTGTCCTTTGTAATTTCGTAAGGCTTTGTCTCGTTTTGTTACCTCGTCCCCTGCCCGCGCAGGTCAGTCGTGTTTGTACGAGAAATTATGTTTACGAGCTATTCAACAGGCTTTATAAATCTTTGCCAACTACTCATAAAGCTGTAAGGTCAGTCAAATAGATCTTTTGGCTGTTCTATTAAAATACAATTTAGCTAAGCAACACTCTTAGGTGCTCGTACATGTGTCAAACTCGTGTCAAGTCAACATAACAAATACTGAACGCTCATTGGTTGCCCGTTGATCATCGGCTGTCTTCAACCAATGAACTTACAGTATTTGGGGGCTAGAGAGATAGTCATTCCAAATTAGTGCAATGTGAAAAAATGTTTTTACTAATATCCTTTGTAAAAACTAGTTTAAAAAAAAATATAACTACATAAGCCCTCATTTGACCGCAATCTCACCTGATGGAAAGTGACGACGCGGTCTACGATGGTACATGCTTGCCTAGAAGATACCTGTTCACTCGCGACTTGAAGAGCTCCAGATTGTACTTATCGGGAAACAAAGACGCTGGTAGTGTCCCATTCCTTCGCTGCTCGGATTATAAATGTCGAGTTTTTTATTGTGTTTAGTGAGAGCGTGTTTTTACTAGTTAAAACTGATTATAGTTATCACTAAACGCCATCATAAGCAAAAAAAAAATTAGAATTTTAGGGCAATGTCTGAGTTGGCCGTGATAGGTTAGAAGACAGCCGTGTTCGTGGATTTTTATGCACATAAAAACCGAACATTCTAGAAATTTGTAATTCTAGCTTTTACAAAGGCATTTAGTAAAAACTGGTTTTAACTAGTAAAAACGCGTTCTCACTGAAAACAATAAGAAACTCAACATTTATAATCCGAGCAGCGAAGGAATGGAACACTTTACCAGCGTCTTTGTTTCCCAATAAGTACAATCTGGAGCTCTTCAAGTCGCGAGTGAGTAGGTATTTTCTAGGCAAGCATGTACCATCGTAGATCGCATCGTCACTTTCCATCAGGTGAGATTGCGGCCATATGCGGGCTTATGTAGTTATATAAAAAAACTAGTTTTTACAAAGGGTATTAGTAAAAACACGTTTTCACATATGCACCGAATTTGGAATGACTAACTTGTCTGCACTAAAGTTTGATAGCTCTTAAGTTCGCACTTATCTCTCTAGCCCCCAAATACTGCAAAACAGGATTTTACTGCAACACGTATACTCACTCGCCATTAACTTGCACCGCTTCAGGGAAAGTAAATTCATCGTGCGAGTGAAACGTGTAAGTGCACTGTCCGCTAACGTGACAGACGCTCTGCGGAGTGAGATCCTTCCTAACGGCGGCGAGGATGTTTTCGTAGTACTTGAACACTAGCATGGAACACGAATCGGATAAGGAATCAGCCTTGCGGCAAACCTGTAAAGCGTAAACGAGGCACAGGTTAGTAGGTCTATAGCGGCTTCAAAAGTGCATGTATGACCTTCAAAAGGATGCACCCAGGTTCAAATTATATGCAGAATTGGCACTCTTATAACGGTGAACGAAATCATCGTGAGTAGAGATCGTTCAAAGCCATAAGACTGCCAAAGGAGAAGTTCCAAAATGGGCCACCTATGTGTTTAAAAACAATAATCATAATTAGCACTGTTGTACTCTTTAATGGCTTAAAAAATAATATTCGATCCATATTTAGGCTAGATTTATCAATATGGCGGCGCTTTCATTACCGCCATGCCTGCCAATAGGTATTAATTATACTAGTTTAGCGGTTTAGTGATGCGACCATAAACATTCTTTTTTGATTTAAGCCAAAAAACTAAATATTTTATAAATAAAGCTAGTACAAAACTTTTGTAACATCATAACTGATTTTATAATACAGTACATATAGGTAGCCCAGGCTTCATACATTTCTGGAACGTCTCCTTTACTACATTAATTTCAATGAATGTGTTTCTTTTTGGGTGTATTTTGGTAATTCTATGTACAGGTTTTCACCTTCAGTAATCCAACGAGGAAGTCATCGTAAGAGGTAGCGTCGAATTTCTGCCTCAATCCGCCAACAGCAGTCTTGCAGTTGTAGCAGCCTTCTCTTAGCTTCAAGCGGGCTTCCTGATATATAAAAAGAAATATAATCGCCATCGCCTTGACCTCAAACTCTCTTACTAATAAACGTGAGTAGCGGAAGAATAGTTATTTAGTGTTTTGTCTTTCTCTGTTGAGTTTGAAATGGGCAAAGATAAAAGAAAAGAAAAAATCGAGTAGCTATTTATTCCACTGTTATGCAGTGTTTATTGGTAAGGGGGAAAGATATTTATGTACAGTACTTCAAGTACGAGATTATTAGTGTGCATTCATTAGTGTAGTAAGAAATAACAGTAAATAAACCAACAAACGATTAGGTATATTGTTAAAGCAATTACTCGTAATGAGGATACGAGTATTTATATAAAAATAAATACCTACGGTATATATCAATGTTTGTTTCAATAATAATTTATCCTTCTGGAATTGTTATAAGCTTTAAGCTGCAGCCACACCGGCGCGTCAAGTGGCTCAGTGTAGCGTCAAATTCAGGCATTCGGCACCCATCGCTGCCCGTGTTGGTAGAAGGTCGCGCTGCGATCCCCGCCGACAGCGATGGGTACCGAATAGCTTCGCGTCGCTGACGCTGCCGCTTCGTAGACGCGCCGGTGGGTTCAATCAATGCTTTAAATAATAAAATGATAATGTTGTACAGCCAGTAAGTAACTTAAGCAAATGGACGTACATGACGTGATTCGAGGCCATCGCGCGATGTGACTGAATCACAGGTCAGATAACCCTTTGCACATATTGCTAAAAATATCAAATTATTTGAGTAGGCACGAGCCGCGGTGGCATAGAAAACTTTTCATTCAACATCATCATGCCTGTCTGTCAAAGCTAAACATGTCAAAAAACTGGTTACAAGAAAACATTATAGGCACTGTAAATCGGCATTGCAATTCAACGGGCCAGAATTGGCACGCTGCCAATTGCTGGGTTTAGGCTAAAAACCAGCGCTGGTTTTGATGGCAACCAGCAATATGCTGAGCCGACGCCCATTCAATACTTTTTGCATAATATGTAATGTGTTTAAGTATTGAATAAATGTTATTCTATTCTATTCTTGATGCTGGGCTGCAGCATGTAGTATATTTAGCCAACCGTGTTACCTATTTAGTCGTAATTAGCAGTTTAGTATTTTAAAAGGAGTAAATTCGTAAAGAAAATTGAAAGAAAACTACGCACATTTCGAGTGGCCCTACTCGTATTTGGATTTGAAAAATGCCAGAATCGTTCAAATATATTGTTGTTGGTTAACATTTTAGTAATACACCACAGTTGTATATAATAATTATAGTATTAAGATAACGCCGCATCGAATGTTACTTACTGTTTCCTGTGATAAAGGATGAAAATGTTGCATCATTTTACTAATCGAATTCAGGTACACTCTGGTCACTCCAACAAACACTAACCCTCTTACTAATAAACATTGTGTAGTGGAGGGATATTGTGTTTTGTTTCTCTCTATCAATTTTGAAATAGGTAAAGATAAAAAAAGATAAAACACTGAGTAACTATTCCACTGTTATGCAGTGTTTATTAGTAGGGGGGTAAGTACTTAGAAAATTCTATATTGCTTTTGATCAGTAATAATAATAATATCATTCCCAAAATAAGCGCGATAAAATATAAGTTGGCAAACAAGAGAAAATTTAATTTAAATGACCGGCCAAGTGTGAGTCGGACTCGCGCACGAAGGGTTCCGTACCATTATCTGTCCCTGCAGATAGTGTTGAGTAGCAGTACTATTTAAAGCAGCGCCATCTATGACTCATCTGGTAAACGAGCAAAAAATCACGTTTGTTGTATGGGAGCCCCCTTAAATATTTATTTTATTTTGTTTTTTTAGTATTTGTTGTTATAGCGGCAACAGAAATACATCATCTGTGAAAATTTCAACTGTCTATTACATTATATGTCTATCATAGTTCATGAGATACAGCCTGGTGACAGACGGACGGACAGACAGACATACAGACAGACAGCAGAGCTTTAGTAATAGGGTCCGTTTTACCCTTTGGGTACGGAACTCTAAATATCCTTTTTTATTTTTGATGCTTAAATGATGTTTTAAAATCAGGTAAATATTATTATGATCTTAGGACAACTTACGTATTCCACAAGCATGTCATCAATTTTCGCGTTGTTACAGAGTCCAGCGACGGAGCAGACTTGCTGAGGGTTCATTTCAGAACTCAGGGTCTCCACAAGCTCCACCACGAATTCATCGGCGAGCTTCATGCACCCTTTAGCCACAATCTTGATGGGGATCAGTTTGCAGGACCCTTCGAAAACTTCTCTTAGTTCTTCCTGGAATTATTAGCGGGGATTTTTATTTGTACTAGATGTGGAATGAGATAACACTGATAAGGTCTTCCTAGAATGTTTCCTTTCAAAGACATATAAAAGAGGTCTTAATGTGATATGAGCGCAACAAGATGACGCAATAGCAGCGTCCTTCGTAGCTTTAAAAGGCGACCATAGACCGTGTGGTCCCCGTTTGCGACTAGGACTACCCCATCTCTTCCCGTAAGCGCCGTAAGAGCTGGTTAAGGAATATTCAGGGAATGAGCAGCAGCATTTCCTCAGTAAGTACCTATGATCAGCGTCCTAAGTAGCGTTTTATGGGGGAGGCCTATGTTCAGCAGTAGATGTCTTCGGGCTGATGATGTGCCTGAGTTAAATAGAATTGAACAAAATCGTGACTTTTATCTTATAAACAAACCATTTCAGCTTTTGCATGTCAAAACAAATGTTTCCTAACAAATATAACCTGGGTCTTTTTAAGACAAGAGTGAATAGGTACCTCATGAACCTGCGTGCTACACCATCGGCTGCATCGTCGCTTACCATCAGGTGGATGTAGTCAAACGCAGGCTCATTCTACATAAAAAAAACAAAATAAAAAAAAAAACATTTTTTGTCCTTTCTGTCTTTCAACGGACTGCCTAGTTTACGGCTAGGAAGTGACGGTCTATAGATAATAAACTGTTGTGTAAATATAGGTTATTTCTATTGGTTTTCTAACTACAGCTACGCCTACCTACAGGAAGAGCAAAAAAGTATTAAACAGCTCAATCTCAAAAATCATATTCAAAAATTGGTCCGTAGAACGGATATGTAACAAACAGTTCATTTGCACAATCAGGAACCATTTATTAGTGTTGGTCAGATTATACGTCATATCAATGACCGCCAAATATGACCTACAGATCGGAATAAAATCCATCAACATTTAATAAAGGGGCGAGCAATACAACAGCCGGCTATCGGGCGTTGACTCGAGTCCCTGACAACGAGGGAATTTAACACAGAATAATTAATAGCACAAGTAGTTGAACCTGTTTGTTCTTTCTGATAATGTTGTAGGACGACGCGAGACTTTAGATTAAAGGTCATAAAATTGGATGGAAAACAATATCAGAAATTTTACAAGCGTTTTAGTTGAGGGAGAAAAGTACAGATTTACGATAACTTTTCATAAGACGAAATTTCCCCGCTTAATGATGAAATATTTCACGCCATCGATTCTGTATTGAATAATGTGATCTATTAATTTCGATCTACACATAAAACCAACCAACATTACGAATTTTTTCTTGCTGACCAAACCAAAAATAAAATTGTACAATAAGTTTATTTTTTAGCTGAAACCAATCTGACAGTTTTTAAAGCAAGCGCTCCTTGTCATTTCGATCTATATGAAAGGGGTAACAACATTTTGTTAAATAATATATAATATTCTTTATTTCAGGTAACTTAAGAATGCATATGGGTCTAAAGTCTGAACTAATTACTATGGGTCTTTAATTTTAGTGCTGTCAAATCAAGTTGACTTTAGACTTCGACAACAATGCTGCGTTTCTACGCAGCATTGTATTTCTATACAGTACGAAGTATTCATTTTGCCATCGATCTTTACAGTGTCTGTCTTCAAACGGAAGGCAACGTTAGACATCATACCATTAAAAAAACGGTGTAAATCTACCGGAGGAGACAGTGAGAACTAGAAATTAGACCGTTCTCGCATTCTCATATCCGATCAGACTAATGCCCGTCTGCCTAAAGTTTGACAGCTCCTAGGTTGGCACTTATCCCGCTATAACATACCCATTGCAACGCATTTGGGCCTGTCCTTAGAAAGATAAGTGCTAACTTAAGAGCTGACAAACTTTAGTGCAGACGGGCAAAAGCCAAATATGATCTGCTTCCTTTATCCGATATCGGTGGAAAGTTTCCTCTCTTACAGACAACGGTGATCCGAAAAGGATGCAGCTATATTAAGCCAACTTCAGGCAATATGAAAACGCTATGATAATCGTAGAAAGTTGGTATATACCTGTGTCTCATTGCTTTGGAGCTGGTCTCGCGCTTCCTTCACCATGTCGGTACAAATCTTGCAGATGCTGTCATTGTCTTCGGGATAGGTGGTATTCAGCCAGACCTTCTGCACGCATGGCTTGACAGCGTGACACTCATGGCTTGTGCTGTTGATAGGAAAAAAACAGTTTTTGTAAATGCTTTACAATGCGATTAAAGTCTAGCCTGTGACGTCACCATAGTAACTGCAACTTCAGTCGGGTTTGATTTGGTACAAATGTGACCACATTTTGTTTTGCCCACCGTACTTCCAAGAGTGAAGTTCGCACAGACCCAACCGTATTCCTATTTTAATTGCATTGTATATTTCTAATGACTAGGATTGGTGGTATCAGCGCTAAAAAGTTAACTACTTAATAATACACAATCAGAAATAAAAACGGAAAGAAAAGGAAAAAAAAATTAAAAAAAGAACTTAATTATTTACAAAGAAGTCGGATGTTAATTGAGCACCGCAAAAACTCGAAAATAATAAAATAAAAAGTAATTAATAATGGTACGGATGTTATGTCTGTAGAGAATAAAGAAAAGGGAGGGAGGTTTAGTCCTAAGGTCGCCATGGCGGAATTGGCGGAGTCGGACATACCCACAGGCCCGTGCTCTGTGGGATCCATGAGGATTCCTTCACACCCTCGGTAAAAAAAAAACTTAATAATGACGTACCTACTGCAATGCATGTGAGTACGTCATATAGATAAGAGCGAACTTATGAGCTATCAAACTTCAGTGCAACGGGCATTACAAACTCGATAAGACGATGTAAAGGAAATAATGTGGAAAAGAGATGATAGATCCGTCTTACGTCATGCGTGTTGTGTGCTTACTTGTTATCAATAATGTATTAAATGCGACACGTTAATTGACTATGCTATTGTATTTATTAATTGCATTATCAGCAGTAGTTAAGTCGCGACTTGCACAATATTGATTCGGATATTTTCCGCTGAAGTTTAAACGACAGGATACTTTTTATTTTACTTAAGCATACTAAAATATTGACGTCATCTCACATCAACATCCTAGTTGCCACCCGGGGGCGATCCATGTGGAACTGGGAATATACCCGAAAGACGTCCACTGCTGAACACTGGCCTCCCAAATAAAATGTTACTTTGGGGTTTAGACGCTTATCATAGAAGAGGGAGGGAAGGAGAATGCTGCTGACCATGCTCTGGATACTCCCTTAGTCGGGTCTTACGGCACCCAAGGAAGAGATGGGGCGGTCCTACTCTCACACTGTCGGGACCACAGGGCTATATTCATCATCATCAACAGCCTGAAGACGTCTGCGTCTTCCAGTTCGTGGTCACCACACGAGAACCTTTATTCCCCATCGGTTGTCAGTTGTACAAGCGATGTGGCCTGCCCATTGCCATTTCAACTTGCTAATTCTAAGAACTATATCGGCCACTTTAGTTCTCCTGCGGATCTCCTCATTACGGATCTTATGTCGCAAGAGCATAGCTCCCTCCATAGCTCGTTGCGCGACTTTGAGCTTACTAATGACTATATTAACTGTGCTATATTGGCTTGGTCTATTGTAATGCGACAATATTAAAATAATCAATTAGCTAACAATGATGAGTTAAACGATATTTTAATACAAAGCCCAGCACTAATACTATGACGAATCGTATTCGAGTAAATAGACCGGTTCTACCACAATCTATGTTGAGTAACTTGATTTGGTAAGCAATCGATTGAATGAAATATAAGACAATTGTGGTAAAATTCACTTCGACACGGCTAGCGGCTGTTACTATTGCCACTATTGACCTAGATATAATCGCGCAGCATGCATTATTTGCAAAGTATTTCAATATTTATCGTAGTGGCGGTAAATTGTTGCCAATGCTTCCATTGGCCCTGTGATATGCATTTATAGGGTGATGCCCTTATTAAACCCAATTCCGACGAAACCCAACACAGGCGTTCAACAGTTAAAATATTTCGTTTATACCTACCATATAGTCCTATTAATAATCCGATAATCTAACCGTTTTGGACGTAAAATACAATATTTACCACCAATCTGTAAAGCGACACTTAGGAATTTATTTTAAAAATACTCCTGTGTTGTAGGTATGTCCAGTACATTTTTTAGATACCTAGGCCTACGTTTGTAACTTCATTTAACTTGATCATCCATTGTTCCTGTAATGTGGTGTTTCAATAAAGAGTTGTGTGGTGTGGTGTTGGTGTTTCTATCTATCTATATATCTTCATCTGATGTTAAGCAGTCGAAGGTGTAGCACGATGGCCCATGAAAAGCCTATTCACTCTAGGCTTAAAAAGACCCAAATTAAAGTTATTATACTTATGTATACAATCGCGTTACCTAAAAACATTACATAAAATAAGTATGATAGGTAGTTTTGGTCAAAATTTAATGAAATCAGACTTTCTCATTGTCACCTAGATAACGGCTGTACCGATTTTCTTAAATCACATAGCTGAGAACACTCGATCAAGTCACTTAGCAAACAGAAAAGAAACATCAGAATCGACTACCCGTTTCGGAGCTACTAGCTTGCGAGCAAATAAAATAACAATATTTAAATTCTATTGAAGATCTTATCATAATTACCTGATGTTGCTGCACCAATAAGAAGGCCCCCAAGTACATTGCGAGCTGCCTAGCAAATGATCTGTAACATAAATATCCTTATCATTATTTGGTAATAGCTCTGCCTTTTGTTTGGACTGTATTAGGAACTCCAACTGTAGGTTTTACTGGACTCGATTCCTACCAAGAAAATTGCAAACTTACGAGAAACCGGGAGTTAGCATCAGGCTTTACGTTGATTTTGCAAAATACATTTATGTATTTTACGAAAGGTTTACCTAGAATTATTTGATTGTAGGATGACACATAAATGACTGTAAATATTATTCACCGCACGACAGGATCGAACGATTTTGTTCGGTTTTGTGACACGGCTGTAACGATAAACTAGCTGTAAACGAATGTTATTAATGGTAATATCTTCTTTCCATCTGCAGAAATCAAAAAATGTTTACAAAAAGTTTTCTCTATAGCAAAAAATCATTTAAATGCCTTAAAATGTTACATTATAATAAGACACCCCATTGAAATAAATCATAGTGATAAGTTATGTTTCAATACCATCCATCCATCCGTTGTGTTCCATCTGTAGGCTTATTTTTTTATAACCTTAAGCATTTATTTTATAACTAATTATTTGCCTCAAAATAGAAAAGTAGAACCGCAACGTAACGTAATCGCCTTATTTTTGTTACGCAAAAAGTGACCCTATATAATACAGTATACGTTTCATGTTCGACTGCTGCAATAAACGTGCTCTAATTTGGTCCTGTCAGCGTCTCAGTACTATTTAAAAAGTCACTTTACTTTCATTTTGAGTAAAAACCTAATTATTGGTCAATTTGATGCTTACCTTTCTTTTTAGCGGCACCGCTCTTCTTTTTCTGCAACAAAAACATATAAACATAACGATATGAGAAGGACTTCAATATTATGAGCTAGAGACGCTCGCGATTCCAGCTGCTATTTTCCCCTTTCCCGCGTGAACTCTAATTTTCCGGGATAAAAAGGTCAAATGCTATGTTTATCTCGGTAGTATTAGGAATCTGTGTGTAAACTTTTATCCAGATCGGTCCAGCCGTTTTGCCGGGAAAACCACACAAACAAACAGACAAAGTTTTACTTTTATATATTTTTTTATGTGATTGAGTGACGTGACTGAGTGAGTGTGATTGAGCAAGTCGTTCACCTGATGTTAAGTGACATGGCTGCCCATAACAGTTGCAGTGTCACCCGAAACTTTAAAACAATAAAGTTTCGCGTGACACTGCACTGCGCACGTCATCCTGAGACATCACCCAGACTAGTAATCAGATTACTAGACTGAGTGATCAGATCATAGTCTCATTTGCCCAGTAATTTCACTAGCTACAATGCCCTTCAAACCGGAACACAGTAGTGCTTGCACACTACTGCTTGGCGGCAGAATAGCTGGCAGAGCGGTGGTACCTACCTAGACGAACTTTGCAGAAAAGTCCTACCACCTAGTGAATATATTAGTAGGGATAGGAACGTAGCGTTGCATTCATTTTTATGGCTCATGCAATGATCTCTTAAAGCTAGTATGTCCGTTTTCACCAAAGATCCCTAAATTTTAAGGGACCTTTAGAAAGATTTAAGTGACATCTGACAAGTCATTTTGTTTTCACCGGCGATTAAGGGACACCCAAAGCTTAAGGGATCCCCTAAGTTTAAGGGGCCGGAGCTCAACCCCTTACCGTTAAGTGGCAGGTTAAATTATCAAAACGCCAGTTTTTATTTTCCAATTGTATTTGGCAATTTTTTCTACCCGCATAACACCAGAAAAGGTAAGTATTAAAAAGGTAAGTGTTAAAAAGATAAAGTATTTTCGGATGCATAATATATTAAAAACTCTAGTGCTAATATAAATAAAGCATGTTGCTTGTATTTTTGACGATTATTCTCTAAAATATATAAATAAAATAACGAAAATCGGCAACGTACGGGTTTTGGAAACCGTAGAAAAGAATAAACTGTCACTTTACAATCTAAGTGTCACTCAGCGCTGTGAAAACGAATTTAGGTAAGGGTCAAATCTAAGGGGCCCTTAGCCAAAGGGATTCCTAGTTGGGGTGTAGTTTAGGGATCTTTGATGAAAACGGGCATTAGACTTTTGCAAAATATTATGTTATTACGTCGCGTCACCTGAATATTTATTTTCTATTTCACTTTTAAAACACAAAACAATTATTATGAATTGATGAATAAAAAATTAGGTATCGCAATTTCATACATCTCCCAAAATCAGTAAAAAGTGACTAAATTATCTAATTAAAAGTTCAACTTTTACTTGTAAAATCCAAAGATACTAAAATCTACTAAATAATCATTGAGTCTCCTCATAGATCAGCGCGTCGACTATAAAATCCAAATGCTTTTGTTGTGATAGATAGTTGCATTTAGCAGTACCTAGATTTGATAATTCTTACATTAGGTACTTACACTTTGCGACAAAACATTATCCAACTTCTGGTTGTTGCACATGCCGACAATCATACACATGGTCTCAGCAGAAGTGTTCGACTTCAGCACATGAACCACATACTTCTCAAGTCCCGCTGTGTTATGCTTGCATATGCCAGCGATAGTCGGGTACGGGATGTCGTGGCATGCTGATATCAGGGTAGACGCTACGTACTCCTAGGGACAGAGCAATTTACTCATTCATCACAGCAGCTAGGAAGCGTCCAATGCTGAACATAGGCCTAAAAAACGCCACGCTAAGCAGGCGGCATGGTGATCGCAGAAGGTTTTAATGTACCGAAGAGAATGCCCATGCCCATTCCCTGGATATTTCTTTACCTGCGACACTCACGGGAAGAGATGGGGTGGTCCTATTAGCAAACCGGGACCACACGGCAATTTATTCATTAAGGGCAGAGATATGCGAGCTGTATTTGAACTGCAGTTTTGATAGCAGTTTTTGTGCAGTTGACATAGCTGCATCGAAACTGCCAACCGACTGTGCAATCCGCTTGCAGTCGGCGTGCAGTTTTGTCGACTGCACACTGACTGCAGGCTGTATAGCTACACCTGTATAAAGTAATTTATTGGAGAGTGGTCACAACAACACACAAAATTACTTCAAATGTGCCGTATCAGATAATCGGTATCGAAGACACGCATAATCAGCCACCTTTAGAATATAAACCACCTACCTATACCTATATGCACCTTCGTATAGTAGCATATACAGTAGAGCCAACTTACCTCATTGAAAAGAGACGAGATATCTTTCAGCTGATTGAACAGCCTGACGAACTTGTTGGAGACTTCATTTTGGGAGACACTGACGCTCTGCGTCTCCCATACTGTGGCTGAGCAGTGGCCGACTGCACCGCAGTCAGACGCAACCCTATTAAAGAGTTATGTCAGACTTAAATAAAGGTCAAAAATAGCTGTTCAAAGTAAAACAAGTTGAGGGTAATTTGAGATTTCTTTGGTAAGCCCATAAATGTAGGTAACCAGGAGAAAGAAGATAAGATGTTAGCTTCTCAAATGTGGTCGCAAACGTATACAATTTATATCAAAGAGCATGTTGCAGGGCCTGTTTTTGGTTCTGGTTTTAGGTTTTTTATTCGTTTTTGGGAATTTTTATAAATTTTGACAGAACTCAGGCAGGAATTTTTTATCTTTTTCTAATTATATTACTTGATTGTGCTGATGTGTCAGGATGACGTGCGCCATGTAGAAGACTTAAGGTGGAACGTCACACTAGCGCGGGAAAATCAAATGTTCTTGCATTCTTTTGCCAATAATAGCTTAATTACTCAACGTGATTACATGAAAACCAATTTTGCGCAAATAAATAGAATGTATCAATAAATTACAATTAAAGGTATCACCTACTTATCATTGGTTTAGCGACAAATGGCAATAGACTGAAAAACTAAGAAGAAAATTGTTTATTGCCATTTGTCGCTAAACCAATGATATCTAGGAGAAACTTTTAATTGCAATTTGTTGATACATTCTATTTATTACCGCAAAATTAGTTTTCATGTAATCACGTTGAGTAATTAAGCTATTATTGGCATAATAACGCAAGAAAATTTGAATTTCCCGCGCTAGTGTAACGTTCCACCTTAATAATAGAGTTCTGAGTACTACTGCAACTGTTATGGGCAGCTGTGACGCTTAACACAACGCGAATAGCTTGTTCGTCACGTAATTTCATTTGTTAATGCAGGAATGCAGGGTTAATGGTATATAAAAATTAATAAACCATTAACTCTGCATTCTATATTTTAATGGGTAATCATTTTCGGTTAGTCACTTACACCAGATTATTATAGGATGCCAGTTTATTCAATTATAATGCGAGTCAGAACAATTTTATTGGAAGGGCAATTCGTTCCCACATTGGTATATGAATCACGGGACTAAATTTCTTTGTTATGTAGGTACCTACATAACAGGCGATAAAAAATATCATAAACACGTATTTAACACGATTACAACATGTAATTTAGGTAACTGATAAATAATAATTATAATAATAGACGCTTCGCTTTGCAGAATTTTGATTTTTCCTTTGTTATATAAATACACAGATTTATACGAACCTATCATATCAATGCTAATGGATTATGTAGCTAAATTAGATGCATTTCTGTACTTACTAATGATCTAGGTTTCTGTCATATGTATATATATGTACATGTTAGTAGATGGAATGTTAGAATTGGTTAGAGGGTACTTGTCTACTTTGTTGTATTAATAATGTGGATTAAGTGGGTAATTGAGAATATTCAGGGACAAACCCACTTCTTGTACTGGCTACACAGATAACCCCCAATAGATACCGCATTACGGGATTTTTGTTCGGATCGTAGCTCACCAAAACTGGCGGAAGGCGCGGGTTGCGGGGACTGGAGTCAATGCGCTATTATTGGCTGTTTCGAGTGACGCCCTAATAATGAACTCTAATAATTGGTCGAAACTAAGGCCGTGCTGCGAAGCGGTGATTTTTATAGAACCATTTACGCCAATGCGTGGTGCGCGGTCGTCGTCTTTCATGCGGTATCTATTGGGGGTTATCTGTGACTGGCTACCTAGCGCAATACACGATTCGTAATTAAAATGTGTTTTGAGTTTTTTGGCGGGAACGCGGAAAAGTTCACGTCGGTGCATTGTATTATTTTGCTAAACTTATGCTTTTTCCAGTGTTAATGTTTAAAATTGGTGGTGTTTTACGCATTAAGTGCTGAATTACGAGCATGAGTGTGGGCAAGTGATATAATGTAGTGAAACGTGGTTTTTCGTGTTGCTTCCAAAATTCCATAGAAGCCTCTAGTAAAGTTGCCACCACTTTACTAGGGCATGCCTTAGACTGGATTATGACTTAGACTAGACTTTGACTACTCTGACTGTGACTATGACTTGACTTTAAGTGAAAATTTCCATAATACGATGAAAAATTACAAAACTTGACACTGGCTAAATACACTATGTGTGGAGCCAAAATATAAGAAAAAAAAAAATGTGTTTAAGGTTTTAATTAATATCTTTTTTTTTTATAACACGTACAGACAAACAAACAAATCTGAACATAATACGACTGTTTTACCAGTTTATAGAGAAAAAAATTGTGGGTTCCGAATCTATACATAACTCCAAAACGCAAAATTTTGAGTTGATACAGTAGGTATTGAAAATCATGTGCGACATTAGTTTCAAAATTTTTTTTGTCAGGTCGCTTTTCCGCTATATTTTTCTAATACATATAGTGCAGGCCTTATTAAAAATATGACGAGACGACAGAATATTCAACAAAACAGATAATTTGGGGGCAATCTACTAAACAAAAGACGTTTATAGATATAAAAATTCTATATAATTGATTTGGGACTGCGAAATAATATTTTGTATTCCAACCCGTGTGCATAATTCCAAAATAGGTCCAGCCGTTACATACAAACAAACAGGCAATACTTTCACATATTAGCAGGGATTGGTACTTATATCTTAGAACACTTAGTACAGGCACAGATGACAGTACTAACCGGCTTATAATAAACGACAAAACTAGGAAGGCATATTAATAGGTACTATAGTCCACAGATCCTTGCAACTTAGTGCCAATTTTTCTGTTACAATTTGTTGCTTACTAAAACGAGTGATCCATAACATTTTTGACAACATCAAGTATCCTAAATGTTATTCCGATAAATTAGCTATACCTAACCATATCAAATTTCATCAAAATCCGTTAAGTAATTCCAGCGTAATGCGAGTTTAAAGGGACATAGGTACAGACAGACAGAAACAGTGAAATAATGTCTTTACTTCTACATCAATAAAAAAGTGTAATGCAATTAAAATTTTCAAAACATTTTTTTTTTATGTGATTGAATGACGTGACGAGCTAGTCGTTCACCTGATGTTAAGTGACACAGCCGCCCATAACAGTTGCAGTGTCACCCGGAACTTTACAACAATAGTTTCGCGTGACACTGCACTGCGCACGTCATCCTGAGACATCACCCAGTTTAGTAATCAGATTACTAGACTGAGTGATCCGATCATAAAGTCTCATTTGCCCAGTAATTTCACTAGCTACAATGCCCTTCAAACGGGAACACAGTAGTGCTTGCACACTACTGCTTGGCGGCAGAATAACTGGCAAAGCGGTGGTACCTACCTAGACGAACTTTGCAGAAAAGTCCTACCACCTAGTAAAATACATATTCAATGTACAGATTTACCCCAGTTACAGTTTTGTTATATGTATAGATATATATTATTACATTACTTACTTCAAGCTTTGGCACCAATACGAAGGTCCTTTGGAGCATTCTTCTGGCACTTGTCTTGCCAATGACAGATCTACAAAGAAAACATGACATGAACAATGTAAAAATATTGCCGATAAGCTAACAGTCTGCTACAAGTCAAGTGAGGTCACGCCACATTTATCTACACACAATACATATGCTAATTATGCAGTAATCAGGGTAAATTGTGCCTTACTGATTTCACTTTAAAGAATATAGAACGTCAATAGGGCGAATTCTGTAAGCACATCAAATAAGTACGGTTTGTTTCTTCTCCCGAGGGCTCCCCGCTGTTTTCGGTCTACCGCGGATTCTCTGAATTTTCCGGGATAAAAAGTTACATCCTATAGTGATTTCCGGGGGGAAAACCGCGGGGAGCCGATAGATGCAGGAGGCAAGCAGCCGCTTAAAGTGGCGCTCTATCGGGGAGGCCTATGTTCAGCAGTGGAGATCTTCAGGCTGTTGATGATGACAGGTTATAGGTAGGTATTATGGGTAGGTTTATTTAATTTCCTTTATGTTAGCTAAGCCACAAAATGTGTTATTGAAATTAACAGGAACAATCAGTAATCTGACTCTGCTGTTGTGGTTTGTTTGATAACAGGAAATATGATCCCCACACTGCTACTTCAGCATGGCAATAGTTATTCATCATTATACCTACCTATATTGTATTTCCATTTTTATGTTTGTGATTGTAATTTATCAATTTAACACATTTTTAAGTGATAATGTGGTATGGGTTTGATGATGATTTTTTTAGAATGTGATCTTTGTGTAACTTTTGGGATGACAGAGACATGAGATCTTGTCACATTTATTTCTTTCTCTCTTTTTTGGAAGTGCAACAGCTGTTAATTATAATCAATACTCTATTGCGAGTTATGGCAGGAATCCGGAAAAGTTTACATCGTTGCATTGTATTATTTTTTAAAAGTTGTGCTTTTTCCAGTATTAATGTTTAAAAGTTGTGCTTTTTCCAGTATTAATGTTTAAAATTGGTAGCGTTATATGCATTATGCATTATGTACTGAATTACGAGCATAAGTATGGGCAAGCGATAATAATGTTGGGAAATATGGTTTTTCATGTTGCTTCCAAAATTCCATAGAAGCTTCTAGTAAAGTTGCCACCACTTTACTAGGGCATGACATAGACTGAACTATGAATACCCAGACTGTGACTAAGAACTTCACTTTACGTGAAATATTCCATAACATGATGAAAAATTACAATACTTGACTGGCTAAACACAGTATGTGTGGAGCCAAAATATTAAAAAAACTCTATTACTAAACAAATAATAATTAAATTAAAGGTCCTCATGGATAGAAACATTGTACTATTCTTTATTCTGTGATGGTATACAAGCAAAGCATGTTGCAGCTATTATTTTTTATTCTGTGGTCCCAGCTAAAGGGATAGATGTGGATCCCACTCATGATTCAGATTTTTTCTTTGTTTACAGTAATTTTGTCTGTTTTTATATGTTTATTTTTCTGTTGTTAACGTGTTACTACTGTAAGAGTGGCTAACATAGTCAGAGCAAAGACCATCAATAATTACCCACAATGCCCATACCTTAAATCATACACCGCAAAAAGCTAATCCCAAGCACTGACCAATAGCCTGAAATTTTTTGTTTTGGCTCTTGAAGACAATACATTGCAATTTGCAATTAATAATAATTGCATGAATTATTGCAATGATACTTAGTATCTCTCTGAGATGATGTTCTGAAACAAAATGAGGATGGCTACAATACTAATGTTGTAATTTTAAGCTTTTTTATACATTTAGCAACATCTAGCGTACTAGGAGGTACATACTTATCAGTGCACAATTTACTGTATGGGCATTGCACATGTTATACTTATTAGTGGTCTTTGGTCAGAGCTAGTTTTGATCCAAGGAATGTGGTTTGAATGGGAGCCAGTGCAGTTTTTAATCTTTAATTGATTGTTGTGCAAAACATCAGCATTCAAATTATGTTTATATATAATCCTAATTCCTAATTGTAAACAAGTGTGGCATAATTTCTACCTATTTATCTGTTTATGTGTCAATCAATACACAACAATGGGTGAACCAAGCAAGTTAGGATCACCCATGCAGCAAATTGAGGTGACAAAGTGAGTGACGGATTGCATGGTGTATAGAGGCCTTAAGGTACA
The DNA here is from genome assembly GCA_910589525.2 of Ennomos quercinarius. Taxonomy (NCBI): domain Eukaryota; kingdom Metazoa; phylum Arthropoda; class Insecta; order Lepidoptera; family Geometridae; genus Ennomos; species Ennomos quercinarius. Next base: position 4,996,371 of record OU342493.1, read on the forward strand.
AGGTATTTTAGATAAATTATTATGCCAAAGAAACCGGAAGTGTCTACCTACAGGTTAAAATTCAGGTATTGTTTGTATAGACTTTTTCCTAGAAACATTTGTATATGAAAAAATTCATTATAACTGGCATTAGGAAAATAAACGGAGGAAATTGATTTGCATGAAGGCAAAGTGAACAAATACCTACAATTCTAGTTTCAATGAACATTGCGGAATTGGGAACAAAAATATTGTAACATCACACAATTCATATTTTAAACGTCTCTTCGCATCATATTGTTTTGTAGCTGAACAGAAAGGCTAGGATAGAAGGGTACCCACATAAGTAAATATGGCAAATTCTGTAAGTACCACATAAAACATTTTTGGTTGTTCTACGATATGACGTTTATTGTCGAATACCTAGGTCAAAATAACTTTTAAACGACGTAGATACCTGCGCATACGCGCCTATATATAGTCTAATAAACCTGAACAAATATCACAACAAGGCCGCTCAACTCGCTGGTTTAGTCACAAGAAACAAATAAAAACAACTTACTTGTACAGCATAATAGTATGGTGACGAGACAAACACATAATGCGTTCGTCATGTTTAAAGTTCGCGATTTATCTCGTGAGGTCCAGTTTCGTCCACAACGGTGCAAATACTAAAATAACACTGTGTAATTTCACTTTGTTTGGGATATACTGCGTATCGAACCGATTGATAAACAATAATTTGACCAGTCACCCTCCTTGCACGACCGACAATCGACGACTGTACTGTCAGTGTCAAGTCAATGTCAAGTTATTACCGACGTCTGTCAGAACACTCAGTGTCATTATTATAGGGATTGAAATATGCGGAAAGAAGGATTGCAACTTGCAAGTAGAACGCAATACACTCTTTCACAGAGTACCTTTTTTGCACTCTGCTTGCATGATTGCAACACATGTACAGACGGTTCAACGAACTTGCCCCCTGATATGCTTATATCAATTAAGATTTACGCAATAAATATCATATTAGTTATGAAATACTTTATAATGTACCTTTGTTAATTATTTAGTTACAATAAACAAATAAAATCGGTAGGTACCTCTACCTAATATTTTATTTATTATTCGAGGTTTTTAGTAATCGATTTCGATTGTGACAATTTATATAACAATGTATATAATTATCTTTAATACAGTATGAGAAAAGGAAGACAAAGGAGTAAGAGAGATTTTTTTGTTGTCAAGCGTTGCGGTTCAGCGTGCAAAAAGAACTAGTCTATCAAACAATCTAGCATAAAAGTTTGTTTTTTCTCTAATCTGTGATAAAAGTAAATGGACATCACTATTTCTCAATTTAAAATAGTGACATCTAGTATTTGATGCAGTATTTACTTAAGTTTGTTACTTGCCACTAGATGGCATTACTTTTGTTGTTCTTCTACTCGACGACAGATGGCAGCGCACCTTGCAAAACTAAAAAGTGGCGTCAATTTTTATGTATAAAAATATAAAATATCTTGATTTTTTGTTATATAAAATTACAAAACGTATAGTCTGCTGCGTAAGTGAGAACTGTTTGTAAGACACGATGACTGGTTAGCCTACGTAGTAAGTAGTAGGTACCTACGTAGCCTACTTACGTAGTTTCTCATTTAGGTTTTTGGTACTAGTCCTAATAATACTTACCTACGCAAAAATACTTAGATAGATTTGTAAGTAACTATTTTATTATTTTCCATCTTAACAAAAGCTGTCTTTGAAGGAAAAGTATCGAAACGAAATAGGTTTTACCGTTCCAGTTGGTAGGTAGGTAGGTACAACCAGCAACAGAATTTATCAAGCCTAAACTTTTGATTGGCGTGGTAGGTAGGCACTATTTTATTCGCTCAGGAAACTGGAGATTTTTGTGGTGTATCACCTGCAATTTACCCGTGAGTGGCAACTGTCATAAAGATACTTAATTATATATCTCGGCTCGGTAGTGTAAATGAAATTTTCACAATATTTAAAGTGCTTGTTACACGAAGGCGAGTATAACATCAGCGGCAGTACGTGAACCTTCCCAACATACGAACCCGATTCGAATCTCACGGCACGTTAAGCCCCCGGTTGTTGTCATGTACAACAGTCGTTATTCGTTAAGCCAAGTCAGAAGCCTTCGCTAGCCCTAAAATTTTTATTTGTTTTAACTAAAAATAGCGCCACATTTGATCACAATCTCACCTGATCGAAAGTGACGATGCGGTCTACGATGGTACATGCTTGCCTAGATACCTGTTCACTCGTGACTTGAAGAGCTTCAAATTCTGATAGGGCTTACATACCTACACGAGAAGAAGAAGAAGAACCTTAGTTTGTTATAAGATTTTTGCGCTAAGTGTACCGAGACACAATTAGGAGGTTTTCCTCTGGGAGCAGCGGGTCCGTAATAAAATTAAGGAGACGTCGGTCGGTCGCGGCAGTCGCCTTCCGTGGGCATAAAACAAATCCGCTCGAGCCGGCTCTCAGGAAGAACACGGGTGTAATGGAGCTGTCACTAAACATTTTCAATACAAAAAAGCAGAAATCAGTTTCCTGTGTACGGCATTCGTTTTGGTCTTTCCTCGCTTTATTTTCTGTAATAAATTAACAGAGTTTGTATTGTACACATCGTCAGCCGGAAAACGTCCACTGCTGAACTCAGGCGCGGATACAGAAATTTCTCAAGGGAGGGCGCAGTGCCGTAAATAGCCTTTTCTGCGCCCTGTGCGAGCTTCTATAACTGCGCCCTTGTTTTTTTTAGACATTATAGGTACCGTAGACAGGGCCGTAGCCAGGGATTCTCTTTACACATCTACTAAAGGTACATTAAATACGCGAGCGAAACGAGCGCGAAAATTTTTATATTTGCCGAAGTGTATTTCAGAAAACACGTATGGCGATTCAAACATGAATTCCGTGGCAGTCAGTACAAACGCGCATGCTATAAAACAAAACAGGAAAAATATTAAATACGCGAGCGAAGCGAGCGCGAAAATTTTTATATTTGTCGGATTGTATTTCAAAAAACGCGTATGGCAATTCAAACATGAATTACATGTTAGTCAGTACAATGAGGACACGGCCTCATGCTTAGCCATTTTAACCATTTTGACGTTGTACAGACTTTATAGAGATTATAGTATAGAGATTTCATTTTTGGGCTACTGCGGTCGGTCGGAGACTAAGCGGTAGCCGCGCGGCCGCTTGACTCCGATAAACACTAAACACAAATACGCTCGTACGCTGGCAAAAAAATGAGCGCGATGTTTTGTCTAATTTTTGATGATACTGGCATGTAGGAACGTATGTGTTGGAATCGAGCACTAGGGGCGCAGCGGGAACTTATCAGAAGCAAACCGAAAAAATATCTAATAGCGCTCCCCCCGCACCCCCCCCCCCCCCCCTGTATCCGGGCCTGGCTGCACTTAAGCCATGAACTCCACTTTGGACTTTGGATTTGCCGTAATCCAAACTACGAAGTGCCAAATCACCACACTTTTTTACCTAGTGTAGGTATTGAAGGGCTGAAGCCCTAAAATGGTCCTTCGAGCCGGATTCCAGCAACAAGTTTCCAAGCTCATCAGATTACTGAGCTACCTATCTGGGCTGAAGCCCTAACAGTATTGTATGTGTAATGTGTTGTAAGCTACTGTAGGGCCGGTTGTACTGGGTGGCGCAAAAGTACTGGCACTAAAGAAAATACTTTTATTTTTTTTATATGACATTTTCTGTCATTCTGTTGTTGAAAATTGTGTAGTGAACAAATGTAAAATACACTGAAAATAAACATGGACCGTTTTACTCCCCAAGAACGTGGAATAATTGTGTCAATGTTCTTACGGAATAATTCATCAGTGATAAGAACACAACGTGAATTTCGTCGACGATTTCCCCACCGTCCGGCACCGATTGGTCGCACAATTCGACGCTTTGCCACACGCCTTGAAGCAACTGGCTCAACATTGGATAGACCTAAGTCTGGGAGACCAAGAACAGGCCGTTCAGCTGAAAATATCGATGCTGTGCGCGAAGATGTGGAAGAGTGTCCAGAAACATCAACGAGGCGACGTGCCACGCAATTGGGCATTTCCAGACGGACCCTGCAGCGTATTTTGGTGAAAGACTTAAAGATGTTCCCGTATAAAACTCAAATGACTCATCAACTGCTGCCTGCTGACCACCGAGCTCGTCTAGATTACTGCCAGCGCGTCATAAACCTCAACCTTGAAGAGGATGATTTTCCTTCAAAATTGGTTATGAGTGACGAAGCGCATTTCCATCTCTCAGGGCATGTCAATAAGCAGAATACTCGGTTCTGGGGCACTGATAATCCGCGCATTATTCAAGAAACACCTCTACACCCACTAAAAGTTACTGTATGGTGTGGCATCTGTGTTGACAGAGTGATCGGACCCTATTTTTTCGAAGACGCTGGAGGCAATGCGATAACTGTCACTGGAGAACGCTACAGAACCATGTTACGTGAGTTTTTGATACCCAGTTTGGACGAATTGGGGCTGGAGCACATCTGGTTTCAACAAGACGGCGCTACGGCACACACAGCGCGCGACACTATGGACTTAGTGAGGGACGCTTTTCCAAGCCGAGTTATCTCTCGTTTTGGCGATTTGCCTTGGCCTGCAAGATCACCCGATCTGACCAGTCCAGACTTCTTTCTTTGGGGTTTTTTGAAATCTCGGGTGTATGTGAACAAGCCACAGACTCTCGCAGCTCTAAAAGAAAACATTCGTCAAGAAATAACGAACATATCGCAGGAAGTGTTACGGCAAGTTATGCAAAATGTCATAAATAGGGCTCAAATGTGTATCAACTCTGGAGGTCACCATTTAAAAGACATCATCTTTAAATCCTAATGGTACGAAATTTAATGGCACAAATATTCATTTAAAAAAACCTAAATCTAGTTTTCTAATTTAGAAAAAATGTTATAGCTGAACCAAATAGGGTCTTTACTTTTGCGCCACCCAGTAGTTAAAAACAATTGCCTCTCGTGAAAAAAATATTCTAGAAACATTTTTACATTTGGTGTCTCCACACCTCCGCTCACGTGCGCCGTGTTCACATATTCTGAATAGCTGTTCGACGGCAGGTCCGTCCTAACTCCTAACGCACTGAACAGTGTCCTCATGGTCCACGTGACACGACTGTCTACTGCCATCTACCGGACAACTTGTGTAGTGTTATTGCGACATCATTTTATTGTATTGTTCTACTTATATGCCAAGAGGAACCTTATATCCTAGCAGTTCCTAGACACAGGGCCTGGCACTTTATGTGATTATTTTTATTTACATTTTTTATATCAGCATTTGAGGCGGATAAATACTTGCAATGCGTACAGGTATAGACAGGGTATATAATTATATGTATATACAGTTTCTACAATTTCATGAATTTTTACATCCGGTATTTTGATTTATGTACCTTTAACCCAAGCAACTTTTTTTTAAATGTGATTGAATGACGTGACGAGCTAGTCGTTCACCTGATGTTAAGTGACACGGCCGCCCATAACAGTTGCAGTGTCACCGGGAACTTTAAAACAATAGTTTCGCGCGACACTGCACTGCGCACGTCATCCTGAGACATCACCCAGTCTAATAATCAGATTACTAGACTGAGTGATCAGATCATAAAGTCTCATTTGCCCAGTAATTTCACCCAAGCAACTGAACTGAGTTTGATGTAATTTCAATGGGAATAGTAATCTGAAAGTACAATGGAATAGATATCGTTATGAAACTTTTTTTTTAACGGGCAATGTGCCGTAATTACTCAAGCTAACTACTACAATACTAAAAACTAAACTAAACTAGCTACACTACCTACTACAAAGAACACTTATGGACTGTATAATAGCCGCGATGGCCTATAGACAGTCCAAGTGCTCCAGCCCACTACCGGTAGGTAGCGTACCCAATATGCTGGCCGCATTGCCACGTTGAATTGCAATGCTGATGCGTTGGGCCAAATAAGTGCCAGCATTTTGGTCACGCGTCGCATCGACCAGGCGCTCTGATAGACTTTGGAAAACGCGATGAGCTTCCGGTCCCCACGGACCCAGGGTCTCAACACCAAACGGCTCAAATATGTAACCGCTACCGAGATTACTATATTTGCGCCGTTTTAGCTGCTATTTTATGTAACTAATTTTTCAAATTGGTTTATATTAGATAAAATTACAAAGTTCTTGGGTGACATACATCTATAGAAAGTACAACCTTCCTATTTATAAAGTCAGTTGAAAATACTCCATACAATGCAGTGACATGTGGAGTTTTCCAAATTGATAAGCTACTTTATAAATTATGCTATGCAATCGTAAATTGCTCTCTCACAACACACCTATAACTTATATAAAAACACATATACCTATACCTATTGATTCTTATAAACTATCCAACAGCAATAAGTTAATACTCCCAAACTCCCAACTACACCTCTGAACGAACAAGTGCATCCCACCATTTCGGCCTATAAAACCCGTTCGGCCACTGCAAAGCACCTGAACACTAAAATATACGAGCCTCGGCCACAGGCTATACGAGTCGCGAAGTTCCCGCAGTTAGGAAAGATTTGTCGGCTAATGCTCTACTCCTCTTGTAAGTAAAAATTATGATTATCGCCCACCGAGAGCTGAGCCCTTGATCCCTAACTAACGGCCCGAGCCAGCGGAGACGCAACTTTCCTTTTCTTCTCAACTATAACTCTTTTTTATTGCCGTAGCCAGCTGCACCGAGGAGCGAGCCGAGTGGCCGGTACCACTGGATTACCAGCCAACCTAACTGATAGCCAACCTAAGGACTCTTGAACGTAGTTTATTTACAAATCGTTCGGCGTGGAATTGTTTTTTCTGAAAACGAGTTTGACCCGGTTTGCCGTTAAAGTGACAAAGGACGAACCTGAAAGGACGGTCCGGCCGAAGCTCGCGATTACTTTTGTGACGTCGTAAAACTCACCTTTACGTATTCGTAACTTTGGAATTACTTTCGGTTCAATTGGGAGAGACTTGTATATAAAACCCGGTACGAAATTGGTGCTTACACGCACACACTTTTCAACTGTTTAACAATTAGCTTTGGTATGTTTAAGTAATATAAGTAATAATATAATTTCGTCTTCAGTTTATTTCCACTGAAATGCGAATATCGGAATAATTATGTAATATATAAGCCTGCAGCACATTATTTTTTGTTATTAATTGTATTAAGACAACAAAACTTAAGAACTTATAACAAATGATGCCGCTATCATTGCCATCTAGATGGAATGGCAAAAATATTACCTTTCTTAGACCTAAAATATTTTCACTGTCCTTATACCTACATTTCAGTCGTGTTCTTTAAATGTAAAAGAGTACTTAGGTATCTTCTATTATATAAAAGGCTTTGTCCTGACTGACTGACAGACAACGTAGGTACAGCCCAAACCGCTGGACATAGAAACTTGAAATTTGGAGAGTGGCTTCCTTTGATGACGTAAGCGCGTGCTAAGAAAGGATTCTTGGAAATTCAACCTCTAAGACGGCGAATGTATGAATAACCTACATTACCTACAAATCATTCATTCATTCATTCATTCATTCATTCATTCATTCATTCATTACGTGACGTATCGTTTTGAAACTTAGCGCATACAAACAAGTATTAAAATGACCAAAATGGTAATTATTAGCTTTTTGAATCAAAGGGGGTGAAATAAGTAGTAAAAGTTTGTATGGCAGTTTCAAAAAAAAAATAATTAAAGTATCATATTGAAATTTGACGTGTATAAAGAATATACAAAATAAATAGATACGCGTCTCAGAAATTTTGGAATTTCGTCCATTAACTAGGTAAAAATAAACGTTTCCTGTGGGATAATCCACGCGGGCGAAGCCGCAGGGTAGAAGCTAGTTATTTATAGAGAGAGTAGAGAGTAGCCTGACATCAATATGCTAGGTAATATTTTACAACAGGTAGGTACTTATGTACCTGCTAGGTAACTGTTATCATGGTATAGGTATTTAAATTAGGAGGTGGTGAAATGAGAGGTGACTTTTCGACAGAAAATATGAAAGTTAGGTCGGGTAAAATATTCATAAAATAAGGCGTTTCAAAACTACGTGTTATCTATAAGAGGAAAAGTCTACTGCGCTCTTGCCTCTATGTTAACAAAGGTTGTACAAATTAGCGTTGATTTTAAAGTAATCGCATATGTATTTGATACGGTAGCAAGTAAATCTACAAAGCCTTATCGTAACGCTATTAGTATATATGTAGTTATAAATTCAAGCGTAGCCATTTAGGTACACATCATACAAAGTAAAATAATAATTACATAAGTAGGCTACAACATAAAACATACAAGTGCACAATACATAAATGAGGTTGCGGGCCCCAGACGCGAAGCCTGCGTCGGTCGATTAAGGAAGCAAGTGCAGCGTTGCCTTGACGACGCCGCCATCTTGACACCCCCGCCCGAGGAGGCCCGGGCCCCTCAGCCCCCTCTGTAAACAACCCGCCTGTATCGCTGCACTGAAACACTCGATATATTTAAAAGGCTGCCTCGACTCTCTCGAATCGCAGTCGCCGGATAAAATTGTCAATTTATTGAGGATCAAAAAAATGTAATTGCCACGAAACTGGCTTGAACGCCTGTGTTGCTGTTGATAGGTATTATCGCTCGTCAGTTGCGTCTATAGTTGGCTTTTGATGTTGTTTGTTATTTACTAGAGAACAGGGTAGCATTTGAAAACGTAGGTATAAGTTGATTGATGCTACGATTGCTTAGGCCGCCCATACACGTTCAATTTTATTGATCAATATAATTGACGAGTCCATTTCCGTCAATGTTTTCTCCATACAGTAAACCGAAAAACATTGCACAATACTAACCCTACACGATCAATAAAATTTATCAATCACAATGATTAATCAATAAAATTGAACGTGTATGGGCCGGGCCGCTTTAGATTTATTTGGGTACCTATACTTTACCTACTTCCACAGAATTACCCTATTCCTACTTCCTACTTATGTGGAGGAAGTGATGGTAGTGCAAAGATAGATTAATTATGGGTTTTGGTAACATGGATGGGGTACTTATATTTATAGTTTTTGCAATTGCACATCAAGGCAGGACAAAACGAAATTCAGAACTAGTACTTTTAGGACAAGGATGCATTTTCTATGTTTTCTATGAATGCGTCTACTTAAATCCAATAGTGGTACATTCTAGATGTGATTTGAACTAAAGCAAGCTGTGATCGTCCAATTACTACACATGCCCTCCAAGACGAATAGCTGCCATTATTCAAGATTAGGCAGATAGCCACCTTCCTTGACGTCGACTGAATTAAATCATTTTTATTGCTTTTAGGTTCTAAAACTCTCATTTTTCATTACGACGCGACGTCATGTTTACTGAATTGAGTCCGAAAGTCTCGCAATGTTTGAAATTTTGAAGTATTAACACATCTTATAGGTCTTAATTACGTCTTATCAATTTTATTTATTAGTGACCATTTTTTAATAAATCCTAAAATATTAAGTAGTTAGATTTATGATCTTGATCTTTTTTTGCCTGCATTTGACCACTGTCTCACCTGATGGTAAGTGACGACGCGATCGATGGTGGAGCATGCTTGCCTAGAAGATACCGGTTCACTCTTGCCTTGAAACCTCCCAGATTATATTTTTCAAGTAACAAAGACGCTGGTAGTGTTCCATTCCTTTGCCGTCCGCGCGATAAATGATCTATGAATCTAATTACAGCTTTTCCCGTAATATATGTTTGATTATCATCACCTTGAACAACAGTCTGAAGACGTCCACTGCTGAACATAGACCCAGGGAGTGCCACTTTGAGCGGCTGCTTGATCGTCAGTTCACCTAGTAGGGAGCTGGCCTACGCCTTCCGGTTTGTGCTCGCCACTCGAGAACTTTTCTTCCTCATGGGTTGTCAGTTCTACGAGCGATGTGACCTGCCCATTGGCGTTTCAACTTGCTTATTATACCAGTCACTTTAGTTCTCCTGCGGATCTCGTCATTTCGGTTCGATATTTTGATGAATATATGTATTTGTGTGATGTGAATTCAAAACAGCGCAAACGTTTCTAACTGTAAGCATTATTAGGCATACTGCGGATAATTTTGCATAGAGCGCCATAACACTGTGTGTGTTGGCTTTGAGCAAAATTATGTGTTATTTATACATTACATAGAGACTCACCACATAATATACAACAGGGCCCGACGTTCTCCATATTATTAAAGCAGAAGGCAATCTGTTCCACGTTTTAATGTATTATGTAGTATTATAAAGGCGTGAGGCCCGCTCGCTTCTTATGATTTATTCATGAGCCAGAAACAACGTGAAATTTCAACATGCCAGCTTGTATACTGTTTTAGCAGAAATTTTGAGTGGTTGATTAAGTAATTTGTTTTGTCTAATTAACTATGCAAGTAAGTATTGGAAAATTGCGTCAGTACCTACCTATACTTTAATTAAGAAAGATATTATCTTGGAATATTTGGAATGGAATAAAATATGCTTGCACCAAGCATATTTTATTCCATTTACTGGGTAACCCGCCCCAGCTTCAAACGGATTAATTAGTTTTACGTCCTAACCCTGTTCACGGGAAGAAGGAAGCGAAAGGGAAAAAGATAGGGGAAAAGGATGAATGGATAGGACGGCGAAGGAAGGCAGGCTTCGCCGGCTTTTATTGCCCTCCCATCCATTCATCCTTTTCCACTATCTTTTTCCCTTTCTCTTCTGTCTTTCCTTCGACAGAATGGCTTCATCTTCGTTGCCGCGGTCATGTTTTATCGCAGCGTATGGATAACGACACGAAATTACCTATACCTCTGTTATTTTTAAAGATATTGAAACAATTATTTTACCATCGTTAAATGTCTTTTACTGTATTTGAAATAATATAGAAACAAAAATTCAGATATTGAAATATTTATTTTACCATCGTTAAATGTCTTTTACTGTCTTTTAAATAATGAACAAACAAAAAAATTTTGCATAAAAAATATTTCCTTATTACTTTGTGCAACCCGCACTTGGCCGTTTTAGAAAACGTAAAGTTATTCGGAAATATTAGGTATACTTAACCATACCAAATTTCAGCAAAATCCGTTCCGTAGTTCCCGCCAGGGACATCGATAAGGAAGTGTAATGCAATCATAATTTTCAAAACATATTAAATGTAGATCTAACCCAGTTACAGTTTTATTATATGTACGTACTGACCCGCCCCGGCTTCGCACGGGTTAATTAGTTTTACGCCTTATCCCATGCAGTCCAAGAGAAGAAAAAAGGAAGAGGAAAAAAGATAAGGGAAAAGGATGAATGGATGAAATGATGAATGGAGGCAGGTGCGAGTAGTAACTACAATTATGTATCTGTGATAGCTTGATAAGTATTTACAATAGAAGTTTTAGGTATGTGTTCGGTGAACAGGTAGAATTTGCGTTGCAAAATTGCGTTGATGTGACGAGATGATGAGCCACGAAGTTAAATATGGGTAGGTAAATGTTTTTTATTTAATTTTAATGAAATTAACAACATAAAAATTCACTAGGTGGTAGGGCTTTTCTGCAAAGCTCGCCTAGGTACCTACGTACCACCGCTTTGCCAGTTATTCTGCCGCCTAGCAGTAGTGTGCAAGCACTACTGTGTTTCGGTTTGAAGGGCATTGTAGCTAGTGAAATTACTGGGCAAATGAGACTTTATGATCTGATCACTCAGTTTAGTAATTTGATTACAGGTCTCAGGATGACGTGCGCAGTGCAGTGTCACGCGAAACTTTATTGTTTTAAAGTTCCGGGTGACACTGCAACTGTTATGGGCGGCCGTGTCACTCAACATCAGGTGAACGACTAGCTCGTCACGTCATTCAATCACATAAAACAAAAGTTATATTTGATTTACGAAAATTCTGGCATTGCAATTCAACGGGCAATGCCGCCAGCTGATGGATGCGGGTACGCTAAGTAGGTATCTATACTTAGGTAGGCACTAGTAGAGAGCTGTCTAAGGTCAGCGCGGCCAACATACAGTCCAAATGTGGGTTAATCTTATTGAATTTGTAGTTGTTGTTAGGATTGTGGTAGTGACTTTAAGGAATAAAAACACGATGCCCCTAAATAAAGTCATCATCATCATCATCATCATCAACAGCCTGAAGACGTCCACTGCTGAACCTAGGCCTCCCCCAGAGAGCGCCACTTTGGGCGGCTGCTCGCGTCCTGCATCCATCGTCTCCCCGCGGCTTTCACCAGATCGTCGGTCTACCTAGTGGCTAGACCCAGCTTACGCTGCTAAAATAAGTACAAAAATAAAATATTATGCCTATAAATTATAAAAAGAAATGTTTCTATTTTAGTATAAATTAATCTATAAACTGGAAATCAGAGGTGACCTTTTCAAATACAACTACAAGTAGGTAGTTCTACAATAATTGTAGGTATATTGAACTTACATTATGCAGTATATGTTTGCCAAAGTTGGTAATGCATTTTGTTCTCGCAAACGAAACTCAGAAGCTCCACGCGAGTGCAATATACCACGACACAAGTTTGTTCTCCGTCGGCTTCCGCCGCTCCAAACATTTTATACACATAATATTTCCACAAAAGGAAAACTTCTTTGAACTCGGGAACAAAGCCAATCCACCGCGGTTATCCCTGATATTTTCAGCCGAAGCCGTACCTTATTCGCAAACATCGAATCCCGTATACAATACAGTGCGAAACGAAATTCGAAGGATAGATAATTTCGAAGAGAAAGAAATAAGGCGAAAGGGAAAAAAATATAAATTGAATAGTCGAATACACGCATCCCGGCATTACCATAAAGGCAACAGGGATCAAGCGGGATTCCTCTACGAACTTTTTTATTTTCCTTCCACCTCTAAATCTCCCAGGGAAAGCTTCGCGAATCTGCAAATGTTGATTTGATGATGTCGTGTCGTGCGTGCGACAAGCCGCTCGCTCTGTCGCATGTCGTTATTGCTGACCTGAAGCTTTATCGCTCGTCGTGTCGTGTCGCCGCACGTCACGGCTTTCTTAGCCGGTTTGATTACTTGCACATTTACTGCCGCGGCTCGCAAATTTGTAGCCGCCTTGGCTTGATTAAATCTGGTCTCCACTGAAATTATACGAGGTGCTTTCAGTGAGATACACCAAGAACAATTCAGTCTATTGTCATGGATAATAATATGCGAGTAGAGTAGACATTAGGTAGATAAAGTGTAGGAGCGAAAGGTTGCGGGTGTGCGCGCCGGAGGGCGGATTACGGTGCTCATCCATTGCGGTCATTAAGACACATTACCCCCCTCTCTTCACTCCCCTCTCCCGGGCACCTCCCTACAAACAAACCCAGTTTTTAATTCAACTTTCCTCCTTCACCAATTTGCATGATTACTTTCGTTTTTATTATGCTTCTCCGTCGCTGACTCGGGCTCTATTACGCTAAAGTATTGGTTATTCAGATAAGTCGCAGTTTAAATACTGGAAAGAAAATATTTTCCATTTTCTTAAGGAAAACGTGTTGAATGAGCCACTAAAAGTAAATTCCCCTTTCCACATATTATTCTCGCGTAGTGCAGTGCGGTCGGTGAATTTGATACCCTCTCAAGCTTTACTTTCCTATTGTAAAACTCAAATATTTAACGGTCCCTATTTAATTGCCGTAGTACGGCTGCTCTACAGTCGTAGGTAGGCAATAGAAATTCAAATAAACTGATTATTGCGGGCCGTTACTTCCGCCCGAGCACCTCGAAACAACTATCCGGAGCTACAATTTTGAAACAATTACCTCCGGCTCAATATCGTAAGATTAAGAAAGTCCACGGTCGGAATTAGGATTTGGGCGAACGACGGCGAACCGTCTTAACAGCCCGACTCCACAAATTGCGGACCTTAACGAGGGCATAAAACTCGAGTCGCACTCCCGGAGACGCCGCAGATTGTACTCAGACTTAGTTCAGGATTAATGGTGTAGAAAACAGATTATCATTGGCTGGATTTCCATTAGTGAGGACCCCTGCCATCGGCGCGTGAAAACTCCTCAGATAACAGCCACTCCGTGTTATTATTTTCCACATAACGGAGCAGCGCGTCTCCCAATTTAATTCTATTACGTTCTGTCGCGTTTCGGCGACGGGACAATAAAGTTGTGTGAGACGCGAAAGCGCCACGCTAGCTTCGGTAGGTAGGTGCGACGGTACATGCCTACTGTTCGTCGAGTCAATATAGTTGGGCTGAGCCGATAGCGGCTTCGCGCCTTTATTGAATACGCTGATTTGATTTGGGTGATGTTTGTTTTGAATTTGGTATGAAGTTGGTTTTTTATTGAACGTTCTTGGCTTTTCTTGGTTGTGAATTGTTTAGTTGTGGTTAATACAATAGTCAATATATAAATTGGTCACGGTTATTAATTTTGCAAAGCTTTTCTGCAAATTAAATTGATGAGTATTAACGGCACTGCGGGCAGTCGAAGGAGGCGTTTCTGGTCTCTGAACTGGAGATACTCCAGAAAGCTCCTGAACCTTAGGGACAAGTTACGACGTGCAGTCGTCGGAATTGTCACCGGTCGTTGCTCCCTGAATAAACGCCTGCTTACATTAGGTGTCACAGACAGCCCCCTGTGTAAAGGTTGCCTAGGGGCAGATGAAACTGCAATGCCGTGCATCTGCTGACGGAGTGCAGTAGCGTGGCCTTGCAGCGAGCGGCATTTCTCGGAGCGCCTGGAATAGCACAGGAGGCCTGCGCTGACATCGGAGGACTGTTGGCCTTCCTGCAGGACATTGCGTGACTGGATTCATCACGCAAAAAGGCCACTGTGCGGCTTAGTTGCGCAAAACATCCCACACACCATAGTACTGCCACAGAATATAGTATCTATCACATTACCACCTGCACAATTGATCGTGTCCAATCGTGTTTGCTCCATTTGGACTACCGAATAAGTCATCGCGACTAGTAATATAGCCCAAATGTTTTTTGTAGTAGAGCTAGTAGCATTTACTTGGTACTATTGTATAGTTCAAAGAATGAAGAAACAATACTTACCCATTTAAAAAAATTGCTCTATGACAGGCACACTCGATCTTCATATGTTGTTTCATGTCTAGGAACCTATGCGAATAGCATGCAAAACATCTTAATTATTTTTTGAAAGAGGTTGTATTTTTAAACCTACATTAAAAACTTTAGGCCCCGTTGAGAAAAACTTTTTGCCCTGATATTTAATGTACCTACTTGGGCTCAAAGTAATTATTATTAATTATTCCGTGCTCGTAGTTACAATGTCATCATCCCCGTGAAAACTAAGCATTTAGCTGTTTTGTAACAAACAACAATGTCACCGCACAACGTTACCTCATTGTAAATGCCGTTGGTTCGTTTTAAAACATAGCACGTACACTGCTGCGATGTTTTAATGAATACAAATTACATTTGCAAATGTGGTTTAATCCACAAATTAGTTACGGCGCCCCGCCCCCCGCTCGTATCCCGCTCAACCCTAACTAAATACGAACGGAGCTTTCATAATAAAATGCACGGATAATTAGAAATTTGGTGTCGATGAAACGTAGTGAAGATTTCAAAATGCTCGATAGTACCCGCTTCGGTACCAAAACTTACAAAATGAAGTGGAGTAAAAGGTTTGTGTTTTTAAAGCTGTTGGTCTTCTTAATAATAAAAAAAATGAATTATATTTTTTATTCCTTTTTATTTTTATGCGATTGAATGACGTGACGAGCTAGTCGTTCACCTGATGTTAAGCAACACGACTGCCCATAACAGTTGCAGTATCACTCGGATCTTTAAAACAATAAAGTTTTGCGTGACACTGCACTGCGCACGTCATCCTGAGACACACAGCACTACAGTCTAGTAATCAGATTACTAGACTGAGTGATCTGATCATAAAGTCTCATTTGCCCAGTAATTTCACTAGCTACAGTGCCCTTCAAACCAGAACACAGTAGTGCTTGCACACTACTGCTTGGCGGCAGAATAACTGGCAAAGCGGTGGTACCTACTTAGACGAACTTTGCAGATAAGTCCTACCACCTAGTAAAAATAAGTAAGACAAAAGTAAATAAGTAAAAAGACTGACGTTTGGACTGTCTATAGTTCATCACGGCTAGTATACGCATACAGTCTAAATGTTCTTTGTAGTAGATAGTGTAGTTAGTTTATTAGTTTTTAGTATTATAGTAGTTAGTTTAAAGAATAAAGGCACATTGCCCGTAAAAAAGTAAAAAGATTATAGAACTGACAGTTATATTAAACGCGGAACACTATTCTATGGAATATACCTCATTTCTATTGCGGGTGACGATACCTACTTCAATAATGTGATTTTCCGAATAAGCTTGACTCAAAATTTTTAAGTAAAGAAATATTGATATGGCTAAGTCAAAATTAGGTCAAACATTTATTTCGTACAACCACAAAAGCCAAAGGCTGGACCTATTGTCATTTTGTGAAAGTCGCGACCCAAGACTTCAGCTCCACTTCAGCTCTCATTTTGTCCATGTCTTTCTTATATAAGATCAGAATAATCTTTTTTTGGCGATGGTAGTTTTTTTTCCCTAAATTAAATTATAACACGATGTGTTCAAACTCGGAACAAAGAGTTCTATCTTGTACAACAGAGTTTTTAAAGATCCCAAAATCTCATAATGCTTAAAAAAATTCGCATCATCCAATATCAAGTCTATAAAGTATAAAACGTAACAAATACATCGTTACAGCGCAGGTTTATAGGTATAATAACCAGAATTGGGCTGCTTTCCGCCTCATCTACCGCTCGTTATATGTAGAGGCACCATATAATGCATCTTTTGATGAGACCTCTCCAAATCATCTCTAAATTCAAACCCAGATAACTGTTTTTTCAAAATGTGCCGTGATTGGTCTGACCTCGCTTGGCATGTTTTTTCTAAACTAATAGTAAGTACAATGTATGTATTTATACGTATGATAAGATGTTTAAACAATTCACGCGTGCATAAGTCATATGATTTTTTATAATTGTTTGTCTTTAATAAAATATTACTGCACAGCAAAGCCTGACCAAATTCAGAGCTACAATGTTTCACTGTACTTATGTCTATATTATTATGCATATTTTTACAAAGTAGGATTACTTTCATAATATTTAATTATACTTTTATTTGTTTCTTACTTGAAACCGTCGCCCTATTCGTCATCTATTTTATTTACCACACCCGAAAACTTTACTTGAGTTTTAAATTGTCTGATCAAAGAAGGGTTTAAAAACGTAGTTGTGTACAGTCAAGTACCTACATTAAGAAATGTTAATGCCCGAATTTCTAAAATCATTGTGCCGAATTTCTAAAGTTTATGTAAATAATGCCTAGATTCGTGAATAAAAATGGTCCCGTGGTTACCCTACCTGTTCGAGATCGTAAATCTTCATTCTCGCCTCCACCCCTCTTGATTTGGGCACCCACCACTCGAGGGATATCACATATCATAATGATAGTGGTGACGGGTGAAATAACTATATGATTTTCTTAGAAAAATCTTCTTAAGAGATTCATTCGTAGAGACTGGAACACTCCAAAGGACTTAGCTCGCCGCAACTTTAATAAAAAAATATTTTGTATTTAGTTACCTATCCAAATTGTGATTACATTATGTTTTATAAAATCGATTTTTATATTGGACTAGGTGACCCAGGTGGCTTCGCTCGGGTTAACTTTATGCCTTAAAACCCTGTCCAAAGCAAGAAAGATACCAACAGAAAGACAGACAAAAATTTAAAAAAAAAATACTGTTCGGTCATCAGTGTCGAATATAAAGCCCTCTTATTTCAAAATATCTTCAATATGTGTATGTGTGCGGGTGCATGTGTGTGTGTAATTGGACTCTGATTTACACTAATTATTTGCAGAACTAAGACTTTTGTCTTAGTTCTGTAAAGTTAAGAATATCTATTTTATTAACGGGTATATTTGTTACTTATACATATTTTATGTTAGCATATTTAATGTTTTCGTGCCCGACAAAGCTATTAAAAAGTCGATTAAAAAAATCTTTCTCCTTTGACCGTTCAAGAATCATAAATCACCTAAATTGTGTAGTAATCTCAAACACATTTAAGAAACATTTCACGAATGAAATGTATCTGTGGACGTCTAGTAGTTTTCACAATAAATCCTCGTCGTTGTGTATTTATTTACTCCCGCCCGCCCCAGCCGCCCGCCCAAGTCGCCCGCCCATGTACGAGTACATTGCATACTATGACTGGAATGTTATTAAATGTTAGAGTCTTCTCAATCACTCCATTTAAGTAGTTTAATTACAAATAGAATCTTTAATTTTATTCCAACATACATGTCGAAGTAAAGTCTGATATAAACGACCGAGTCTCTGATTAATTTGTTCAACCTTATTTAGGGACTGGCCTGATAGCTCAGTTGGTAGTAGCTCTGCCTTCTGAACTGTAGGCTGTGGGTTCGATTCCTACCCGGGACAAACATTTGTGTGATGAACATAGGTCTGGGTGTTATATTGTATGCTATGTAGGGATTTACAAACAAATAAGTATCTAAGTATTGTATCATTTATCTGGTTCCTATAGTACAAGCTATGCTTAGTTCGGGGTTAGATGGCGCTGTGTGAAATGTCCACACATATTTATTTATTTGCTGAGCGAGTCTGGCTCAGGGAGTATGGTACATCATGCTTTCAAACCGACCCAGGTCCAACTCCCATTCACCCTGCATCAATGATTTTTCAAGACGTCAATTTGCTCTTATAACGGTGAAAAAAACATCGGGAGGTAAGAGTTAAAGAAAGACAAAATTCAAGAACAAATGTGTCATCGACCCGCACTTGGCCAGCGTGGTGGGTTTTGGCCTATTTTGTATGTAAGAAAGGGCCCGTATCCCAGCAGTGGGAATGTATTGAGCTGATGACGCTAACTTCTGTAAGTATAATCTCTCATTGATATTCAGAACCGTCGAAGATTTATCTCTAACCAAAACTAAACAAAAAATGTTGATTATTTAAATTTTCCCTTTATTTATTTTCTTCACAGTTTTGAATGAATATCTCTTTTTCTATTACATTATTACTTATTTATTATATAGATAGCTTCTGTGGTGTGGTGGTTGAGCAGGTCGGCTAGCCCAGAGGCGGCGGGTTCGATTCCCGTGACAGGACAAATATTTGTGCACAGGAAAAAAAAGCGCCAATATTTTTTCTGTGTTTGGGTGCTGTGGAACCATGGTACTCGTAGTTCCTGGGTCCCTAAATACAGGGAATCCTAGTTAAGGTCCAGGATCTATGTATATGATCGTTGGGTGTTTTTCTTATTTCTGACAACTTCTCTAGTGTGTAAAGTAAAATAATCTTCTATTAAACTAGACGTGTTTCATGGAAGCTTATCTATTATAATTACAAGCAATTATAAAGTTTATAAACTACGTTTCAATCAAGTCACTGCGCTGCGCCGTAGATGTCTATACGAGCGGCGTACACTACCAGCGAGATATTATTTTGTAGTCAGGCGGCTTCAGGCACGGAGCACAATTAACTTGTAAGATTGTCTGCGGAGGCTGCATGCACCCTCGTCTCCCCATCCATCTACCCTCCCTTCCAAACAAAACATCAATAAACCCCCTGCTACAAACCAAAACCAGCTCTGTTACAGAGAACACTGAGGATAAAATGGAATAACAGCAAATAAGTTTTATGTGCCGCATTTATTTCGTGTAGGTATAGTCGGTCCAGTTACCCTTGATTGGTTGTCGTTCCTCTAATCCCGTTTTGATCCTTTCCACCCAAAACCTAGCCCTCTTCGGTCCTGAGTTAACTATTGACGTGTACCTGTACCTCTGTATACGTATAATTTATCTCCATACGAGGGGAGATGCTCGGACAGCAATATATTATTCTGATTTTTCGAGCTTTTTTCAGGTCGTAAAAGCTTTTTTTCAGTGGGTGTTGAGTTTTAGTCAACGTTAATATAATAGAATAGGCGTTTTGGTCGCAACCTCTAATGGGATAAAAATGTATATCTATCAAAACAAACCTCTACAGTTTTTGAAAAAGCACTCTTTATACAGCAAGTCTTAACCAGTAAAATATTTTAGTTCAAGAGCAGCAGACAGAAGTTTTAATGGTTTTGAGCTCATTGCCTAAAATTAAAGATGCCGCTGCAGCATATTGCTTACAACGCGAACTGACTATGAAGCAGATTGCCTAACCATCAATGCCTAAACATTGTAATTAACTAATTGCCTATAGTAAGGGACTCCAAATCGAAATGCCTAAACAGCACTTTGCCACCGATGCCTAATATTATGCTCATTTTGTTGAAAACTCTTTGTCCGTCTGTCCTCCTTTACAGCATCGTTTATCCAATATCGTCATCTTGTATAGGGAAGTGGATAGCCTTTATTTCACCATGAACATGGCATTACCTAGTGGTTTTTGCTAGCTACCACCTGCACAAGTTATTCAAGTGTGTTTATTCAGCCTATACTTGAGATCCAGTCTTCAATCCAGGCGTAGCTTCAACTTTGTCATTAACATCAGTTGAAATGTAATCCTTGCCTGACATATAAATACGGAAAAAAATCATAGAGAAAAATCGTTTTAAATTTTTCGTTCAGTTGTGTAACATTAAACATTTTGTAATAAGTACTTTCATCAAGATAATTATGACGCTTCACTTTTGTCACCAACCCAGGGTATGATGGTAAGGTAACCCGTTTATATTACGTTGTTGTTACATCTTGCCTTGTTTGCCGGTAAATATTGTATAGGGTTGATATGATAAGGTGCGCGCACGCAGAGACCAGACCTCGGTGACTAAGGCGATCCTTGATAAAATAAAAAGCGAGAATGTTTGCCACCATAAAGATAAGCCGTGACGCGCATCGCTGCAGTCGGCCACCGCCACACGTGCTGAGCGACGGAACCCTGAGCAAATACCACACACGTACCCTAATTATACAGCAAATAATAAAAACTCGACATTGACTCTCTGATAATGAACGTCGACAAATAATAGCGTTTTCATAAACATAGTTCCAAACCTTTGACGTCAACCGTCGCCCGTGTTTGTCCGCATCACTACGAGCGAGAGATCTCCAATTCTCCATACAGCGCTAGTCCGCGAAAGCTCCACCAAAAAGAGCAAAGAATCGGAAAGCGATACGGCTAATCCCACTAATCGGGGGGCAATTGAAAAATAAAAATGTAGATTGCGGAATGATTCCATTTAGAGCCGAAACGATGCGACAAAATAATAAAAAAGGTACCGAGCGGAACGGAGCGGGCTGGCCCGGCGCGGCCGCCGGCTAATATTGAAAGCAAATCCTCGGCTAAATCCTTAAAGCGCCAGGATTGAAGCACCTGGAAACTGTGTGTTTCCACACTCCTGATAATCATTTGCCGGATTATTGTATACTTTCCGCCTAATGTCACACGATTTGCGTGTATCAATCGTTTGACGTTTATTAGATTCGGAGGATTTGGATCGGTCGTGATTTTTGTACAGGAATCCTTTTACTTTTATAATCATTTGATTTTTATTTTACTGAATTGGTATCATCGTTGGCATATTTTTACTCAAACCAAGACTTCCAACTAATCCTTCATAGATTGATTTTAAAGTGTAAACCACACTTCAGGAATAAAGATATTAGCAACCAGCAGGATTTGAACCCACGCCTCCCAACTCACCGGATTAGACGCTCTCCCAACTGAGCTATGGTCACATCACTGCGAATTTTACAATAGACAAATCCAATGGCAATAAACAAATTTTCGTCTTAGTTTTTCAGTCTATTGCCATTTCTCGCTAAACCAATGATATGTAGGTAATTCTTTTAATTGTAATTTATTGATACATTCTATTTATTTGCACAAAATTAGTTTTCATGTATTCATGTTGAGTAGTTAAGCTATTATTGGCAAAAGAACGCAAGAAAATTTGAATTTGCCGCGCTAGTGAAACGTTCCACCTTAAGGTGTAGTATGGCATAGTCATAATTTCTTTTTCTATAGAGGTATTTATGTATTTTTTGTTGTTGAAAGTAAACCTAATCTAATTTGAGTTTTACTATAATACCGTAAAGCCATCGTAGCCACTACACGGATTTTGTATATTCTGTTTCGTAGCACTTCGTAGCACGCCGTAGCATATTTCCTGTTAAGGATGATGTGGACTTTTTGCTCCCAGTTTTTATAAAGGTAACTTTCCTATGCTCGATATTTTTATATTTAAATGTAATTTATGCATATAACTAGGCGTTAGATTCGAGACTTGCGGTGTAAGATTTTAATAATTATGCTGCATAATACACAACGGCGTTGCCTCTATATCTCAGAAACTAAATTTAATTTCATTTGAAACAGTTAAAATCTCATAAAATCCTAAGCTTTTTTGCCAATATTATTCAATATTTATGCCCTCAAAAGTTAGAAGCCACGTTTTTTCTTTATGTAAACGACTGACGTGACGATCTAATCGTTCGCCTGGTGTTAAGCGTCACGGCCGCCCATAATAGATTATAGTGTCATTCGGAACTCTAAATTAAAGTTTCGAGTGACACTGCACACTGCGCACGTCATCCTGAGACATCACACAGTCTAAAAAAGATTTCTAGACTGTGAGATCAGTTCATAAGTCTCATTTGCCCAGTAACTTCACTAGCTACAATGCCCTTCAAACTGAAACACAGTAGTGCTTGCACACTACTGCTTGGCGGCAGAATAACTGGCAAAGCGGTGGTACCTACCTAGACAAACTTTGCAGGAAAGTCCTACCACCTAGTCAACGTAGAAAAAACATACTTACTTTGTACCTGGACGGACGGGTTTTTATTATATTGCATGCATCTATGCATCATCTCTTGCGTAGCCTTCATCGACTGGCCGTTATAAAATAGTTTGCGTTAACGGTAGATTTATTCCAATATCAATATATTATGCACATATTCTGCAGCGAATCTCTAGAGATTTATTTTGTCGTACTCACATATACTACAAGTTAGTTTTACCGCTTTCTCAAAGAATGAACCTGGGCAGAAAAGCTCATAGGTGATGATACAATGGTGAGGGCTAGACTCCAGAGCTCCAGTCACCGTCGTAAAGTTGCCAGCCTATCAGTGTTCTACAGGTTACATTTCGGTGAGTGTGCTGCGGAGCTACACAATCTAATTCCACCATTTCCACTTCACCATCGAATGACAATACTGCTACACGCCCTCCATTTATGTTTGATATTCCTTTGATTAGCACAAAGCGGTTTGACTCGAGATTTATAATCCGAGCACCCAAGGAATGGAACACTTTATCAGCGTCTTTGTTTCCCGATAAGTTAATAGCGAGAGTAAATAGGTATCTTCTAGGCAAACATGTACCACCGTAGACCGCGTCGTCACTTTCCATCAGGTGAGATTGCGGTCAAATGCGGGCGGGCCTATTTAGTTATTAAAAAATACTTGTAATGATTTTAATAGCTGATCCTGTACTTGCTTTATGAACCTTACGTTTACTGTGGGTTATGTATAGGTACTTAAACGCAGATTGAGGAGAATATTATTGTGCAATGAGGAGATCCGCAGGAGAACTAAAGTGACCGATATTGCTCTTAGAATTAGCAAGTTGAAATGGCAATGGGCAGGTCACATCGCTCGTAGAATTGATAACCGATGGGGAAAAAAGGTTCTCAAGTGGCGACCACGAACCGGAAGATGCAGCGTAGGCTGGCCCCCCATGAGGTAGACCGACGATCTGGTGAAAATCGCGGGGAGCCGATGGATGCTGGAGGCGAGCAGCCACTCAAAGTGGCGCTTTGTATGGGAAGCGTATGTTCAGCAGTGGACGTCTTCAGGCTGTTGATGATGATGATAAAGAATAGGGGCCTAACTCTCAACCCTCTCTAAAAGGGAAACCTAAATGGGATTTTGAAACTATCCCAAAATATTGGTTGTGTGTTTCCAGCGCGGTGTGAGAATAGGACCACCCCATCTCTTTCCGTGGGTTCCGTAAGAACAGGCTAAGGGAATATCCAGAGAATGGGCAGTAGCATTCTCCTAAAAACCTTAAAAATCTTCAGGGACCACCAAGCCGCCTGCCAAGCGTGGTGATTATGATAAGCGTGTATAGTCGCGTTTTATGGGGAGGTATATGTTCAGTATTGGACGTCTTCAGGCTGTTTAATTGCTTAGCTTGACATGTATGCACATATTTTTAAGAAAGGAAATAAAACGATCCAAAATATCAGTGATATTTTTATTATGACTAGAGGTTTAATTACAAAACAATCGGTATTCCCACTTCGGGGTTATTTATTACACAAAATAATTACCAACAAACCTTACTTGCTGACATTTCGCTTGATATGTATAAAATGAAAACCTCGGATTTTTAACATTCATTAATGTTACGATAATTTCAATCTAATAATTAAATATTTACAATTTTCAGTAGGTATTTCAATGTTTCCTTCACTGATAAGTAGGCACACGGAAAGGTATTCTAATTCGTGAATTAAACTTAAATTATGAGAGCCGGATTCCAACTTCCCAGATAAGCGACATCTGTTGGCCAAAAATGTCAAACTATGTAACACGAGTGTGGCGTACTAACAATTTAAGTAGTAGATATCATTAATGACAAGTTGGCGTCTTATAAATAATAGGATTACAGGATTGTTTATCTGGGAGAAGTGAAACGGACCCTAATTGCAGTAGTATTTTAAATGCTAGTTACAAGTATTTACAGTAAACTCTCGGCGTTTAGTTATAAATATATTTTAATAAATACTGAGATCCTGGTTACGTTAATCTCATTTTGTAGGCGGCTATTTTGAAGTTTATATGCATCGTTAGATATGTGTAAGAATTACAGACAAAATATGCACGCTACTTATTATTAAAAAGTATAGTGAAACCAAGCAATTGAATAAGAAGAGTTGAAATTCATTACAATTAGCTGCTACATAATCGCTGTCGTATTATACAGGCGAAGACTTGGCTTTATTTCATTTTACTAGTTTATTATAAAGTAGCATGCATACCTACTCAATTTTACATTTCTTACAAACGTTTAAAATTATTTTCAGTCGAAAGAAAACTATGATTTTAAATATTTTACATAATACAAATTTTACAATTTAATTAGACATCATTCATCATCATTAACAGCCTGAAGACGTCCACTGCTGAACATAGGCCTCCCCCAGAGCACGCCACCTTGAGCGGCTGCTCGCCTCCTGCATCCATCGGCTCCCCGCGGCTTTCACCAGGTCGTCGGTCCACCGAGTGGGGGGCCGGCCTACGCTGCGTCTTCCGGTTCGTGGTCGCCACTCGAGAACCTTTTAATTAGACATTATTTACATATTTTTGTATAAGTAATGCAAAATAAATGCAACCATCTGAATGTTCATTATTTCCACGTGAACTATAAAATTATCTTGAAAAAAATCTGCCTATATAAATACACCTAATAGATTGATGGACTCAAAAGTGCCTATTGTTCACAATCTTCGATACAGGTACAATACACGTAATACTCATATTTAACTAGAATTTTAAGCTGATACCACACAAAGAAAATTAAATTGAAATGTATAACAAAACCAATGATAAAGTTAAAATTAAAATAATATTAATATACCGTTGTACTTTCACGTGATATCTATAACTTTATACATACTAAAATTATTACCTCAAAATGCTCGCTCTAGATTTTATTAAAATTAGCTAATATATATTATTTACAACAATCGAAATTAAACTAGTACTATTTTGACAATTTATATCTAAGTACAGAGTAAGCTTGTAAAAATTGCACACATCGCTTTGGTATACGTACGAACGTAACTACATATTTACAGTAACTTTAAAACGACATCGTTAAGTTTATTGCCCGAAGTTTCGTTACGAACATTATCAACTAACTTTGGAGAAGTTCCCAAACTAACGAGGAACTTTACTTAATTTTGTTCTATGAAGGACCCATTTCATATCAAGCCTAACATTGTGTACTTCACAAAATCTCGAAGACTACCTGCTTCTTGTTTTAATTTTGTTAGGACATCCAACAATAACTAAAAACTTTCGCATTTCAATAACAAACACAAACAACGCGCGCTCACGTCGTTTTCATCGAATAAATGTCCCTTCGGAACCTACGATTCAATATTAACAACCAATTTTGATGTGCAAAGATCATCAGATCTCATCCGTCGACGTCCATCGCAGACGATCTAACAGGACACAGCTACAACTCCCGCTGATCACAAGTTATTGCCACTGATTAGTTTTTCATGCACAAACGCTCAGTCGAACCAGTCCCACAGATGGGAGGGAAGGCAGTCGAGTGTGCGCGCGGGCGACGACTAGGAGGCGCGCGCGGCGGCTAGCAGCGGCGAGCGCGCGTCGTCGCGGCCGCGCGCCTCGTCTCAGAGCACGCGGTCCGAGACTCCCACGCCGCCCGCGTACTGGCACGCCGACAGCGGCGCGGAGCCGGCGCGGGACACTGGCGACACCGACCCGTACCCGCCGCTGTACGAGTGCTGCTTCGCCTTCAGTCTCAGCGACGCGATGGACGACGACATCGCGGGGCACGGCTCGGCGCGGTACATGCTGTACGGGTTGGGTGGCGCCGTGTACGGACACGGAGCCACGCCGCCACCGACGCCGCTCGAGCCGCCCACGCCACCCATGCCGCCTCCGCCGACGCTGCCCATCGACGTCGCCGTGTTGAAGCAATTCACGGAGCCTGCGGGCGAAATGGCTTCTTGTTAACGAGCAATCCGAAACTTTTCATGCCGAGAGCCTTTATATTGGACAGTTCGAGACGGCGAGTCGATGGGCGATTATAACATAGGTAGATGTGCGATCGACCGATTGTGACAGGCGAGAGAGAAGGCTTCTATACCCAATAATGGGTCGACACGGGCTGACGATGGTGATGATGACCCGGCGAGTCGTTGGCGTAGCAATTCGTTTCGTACCAACCTTGGTGATGGCTCGATGGCACGACTGATCCTAGTGGGTTCACTGGCCAAGGGAAGCTTTTTGTTCCTAGAGGGCTGGGCACCTTCGCTGCCCAGTTGTTGTATGGGTAGGAGGAGTAAAGTGCGTCTGTGTCCGGGAAAGGTTGCATAAGCCCGTTGAACTGCGTGCTGAAACCGTTCTTGAAGTCCGCAGCAGCGGCCGCGGCGGCATTCATGGCGTTCCGCTCGCGTTTCCGCCATTTCGCTCTTCTGTTCTTGAACCATACCTGAAACAAGAAAAGTTCGCTATAGCTTTTGAAGTTTAGCAAAAGTTTGAAGAGAAAATGTGATTCCGTTTGTCCTTAACATTACGGGTGCGTGCATGTCCAACTGCCTCTTTATCGGAGAAAGGGAATTCCAAAGCGAACCCTACCTACAAGTTTTAACGAGATTCAGCATCGAAACGCTCGCCGCGCTGCGTAGGTAGTTATTAACTTTGCTCATTACAAAGTTGACAGTGAGACGGCGGCGGCGTATTCTCGCCACGTAGTGAGGCCCCGCCCGGCCGCAACCAACGACCCGTCTAATTGCGACCACCAAATGAAGATAAACGAGCGTCACGATTGGGCGGGACGGGTCGCAGCCACTCGCCGCTACTCTCCGCGGCACGATCGAGCCGCAATAAATGAGCGGACAGCAGCAGCGGTCTCCGGCCGATCGATGTTGTTGTTTAGCTGGACGGGCCGGACCGGGCGGCGCGGATACGATAAGTCGCCGTGAGCGCAGATAACGCGCGCGCTGATGGATGGCGTGCGTCCGTCACAGGCGATCGATCGTCGACGACACCTCGCGATAAATTGCGCAATCCACGTAGCGACTGCAATAAATATCGCGCCGGCAGCGGTATTTGTCTCGCTCACTGTGGCGGGTTCACCCAGCCGAAACGGTAAATAATACCCTCTTTCCTCGGTTAAGTGAACATAAACGGTCGTTTCCACCCCATATACGATCGTTTATTTTTCGAAACATAAATTTCACAAATTCGCATGAGCGCATGTTTTGTACACGGGATGACATCAGGTAAACCACAGATCGTACCTACAAATCACGGTCCGATTCTCGTGCCATCATCGATGTGTTATTTTGGCCTTTCTGTCACTAGCCAAGCACGAATCCCTTTGCAAAGGTCCTCAATTTTTAATACAATTTTGTTTCAGCCTGAAAAAGGATGGCCCAGATAACACGACCGATCACGTTAGTCCTCGAAAACTTTAGTTAAATAACGTAGTATAATAATATAATCTTTTGAAAATATTATACGAAAAATAAAAACGCCGATGAAGGCTTTTTGAAGGCGTCTTAAGTTTAACTCTTGCTTATCAGTTAACAGATGCATTTCCACATATCCGGCGTTTCCCTCTGAGCTGCGACCACAAACAAACGGCTGAAAATAGCTCCACAGGCGCAAGGGGTGCTCAATAATGACAGCAGAATGATATTTATTTAGGTGCACATATGTGGAAATTATTTCCATTATTTGAATAGCGTTGGACGGTAGCGGGGGTCGGAGGGTGACACAAGACTAGGGTTATCAGACGTCATTTTATTTTAATAGCACCTTGAGTTTAAGGTACGAGTAGTTCCATCTTTCCGGAAATGTAAAATGTATATAGGTACAGTCACCTGCACTAATACGTATATATTTCATAATTTTCAAAATAGTGTCACAGTATTGTATTACTCAAAAATTATGTAACCGTTAATTTGTGGGGTAACATGTAGGTATGTAATAATAATAATAAATAACTCAACGACTCAACGAGCATTGTCCCGATAGTCGTTTCGGCGAACGGCCTTATAGCGAAGAGCCTCGACCAATACCTCGAGAGGCTCTCGCTAGACGGTTGGATCAAGGGTCAGATTCAGAAGGCCCCTTGCCACGGCACGTATTGTCAGGAGGTTCCTCACTCTGCAGCCCTTACCACCGGTAGCTTGGGTCCTGCCCCGCTGCCAGCGGCACTCTAGGTTTAGGTTTTATGTAATATTTTTGTAAATTCCTTTTTATAGAGATATTGTAAAAAACGTAGGCTTAAGAATTGTAAATAAATGAGTGAATAATAATAATAAATGTAAACGGAGACTATTTGTCAGAAAAATAATACTGTGACAATATTTTGAAAATTATGGAAATGTATAATTATTAGTGCAGGCGACTATACCTGATAAAGAAACAATTTCTTTCTTTTATCTTTCAGGTTTCAATGAGCCCGCATCTACGACTCGTGTTGGTTCTATTACAATTCTCTTAGTGCTGTAGATGATTCTGTACCTTGAAGACTACAAAAAACGGATACTACTCAAATTCAAATTTCAAATTCAAATTTATTTATTTGCATTCATGTACAGTTTCAGTGTCAGCTTATAAGATAGATACATGAACCCTGTAAGGGCGTTTGCAAGGCTTGCAGCAAAGTGCGGTTTATAGATACTAATACTAATATTATGGCTGTCTTTGCAACCACCCAGATTCATACTAATATTTCATTTCAAATCCTTATCGTTCATAAATTCATTAATACTGTAATATGTTTTACTAAGAAGCAAATCTTCCAATTTAGCCTTGAAAATGTTAATTGAGTATACTTTTACAATTCGGGGTAATTTATTGTATATAGCTACTCCCATGTTGAAAATACTCTTACTCGTAGGATTAATTTAATTATTTTTTAAATAAATAATTACTAGACTGTCTAACTGTTAGATAATTCAGTTTTTTTAATTTGGTAGACTTTAACGTATTTAAATAATATACTTACATTTTATATTACATTTGCCAATATTTTTCGCAAATACATCGTGCATTTATCGATATGAGCATCCCTGTTATTTGTGTTCTATTACAGGCCAACTCAGACAACCCTACAGGGGTACGGTAGGGTCGCGATATTGCGACGGGCTAATCCTTTAAATATATTATTGCAGGATGGTGACCCGCCGCCCCCGCGCCCTCGCAAGACAGTGTTTAATGTCGGAATCGATACTAATGCGTGTTGTGATCATTTATTCAATGTACTGGTGTTCTGAAAGGATTAAAAGTAAAAGACTTTTCCCATGTAATAAATACTGCATAACAGTGGAATAACTACCTACTCAGAGTTTTCACTTGTTTTATCTTTACCTATTTCAAACTTGATAGAAAGAAACAAAATAACTATTCAGCCACTACACAATGTTTATTAGTAAAAGGGTTAGTTTCGATATTGAAATTGCAGGTGTATTCCTTACTGAAAACTCTCTTTTAAACTTAGAAAGGGTAAATACAGAATAACTATTCCGCCACTACACAATGTTTATTGGTAAGAGGGTTAGTTTCGATATTGAAATTGCAGGTGTATTCCTCACTAAAATCTATCTTTTAAACTTAGAATGGGTAAATACAAAATAACTATTCCGCCAGCACTACAAAATATTTATTGGTAAGAGGGTTAGTTTCGATATTGAAATTGCAGGTGTATTCCTTACTAAAAACTCTGTTTTAAACTAAGAATGGGTAAATACAAAATAACTACTCCGCCACTACACAATGTTTATTGGTAAGAGGGTTAGTTTCGATATGAAAATTGCAGATATTCTAAAAACTCTGTTTTAAACTAAGAATGAGTAAATTATCTGACTGTCGAAAGATGCAGCCCTCATTAAAACATAAAATGAAACATTATAAAAATAAATTTTATCAAAATCGGTTTATAAGTTTGGTTTTTAAATCAAAATGACTGGAAAAAATAGTTATGTATTATAATATCATCCAAGTGTTTTTCTCAGTGTAAAATTGAAGTCAGTATAACCCCGTTTTTTAAAAGGAAGTCGGTTGAAATAAAAATATTGTGTCAAAGCAACACTATTTCTTTGACAAAAACCTATACAATAATCTTTTCGCCCTAAATACCGCAGAACCTGAAAACGAAAGTTTTCAATCAATGTGTGTTGTGAGTGATGACTTATGGAAGGAACTGAGATATGGTCTCTTACTGTTGGCCTCATTAGTAAGCTCAAAGTCACGCAACGAGCTATGGAGAGAGCTATGCTTGGTGTTTCCCTGCGAGATAAGCTCCGGAATGAGGAGATCCGCAGAACTAAAGTGACCGATATAGCTCTTAGAATTAGCAAGTTGAAGGCAATGGGCAAGCCACATCGCTCATAGAACTGACAACGTAGAAGAAAGGTTCTCGAGTGGCGACCAAGAACCGGAAGACGCAGCGTAGGCTGACCCCCACTCGGTGGACCGATGACCTGGTGAAAGCCGCGGGGAGCCGATGGATGCGGGAGGCGAGCAGCCGCTCAAGATGGCGCTCTCTGGGGGAGGCCTATGTCCAGGAGTGGATGTCTTCATGCTGTTGATGATGATGACGATACAACAATATACCTAACAATATTATAATAGCCCAAACCAATAATAATCATCACAGCTACAGATGACCTCTTGGTGACACAGAGTATACAGATATAGTTAATCTCTGATCCGCTAGATTTGCCCACAGCCTAATCAAAGCCATGGGTTTATTAAACTGTGGCCTAATGAACTGTCACTGCTATTGTAGGGATAGCTTGGGTAATTACGCAGTGGTACCTAATTACTAATGAAGATACTGAAATTGCAGTTAATTTGGAGTACGGATAAAGCCTATGTTCATTAAGCACGTTCATAATATCACTGGTATTAGTTAAATGGCGTTGGTTTACTAAATTACTGTACCTTAATAAAACTACGTGCCGTTCGTACTGCACTAGAAATAATGCATAAAAGTTATTGTAAATAATTTGCGTCTATCTCGTGGTTTTGTCAACTGTTATGTTTGTATTCTGTGGCTTTGTTGAAAAATGGCGTAGTGGACCTACGTGCTACGAAATATCGTAGAACTAGCAAATTGTCCTCCAGTGAGGGTTCTTGAAGAGGATTCTTGAGGACTAACGATAAACTAATAATCATATAGAAAATGCAACTTAGTGATTTTTTTTAACTAAATGGTTACTTGGATGTCTTAGCATGGCCTGCAGTGACACCTAAAGTTTTTTCAAAAAATGCTCACTAGGGCCTCGTAGCCAGTGTAATCTTTTTTTTCCAAGTTATGAATTTTGTTACAAGCTATTTGTTCACCTGAAGTTAAGCGTCACGAGTGTCCAAGCGCGGTGTGAAACGCTCCATTACCCAACAGATTACAGTGTCACTCGGAACTCTAAATTAAAGTTTCGCGTGACTATGCGCACTGCTCACGTCATCCTGAGACATCACACAGCCTAAAAAAGTTTTCTAGACTGTGAGATCAGTTCGTAAAGTCTTATTTGCCCAGAAAAATCGCTAACGACAAAAAAAGTCCCTGCACCTGTAGAACTTGTGTACCAAGTTTCGTCAAGATTCATTGAAAAATGCGGTTTGTACGCGAGTACATACATCCAGACAGACGAAAGCAAAAATCCGGAGGTAAAGCAAAAACTTCCGCTCACTTCGTTCGCTCGGTCAATTATACTAGGTAGGTATACTAGAACGAGTTAGAAGCTCTCTTCAATAATAATTCGCCATAGGAGCAATAGTTACTTCCGCCCCAAACAAACTAGTTCGTAGTAAATGATGAGCCACCCCTAGACCTCCCATTGTAATGAACCCATTTTACGGTCAGCGGGACCGACGCTAAATTGCCTTAAATTTAAATTAAACTGGAATCACAGTTTTATTAGCACCATCAATCAAACTACCGCGTCTTAACTTGTGAAACTATAATAGACCGTATTGCTGTTGTAATAGGAGTCATATAATTGGTTTAACTAGAACTATTCCGGAGTCAAATAAACACACGCTCGTATAAATGGATGGAGAATATAAACACGGAATTGACACGTGCCAGGACAGGGTTGGCAGTGTGAGGTTTTAGACGTTTTAGTAAAAACGGGAGTGGACACTAATTCTATCACTAATGTATGTGCATCTCGAGATCAGCTAGGCGATCATGTAACTCGAGCGAAGCCAATAGAAACAGTATGGCTTTGACAGCTTCAATACGCAGATTATGTGCATATTAGTTACTGTTGAAATTTTCGAAATAAGAATGAAATTTCTCCTGTTGCATTGCAAATTGCAATCAAAGATACATGATCACCCCTCAGTTTGCTATCGGTAGCCAACGATTGTCGCCACTCTCCTAGTTGGCTGAATCATTGAAAATGTTACGGCAACAGCGCTCGCTTTTGCGTAGGCTAGGCCAACGTGTGAACAACTTCGTGCTAGTTGGCCTGTACCCGCTTTGGTAGTTCTGTCACATGGGGTTGGCAGGATATAAAACTCCTTCTTGAGTTTTTTTTGTATTATAAAGTAAGGTAGAGCTGTAAAACCGGGGTGGTAGCACTCAGTAAAATAGAAATCCTATTATACTTGATCAGTAGATGAATTTTCAGTGTTTAATTCTTCAAGGCATTCCTTTACACTTGACAGCCTCCGTGGTGGTTGAGCAGGTTGGCTCATAATCCAGAAGCAGCGGGTTTAATTCCCGCGACAGGATAAATATTTGTTGCCAGGGAAAAAAAGCGCAAATACTTGTTCTGTGTCTGGGTGTTGTGGAACCATGGTTCTCGTAGTTCTTGGGTCCCTAGGTACAGGGAATCATATTAGTTAGGATGATCGTTCGTTATTATTAGATATATATATGACGAGGGTACACCCTCACCATCATCATCGTTAGCACTCATCGTTAACTTTTCAACTGTGGGCGTCGCCGGTGGGTAGTGGTGGATGAAGAAAACCAGCTCGTATGACTCAAACAGCTATTATTATCTCACAGCACTAATTATATCCAAGCACAAAGTAGGTAAGTACGTATCGTAGAACGCGCGATGGTTCAGTATCGACCGCACGCGCCGATCGCCGAGGGAAGAATGTGTCAAAAACGATTTGACGTTTGACAGCGCGCACGTCACCAACTCCATCGAACGCCACCAGGTGGCGCTGGCGTCCCGGATACGACTTGATTGCGACACGGCCATCCTGCTTGCACACGTCCTCGTGTGATGGTTACCCTGCGAATACATAGTCCACGAGAGAAATTTGTTCACTCGGTCACTCCTGACCAAACTCTACAACTCATTGGGTAAATAAAGAAATATTTAGAACTCTATGCTTTTATTACCGTCAAACCTTTAACTCAATCAAACATGGAGAAATCAAAAATCAGAAAATACAATAATCGCTAGCCTAGGCCAAGTACCAGAGTCGTTCGCATCAACTTTCAAAACTCTACATTATCACAAACCGCCAAGCTTACAGAAACTCTCGAGTAAAACCTCTAACGCCACGGCTCTCCAGCCAACGAGCAATCACATTGCTCCCACATCCATTGCATGGATCTCTGTGCGCATCCACAGCGTGGATCGCCCCTGTGCATCACCCAGTGACTACACACCATGGTCTTTCCAGACCCCGACCTCCGCCAGAGTTAAACGCACACCGCGCACCCACGGACTACTTGAGTTGCCTCAAGAGACACCGATTTCTACCGGGCTACGACTACGTAATAACTACTGGTACGGTCGAACACAATACGGCCGATAGAGTTCCCTACTCGAGCTTCTACCACAACTTAAGCTTGCTCATGTTCATCAAAATCATTATCATCATCAACATCGACTGGTACATGACCCTCTAGCATCAAGAAGACGCGCGATTTGATCAGAGGCTAATGAAAGATTTTTCTTCTTTTTTTTTGAGAGATTAATGGAAGCCGGTAACAATCGGAGACGGTGTTACTGTTGAGCTCACGATAGTCTATACACATGCGATCTGATCTGAACCATCGTTTTTCTATAGTGGCAGAGTGGACTTACTAATGTAGAGCAGCTAGGTCTAATAATATTCGCTTCTAACAGCTCTTTCACACGATCGCGTACAACGCTACGCTCATCCGCAGACATCCTATACGGTCGCCGCTGTACCGTGCGATTCGAATCAATCATTTTAATTTTAAGCTCGTCCGTATTTACTCGGGTCGTAGGCAAACCGCTAATGAAAAACTCAGAAAAATGATCTAACGTTTGCAAAAGCTTAGACTTGTCTTTGCCAGTTACATCCGTCACGATAGCAGTTACATCCGATTGAAACGCGTTAGTGCTAGTTTGTGTTATCGAATTTACACAAAGGACTCTGGTAAGAGTCAGATCCGTTGCCGTCATGTTTACTGCAAAACCTTGATTTAAAATCTCGCGGCCTAACATGACGTCACTTTGCAAATAATTGGCAGGTAAAACATGCAACAAAATTTCGAGAGGATGATCGTAAATCACTACACAACATAAAATCTGTTCTGTACCGAATACTCGTGTTTGACCAATACCAGTCATGGCAACAACATTACTAACTCGTTTACCATTAAATTTCGATGCGAAACTTTCTTTTATTAACGAGCATTCAGTACCAGAATCGTAAGTAAAACGTATCAATTCACCTTTGTGTTGTAACGTGCCCGATGGAGATTGTACGATGCACACATCGACGCGCCGCTCGCTGTGTGCTCCGCTGTCTGTCGGCCCGCTGCCACTGGTGCTCCCGCTACCGCTCGTACATCGGACGGCTATGTGACCGCTTGCCACACTTGAAGCAAACCAAAGGCCTCGAGAACGGCTGCTGGGTTGCTTGACTCGACGATGATGCAGGTGTTGTAGGTCTTCCTCGTGTATCCATCGGTTTGCTTCTGCACTCAAGTCGCTTGTGACCGGTTTTTCCGCAGTTAAAACATTCAATCGGAGTCATCTTTGCTCGCTTAATGTCAATAGTGTTCGATGAGTCACCCGTTGTGCTTATTTTTCGCTTTAAATGTGAAAACGCATTCAGTTCTTGCTGCAATTTGTCCCTTGAGATTACGTTCGTAGTGAACGCCATACGCTGAAGTCGCGGGTCAAACTGCGATATGTGAGCAAGCACAGTTGCAACGGCTACCTCTTCTTTGTTCACATCTTTCCAAGAATTAGTCAGCGAAGTGATTAATCGACTAGCGAATGCGGGTAGTTTTTCCTTCTCAGTCGGTTTTTCTCCATTAATTTTAATGAGGGTACCCGCCAATATCTCGGTCGAAATAAAACGTGTTGTGAAAAGTACCTTGAATTCCTTCCATGTCATTCCTTCGTAGGCAATCTGAGATAGCCACGTCGATGCTTCACCTCTAAGCGCCTTGCTTACCGCCAAAACAAGTCGACCGCCGCTTGGTGGATTTTCAGAAAAGCACAGACAGATCTGCAGTCGCGCACCATGATCTCGCATCGGCATTTTGCTTTTCAGGATCGAATGCAGGTAGTTCTTCACGGTAGGCTGGTTTCGTTGATTGCAGCGCCTCGATCAATGCTCGCATGTTCTTATTTTGTTCTTCGAACATGACACGCCAGGGATTCGTTTCCTTGTTCTCATCCAACACTGATCCCACTTCTGATGACGAGGGTACACCCTCACCATCATCATCGTTAGCACTCATCGTTAACTTTTCAACTGTGGGCGTCGCCGGTGGGTAGTGGTGGATGAAGAAAACCAGCTCGTATGACTCAAACAGCTATTATTATCTCACAGCACTAATTATATCCAAGCACAAAGTAGGTAAGTACGTATCGTAGAACGCGCGATGGTTCAGTATCGACCGCACGCGCCGATCGCCGAGGGAAGAATGTGTCAAAAACGATTTGACGTTTGACAGCGCGCACGTCACCAACTCCATCGAACGCCACCAGGTGGCGCTGGCGTCCCGGATACGACTTGATTGCGACATATATTATACTACACCACAGGTAAACACTCCAGTTATTTTCAATTTCAATTCTGTTTTATTTCTTTTCGTATTATGGTACTGTTTGTTTTTATCTACTATTAACGAACTAAGAGGTCGCACCTTTTTTATAGGATCTGTGGTCGCACCGCGGTACAAACTAACAAAGTTGCAAGAAAGTATTGTTCAATTATATTTCTGTCATAGAATTACTAAATAAAGTGTATTTTTTTTTATTTGAGGTCACTTGTCTCGGCTGCCAACTTGCCAACTGTAACTTGTCTCGGCAACCCTGCGCCCGGCGGGTTATTAAATGCACCCCACCGGGAGATCAGCAGTAGCTTCCACTACGTTGCTACAAGATACCACGGAGCTTCCACAAGCCACTTGCTGGTACAGTGTGCCAAAACTTAAATCTTAATAATTATACTTATATTAATAATTATATTATTATATTTGTGTGTATTGAATATCCCGATATAGCTCTTAGAATTAGCAAGTTGAAATGGCAATAGGCAGGCCACATTGCTCGTAGAACTGACAACCGATTGGGAAAAAGTTTCTCAAGTGGCGACCACGAACCGGAAGACGCAGCGTAGTCCAGCCCCCCACTAAGTGAACCGACTATCTGGCCAAAACCTGGGGAGCCGATGGATGCATGAGGCAAGTAGTCCGTCAAATTTACGCTCTGATCTCAGGCTGATGATGATGAGTAGTTTTCATAAGTTAATGAACAAATAGTATTTTACACGAAGTTTTTTTTACCACTAACTATTTCGTTCTTGAGTCAACGAGTCTCAAGTTGCGCCGTGGCAATGTTAACCCTGTAACAAAGTTAGCGCGGACTTATAAAGAATAGTCAGCGTGTAGAGCCCGGAAAACATCGATGAGTTTTCTACGACAGACTATCACAAAAGCCTATGGATGAATTGAGCTTCTACTCGTACAAAAAGATAAAATTAGCAAAATAATCCACACTGTAACATAACCGTTCTAGTCTCCATTCACTGGCTGAAATTCTTGTAAGGCTTACAAAATCCCGGATATCAAAACAAAACACGGAGCGTCGATCTCATCAAAACACTAGGATCTCTTTTGACATCTATATGCTGAGCGATTATATTAGAGATACGCAATTCTAAACTTCAAAACAACACCATCAAAGTTCTATTTCCTCTAACAAAAATACTTGGCAAGCTCGAACAGTGTCAAATAAATATTGAAATTGAAGTTTCTAATACGTTTGTTTAGTGAAACAAATTATTCTTCTTGTTGGATTATGATGTTATTACTTGGGGTTTAGCCAGGCATAATTAACAGATGACGATATTATTAAATTTATAAGTACTATTGATTATTTAATCTTTGATTACAGTTAGTTTAGCAGAACGTCAATGCAGGGGTACCCTAGATTAATAACTAAGTATTACTTGCTTTCCAACACTAAGATGTTGTATTATGTACCTATAACACAATATTGTAAGTCATTTTATATTACGCGATACTACTATTAGAAACTGTCAGTGTATGTTATAGTTGGTTAGTGGACTTTAAGACTAAGCTGTAAATCTATACAGAATACAATTTTATTAGCATTCGATAGCTAAAATAGACAAGATAGAGATTGTCTATTTTAGAATACTGGTGCTGTCAGTTTGTATAATATTGTTTCTCCAGGAGACCACTGACTGTCACTGTTTGTTAATCAAGTTTTCGGGGGGCTGAATAATTCTTATACTAGGGATACCCCATATACCCCCTGTCTCCACCCCCGTGTTGGCATAGAAATGAGTGGCCATTTTTCTCCCAAAAAATTAAATTAAATTAAAAAAAGGATACACGCCATAAGTAAGGATGAAAAAAGTCCCTGCGCTACTTTTGGGCGGCTATTTGCGTTTTGCATCCAACTGCTTCCCGTGGTTTTGACCAATTCGTCGGTCCATTTAGCGGGGCGCCAGCCTACGCTGCGTCTTCTGGTTTATGGTCGCCAATCAAGAACCTTTTCCCCCATCGCTTGTAAGTTCTATGAGCGATGTGGCCTGCATTGCCATTTCAACTTGCCAATTCTAAGGACTATATCAATGACTTTTGTTCTCCTGCGGATCGGATACGTTTCGGATCTTATTTCGCAAGGAAACTCCGAGCATAGCTCTTTCCATAGCCCATAGTAGGTACGACTTTCAGCTTACTAATGAGGCCAACAGTAAGATACCACGTCTCAGTGGCAGAGTCATCACTGCAAACAGATCGGACGTGCGTAATCGCCGTCGGCATGTAAAAACAAGGCAAACTCAGCTAAACTGTTTGCATGAAACGACACGCGCACTAAAAGCTTTGCAAAAAATCGGATGGCTCCCGGATCACCGGTCCACGTAAAATAAAAAAACGCATAGCTACCGGATCAGCGGGCTGCGTAAAATAAATAATGCGCGGCTGTCGACGGATACGTTTGATATATACATGCTTTTTTTACGCATGCTAAAATGTTTTCCTATCTTACATGCTGTTACAATGGATGGATAGATTAATAGTGAATTGAATGAGAAAAATGTTTGTGCTTTTATGAATGTTTTAGATTGCATTTTGTGTGCAATGCACTTCTCAGCACTAAAACTATATGCAGCGTTACCTATTACAAATATATTAGAGACCCTATCCATATTGCTAACTACAATCAAACGGTGCCCTGTTCCATCACACAGGTCGTAGAAATGATCGTTTTCTACATAGCTAAAGCTCAAAAAAACAAAGGTACATAAATTATATTCCAAGCATGTACATTGACTATAAGTAGGTAATGATGATAACATACGTCAATATCTTAACGATACAATCTTTAAAAAAAATAATACTATGAGCTCCTCCTCATTATTTAAACATCATTCATGCAAACAAATATTAGAATTAATTTCGGCATAATCAAAACACAAAATCTGTCCATATTGGCCAACACATGTCTACATAATTTTAGTAATAAAACCGTGATATCGCGGACACGCTACTTCACTCGATTGTTATTATTCGATAGCAGATATCTGTGTATCGAATAGATCGATGGTCTAATTTCGTATTCGTGCAACGTTACAGTTTTTGGTCTTTGCGCCACTTGTGCATGGACATGCTATAACTGTATTTGTTATTTAGTTATTATGCCAAGTTTACCTACTAAGGCATCCTAATCTAATTAAGTTTAGTACGTGCTAGAAACTATAGGAATCAATAGATTCTATATCTAGGTGGTAGAACTTTTGTTCGTCTACGTAGGTACCACCGCTTTGCCAGTTATTGTGCTGCCAAGCTGTAGTGTGCAAGCACTATTGTTTTCTTGTTTAAAGGGCATTTGTATATAGGGTTATATTAATTTACCGGAAACCTTTTAGGGCAAAACTCATATCCTTCAAACAAACAACTTTTGTTCTACCGTTTTTTTTCCTAATCTTAACATTTATGGATTAATAACACCTCGTATCGTAATTCCGTATCATTGTACTCTACTCTAAACAACCGACTATTCTTCGTGATTGGTGGCAAATGAAATATGTCAAGAGATGTTTCACGGACGATTGGCGACACGATGATTCTGAGAAGGGAGCTCGCTGACGATGAGGAAAATCGACGCAAATGTTTGCTCTGTATAAAGTATTACAAAAACAAAAAACTTCGGTAAAAATATTTTGTTATTTCGTAGCGTCTTGTGAACCATTTTCATATTCATATGACCGAGACTATGACGCATGCGACGCACCCAAATCGGAAAGCTTTCAAAACTTAAAACATTTGCTGCAAGTAGGAAGTAGTTAGTTTCGCTAGTCAAATCGTAATAATAGAATATTAATCGTAATAATCATTGCAGCTGGGATTACTAGCCTTCCCACACAAGAAAATAGTGTAGGCCAATACTGCCAGTATTCGAACGAAAATATAAATTTGCTTTCTTATATGAAGTTTATTCTCATAATCCTATTAATATATGTATTACTTCAATGCTAAACTATAAACTGTGAATAAAATATTAAAATAACTAATTCATAATTTGAAATAACATAATGTAACGACCAAAAGCAACCCACTAAAATAAACCCCGAATGGCACGCACATGTAAAATGTGGTTTGATTTGACAGTTGCATTGGATGAAATACATATAAAGAAAACAAGTCGATTATTAGCGTCAAAGTGAGTCTCATATTTTAGCGCTTGTAATTGAGTCAATAAGCAGGCAACGACCCTAATGAGTTGGTAACAAAAATAATGTCGGACGCATGCTGGACGATTTATCGGTAGCGCGCGCGCACTGATTTATACGAGCGAGGCGGCTGAGACGAGATCGGACGAGCAAGCGCTAATCCCCCTTTCCAGGGTTGATGGTTTGCTATAGATATTTTTGTGAAAATATTTATTCAATGTTATTGCATCATTAGCTGCTGAATGAAATACGAGTCCGTATTTTGATCAAAAGCAAACCAATAACAATATAGACCAGAACGAACCTATATAATTAATATATTTCTGGAAATAGATGGTGATGAGAATTGCAAATCAAATGTCATTAGACTCGTCTCAAACTATAACAATAACATCAAGGTTACAACTAACATACGCAGTAATAGGTACCTACCCAATGTTAAAGTGCTCTTTGCTATTAGATTTACAACAATCCACACCTAAGTATTCTCTTTTAAATTAGTTTTTAGTAATGGCAGTATGGTATCTATAGAGATCTGTCTCACTCTTGTATGCACTATCGTAGACCGTACAGTTATTTATATTAACAGGTGAGACAGTGGACAAATAATATAGTAATGAATCTCATTCGTTAAACTTCTTTCACTTTTTCTGTTGTCATTTTTCATTACACTCGCAAAACATGAGGTAATAACATATGATTTAAACCCATTTATACTGAATACCATATTCGTACTAAAAAAATGTATCCAGACATACCTTCAGCACACCCCTAATGAGATACAAACGAGAATGTTTTGAAGAACACACGCGTTCAATCCAGTCGAGTACAGGGGCGAGTACTTGAATCTAGTCGGTCGGTATTTAGCGCGGAGTATCGATTTACATGCCCGTGATACATCAGCTGCCAACCTCGATTGATTCGTGGAGATTCCCTCAAATAGATTCTTTGTTCGTAATTTAGGAAAACATCACACAATTGCTGAGACCACTCAGTGAATCTTTCAGCTGCTTCTTTGATTGATAACTTGCTAAAATATAATATAAATATGAATGAATGAATGAATGAATGAATGAATGTTTATTTATTAGAATATTGTAAATATAGATGTTATACATAAATTAATAGTTCAATACTCTACCGTTTCCGGTTTTTAAATATTTCATGCAAGTTATCGAAAGTATACATAGAAAATTAGATGTCATTAATATAGATTATGGTTATGTCACAATTATTGTTTAGTTATTTCAATTTATTAAATTTGTAGTCCAGAAATTCCTTCGTTGAGTAAAAGCATTCACCGAGCAGGAATTTAGTAAGTTTTGAATAATAAATATAATATAAATAACATAAAGAATATAAAATTTACATGTTATGTAGTATCTCTATTACCTATATATAATAATACTGAAATGCATAACATGAATTTATCACTACAAGTTATTAATGATATTTAACACATTCTTTGTATAAAAACTTACTATAAAAAATATAAAAAATAACACCCAGACACAGAACAAATTCCTATGTACATCACACAAATGTTTGACCTGGGTGGGAATCGAACCCACAACAATAATAGTTCAGAAGACAGAACTACTACCAACCGAGCTAACAGGTCTGTTAAAAAGACGAAAGTATATATACTTAGGCATACAGGGATAAACATAACCTTATTAAAATTTCGGAAAATTCTATGTAGGTAATAGTTTTCATGCATGGAAATAACGGCAATGAACCTAGTGAACTTGCGTAGAGCAATTAAACTTAATTGGCTGCTGCTATTACGTAGATATCTTGCATCTGCAGTCGCAGCAGTGCAGTTTGACAGACTTATTTAAAACTGTGATTAAGTTTTACAATCAAACTTTACTAATTTTCTTAAAACCTTTCTTTCAGTAAGATCTCAAATTAACTAAAACTATTTAAATGACAACCATTACGAAAAAACGCGAACTTCCTAACCAAATCCAAATATCCACTCAACAAACATGTTCAAAGATTAACAGAAACCAACTGAGCGAATACCGAAAAACCAAATATTCTAAAAAGAAAACAAATATTCTGTGAATTCGGAATCGAATGAACAGTACAAATACGTTGGAACCGCAGAATCTAGCGGGGGCCTTCCAAAACTATTGACAGAGAGTGTGGATGCGATCAGACTTAAGCCGGGGATTATGAAGAGACCGAAATAGACGCATCAAATCCTGGAGGATTAAGGGATTCGGTGTTCCGTCCGACGGCACCGGCACGGCACAAAAATACCGAATGCGCGCCGGATGCGACGATTAGCCTAAACATCTAGATCGTTAATATTGTAATGAGCTTTTTCTCCTGTCACTGCCACGTAAAAAACTAAGCAGCTATTTGCTTATTCGTGGTGCGGATATTTCCTTCGTTTCTCACAATCATTGGTTGTAATTTTCAGTATATATAGTATACTGAAAACTACTGCTTGCTGCCACTACCAGTAGTGCTATAGGAATTTACTTTGTTATTCTAAAAATACATATCCTCCCCCATTTCGTCTCTTTCGTAACTTGCATTCATTACGCGAACATTTTGTTGAAACCAACTTGCTCATGCAACCTAGCCTATGTCAAATTTCGTAACCCGAGTTTCTAGTGAATAATCCCTTCCTATATAATACAACAGAGCGTGTTTTATTATATAGGAAAATGAATCCAAAGTTAAGCGTTTTATATCCGAATTGTCAAAAGGATATGAACTTACCCGAACTCGTGCTTCCGTAAGGTTCGTCCACATTGCGATCTCTTCCCTCGTAGACATGTCAGGGTAGCGGTTCCTCGCAAACGTTGCTTCTAGTTCTTGAAGCTGCTGGCTGGTGAAGTGGGTCCTCTGGCGCCGCTGTCGCTTGTTCTTCTTATCACCCTTGTCATCGATAGGCTCGTCGGGGCCTACTCCTGGTGTAGTGGACTCGGTCTTGATGGTTGGCTCTGATGTAAGCGGACGGTTACCTGCAGGAAAGAGTGTGTGTAAAACTTGTGCCAATTCCAGGTTCCACCCACGAGTTTGATGTAACTT
Organism: Ennomos quercinarius; assembly: GCA_910589525.2. Taxonomy (NCBI): domain Eukaryota; kingdom Metazoa; phylum Arthropoda; class Insecta; order Lepidoptera; family Geometridae; genus Ennomos; species Ennomos quercinarius. The sequence goes on from OU342493.1 coordinate 5,040,415, forward strand.
CAATACTGACATAGATGTCTCTGGTAGATAGCAGCACACGATAAATAAAATTTTACTTCAACTGAATCAACGCACATAACCAACAAACCTAACCCTATCAACGCGACAAAACTTTCCCACAAAGTGAATCAGGGCCACGGTCGGCGTCCCGAGTGCCGGTAGCACGCCCATAATACGCCGGATTAGTTCACGTGCAGCTAAATACGTTTACAACATCGTTGTAAAATCGTAAATTCGTCTTTCCCTAATAGCACGTCACGTCCTCGCATGATTTATATCAATGTAATAAAATCTATTTCGGTTATATATTTTTATGTATGATAAAATATGACGTAGATAGTTTTATCTGATGTTTAGAAATGGCCAACATTCGCGAAAATGTATAGTTCATTATCGTCATTTTCAAATGGGTTGTAAATTATTGTAAACGTCTTGTAGAAAAGAATATTTAGAAAACAAGTTCTGATTTAGAATGTAGGGCGTTGTAAATGGCTGGCTTCCAACAATTTTAAAACGTTATTACGGGTATTTCATTCATAGCAGAGGTTTACGCTGCGGTATTTTGATATTGAATTAGCAAGTTTAAGTGGCAGTGGGCAGGCCACATCGCTCGTAGAACTGACAACCGATGGGGAAGACAGGTTCTCGAGTGGCGAACGCGAACCGGAAGACGTAGCGTAGGTCGGTTCGCCACTAATAGGTGGACCGACGATCTGGTGAAAACCGCGGGAGCTGATGGATGCAGGCGGTGAGCAGCCACTCAAAGTGGCGCTCTTTAGGGGAGGCAGCAGTGGACGTCTTCAGGCTGTTGATGATGATGATGATTGGTAAAGCAAAAACGTCACCAAAGTAACCATTACAGAGAAAGCTATAATACGATGCGTTGAACATGGAGACAATAGCCACATTGACAAGGGATTTCTGTTAAGCCAATATGCGGCATGATTGCATCGCGTGCCTTATCAGTAACGAATTGATGTAATAACACCGTATCACTTGTCCCCTTGCAGATACCATTTTCGATTTTGACGGTGTGTTTTCGTCCACTGTGTTACAGTTTTGGGCTGATTTCTTTATTTGTGATTGTTTAGTAGAGTTGTTGGTATATGTAGATCAGAATAGCGATTCCAGTCAATCTCGATCACACGCCTTCTGCATCCATAGGCTTCCTGCGGTTTTCACCAGATCGTCGGTCCAACTAGTAGGGGGCCGGCCTTTATACGCTGTGTCTTCTGGTTCTTGGTCACCACTCGAGAACCTTTCTTCCCCATTTTGTCAGATATACTAGCGATGTGGCCTGCCCATTGCCATTTCAACTTGTTAATTCTAATGATATATCGGTCACTTTAGTCCTCCTGGGTTAGCAAAATTATCTTTCCCCGTTTCACGTCACTTTTTCATACTTGCTTACTTGTCAAGTGGAGTAAAAGTGTGTAGTGGATCCTATTTGCAATTAAAAATGACTTGACTTTGAATGATTCGATCATGTGTATTGTTATTGCACATTCCCCATGTGCAACTTCGTTCGTTACCTTCTATTATAACGCCCATGATGTCCAATGATCACATTAGTGGTCTTAAGTACTTATGTGATCGTTGTAGTTACCTAGGAACCCTAGTTAGGACTAGGATTCCCAGGGAACGACGACGACCATGGTCACAACTCCCATCAGACAGAACAAAAGAATGTGAACCTCTTTTTTGTTTTTGTAAAACTGAGGAGCATCTTTGTTATTATAGGTACGCAATACATCGTCATTCGAACCATGTATCCATTGTCTTAATAATAATTTTGATTAGCATTTCAATAATGTTTTAGAAGTCATCTTATATTAGACTAGCTTGTACTCGCAGCTTCGCCCGCGTGGACTATTCCTCAGGAAGCGTTTATTTTTCCGGTATAAAAGTTCCGTTTTAGCGCACCCTGCACTATGTAATGAAGGTATTTTTGAAATTTTAGCGTCAGCGGTTAAAGCTGTGTAAGCAGCTTACGATGGGACCTTGTCCTGTATTTTAGGCCCCTTTAAGAGATGAAATTGAAAAATTGCCGATACCCGTATCTATTTATTTCGTATATTCTTTATACACGTCAAATTTCAATATACGGACAATTTTCATAAATCCATTCTTACGTCATAAAAGGAAGCCACCCTCCAAATTTTAAGTCTCTCCGTCCAACGGTTGGGGTCGTACGTTGTCTGTCAGTCAGTCAGGACAAAGCCTTTCATATAATAGAAAAGATACTATTCGTCATGTAGCATAGCAACAAATAAATCAGCAAATAATTACATTAGAATATTTTTTTTACTTAGTAAAGTTACCTAATTAGGGGTCAATTTGTGTCGCATTCTATAAAGGAAATTACAATATCTTTTCGTTTCTCATTTCCCCTAGTCCCACAATTACATGTATATAAGTTTATATAGGTTACTTTTGGAGAACGTGACACAGAATCGATAAAACCGACCGACTGATCGACTTTTTTGATGTGTGTATTTCACACCTACATAACTAAATAAGTTTAAAGTAGGTAGGTATCTACGTAGGTATTCGGAAATTCCATAACCGTTGTGTACATATACCTACTTACATAATATTAGATACCTATTTCGAAACTGATTACAGTGTTACCAGTAAATTACCTATATACCATTATCAACAAAACTGTTTTAATTTGTTATTTATTACACATAGGATTAATGCTAATTATTTTATTGTAGGTACATAATTATCTTCATTGAACATTATCTATATCGGACCATTATCTACTTTTGTTATATATAATATTAGACTCTCTATAACACATAGTACGCAAGTGATACCTAGTAATATCCAAAAAAATAATTTTACAAGTCAATATAAGTAATACCTAGATTATTATGGAAATCGTCAGCTACAGTCTTACATACCTACTTAAGACCTAGGTCTAGGGTGGGACTGTACTTTTCCAAGAAAAGATTTGTCTAAAATCATCATCATCATCATTAACAGCCTGAAGACGTCCACTGCTGAACATAGGCCTCCCCCAGAGCACGCCACCTTGAGCGGCTGCTCGCCTCCTGCATCCATCGGCTCCCCGCGGCTTTCACCAGGTCGTCGGTCCACCGAGTGGGGGGCCGGCCCACGCTGCGTCTTCCGGTTCGTGGTCGCCACTCGAGAACCTTTCTTCCCCATCGGTTGTCAGTTCTACGAGCGATGTGGCCTGCCCATTGCCACTTCAACTTACTAACTCTAAGAGCTATATCGGTCACTTTAGTTCTCCTGCGGATCTCCTCGTTCCGGAGCTTATCTCGCAGGGAAACACCGAGCATAGCTCGCTCCATAGCTCGCTGCGCGACTTTGAGCTTACTAATGAGGCCAACAGTAAGAGACCATGTCTCAGTTCCATAAGTCATCACTGGCAACACACACTGATTGAAAACTTTCGTTTTCAGGCTCTGCGGTATTTTGGACGAAAAGATAGGACGAAGCTTCCCGAACGCTGCCCAGCCGAGTTGGATTCTTCGCGCCACCTCTTTGTCGAAGTTGGACCTACCTAATTGGACAATCTGTCCTAGGTAGACATACTTGTCGACAACTTCGAGAGTATCGTTCCCAACAATTACCGGTATAGGTGGAACATGAGCATTAGACATGATCTTTGTCTTGTCCATATTCATCTTAAGACCAACCTGCTGGGAGACTCTACTGAGGTCGTTGAGCATGGTGCTAAGGTCCTCGAGCGATTCCGCCATTATGACTATATCATCGGCAAAACGAAGGTTAGTGATGTACTCGCCATTTATGTTGATGCCAGATCTTTTCCACTCCAAGAGCTTGAAAACATCCTCCAATGCGTTTGTGAACAGTTTCGGAGAAATAACGTCTCCCTGTCTCACGCCTCTTTGCAATGGAATTTGTTCCGTACTCTGGTCCTGTAGTCGGACTGACATAGTGGCCTTACTGTACAAACACTTCAAAACTTCGATATACCTATAGTCAATTTGGCATCGCTGCAAGGACTGCAGCACCGCCCAAGTCTCGATTGAATCGAAGGCTTTCTCATAGTCCACAAACGCTAGGCATAACGGCCGATTATACTCTTCGGTCTTCTGTATAATCTGGCGCAGCGTATGGATGTGGTCTATGGTGCTAAAGCCTTTTCGGAAACCGGCTTGTTCGGGAGGCTGGAATTCATCAAACCTGCGTGCGAGACGATTCGTAATGACTCTCGAAAACAGCTTATACACATGACTCAATGTCAATGCCTAATTTCAAAATTCAAAAATTTTATATACTTTTTAAATCATTTCAAGTGCCAGATACGATTAAATAGATCATAACAGCCTAATAAACTAGTACTTTATATACAATCTACGTTTGACGTACCTAAGCTAAATCCACAGATTAGAGAAAAAAACAATGTGGCTAAATCTGTAACAGCTCATCTACACGAATTAACCTACAGATCGTAGACGATCCTGAATTATTTGAAACAAAAATTATCAAAGATATCTAAAGATGAAGTTATCGTGTAAATGATAACTTCATCTTTAGATACCTTGCATGTCGCGAGTGCACTTGCTACGTTGTTTACACATGCAAGCTGCTGTCTGATAGAGAGTTTACACTTATTGCAGAAGTTTTCTTGCATGTGTAAACGCCGCCTAATAGCTACCTTATAAACAAGCAATTATTAAGTGAGCAAACATCACACGGACTAATTTCAGGTTAGGCTAGATAAAAGCTCGTTTATCACAGTAACTCGATCGATATTTGGAAATTTGTGATTTGAGTGCGATCATTGCGCCCCCGCTTGTTCACCAGTGGTGGCAACATTAGTTCCTTCGTCTACCACCGGACAGCGAAGCGCAGACTTAGTGCTTTCCGCCATTCTTGAGGTAAGTATAAGGTTCATAGACAAACAGATGAGCAAAAGTATATTAATATTAAAGTTCTCATGAGTGTGATTCATTTTAAATAAATATATGCGCCTGGTTGATGCGACGCGTGTTCAAAATGCTGGTACTTATTTGGCTCAACCAATCAGCATTGCAATTCAACGAGGCAATGCGGCCAGCATGTTGGGTACGCTACCTACCGGTAGTGGGCTGGAGCATTTGAACTGTCTATAGGCCATCGCGGCTAGTATACAGTCCAAATGTTCTTTGTAGTAGATAGTGTAGTTAGTTTAATGGTTTTTCGTATTGTAGTAGTTAATTTTAGTTTTAAAGAATAATAACAATAGGCCGTATACATAGATAATTATGGCATCGAAGTTAACATAGCTTTATAAGCCTATATAATGTCTAATTATAACCGTACACAACTTAACTAACGAAATTTTGACACCATGTTATAAATAAAAACGTGTTACATTGATATTATTATGCTAAGTGTAAATAAATTTGTACAATATAAAATTTACTTAATTAAATTATTGATAGCTAGTTTAAAGGATGTAAAACTGCATGAAAACATGTCTCTGGGATCGCTTAATTCGTCATATGTGCGGCACATCCTGATTAAAGGACTGTTCCATGAAACATTATTATAGGTAGGTGGCATGTTAAATAGCTGAAAACTACGTACTGAACGTGAGGGCACTTTAAAATTGACATTCATTTACAGTTCGCTACCAGACATACTATTAACAATTTTGTACATGGTGCACAAATCTGTGATAATTCTACGACTTTCAAGGGATTTCATTTTGATATCCGAATGTTACTTACGAATAGTGTTTTGATAGTGGCAGTAGTCGTATAGTGTTTATATATTTTATTTAAAACGTACTATAACTGAACGACTAGCCCGTCACGTCATTCATTCTCATAAAAAAAGTTCATAAGCTACGGCATCCTAAAAATTGTAACGTTCCGCAGAGTATTGATGTTTATAAACGTATAAGAAGTTTATTAAAACCATCAATCTGACGTCTAGCAATCTCATTGGCCTATAATGAACGAGGCGGGATTACTGGCCAAACTTTAGGTGTGCTACCGCAGCCCAGTGTGATTACAATATCGCTGTAGGCTGCAGGGCTGCCAACAACATGTGTATCAACATAATAATAAAAAATCGAGAGCCTTTTTACTATGATAGTTAAGTTAGCTTGTTTTTACACCATTATCGCAATTTCGTTAAATTGTTCCTAGAAAGACGAAAAAGTTAACTAAGTACGAGTTGGTATGAAAATGATTGCTACTTTTAATTCATTGTCATTTGATCATATAATTTATTTTTGTCACAGACTGTGATTTTTCATTTACCTGATGAATTAGATCAATGGCAACTGGTGGTGCTTTATGTAATGGAACAGAGATGTGATTTAGGAGCAACCTAGTGAAGTTGCGACCTGCTACTAATGATTACTAAGAAATCTAACACTACTCTGTTAAGTTAAACAGATCAAAGGTCACCGCTATATCACAGGCACAGAGTTTATAATATTATATTATACTCTACAGGTCCCAGTTTGTTTACTGAAACAATCAAAATTATGTGTTGATATTCACAGCGCTTCTAATGACAGAAGGAGTAAAATTATGAAATCCGAAGCCACAATACATTAAGGGTGATTATCACACTGTGATTTGTAGCAGAGCGTGTGGCAAAAAGTAGCAGGTATGACTTAAATAATAAAGTCATATGATTTTTCACCTGCTCCTTGTGAAATTATCCATGCCTAAGTACCAGGTACCACTGTTACCTACTTACTTAATTTTCTCATTTTAATTTAGTACGTATGTAAGTAGAAAGACGAGAAAATTACGTATAAAATAACGCCTAACGCCCAACGATCAAATAAGTACATAAATCCTGAACCCTAACTAAGATTCCCTGTATCTCTATCTAGGGACCCAGGAACTACGAGGACCATGGTCCCACAACACCCAGACACGGAACAATAGGTATTTGTGTTTTTTATGCACACATATCTACTTTTCCTGTCGCGGGAATCAAACCCGCCGTCTCCTGGTTATGAGCCACCTGCTCAACCACCACACCACAGAGACTATATATCTTGAAAAAAAAGATGTACCTAATGTAGCTTTTATCACCGGATATTAAGGACGCTACTACCAAAACTAATTAGGATCGAAAAACAATTGGATTTCACATGACGCAGTAACTAACAAATGGTAGAATGGCAGCCCTAGATACGTCGATACGAGTCGATAGGCGCGATAGTGGCTATCGATGATACGCTTTGAACGCTCGCCGCCCCATCCATCATCGGGACCAACCTTTACCTGAGGCTAATCTATGCCTTTGGTTGTACCGCCACTCGTACGCAAACAACAGTTACATGTGTTATGATATCGGAACACGTCTGCCACTTCACTCAACACTCAAACAGATAACTGCGTTTCCTTTAATGTGTAAGTTGCAACGAGTTTTAATACAACACTTATCGTGTCTTACAATGTACTGGTAGCAGCCTCGATTTTTATGGAGGGATGAGGCGTATCAGTTGGGGATTATTTGGTCGACTTGATTTCGTTTTTTTCATGGCGATTGAATCAGTTAATTTAATCTCTATTGCACTGTGACACGGAAATATTGTATGAAATATTATAACACAATGTTATGACTATTTATTTTCAAAGTCGCTTCGCCAAATATTATCATATAACTTTCAACCGACTTCAAAAAGGAGGAGGTTCACAATTCGGTTGTATTTTTTGTGATTGTTGTCTTCTTAGATTATTATTGATGACTTATGGAAATGAGACATGGTCTCTTACTGTTGGCCTTATTAGTAAGCTCAAAGTCACGCAACGAGCTATGCAGGAGCTATGCTCGGTGTTTCCCTGCGACTTAAGCTGCGGAACGAGGACATCCGCAGGAGAACTAAGGTGTAAGGTAGCTCTTAGAATTAGCAAGTTGAAATGGCAATGGACAGGCCACATCACTCGTAGAACTGACAACCGATGGGGAAAAAAAGGTTCTCGAGTGGCGACCACGAACCGGAAGACGCAGAGTAGGCCAGCCCCCCACTTGGTGGATTGGATTGACGAACTGATGAAAGCCACGGGGAGCCGATGGATGCAGGAGGCGAGTAGCCACTCAAAGAGGTGCTCTCTGGGGGAGGCCTATGTTCAGCAGTGGACGTGTTCTGGCTGTGGGTGTGTTGCTTTAGAACTCTGTAATTTATTAACTAAAATTCCTTTAATTTCCTTTTTTTATAATTTATAGAGTCCCATAGAAACTTCACCAAAATCGGTTCAGGCGTTGGTTTTTAAATCAATAAATATAACTGTTCTTTTTAATATACCTATATTAATAATATCATTTAAGTATTTCTCAGTATGAAATTAAAGCGATTGAAATCGGCATAAATATTTTTATCAAAAGGACTATACTAAAAATGCTAATGAGTTTTTGTTTGTGAATATCGCAATAAACAAAACTCCTGAACTATAGAATTAGTATGTATCTGCTTTTAACAGTATTAGCATTTAGAAACTGTATAAATACATTAACAAAAGCACCGAACACTACCGATACCATATACCGTAAAACAGATCGCGTCAATTAAACAGATTAGGCCGGCTACACACTGCGCCATTATCGCCGTTAGGCAGCCGTTCGCCGGCCGCACTTCGCAGCCGGTCGCGCTGTTTGTGAAAGCATTAGAATCGCGCGCGGCCGTATTTGCCATAGATTTTCCGACGCTTACTGCGTTTGCTTTCAGTTTTAAGGTTGTCACTTTGTGTGGTCTGCTGAAGCGAATTGATTTATATTTTTCGAGTTTACGCATTGGTTTCAGAGTTTAGTGAAAGTATTTGAAAGTTTTGCTGTTAATTTTTCATAGGTATTATAAGATGTAAGCTAATTAGTGATGAATATGAGTATATTGTAATGAATAATTAATATGAATATTGAAGGTGGTGGGTGGCTTGGAATCCAAACAATCCAAAATGGGTCATCCGATTTGGATAACATTTTGGCCACAAATTGTTTGTTTGTTGTTTTGTCTGTCTGTTTGTATTGTTTTGTTGTGTTGTTGTTTGCTTTGTTTGTTTGTTTTTTCCTCCCGCGATCAATATAGATAGGATTACTTTTATCTTTCCCGTGGTATATCAAGCGTATGGCGGTTAAAACCACACAGGCCTCTAGTGTTTCAATAAACGTTTGTTTTGTATTTTGGTACAAAATATGTTTAAAATACAAAAACAAAAAGTAAGAACAAAAAGAGAAGGAAGAAAACGGGACAAGATGAGCAAAGGGAGAAGAGGCTAGAGAAAGAAGTTGGACGGCGGAGCTGGAGGGCATGGGGAATTTTGCTCCTTAACTCCCCCAGTTAAGGATTAACCTGTGCTCCTCAGTACTTTACTTTAATGGCCAACAGCTAATTCTTAAAAAGATAAACTCACTGTCGTCCGTGTGCTTGCGGTCCCGTCTTGGCCGAGGCGGCGCGTACAAGGACTGCTCGACACCGGAACCACCCGAGGCGAGTGACGAGTGTCCGCTATCCCGGAACTCGCCTGTCTCCGCCCATACTGCGGAAGAAAACACTATGTACATTAATTTTACGTAGGTAACTATTAGAATTGATTATATGAAAAAAACCTACCAACTTGGTTTAAAGTCTCTAGATTTTTATCAGATTCGATGAGGTTTTATTTTATTGTTCATGGCGAACCATCGACTTTCAATAATACTTTTATAAATAAATATGTGTGGACATTTCACACTGCGCCATCTAGCCCGAAACTCAGCATAGCTTGTACTATGGGAACCAGATAACAATTAGAATACTTAGATACTTTCTTGTTTTGTAAATACATACAGTCATAGAATACAACATAACACCCAGATACAGAACAGACATGGATGTTCGTCACACAAATATTTGTCCCGCGTGGGAATCGAACCCACAACTTATAGTCCAGAAGGCAGAGCTACTACCAACTGAGCTATCAGGCCAGTCATTATGTTATGATACTAAGTTAATCTGGATCTTGAACACTTAAATATTTAACCTTAAACAAATGTAAATTTATAAATTGAAATTCTCTTTAAGGTTTTCAGGAATATGCAGTCCGTTTAAGTAAAATTTATAGCAAATAGAGTGGGTTGTAAAATTTTCTTTCAACGTTTTTATGACACAAGGTAAGCTAAAAAGTGAGCTTAAAAATAATAACAATGAAACTTAATAAATTGAATATTTTTAATGCAATGGAGTACACTTTTTACATTAATTATAATACCTACAAGAAAAGTGATTTTAATAATTCATCACCATTTAAAAATAAATCTTCTCAAGCTATTATGAAAAGAATTTGGCTTTCGGACTAAAAAAACTCAATCATGCCAAAATAACTCTTTTACCGAAACAAAGCAAATCACCTTTAGACAATACAGTGGCGCCCATAAATTAAATCGAAGTAACAAATACCGGCATTATTTAACAAGGATAAGATGAAATTTATGTATTCGTTGAACGGCAATGACACCCCGTCGCTTGCAGTAATTAAGTGTCCCCGAACACTTGTTAACAAATTAGTCACTTGAGACGGCGGTGTGTGAACGCCCTTATTTATAGCAACAAATGCGTGATTTTCATACAATTCAATTGATAACAATCAATATAACTTCATGATTATTAGTTATAATGTAAAGAACTTTTATTGACTTCTTTTATTGATTTATAAAGCTTCAATATTGATTGCGAATCTCTATTTTGAATGCAAATTCAACCTCAGCATTTCTCTGGCACTTGCCTGTAGGTATCCTCTCCCATCAAAATTGTATGCATATGTGCTTTTGACTTGATCAGCCTTGTGCTAAGAGCATTTTATATAGTGTTAAGTTAAAACACTAAATAAAATAGAACTAAGCTCGTAGTCCAAAAAAATTGATAGATAAAACAGTGTTCTCATCTTGTTTGATTTTTGGCATTAGAAATTGGAATACTTAGTTATATTAGTCTATTACCAAGAGATGATAAATATTACATTAAATTGGATATAAAAGATTATAAATAGTATGAAAGCGATAGTTTATATTTTTCTGAAGACTTAAATCTCTGAAAAACATTTTGGTTACAAAAGCAAAAAATTGGGCTTCAAATTATGCAATATTTTTGTTCACAAACGTTTTTCCCTGTTTTCCCATTTGATTTATTTTCCGTCCAATTAAATGTAAAGTAACAATCAATGACAGCGCGCCAGCAGTCTCCATTTATTTACGTTCCAATGTTTATTTGCATCAAACAATACATTTTTTGTTACAGTACAGATTTTTATTAATGTTTATTTAAAGTCGCCTCTACATTGTGACATAAACTGAGCCCGTTGTTTTGTGAAAAGTCACGAACTCGCTCAATTGATGGCGGAATGCCGATGATAATTGTAATTATAAAAAGCATTATGCGGTGAAGATTCCGTTCTATTTTTACTTGGTATTCAATTGTAATTTAACTTTAACTAGTAATTAACTGTCTGTCTGTCAATCTTAACGATCTTATCGTCTGTAACATCATTCTTAAAGCAAACAACACAGTTATTTAGAATAATTACATACCAAACAGTTATACAATAGTTTACTTTATTAAGTTAATAAAGATGACTTTAATCTTAATTATTTCTATTTAAATCGAGTAGTTTCAATAAATCTATCAATAAGATTTGAAATGATGGCTTTGATCAACGTACAGTCACGCACGAACCGCCTGATCAGAAAATCAAACTGGGTTCCATTACTAAATTTCGAATACTATTTTTTCTTCTGTGATAACATCTTTGATGACAAATTACTGTATACTTAAAACAGAGACATTGCTAAAAAAATGTCCTATGTATCACGTATGTCGTTATCATTTGTAGAACAAACGTCGGTTGTAACAAACGTTTAATAGTCGGAGCACAAACGAACGATACAAACTGTGCAAACATCATCATGTGTTTGGTTTGATAGCGACGATAACCGCTTTATTGTTTTACAGTCGGTTTTAAAATGTCTATTTGTGATAGTTTGTGGTGTGCTTAGACGAAAAACAGTGTATAAAATCTCATAAGGAGCAAAAACTACATGAGTATAAATTATTTGGTTTATAGTGTCTTGAAAATATTGTCTTGTACTTTACGCTACATACATCTCAATCACCGAGGTAATCAGAGAAACGGATGTTACTTGAGTTGAGAAAAGTTCGAAAAAAATATAAATGCACCAACCTTATTAATTCTGTCACCGACAGTACTGACATTGACATATTTTCACGGAGCTAAGTGCATGAAATGGCACTATTTTACGTGTTTGTTAGATGAATGTAAAAAGGAATAAACTGAGTATGGACTATATAAGTGACTTGTGTACAGAAAAAAAATATTCGAGCTATAGAGTAACAAACAGTGTAAGTATAGAACATGTATAGAACTATAGAACATGGGGACATGGCCTTGGCACACCGGGAACATAGGCACATAGTGAACAAACCTAACTTATTTTGGCCTTAGAAAGCTTTTTCTTTTCTTCTTCTGTTTTTCTCTGAAACAAACGTTTTTGTAGCATTTTGAAACTCTTCGAGCGCGCAATTTTACACTCGTTATAGCGTACGAGAAAAAGAAGAAGATAGTGTGGCTATAATAAAATAAAAAAGTACAAAAAATAATGGCGTCCATCTTGGATTAAAAGTCAAAAGCACTGGTGAAATCTTAGAGTATAGACTAAAAGCATAAAGAGATCATCAAAACGATATTATATTTGTACTGCTCACACGTATCGCTACGTCAGTGGTGAAGGAAAGAAACAAACATGTAGTAATTAGCTACGCTTATGAAAAGTCACTGTACCATTTTTTTTGACTCGAGTCAACTGTTTTTTCTATACAAATCTGTCAGACTCATTTACATCAAAGTGTCCAATTCATATAAAAAGTGTCCAAATAAGTGGTACGCTTGACACATAATGAAGTTCTCTCTATGCTTTTAGTCTATACTCTAAGGGTGAAATAATCCAACAACAAGCCATAATGTCAACTCTACATGTCAGCTGATATCCTAGTACCTACTCTGTTACCAAAGGATACCCAATCACTGTCAAACTATCACATCATAATTGCTGTTTTGGGAATGAATTTGAATTTTTATTTTATTCCTAAAATATCACCAATCCATTTTATTATTTGGTGCTTTTGTGGGAATACATTTGATGCTCTTTTATCAGAGCTTGTAAAATCGATTTTCTTAGGTTCACTTTTGCCTACAGTTCTTTTTTAGTGAGCTAAACTTATATTAAGGCCTTTAATGTAAAAGCTCCCATAGAAGTCGCAATATTATAGCCAACGCTCCCAAACTTGTAAGACCAAAATTAAACAAAAATGTACGTAACGCGGCCTGGCGCGCTCATGCACGGTGAGGATCATAAATTATATGAACTTATCAGCCGGTACGCATATTTGCCTCTAACCACTATCTATCTTAATACAAATAAAACAGTCTGCTTATATTTTTGTTCGTTTCCACAGCTTTTACGGACAAAAAAATATTTATACTAGTTTATATATGTATTAGCAAAAATCATCATCATCATCCGTCCTGCCTGAAGACGTCCACTGCTGAACATAGGCTTCCCGCAAAGAGCGCCACTTTGAGCGGCTGCTTGCTTCCTGCACCCATCGGCTCCCCGTGGTTCTGACGTGGTCCACCTAGTGGGGGCCGGCCTACGCTGCGTCTTCCGGTTTGTGGTCGCCACTCGACAACCTTTCTTACCCACCGGTTGTCAGTTCTACGAGCGATGTGGCCTGCCCACTGCCACTTCAACTTGCTAATTCTCAAAGCTATATCGGTGACTTTAGTTCTCTTGCGGATCTCCTTATTTCGGATCTTATCTTGCAAGGAAACCATAGCTCACTGCGCGAATTTGAGCTTACTCATAAGGCCACGACAGTAAGAGACCACGTCGCAGTGCCATAAGTCATCTTACTGACTGCTGACTTAGCAAAAATGCATAAAATAAAATAAATACCTACGGAAATTAATATCCTCGAAATCTTCTTGTATTTAGTTAATAGTCTAAACATTTTATTTTGGAGATAAAGCAACGATTATAATGAGGAGTTTCCTCTTCAGTGGACAAAAGAGAGATTTTGCCTTTGTCTGTAAATGAATATGAAGCGAAGACTGCTCCTTAGAAACAAAGACACTTTCGAACAATATGTGCGCTTGCAAACATAAACAACGAGATTAAAAGAATGTGGCATAGAGTATGAACAAAAATAGTTCTACTTTTACTTTTACTTTTAAAAACCAACTTTGGAGTTCGTTCTAAAAATAACTTCACAATCTTAAAATACACCTGGCATTCCAAAATTATTTTTATCTTATGAGAATACTTATGGAATGATATGATAATCCCATCAAGCTCAATGTAGTATCAGGACCACCGGCACTGAGCTGGCTGGCTGGTTAATAGCATAATCCTGATAACGTAGAGGCGGAAGTACCGCCGGCCGAGGACCTGTTTCCGGTCAGATGATTGTTTGGAGTGTTTTAAACAGTACATCTTTACATCAGATGGTTTGTCTTGGAAGGAGAAAGAAGATCTATTCATTGTTAATTGGGTCTAATACACATTACTGACATTTTAAAAACATACAACTTAAAACGCAGATGACATGTTAAAGTAATTTCTTTTTTGAGACGCAGCTTTTTTCTTAGGTTCAATGTAAAAATACATTCGTATTTTTCGTGCTTTATTATTGAACACAAAATTCTCTTTTACTACGTGGAAACAAATCACGCCGATATGTACTTTTTCTTGCTATAATGATGAACACACCGGGAATCTCATTTCCACGAAAGCGGTGTGTAGTTGATAAGGACTCCTCGCTTCCACACTTCTTGAGTCTTAATATAACGCTTGTTAACTATTGTTTTCCCTCTTCCAATCATGTGTTTAAGTGCAGAGGGAGTGAGACAGCAGTCAAAATGTTTGCTCTTTTCAGTTCTTTGCTTTAATGAATCGCGTTATAGTAGCGAAAGAGTTGATTAAGTTTAAAAAATGTATTCCGTTCTAAGCGGGGTGATGTATGTGGCCGTTATTTTTGCCATTAAAACCACCCCAAAAGTGTTGGTTCTGTGATCTAGTAAAATAAAACTCAAAACTCAATCGCTCTACCTACTTTTCTGCTGTAGGTAAGTTCAGTAGTCTGCGTATAATTTATATACCATCACTGTTTTAAACTTTCCCGGTTGTTCACTATATTTTTAATAGTAGGTACTTACGGGATCTTTACCGTAACTGGAATCATTTCTGAGTTCCCGATATTTCGGCACAGTTACATTATGGTTTTCAATCAGTGTGTGTTGCCAGTGATGACTTATGGAACTGAAACATGGTCTCTTACTGATGGCCTCATTAGTAATCTCAAAGTCGCGCAACGAGCTATGGAGAGAGCTATGCTATGGATAAGCTCCCAAACGAGGAGATCCGCAGGAGAACTAAAGTAACCTTAGAATATAGCTCTTAGAATTAGCAAGTTGAAATGGCAATGGGCAGGCTACATCGCTCGTAGAACTGACAACCGGTGGGGAAGAAAGGTTCTCGAGTGGCGACCACGAACCGGAAGACGCAGCGTAGGCTGACCTCCCCACTCGGTGGACCGACGATCTGGTGAAAGCCGCGGGGAGCCGATGGATGCAGGAGTCGAGCAGCCGCTTAAGGTGGCGCGCTCTGGGGGAGGCCTATGTTCAGCAGTGGACGTCTTCAGGCTGTTGATTATGATGATGACATGCACCATGTTCAAGGGTAGACTGAACTCGGGAATATCGGGAACTCAAAAATGATTCCAATCACGGTAATGATCCCGCAAGTACTATTGGAAATGTAGATACCAATTTCCAAAAACCACTCATTTTAAACGCGCTGTGAGTTTCTATCATAAAGAGTAAATATCAAATCCACACTTGAAATATTCTTACAAGAATCAATAAAATTATTACAAAACTATAACAAACTACTAAGTTAATTTAAAGTTATCCGAACTACCATCGTAAACCATGACACAGATCGTTGCAGAGTTGGCTAACAGGGGCACGTGTTGAGGCCACTTGAGATTAGAGATTAGAGACCACAGGGATAGCCACGGATGTGGAACGTCATCCAGGTAAGATGAAGTATAAACAAGCTTTGAATTACACTCACTCTGGACCTGAAGATGTCCTTCAATTTACCCGTTCATGCCACAGACGTCCACTGCTGAACATACGACCTGCGACCTAGTCAGAACCGCGGGGAGCCGATGGATACAGAAGCAAGCAGGCGCTCAAGGTGGCGCTCTATGGGGGAGGTCTTGTTCAGCAGTGGACGTCTTCAAGCTGATGACGATGATGACTTAATAATAACTTTTAATATTTCGTAGGGCTGTAGAATCGTTCCTCAAGCAGCTGTGTCGCCAAGAGACTTTATTTTTAATACCGGTGTGAAGTTAGCAGCCAAAAGTTTGCAGCCTATATAGGCCGACCAAATTAAGATGGTAATTTGTCACGGAAGAAGCTACAAATTTCATGACCATTTACAGTGTTAACTGCAGTAAATTTAATAATTTTGGACCCAGACATTTTTGAAGATATATAATAATTACCAACAAAATTAGTGCAAAACTTTGCTTTATTTAATGATAGAATCTTTTTAAAACCCCGATATTCTATATTTTTATAATAACTCCACTCTAATTACTTGACAGTGGTGGTGTAGACCGTGCTTTGAATTTGGTTAGATTATATTTTTTATTGCAGGAGGCGAGCAGCAACTCAAGGTGGCGCTCTCTGGGCGAGGCCTATGTTCAGCGGTGGACGTCTTCAGGCTATTGATGATGAAGATCATATTTTTGGCGTAAGAAAGCATTGATAAACAATTTACAAAGTAACAACATAAGAGAAAAAAGCGACTACCAAAACCACAAAAACAAATGGGTAGCTAACGACATGGAAGACATATGGGTAGGTAAACGTCACTAACTGTTCTAAAATGAACTTCAAATCCTCAACTAATGTGTTAGCGTTAGCAGAAAAGAGCTATCAATCCAACGCAGGAAATGCACAAGTATTAAGTTTGATGTGGTTTGATTAGATTACCTGTCCGTCTGATAATGATAAGGCCTCGTGAACCGCGAGTCAGCGGCCGACTACCGAGTACCGAATCCTCTATCTCCGACCAATCGCGTCGCTATTCATGAATTATCGCTTAAATTAATGGCGTGTAAGTTATAAATGGCCGGTGGATTAGGCCCCATCCATTTTATTCCTATTTTACCTACCATAAAGAACCTTCATTGAAAACGTACACAAATTCACGGGAGCATCCACTAATTTTCTCTAACTCCATCCTTTTCGCACCTCCAGCTGAAATCTATACCTGTCCCACTTCAACGACCCTTTCCTCCGACACGATTCATCATCATTTCGCGGTTTACTGATTTTCCATTCAGGCTAAGGATTGCCCGCCCTGCGCCCCGGGACGCGCCTCGGTTCAAGCAATTACGGATCGTTTATGTTCATCTCTATAAAATACGAGTACCAAAGCGACATTTTTAACAAAATGTTTCCTTCGAGTGGCTTAAAAAACCGTAGATAAGACGTTCAAAGTCCGTACAACCCCAATTAGTATTCCAAATAGCCGCCGACATATCGTACACGTACATAAAATGTAAAGAGTGGACCGCTCCGAAGGCACGAACGTCGCATAACTTTCGCGTGGATGATTCGTTTACTCCAACTTCAATCTTAAAATAACAGGAGTAAGTGCTAAAGTTGTCCGCGAGCATCCTGAGACTTCGCCCCAGACGCTGTTTCTACTTCACCCAAGCAATAACCGTCTTACGGTACTTGCGGGTAGGTTCAAAATGATGAAGTCTTGGCGGGCCGCGTCGAGTGCGGGACTTTGAGGCTTATGGTAATTGTAATAAAGCGGAGTGCAGCAGTTATGGGACGTGAGAGGTTCTAGACCAAATCCCGAGTAAGCTGTAACTTCCTTTTGGATTTTCGGAAGCCATTTATCAGTCTGATGTGGGCGTCTGGAAATTTTTCATGTTTCGTTATTGTAACGGAGAGACATGACACGTACGCCTTGAGGATTCTTCGCCTTTGTTTATTGGCCACGTGTCTATCGGTCTCAAGGTCGTTTTCGTGAGCTTTCACGAACTCAACCTGTTCTGATGCGCAATTCAGCTCCCGCAAGCTAAATCTTCGCAAACATGTTCTCTTTGCAATATTTCACTCGACTTTGAGCAAATCCATTTAGTTATGACGATCATAGAGGAAACGAGATCATTAAATCACGAGTGTTACAGGGCAACTCATTTGTGGTCTAGATAAATTAGTGTTTATGGTTATTTGTGGTTGCTTTGGGGCGGAATAGTGGATCCCTCGGGGCGCATTACAAATGAGATAAATCAGGAGTAACCCTTCCGCCAAGCAAATTACCCACCACCTGAGACTTGTAAAAATCCCCACAAAATTATTAGCAGCAGCGGTCGCGCTAGCCAACTCTAGGGGAGCTCAAATTTATCTTAGTGCACTAAATATGGAACAGATTATTCAGTAAGGCAGCGCAAATAAAATAGCCCGGGTAAATTTATCTTTGCATAATAATACATATCCTTTGTTGGTTACGATTTTAAGACATGACCTTAATCTCTTGTATTTAAGTCATCATCATCATCATCATTAACAGCCTGAAGACGTCCACTGCTGAACATAGGCCTCCCCCAGAGCACGCCACCTTGAGCGGCTGCTCGCCTCCTGCATCCATCGGCTCCCCGCGGCTTTCACCAGGTCGTCGGTCCACCGAGTGGGGGGCCGGCCTACGCTGCGTCTTCCGGTTCGTGGTCGCCACTCGAGAACCTTTCTTCCCCATCGGTTGTCAGTTCTACGAGCGATGTGGCCTGCCCATTGCCACTTCAACTTACTAACTCTAAGAGCTATATCGGTCACTTTAGTTCTCCTGCGGATCTCCTCGTTCCGGAGCTTATCTCGCAGGGAAACACCGAGCATAGCTCGCTCCATAGCTCGCTGCGCGACTTTGAGCTTACTAATGAGGCCAACAGTAAGAGACCATGTCTCAGTTCCATAAGTCATCACTGGCAACACACACTGATTGAAAACTTTCGTTTTCAGGCTCTGCGGTATTTTGGACGAAAAGATAGGACGAAGCTTCCCGAACGCTGCCCAGCCGAGTTGGATTCTTCGCGCCACCTCTTTGTCGAAGTTGGACCTACCTAATTGGACAATCTGTCCTAGGTAGACATACTTGTCGACAACTTCGAGAGTATCGTTCCCAACAATTACCGGTATAGGTGGAACATGAGCATTAGACATGATCTTTGTCTTGTCCATATTCATCTTAAGACCAACCTGCTGGGAGACTCTACTGAGGTCGTTGAGCATGGTGCTAAGGTCCTCGAGCGATTCCGCCATTATGACTATATCATCGGCAAAACGAAGGTTAGTGATGTACTCGCCATTTATGTTGATGCCAGATCTTTTCCACTCCAAGAGCTTGAAAACATCCTCCAATGCGTTTGTGAACAGTTTCGGAGAAATAACGTCTCCCTGTCTCACGCCTCTTTGCAATGGAATTTGTTCCGTACTCTGGTCCTGTAGTCGGACTGACATAGTGGCCTTACTGTACAAACACTTCAAAACTTCGATATACCTATAGTCAATTTGGCATCGCTGCAAGGACTGCAGCACCGCCCAAGTCTCGATTGAATCGAAGGCTTTCTCATAGTCCACAAACGCTAGGCATAACGGCCGATTATACTCTTCGGTCTTCTGTATAATCTGGCGCAGCGTATGAATGTGGTCTATGGTGCTAAAGCCTTTTCGGAAACCGGCTTGTTCGGGAGGCTGGAATTCATCAAACCTGCGTGCGAGACGATTCGTAATGACTCTCGAAAACAGCTTATACACATGACTCAAGAGCGAGATGGGCCTATAGTTCTTCAATAAGGTGTTATCGCCTTTTTTGAAGAAGAGCACCACCACGCTCTTGTGCCATGCCTCTGGCGTTGTACCTTCAATGATGACAGAATTAAATAACTTCTGGAGGACTAAAAGTACCGGTCTACCACCCGCTCTCAGAAGTTCGGTCGTAATTCCATCTTCACCTGGTGCCTTGTTGTTTTTAAGCTGTTTGAGGGCCATTCTAATCTCGTACAGGCTGACGTCCGGGATATCTTCGGTATAGTGTCGGACTAACTTGGCTCTGATGTCCTGAGCTGTGTTAGTAGCGGGCTTACGTGTCGAGGTGTATAACTGTCCATAGAAGTTCTCGATCTCTCTCAGAATCTCAGGCTTGGATGAAATGACGCTACCATTTTCGGTCTTCAGTTTTGTCATTTGGTGTTGCCCAATAGACGAATCCTTTGCGAACACTTTAGAGCCTTGGTTCCGCTCAATTGCGGCCTCAATACGTGAAGTACTAAGAGCACGCAAGTCGTGTCGCAAGGAACTCCAGATTCGTCTATTGAGTTCACCGTAGGCTGATATCAACTGAAGACTGCAGCTTCATTTCGCTCCGATCGGCCATTAGCTCAAGAGTTTTTTCTGAGAGCTTTTGAGTCTTCTTTCGGCGTTGGGTCTTAAAGAATTTCGATCCAACAGCTTGGACAGTTTCCACCAACCCGTCGTTTAGCTCGTCCACTGTGTTACAGTCGGCTAGGCACTGGAAGCGATTTTGGAGTTCCAGCTGAAAGCCTTCGGGGTTTTGGATTTGGACAGGATTTGGACGGAGCGTAGACTTCACCAGACATGACCTTTCGAGCTTAACATTGATATTCAATGTGCCTCTAACAATACGGTGATCGCTACCGGTTTTCACCTTGCTGATCACAGAGACATCATCGAATATGTGCTTCTTGGTCGTCATGATAAAGTCTATCTCATTTTTAGTGGAACCGTCGGGACTTATCCACGTCCACTTCCTGGATGGCCGCTTCTCGTAGAAGGAGTTCATCATAAAGAGTTCCTCCTTCTCCATGAAGTCAGCCAGCCTCTGTCCTCGAGGGTTCCGCTGCCCGTATCCAAATGGCCCCACTCTCAGCTCATCGCTATTCCTTGTGCCCAACTTCGCATTGAAGTCTCCCATCACAACGGTGAAGTATGTTTCGGAAGTATGCATGGCTTCGGATATGTCCTCATACATAGCTTCTACTTCATCGTCTGAGTGTGCCGACGTCGGCGCGTATACCTGTATAACCTTCAACGAATACCGTTTGGTTATTCGGAGTACCAGGTACGCTACCCTGGCCGACACACTGTCGACTTTGACCACGTTGTTGACGAGAGACTTGCGGACGAGAAACCCGACACCCCCTTGGGAGAGTTGGTCTCCCTCCCGGTAGAAGAATAAGTTACCGGAATTTAGGATTATCGTGTCCTGTCCCTGTCTTCGGACTTCTGACAATCCCATTACATCCCAGCGTAACTTACCCATCTCCGCCTCTAGCTCGACCATCCTTTCGTCAGCCTTCAGTGTGCGCACGTTATGTGTTGCCAGGGCCAGGGGTCGTCGTTGGGGTTGGTAGCCGGGCGTCTGCCGGGGATTCTTCGCACCCCTTGCCCTGCCGTTACCGTGGCCGCTACCGTAGCCACGGGATAGCAGAGCTGCCGGGGACTGGGGGCCGTTTTTATTTGTGCTTGTCATTAGGGGGGGGGGGGGGGGAGGTTTGCCATAATCACCACGCTTGGCAGGCGGCTTGGTGATCGCAGTAGGTGAAGATTGATTATCACCAAGACCGAGGGGAACGCTGCGACCCATTCCCTGGATATTCCCTTAGCCGCCTTCTACGGCACCCACGGGAAGAGATGGGGTGGTCCTATTCGTAACCGGGACCACACGGCATACCGGGACCACACGGCATACCGGGACCACACGGCATACGCACGGCACGGCACGGCACGGCATGTATTTAAGTGCGTATAGTGAAATACCCCTGTATAATCCTCAAAATAAACAAGAACTTCGCATATAGAAACGGAAAGAGAAGATTACTATGAAAGGTCGAATGATTTTCTTAGGGGTATGATTTTATTAGGCGGTTGTGTAGTTGCATTGATCAGAATTGATTGCCTCAGAATGCATTGATCTACTGCATGATTCTGTAGTTTGTTGATGTGCTTATGCAGCTCTACCTATTCCTTTTGAGTCTGTTTCGATGTCAGTGTTGGATTTCACATGTTTTCAAGCTAATATTGGTGTTTTATTTTATATTCATTGTTCACTGAGGCTAATGCTATTGGCGAGCCGATGAACAATTGGCGTGTTGATAGCCATTTGTCTTATAGTAACGCATGTAGTCCATCCACAACTGCAGGATGGAGAGCCATAAGTAGGTGGTATACGTTTGTGGAGCAGATGGTAATAATTCCTGAGATAGACGGAAGTGGAGAGGTGGCCCTGGATTAGGATATAGATTAATACTTGACTATTACTCGATTAAGCGGAACTGCCAAGATCTGCAGCAGTGGGCAGTCTAATTATTACATAAAGAGTAAAGAAAAACCAATTTAAAATCACGAATTGACCCCTTTCCCAAAACAAACTATCCAACCACACGTTCACACCACAATATTAAAGGTCTAAGGAAACCGAGGAGGGTTGCGAAATTGGCCACCAAAAGACCATTCCGCGGGTCGGCCGAGGGTGCGCCTGTTCAGAAGGCAATCACAGGTCCCATATGGGCACAAATTACTTCTTCTATTTGCCCTGTAGATACTACGATGACAATACGAATGGGGTGGTGTGATTTGACACAATTCCGTTTGTTCTTGCGGTTGGAAATGAAAGAGTTGGATCCCAATTTTCTTTTTAACTAAATTTGTATACGATTTGTAAACTGCTTGTTTGTTATTTTTGCTTATTAAATGGTTTGGAGTTTACTTGCTTATTTTTGATGCATATATTTTATTTGTTTAAGTTTATTGAATAGAAGGAAATTCTATCATCATTCTAGACTTCATAGTGGTCATTTTAGATAAAAAAATATATTAACATTACTATAATTATGGGATGCACGCGAGAGCCGTTAGATAAGAGACCAAGAGAGACAAACACATCATTTGTGAGAGTAAAAGTTATAAAAAAATCTGTCAAAATTACCTAAACACCAAATAAATCATAGCCATAGCCTACCGAACCGACAGATGAAAAGAACATTCAATAGGCAATATGTCGCCTTGGCCACCATTGCAACGAGATTAGGGTCATAAACGATGTCATTCTGTGCGTTTTCAATTTGCATAAATATTACTAGAGCTATAATGCCATAAATATATTAGTGCGGTGATACAGATTTTATGGTGATTACAAAATTATGCTCGCAACCGCTTCGGAGGGTCCAACTAATACACCCTTGTCGCTAGCTTTATTAAATGATGTTTGCTTGTTTCATAAGATAAATGTTATGAGATTTAGAAAATAGTAAGAAGGCGCTAAAAATGTTATGAGGGGTGTGAAAGTAATAAGCTTTTACGGGTAAAATGTGCCAATACAATAGGCTATGCCACCTCAGAGGGTCTGAGGCTCGGGACGATATTTTGGGAATAATGTGAAGTCATAATATTATAATTACGAGGGCCCCGGTGCGTCTCATAAAGCGGCGTCATTCGCCATTGTTAGACGTCGTGTCATATATCACATGATGTGTCAACATATTTTATACAAATGCCTCATCAGTTACTACAGCATTATTTTTTTTACGGGCAAATTGCCTTTATTACTCAAGCTAACTACTACAATAATAAAAACTAAACTAAACTAAACTAAACTAAGCTAAACTAAGCTAAACTAAACTAAACTAGCTACACTACCTACTACAAAGAACACTTATGGACTGTATAATAGCCGCGATGGCCTATAGACAGTCCAAGTGCTCCAGCCCACTACCGGTAGGTAGCGTACCCAACATGCTGGCCGCATTGCCACGTTGAATTGCAATGCTGATGCGTTGGGCCAAATAAGTGCCAGCATTTTGGTCACGCGTCGCATCGACCAGGCGCTCTGATAGACTTTGGAAAACGCGATGAGCTCCCGGTCCCCACGGACCCAGGGTCTCAACACCAAACGGCTCAAATATGTAACCGCTACCGAGATTACTATATTTGCGCCGTTTTAGCTGCTCAGCAGAATTAGCCGCGGCGCCGGCCCTAACGTGTGTCTCGGGAAGGTGTGACGGCGCCATAGTATCGACGCAAGTAGCGTCCCACACTAAAGGCCGCCCCATCTTCCAGGGAACCAGAGTCATTCCGTTGGGTCTTTTACCATCGTCACGCATGAGACCATTCGGTTCGAGAATGGCTGCAGCATTGGCGGTGGTAAAAGCCCGGCGAATGATGTCATTAAGACTAGCGTGGCGCGAAATTCGACCAGCGCTTTTTGAACACGAGAGACCGTGATGACCGAGCTGGTCAACTGCGGTACCGCACTGGCAGCGATGGGCCACACAGCATCTTGCGCCCAAACGTAAGCTGATAGCTAAACGAAAAGTAGTCGGATCTAAAAGGTTACCAGTGTTGAAAGAAGGCATGGCCTGTAACCAAAGTCCTGACTCCCACACAGAGACTGCGAGAAGCCGAGCACGATCAGCGACGCTAGGACACGTATCTAAAAGATTTTTCCGTGCTAGTTCGCAGAGCGGTCGGTCCCACAGCCTCTGTGAGGAAAGAACCACCGGGAAGTCAGAATTTGGACAAGCCAACCCCCAGGCATTCTTGGCCTCAGACAAATGGGCTACTTCGAAAGTACCTAAAGATGGAGCAAGAATTTTTTCTATTAATTTATGTGTACCATGTACAGAGGACAAAAATGCCGGTAATGCAACACTCGAAATTTTGCGTATCCCTAAACCTCCTAAGCGCACAGGTAGAGAGGCTTGCGACCACGTCCTGTCATCCATATCAACATTCAAGACCGAAACCAGAGTGTTTTTTACAATGCTGTCTAAGCCCCATCTACAGCATTAAATAGGGACGCACCATTGTTTCACATCTCTTATATCTATCCACGTTTTTGCTTACTTATAAAGCAATGGTTATTGCGTTTGGATTTCTTAAATCACTTTCTCTACAATATTACATTTTTTGCTCCATTTAACTGCCCCAAATGTGATAAATTAGAGAAATACAATGCGTTATTTTGTGTACTTTGAAACCGATATTGCAGTAGGGCGGTATTGTGTTTATGTTTACAAATGGTTAGTGTTGTGACATCGGCGTTGGCGATCATAGACCATTATGTCGCTGTTTGTTCTAGATCCTTTTGTTCCGTAGCCCGTCTATCTGGGGGTTACTACAGACAACAATTTGTCATAAAATAAAAAGATTTATCGCCAGTCTCCGATGCGCACAACGCCACTCTTTTAACAACCGTTATTCTTCCCTTTTATAGCGACAAATAAAATGAGAATAAACGAAAAGTAATATTATACAAAAAGATGAGGGTATTTATTTTACCTGCGTTGTGAAAATCGGCTTTACAGCAACATTGCTTTTCATTAGTCGTAAAATATATGTTTTCCATACTTTACTTCTCGTTTTAAGCTGTTTATATTATGAATATACCTACTTTTTTACTTACATTTTACCTCCTTTGCTACGAGTATAAACTGCTTATCTCATCTCTCATTTATATTTATAATTTGTCTTACTTTATTGACAGTTCTTACTTCAGATAATTTACCATAAATAATAAGGTCATGTTATAAAACTAACTATAAAACTATAATAACTAACATTATGCTAAAGCTAAAATTAAAATCAATGCAGTTAGTAAACTCAATCTAAAAAGCCCCTAGGCCACGTACTTGAAATGCAGGTGGCATTATATGGGCACGTTGTACCTATCTCAACGAAGGACGATAGCTCACTCACATAATAAAATATCGTTTGATATAGTGAAATGCCACCGTAGTCTCGTCTTCCCACAAATCATTTCCCGAAATGAGTTTTTGCGGGTATCCAAAGGGTGTCCGGTAGATGCTAACTGTTCTGCTGACCATTATAACGGGCGAGGTGACAGATGGCCGGTGGCGGTACAAGGGTTATCCCGAATCCATCTGTCAAGCACTATCAATCACGCGCCTTGTAAATATTGTGCGCTACCATCGACTCTCATTGTTTGTCGATTTGTCACTCACAATCTGCCAATTTAACATTGCATTTTGTTACAATAAACAATAACGGCACTTTCAACTTTATGCGAAAGTCATAGAGCGCATAATCGTAAGTATTAATAATGACACAAAGATGTACGGTTGCGAAAAATAGAATAACTGCACTACACGTTTTTGTCTGCAATGTCAGTAGAAGTCATGCTGAGCTTGGACGTTTACTTTTATAGAAAGGGAAATTGCTGAGGAAAGGGGGTTTAAGGGGTTATAAATCAACTTTAACTTCTTGATTTGTTTGATTTAAATCAAGAATCAAAGAAAGTTAGTGCCGAATTTTTGACGATACGGTATAATAATATTAAAATTATACAAATTAGATAGTTCACTTCTGACTTGAGTAACATTGCAATAAATTAATCTTCCTACAAAACGGAGATATAATTTGAATCAAAAGTTAAATAAAAACTATGACGTAGTAAAAAACAACATCAAAGTTAACGTTTCTAATATTCATGACATTTCGCGAATCACGCGGGGCGGGACCACGTTTACAGCGCGACAGATGTCGATGCATCCGCCCTCGAGTTGCGTTCGAGAAAAACGAGCCGAGAAGGCGTGGTACCAATAAATTTTGTCAAAATATGCTAGACACAAACACTTCCCATACCATGCCCTATTAGAATAACAGAACAAATCGGTTTAATTTGTTAACAGGCGTTCAGAATGGGTGTCACATGTCTCGGTGGGTGCGAGGTATGCTCTTGGAATTTATTTAGTCTCGACTTCACTAATTGCCGATGACAAAGTTTAATAGCTCGTGCACATGTTAATAGGTGCACCGTCTTGTTTGGAAAAGTAATGGGAGAGTTAATTTTAATAACTTCACTGGGTTTATGAACGAGACATGACTTTTATTTCCTTCTTCAACATTTATAGCTTCTTTTACACCGTTACATTTAATATCCGTCTGATACTACCCACCTAATAATTTAAATGAAAATGAATAGTAGTACTCATCATCAACAGCCTGAAGACGTCCACTGCTGAACATAGGCGTCCACCAGAGAGCGCCACTTTGAGCGGCTGCTTGCCTCCTGCATCCATCGGCTCTCCACGGTTTTCACCAGGTCGTCTGTCCACCGAGTGGGGGGCCGGCTTACGCTGCCTCTTCCGCTTCATGGTTGTCAATAAAAAACCTTTTTTCCCCCACCGGTTTTCGATTCTACGAGCGATGTAGCCTGCCAATTGCAAGAGTTATATCGGTCTTTTTAGTTCTCCTGCGGATCTCCTCGTTTTGAATCTTATCTCGCAGGGAAACACCGAGCGTAGCTCTCTCCATAGCTCTAGTAGTATAAAAACGTAGTAATTTAAACAACCCCCTTACTAATAAACATTTTGTAGCGAAATAATGATTATTTTGTGTTTTGTTTCTCTCTATCAAATTTGAAATAGCCAAAGATAAAACAAGAGAAAACATATATGGGGGCTATTATGAAATTATGCAAGTGTTAGCTTCAGGTTCCGTATGGTTGCACATAGTTCGTAACGACTAATAAATAAAAACGTAGAGATTTTTGATCAACTGCATTATCTCGATAGCATAATGTTTTATTGTTGATTCTAGTTACTTATCTTAAAATTTCAAGCAAGCTAATAACAGCTCGCTGTAGGCAGAGCAAAGGTGCATCAGTTCTGAGGTGTGAGGCCACATCTCGACAAATATTTGTCAAGTTCACGTCGAGATTACTTTATCTGACTGTGCCCAAATTTGACCGGCCGGCGCATGCGCAACTAGATGTTAAGATTATGGAGTCTTGACGCGGGGTTACTGATTCATGGTTTAAGATTTTGAGTGTATCCGCTTGGTCACTAATGTGGTCATCATTCGGAAGTAGATACAGGTGTTTCATACTTCTGCAGTAATTATTGTGACTTGCAATACTGCAAGAGCGATGGTGGCCGAGCGGTAGCATGTGCGCCTCGCAATCTTACGGCACCGGGTTCGATCCTCGGCTCTGCACCAATGATTAAATATTAAATTATGTGTAGTTTTTGATGCCTTGGAGAGCCCGTTAAGCCGTTCCCGTTTGTCACAAGAACATCTATGGCAATCGAAGCCTGATAGAATCTGATGCCTGGTCTAACCATCCCTATTACTGGTCCCTTATGGGTTGCGAGGTCAGACGGCAGTCGCTCGTGTAATTCTGGCAGCTCGCCACTACAGTTTAGATTAGGAGCCGACCCCAATAAAAAATGGGAAAAGGCAAAGAGGATGATGATGCAATACTGCAAAACTAGTATTATACAACCAATATCCTGTTTATAAAAATAAATAAATTTTAAAGTAAGTAAGTTCAAGCAAAAAAGCTTTCACAGTTATGCAATTGCTTTTTATAGAATACATTTCTGAAGAATTCAGAAATAATTCCAACCATGCGTAAAGGGTACCGTAAGTACCTACCTATAATAACAATGAAACAATGCTTGCATTGCTGTTTAAGCTTCATAATAAATGTTCCTCATAAATTAAAGCAATTTGTATTTTAATAATTTAGCAAATAATTATCGTCCCATACTATTTCTAGTCACACATGGGCCTTACACCTACCCCGACCTTTGACATTCAACGGCGGCCGACGTCTCTTTTAAAACTTTGGCAAATAGGTGTGATTTATTGATGTAAAAACTATTAAACAAAAACTCGGTGCCACACTGTCTGCTAAACCCCGCAGGCGGCAGATCGCTAGTAATTTTTTCAACAAAAAAAATAAAATAGCAGCCCTCAGGGTTGTGAACCCACAGGGGAACGCTGTCGCCTTACTTTGATGTCCCTAATCATAAATTATTTTTTGCTCACGCAATTTGTTTTTGTTTACAATATCTATAATATTAAATTGGCAAGCAAAAAGTGTTTGTTTCTTAAACTAGTACTTAGCTCTGTGAGCTGCAACCTCGTCGTGGGTCTGTCTTTGCATCTTAAAACAGAATAACTATTTTTTATGTTTTCTAACCCCATGGTTTCGTTATAATGAAAGATTTCCAAAAATTTGGCATCTCTCATCATTTGTACGCCTACTGGGGCAAAACATAGAACTTTTTTGTTTCTGTAAGATCTGCATGCATTATGTATATAACAAAGCACATGTTTATGCAAATGAAGAATCTTTATCTTTATCTGAATCGACAATAAAGTTCCCTATAATTATAGAGCCTAACAAAATTTCCCTATAACCGGTTGAGAAATTCGATTTGTATATTACGAGAACAGCCGGACAGAGATTATGGAATCATCTTCTCCCAAGCTAGAACGCAGTTCGGTCAATTACTCAATTTTTAAAAAAGCTGTTGTGTTTATATGCACTTTTGACACTACTGATTACAACCGATTCTAACATACTGTGCAATCCCAGGTGCAGAAAACAGATTCAAACATTCAAACCTTCAGTTTCTCTCTTTCCCAAAGATGTGTGAAAAGCTCAAACAAGTTATCGACTCCAGATCACCGCCACAACTCACCGCGAAAGCAAACGAGCTCAGATATACGAAGTTGTAATCCTTCAAATTGCAAATGGTCGATTACGAGCACACCGACGTCGCAGAGTTCCTACATTCTTTGTTTGACAAACTTCTCGAGCACTCCAGATCGTTTGTTTAGACCCGAACGAGTTATTTGCGTCGACTGTGACAGACAGATATTATTGAGTATATTTTTATCAAGCAAAGGTTTTTCTTTGTTATTAAACACCTAAAATGAGAATAACCCAATTAATTTTCATCCCAAACGAAATCTGATAATACGATGTTCTCAAAACGAAATCCCATTATTAGAAGGAAAAATCCTCTAACCCAACATAATTAATTTTCCATATTTTCAGAGGGAAATAATGAGATCTGTTCTCGGTTTAGCACCCCAGGGTAGAAAAAAACTCAACGAACGAGAAGGCTTTAGCAAGATTCCGCAAAACCTGATCAATTTAAAATTAAAGCCACGAAACGTGTTTTTCGCGTATTTTATAAAAATCTCGGGATATGAGGACAATCTTCGACGGATAAGCTCGGAGGGCGATATCATACGCAGCACTGATGGAATTTCTTCTGCCGAATATGTTAAAGGAATAACGTGAACTTTTTACAAAAATCACACCCGATCCGTGATCCAATTTCTTGAAAATGAAATGTAAGATCCAAAAGAAAAAGAGTACCTATATATATATATATATCATAACCTAGAAGTAATACGAGGATGGCGAGAAGAAATAAACTAGATCCTCTAGAGTCCAATGGTGTATGTAGGCACTTATTACATACCAAATTAAATCATCTGGAACCTGGAAGTTATACCTATTAAATACATCCAACTAGAATTTTACAAGCTAAATAAAACCAAAATTATATTATTCAAAAATTACAATGGCCGAATGACGACAGCCAACGCTTAATGAACTAAAGCACAATAGCGCTTTAATAAATAAAACGCATACCATTTTAATCCCCCATTTAAATTCAATGGCAACAGCAAGTGCAAGCTAATCATCGCAATATAATGCTTCACTGATCCACGAGGGTTGTTTTTTAAAGCGCAAAAGAGGCCATGATATGTGCGTCCGCTCGTGAGAGAAAGAGATGCTGGATCCATCCGAATTGACTTTAAATGATTGCCTTTGTTGCCCTTTTTTGTCCGTCGGTGATGGATTGCAAATCGTTGCGTTTACGCCAGACGTAGTATTATAAAACGATACAGGGTGCGTTTTTGGATACATTTTGTATTTTTTATGCTATGATTTACTGATTAATTATCAGGGACAAAGTGTAGGTAGGTATACAGGACAGGACATTTTGATGTAACCTATACAATATAATGAATAATCATCATCATCATCATCATCATCATCATCATCCTCTTTGCCTTTTCCCATTTGTTATTGGGGTGCTCCCAATTTAACCTGTAGCGGCAAGCTACCAGAATTACACGAGCGACTGCCATCTGACCTCACAACCCATAAGAAACCAGTAATAGGGATGGTTAGACCAGCGAACCCATTGCGAAGCGCACATGCTACCGCTGGGCCTCCATCGCTCCATCACCATTGACCATCGAATAATATTAGAACGATATTTTTATTGTTGGTATTGTTTGTATGTATTTACAAACAAAAAGTAGTTAAGCATTGTATCAATGTTATCTGGTTTCCATAGTACAAGCTATGCTTAGTTTGGGGCTAGATGGCGCTGTGTGAAATGGCCACATATATTTATTTATTTTATTATTCGTTTTTTATGAAATATTTTGATGCACTGATCTATTGTTTTTAGCTCACCTTTTTATGACATACCTTACCGTCTCTTAGCTCAGTACAAATTGTATGGTATTAATTTATTTTAGGTATTCAATTAAATCGCACTAAGGGGTAGGTAAGGCTGTTATAATTTTATCATTGTTATATAGAATTTTGGAATGCACCAAAAGTGTATCTAAAAACTCGTACGTATTATCAATGTATTGGAACAGAGTATCATCCGAATTGCGCAAGCTCCCCCGTGCGCATGACTAATTGCGTAACTAAACATCCGGGGGGCGACTAATCCAATACTGATGTGTTTGTAAAAACTATCAGATTAGATGCAAGGGACGACGAGTATTCGCTAAACAGGTGGCAAGAAGTTTACAAAAAAGATATAAACAACATCTTTTCTGTAAACTTCTTGCCACATTTTTGGGCTATGTTTTATTTAGGTTTCGTACTCAATGTCGAAAGCCATTTTAGCAAAGCACATTCCCACAATGCAATATTCTATAGGGCTTATGATAGAAAATGTAGAGCAGAAGGTGGATCAAGAGATAATGTAGAGTTTGTAGAGTATAGTAGAGTAAGATGATAACTTGAGGTGGAACGTCACACTCGCACGGCAAATTCAAATTTTCTTGCGTTCTTTTAACAATAATAGCTTAATTACTCAACGTGACTACATGAAAACTAATTTTGCTCAAATAAATAGAATGTATCAATATATTACAATTAAAAGTATCTTATCATTGGTTTAGCGACAAATGGCAATGGACTGAAAAACTAAGAAGAAAATTGTTTATTGCCATTTGTCGCTAAACCAATGATATCTAGGAGATACTTTTCATCGTAATTTGTTAATACATTCTATTTATTTCCGCAAAATTAGTTTTCATGTAATCACGTTGAGTAATTAAGCTGTTATTGGCAAAAGAACGCAAGAAAATTTGAATTTCCCGCGCTAGTGTAACGTTCCCCCTTAATATACTCTACATTATCTATATTGATCCACCAATAGGTGGTCCCAGCCGACTCGGAGCGTGGTCCCAGTTGTCTGTCTCCTCTACTATTTTTTTATTTTGGTAGCATACGTAACCTATCCCAATATAATTTTTCAAAAATGTAAGTTTGAAGTGTATATCGGATGAGTTATCTTTGTTGCACTGGCAATTAGACAGCGGGCGTGTCGAACTGAGAGAGGTTATAGGAGAGGATTTAGTTAACATGCTGATTCTGGTAGACTTTTGTTAATTATTATGGTAAATAAATATTTAATTACCAATAAGTACTATCTTATATGCGTTTTTACTGCACATTAGATTGTTATTGACAAAATGAAGAACAACTTTGTTTGTGTGCATCATAACGTGTGTCTTTTTCATTACCGAAGTAAAATTAATCACGCCATATTACAATAGACTTCCCGGAACCCATTCCCTAAAAAAATTTAAAGTTTTGAGTTAGGGAGGGGAGGATAGAGTAGGTATCGATATGGTTAGATCACACAGTTTTTTTAAATATTTACTACCAGCAGCAAAATTGGTGATGGGACATGTGACGACGCGATCGCGACGATGGAGCATACTTGCCTAGAAGATACTGATTCACTCTAGCCTTTAAAAACGTTCGACCATTGCCACTGGATACCATACAAAACAAAATTCATAATACCGACAGAACTTCAATTGACAAAGGCGGAAAATTGCGCATCACCCAGACACGAACAAGTGCAGGACCCGGCTGGGGTAGGTGAATAATCCCTAATTTTGTATACAAAGGGCTGCCCACATCGTCACGGTGGTGACGCCTGATTGCCTGTGACGACCTCGTCATCACTGTTTTGTGAAGCTTTTATTCATAAATTCATAATATATAGAGATATTGATGTTTTTGAACACGTGCTTTTAGTGGCTATTGACTTTTGAGAGGTAATCGATATCTAATGCTTTATCGGTTTGAAAAACGAAATTTTGTTATTTAGAGCAAGTATTGTATTCCTTGGCAGCGCGGTGTGAGAATAGGACCGCCTCATCTCTTCCCATGGATGCCGTAAGAGCCGGCTAAGGGAGTTATCCAGGGAATAAGCAGCAGCATTCTCCTCGGTACATTAAAATCTGCGATCACCAAGCCGCCTGCCAAGCATGGTGATTACGACAAAGCCCTTTATGATAAGCGTACACGAGGCCTATGCTCAGCAGTGAACGTCTTCAGGCTGTTTATGTGTGTGTGAGTGTGTGATTATGTTTCTCGCATTGTTCAGACGTGGTTCGAAAAGGAGTATATTTATGAGTGATTATAAAGAACTACTGCGTGCGATGAAATATCTACCCATAGAGTGACGACCATGGACTCGATTAGGTATGGGAATGGAGATCAGCCTTGGCCCAGGCTATTCTACGCTAAGGTATCATTCGTTGC
Source organism: Ennomos quercinarius (assembly GCA_910589525.2). NCBI lineage: Eukaryota > Metazoa > Arthropoda > Insecta > Lepidoptera > Geometridae > Ennomos > Ennomos quercinarius. The sequence continues at coordinate 5,074,216 of OU342493.1, forward strand.
GGTGTTGAATGGACCTCCTCATTCAACATCGTGAGTTCGTAAACCGGTAGATATCAAACAGAAAAAAAAGTCTTGTTTTATTAGTGAAACAATACTATACTCGTAATATAAATGATACCTATTATTCTTTATGGATTAAACTATTCACAAAGATACAGATTTTTAAGCACTTACCAATTATTATTTTTTTGTAGGTATGAGAAATATACACAAGCTAAATAATATTATATCGTAGAAGCAGTTAGGTACTTACAACTTTCCGATTTCTTTGCATACAACTAAGACAACTTTAATTGAAAGGCGAGCAAAAAAGCTCATAGGTGACGATACAATGGTGAGGGCTAGGCTCCAGAACTTAGAGCACCATCGTAAAGTTGCCAGCCTATTAGTGTCTACAGGTTACATTACGGTGAGTGTGCTGCGGAGCTACACAATCTAATTCCACCATCTTCATTTTACCATCGGACAAGACGTACAGCTACACGCCATTCATTTATGGTTGATATTCCTTCGATTCACACAAAGCGGTTTGACTCGACATTTATAATCCGAGCAGCAAAGGAACGGAACACTTTACCAGCGTCTTTGTTTCCCGATAAGTACAATCTGGAGCTCTTCAAGTCGTGAGTATAAATAGGTATCTTCTAGGCAAGCATGTACCATCGTAGACCGCGTCGTCACTTACCATCAGGTGAGATTTCGGTCAAATGTCGGCCTATTTAGTTATAAAAAAAAACTTGTATTCGTTACCATATTCAAACAGTCGCATACTCTGAATCAAATTAAGACTGGAAGTAAAGTAGGTACATACAGTAGGACAGCTGGTTCACGTATTTGTTCTAAATCTACATCAGACTCCTATCAGTAAGGCCAAGCAACATAATATATCTTCATAAAAATAAAACGAAGATACGACTCAATCGTAAGCGAGGTCTCGTCGCCTGAAAAAGTCCCTTTTATTTTATTTACTATCCGATGGAGTTTAAAAAAGGATTTATACGGCAATATAAGAAGATCTCAGTCGGCGTAACGCAAATACATTGACTTTATTGTGAAATTGTAAATAAAAAATCCTGTCACCAAACGTTCGGCTCTGGAAGACTGCTGGCTAAGTTATGTTGATTCTTCTTGGTTATAAGCACGACTAAAGATGTTATGCTCGGATTCAATAAACTATTTTTCAATTTGAAAGTGGCAATGGAATAAATGTAGCTGTTTTGATTGCTTTTGAAATATTGTGTAATCGTAATCGTGTTGTATAGTCTGTTGGCCTCATTAGTAAGCTCGAAGTCACCCAGTGAGATAGCTCCCTGAGCAACTTTGAGCTTACTAATGAATGATATGGAGAGAGCTATGCTCGGTGTTTGTCTGCGAGATAAGATCCGAAACGAGGAGATCCGCAGGAGACTAAAGTGACCGATATAGCTCTAAGAATTAGCAAATTGAAATGGCAATGGGCAGGCCACATCGCTCGTAGAACTGACAACCGATGGAAAAGAAAGGTTCTCGAGTGGTGACCATGAACCAGAAGATGCAGCGTATAGGCCCCCCACTCGGTGGACCGACGACCTGGTGAAAACCCCGGGAGCCGATAGATGCAGGAGGCAAGCAGCTGCTCAAAGTGGCGCTCTGTGGAAGAGGCCTATGTTCACCAGTAGAAATCTTCAGGCTAATGATGACGATGAAAATATTGTACCGGCCAATTACGACAGCTAATATTCAACAGTTTCAAATATAAGCAGTTTATTGAAATCAGGGATGATTCCAATAAACAATTGTAGCAGTAATAGCTACTCACGTTTAAGTTTTTCCAGTGGCTCGTGGTGTAACGGGGGCGCGTGATGTAGTGGCGCATGCTGCGGCTCGTGATGCAGCGGCGCCATGAGGCTGGATATCGCCGAGCCGACGGACGCCGCCACTGACTCGTGCAAGTGTCCGCCTCCATGCAGGTCCAGCTCCGACAGGCACAGGCCGTTCTCGCTTAGCGGCTCCATGCCAGCCGCCAGCGCCTCTTTGTACACGCGGAGGTGAATGGTGACGGCTTGTGGGGCGGGTGGGAAACGCGCTGACAGCGCTCACGCCTGCATCACTGCAGCGCTGGAATGGAAAAGTTTACTTTAGTTTAAGATAAGGTTGAGGCGCGAGCGTTTGTTTTGTGCTTTTCTAATAATTTTCTGCCTTATTAACTATTATATACAATACTAGTTGAATACTAGCTTATGCCCTCGGCTTCGCCCGCGTGAACTGTCCCTCAGAAACTGTTTATTTTCATAGGAGAAAATTACCTTAACCCTCTTTTGTTGGGAGTCGTTTAAAAAGTAAATAAATAGGTTACTTTAAAATAAATATCTCCGAAATTTCAAGATTTTAGCTTCAATGGTTTAGGCTGTGCAAGCGTTTCAAGCTGATGATGATGATGATTAGAGATAGACATAGGAAAAAAGAAGTAGGGATACTTTTGTTAAAAGAACCTTTTGTAGTTGTTAAATAAACACGCAAAAAAAATCTAATATCTAAGCTTAAATTTGAAGTAAAAGTAGAATAGTTCCATTTATAAGTAGGGTAGTCATATTCTTCTAAACCAACTATAGTACACTGCCCAACAACAAGCTTCCACATCTCACAAAAGTTTCTAAGGATAGCATAAAATAAATCATTTTCACTAAAATATCAGCTTGATTTAAGGCGTGTACACAAGCCGTTGTTTCAGCGATAAAAAAATAAGCGCCATAAAAACTGGTAGGATGGAGATATATAACTTTACAACTTTCATAATTCAAATAGCCCGTCAGTGACCGCGGATCGTTGTTACAGTGTGCACATAAAACTCTGTAATGGGTGGGAGAGGAAAAACGCCCAAAACGTAGGGGGAAGGCGCTCATATGTGATTTATTCGTTTAATTGCCTTTTTCTGTCGTAGTACCTATCTGCGGGAATTCAATATTCAACAAAAAGAGCAAAGGGAAGTGTCGAAGCGCGAATGTGGATGTTATGGCTGGTCCGCTGGCAGTAGCGGCGCTATATCAACATGGCTTTGAAAGTTTTAAGCTGGTATAAAAAGAGGATTCCTATTTTTTCTATTATTTGCATTTATATACAGTGCGACTAAACTGTTGTATTGTACCTACACGCAAAAATAATATTTTGTTTATTTGAGTAATTTACATGCATTATGGGAGTCGTCCCCCCACTCGGTGGACCGACGACCTGGTGAAAGCCGCGGGGAGCCGATGGATGCAGGAGGCGAGCAGCCGCTCAAGGTGGCGTGCTCTGGGGGAGGCATATGTTCAGCAGTGGACGTCTTCAGGCTGTTAATGATGATGGGAGTCGTCCATAAATCACGTGAGGTTCGAAGGGGAGGGGGGAAAAATCACCAACATCACCAGGGCGGAGGGGAGTGTAGCGAAATATCACGTGTATTTATTTTTACATAGCACGCGCGATTTCTTAACTAATAGCGGTGCGTGATTTTGACTCGCCGTAGCTAAGCAGCGATATCCCTGATTTAATTTTCTATAATCAAAGTAGATTATGCTTGTATTTAAAGATAATAATCATTCTAAAATTGATTAAAAATAATTTGTAACAAAAATTACAAGTGATTTTTGAAGGGTTAGGGTGACACTTCACCACGTAACACCACCGGGGGTCAAAAATTTGCTGAAAAAACATAAAAAATCGCGTGATTAATGGACGACCCCATACCTATTATCATTTTTGGAGTAAGCGATAGGTCTGTGTTGGTGCCTATCTATATGTAAAAACATCAAAATTAAATAAAAAAAAAACTTGACAAAAATTACTGAATGTTGTAGGTACATAAAAACATAGGTAAGTTTTAGGTGAATGAAATATAACCTTGCATAGTGTTTGCATACTCCACAGCACGAAAGTATAGCTGGCTATACTCCAATCAGGCATTCAGGATTGGCCAAGACAATCCTGAATGCGCAGCCATAAAGCGTGATAAATAAATAATTCTAATGATCCAGTCTCATCAACAGATATCAAACACAAAATCAAAGGCTCAAGTCTCAACGCAAAGTCAATCTCACAACAGTCGTCGCCGCGGCAAATTGTTCCTAATACAAAGAGATACTAATCTTAGCCCGACTGAGTAATTGGGCAAGCCGAAGGCAGCAATCGGCCCGCCTGAGCCACTGTTATCCCTTTAAACCGATGCAAAGCCTTTTTTAAGCCCAAAGATTTAAGTTGGTGAAAGTGCTTCGCTCTATTAAAACACCATCTCATTGGAATTTCACTTCGAGCTGTTCTCCGATCAAGGAAACTGTTGCGAGAATTTTCTTTCGTCTTTTCTGAAAGTTCGCTTTGGCTTGTAATTTTTAGAGTTAGCGACATAGTAAAGGCCGATTTATACTTCAACAAGCATCTTGCAGTCCTAGCGTGTTTACTTGTGCTCCTAGCGAGTTAACTTGCGTTGCTAGCGAGTTAACTTGCGTTGCTAGCGAGTTAACTTGCGGTGCTAGCGAGTTAACTTGAGGTCCTATAGCGAGTTTACTCGTGCTCCTATCAAGTGCAGTTATATCGAGTATGTTGCTATGCACATTTGAACTCTTCATAAGTTGTCAACTACGTTTAGTTGAATAGACCACATGTTGATTTACACTGCCTGGGGGTGTTCTACCAACTTACAGATAAAGAATACGCTTGACACTATTTTTTGGGACACCTTATATACCTAATTACCATAACGATGAAGTATACTTATAACTAACAAAACTATAAACGCTATAAGTATGGTGCAATTTTTATTTTTGCCCAGAAATATTTCAGCGTACATAGATTATGTGTAAGTCTACCTGTCAAAACATATTTTTACACCTAAATATATATCACTCTATTGTCGAAAGTGTCGATGACATTTATTATTCATGTGAGAACTTTGAAGTCACCGACAGAGTCAGAGAGCTATCCAATCGTTCTGTCACACACTTCACATAAAATCACATATTGCACTTCCCTAAAAATTACCAGAAAATATCTTTAAGTGGTTATTAAACAAAACACTAGAGCGCAAGCAAACAACCATTCGGCATAACATCTTTGCAAATCTACTTTTCAAAACCGGCGAAGGAAAAATCAATCAAAACATGTATGTGTTAAGTAATGACATTAAAGTTAACTGAGAGAATTTCGAAATAACATATCACTCAGAGATCTGATATAATTGCCACTTCTACATTGCACTAAAAATCATGTGAAAATATCTCTATCTTTTGGTAATGACATGTAAAACACGTGTAAATGGTATACGAGTGACACAGTTACAAATATTTGCTTACATTTTGTATCTCTACTGTATCTATTGCGATAACATGTTTTATGGCATTGTCAATGATTCGATATCAGCATCTGTCATGTTGACATTGACGCGGAGTGTTTTACGTTCGAGAAAATAATGATATGGTGAAGATGATATGTGAATATTTTATTACCGTAGCGTGATGACCATGACTGATAGGTCGAGATTGGTTTTCGTTATTAGGCCACTTGTCCACTGCACCGTTATGAGACTTCACCTGAGAACGAGATGACGGCGCTGCAGTGTACATACATTACATTTCAGCCTGAATCACAGTTGCAGTCCGTGTCCGTTGCGGGTGCAGTATAATATGAGGACCAGTAATGTATGACATTCTATTTTGTTTATCAGATTTATTATTAGGGACCTTTATAATTGGATTACATGTGAATCCCATCGTATTCGCGACAAGTTTTTAAATGATTACGTAGGTAACATCTACTTACATTATAATCTAGGAAATCACTTGGAGTGACTCACAGATCTGAACAGCTCATTTGCTGCTTCTGAAGTTGGATCAGCCAAAATGTTATGAAATATACCTACATCCTGCGTAGTCAGATTGCACGCGTAAGTCACTACAAGACTGTCTTTCACGCTGAAAGCGGACACACTCCATCAGCAAGTGGTAAACATCTTCCATGAAATTCTATGAAAGACGTCACACTACATGCAGTACATGTGACTGCACACGTCCACTGCACGCCCGCAGTTGCCATAGTAAATGTATGTACCGGCATTTCGGCACCGTCATCTCGTTCTCGGGTGACGTTTCAGTGTCGGTGAAGTGGACAAGCACTTCGTTAACGTCTGAAAATCATGTTACACTATCATGTTACAATTTTTTATATATCCGTTTAAGACATTATATTTCAAAGATGGTTGTACACAGTCTCTACTTTTTCTTTGGTACTGCTCCTATCGGAGGTTAGACATCGTGACAATTTTATCTTTTGATGCTGTTGCTCTCTCTAAGCATAGGTGTTGTACTGCAGCAAAGTAACAACTTTCGCAGGTCCCATGGCCAGGAATTACATACCTAATAAGCAAAAGTGCTCTGTTTACTCAAAGGCTGAGACAAAAATTTAACTTTACTCTTCCTTAAGAGTGAGCTAAAGTTTGATTCGGATTCAGATATTTATTGTATCCATAGTGTGTGTGTAGGTAAATAATAATAATAAATAAACGACTCAACGAGCATTGTCCCGATAGTCGTTTCGGCGAACGGCCTTATAGCGAAGAGCCTCGATCAACACCTCGAGAGGCTCTCGCTAGACGGTTGGATCAAGGGTCAGATTCAGAAGGCAGTACTCCTTGATACGGCACGTATTGTCATCAGGAGGTTCTTCACTCTGCAGCCCTAACCACCGGTAGCTTGGGTCCTGCCCCGCTACCGGCGGCACTCTAGGTTTAGGTTTTTTATAATATTTTTGTAAATTCCTTTTTATAGAGATATTGTAAAAAACGTAGGCTTAAAAATTGTAAATAAATGAGTGATAAATAAATAAGTTTTATTGACAAAAATAAATCTTTGCCGCAGAGTTACAATTTTAACTAGGTACAGTAAGTTATAAAATATAATTAACAAACATTGTGTAGACCTTAAAAATTGCAGTTTAAATCTAAACTAGTAGTGAAACTGTGTTGAAACTGTGGTGGAATATAAAGTTAATTAAGTAACAGGAACGTATGTAGGCTTATTATATGGACCCCGTCGGGCGCAGCACATTTGGAGAGAGAAGGACGACAAGAATCAAAATGTACAAAAAAATAATGAAAATGTCTAGTTGATTTTTCTCAAGAGGGCTAGCATACCAGCCCCTTGCCTAACCTACATCTCCTTCATCATTCCCCATCTTCGCCTACTACAGAACGTACTTAGACCCTCCAATAGCGCTCTTTGCATCCAATTTCTACCAAGTATCAGCCGCTTTCCGCAAGTCGTCACTACACCTATACTTACCATAATATATTAATTAATAGGTACCTATTTACAATATATAAACCCCAATTTGTATAACCTGCTTAATTTGTGTTCATCAGGTAAATGTTACTATTTCTGATATATAAAAATGTAAATATGTATTTTTAGAAACCTATCTAAATCCTCAGTCTATCCTAGTAATTTAGACGGATTACTTCAAGAAGTTCCAACGTTAAAGTATTAGAGTTGGATGACTTCTAGAGTAATCTAATCGATAAGAAATGTATGAATGGAATGGGCCATTCACGACTGCGGTTATCTAAAATCTAAATCTCAATACGTTTACGTTATTTACTATGTGAAGTTTTTTTACAAGCTAATTATAGTCACCACAAAATTTAGCTCATTGGAAACTAGGTGGTAGGAATTTTCTGTAAAGTTCCTCTAGGTATCACCGCTTTGCCGTTATTTTATATTATATTATATTATATTATCATTACTCTGCCGGCCAGCAGTAGTCTGCAAGCGCTACTTTGTTACGGTTTGAAAGACATTGTAGCTACTGAAATTACTGGGCAAATGAGACTTATGAACTGATCTCACAGTCCAGAAATCGTTTTTAGACTGTGTGATGTCTCAGGATGACGTACGCAGTGCGCATCACTGTCACGCGAAACTTTAATTTAAAGTTCCGAGTGCCACATGCAATCTTTTATAGACTGTGTGGCTGCGACGATCGACTAGCCCGTCACGTTATTCTATTACATTAAAAAACTCAACATTATCAATCAAAACAATTTGAAAAAAATTCAATCAATCAAGATAAAATAATTCATCATTATAAGATAATAATTATGGTAATTAGGTAATAATTGATTTTAACGAAATGTCGGGTTCGGCAAATGATGGCACATTCCATGGTTCTCCAGAAACTTTTGATAACTACCTACGAGTAATATTATTACGGTTGTTTATATCAAAATGTAATTTGATTGTTGGGCGTTAAAAAAATATTTTACTTTGATTTTCCTTGTGACCAACCCCAAGTTTATACCAATAATTAAATATAAAAAAGTTTGTCAATACTTACCAGTATTAGTTTTCCCTGAATATTTCTTTTATCATCACCAGCCAAAAGACGTCCACTGCTTAACGTAAGGCCCCATAGAGCGCCCTTAGGTTGGCTCTTGCCTCCTTGGTTGCATCCGCGACGGCTCTTTGTGGTTTGACCAGGTCGTCGGTCCACCTAGTGGGGCTGGTCTACGCTGAGTTTTCTAGTTCGTAGTTTTAGAATATTTTTTATTTTTTAATAAACCAGTGGTTGAAGGTGTTTGTGCTCTATTTCTCAATATTTTTTTAAATAATGTCACTATGTTGATTTTTATCAATGGGGCAGTTCTATATTTTCAGCAGTGACGTCTTCCAGTTGATGTGATACTCCATGATAATGATATTGTAGATTTTCAGTGATGGCTTATGGAGCTGAGACGTGGTCTCTTACTGTCGGCCTCATTAGTAAGCTCAAAGTTCCGCAACGAACTATGGAGTGAGCTATGCTCAGTGTTTCCCTGCGAGATAAGATCCGTAACGAGGAGATCCGCGGAGAACTAAAGTGACCGATATACCTCTTAGAATTAGCAAGTTGAAATGGCAATGGGCAGGCCACATCACTCGTAGAACTGACAGCTTATGGGGAAGAAAGGTTCTCGAGTGGCGACCACAAACCAGAAGACACAGCTTAGGCCAGCCCTCTCTAGATGGACCGACGGTCTGGTGAACACCGCGGGGCAACCACTCAAAGTGGCGCTCTCTGGGGGAGGCCTATGTTCAGCAGTGGACACCTTCAGGCTGTTGATGATGATGACATTTTCAAGCCGTAACAGATCCACTGAATTAAAACCTGGCTGTTTAGAATAATAGTTACTAAACTACAAAGCGACGTAATTTCAATTTATCAAGCGGCACTAAAGGTATGCCTTATCAAGTCGGCACGATAAATTATTATCATTCACAAGATAGCAGTGCTATGGCTAACAACACACGTATCATACGTAGCCCTTTGTCTCAATAACATAATCCATCCGTCTTTTAGGTAGCGTAAGTGAAATTACAATACGTACAGCGACATGGTCCTTAAATGGCTGCGTGTTTGTGGCGCGTTTGCACCTTGGTTACATTTTTGTGTGGCATCCAGTCCTATATTTAGGTAACTATTTGTATGTGTTCTACTTCGTTCTAGATACTTCTAGTTGAGTTTTTACATTAAATACGGTAGGTACTACTAGGTCGTAGAACTTTTCTGCAAAGTTCGTCTAGGTAGGTACCACCGCTTTGCCAGTTATTCTGCCGCCAAGCAGTAGTGTGCAAGCACTACTGTGTTCTGGTTTGAAGGGCATTGTAGCTAGTGAATTTTTTTTTTTTTTATGTGATTAAATGACGTGACGAGCAAGTCGTTCACCTGATGTTAAGTGACACGGCCGCCCATAATAGTTGCAGTGTCACCCGGAACTTTAAAACAATAAAGTTTCGCGTGACACTGCACTGCGCACGTCATCCTGAGACATCACCCAGTCCAGTAATCAGATTACTAGACTAAGTGATCAGATCATAAAGTCTCATTTGCCCAGTAATTTCACTAGCTACAATGCCCTTCAAACCGGAACACAGCAGTGCTTGCACACTACTGCTTGGCGGCAGAATAACTGGCAAAGCGGTGGTACCTACCCAGACGAACTTTGCAGAAAAGTCCTACCACCTAGTAATTATATATATATATATTATAGTATTACTGGGCAAATGAGACTTTATGATCTGATCACTCAGTCTCGTAATCTGATTACTAGACTGTGTGATGTGTCAGGATGACGTGCGCAGTGAAGTGTCACGAGAAGCTTTATTGTTTTAAACTTCCGAGTAACACTACAACTGTTATGGGCGGCCGTGTCGCTTAAAATCAAGTGAACGACTACCTCGTCACGTCAATAGCATAAAAAAAAAGGTTAAGTTGCATCAGAGAATTAATAATAGATATCTATAGAACATTGTATTAAAATTAAACAAAAGCTAGTTGGCCTATCTGTAACTTTCAAAGTCAGTGCTTGACGAAATAGCATTCCTAATTCGGAAGGCTGCTAATTTCCATAGAAACTTTCGAAGTATGCTATGCCTATAGCTTCAACCTTTAGATGTTTTAGCCCATTTAGTTCCTAAAGGATGATACGCCCATGGCCTCTGCGTATACAGGATGCAAATGAATTCATTAGCGTATATTGAGTACATAATAGTACATCATTTTATGATGATTATTAAAGAGTGCGAATGAAAATACTTTTTATTGAAAATTATGAAGATTGCCGCGGTTAGTAGCACGAATGATTCTGAATTTTTGATACTTTTAAAAGCTTTTTTATCTTGTATGTACCTAATAATTAAAAACAGTACTTAAGTATTTTACATTAATTTTGTACGTAGCAGTTGATTAAGTAAATAAATCTCATTTTTTTAAGTTATTAATTTTATGTATATCTATTAATACCAAATGGATTCATTAGATTTAAAACATTATGGTCCACATGTGTGACCGGTGTTAGGAGTAGGTACCTAGTTTTAAAAGATGCTAATGAATGCAATTACACCCGGTATATGGTCAGTTTTCCGACGTCATAACGCAGCAATTACCACAAAACCCATGATAAGGCCGGTAAAAACTCAAACTTTTAGTTTAAACTTTAAAAACTCGCGTTAGTAAAAAAACTAATCTGACATAAGCTGAAAACTTAGGCTTAGGCTGAAACATCTTCTTTCTCTCTCTTTCTCCGTCCACTCTGTCAAAGATAGCACGTCGTCTGTGGTTGATCACACTATAGTGTGATTAAAAAACGTGAAAAAATCTTTTACAGAACTTTTCTAAATTCCTCTATTTATACCCACCAAATAGGCTATTAGTGCCCTGCTATTTATTTATTGCATAAATTAATAATATTTCTCAAATAATAAACAGTCGTGAAAACAAAACTAAATATCTTAAAAATCTACAAAGTTACAAGCATTTTAAAATACAGGAATAGAAAGAGACAGCTCAAACATGCAGTGACGTCACTCTTGCTCCTTCATAATACTTCCTTACTAAGCTGTGGTAGCTTTACATAGTCTCTTTGGCATGTGACATCACAACGTGCGTTTTCATAGTAACTGCGAGAGATCTCCTGTTTTACGAGAAAGGGATAGGCGATGCGCCCTCCAGAAACATTAAAAGCTTATTACTCTTTGATTTATTTACCGGTTTTACTTATTTTTTCAATTTCATTCATTTTTAACCTACTTTATGAAACCATATTTACTTGTTAATTTTTAATAGCAGGCAATCAGCCTGTTACCGTATAGTTCCGATATGCAAACTGGACCACCCCATCTCGTCCTGCGGGTGCCGTAAGAGCCGGCTAAGGGAATAACCGGGGAACGGGCACCAGCATTTTCTTCGGTCCATTAAAACCTTCTGTGACCGCCAAGATACCTGTCCAGTGTGGTGATTAAGGTAAAACCTATGATAAGCGTCCCAAGTGGTGGTTTATGGGTCAGGCCTATGTTCAGCAGTGGACTTCTTCCGGCTTATGATGGGATGTGATGCCCAACAACGCCTACACATAGACAATCACTATGTCTAATTGTCTTAGCATGATCTCGGCATGGAGGTAGCATGCCTCTATCATGCTTCTATTATAGTCTGTTATCTCTATTGACGTCTTCTACTACTTTTATGCGTCTTTTTATCTAATTTCAAAGTTAGATCTTATGATAAACTATAATAATATCGTGATCATTCACGATATTATTATAGTTTAGCAAATAGGAACTTTATTTGGTAACATTTAAGATCTTCTTTTTAATCTTTACCGTCCCACTGCTGGGCAGTCTTCTTCTTCACTCATTTGTTTTAAGCTTATGCTATAAAAAGGTGGTAGCGTTTTGGGCTAGGCAAGTAAAGGGCACTGCACACTTAAGAGGGCCGTCGTAGTATTTGTAAAAATTATTGCCGTCGATCTGCTCTACAGACGTATGATAGAGACAATAGAGCCCATGAGTGAATTTACCCACATTTTAGCATTTCGGGCGCCAACGGTTTTCGCGCTCTAAAACTTAACAAAAACTTGATATTGATGTCAACCGTTTGGGTAGATTATAGTCTATGCTTGTACGTCTTAATTTTTTTGAATATATGTTTCGTGTTCTAGTTACAACTACTTTTCTTTGTTATAATTTTAACGCCAAAAATTGGTAACTATAGGTGGCTATAAATACGAAGATATTGTAAAAACTTAAAAAAGGATGACGTACGAGCATAGTTTTTTACTGGATAGACAACAAATAAAAAATCATCAAAATCGGATAACATTTAGAGGTGGAAAAGCATTGGCACTTTTTGTATGGACAAGACGGGGGGGTATACCTACGCTTCTCTTAAGCGGGCCGGCACATTCAGTTCGGCAGTATTTAGAACGGTAAGGCCGGCCCGAAGCAATTACTACACCATGTTGTATTTTATTCCATTAGTAAATAAATAAATATGTGTGGGACATGTCACGCAGCGCCATCTAGCCCCAAACTAAGCATAGCTTGTACTATGGGAACCAGATAACTGATACAATACTTAGATACTTTTTTGTTTGTAAATACATACATAGAATACAATATAACACCCAGACACAGAACAAACATCGATGTTCATCACACAAATTGTTTGTCCTGGGTAGGAATCGAACCTACAACCTATAGTTCAGAAGGCAGAGCTACTACCAACTGAGCTAACAGGGCAGTCGGGTCGTCCGTTCGGGCTATATGCGGGTTAGCACATTCACTTCGGCAGCATTTGTTGAACAACAATGCCGGCCCGAAGCAATTAGTTACTACTAATATTGATCGCCAAACCCCGACTGGCATAGACCGGGCGGTCTTGTTCATGAACATTCATCGACAATCTACATAAATGTTCGATGGTGTGCCGATTAATGCTGATGTGAGTAGCGCCTCTATATAGTAAGACACATGCCGTCCAATTTGTAACTTTAAGATAGCCTCAAGTTAAGAATTTAATAAGCTGTGAGTTAAGAATCAATTGCTTGTGTGCCATGCAATGTGTGCTCCGGCAGCTTATAGGAAATTAGCGCTAGTCCCAATTCAGTCGCAGCATGGTGCCACATTTATAGGTTTTTTCATTTGTTGTTTGGTGACTTACCCCCGGTGTCTCGTTCGTTTGCTAATGTTAAACTAATGTCAACTTAAAATACTGAACGCTCATTGGTTGCCTGTTAATCGTCGGTTGTCGTCAACACATTAGCGTATACTTTAGTATTAACTAATGGTATGTTAAATGAACGTACGAGAAACCGGGGGTTAATGTGTTCAAAAACATCCCTGGCCAGCGTACAAGAATTCATCATCACATTCATCGCTCTTCTCTATGGATTTTCGCCTAATTATGTATTTAAATCAAGTTATTTTTTATAGAGTTTAGTTATAAATTAAAAATAATAAGTCGTTATTCTGTTATACATTCAAAGTGGCATCACTAAAATTATTATGAAGTAATTAATTTTGTCTACAATTAATATATAAAATGTGAGAGGTTATTATTTAACTAGTTTGTATTGCGCATGCACACATCGTTTTCCAAACAAATCACATATCTAGTTATTATCTTTTAGGGACACCTAACTTTAAGTTAGGCCTAAAAACGCTAATATAATTTTTGTTTCGAAATAATAATCATTTGTTGCTTATTACATAATAAGTAGGTATGTAATAATATATCAGAGAAACTGGGTTTAACCGTTACAAAAATATTGCAAATTAACTTCATAACTGATTAATTCACTATTCACTAATTCACTATTCATTCATTCATTCACTAATATATTCACTATATTCATATTCACTATTCACTATATATATAATATTATAAAGGCCAAAGTTTGTGTGTATGTTTGTTACTCTTTCACGCTCTAACAGCTGGACGGATTTGGATGAAATTTGGTATGGAGGTAGCTTATACCCTAGATTAAAACATAGGCTACTTTTTATCCCAATAACGGGAACGGTTCCTGTAGGAACGCGGGTGGAACCGCGGGGCGCTGCTAGTATTTACATATATATTCTACCATCAGCATCTAACCGGCAAAATCTAATTATATACAAACATTGATTTTATGACGATAAAAATTGACAAAATAAGATACCCTACAAACTTTCAACTGTTTGTAAAGGTTTACATGCAGTGTAAAGTATAATAATATGTACCTTACAGGCTTACACTATGTTTCCTTCAATTTAGTAAAGTATATTGCTCAATATTGGCAATGTTTTTTATGGATTTTATTTAAGTTATTGCACGTAATTTGCTAATCTATATAAAAAACCATCAATCATTGTAATCCGGGAACTATAACAGAGATTACTCTATTTATAAATTGAAAAATATAGTAATGATGCATGACAACAATGATTAAGTACCTACATATTAACAAAAAAATATTTTATGTTCCTATAATAGTTATTTTCTTTACAAAAGTCCTAAAAATGAAATAGCCGACCTAATTGAAATAAATTATTTGCCTTAGACTTCACCTTAATTTTTATAAATATTTAGGTATCGTGCTAGTCGTTCACCTGATGTTAAGTGACACGGCCGCCCATAATAGTGTAATTGTGTATGCGGTAACACAAAATATATAAAGAAGCACATAGAAATAATATCAGAAGCTGATTGAATACCTATTGGTTATACGGTTCTAATTTTATAAAAGAAAGCCAGTATGGGCTTCATTTAAGAATATTTTTATGTTTAGCTCAAAACTAAAAATGCACAGTACGACACTAGTCATGTTATATGCATTAAAATCCTATTTCCCTACGTCTAAAAGAAATACAAAAGGAAGTGACTTCATGAGGCAATTGAAGTTATATCTCGTTAAGAAGTGCAATTCTTTGCAAGAATTTTTTGATGATAAGAATAAAACGTAACCCGTCGATCCCTGTGTGTGGTGTGTGTAGTCGTAACCTGTATACTGTTGAATTTTACAATTACTATGTATCTAAATCTCAAGCTGTACTTAATTTTAGTAATCTGTAGCGCAGTGTATGTGTTGTTACCTACTAAGGCCTCAGCTACGATATTTATGACTTATGTCTAATGTAAGATCAATATGCACATGTGGAAACAGAATATATGAATGTATTCATAAAAAAAACTGCTCATTCAGGATGTAGAAATATTCAAATTGTTTATTTTCTTCAAATGTTAATTTCTTTATTTGCACTAACACAGAACCTTAGCTACTTCGCTGTTTATTTTATTTTGTTGTTTCTTTATTTGTTCTTAGATTTCTCTGTACGTTTTAAGTGTTGAGTAAAAAAGAATGTAATTGTAGGTAGGTACTTATAAACTGGTACTAATACCAATTAAAATAAAGAGCCGCTAAATATTAAGATAATTAAAAACAATTCTTTACTTAAATCCTTTGTATTTGAGTTTACTCACGATTAGCGTAATCATAGTATTAATAATGAATTATTATATTTATATTTTAATTTTCTTTTATAAATATATATTTAGAATGAATTTGAGTAGTAACATAGAAATTGTGGAGGCCTATTATTTAAGGTTATCTTTTCTTACTATACCGCGTCAGTATTTACTTGTAGAGACTATCAGGTAACGGCTTTTTTAAGGCTTAGAACTATTAGCTGCATGTATTGAACTTAACTCACCTACATCTTGCCTAAAGAGTTTAGCTGTATCACATAGTAGGTATCATCAAGGATCAAAATACTTACTCTACAAAAAAATATGAACGCAGATCCCGTTGACTCGGTGTTAGTTGACTTCGATGATTCCTCGGAAAGCTGGTTTCACAGTGTGTGTACACGAAATCCGATGATATCCGTCATAATCTGGTACAAGCCACGGGATTACGCGCGTCCACCGGTGGCTGGCCGTCACTAACGTAAACACCAGAGAACAAACCGAATCCGTATCCGATACCGATAAATCAAAGCGCACGATCGCGGCGACGTCGCTTATCCGCTAAATCCTGTCGGGATCGCGTAAAAAATACTAGTATTAAAAACAGTCTTAAGTGGGCTTACGTACGCGGCGCGATGCGGCCCGCGCTCACTCTAATCTCGGCCACTTCCCGGAGCAATTTGAACCTAACTCCACCACTCTATACATCATCCGCGCCCGCCCATCGCGCCGGTCCCGCGCGCCTGCCCATACCGCCGTCCCGCTCGCTCGCTACTACCTGCCCTATCTCCATCCCTATCACCCTGAAATCTCGCCACACTGAAAATTCTGTGCGTACGTGTGTAGTCGCGGGGCGCGGGGCGCAGTCAGCTGGACGAACTTGTGCGAATAAAATCGACTTTTTATCGGCTCGATGACGCCGCGTGACGTCACTGTTTACTTCTACCGGTCGAGTGTGGACACTGGATCTTGACGGCCTCGGTGACGTAATGTGATCGTGATATATCAATCTTTTCGGTACATGTTGCAAGTTGATCTGAAACCTTTCCATGACTTCACAAAATGTGTAAAGGTACGTTTCTAGTTTCATTTAAAATATTGTAGAAGATAAAGCTTGCATAAAAAAGTCATAACAAAAGAGATTAATTCGCATCATCCATCTAAATTTAACAAATTGTCCTGGAAAAACTCATTTAAATGGTGCAATATGTTTTCCTTATAGCGTAAAATAATTGCAGTTTAAATCGTTCCGTGCAGCGGAGTCTCTCGCAATAAATAAACCCCGCTACGTAAACAGATCGGGCGCATTAACCGCGCGTCGGCGTACATAAAGAGAGCGGTATAAATATAAAGTTCCCACTCGCCGCCACGCAAACTTAGCTAAACAACGCCATAATTGCCTTCATTACTTAAATTACTGAAATTATTTATTCAAAAAGCTGGCAACATCGAGGCGATGTAAGCTCCGCCTTTAAGCCGGCAAGCAGCCAATGGGAGTGAGCGGTGTAGCGGGAGGCGGGGCGTCAGGCAATATGGCGGCAACCTTCTGCTGGCGTGTGGACGCTCGGCGCTTGCATGCTGTTTCAGTCTGTTCCTCACGCGGATACTTTCACGTGTTTTCGAGTGGATAATTAGTTGGGTATTGTTAATGAGTGAAAAGCAGCGGGTAGTGCTACGTGCTACGAGAGGTTACGGTGGCTACGTTGTGCTACGCAGCTACGCCGCCCGCCTTTCACCGCCACCGCGGCCGTCCGACGGCATCCGTGATGCACCCGACGGCGACGGAAGCCTGTAGTCTTGACCGATTTCTATTGCAGACAATATTTTAGTGCTATTTATTTGTACTTTGTATCAAAATCTGAGTCTTGTATTTAACATGAGGTTTGATTTTTATGATCAATAATGTTTGATAATGAAAATCGAATTATTAATGAAAGTAAAAGACCCTAAATCAGCTGTAAAAAGAGTGCATTGTTATAAGTTTCTAGCAAAGTAAGTTGAGAAGATAATAACAACAAAAATATAGACGTACTAGATATAGGTGTGTAAAAATCATCCAATTCTACTGCATCGGATGATATTCACACATACCTATATAAGAATATGATATTTTTCTATAGATTGCTATCTATCATCATACTTTTCATAGCTATATTATTACCATATTGTGGCGCTTTTTAAATGTGTTTTTCGAAATGCACTTTCTAGTTTTTAGTGATCATTTCGTAATAGATCATTTATTTTATTGAACTCTAAGTAACTAACGATTAAATGTATTTATTATCAAGAGAATGTCAAAATACAAAGGAAATTCAAATTAAATGATCACAGATAATATGATATGTGATAAGGATCATTACGTATTGGTTGTAAATAAAAAAAGTACATCTGGGCTCTATTTCGATGTGTTTTTGAAACGTAAGTTTGATGTAATAAACAGTATTAGTTTTAGTATCTTGTGTTGCTTTATGAAATGGCGCCCAGTTTATAAAATCTTCGTAAATATCGCAAACTGCATTAACAAAAGAGTTGAGTTTGAAATACACATGATAAAAATTGCCTTTTTATAACATGAATTAACAGCATTTTACCATAGTTTCGATATATTACGGTGGTAATACAAAACCCATTCAATATATACAAAAGCATCTTGCAAATTGCAACATGAAGAAGCATAATTAATGTCGATGTAATCGTAACGTGCCATCATCATCATCAACAGCCTGAAGACGTCCACTGCTGAGCATAGGTCTCCCCTAGAGAGCGCCACGTTGAGCGGCTTCTCGCCTCCTGCAACCATCGGCTCCCCGCGGCTTTCACCAGATCGTCGGTCCACCAACGATCTGGCTCGGCTGACCTACGCTGCGTCTTTTGGTTCGGTTTGGTATCGTAATGTGTATTTTTAGTGAATTTTAAATTTGTTTGCTTTTTTGTTTCGTAGAGATTTACAAGAACAGCAATTTCCTGTTTTGATGAAATGTATTTTATCTGTTGGTGATTTAAGAACAAATCCCCCCTATGATAAGCATCCAAAGTGGCGTTTTATGAGGGAGGCCTGTGTTCAGCAGTAGACGTCGTCCATCTGATGATGTGATGTGATTCAAGAACTGCCTCCAGCTAGACTAAATGGTCAATGGTCCTATTTTTTTTTAAATTTATCTATATTGAAGTAGTTTTATTAACAATTGTAAATCGTGTTTCGGTTAAATTCTTGTCACAATCAAAATGATTAATACTTTTGTGATTTTTTAAAAGACAGACGTATACCTAATAATGAATAACTTTATTCCTAATAAATTATGTGGGAAGAAGTAGAGATATATCCTTTACTTTCCCATCACCAGCCGGAAGACGCCTACTGCTGATAGGCTTCCTTCACAAAACGTCACTTTGGACGCTTATCATCGGGGGAATGTGCATTTCTTTACTATAATATACTTATAAAACAAAAACAACATATAAGATTTATTTTATACATATAATTTTATTTTCACCTCTACGGAATCCGCTACGCAGTCCCGTTTCCGTCGGCGCTACGCTACGTGCTACGATGCCTATTTTCGTAGGCCTCCCAAAATAAAACAGTGCCGAAATATCTTTACAGAGTATACATAAGCACTTGCTTATGTATACCCCAAGATGTATATATGTTAGATCTTTATCCTTTGTACGGTGTACCTACTTATCTTTATTGTTATAATTATACCTTAACATGATATATATTGATTATATTTTACTTATTGTGGCTCTTTATTTTTTTAACTGATTACTATAATAATATACACAGAACACTAAAAAATTACTTCAATCCAGTTACAGGCACATGCGCTTCCAATAAAACCTGTATCAATTTTATTTACACTAACTATAATCGACTAAGGGTGATGACTTTAGGTTGCGCTATGCGCTTATTATCGGCACGAATCGGCATTACGCACCATACAACGAAGCGTGCGGTAAAATAGGTACTCTCACCTAAGTACCTATTTTACCGCATCCTTCGTTGTATAGCGCCGTGCGTAACCTTTACGGTTTTTTTTTATTTCAATAAAACATTAGAATTTCACCAAGAAGTTTCTCATTACGAGAATAAATATGCTGAATGATCGAAACTCCTTGGAAGCATTTTTGCTCAATACGTTTGTCTCACTTTAATACTAAAGAGAAAATGAAACTAGAGATGTAGTTCTAATTTTGACCACACGCACGTGGCGCCATTTGCATTGTAAATGCGCGCCATTTTCATATTAGATTAGGAACATCAAAGATTGTTTGTTGCTACTTTCCCACTAATAAACAAAAGTTTGTTTCATTACCTATTGTACTGTTTTCTCGCAAATGTGTTGAAAAACGTTGTATGATACACGTGCGGAAATTGGTTTCTACAAACTCGTGACTATGGTAAGCCCTCGACTTCGTCTCGGGCTTACATTTGTCTACTCGTTTGTAAAAACCAACTTACCGCCCTAATATCATAAATAACTATTAACCATCTATAGAAAGGAGGAGGTTCTATATTCGTCTTTATATATGTTTTATGTACCTACGTTCAACGATATTATCATATTGTGGATATAATAATTTATTAATATATTTTAACCTATTCTGGGCTGCTAGTAAGGGGCTGGTAGTAATCAAGTAACGCCTTACTTGATTACTACCGATTAGAACTAAAACAAATTACTACATTATTATTTTTTAAGAACTCCTGTTGTGTATCAAAATTCCATAATCAACAGCTTGGTGCACACTGCTATCCGTCACATATATACGGCGAAGGAAAAAACATAGAAGCATTCGTAAAGCTCGAACATAATATTTTCTCAGATATTGTAATTGCACTATTTTCTCGGTCTATATTTCATTAGTAAGTACCTACTCAATTAATTTTATCATTTAAGTTTAACTGGAATGTAAAGAATGTTCTACCTGTGAAAACTGTTAAGGCTACTTTGTTAACTTGTTTTGAGCTATAAGTTTAAGTTTTTAAGCTGTTTATTTTCTAATAAATAAATAAATAAATAACCCAATGCCAATGACCCACGCTCCGGCGTACCAATTTTACACTGAATTATTCAGCCCAATTGCGTGTAAAAATATGGTCGTTTGTTAATTGAATGACATGATTAGCGAGTAGTTCCGACGGCGAGCGAGTTTGTTCAGAACTTTGGGTTGAGATTCGCGAACAATTCACTCGAAGGGATAGTCCTATGTTTTTTTCCTTCGCCGGTCACAACAGAAAAGAAGACTTCAAAACGGAAAACTAGAGCTATAAACTAAATACTGTTATCAGTGGTCTTATCGCTAATGCAGAACGTTTCCAGACAACCTATTGATAGGCAGTATGTCTGTATTAAACAGAACATCTGTGTTGAATATCGCATATGTTCCTAAAATATCCTCTAGGTCGCTAGTACTGCACCCGAGAACCGAAGGGCGACGCCCGCTTAAGCCCTCGTAATGGATAGTGTTTATGCCCTTTTTTACACTCCGTAAACCATTAGCATTAAATTTAGATTTATGGTCGCAATAGCTGCCAAATTACGACATTTACTGTTTTAGATTTCGTCAATAAAAAATGTTTATCAATATAATATTAAAATCACAAAGTATATCAACCTTAAAATCAAAACTTATGTTATTATAAAAGCAAAAGAACATCAATCTATCCTTGATTAAACGACTAATTATGTCACAATAACATACGTCAAAATATAAAAAGAATTAACTCAAATCAAAATCGGGACTATCTTGCTGTTGATATTGCAAAGCACACATATTTTGCCAAATATAAAAAAAAATATAGTGTCATAATATAAGTTTCGAAAACGTCATAAATGTTCTTGATTTTAAATAAAGATTTTTTTGATTTTTTTTGTTTTTTAGTTAGTTTTGAATACAGCTCTAAGGGAATATGTTGATTTCGCCACGCTGAAAGAGTAGGAACGTAAAAGGAAACTCACGAAGTTTCCAACTGTTAAGTAACCAGGTATCTGTGATGCAGCGTCACCTCAAGCCTTCCATATACTTGCCCACAGGTAAATAGAATAAATGGAAACAAATCTACGAGATTTCCAAACTTGAGGTAGGTATATAGGTATATACTCTGAAATTGCTTGGAGTGTCGAAGGAGTGCCTCATTTTCATATTGGAGGCTGAGGCACACTTTAGATGGTTTGACATTTTAAATGGTAAGTATGATTTTAGATCGCATGGAACCCAGAAAAAAATATCTTACAATTATATTTATACTTGACGAGGTTCTATTCCTTGTTCAGCTAAGGGCAGATTCTAAATAGGTACTCAGGTACGGTAATATATTCCGTCATAGATATTCTTACCAGAAGAATTTACAAAAACCTACTTTAAGGTCGACTCATTCATACCGAAGACAAAACTGGTATACTTAGTACTTAACCACATCACTGTCTTAAACACTAGCCCTCAACAGAGTATAATTATACCTATAGAAAAATGTAGACTCAAAGACGCAAAATCAGACCATTCTGCGAAATATTTTGACTTTGACCTACGCTCAAGAATCACAATGTTCATCTTATAGTTAGACTAGACAGAGATGCTTGGAAGAGACGTTGCTCCTGATCGCTGTTCAATAGTGAGGTAACGTGGAATATATGAGTTGGACAAATCAGTTTGACTATCCAGTTTGACCACGAGGACGAACCCTAATTTTGTTTTTTTTTTTTTTTTTTTTTTTTTAATGTTATTGAATGACGTGACGAGCAAGTCGTTCACCTGATGTTAAGTGACACGGCCGCCCATAACAGTTGCAGTATATCCTATACTTATTTTTTTGCTTCACCCTAAGGAGTTCTGAGCGCTGGTCTATCTTTTCTATTAACCTGAGCACAGAACACCGCTTAACGTATAAAACCGGCCACGCTAGCGCTGCCGCTCGAAGATTAGAACTAGATTAGCAGTAAGAACATAATCCCGTCACTGCATGAACTTGACCGACAACCGACAACGTGCAGTGCTGTTAACATACTGATATGCGACTACGAGTCTACATACTTAGTCTGTTGAGTAATAGGTACTGTATTATTTTTATATTATTTAAATCTATGTACACTAAGCCTAAGAAAACAAAATAAGTGAGTAATAAAAAGTTATTAATAGAAAACAGAATTTAGGTCCATCTGCGGGTAGCGTGCCCAAAAAGCTGGCGACATTCCCTCGTTGAATTGCCAGGCTGATTCGTTGGCCGAGGTATGTGCCAGCCCTTTGGTCACGCGTCAGCTCGACTAATCGTCTAGACAGCTCCCTGACCAGAAGTCGTGCCTGTGGGCCCCAGGGACCCATTGTCTCAACCCCAAACGGAACAAATATGTAACCTTCACCTAGGGATTCATATTTCCTGAGGTTTTCTGCAGCTTCTGCCACTGCGCATGCCGCCCGAGCTGAGTTGTCAATGTGGGAAGGCGCCAGTGTGTCAACGCAGGTAGCATCCCACACTAGCGGCCTTCCACGACACCACTAGGTACTTAATATACACATAAGTACTTGCACTGGTATAGGTGTGACTTAACTAGATCAAAAGTGTTATTTGATGATACTGATGATGTATTCAAGTATAGATTAGGTATATATAAAACTCTAGCCCGCGTTTTTTCATAATCTTTAACACCGCATTTGAATTAGGGGTTGAAGTTTCAAAAAAGCCTTATTTAGTAGCCATAGAAAGACGACATCCTCCAAATAATAAAGTTTCTACGTTACGCGGTTTGGGCTGTACGTTGTCTGTCAGTTCGAAAATCACCCATAAATGGGTAGGTGGATATTGATGCATATTATTCAACGAGTAAAGTGCAACTTTTTTGCTTTCTCACCTGAAACATCAGTCCACATAGATACTGGATTTCCTCCCACAGCGCTTAATATTTTTGTGACTAAATAATTCATTTATAGGCTTAGGCATATAGAGCTCTTGCTTGACAAACTTGGAACATACGAAACAGCACTAAATGCTTGTACGGTATGTAGGTACTGCACGACGGCAGAGTGGCACCAACCCATACAAAGTTTTAAATTAAGATTCGTGCGTCATCATCAACCGCCTGAAGACTTCCACTGCTGAACAGGCCCCTTGCGCGACAGCGTGTTGCCTAGAGACGAGGGGGGTAGTCTTATTTTTCTTCTCATAGGACAGAAGGTTGCTATCACCACGATTGGCTGGCGTCTTGGTGATCGCAGTAGTGTGAGGACGGGTGTTTTGGGAGACAAGTGAAACTACTGAGATCTGGTTAAATACTGGCTATATTGGATATGAAAATAATAAATGTTACAATTAGATATTAATATAGGTATAACATGTATTGTAGAACTAAGTATATGCTACATCTCATCTTCACCGCAATTGAAAAATAAAATATATGTTAATATATTTTATTTTTAAGCTAAAGTTTCCTACCTTTTTTTTTTTATCGTTGAATAATAATAATAATAATAGGTACTAATTGATTACATAATAGTTGCGCACGCATAGGTTTTTTTTACATCCTAATAATAGTTTAGATAGAAAGTAAGCTATATTTTTTATTACAAGATCATAATATACTACGTTCCATTCTTAATGTACATACGTTAGTAATATTATTTTAATTAGGACTTGGACTGTCTATAGGCCATCGCGGCTATTATACGGTCCATAAGTGTTCTTTGTAGTAGGTAGTGTAGCTAGTTTAGTTTAGTTTAGCTTAGTTTAGTTTAGTTTAGTTTAGTTTTTATTATTGTAGTAGTTAGCTTGAGTAATAAAGGCAATTTGCCCGTTAAAAAAAAAATTTTAATTAGGTATTCAATATTCTATTATTTATGATTTCTAATACTAATTATAAAGAAACAGGTGGCATATACATTTTAGTCCTGTTCTTATGCACTAAATAGCTTTTGTTATTTTTCATGATTTCGACATTCGGAGAACATTCTCTGATTACAGTGTAAGGACCTGAGTAGATGCATTGGAATTTATTACCGGTTTCGTTTTTTAGTAAAATTAAATCATTCGATTTGTATGACACCGGGTTGATATTACGGTCGTATTTGATTTTCCTGTTTATTTTACTGGAGATCAAGTTATCTCGTGCTTCTTTTTGTGTAGTTTGTATTCTAAATTTTAATTCTGCGGGATAATTGTCGAAGTTGTACAGAGGATCAACTTGACCAGAATTAAAATTCGACGGTAAAGTGCATTTTTTGCCAAAAACAAGCTCATATGGGGTGAATTTTGTCGCAGTGTGTACTGATGTATTGTACGAAAAACACCAGAAAGGTAGCCATGTGCTCCACGCTTCTGCATGGTTTTCGGTTTGTAACCTTAAATAATTACCCAAGTGTTTATGTGAGTTCTCCAATGCACCGATGCTCTGATGATGATACGCTGTCGACTGTAATTGTTTTATATGCAAAAGCTCACATACCTCTTTCATTGTTGCTGACAGAAATTCTGTACCCATGTCGTGTGCTATAGCCCGTGGGATTCCATACCTGAGAATAAAATTATTAACAAAATTTCTAGCTACTTCACTGGAACTCTTACAAATTAATGGATATGCTTCCACATACTTACTCAGTTCACATTGTACGGTCAAGATATATGTATAGTTACTGTAATCTCTATCCAAAGGTCCTACCAAATCTAAATAAACTTTTTCGAATGCTGATGTTGCCGTAGTGGTTATGACCATTGGTTCTTTTGTATGGTGCGAGGAATGTTTTTGTCTCTGACATTTATCGCATCTTTTAACAAATTCTGTGACATCCACTTCTAGACCAGGCCAAAAATAATATTTTTTGATATTATTTAGCATTCGTCGTATGCCCGCGTGACCACTGGTGGGCAAAAGATGAAAGTCATTTATACACGTTTTTCATTTAACACGTTGGTCGTCTTTTCTATCTACTCTCTCTACATCTTTTAGTACACACAATCGTGGTCCTGACCACATGCGTATTTTCTGTACCTCATTTATTACCTTTCCTATAAAATCACTATTATTGTTACTCTTTATAAAATATATTTCTTCTAATTCACATTTTCTGCAAAATTTTTCCAACTCTCTCACAAATTCGCCTGGCGATAGTTGCGATCGAGACGCTGGATTTATAAAAATTGTATTTATCGATGGCACAAAACAAAAACAGTCGTTTTCATATTTTATTCTATTCGTGTTACGATAATGCTTCAATTCATTATTGTTTA
This sequence comes from Ennomos quercinarius, assembly GCA_910589525.2. Taxonomy (NCBI): domain Eukaryota; kingdom Metazoa; phylum Arthropoda; class Insecta; order Lepidoptera; family Geometridae; genus Ennomos; species Ennomos quercinarius. The sequence goes on from OU342493.1 coordinate 5,100,200, forward strand.
TAAAACGTAATTCAACTAAATGTTTAGGTTTATTTTGAATTTCTACGATTTTCAGATTATCAGGCTGATCAGCGTGAGAAGTAATAACACCTTGTGCTTGTTGCCGTGCCTTTTGACCTCGTGTCATTACATTTATACTAGTAACACTATTATTCATCTCTTTCAAATCCTCTGACGTTATATGCAAGCGCGACAATGCATCAGCTGCTGCATTATTTTTCCCTTTCAAATACTCCACTATAAAATCATATTCTTCCAAAATCAATCTAAACTTCATCAATCTACTCAAAGGATCTCGCATTCCAAATAAAGCTATGAGAGGTTTGTGGTCCGTTTGAACTGTAAACCTTCGCCCATATAAATAAGGTCTAAAATGTTTAACTGACCAAACAATTGCCAGTAACTCTTTCTCTATAGTTGGATATCTTTTCTCTGCTTTATTCAAACTCCTGCTTGCATATGCCACTGGCCTACCATTACCATTATATAATACTGAACCAATGGAGTACCCGGATGCGTCAGTTTGTAAAATAAACTGATTAGTCTCGGAAAAATCAGGATACTGTAATACTGGGTGTGAAATTACGCTTTGCTTCAGTAAATCAAATGATTTTTGACATTCTTCGTTCCAATTAAACAACACATTCTTCCTACACATACTATTTAGAGGAAAAGCTTTCTCTGCAAAATTAGGAATAAATTTCCTGTAATAATTTACGAAAGCTACGAATCGCTTAACTTCGTCTGTACTTGTGGGAACTGGATAATTCTTCACAACATTTATTTTACTGGGATCGGGAATGACACCTTCTGAAGTAACAACATGCCCCAAAAAGAGCAATTCCTTTTGCAAGAAATCACATTTCTGAGCGTTTAATTTCAAGTTGACTTTTCGCAATCGTTCGAAAATATCCTGTAAGTTCATAATGTGCGATGGTAAATCACGGCTGAAGCAGACCAGATCGTCTTGGTATACTAGGCACTTTTCATAAGTCAAACCTGTCATTGCCATTGTCATCATCCTAGAAAAAGAACTGGGACTGGTTTTAAGTCCCTGTGGAAGTCGGGTCATTTGATACCTTCCCGAATCAAACGCTGTATACTTGCGGCTGTCTGGTTCTAAACTGACATTATAATAACCTTGGTGTAAATCTAGATGTGAAAAATACATACATCCAGATAACGAGTCTAATATTTCCGTAATATTGGGAAGAGGGAATTTGTCATCGTGTATAACGTTGTTGAGTTTCCTATAGTCTATCACTAAGCGCCATTTCTTGTTCCCATTACCGTCCGATTTCTTTGGTACGAGTAAAATAGGACTTGACCATTCACTTTGACATGGTTCTATAATTTCGTCCTTCAACATTGAGTCGATTTGACTTTTAATTTCATTTTTCAAAGAATGAGGTAATCTGTATGGTTTAGAATAGATTGGTTGGGTATCTTGCTTTATTGTAATTGAGTGTTTATAAATATCTGTGGTTGATAAATTGTCGCCGTCCAAATAAAATATATCTGAATATTTTGCGCATAAACTTTCGATGCTGATTTTCTCTTCCCTATTTAAATGTTTTAAATTCAATTTACAGAACAACTGCTTTACTCGTTCTGCATTTTTCGCATTTCTGTCAAAAATACAAAACATCGTATTCTTTGGAACTCTGTATGTCGAGATTTAATTCTGATATTGTGACGTCATTAGTGGTTGTATTTAAAACTCTTATTGGTATTCTACCTTTCACAGGACTCGCTAATGTACTAGCTACGTATATTCCCTCACATATTTCCTTAGCGCATACCACACACTCATCCGTCAAGTTCGTACTTATGTATTGTATAGACTCTGTCCTAGCAGGTAAAGTCATTAAATAATCCTTCGAGTTAAATAGTTGTAAAACAATCTCTTTCTCGTTGCACCATAATGACAAAAGATTGTTGTTAAAGTCAATAACCGATCTATATTTGCTTAGAAAGTCTTGTCCCAGAATTCCATGCGCCTTACATGGAAGCGAATCAAACACATAACATTTATGGACAATGTTTTGAAATGAAATGAAATGAAATAATTTATTTGTAAGAATTTTGGGTTACAATATTGCAAAGATGGATTAGCACATAATTCTTCCAACAAAATTCTGCCCATAGGTACAGGCGTACAAATATTCGTAATTGGATCTAATTTAATTGTGTCAGTATTCAATAATGAGATTAAGAAATTATAGTAATCATTTTTGAACATTGAGTTATTATTTAAGAAACATAAAATACATTGAACACATTAAATACAAATTAAATACATTGAATTGGTCAAACTAATCTATATCTATAAGTACTAATCGAAGCGTCATTTAAAAAGTCTTTTACAGAATAGTAGCATTTTGTTCATGTGTCGATAATTGTAAATTTACGTATCCTATTGCATGGACTTTGCCTCCTATTCCATTTATGACTATGTCCTCTTTACAGATTGGGATATTGAACTCTTGCACATATTTATACTTTACGGCTGATATGGATGCGCCTGTATCGATTAGCCAATTTAATGTTTGGCAGTCACCTACTAATAATTCTATGCAATAACTACTATCACATGCTAATATACTACAACTTTTAGGCCCGAAAAAACTCACTTTCGCATTCTTCTGCTGAATAATCCCGTGTTGTGGCACTTGTTTGCGGTTGCGGATCATCACTCTCAGTTAGTACACGAACATGTCCATGGGAATTATTTCCCCTATAGGTACTATTAGAAAGGTTACCTCGATAATGGCCTCTACTCTGAGGCTGCTGGAACTCCGGTGTAGCGCCTGCGCTCGTCTGCCACCCTCGGCCGCGCGCCGGGTATCCGTGGTTGTAGCCACGCTGCTGAAATGCACCTCTGTACGCACCTCTACTGCGGCTTCTCTGGTTGTAATAATACGTTGGCTGCCTGAAATTGTTATTATAGTTCGTGTTATTATTACTATTTCGTCTCATCGATAGAATTTCAGCTGTGGAGTTTGACAATGTAGTGTCTTCATCGACCGCAGTCTGTACAGCGTCCTTTAAAGACCCAAATTTTTGTGCAGCAATAATAGTGCTGATCCTACGATTGCGCAATCCATCACTAAACTGTCTGATAGCTTGTTTTTCATTGACTGTTTTTAATATATCGTATTTTTTTGAGTCACCTTCGGATTGTGTTATCGTAAGGTCAACAAATATTTCGGAAAGTTTTTTCCCAAATTCATCTATAGTCAAATCATTCTGCCTAAAATTGAGCAATTGTTTTTGCAATGCACTCGCCGATTTTTGTGGCAGTAAAATTTGTTTCATGGCAGTCAAAAGCATCTCGACAGTATCATATTCTGATGCTAATTTTAATTTACCACCCTGTGACAACCTACTTTTCAATACAAAATTAATCAATTTTCTGTGTGAAGTAGTGTCAAGAACCGAACCGTAGTAGTCAATACCATCTATTAATTGTCTCGTATTAGAGATTTTGTCCGTCATCACCGGTAATAAGCTCAAAGCAACTTTGAGGTCAAACGCCATGTTTAATATACAACTTATAGTCTCTTTTTGCTGACACAAGCTACTTATATCTGCAAATATTTTTTTAATATTCTCACAAGATTCTGCTATATCCCTTTCTTCTTCTACGCTTCTTTTAATTTTACTTATGTTTTCTAAATAATTATTATACCGTCCAATAATAATTTGAGCCTCTTTTAACTTTTTATCTAATACAGCACCTTGCCTCCGAGAGGGGCCAATTTTAATCAAGTAAGTTCTAACTTCTGATAGTTCAGTATAAAATTCTTTTAAATATTCTGCCATTCATTAATAAAACTATTAAATCTGGTTGGCTTACAATATAATGAGTGTATAAATAAAACTTATATGTACCTGGAATATTGGTTACCAATCATTATCTTATATAAATGGTTTTCCATTGTCCATTGTTCCATTAAGTACCGCCCCGTAGGTAAATCTCTTCTTACTTGTAAAAAAAAACACATTTCTTATAATATCACCAATACACAAACATTCACTTCATACTGGGTGGCGCAAAAGTAAAGACCCTATTTGGTTCAGCTATAACATTTTTTCTAAATTAGAAAACTAGATTTAGGTTTTTTTAAATGTATATTTGTGCCATTAAATTTCGTACCATTAGGATTTAAAGATGATGTCTTTTAAATGGTGACCTCCAGAGTTGATACACATTTGACATTTTGCAAGATGATTTTCCTTCAAAATTGGTTATGAGTGACGAAGCGCATTTCCATCTCTCAGGGCATGTCAATAAGCAGAATACTCGGTTCTGGGGCACTGATAATCCGCGCATTATTCAAGAAACACCTCTACACCCACTAAAAGTTACTGTATGGTGTGGCATCTGTGTTGACAGAGTGATCGGACCCTATTTTTTCGAAGACGCTGGAGGCAATGCGATAACTGTCACTGGAGAACGCTACAGAACCATGTTACGTGAGTTTTTGATACCCAGTTTGGACGAATTGGGGCTGGAGCACATCTGGTTTCAACAAGACGGCGCTACGGCACACACAGCGCGCGACACTATGGACTTAGTGAGGGACGCTTTTCCAAGCCGAGTTATCTCTCGTTTTGGCGATTTGCCTTGGCCTGCAAGATCACCCGATCTGACCAGTCCAGACTTCTTTCTTTGGGGTTTTTTGAAATCTCGGGTGTATGTGAACAAGCCACAGACTCTCGCAGCTCTAAAAGAAAACATTCGTCAAGAAATAACGAACATATCGCAGGAAGTGTTACGGCAAGTTATGCAAAATGTCATAAATAGGGCTCAAATGTGTATCAACTCTGGAGGTCACCATTTAAAAGACATCATCTTTAAATCCTAATGGTACGAAATTTAATGGCACAAATATACATTTAAAAAAACCTAAATCCAGTTTTCTAATTTAGAAAAAATGTTATAGCTGAACCAAATAGGGTCTTTACTTTTGCGCCACCCAGTATAAGTAGATCTTCGCCTTATACTCTGGTGTCGTCAATCTTCAAATCGGGATAAATCTGACGTCGTCGAAGAAATGATCCTCTACTTGCGTTATTCGCAAACTCTTGCCTGACCCAACGCAGGTGACATTTCCGATACATTCGGAACGCAATGTAAAACACCGCCAGCACCGCCAAAATGGTAATAATTAACATCAAAATATTTGTTGTGGATAGGTGATACCGCAGGTCCTCCAAGGACACGTGGTTCGCGCCTCCTGCCGCGTTTTGGGCAATTACAATTTCCTTGGATTGCGTTTTACCCATCCTTGCTTACGACGGTAAACGACCGGGATCACAATTAAATTGCACATGATCACAGTTAGATTAAATGCACGAGCTCGCTGAATGTTTATAAAGCACTCCCTTATTTGGTAGATATCAAATTCACGCGCGCAGCGTCACTGGCGGGGTCGCCATGTGAGGACGGGTGTTTTGGGAGACAAGTGAAACTACTGAGATCTGGTTAAATACTGGCTATATTGGATATGAAAATAATAAATGTTACAATTAGATATTAATATAGGTATAACATGTATTGTAGAACTAAGTATATGCTACATCTCAGTAGATTATAATGAAGGCCGAGGAAAATGCTGCTGCCCGTTCCCTGGATATTCCTTAAACATATATACCTACTGGTTCTTATGGCACCCACGGGAAGAGACGAGGTGGTCCTATTTTTTTTTTTTATAACACGGACAGACAAACAAGCTGACGGCCCGCCTGATGGTAAGCAGTTACCGTCGCCTATAGACACCTGCAACACCAGGGGCGATGCCGATGCGTTGCCTACGTTTTAAGACTCTATTTACCCGACGTTTGAAGTGCCCCATGTTGTAGCTCAACGGAAACACCTCAGAGGGAAGCTCATTCCACATCTTGCAAGTATGTGGCAGAAATGATCTCGTGAAACGGACTGTGCGAGACTTCCATGGGTCCACGAGGTGTGGATGAGCTTTTTGACGGTGAACTTTTTCCTATTCTTACGCCGAGACCAAAACAACACAGAACTAAGTAGTAGTAGTAGGTAGTAGTGGTGGTGGTAGGTATGTATTTTGGTATTAAACAAAGTATAAATTATCAAAAAGCTACGTTTTGGTAGGTATTAGTAGCTTGGGGCATTATCAAATCAATCGTAAATAGACTCGTAAATCAAAACTTATCACCGCTACTGGGTTTACTAGCGGTATCATTGTTTATCTGCAGTTCAATAAAATATATACGTCACAACGTCAACAATAAAGTTATTTTTCACCGACATGCACTATCAGAGTATGTGAGCTATGTACGCATAACATAAGCACGTGAAGCTTGGCCTTGACGATGCAGTCACAAATGCCTTAGTAATTATGATTTATTATGTAACTTTATGATCTTATCATATTTACGGAGCGAACACAAAAAGTTTGCAACTATGTACTGACATTGTGCTATAGGTAAAGGTAATCTGTAAAGCATGGATGTCAAACTGAAAGTCATTGATGGGCCGCATGGATAATGAAACGTAGAAACAGCGGGCCGAAAACCCAAAAAAATTTTTTTTTTTCAGTTTTAATTTTTATGGCATCTATCTGCAAGCGATTGTGAACGATGTCGCTAGAGAAAAGACCCGTAAACAACAAAAACTTATCTACTTGGAGCTTAAAATCTTGAAAACAAATTTCAAATTCTGCCTGAAGTCTTTTCATTTTATCGGTATAATATAAGTTTGTTTGTGTTTGTTTGTAAAATCGGGACACTTGGTTTTCCTGAAAGGAGGCTGTTCTTAAAATTGGATCGGGCCGCAAATAAATACATTGAGAGCCGCATGCGGCCCGCGGGCCGCAAGTTTGCCATGCCTGCTGTAAAGGGAATGTAAGCTTACTCTGCTCAAACTATAACTATACATAGGATCTAGCAAAAATCCCTTTCCATTAGCGTGAACGCCAACCGATAACTCCAAAATGTATAGGAATGACATTACCTGCGGAAAAGCGACATCCACAGGAATGTCATTCCCATACATTTTGGAGTTATCGTTTGGCATTAACGCTGATGGAAAGGGATCTTTGCTAGACCCCCTACTTTCATCGAAATCCAGACGATATCTGAATGAGTCAGACAACGAAACGTTGAACGGTGTCGTTGTTTATACTGCGAGCAAATAAAATAGTAATGAGGTATTAGCAAGACAGTTAGGCGCAAACTATTTGTTTATATTATAGTCAAAGCCTTCAGCTTAGCTATATAATTTTTTGTATAAGTAATGATACGAAATTTACAATGGTTAGTGGTCTATTGTTTACCAAGGTGTACGTTTTGTGTTCGATTCCTCTTTAAATTTCCCTTTTAAAGATCATTTTGTGTTATTTATTAAGACCTGCTATGTAGATATATGGTTAGGCTTTAGGCTCAATTCAGACAGAGCAGCAAAATGCTCGAGCAGTTTTTAAGTGCTGTATGAATATCAACCTTAATCTATTTAGACAAAGCTGAAAATGGTATGCAAAATGAAAATAGGTAAGATTTTAATGTTGAATACTGTTCTCAGCTTTGTCTAAATGGAATAAGGTTTATATTCCAATAGCACTTAAAAACTGCTCGAGCATTTTGCCGCTCTATGTGAATTGACCCTTACCCAGCGAAACTTCATGGTTTGGTTATCTATTATAACTTTCTTTTTACCAAAAATTATGTCGTTTCTACTGCCGCTATGATATATAGATATATTTTCTATACATAAACAAAGGCCTCATAATTTCCCTTCAGCAATTTGTTTTGTAGCTTTTGTTTAGACGCTTCACTTAATTTATTCCCTTTGAATATTCAAAGCGTTAGCTACTCAATGCCCGTTTAATTTTCTAATTTAGGAGTAGGAACTCTGTAGATAATATTTTGGCAAAATCACGACCATTGTTACGTCTCCAAGTGGGGTGCCAACACTTTAGAAAATATTAGAAAACAGCAATATAGCAGCGCTTAGTAACTTACCTACTTCGTATTATTATCACAATACGAGTAAGAAGGATTCGACTTGGCCGTTAGTTCATATCAATCTAAAATGAAAACTGGTGGATCAGCGAAAGCGACGAATGATAGAAATTGACCGTGATACGCAAATCCTGTGTTGAACATACCTGATTGTGTGATAAGAGGCAAAGATTTTATAGAAACAAATGACCACATACTTAGCGTGAATGTTGAAACTGTAATTCGATTAATATGATACTCGCTTTTAAAAAAAAATAGATATAATTTCCTAGATAATTATAGATTTTCCGGTCGGTGTACTATCGGTTGATTGATTGTAAATAATTAAAGTGATAGCTCTCTTCTTGCCTGAAGAATATTATTGAAAACACGTAGGCTGTTTTATCTGTATTACTAGGCGGCAGGACTTTTCTGCAAAGTTTGTCTATAAGTCATTATGTTGTCTTATAGTTATGTTTACGATCTGATCAGACAGTCTAGTAATCTTATTACTATAGTGTGAAGTCTCAGGATAACGTGCGCACTGCAGTGTCACGCAAAACTGTACTAATTTAGAGTTCCGAGTGATACTGCAATCTGTTATGGGCAGCCATGATGCTTGACATCAGTCGAACGACTAGCTTGTCACGTCATTCGTTTAAGTACCTACATAAAAAGAACGAAATACACTAGAGAACTTTTACTAGACATATAGGTAGATAGGTATCTCAACGAATAATAAGTTACGGTCAACGATCAAGTTTCAGTGAACAGAAATTGTCAGTAAGACTTACGTGCGACTTACTGAAAAAAGAAAAATCCCTTAATAACGACAGTAACAAACTCTATCCTTCCTTCCATATCTAAGGTATTTGGCTATTATTTAAAGTCCATGGCAACATTGAAACGGCGTAGGCACCTAAATCCCTATTATTAATCATTTCATTGCTTTAATTAATGGAAATTATGCTGATTCAGATTCCCCGTCACAATGGGAGCGATCTTTGCGCCGAGATGAAGGCTTTAACCTAATTCACCAGTAGATATTTAAATGAGAACGTATAGCTTTGTATTGTAAGATGTATGTACTGGAAGAAGAAACTATAAACTGGTATTGCTAAAGACTAAAATTGAGTGCAAGCCTTCTAAGTCACTAAACTATAACGGTATTCCGATGATGTAAGCGTTTCTTTCCGAATTTTTAATTTTCTATGTTCTTTTTAGAGAAAAGGTTAAAAAAAATCTGGACATAATGATAAATTGACGTCTCAGTGTTACGTAGAGTTAAAAGTGATGGTGCGAGAGCCCACTGCACAAATACCTACGTCATCGAGTACCCCAATAGGCTATTTTTAGATCGTTAACCGACATTTAAATATGTAAAAAAAAATCAGGTCTGACAGTTCCGATCCTGCTGGGTCATGGAAATAATTGAAATATTTTGACGTATTTTTTTTTGTCAAAATGTACCCGAATGAAAGTTCTGGCAACAGTTAACCATTGATTAATTATGTAAAAAAAATTGGTCTGCCATTGCACACCCTGCCGGAAGTACCTGGCAGACCCCTAAGAATATACCCTTCACACTGATTACCTACCTCAGCGAATACCCCAATTAACCCACGCCCAATAATAGCCAAGATGCCCCTGATAATAGATTAAAAGGTCTGCCAGGTCTAAACTTGGTGAAACTTAGGATTCAAGGCATTTGAAGTTGGTGGAGGTGGATTATTTCCATGACCCGGCAGGATCGGAACTGGCTGACCTGTTTTTTTTTACATGTTTAAGTGTCGGTTAACGATCTAAAGATAGCCTATTGGGGTACCCGATGACGTAGGTATTTTTGCAGTGGGCTCTCGCACCACGACAGTAAAGGCACGGGAAGACTCAGATGTACGTTTTTTGGCGCTACGACTGACTATCTGTATGTACTTTTAATGGCTTCGGGGAATGTAACTATCAATGTTTCAAAACTTTTGGAGGAAAGCGAACCTTATTTACAAACAGACAGCTAATAGTTTCATGACTTTGTTTTATGAAACATTGCGTTTGACCTGTCCACTTCAAACTCTGTCTCTACCAAAGCACTTCTATACACTTTTCCACTTGCTGCCAGCCAGTATTTGTTACGTTGGGAAATTTTGCTACTGATCATATTAAGATTGGAATATTTAATTAAGATCACACTTTTCATTTGCAATGTATCATTATGATCTCTGTGTGTAGGTATTTTTTATCCATCTATTCACTAGTTTCTAAAATCAACAATTTAATAGCCAGTACGTAGGTAAGTGCCATAGCTGAGTCACAACTCAAAAAAAACTTATTAGCCTTTCAAACGCGGCTTTAATTTTTGCCGACCTCTTGAGGCTATCAGCGTTAATTAAATCCACACACGGACCGTCATGGCGGAAGGATTAGCCAGTGATTTTTTTTATTATGGTACTCTACTGGCCGTGTTATCGGACTTTGGTTACAGTCATAGATTGGCTGGTAGTGCCATCCGCTAGATTTTATTATCTAATGCTACAATTTATACCAACCGTCGTATGTATATTGGATGACAGGATGATTATTACGGGTTCAGTATTGCCTTGAAAACTTCTATAGATTGTATATTTTTACGAAACAAAGACGCTGGTAAGTTTTTCGATTCCTTTGCCGTCCGCGCAATAAATGTTGAGGCGAAACTCTATGTGTGGAATGTAGGGACTTGGACACATACATCACAAAAACTTATCAAAAAAACTTTAATATGCAGTTTAGAGTTTTTTTTAAATAATTTTATGATTATCAAAGCAGAACTTCCAATCATTCTGATGTGAATTTCAGAGTAGGCAGGCACAGGGCGTGTTGATTAATTTTCTAAATATGTTACCAATAGCGTTATGAACCATTTGGCCGCCATCAACCTATCAAACGCAACCCAGCCAACAAGACCGATCTAAGCGTTATAGGTACCTACGCACACGTGCTAAATTAAAAAAAAAAGGTTGGCAAAAATTTAGAATTTTTCCACCAATATAAGCGTCGTTCCAGCAATTAAAAGGTTTCTTGAGGCCTTAGCAAAGCTGGTTGCGAGACTAAATTAATTTAGTAGGAGAGTTGGGACGTCTTCGCCAACTTCGCAAATTGAGATCTTTATCTTTTAATGCGGCTTCGACCGCAATCTGTCGAGTGCCGGTCATTTGTTTGTGGACCTTATTTTTATTTACCTAGTTTGTATTTACATTACAGATTCCAAAAACATCTGAACTATCCAGCTATCTAAACTTTGAAGGTTGGTCAACCTGCTCTGTCATTATCATCGTCAACCAGAAGACCACAGGTCTGTGCAGAAAACGAACAGCTGTCACAGAATAAGTAATATTACTACGCTACGCAGGTACGGCTGTTGCCTTTCGCATCCAACGTATAGTAAGTAGAAGTATAGATCCTACAGTAGAAGTATGGCTATACTTGGTATTTGGTACTTGGTGGCGCGGGTTTTCCACAACGAGACACAGCGGCCCTTTATGCGTGATGAAGTGGCACACTTCAGTCCAGCCGATCAATGTCTTCTAGGCCAGCAATCTTCCGATGTCGGCGCAAGTCTCCTGGGTTGTTTCGGGCGCACCGAGGAACGCCTCTCCCTGCAAGGCCACGCTACTTCTGCCTCCATCAGAAAATGCGCGGTAGTTTCCTCTGCCCCCAGACATCCTCTGCACAGGGGATTGTGACACCTAGTGTAAGCCAGTGTTTAAGAAGCAATGACCTGTAACAATTCCAAAAACACATCGTATAATTTGGCCTGTTTAAGGTTAATGAATTTCGGGAGTATCTCCAGTTCAAGACCAAAGCGGCTCCTTCGACTGCAGTCCTTAATACCTACTTTCCCAGATGTCTTGATTGTAGACTGTAGTTCTTGTGTCTTAGAGCGTATCCAGAAACTGATTTGACTGTAAGGCAGAGGAATTATCGGCAGCGGTCCTACTAGGGCGCATTTCCGAAACCTCCAATTCAACAGCTGCGTCGTTGTTTCTGGAGCCGCTGTATACCAGAAGTATGACTATTAAGAAGTACTTATAATAAGCAATGTGTTTTTTATTATTACTCTAGATTTAACTAGGTAGGAGGAGTTTTCTGCAAAGTTCATCTAGGTACCACCGCTATAAATTGCCAGTTATTCTGCCGCCAAGCAGTAGTGTGCAAGCACTAACTGTGTTCTGGTTTGAAGGGCATTGTAGCTAATGAAATGAATATTCAAATGAGACTTTATGACCTGATTTCATAGTCTAGTAATCTGATTACTAGACTGTGTTATTATAGGTGTCTCATGATGACGTGCGCAGTTCAGCGTCACGCGAAACTTGATTATTTTATAGATCCGAGTGACCCTGCAACTGTTATGGGTGGCCGTGTCACTTAACATCAGGTAAACGACAAGCTCATCACGTCATTCATTCTCAAAAAAAAATATTGGCTTACCTACGTTTGATTACACTTCACTCGATGGGGGTCGACGATACAGCACGCTCGTACCTCTTCACTGGAAGTATTTATGTATAATAGGTACTATCTTCTACTGTAACTGTATGCTGAGACTAGGTCCGATAGTAAAACTAAGATGAGGACTTAAATTTAAGTGTTACCCTTCTTGGCAATTAAACCAATGTCATATAATTAAATGAGCAATAAATCCAGAGCTAATGAAGTTTGTATAGTTGAGAGTCAATCACATGCCTCGTTGTATGTTACTACTTAGGTAGGTATACACAGCAGTTGAAACACTAATAGCAATCGGATGACCACGAATCACGATATCAGAACTACAGAACTGATAGAATAAAAATTGTTGTGGTTTGACTACATTTGACAGCTATGTTGTTATTTATTCCACCGCTCTGTATTACACCGGCCGTTGATGATCTAATAGACAGTCAAACTAGCAGCTAGCAGCATCAGGCTGATACTAATGAACCTTTTGGGTCTTTTAAGAATCGTAATTTTCCTATCAAATCATTAGCCATTTTTTGTCCATTGCTGATGAACATAGGCCTCCCCCATTAGAGAGGGGATTTGCCATAATCACCACGCCAGGCAGACGTCTTGCTTGGTGATCGCAGTAGTTTATCGTGCATACCTATATAATGACATGAGACATGGTCTCTTACTGTTGGCCTCATTAGTAAGCTCAAAGTCATGCAGCGAGCTATGGAGCGAGCTATGCTCGGTGTTTCCCTGCGAGATAAGCTCCGGAACGAGGAGATCCGCAGGAGAACTAAAGTGACCGATATAGCTCTTAGAGTTAGTAAGTTGAAGTGGCAATGGGCAGGCCACATCGCTCGTAGAACTGACAACCGATGGGGAAGAAAGGTTCTCGAGTGGCGACCACGAACCGGAAGACGCAGCGTAGGTCGGCCCCCCACTCGGTGGACCGACGACCTGGTGAAAGCCGCGGGGAGCCGATGGATGCAGGAGGCGAGCAGCCGCTCAACGTGGCGTGCTCTGGGGAAGGCCTATGTTCAGCAGTGGACGTCTTCAGGCTGTTGATGATGATGATGACCTATATAATAGGATGCGATTTAATTCAGTAGCATAAATTGAGTGCACGATAGTACATCATTTATTGATGATTATTAAAGGGGGGTAAAGGGTAATGAGTGCAAAATAAAATATGTTTTATTGAAAAAATATGAAGATTGCCGCGGTGCCTAAAGTAGTTGGCAGGAATGAGTTAGATACTGTTAAAGGTTTTTTTTACCTTGCTTGTATTAAATATTTTAATTTAATTTTGTACTGTAGCAGTTGATTGAGTAAGTTATCCCATTTATTGGAGTTATTATCAATATCAAATCGATGCGTTAGATTTCAAAAATGTTGGTCCACACATGACTTATGTCAGGAGTAGGTACCTAGTTTCAAAGGATGCTAACGAATTCATTTACAAACAGTATATATAATAGTATATACCTACCGAGGAGAGTGCTGCTGCCCATTGCCTGGGTATTGCTTTTGCCGGCTCTTACGGCATCCGTGGGAAGAGATGGAGTGAAGTAGTCCTAATTCCTACACCAGGACTACGCGCATATAGGTACCTAACATGATTTCCATTTTCATTCATTAATATTAAGTACAGTCGCACTACACACAAACGCTGCGCTGCATTGCGCTGTATACATTTCATAATTTTAAAAATAATGTCGTAGTATTATTTTTCGGACTAGTAGTCCCGTTTACATTTATTAGTGAATATGGTAGAAATTTACCACAAAAATTGATAGTTATGCATAATTTTTGAGTAATTCAATACTGTGACAATGTTTTCAAAATTATAAAAATGTATACTGGTTAGTGCAGACGACTGTACTTATTGTTACTAATGTTGCTGAAAAGTGTTCTTATTTCTTAGGACCTATAGGTACTTATACTCTAGCAGAATAGTCTATGAGTCTATAGAATACGCTTGGCTTTGTATAAAGGCGCACTTACTTAACAAGCTCAGAATCATTGGAAATTACTTCCACTACATATAATTACAATTGAATTTACGACGCATACCGCCTGGGTAAACTATCGCCATTAGTGTCGCGCGTCAAGAAGATATACTACTGGAGGGCGTAATTAAAAACTACTTCATGTATTTTATGTACATACATATCTATCTCATATATCATATGGCAAGGGGCAGCCCACATCGCTCGTAGAACTGACAACCGATGGGGAAGAAAAGTTCTCGAGTGGTGACCACAAACCGGACGCAGCGTAGGCCAGCCCCCACTCGGTGGACCGCGATATGGTGAAAGCCGTGGGGAGCCGATGGATGCAGGAGACGAGCAGCCGCTCAAGGTGGCGCTCTCTGGGGAAGGCCTATGTTCAGCAGTGGATGTCTTCAGGCTGTTAATGATGATGATGATGAGGTAATAAGTAGGTACCTATGAAGATGTATCAAGGTATTGGAAAAGCTTAGTTGATACCAGATGACCATTACCATGTATTCCCGGTGTGTGATAACCCATCTCTTCCCGTGAGTGCCGTCAGAGCCGGCTAAGGGAATATCCAGGGAATGGGCAGCAGCATTCTCCTCGATCTTCATTATAATCTACTGCGATTACCAAGCCGCCTGCCAATCGTGGTGATTATGGCAAATCCTCCCTATGAAGCGTTCAAAGTGGCGTGGCCTGTGTTCAGCAGTGGTCGTCTTCCGGCTGATGATGACCACATATCATGGTAGACATTTATGTAGGAGAACATGAATCACCGAAGTTTCGACGCTGAAAAGTTCAGTAGATCATGAGCTTTGCTTTGATAAAGTAAAAACCACATTAGTAGAGTCCAACTTCAATAGTTTGTTAAAAATGCACTGAGGAAGCTGATTCCCGTAATTATGACTTCGCATGGTTTGAGCATTAAAAGTTGTCCTACTTTTAAAAAGGACTTGTACCTACGCATATGCTTGGTACCACTGTGGCGGTAGGTTACCCTGTTAGAGCCATTTTCTAACAGATATCTAAATAATAATAATAATTTCGTCAAACATTTAAATTTTTACTTCATACGGCAAAACTACAAAAACAATATCAATACTTACTAGGGGGAACTAACCGCAAAATTGCTAGTCATTACCTAGAGGGAAACTACCGAATCTATAAATAACGTAATCCCAACGCGCCGCAGAATCAATCTATACCGAAATGTGACAAAATTAGCGTGTAATATTTCCTGTTCGAATTATAAATGCCCCTTTTCCCGCCAAAATATTGTTCGCTGATAAAGGAGCCCTGACACTTGCCCGTCCGGCACGCGCGGCGCACGCGGCTCGCACGCGTCGTCATCGCAGAATTCCCAAACCCTCTTCCAGTATTTATTCTACAACTATCCTCTCATTTAAAACTCGTGTCATCCGTTCGGCGGACGCAACGCCCCGTGTAAATTCAGTTTAGATTTCATCAGTAACACCCCACGCTCGTTGGCAGAGCAAACATAGTTCTCAGATTGCATTATTTAATTGTTTTGAGTGGTAATTTCCTTTGCTATTTGAATTGGTTCCTATTAGCTGAGCTTTGTCAGTGCAAACGGAACGAACGAAATTAATTTATTTTATGACCTTCAGTCTAATCTTGCGGTTTTTTTTTATAACTAGGGTATAGTTACGTACATTGGACGTACCCAAACCAATTAGGTACCACACACATACAAAAATGAAACTCATGATAGTAGGTACTTACCGTAAGGATCTTTTTAAAGATAGTAGATACCTATAGTTATTTTCCATATAATGTAGTAGGTACCTAATGTACCTATACCAAAATTGTTAAGCGTATGGAGTCGTAAACATGGACCCCGATGGAATGGAAATACTTATACATTTCTCAGTGATCTGACTTCTGTAAGCTAATAACCATTCTGTTTAACAGTTCCCAAACCGTTCATTAGATTTCGACCACAAGCGACCTGAACATCGCTGGCCATACATCACCCGCCTCCATTCTAATGGTAATGCGGGATATACGCTCTCCGATATTGTGCCGGTCCCTTCCGCCATAACAAATGTTTATTTTATACACAACGCCACTAACAATAGTGTGCAAATACCTAAACACCGTAAATGGCGGCGCGATGCGATTTAGATGATAATGCCCGGCAGAAATAATAACGGCGCCCGTTTGTAATTTCGCCGTGTTTGTTCGGAGCGGTTGGTGTGTTTGGTCCCTATTGTTTTTGTGCGATTGAATTTGCATTTTTTCTGTGTGATTATAATTTTGAGCTTTTATTTTCTATTTGAGTAAATACTTACACAATATAATGATCTAATAGGTAGGTGTTAACTTTGATAATAGATTTGTGGTTTTCTTTTAACAAATAAGTACATTATATCATTCTAAAAAATTGATTGATGCATGTAGGTACAGTAAGTAACGTACTTAGGTATAGGGTTCCTCCCGTTGTCCACCACTTCTTTATTAATGTATGTACCTACAGAGTTAGATAGGTACTATTGGCAGATGCGGATATTGCTGTCATCAGCAATAAAAGAACTGTATTATAATTATGTGGGGGTGTATTTATTACGCTTTAATTATGGATTTATACGTAGTTTAGTGTACTTAGAGCTGTATGGAGTATGGAGCACCAAAAATTTAATTGAACAGACGATTGGGGATCTTATCGACTAATGTTGAATTATCATCAGTCAGTAAAGTCCACTGCTGTACATAGACCCTATAATGCGCACCAACCCCAGGTCATCTGTCCACCTAGTGGGGGGCCGGCCAGCCTATGCTGCGTCTGGTCGCTATTCAGGAACCTCTCTTCCCCACCGGTTGTCGGTTCTGCGTGCGATGTCGTCTGCCCAGTGCCCAGTCCTTTACTTGCTGAAAGTTCTCGTACGAATATTCAAGTTAATTTTTTTTATTTTTTTTTTATGTAAACGGATGACGTGACGAGCTAGTCGTTCGCCTGGTGTTAAGCGACACGGCCGCCCATAACAGATTGCAGTGTCACTAGGAACCCAAACTAAAGTTTCGCGTGACACTGAGCACTGCGTGCCATTCTGAGACATCACACAGTCCAAAAAAGTTTTCTAGACTGTGAGATCAGTTCGTAAAGTCTCATTTGCCCAGTAATATAACTAATTATCTATACCAATATTATAAAGAGGAAAGATTTGATTGTTTGTTTGTTTGTTTGTTTGCATTGAATAAGCTCCGAAACTACTGAACCGATTTGAAAAATTGTTTCACTGTTAGGAAGCTACGCTATCCCCGGGTGACATAGGCTATATTACATTTTCAAAAATATTAGGGATCCTTTTTAAAACTCCAATAATGTAACTCAAGGTGTAAACAAGTTACCTAAAATATTATTTACATCGTGTGCGCTGCGAAAACTATTATACCCGTGCGAAGCCGGGGCGGACCGCTACTTAATAATAATTTGGTAGATACTTAGATACTTACCTCCCTAATTATAAGTATAGATACTTAGTTACCGAAATATCATTAAAAAGTTATAAGAGCGAGTACCTACTGTATTGCCTATATTATAACGTCTTGTACCTAAGTAATTTTGTTTCATCTGATCACAGAAGATTTATTTACCGATTCTAAGAGGTATGTAGGTATGTATACCCTATACCTATACCTATTACCTACCTACTTGTATTTATAATTTTATAATGAAGTTGATGTTTTCAAAACAAAATCAAGCACGAAACGTCATGTTTTATGTGTTCACGTATTTCACGTTGCGCTTACATGTTTAATTTCATATTTAAGGCGTCTCTCTAGCTGACAGCCCAAACGCTCATACATATTCATGCGCCGCGATTAATCATACCTACCTCCCTTTATGTCTAAAATACCTAAGATACATGTACCTTGTTTATTATGTAGGTGTAGCACCCGCTGTGATGCTCAAATTGTAAGTTATTTGCTAAAATAATGTGAATTACGTTGTGTGGTAAGTAATTTGTATGTAGGTCCGATGTAGGGTATTGGTACGTAGTAATATGTATCTATTCTGTGGTATAGGTAAGTAAAAAGTACTTAGGATGAGTTTTAAAATCCGTAGATAGGCAACCAATGGTCATATGTGTAATAAATACTAATAGTGGGTCAACTCCTTTGTTATACCGCAAAATACCTACAAGACCGTCTCGACATCTAGTCCCTAAAAATAAGCAAGGGTTGTCAGAAAAACATTTTCTTAGATAGTAATTTTTGTTTCGTAATAATTTATTTTTCGTCACAGTTGCTTGTACAGTGGCGCTTATCACACCGCTTTTAAGTTAATAATTCAAGATATTACGGACGCGTGCTTTTTTACTTTACATTACCGCACTACTGTTTTATGACGATATCTCGATTCAGTTATGTCCTCAATATCTTACTACAAGTTATACGTAGTATCATCATCATCAGCCTGAAGACGCCCACTGCTGAACATAAGACTCCCCCACAGAGCACCACTTTGAACGGCTACTCGCCTGTATCTATCGGCTCTCCACAGTTTTCACCAGATTCTACGAGCGATGTGGGTTGCCATTTCAACTTGCTAATTTTAAGAGCTACGTATATATCGGTCACTTTAGTTCTCCTGTGTATCTCCTCCTTACGGATCTCATCTCGCAGGGAAACACCGAGCATAGCTCTCTCCATAGCTCGCTGCGCGTCTTTGAGCTTAGGTATTAATGAGGCCAATAGTAAGAGACCATGTCTCAGTTCCATAAGTCATCACTGCACACACTGATTGAAAACCTTCGCTATATAGTTATTCGTATTTTAGATGAAAAGATAGGTCGAAGTATTCTTCTTCTTAAAAGTATTTTCTTCTATTCACGTAGTACGTTCAATATAGGTATAATAGAAGAATTCTTAATTTACAGATTCAGTATTATACTAACAAAGAGTTTTTATGCGGCTAAAATCGATACATAATTACATAAACATTTTCTTGAAGTAGGATCTAGGTAGGTAAGAGGTAGGTAATTCTTAGTAAACATTCAATTTTATCAAATTATATGCAAACAATGTAGTTCCATAGTATATTCTATACTAAATGATCGCAAGAGTAGCTTGAACACAATGCATGCAACTTGTTCTGTGTAAGCGACATGCCTGAACGGGCGTACCGATACGCAAGCGAAGCCGGTCGGTACTACCGCAGACATCGTGGGCAGGGGGGGACCTCCACTCTCCTTCATACCGCACCCCATCGTTGCTCCGTCTAGACGCCGAGTTGACTCACAATTAGTATTTATTACACATATGCAATGGTTAAAAATGCTAAAAATTCTAACCAATGGTCAAAAATGGTTAGAATTTTTTAACCCTTGGTTACCTTAGCTATACGGATCAAAAACGCACCATTACATTACATTACACACACATTAAAATTTAAAAAAAACACAGGTTTTGGAATAAATATCTAAATTCACAATCGCTTTAACCACAATTTTCGGATTAATTTGAAAGACTGACGTGACGTTCACAAATGTTAACTTTGACATGCAGCTGCCCAGTAAGTAACAATATTAATTACAGCTATGGCCATAAATCAAATAAAAAAATTGCAAAAAAGGTGTCGTATTTTAATACATTTTGTACCCACAGCTTAAAACACGCGTGCCCACATTTTTTTCTATTAGCAAAAAACTATAATGTCGACGCTAACTTGTAGAAAGAAAATTAACATAAAAACGAAATTTGCATGCGAAGCCGATTTAAAACTCGTTTAAATGGCGGTAGGCGGACAGGTTAAAAACACATGTAGATTTTATGGTAATCCCCGCATTTATTGTTAAAATTAAATTAGGTAGATACATGAGTAGAATTAGAGAAAGTATAACTAACAACTTTAAGAGTTTACCTTTTAATAAAGAAGAACGAAAACTAATACCTCGACGACGTCGATAGATAGACCTTAGTGGACCTTCTTATCGTTTTTTTTTTTTGTTCGCCCTATTAGGCAGGACCTTCTTATCGTGTAAAACACCACAGAGCCTGAAAACAAAGGTTTTCAATCAGTGTGTGTTGCCAGTGATGACTTATGAAACTGAAGTGGTCTCTTACTGTTGGCCTCATTAGTAAGCTCAAAGTCGCGCAACGAGCTATGGAGAGAGCTGAGCTCGGTGTTTCCCTTCGAGATAAGATTCGGAAATTGAAAAGTTTACAAAGTGAAGTTTTAAGCAACAAAAGGCTTTAGATAATTTAAGCATCCTGTAGTTTATCTAACCAAAAAGTCCATTACTTATACCTTCAATCGTTATTTCTCTAATCTGTGTTATACTTACCTACAATATTACAATTTTTTCACATCACATTTCAAATCTTCTATCTGACGTGACAGGCAACATCAAACGTTATCACTGGCAACGTGCTGGCACACTGTGAGATGGCGGGTAGCGCGCGTCGGCGGCAATCGCGCGCCAATCCGTCAACATGCGCGTCCCGCGGGACCGCACGCGTGTCGGGACCTCGGGACGATTAGTGTGCGATCATACCCGCGGCTAATTTGACTCCTTCTGATTGATCAATTTTAAAGTAGTTTGTTTGAATGGTGAGTGTGACTTGTCGAGGTGTTCAAATAAAGCGCTTAATAAACTAAAGCGTTAGGGTTGGAATTGGAACAAACCTTAAGATGTTTAATGTTTATATAGGATATACATACCTACCTATACTTCTAGTCATCAGTCTTTAGAATATATTTTTTTAGTCTGTTTTTTAGCTAGGAGTTTAGGCAACATTGACGATGTCACTCCCGTAAAACCGTCAACGCGTTAGGAGATTATCAATCATTCAAGCTCTGCATATATGAGATATATAATTCCATCAGTATCCCGGCTTCCTTAGAATATTTAGGTACGTCCAATAATTCCCGCTGTGGGGACTCCGGTCTTCTCTCACAGTGAGAAATGTTAAGCCATAGTAAACCACGCTAGCCAAGTGCGGGTGGATGACAACTCTCGAATTTTGTGATTTTTGAGCACGATGGTTTTCTCACGACGTTTTAATTAAGCACAGAACATGAAAAGTTATTGGAGCAGGGCGGGATTCAAACCAGTAGGGTACGTAGATTTGAAAGTCGCATGGACTACACCGCTAAGTCATCAAAAAAAATCAAAGGGAAAAAACAACAAACAAAATAAATATGTATCCGACTGTTACTCACGAATAGTGTGTCAATTTCTCGACCAGGTTTCGAGCATATCCGATGCTCTTCCTCAGGATGAGTTCACGCAGCAAGATCGCGGCGGTGACTGCGGGCGGCCGCCCGCTCCGCCCGGCGCGAGCGCTGAGGGGTCACGGGAGGGGACCGGGGAAGCACCGACGTTAGTGAAGGCGGCTCTGTACCACTATCTCCGTGTACGTCATAGGTGTCATCGCATACTACACTAACCGTGTCACACTCCAGACTAACCGTTGCACCATACTCCGGAGTACCGCTCCTGAGAATTGGTTTCCACGCAGATGGCAGCAACCAACCACTGTCCCTGTTAAAATTGGGATGCCGACTGATCTCTATAGCCTCTCGTATTTTCCTAGGCACGAAAAACTTCTCCCTCGATAATACGGAGGCTTTGTCGAACCTGATGAAGTGGTTGGCGCCCGACAGATGAGCATGCTCGCTCAATGCTGAAGTCACCGTGTTCTTTCAATTGAAGTTCTTGAAATTGACACACTATTCGTGAGTAACAGTCGGATACATATTTATTTAAAATGAATCACACTCATGAGAATTTTAATACTAAAACAAACAAAATATCAAAAAAATTATGATGTCTCATATCTCTGTCCATCCAAAGGTTGTCTGGAAGAGATCGCTCTTAGCGATAAGACCGCCCATTGTACCTATCTTATTATGCGATTCTTATTTCTATGTTATTATTATTTTGGTGTCAATAAAGAGTTATTGTATTGTATTGATGATGTAAAATCATCTTCTACCAGCTTGAATCAACACAAGCCCATTTATGAGTGCAATGAAAATATTGCCCGATTATATTTTGTTTTTTTTTTTCATTCGCCAAACCGCCAAACGCTCGCTGTGAGGCGTGAGTGTGCGTTGACAGAATTCATTTATAGTACAACGGGAAGGATTTCAGCCCAGTCATATGTGAAATCAGTGTTTTTTGATGGATATTGAGGATAAAGTACCGGGAGACGTATTTTTTGACTCCGTTTTGATGGTTTTAGCATGTCTAGTGGATTGGATTGTTTGAGCACAGAGTGGTGAAATAAGGAATTCAATAACTAAACTACTTAGAGTACCTAGGTGTCTTAAAATCTGTCGTCAGGCAAAAGATTTCTTTTAGCTTACGAAGGTTCTGTACATATGAAAATGTTAGGGAAAAGGTTAGGTTCATGTTAGGTACTAAATTAAAGTCCTTAATAAATACTAAAGTGCTAAATAAAATGTGCCTAGTACCTACTTGAGTTGTTAAAGTATGTAGAGCAGTTTGGTATAGAGCTCTGATACAGGCACTACAGAATTAAGAGATCTGATATAAACACGACATTGAGTTTATGCTGCTTACGATTGATTTATGTTAAAAATTACGACATGGTTTGTTCTAAATTGTAATTTAGAGCTGTTGTATGTCTTGTAGCGACATCTACCGTCAAGTAGCAAATCTATTCTACTCGTCGCTAGATGGCGCTATTACAAATGATTACATTAATACACTAATGGTTGAACGAAATAACACTGAGTAGCGCTAAGATTCTTCTAAGAACAATAATACTAAATTATTATAATAATTGGTGCTGGTGTAATGAGAGGTAGTATTATTTCTTCCTGCTGAGACTACATTAGGTCATACATCACCGCAAAACATTGCATACGTAATTATAGCAGACGACGATATTCTGGCGCGCCAATGCACCGCGAATATTCGTACAATAATGAAGCCACGCCGCCCGTGTGTTTAGTCATCGTCATCATCATCATCAACAGCCTGGAGACGTCTACTGCTGAACATAGGCCTCCCCCAGTGGGCACCACCTTGAGCGGCTGCTCGCCTCCTGCATCCATCGGCTCACCGCGGCTTTCACCAGTTTGTCGGTCAACCGACGATCTGGCTCGGCTGGCCTACGCTGCGTCTTTTGGTTCCGTTTGGTATCGTAATGTGTATTTTTAGTGAATTTTAAATTTGTTTGCTTTTTTGTTTCGTAGAGATTTACAAGAACACCAATTTCCTGTTTTGATGAAATGTATTTTATCTGTTGGTGATCTATGAACAAATCCTCCCTATGATAAGCGTCCAAAGTGGCGTTTTATGAGGGAGGCCGGCCTACGCTGCGTCTTCCGGTTCGTGGTCGCCACTCGAGACCCTTTCTTCCCCATCGGTTGTCAATTCTACGAGCGATGTAGCTGCCCATTGCCATTTCAAACTTGCCAATTCTAAGAGCTATATCGGTCACTTTAGTTCTCCTGCGGTGTGAGTTTAGCTTAGCATGCAGTATTTATAAAAGCACTGCATGAGAAAGTAAGCTGTTTTGAATGTTTTAGAGTTTGTTGTTTAGTTGTGGCTGTACAGAACGCGTTATGAGTGTATCTCTCACTCCATTATAAAAAGTCGAATCGTTTGTAAATGCCTGAAAAGTAGCCAAAAGTTTCTGAATAAATAGACAAATCTTATTCAAGTATTTGTAAATAAAACAAATTATATATTAAAAAATGTATATTCTATAATCTTCTTATCACAAATACCATTCCCGCTAAAAAAAATAATAATAACATAACCCTTGTATAAATGTCAAAGAAGTAGAAAATACATAAAAACATTGTATTATTAATCACAGTTGATTTTTTTATACATATATAAACAATGAGATAAATGCTCTATAAATTAAAACAAAATTGAACTAGCTTTAACAATAAAAAAATCAAAAACTATAAAACAATATGAAATCAACATATCATAATATTCAGATCATAATCACAATACTTAAATAAATAAATGAGCAAATATTCCAAATACCTATAATAATTGTTAACCTTTGCAAAAAGAATACAGTTACAAACAAATTCACATCATAATTAATATCATTTTAAATTAATTACATAAAAAATATTAGAAACCGAACCTGCCAACAGCTTAATGAGTTAACCTCTGAACATTACTAATAGATTTGTAATTTATAGCTTAGCGTAGTCAACATATTAATTTTATAGTAAAGGAAAAAAATTTAATACTGAAAGTATTTTTCCTTTACAGTTAAATTAAAAAAAACATTTAAAAAATGGTCCTTGAAATGAAAACTCATGGAGTCATAGATCATAGGTTTGTTTTCCAATATCACCTTATTTTTTAGACAACCTTTAAAATTATACAGGGCTATTGTTAAATTTACCTAAAAGGCATCTTCTGTACATCATTATAAAGGCTTATTCAGATTTATATGATCATAAAAAGGACTTTCGTTCTACGGCGTACCCTATCAATATTATGCGAAAGTCTGTGTGAATGTTAAACGGCTGAAATAGCCCGAGGACTAGATAATCTTTATCCAGCCATTCAGAAATGTAGTAACTCAGTTCAAACTTAAACACGCCACAGAGTCAGATTAGATAATAGTTACTAACAGATAAGTTAGAGACTAATAAAGCGTCGTGCAGTAGTTTATAAAATGATGAATATCTAGTGTAACTTAGCTAAAACTTTTGTTATGATGATGTTGATTAGCATCAGCTCGCAGAGGATAGCATTTTTCCAATAACCCTGTATACATTTTAACTTACCTAGCTATCACAAACCAACTGGTAACGACACAGCGTAAGATAATGTTAAAAAAAAAAATATTTTGTGTTCATTGGAACATCCACGTAATACTGCACAGTCGTTAATTCCTCCGCATTTGTGTGTCTTTTTTTTCAGTGCATTTCGTAACGGTTTACGACCTTTATATAATCCAAGAAAAACTGATGACTTGTTAAAGTTTTGTGACGATTATTAAATACCTAATGAAGCTAAACCAAGTTCGAAATATATCAATAATATTTAGAACTAGGATAGAACCAGAACTGCTGGAATGACGAAATCGCATCGCCTGATTGCGCGATCGATAGCCAAATAGGGCATCTGGAACATCTGTTGCGGCTTTTAGAAGCCGTAACAGCCGACTAGTCAAGAACTATAGTCCTTTTCAAATAGAAAGTCACTCAAGACAGGTCGATATAAAGAATTTTAAGGTGTATATCATAAAATTATTCGATAAGTAGGTACCTAAGTTAATCGGTATATAAAGAATCGAATATTGGCATACACAAAAACTATCATTTTGTGATATTTGACAGCTAACATTTCATAAGCTCAACAGGTGTCTTCCTACTTGAAAAGATTGTAAATATCATTGATTTATCTATCAGGATATGCATGAACTAACATTTTATTTTCGTCAAAATGGTGGCAAAAAATTCTACGCAATCTTTCAGATTTCTCATGAACTATATAGACGGCACGTTGAGTTGGCAACGCGTTGCCAAGGTGACGCCGCCATGACATCCTGTTATTGTTCATGTTTATAGATAGATAGATAGATAGATAAAAATGCTTTATTGCACAAGATAATCAAGTACATAGGCGAACTTAATGCTAAATAGCATTTTCTTCCAGGTAACCTTTGTTGTGTTGTTTATAATGATTCTCCAAATAGCAAATAAATAAATATATATATTGAATATATATATTGAATATATATATTGAATATATATATATATTGAATATATATATTGTTAGAAAACGAAGTATAATATTCAAAACATAGACTAAATTATGGTAAGAAATGCTGCCTTTCTTTTTATTATACTTTTAGGAGTAGTTACTACAACATTTCACAGCATAACTGGGCATTTTTTCTTTGTAGTACTCAACCGATCTCGTCTGACTTACATCACAGACCAAAGAGTATATAATTTACTACGTCACAGGCTAAGCGTATAATGTAGGCGAATCTGTGAATTCAGCTCACAATTTGAAGCATCAGGCCTATCCTCACGAAGTAATAAAAGCCAATGATAAATATAAAAATAATACCCATTGAACTATTTTCTCTTATATTAAAATATCCGCATGGTGTTAGCGCACCCGTGGTTCATCCTGTACTGTACATACATCATTCCAGAGTTGTGCCAGTAGTAGAGAGCCCCTAGCACTAGAACGTGCCACCATTGGTGCGAGTGTCCAATGTAATCGACCTTGCCGGGGAACCAGCGCTCTGGTACCTGTGATACAAAGACAGATACGTTACTGCAAATATACTATTTTTAGCACTTACAGATAGTACCGCTGCGCACCGCGAGAAAACTTGCCGTCGCATTTAGAGTGAGACACACTTATACCCTTTCCATTTGTAAATCGTTTTATGAGAGCTTATAGAAAATTGCGGGTTACTTTGTCCTAGCGTCTTGAAAATGAAATCCATACAAATAAATATACATATTTAGCATTACCCTTTACCAAAGCAACGTCGTTTGCAAAAAAATTGAGGGATGTGATGAGTTGAAAAAATGTAGTAGGTATCGATTGATCGTGAGTAGTGATTAGATAATCGAATGAAAGGACATTGACAGTCTTAGTATGGGTTTTGGTCCAAATACTGCCCAGAGAAACGAGTATCATTTTTAGACTCCTGACATAAGTAAATACTTGTACTTACACAAAATATTTTCAATATCTGACCATGGAATAAAAAAAAATTAGGTTATACAGAGTGGATTTTTGAAACGGGCCAGCAAGGGCAGGTACCTACACCGTTATAGCTACCGGAAAACGTTCCTAGAAGACTAAATATGAAGTTTGATATTCTCAGAACTGCATTCACAGATTTTGGAAAAAATACTGACTGTACGTCAGCGAAAAAATGCAAAAATACACAAAAAAAACTTTTTTTACGCTTTTGATCCTATTTCATGTAGGGATCAAAATATTATGAAGGACTATTTAAGGTATGAGTACTAGAAATGACAGAAATCGCGAAAAACTTATCCCATAAGTTTGAGTACAGAAACTACGATAAGTCACAAGACCAGGTTTACGGGCAGGCACCTTATGTGGGCATAAAATTCAGTTTTTATTAAGCCGGCCTCGTAGCATACTGTAGGTACCTAGAAGCAAAAGTGCCTACCTAGTACCTACAAATCGTTTGGAAACAAATAATATTTCACATGTCACGGTCAATCATAACCTAACCTAATAGTGATCTGCGTTACATATTTTTGCAACGTGCTACACTCCCCCACTAGGTGGACCGACGACCTGGTGAAAACCGCAGGGAGCCGATGGATGCAGAAGGCAAGCAGCTGCTCAAAGTGGCGCTCTGTGGGTGAGGCCTATGTTCAGCAATGGACGTCTTCAGGCTGTTGATGACAGTGATGATGATGATGAAGACATAAATATTTATTATCCCAATACTTAAGTGTCGGGTAAGGTCCCATAGTACCAAATTCAATATTAAAAATTAATTTAAAAAAAACCCATGGTCAGATTTCGAAAATATTTGACGTGGAATGGATGTAAGGAACGTAATGTAGGCACTCTCATCACTGGGCAGTATTTGGACCGGATCCTGTCAATGTCCTTTACCGTAACTTCCTTGGTTTGCTGTATATAGCCCGAAAACATAGTATTATTGTGGTCCATGTCAACAAGATGGCTGCGTTTTTATTCTAATAAATTATATTAATGAAATGTTAATAAAAACGGCGAGTTACGCAATAAATATTATTTTAATTATGAAATACTTTATAACGTAATTTCGTTAATTATTTAGTTACAATAAACAAAAAAAATCGGTACCTAATACTCTACTTTTTATTCGAGGTATTTAGTAATCGATCTCGATTGTAACATAATCTATAGTTTAAAATATTCTCGGAATCACTAGATCAATATGTCTAGAATACGATAACATAGCATAGTGGAAAGAATGTAGGCGCTACCATAGTCTTGTCACGGTATCGACGAGAAAAAGTGTCGAGAAAACTTTGTCGCGGTGCGCCTGCGTATGCTAGGGCAGGTCAGCATTCGAATACTGTAAAAAATCTAATATCCTAAGCAAATGCCAAGCCAAGCCGCCTGTCAACAAGCGTGTTGACTATGGCAAATCACTATATGTGATACATAAATATAGACTGTTAAAATGATTTCCTCCGCTCCATTTTGCCGTAATCGGGGGGAAAAAAGATAATGAAAACGTCTATTTATTTATAACTGGTGCACAAAAAAAAAGAATACTCCGATAGTACTTCGATTGTAGCCTAAAAGAAGTAACGATAAAATTGAAATTGAAAGTATTAAATCTATTTTTAAACATAAAACTGTACAGTTCCTGGCTCGGAAAATATACTGCAACTTGACCTTCATACTCTTTTGATCGTTTTTCACTATCCCCAGTATTTCGGAATCACAGATATATCTGTTCGGAATACACCGACACTGGCCTATAACCTGTATATAAATGTGGACGGTCTGTGACGATTGAAGGCAGATTTTGAACTTCATATTTTATAATGTTTCATCATCATATCATCAACTGCCTGAAGACATCCACGTAGCCTCCCCCAGAACGCACTACCTTGAGCGGCTGCTCGCCTCCTGCATCCATCGGCTCCCCGCGGCTTTCACCAGCTCGTCGGTCCACCGAGTGGGGGGCCGGTATACGCTACGTCTTTGTTATAATGTTTGAGGTTCGACAACTCATCAGGTAAAACAGACAATTAAGTAAATACACAAACTTCACCAATTCAAATAAATACTTTGATTTCTCACCTTGAAGGCGTAAATAATGAAGGCCGATCCACTGATGACGTACATCCCTATCACTCTAGGGAAGAACATCTGAAATAAGATAAAACACCTTTTATTATTGTAATCAAATCGGCTTATTTTAAGATACAAGACTAGAAAGAGACAGCTGAAACACGCAGTGACGTCGCAAAGTACTACTTCATAGTACCTCATTACTAAGCTGTGGACAGTAGCTCTACAGCTCTACTTACAATCTCTGACATGTGACGTCACAAGTTACGAACTTCATACAAAGGTAGGTTGCTCTAAATGTTCTTTGTTTTGCAAGAAAAGGACAGGACTCCCCCTTCAGAAACTTTTAAAACATATTATTCCGACATTTATTTACTGTTTTTACTTGTATTTGAATTATTAAGTTCTTTTTTGACCTACTTTGAAAAACCAATATTTCTTTGTTCATCATGTAGCCCATACGGCGATCATATGACGCCGATCTCGGTCATTTATCTTTAATTATTTATAAATAGCACAACACAATAGAAAATTTTCTTTGTGTACGTTACATTGTTATTATTACCGTGTTACCTAATTTGGTGACCTTTTACGATTTGCATATCTTATCGGCTTAACCTACAAGATAGATAGATAGATAGATAGAAAATGCTTTATTGCACAAGATAATCAAGTACATAGGCGAACTTAATGCTAAGTAGCATTTTCTTCCAGTTAACCTTTGTGTAGTGTGGAACGAGTGGTAGTGCTGGTTGAAAAAAGAAAAAGAAAAGATTACCCAAAAGATGTGGAAATTTCGTATTTATTTATCAAAAGATTAAATAGGCTTGCGTCGTGCTATTTTTTTATTGCATAAATCAATAATATTCCTCAAAAAATAAACAGTCGTGAAAACAAAAATTAAATATCTCAAAAAATGACAAAGTTACAAGCATTTTAAAATACAGGAATAGAAAGAGACAGTTCAAACGTGCAGTGACGTCAGTTCTTGCTCCTTCTCTTCTGTGGTAGCTTAACAATTTACATACAATATCTTTGGCATGTTACGTCACTAACGTACGTTTTCATAGTAACTGTGGGGAAGCTACGTTTTGCGAGAAAGGGACAGGCGATGCCCCCTCCAGAAACTTCTCTATTACTCCGTGATTTATTTACTGATTTTACTATTTCTTCAATGATTGCATTCATTTTTAACCTACTTCTATAAAAATAATATTATGTTGTTAATTTTTAATAGCGGGTCACTAGCCTTTTGTAAATAAAGCCTACCTACACAACTTGTTACATATAAATATTTCGTATCTTGTACCCACAGATCCTATAAAAAAGTATACTTTGCTAAATAGGAGATAGGATAGTTTTTCCCCGGAAAATCGAGTTTCCGCGTGAATACTGTTCTAAATAAATCTTATTCCCAGGTATTTAAGACGTAATTTCGTTTATTCAAAGATTTTGAGCATCAAGGTTAAACTCATTATGATGATAAATATAATTCATTAATTTTACTAATTGCTCTTTGTCGTCGCTCTTATATCCTCGTTAGGTACCTAGTCGGATCTAGTTTTTACAACACAGGTCGTAAAGGTCTAGTTTATTATTGTTTGTCTCATTCTTGACTTGGATTCTAAGAACTTAATAATAAAACGTATGACAAAATCATTTTCTTATTAATATAAGGGTCAGTTATTGTGTGATAGTAATCAAACCCATAAAATGTACCGCCTTCCTAATAAATATTGCATAATAGCTACTCAGTGTTTTCTATTGTTTTATCTGTGTCTTTTCCTTTGAGAGAAACAAAACAAAAAATAGCTATTCTTCCACTACCCAATGTTTATTAGTAAAGGAGATAGATCCCAAAAATATTTCATTTGACCCCCCGTGTCTATCCATCCTCCCCTTTTCATAATGCTTAGTAACCAGTTACGTAACCACTGTCCTTTTGCACTCGCTCTTGTTTTGTGTACCTAGGCACACCTACGTAAAAAAATGAGAAGAAAATAATCGTGATGAAACCAATATGTTAGGCTAGTTGCTTTTTAAAGCGTAAATTAATAATATTCCTCAACAAATAAACAGTCGTGAAAACAAAAATTAAATATCACAAAAAATGACAAAGTTACAAGCATTTAAAAATACAGGAATAGAAAGAGACAGCTCAAACATGCAGTGACGTCGGCTCTTGGTCCTTCATAGTACCTCATTACTAAGCTGTGGTAGCTTTACATACAATCACTTTGGCATGTGACGTCACAACGTGTGTTTCATAGTAACCGTAGGGAAGCTCCACACGATCTCTGTTTTGCGAGAAAGGGATAGGCGATGCCTCCTCCAGAAATTTTAAAAGCTCAATACTCCGTGATTTATTTACCGATTATACTTATTTTTTTCAATTGTTGCATTCATTTTTAACCTACTTTATGAAAATAATATTTAGTTGTTCATTTTTAATAGCAGGCAACTAGCTTCTTCGGGGACATGTGTCATTGACCTCCCGCACCGCGTCAGCAGTGTGGTGGGAAGGCCCGTATCCCAGCTGGGTTAGCACGGACGGTAGACAAACTTGTCTTTCCCCGTTTTACGTCAGTTTCTTCATACTTGCTTGGAGCAAAACAGGGGAAAGACAGTTTTGTCTACCGGCCGTGCTAACCCTACTGCAGTGGGAACTTCGGCCTGATGATTATTATAACCATTGTACTTTGCCGGGAAAACACAGCAGAGCTGCAATTTACAAATGAATGATTTTAAAACGAGTCTATTTTTGTAAAGCAGAGCAAGAAATACAAGGATGTGTCTTGTTATTTTAAAGTGAAGTGAAGTGATTTTAAATTGGCTAGCTAGACCGCTCTATTCCGCCAACGAAGATCATGTTTTATTGACCTATCATTTGCGAGGATCAGTTTAATAACAATTCAAATTTCAAATCAAAGAACGTGTAAGGTTTACCTACCCGTTCTTTCGCATGTAGGTTATATGTACCTACGTATTCAATTCACCAAAATAATTGTGAAATCACCAATAAGAACGAGCCTTGAATGTCATTCACAATTGTGAACCGACTTCAAGGCCCGTTCTGTTTATAATCTAACGAGCTTCTTTATATTAATCCAACAGAGTTACCATTTTTTCCAAAAAATTGTCCTAAAAGTTTTCTAAAGTGCTAATACTAAAACAGGTTCCTTCAAGATTACTTCAGATGTCATCATCATCATCAACAGCGTGAAGACGTCCACTGCTGAACATAGGCCTCCCCCAGAGAGCGCCACTTTGAGCGGCTGCTCGCCTCTTGCATCCATCGGCTCCCCACGGTTTTCACCAGATCGTCGGTCCACCTGGTGGGGGGACCGACTTACTTCAGATGTAGTTCGCATGTTTTCCATTAAAAAATCTGATGCTTTAGATACCAAACAAGCTTACTGGCCATTCTGATGGGCAAGTCACCCACCATAGCCTATGGATATCTATAATACTAGACGTGCCACTGATAATATGCGTTGCTTATTCTATGATAATACTATTTGATCCTCCTTTTAAAACGCTGCACGTTGATTGATAGACAGGTACTTAAAATTTTCTAAAAATTCTACTAACCTGCACCATAGGGTTGTCAAATCCTCCCATAGCATAAGTCCAGTGGAGCGTGGGTAGGACACCATAAGCGGCCCAACCTATGAACACGCACATCTTGACTGGATAAGGCACATTCAGCCTGGGGATTTGTAGAACCATCGCCGCCACGAAAATGAGAGTCACCGATGTCATGTAGAATAACCGGAGCTCCTGGAATGTTAAAAAGAAATACAATTAAGGACTCTTCGAGTTTGGATTAACGGCCAGTTTCGTTAAACAGTCTTTAGATAGAAAGTAGACTAACTAGTCTACTAGTAGACTAGTCGGTAGACTAATCTGGGCCGTAACAATAATAAAAGCAAATCAAGTTAGCTGGATTTAAATCTATCGAAAATCTCTATCATACTTAGGGTTGGTCTAGTTTGTTTTGGGCATTATAAATATACAGGGAAGTTCGAGGGAGAACTGCATTTTATATTAAAACCAAAGATATAAGTCAATGTACAATTAAATGCACAAGAAGTCATACAAGCAACACTGCAATAGAATAAAAATACAGGGTAAGTAAGCTGAGAAGGTCATTGTCGTAGCAGTTGTTACAAAACGGCGGATGCGAGGCGCATACTTAAAGACCTAATTGATTCCACACAAAGAGGTGTAGCACCTTGTTTGTAAACTGACCGTGTTCTTGACCGCTGCACATGTTGCTAAACTGTTGTGAAGTTATAGGTACGATTTCACCATTATCATACACCCTTTTCACGGACATGATTCATGATGGTTTCAGAACTGCTTGACTGACATTTGCGCCACAGTGGTGCGTTTTTAATTGTTTATCTATTTCATCATTATCATCATCAACAACCTGAAGAAGTCCACTGCTGAACATAGGTCTTCCCCAGAGAGCGCCACCTTGAGTGGCTGCTCGCCTCCTGCATCCATTGGCTCCCCGCGGCTTTCACCAGATCGTCGGTCCACCGTGTGGGGGGCCGACGCTATATATATATAATACGCTGCGTCTTCCGGTTCGTGGTCGCTACTCGAGAACCTTTCTTCCCCTTAAAAATCTACAAAATCTATCTAGCGACCTAGCGAAAAAAAAATACGTGTCTTTATTTTTTAAATAACTTTTAATTAAACTAATAAAAACTGGGGGTAAATAATTTGATATGTTGTCCATTAATGCAGGTGTGGAAACTGATTCCATGGTTAAAAATACTGATGACTGCGAGCATCTCAAGACTTCAATCTACAAAAAACGCCACTTTTATTATACACACAACACATACAGAAGATTAGACACTCAAAAAAACAACTCAGTAAACCATTATAGTAATAATGGTGCTTTACCTTGGGCTAAGCTAACACATGACACTGAGCACTGAGTATTTGTAAGGCAGAGGTAGACAATGGTCAATGCAATCTAAGCTCCTCATATTTTTAATCACCACCGTATTTAACCCATTTTTACCGTTTAAGTTTTTCATAATAACAGCACGTATCCTGGCATAACGCACGCAGGTTGCCACATTCCCAAACAGACGGTATGTGCCTCAGTCGTGTCGCGGACATTTCAAGTAATTAACATATAAACAGTAAACAATCAAAAATGTAGACATTTTCGGTTACAGTATAAATAATAATGACGATGTTTAATGCAGGTAAGTACGTAGTTACTGTTACTTTATGGCTCGCCTAGTACCTATATGAATTCGAACTTGCATCGCTACAATACCCTAAACATGCGTTTACAGTTCTACCAACCATCTCTTTCACTCATCATCAGCAGAACCAGCTCAAAGTTCAGAGTTGATATCCTACCAGATCTTGTTAAATGGAGACCAGGTACCATCATTTGTACTCCCGATTCTAGCCTCTGAAGTGAAGTCCTTATCGGCTGTGATATGCCTGCCTATATCGCGCACTGTCAAATGAAGAATGATGTACGAAATAAGTACTTCTCAAAATGATCGTGCAAGAAACTGCCCGTATCCGCTTAACGGTAAAACTTACTGCTAATGTGTTGTGAGAGATACGGTTGTTTCACTGAGAACGCCTATAATAATAAGTAGCGATTCTGCTTTTGACAGTAGCTTAATACCTATGACCTTTGAGCTCTTCGAATAATTCGCTTCGCTAACGACTTTGCTAATGTACTGGGTTTGCACTTATACGGAAAAAAACGGGTAGTAGTTTTAGATTACTTACTTCAGCTTTTATCCTTTTTTTGACATTTGAATATTGTAAGCGATTGAAAAAGACAAAAGATGGTGTAACTAATCAAAAGCTACAACGCGTTTATTCATAAGGATGTGTTTCTAAGCTCGTTGCTAATTTAGTCGCAATAAGCTTCTTTCTTTATTCAGTCATCTCCAAACATTAAAAAATACGCGTCAAAATGTGTTGTGGTTCGATAGAACTGAGCATAATAAGGCAAGTCTTAGAACTGCAAGCGGAATGAATTATGCAACAAGCATTTCCTACAATCAGTCAGAATGCGGATACTGGTTCACTATTTCGTTAGGGTAAGAATAAACCGCTCGTGTCCTACATAAACATTAGAATTAAGATCCACCATCTAATGTAATAATTACTAAAGGCATCAGTTTTTAACCACTACAGTGAGGAATGTATAGGTAGTACACACACACACACACTTATATGCCTAAAAATAGCCTAACATTACTTAGGACTTCTCCGAAGGCAAGTGAAAGCATGCCGTTATCTTGCTCTTGTATATTATTGTTGTTGTACGCAACGGTTATACCTGTCGTTTATCGCATGCAACACCTTTCTCTTTTGATTGTCTTCTACCGTAGGATGCTATGGAATTTTATGATGTTAAAATCAATGCAACAGGATTCCTCGTCTTCCCTAGTAAATTTATTTTTATTTTAAAATCTTCCATAGTAACTAATACTCAAAATTCATACGGTTTTTCTATCAGCTTCAATCAAGTAACGTCCCATGGTAAATTAGTCTAGGTCTAGCTAGTAAATCATATTACACTCTGCTTTTTATTACTATTTCGAATCTAATGTTTCGCTGTCTGTTGATAACAACCTTTTCACGAATAAACGGTTCATAAAGACAGTTTCGAGCCCTGAGGAACACCACACCTGTACTAAAGTCTTCTACTTCTGTGCCTTGAGAAGCATATAGGGTACCCTTTTCACCTATAAACACCCAAATACATGCCCACGCGTGCAAACTCCGAGCCCGCGGCCGGGTTATAGTTGGCAATATAAATACAGAGATCATCAAAATTTTATATGCCCCCTACGTAACACAAAATATAACTTTAAAACTTATTTCCTTTAACAAATATATATTAATATTTTTTTGACTATACAAAACTCTTTAACTAGAGAAACGTCTTCAATTCAGCACTATTTTACTACACATTAATGGCTCCACGTTCGGTACAAGCAACCTTCCAAGAGCTTGCAATTTTCGTAATAGGACTTGTTATCTCTTGCACCTTCTCCAGTGTCAGCAAACTCTTCGCTAATACTGGCAGAAGTGGTCCCCGACACGTCTGCTCGGGTGTACGTGCGCACGTTACAGCTAGAAACGTTTCTTGTTCAAGTTTCAACATAATATAGGTAAATTTGTATCTCGTGATAGTATTGTCTTGCGGGCATTCGCAGTGGATGCTTTTTGCCGCTTCCAATTCGTACACGTTATTGACAACCATGATGGGGCATTCATGTCGGTCCACGGTAGAGTCATGCCAAGACGTAACTTCAATAGATGGTATTTCTTTCCCTCCGCAAGTACAGGAACGGTTTTCATTTCTGGTAAAGTTGTACTTGTACGGACATTCCCAAGCCGCTGAGTACGTTTCGTAGTATGAAGGTGTCGCAGTAAGTACCCAACTTTTTGTTTCTAAGATTTCTTGTAATAGGTCACCCTTGACGACTGCGATCGCAGATACGAATAATAACGTCTTCCACATGTCGGCGATCTAATTCCGCAGTAATATGAGGCTAAGTTTCTGAATGGGCGTAGAAATATTACGAATGAAGATCAGACGTTGAGTGCGGGTTATTTTATATTCTTTAATAATCAGTAAAAACTATAGGTACCTACTTATTTTGTAATTCTAGGGCACGTATAGTCAAAGGTTATCTACAATACAATAGAACTGCGTAGTAACAAATCCATAAGCTACATCTCGTCATTCATCATCATCATCTGATTTGTGACAGATTAATCAAAGCATCGCTCGTGTGTCACATTATAAAAAAATCTGTTGCAAATAAATAAAATTTCGTAAAATTCATCACTACCATTTTTGTCATTGACGAAAATGTTATCAACTTATTCCTTGCCACCGCTAACGCGGGCAACTCCGCGGGTCAAAGCTAGTATAATTATATCTAACATTCTGCAGTAAGAATGTGAAAGGGTTGTTAAGAATGTAAAACCAAATTTTATTCTACGTTTTACATTTTTAAAACGCTAGACGAGCTAGCTACTTTCATTACGAGTTTATTCGCTATCGGGTATGTATACCTAATATAAATAGTAAAATATTTATATGAAATCTAGCACAGCGCCACTAGGGGTAACTTTTTTTAATGTAAATGAATGACGTGACAAGTTAGTCGTTCGCCTGGTGTTAAGCGTCACAGCAGCCAACTAACTAAAATATATGGATTTCATACAACTACTTTACGATAGAGAGATACTGCTCTTGAAATAAGAGCTGGATATGTATGGTTAGAGTTAATTTATATCACGAGACCATTTTCTGAGAAGTATATAAATTGTTTATTATAGACAGGGCAGGGATATATTCCATAATCTCCATAATTCACAAACCAGCCCCAAGGCTTACAGGCGAGTTGCCAGTCAAACATAGACCTATAACGCTACAAAAAAGGCGCGGTCGCTCCGTTCATCAATTTTATATACTTCCTGTACCTATTTCCCATCTCACCATCTTCGAGTACACAAACGTTGAACATGTCTGTCACAGATTCACATTGAGTGGTTCAAATTACTTACATAATGGCACCAAAACGCGTAATACCCGCCCGAAGTGTAAATGGCGAGCAGTGACAGAGCTATGCCGAATAGATCGTACATCAAGAAGGAATGGTAGTCGTGCTCCGACCGACATGAAAACGTATGGTAGAGAGCAGAGAGCGCCATGCATATCTGTAACAAGCGGAAACATTTATTAACCCATTGTATCTAACCTGCACCACAGAACTATGGTATATTTTCTAATTAGACAAAGTAAACTGACACTTTCTCATGAAAAATACTGGGAAAAAAGTTACAGTTCACTGTGATTCATTTCGGATTAATGACATTTCATAAAAATCGTAGCTCTTGCCTGATTGTGAAAAAATGGAATATAATTAAATATTAATTGCGATATCAACAAAATAAAACAAGTTGTCATTTTTATTATTTAATATTTTATTCAGTATCGGATCGTCTTTACTGTCTAGCACCAAACCAAAAAGTAGTTGGCAAGAGTATTTCAAACTAACAGAGGTAGCATTGTTGTAGTGGCAAATTATAGTTCCGCTCTTTTGAACTGTATGAGCTGAATTAGATTCATCACTACGATTTAGATGATGGCAGCATTATTTTTACAAGTGACATTTCGATCTGCCAGTTTACTCCGTCTAATAAAAAATAGGGTATAAGCCTATACGAGCGGCCCAGTGGTACCCACTTGCCTACACAAAAAGCTAAAGGTCAATAGCATAACGCCAAACTCGCAATTTATTTGCACTAAGGTTGTATCATACGTCAATGTTTGTTTGCCATACTAAATGCGACACGAATCTTGCCATAATTAATAAGGAATCATATACCGTTGACCGTCATCGGTTTAACGTCAGAAACGACGAAACCAGTTTAGGGTGGAGATTGTTTATTGAAATGTTTTACGTCGTTGACTTTTCTTATTATTTATTTTCCGAGTACTCAGACTCCGAAGTTAACTCCTAAGTACCTATATGCATTACAATTTAGATGCTATTAAAATAACCTGAATCACCCGAGCACTGTAATTATTATTACGGTATAATCTTTAAAAATAGCACATAATATACTTTTCGTCATTTGGAAGGACAGTTCGTAAGAAATATTAAATCTGGCCTCCTGACCAAATATTTAAGAGCAAACAGAATTTACAACTTAATTTGCAAAAGGTGCTCTACATTTCAGAATACATGTCTTATAAAAAAATCTTTATTGACCTATCAGACTATTTGCATTTCCGCCCTTGCTCACAGTGTACTTACTTAGTAGTTATTGTAGCCTTAAGATCTTAGATATAAGTTGAAATTTTAGCTGGGCGTAGATTGCTAGATCCAAAAGTGGAATACGCAAAATACCCAAGAGTCTCGGAGGCCGAGTATTTTATAATCGTATCAATTCATAATCGAATCGAACGTTAAGTTTATAATTTCTCAATCGTAATTTAAATGGAAGTGCAAATATGTGCTATCGATCATTTGCATGACATTGGTTATTGCATACTTACTTTACTATAGGTATTTCATTTATCGATTATTTATTAAATATGATTAATATAAACGTATCCTTGAGATTCCTACGCATTTATTATTTAGTTGTGACGGGTAGCTCAATTATCATACATGTCGTGAGAACTCTGGTAATGTATTTAAATTACAATGTACGAGCACTTACTTGGTTATTAATTTATAACAAGAATACATAAATTCATATGGTTGCTTGAGGTATAAAATTGATACTTTCTGTACGTAGATACCGCTATCGCCAGTGAAAGCATTCAGTATGATTAGCAGCGTTTAGTTGCGCCAGCAAGATGCAGGTTTATCTTCGTACTTTTTATGATTGGTTTTAGAAAAAAAAATTTGAAAGTTCTGAAAGAAATCGCACTAAAACACGAATCGATAAGAAGACTTTATTAGCTAGCAGTATTTTTAAAAGTACCTACTTAATTTTTATTCTAAATTGTACCTACTTGTCAAACAAGTAGGTATATAATATAATGTATTAACAACTCAACTGCAACCTGTGCGGGATTCAAATGTGTGACCTCAATCAAATGTGTGCTGCCTGCGGCAAACGTAGGTAGGTACCTATGTCCTCACCTTACTTGATGCAACAACTTCATTCGACAACGCTCGAAGTCAGATTCATCAGGTCAATAGTTACTAGTCATGTCATTTACATCATTTTGCGCCAGAAACTACAAACATTATAATATGTTTTAAGCTGATGAGGCAGTTGCATTATCATAATTTCGCGCAGTCAGCTCATGGCGACGGGTTTTTTCTTATTTCACTTTCACTAGCGGCGGAGCAAAGGAGGTCGGTCCATCCATCCGAGCTTGCTTTCGAGACGTCCGGACGGCCAATGATGGTGTGGTGTGGAGGTTATTTCGTAACTTTGACGTCACAGCATGGTATTGCGATACCTGAGTACCTACATCATGTTGTGTGTACATAGATACAATGCTCTTACAGCAGCTTGTTTTCTAAACATCGATAACGCATATAATATCCTAATAGATAAAGTTATATTAACATTAGACGAATTAAATGTAGGTATCAACATATGTCAATACATGTGGTCATTTTTGAGTGCAAGGTGTTTGGTGACGAATTCAGTTGACGAGAGAGCTAAACTTATTAGGTGGACAAATAAAGGCCTAGCTCAGGGAGATCCGCTAGCACCATTGCTATTTAATTTAACTACGCACAAAATTTGTAAAGACATTGAAATAGTTGTATCACAGTATGCTGATGACTTTGTATTTTATATAAAAGACAAAGATATACATTATTGTGAACGCACCCTACAGAAAGCTCTTGATTTTATGATCGTAAAACTTGATGGTATGGAACTTAACCTGTCTACTTCGAAAACAAAGCTTTTTGTGTTTAGTAAAGGACGTAGAAGGAATTAAAACAACCTTAAACTTAGACCTATAAATATAGAAAACTATAAATATAAGTAGAAAAAATAAAATATTTAGGAATGTGGTTAGACCAGTCGCTATTGTGAAATAAACATTTAAAGGAAACCTCAGAAAAATCCCAGAAATTTTTAAACATATTAAAAGTTTTGGCAGGTTCTGGCTCGGGAATGCACCCTAAGCATTTAAGAACATTGTTACACATATCTTTGATTCGAAGTAGAGTAGAATTTGGCTGTATTTTGTATGACCACAGTGCAAACGTACATCTGTCTAAATTAGACAAGATGCAGAATAAAGCTTTAAGGATAATAGGTGGACTTATATATCACTTGGAGATCTATGTGTGTATACGATTTCGTATCTTATTACCCCTATATCTATTACTAGCAGCGCCCCGCGGTTCCACCCGCGTTCCTACAGGAACCGTTCCCGTTTTTGGGATAAAAAGTAGCCTATGTTTTAATCCAGGGTATAAGCTACCTCCATACCAAATTTCATCCAAATCAGTCTTGCTGTTAGAGCGTGAAAGAGTAACAAACATACACACATACACACATACGCACAAACTTTCGCCTTTATAATATTAGTGTGAAGTGTGATATGATGTGATGGTTGGGCTATTATTTGTGATATTTGATTCATTTAAATTATTGTGATATGGATGGACTCAATGCTCACTGCTGCACTAGTTTTCCTAATCGATCTAATTTATCGTAAATTAAAGTAACAAATTATTGCAGCATTACCAGGCAACGATCTTGCTATTACCTGCTTGTTTTTAAAAGCAAATAAAAAAAACTTACTAGAAAACAGGAGAAGAGTAGTCCAGCTACAATCCTGTCTGCGACTGTGGCGTGGATATTTATTATCACTAGATCGTTGACAGTCAGGAAAAACAGCAAGAAGAAGCCGAATATGTGAGTCCAGATGTTCATAGTCTCGTTCGTCCACCAGAATATGCTGTAACAAGATTAGTATATAAGAAACTCTATTTTAGTGACCTTAGCAAACAAGTTGAGGGTTACATTGAACTTAAATTGCCTTCCTAAAAGCCAGGGCCTAATTACTATCACGTCATACCTAGTGTGATTCCAAAAACCCTAAAGTGAATCGCTACAATTATACCTAAAACTTGCATTGTAGAGATTCACTTTAGGTCTTCAATGAGATATTATGAGGTGGTTCTCGAGTGGCGTGTATTTTACATTATATAGTAGTTGAACTTACTTAGTGGATAAACAAATTAGGTTATAGTGGCAACTTGGCAAGCGGAAATCCTAAAAAGAGAACCCCAATCGGACCCCAAGAGTTACATGCATTTATTGCAAGGTTGTCTCGAAGAGATCGCTTTGAGTGATAAGACCGCTCATTGATACACGTTAAGTTTTGGTCACTCAGTTTTAATGATTTGTGTGTTTCAATAAAGAGTTTATATTTATCTACAT
The DNA here is from genome assembly GCA_910589525.2 of Ennomos quercinarius. Lineage (NCBI taxonomy): Eukaryota > Metazoa > Arthropoda > Insecta > Lepidoptera > Geometridae > Ennomos > Ennomos quercinarius. Next base: position 5,142,369 of record OU342493.1, read on the forward strand.
AATCTTTAAAACTTTCTCTCACTAGTTCGAATGAATTCTGATACGCAATTCATTAAGTCTCAATGGTACTATTTTTCAGTTTTGTCTGTCTCTCTGTCTGTCTGTATCTTGGCTGAGCATCACGCCGAAACTACTCAATGTATTCAAATGAAACTTGGCATGATTTGAGTTCATATTACGAGGTAGGCTATAGGATACTTTTAATCCCGAAATTATTAGAGAATCACAATAAATAAAAGGATTATTGCCAACAGAATAAACCGATTTAAACCATTGGGCATGGTTAATTTACAAATGTACCTAATACAACAGCCTATAATTAATGTATTTAGAAATATACCTACCTTGTTTCACAGCAATGTATGAAACTCTATTAGCTTATACGTCACAGTCTGATTCCAGTGGCTGGTTGCTTAGTAGGTGGGCACAGACTAACCTACTATTGGTTGTACTATTATTTATTCTAAGTATACTATTGGGTTGTATTTTTATAATGTGTTCCAATATGGTGGAATCCACCAGTATGTGCAAGTGCACTGTGAGTGTGAGTGTGCAGTGGGAGTGAAACAGTAATAGAAATGTCCCCCTCTTTTCAGATCTTATTTTTATTCGAACACGTTATAAAAATACTACCCAATAGTATAGAATAAATAATAGTACAACCAATATGGAAGTGAGAAAGCAATATCTATTTTCGTGCTTTCTTCAGAATCGTTATTTTAATGACACGTATTATAGGTACCTATGGGTAGTTAAGTGGGTAAGGGCTTTTTAAGGGTAGGCAACGCACCGGCAATGCCTTCGGTGTTGCAGATGTCCATGGGCAGCGGTGACCACTTACCATCAGGTGGGCCGCCTGCTTGTTTGTCATGAAAAAACCTACTATTTTAATTCCCGTTTGCACTAAAGTTTGACAGCTCCTTATGTTCGCACTTATCTCTCTACGACGTACCCAAATGCGTTGCATTACAGTATACGTCGTGAGGTATAAGTCCGAACTTAGGAGATGTCAAACTCCGGTGGCAACCACGAACCCCGCCAACCAACTAGATGGGCGGACAACCCGCTAAAAACTGTGGAGAATCGTTCGGTACAAAAGGCGAACAGCTGCAAAGTTCTTTTAGGTAGGTACCACCGCTTTGCCAGTTATTCTGCCGCCAAGCAGTAGTGTCCCGGGTTTACTGTGTCCCGGTTTGTAGGGCTCTGTACCCACTAAAATTGAATTCTTCCTAAATAGTGCTGATGTCTCAGGATGACGTGCGCAGTGCAGTGTCATGCAAAACTTTGTAATTTAAAGTTCCGCACTGCAATCGTTATGTGCGGCCGTGTATAACTTCAGGCGAACGACTAGCTCGTCACGTCATTGTTTAACGTAAAAAAGCAGCCGCTCAAGTGACACTCTATGGGGGAGGCTAAAGTTCAGCAGTAGATGTCTTCAAGCTGATGATGACGATGATTATGATGATGACATGTAATCAGGCTCATTTTTGTTCGTTTATTTTTATTAGATAACATATTATGCATAATAATCTCCTAATATGCACATTTTATCATCACTAGATACAAAAAAATACTTATAATAGCTACAAACCCAAAAATAATGATCATTTAAAATAAGCTTTCTCTTTCTCAAACTATGTGTGGGATGACAGGTAGAAAATGCTTTTGCATTAAGTCCTCCTTTTGTACTCTTTTAGTGCAATAAAGAATAAAATAAATAAATAAGCTTCAAAGCTCTTGAGTAAAATTACCTTTCCCAGCACAGCTTTGTTGGTAATAATTTTCTATACCCATCTCTGATGAATGGATTATGTTGAAGATACTCTGGTGCTTGCTCATACTTTAGCAGTTTCCGATAGTTGAGGTACTCTTCATCTTCCTTTGTCAGATTATTGTTGTCTTCTTCAAGCTTCTTTCCTCGTCTTAGGAGAGTGCTTCCAGAACTAAAGCTGTCCGTTTGACAGTTGTCTTGTACCTGGTAACAACATATAATGCTAAGTAGTTTTATTTCGTTTTTTTTATCCGTTTACCTGATTTTTAAAAGTCTTGAGTGCACAGTTTTTATTCATTAATAAACTAATAAAGTGGTTTGCCATGATTAAGTAGTAGACAAGAATGCATTCATATTAGTAGACATAGATAATGGTACACCAATATAGACAATAGATTTCACTCTAAAATCACTGAGCAAATGAGACTTTTTGACCTGTCTCAGTGTAATAGTAAATTATTATTTTAGAGTACCAAGTGGCACACCAATAATTGTTATGGGTGGCTGTGACACTTAACATCAGGTGAAGGAGTAGCTTGTTACATCACTTGTTTATATAAAAGAAAAAAGATTATAGAAGAAACAATATACACAGTGACAGGGACTTTCACGAATCAGCAACACACACCACACACACATACCATATAGGTATATTATATTAGACATAATATTAAAAATGAAATGCTGTATGTTGGTTGGACTTGAGAATGGCTGGAGCCACAGGCACAGACCTGTGATAACTGTGGCTGGAGGTGGGCTGGAGCACAAGGCTATTTTTTAAAATGTTTCCAATGATTTCATATACGCAGAGTTAGATTTTATCAATCAATGAAATTTTTTTCTTCACATAATTTTTAGGCCAAGCCTCCAGTCCCCGATATAGCTGGAAACTGTGTTTCGGGACTTTCGAGAGAAAGAAATTATGTATCTCAAAAATTTGTCCGACTTTCGAAACTCAAGAATTTCGCCCGTTTTTGGACGGGATCTTTCGACCAAAAGTAGCTGACGCGACCGACATCGACAGATTCGTGTGTCGATTCGACACACAATCTGTCGGGTCAGCTAGTTTTATGGTTTTAGTTTACAATAAAATTAACACACTTACTTTTTCTATACTCATGAATTCTACGGTTTCTGCTTGGCATTCACTCACTTTTCTGGTCATAGTAATAGTCATTTTGAAAAAAGATTTTATTTCCTAATTCATAGATTCATTTATATCAACCGCACAAATTACACGAATCAAAAACTTGATGGTAATAATAAGTACCGATTATTTTTATAAATTATTTCCAGCCGAGAAATGCTAGGAAAATAAATATCTTTTAATCACATCATGAGATGTAGACGTAGTATTAGTTATTGCCTCTGTGCACATCAACAATAATTTATTTATACGTAATAAATTATTTACACTCGACAACAATCCATTCACCTCGAAAGAATTTCGAAACTGTTTTTTTTTTCTTTTCTTTTCGCTAATGGCTTTCTATCGTTTTGCACACAGATTAGAGAAAAAAAACAGTTACTCTGTGGTTTTGCAGCGATAATTCTGCCAATGTCAAGTGAATATTTTGTATGGGTATGTCACGTCAAAATCTTATTTTGTCATAGATTCTATTCCTGAATCTTAGATATTTTATGTAAATAAAGTAATGTCACGAAAAGTCACTGTCAAAGTGACATGCCAGTTGCTCAAAACATTTTTTACTTGTGAAAAATATTTTTATTAAATGGAGTTAAAGAGTATCAATCTTACTGATTAACAAGCAAAACTTTGCATACACAATATTAGTAGGATATGAAGTAAGATTTTGCAATTCCAAAGTTCTAAAGGTAAAATTTTAGGAAGACGTAAATAAAACATTACATACATTACTTAAGTTTTTTAACCAACCAGAAACCTTATAAATTATTCAGACAATCATTCTATAATTTTAAATCGAGAGATTTATTCATATTTGATCAATAGATATTTAGTTTGACCTGTTTTTATTATATTTTACATATTTTTCAATATATCTCGAAAAGTGCACGAAAGTAGCACCATGTGTCTTTGAAGAAAACATGGCATATCATGGTATGATAACATCATATAAATCCCAGAACGAAAACGAAAAAATGTTTAGATCCTCTACAGTCTTACCAGTCTATTAAAATATTTTCTACCAAAAATCGATTTCTTTATCATAAAATTTTATATATCAGATATAATGTTAAAATAGATGTATAAAACGATTTTTATTTTATAATTAAGCAGGTTATGACTAGACAAATAATATTTAATATTTTTTTGGTCAAATATAGTAACCTACCTTTATAAAAGATGTTTTTTGCACTGATTGATTGATTTTAAAATTTCTTTATTAACATAAAAGTACATTTTTGAAAGACTTAGCGTTAGCGTCTAAGTTACAAATTAATCTAAGAAAAAACTAGCTATGGTTTTGTAGGCTGAGGGCGCCTCTTAAAACTAACTAGTTTTTTGCACTGTTATCCCCTTTGTTTACATAAAATATCTAAGATTCAGGAACAAGATATAGTCAAATTCAAGGTCACAGAGTGCACACGATTGTTTTTTTCTCTAACCTGTGAGAGTGCACCAGTATTGACACAGAATTCCCACTAGTAGAAATGTCGTGCGCGTGGCCGCCTAGTTGTTTCTTGCTCCCACACGAAGTGCTGCCTGAATCCCAAAATTTTGGGTAGATAATGGGTGATTTCGTTGGCTCTATCTATACAGTAATTTACCTTGATACCTACAATTTATGCTTTACCAGTGTTTATTGTTTCAAATTTTTTGTAAAAACTAAAATGTGTGGTCAGGTGGGGTAAGTGAAACGAAGGAGTACCTAAGTGAAACCCTATCGTAATCAATAAATCACGCAGTATAACTCTATGCTATGTGGCGAAATAGTTTCAATGCTCTAGCACAGGTGTCCACGATCTTTCTGCAAGGTCATAAATTAAAAAGAAATCAGCTATCGTTTAGTTTACAAAACACAAGTTGGCTGATGCCATGAAGCAATTTAATAGTTTTTATGAACATTTTTACATGAAAGTAATGCATGAAACGGTGCGTAATATGGGGTTAGCTTTGCAGTCACAGTCGCCACAGGTGATAAAATCAATCAAATACCTATTACATTACAAATGTTATCGTCACATTTACACATACATTACAAATGTATGTGTATATGTCCGATGGCCAAACATCACGTATTTCCCATAAACACCTGAGCCTCGTTTTATAAAGCTACAAGTCTTGTACTTGTAGCGAAAAACTGGCAACACAGCCAATAAAAAGTGAAATAATGCGTTTTAGACACAGTAGTCATTTGTTTTATTCTCTAATCTGTGGTTTTAGACAACAGGTTACAACACAGAATTCCCACTAGTAGAAGTCTATTTCGCGTGGCCGCCTAGTTGTTTCTTGCTCCCACACGAGGTGCTGCCTGAATAAGAACGTCTCCCAAAATTTTGGGTAGATAATGGGCGATTTCGTTAGCTCTATCTATAGAGTAATTTATCTTAATACCTAGAATTTATGTTTTACCAGTGTTTACTGCTTCTTTGTTGTAAAAACTAAAATGTAAGGTCAGGTGGGGTAAGTGAAACAAAGGAGTACCTAAGTGAAACCCTATCGTAATCAATAAATCACGCAGTTTAGCTCTATGCTATGTGGCGAAATGGTTTCAATGCTCTAGCACACGCGTCACACAATCTTTCTGCTAGGTCATAAAATAAAAAGAAATCAGCTATCTTTAAGTTTACAAAACACATGTCGGCTGATGCCATGAAGCAATTTAATAGTGTTTATGTACATTTTTACACGAAAATAATGCATGAAACGGCGCGTAATGTGGGGTTAGTATTTGCAGTCACAGACGACACAGGTAATAAAATCAATCAAATACCTACTACATTAAAAATGTCATTGTAAATGTCCCATGGGCGAAAATCACGTATTTCACATCAACAGCTGGAAAACGTCTAGTGCTGAACACAGGCATGCCCATAAAACGCCATTTTAGCCGCTAATTATAGGCAGGTTTGCCATAATCACCTCGCTTAGCAAGTAGCTTGTCATCGCAGAAGATTATAATGTACCAAGGAGAATGCTACTGCCCATTCTCTGGATAGCCCCTTAGTCTGCTCTTATACGGCACCCAAAGAAAGAGATGGAGATTCTGCGCTAATAAAGTGATACCTGGCAGCTATTATTATATAAGTAGGTACCTAATATAATGACTGCGGGTAACAGATAATAAGAACAAAACTGTCAATATAGTCAACTGCAAAATAGTCAAACGCCAATGTCAACCTACCGTCAGAATATTGAATCGGAACTTTTCTGTCAAAACCGTGAACCATTTTTGAAGTGATGTGTGTGTGTGTGTGTGAGGGTTTGTGTGTGTGTGTGTGTGTGTGTGTGTGTGTGTGTTTTGTTTCATTAACGCAAATTGAGTTTTCAAAAATTATTTTCTTGAAAAGTATTTATTGCCGTCATTTGCCATGTCAGATTTAGGCTTTCTATGTGTAAAAAAAATTAGCGTCCTAACAGAATTCACAAAGTGGATAGATGTGCAAGTATGTTTCACTTACCCCACCTGACCTTAAATATAAAATGATATATTTTACTAAGTTAAATCAAGCAAATAAATAGCTAATATACCTACAAAAGAATTTTTTCCGACTTATAAACATTTGCAAATCAACATGGTACCTAGCTGGTTTTATGGGAAATTAAAAATCATAAACTGGCAGTACCTTGACAATGAAACTTTTTGGTTAGGTATGGTTATTTTATCCATTAATTAATCATTTAGCTATTTTTCTGTTTAGCTGAGGACTTGTTATTACATGAAATGTAACGCTGTATTTATATTTTTCACAATAAACACTTCTAAAAAGGGAAAATAGACAAAATAATGGCTACTTACTTATGAAATGTTATTCCTTCATATCTACGCCTCAGTGCGACTTCTGTTGCTTAAAATACTGCAACCACCCACTGCACACACATTATTTCTCATATATTTGTTGCGTAGATCACCATTTAAATAGGATTATTTCACAAAAAACAACAATTTCAAAAATTGTTAACCTGTTTGGCTTAGATCAAACGAAGCCAAATAAAAAAACCCGGTAACGGTGACAAGGACCAAAGATATTACGTTCGTCTGTTTTTTGCTTAGTACCGAATGTATAGCGCTTTCCTTGTTGTCCACGAATGACGTCATATACTACGGTTCTACTCGTACATATTCAAAGGGTTACAAGCTACATCCCCCGATATATTGCTTTACTCTATGAATTACAAGCACTTGCTCTTAGACCATAGACAATCCATAGTGTGTTTTCATTTTTAAAATGTAAAATCGAACAATGAGGCTTTTTATTAAAAAAAAGAAATTGTATTTTATGCATGACCCAATAGATAGCGCCAGTTGTGGTTTTACTAAAATCTGTCACTGTTACTGTTTTAAGCATAGACCACAGGTTAGAGGAAATGTGTCACGATACTGACTGACAACTTCAAACTCTTTCGTTTATTTTTTAGTTTCGTTGTGGGATACCTCGGCTTTATTTTGGATCATAATATTAACGTTGATCTATCTCGCAGAACTACTGTACTTCAATTTACTTAATAAGAACGCACCATAGACTACTTAGGAGATACTACAGGCAATGTACTCGAAGTCCACCCAACTGAATTTGACATTTCTTCTAAGCATTTTCTTATGTTTAAACTACTCTGTGGTTTGAAAGGTTTAAACTATTTACTTACAGTGCCATTTAGGAAAGAAGCGGAACTAGTGTTTTTTTTTTTTAATAAAACTCCTCATTGTTTTGTCTTTACAAGTGTGCGGAACTACAATTTGTAAAGTTTTTTACCTGACTAAAGAGCTAGGTAAAATGAAGTACAAGTTTAGATAAATGGTATATTATTATTTATTTATTTGTAGTAGCCCAGCAACCCAGCAAGAAAGTTCCTTTTGTATGTAGCCCAGTCAAATATATAAGCTATCTACTGGTGATTAGCGTTATGTGCTCTTTGCTGGTGGTACGACTGGTGGTACCACGGCACGGTTACTAAACAAAGTACAGAGTATCTCTATCTAGTTTGTGCTAAAGTATCACAAACGTAAAAATGGTGTCAACCTCTGAATCACAGATTAGAGAAAAAAAATTATCGACTATGAGGCATTTTATTTTAAAAAAAACACTAGTTCCGCTTCATTTCTAGATGGCGCTGTAAGTACATAGTTTAAACCTTTCAAACTACAGAGTAGTTTAAACATAAGAAAATGCTTAGTCTACCTACATAGAAATGTCAAATTCAGTTGAGTGGACCACGAGTACATTGTCTGTAGGGGTCTGTAGTATCTCCTAAGTAGTCTGTGGTGCATTCTTATTAAGTAAATTGATGTACAGTAGGTCTGCGAGATAGATAAACGTTAATATTATGATCCAAAATAAAGCCAAGGTATCCCGCAATGAAGCTAAAAAAACGAAAGAATTTAGAGTTGTCAGTCAGTATCGTGACACATTTCCTTGACTTGACTTGACTTCTTGATTATGGCCTCTGCGACGGAATGATGTCGCAATTTCGCCAGTGTCACGTACATTTCCTTTAACCTGTGGTCTATGCTTGAAACAGTGACAGTGACAGATTTTAGCAAAAGCCACAACTGGCGCCATCTATTGAGTCATGCATAAAATACAATTTCTTTTTTTTAATAAAACACCTCATTATGCCTGTGTCAGATTCGAGAGATCAAAAAGGTAAACAAAGAAATGTCAAAATATGTCAACGTCAAAGTGACATTTAAGGGGGTCTACCTTTCCACCATTCTTCCCATTAGCGGAAAGAATGGCTGCTTTCTCTGTCTACGGCGGAAAGGCATCACGCTAACCCATGGAGAAAATAACCGCTTAGGCTGCCCAAACACGATCAATAAAATTGATCAATCTTTCTGATTGATCAATTTTATTGATCGTGTAGGGTTAGTATTGGTCAATGTTTTTTGGTTTACATTACAGTTGGAGAAAACATTGACGGAAGTGGTCTCGTCAATATTATCGTTCAATAAAATTGAACGTGTATGGGGGCTTTACGCTGAACGCTAAGCTATAATAACTCCTAAATGTATGGGAAATTACGTGGAAATTACATTGCCTGCAGGGACTTTTCCGCAGCTAATGTCATACATAGCTAATGTCATTCTCATACATTTTGAAGTTAGCGTGAGGCGTTAACGCCTCAGCTGGCATCTTTGCTAGACCCCAAGGACCTTAGCGTAGCGGTTATGTACCTATTCTTTCTTAGGGAGTCCCTAACCCCCTAATAGGGAAGTTATGGGCTTTCCGAACCTAAGTTCCGAAATTCTGAATGGACACAAAAATCCATGATGGTGGATTTAAAATGGCAAACATTTTGAAAATTTATGCAATTCGGATTTTTATATATAAATGCAAGCCACCAATACAATACCTCTTATCATCCCATAATTATGACGTTTGATCAAACATCAAACTTCCACCTAACCACAAAACAGATACCTAACTCATAAGAATTTTAATAAAATTGTTTTGGGGGGCCACTCTTTTTTATGCAGGGGCCACTTTTTTATTTTTTTGTAATCACCTTCGTAAGTCTTCTATATATTTAGTTATAAACCCGTTTGACTTGTAGTATCCGAAATCCATTGGGGTAGGTACTCATGTTCAAAGATGCCTTTCCATTAACGTTAACGCCTCACGCTAACCTCAAATTGTATGGAAATGGCATTAGCTATGACATTAGTAGCTTTTCCACATGCACTGGAAAGGCATCTTTGCTAGACCTCACAGACTACCTGCTAGACCCCCTTATCCCTAAAACCCTAACCCTAAGATGACTGGATATTGATAAATCCATAGATCATAAAACATTATAATATAGTATTATGTCTATGTGTAAATCGTTATCGTACCTACTAATCGTAGTATTTTATATTGTACAGGTATCATTATCTATCACATTTCGCTATGTAGATTGAATAGTCAAAGAGATAATGTAAATGATAGATTCAAGGAAACACGTGTTTCATGTTGCAATTTCAACATGCAGAGCAGTGTCAGAAATGGTTCTTTCCAAGGAAGCTGAACGTATATTGGTTCCTTCTCAAAAAATATTGTCTCCTCTGCATATTCAAAAATTATAAAAACAAGAAATAGATGTGCAGGTACTCGCACGCACTCCCAGAATTTCCACCTGGGACAGTTTCAAATTGCAAATTAGGTAGTCCAAAATAGCTGACATACCTACTGTAATGAATATCCAAATAATCCAAAAATAGCGCCTATCCAGTATCCATCGAGTTCATCTCTGACGACACGTCCGGTAACCATCAGGGTTGTAATCTCGAAAAATAAAATATAAAATACGTCTAAAACCTCACCATTAGTGATTCACAAATTACAATAATTAAGTCTTCTTATTGAATATGCTGTAAAATCCCCCATTGATTTTTTGAAACAAAATACAGATTTTTTGCTAGTTAAAATTATATATTATGCTAAAAAGATGACAACATTATTTTAAAGTTTCAGAACGTTCTTTGAAAATGGTCGATTTTCCTGTTCACCGTTCTCCATTTGCTCGAAGTGCTTAATTTTTTTAAATACCGTGCTCTGATTTTATATCTATCGTTTGATATTATAAGTTAATATTTGTTTTCAATAATGCATTTAAAGTTTTGATTAAAGTTGAAAGAAATAATAATTTTTACATAAAACGACTTTAGGTGGTACCTATTGCGTTCAGTCGGGCTCGGGAGCCATCTTGCAATCTCTAATCAAAGGTCCTTGGATCGCAGTTTCGTTGTCTAGTTGAAAGTCAGTTTATTCCATCATAAAATAATCAAATGGCGTTAAAACGAATTAATAGGGTACGTATATTGTTATTAACATATGTATTTAGTAGTTTCAGAAGATGTTGTAGTGAGTGTTGTAAAATTGGTATCAATCGTCGTAGTGAATGTTTCGTCATTGTGAATACCTATTATCAAATTTTCTTCTGGATAATTCCGTGTGCGCAGTGGATTTACACCCCTTTTGAACAATAATTCACCCCCGTTTATATTATGGATCGATTATCCAGATAACTGTGATTTATTTGTCTAGGTAGGTGACAACTTTGAGCACACGGTGTACATAAAATGTCGGAATTATGTGCCAATTTTGAGGTTTTCTTGTCATCATTGGCATCTGTGATGTGAAAATATGTTAGATGGAGTCTCGTGGTCCCTCTATGTGATGGAAACCAGTGTTGTGGGCTCGTCTAACACAGTTGTTTTGAACAATACATTCGACCCTCGTTTTTACGTATAGTGATGATGTGACAATGTCTGAGTGGTTTCTATTGTTTCCTGTATTGTTTTGTACACATGGTATTTTGCTATTCAGGAATTACAAGACCTGGGCAGAGATCCACCAGCACAATGCTCGGCAGGCCCACACGGTGAAGATCGTAAGTACTTATTGATCTACTACCTACTTATTTTTTGTGACTCATTGTTGTTGGATAATAATAATTCTAAGTGAGAAACTGTCTCATTATATACTATGGAGACAGATAATGTGCTTAGGTGTTCACCTGTATTGATTATCTTGTAATGAAGAAATGTACTACTTACATATTTGTTTGTTATTTGAGTACTTTATCAAGATTTGACAATAAAGTGTGAAAATTTTATCAAAAGCATTCAGGTTATAACATCAACACAGTTCAACACCTCAAAAATATAATCTCCTTCCATGTTCAAGTAAAATATGTCCTCTGCCAATATTTTTAGAATATAATAGTCATTGTTATGGTGTTCAACCTAGTATGAATGTCATTTCACCAGTCAATGACCTTGTACAGTTGAGAGCTTATTATTATTTTTTCTTTGGATAATTTTGGATTCAATCTTGATTATATGCATGCCGAGTCAACTGCTCACCTGTTTTTCTTGTTGCCATGCTTACTTTGAAGAAAACAAGATCCATAATTATGCAGAAGGAAAAGATAAGGCTTGTGTAATTCTAATTACATCAAACTTGAAGTAAATATATTTGGGTAGTCAGTGACTTATTTGCATCAACACACAGTACCTACTTATTTGTTCAAATTCTAACAAATTCATATTTTTATTACAGTTTTCCACTGGCAAGCCACAATTATGGGACCAGTAAGTATTCTTTTATTTGCATCTATTTATCTCCAAAAAACTATGTCACAGTTTCACTGTTGATAACAATACTTTCATTGAGAGATAACTTGCAAATTTCTGGTTGTTGGCTCTATTAAATTGCTTGGCAAGTATACATTTACTTATATCTAAATGGCACAAAATGTAAACATCTATTTCAAGTTTTTAATAAGATTATATTGTAATTATTTATGGAATTGATGACATTGTTTTTATATTAAGACTGAATTTATTTAGATTAAAAAACAAAGCAAGTAATAATTGCGTTCCCTAGCAGCAAGCCAGATTCTGCTTCACCCCCCACAACTACCCCATTTTTGCTTTTCCTGTCCATTCTGTGGAGTGGCAACATAACTTCATCTACGACCTACTCTACACCTTTTTGGTAGTGTTTTACTGTATATGAACAATTGAACATGTTAACTGACAAGGTTGAAGGTTTTGGCATGCTGTGCCGGGATTGGGAACTGGCTTTAAAGTAAGGCAGTTGAAATACTGCTAAGAGCTTGGCAACTGTTTGTTACCTTGAGTGTGGTAGCTAGGCAGGCAAGCATTAGTTTATGCCCTACCATCATGATCTGATTTCATCACATTTTTTTCCCTTTATTAAATGCTGAAGATTATTGCAGGATTTGAACCCACAATCACGTAATCCTACACAATGAAATGGTTGTGCTCTAACCAGAGGTTGAAATTTTATACACACAGCATGCTCTACTGCCACCTAACAAGTTAAATATTCTTTAGAAGATTAGGAAAAGACTAAATGGAGTAACATTGCCAACCCCCATGTTTCTGAATCAACAATCTGATGCTGCAGTGACACTGTTTTGTTATTGAGATAAGTATCTTTAACACACATTTTGTTTATTTTCAGGTTGACAGTCCTTATCAAGGAGGCGTATTCTTCCTCACCATACATTTTCCAACAGACTATCCGTTCAAACCACCAAAAGTTGCATTCACAACACGTATCTACCATCCTAATATAAACAGTAATGGTTCCATTTGTCTTGACATTCTGCGTGCACAGTGGTCACCAGCTCTAACCATATCCAAAGGTAAATACAAAAGCTTTCTTTCTTACAAGTAAAACGGGATAGTATTTTAGTACCAATTGAGTGATTTGTTTATGTTGATGCATACACAAGTTACTTGCTAGCATCATTTTTCCAATTGGATTTCTTATCACTTAATCTGTTATCTGATATTGACTTTGCTATTAGTAATTCATGTATGTACAGATCAGGAATTTCACAGATTCCCAACTATTATTAGTACACAAAAATTTAATGCCCTAACTAAACATTTGTTCCATTCATAGATTGCAAGCATTTAAATATCAGACATACCTATGAAGGGTGCCAGGCAAATATGATTCACATTTTAGTCATTGCTATTTCAAGCAAACTTATGATTGTGTTCAAAGGGTCTGAATTAAAAACGATTGCTCTTACAAACAGTTATTTATACTTAGTCAGGTGATACTTTTGAGGAAACAATTTTGAGCTTTCATGTCATCCCAACAGTGATGAACAGTGTAATGATGAAAGTGGTTCAATAGTAAACCACAAAATAACATTTCCTTAGTTAAGTTCTAAGTTTCTATAGATTCAGTAAATACTGCATAGAGATTCATTTTAACAAAAATGGTACATCGACTAAATTGTTGCTGCAATTGGTCGTAGACATAGAAGTTAAGATACCATAACACATTAAATGTTGAAAAACTAAAATTAGGCTACCATACCTATTCTTTCTTTGATTTCTCTCATTACATATGTGTTGTTTCTATGCAAATAAATGCAAAGATATGCTAACAATATTTAAACATGTTAACACAAGAATAACATTGTGATTTCTCCTTTTCAGTGTTGCTCTCAATCTGCTCACTGCTATGCGATCCAAACCCAGATGACCCTTTGGTGCCAGAAATTGCTAGGATCTACAAAACTGACAGAGAAAAGTACAATGAGCTAGCTCGCGAGTGGACTAGGAAGTATGCCATGTGAGAGTCAATTGTGACATCCGAAACATACACACACATCGCCACAGCCCGGGCCCGACCCCTCCCATTCCTTTCTCCCTTTCTCCCCACTCCCCACTCCTCTCTCGTCCCCATCAACACCAAATTACTGGAAATGTGTAAAATATCCATGGTCACTTTAGGATCTGCTTAATTTCTGTCGTTTCTGGTAATTATAACGCGAATTTATGCATCTTTAAGTAAACTCTGTACACATGTGCAAATATACTTTGTTCTATCTAATAAGACATTTTCTATAAGTGCAAAATTACTTTCATTTAACTTTAATGTGTCAGTAGAAGTCTCACTCCTTAGTTGAAGTATGAATATTAGTTAAATTTACATTGTTTGAATTTATGTAATTCCTATAACTATTTGTACTTTAACTAGATCTAAATTGCATTGTGGAGCTGTACAATAGCCATATAATTAGGAAATGGAGCGTTCCTTGCTATTCACTTGTCTGATTCACTTAAGAATTTGTCGATGAAAATGTAAGTAATGCTCATAAGTGTTAAGAACATTTTGGGTAATGTAAGTAAGTGGTATTACAAAATGAGCTCGTTCACAGAGTCGAGTGAGTGTTATTTTTTTTTACTAGAAAAACAACTTTTTTTAAGTTAGTAAATGTAGCGTGCTACAGACTGTCGTTGATCGGTCAGTTTTCTTTCATCCACAATATTTAAATGGAAAACGCTCCAATAATAACAACTTGCAGTATAAATTACAGTGTATCTCTTAAGGTAAATAAGTTACGATTAATCTAGTTTTTTTTTCAATATGGCGATCTTTATATTATAATTTTATCTAATATATATTGTGGTTGTAAGGATCCGTGAGTTGTGATTTCCACGAGCCTCCCATCCATTTGTCCTTTCCTTATTTCCTGAGCGTTTTGTCGCGAAGTGATTGAGTGTCGCGGCACAAGTGGCAGAGCGGTGTGTCGGTCGTACGCTGCAGGCGGCAGGAGGAAACGTTTCTTCACTCGGATAACAATAAGGAGATTAAAATTCAAAGCTTTTAAAATTGTAATCAATCGACAACATGTACTATTTTAGCTTCACTAAATTGTAAGAAACAATAAATTATTGTGTATGTAAATAAAATCTTGAGCTTTATTTAGGCAGTTTCCTAGTAAACACTTGAATAGCAGTTTTCTAAACTTTTGTAGCTTGGCAAAGTTCCTGGGTGGGTCGATGGCCGACATTTGATTTATTACATCTTGGAAGCTTCCTGTTGTTTTCGACAAACTTAGAATCTAATACTTACATCACTTTGTTTAAATATAGTAAAAAATATCCTTCAATAGCTCAAGGATTTATTTAAAGGTTTTATTCTATTGCTTATGGTGTTGTTACTTTCAGTCCATATTCATACATCAATTCAAATCCAATTCTGTCAGCAACAACATGCATTCATTATTCATTGATTCTTTATAACCCGCAACATTGTTTTTTAGGCGTTAGGTGACTTTAAACCTTGCAGATAGTTCTTTCCAGAATGCCTAACATAACACGAAGGTTTTGTAGTTACTACAATTTTATTTAAAACAATCGATAAGAGGTAAGCTCAGGTGGATAGCATGCAATGGATTCCGTGACAACTATTCCAGTGGTCATCATATCCATGTGGGACTGCAGGACGTTGAGCTGGGTTCTTAATGAAAAAGTTCAATTATTACTATTATTTGCAGAATTCCCTCAAGGCTAATGACTATTAAATTCATGCAACATGATGTCAATTTTCCTGTTCATCATGGGCTATTATTAAAAAATAGTTATTTACCACTTTAAGTGTAGGTACTTTGAAATGTAGCGAGGGTTCAGCCACGCACATTGCCTTATACAACAAATTTCGTTCGACCTTTTACTGAAGCTTGCCGATGACGCGCGCTCGGTCGGGGCCAATGCGTCACGAGAGGCGTTGAGCTGTTGAATCATTTATCAGACAGAAAGATAGATTTTTCTCGTAAAAGATTACTAATTGTTGAGCAGCGCAAGTACGTTTGGAGAACTTGAAAGCGTGATTTATTCAGTCATTACGTACATATACCCTAGGGCTATTTTTAAGAAAGTAATGCGCCATAAACATGTTCTTATCTCTGAATAAACTGCCTAATGAGCAGCTGCTATGTTTGTTTCTGTCGGGCACAAGCCTATTTGATTTAACTAATCTGAATTGCACTTTGCTGTTCTATAATATTTTTTCCATGTAGTGTAGTGACTAGTGCTACTTTCACCAAATAGGATGTTGAGAAAATAAGGGATAGGTAATGAAATAAATTCTAGACATTTACTCTTTATTACACATCAAAATACAAGTAGGTACATAATTTACAAGGCACAAAAGTACTAAAATCTAAAATTACAGTTCAGTCGTTTCCATATTTTTTGCATTTTTCATTTGCTCCAGTTGTTGGTAAAAGTCGTACTTCGCTTGGTTGGTTTGAGGTTCTGTTTCGTTAGATTCGATGGAGGGGAAAGCGCCGGTGGTTATGAAGTAAGGTTTTTCGTTGGACAAGTCTTGGTCTACTGCGTTTTCGTCGAGGGAGTCTCTGTCGGATCGGCTGACTTGGTCGTCTGTTTTGTACCAGTCGTTTTCGTAAGCGTGGAGCC
Organism: Ennomos quercinarius; assembly: GCA_910589525.2. Classification (NCBI taxonomy): domain Eukaryota; kingdom Metazoa; phylum Arthropoda; class Insecta; order Lepidoptera; family Geometridae; genus Ennomos; species Ennomos quercinarius. Next base: position 5,159,022 of record OU342493.1, read on the forward strand.
ATATTGGGTTGGATCCTTTTGTACTGTGCTTGTTGGTGTTAGGAACTCTGCCCCCGGAACTGCGGATCGTCATGTCGGACTCGCCCGCGGTCGGTGACGCTGTAAACAAAGCGATACGAACGTGATAAGAGGAATGAAATGAAAATAGACGGCAATGACCGGGGGAGATCGTGACTGATTGCAACCCAACGCATGTCTGCTTTTTTGAGTTGACTAATTTTAAATGTGTTTTAGTTTTGTACAAATTAGTAACTAGTTTAACTTTGTCATAGAAACGGATGGGTACACAATATAAATGCTATGGGGGTTGATGAACTTTGGTAGTCCACACAATGTAAATTCGTAAGTTACTAAGTAGAGTGTGATCCTAACTCGATGGCGGCTCCGAAGTGCTCTGCGAACCCCCCGCACCATTGAGCAGCCGCGATTGAGTTTGAATCGCACTATATTTCGTGTTGATTTACGTGTGACTAAACAGTTCTCGAATTTTGGCAAAAGCAAGTAGTGGGTGTTGGATTGATCTAGAGATCAAGGAAGAACCAAGTAGTACTACTAATTAGTACTATTACTTGTCCAATAATTTGAGTGAAGAGACAAGATACATGAGTAGAGTATATTAAATTTGCTAGTGAATTGGGTTCAGTTAGTAAATAAAATATATCGCCCATTGGACTTTGCTTTCCGCCTTTCCGTTCATATATAAGTATTAAAAACTCAGAGGATTTGAGGAAAATCTAATTCTACTTTAAAAACTACGAGGATTGGAGGAAAATCTAATTCTACATTAAAAACTCGGAGGATTTGAGGAAAATCAAATTCTACTTTAAAAACTCAGAGGACTTGAGGAAAATCTAATTCTACTTTTCAGAAGTCCTCATTTTGGAATATATGAAAAAAGACTATGTTTTTTATAACTTCTAACTGAACTTATTTAAAAAACCCAATAAAGTATACATACAATAAGCAGTAGCAGTGGCTGCCTTCAACCTCCTAACGTAGTCGGCTCGCTGCGACAAGCACGTCATGATGGAGAGTATCAGGAGAACAGCCAGAAACAGCGCGGTCCAGACCAGCCAGAACACGGTCTGGTTGCTGGACAAAGATTCGGCCATCAGCGGCTGGTACTCTGCGGGCTGCGTGTCTAGGACGTTGAACTCCTGGGAGGTAATACACGCGCCATTTTATGAAAAGGGAAAGAGCGGACGTTTCTTTAGCTAACTCACTCTCTACATTCGGGAATGAGAAAACAATGTTCTGTAGCTTACTAATTGTAACTAAATTACGTCAAAACAGCTTTTCCAATAGTGTTATTAATGGCGCGAGGAAAAGGCTTTTGATAGAGGGCGATTGTATGGCTATCTCACCGCAACGCAACGGCTGAATCGATTTTGGGGAACATTTTCACAAAGATTGTTTTCACTACTACTACTGAAATAAACATATATAATTATGATAACTTTTATCGCGGAATATAAAGTTCTCGCGGGTAAACGTGTAACCCCGTGAGGCGCTACTAAAAAAATGAACAAAAAGTAAAAAACTGAAATTGCTGCAAATTTTTAGTCAGTAAGCAAACAAAGTATACATCTTGTTCCACCAATAGAAAAGTAGGAAAATTAAAGAAAAAAAAATCTACCTTGAAGAGTTCATCCAACTGCTCAATATTCTTGTCAACAATCTTCAACACTTGTTCCACCTCCAAAACCGAATGGTCATCACCATTCACCAAATGTAAATATAAATCGGTCTTGGTATTGTCCACTGATCCATCTTTATTCTCATGTACTCGTAAGTCGTCGACATTGACTACGGAACCCGTGACCACGGCTAGCTGTTCGCGGAAGACATGTATTTTGTCGCGGATCTCTGAAGGATGCGATCGTAGAACGAATCTGACGCGTTGGTCTTCTCTCAGTAAGTAAATGAAGACGTGGGCCTCGTCTTGTAGCCCGCCAGTGTCGTTGGCTAACACCTGCGACAATACACAGAAGAGAATAAAGAAATTAAAGTAGCAGGATACAAAACATCGCTTTTAATTTGGCGGTCTGTGACCAGCACTGGATGGATTTTGATGCCGTAGCAGTCTGGTGTAGGTATGTGTTTATGGAGACGTGATCGCGTCTTTTCATAAAAATGAAGAATTATTTTTGCAGTGTTTATTAGCTGGGACTGAAGATGTAAAAGTATGTAGTTATGGAATAGAGGAAAATTTAAGATTGAATTCATACGTAGATAGCGTCATGTGAGAATCCTCGCCACTGCCCAGTAACCTATGGTATAGGTTGTAAACTAGACAATAACTACCGCCACCATTAAATTACTTTCCATGGACTCCATCAATTATACATTGTTAATTTGCTAAGCTATAAATAAACGAATACACAATCTATTAGAAGACTTATTTTTATGACAGACATGGGCAATAGAAAATGGCAAGACAATTTCAAAAACTGAGGCCGGCATTGAATTCAAGATACGTGGTTTCATTATTTAGGTATACTATATACATAGGTGTATATATATAGTGTAGGTGCGAGTGTGTGATTTTCAGTAACCGAAAACAATAAAACTTCAATACCTATCTAAACTTTCATTACGTTTAATATAAAAGGTTCTTACCTTAAAATCAAAATATCCCTTCATTCCTTTTTGAGGATCGAAATTAAGCGTGACAGCTCCTGTGTCCACGTTAACCAAAAATGGTGACACAGCCAGGTTGTCCAACCCTTCTGTTAGAGTTTCCTTTACGTCTCCCATTTGGTAGTAACTTATTTTGGCATTGTCTCCTTCGTCGGGGTCTATGGCCTGTATAACACGGGAACTTTTAGTATAATTAAAGAAAAAGGACAAGAAGCGAAAGAAATTGGCGGCCGGAGGGTCCCTCTTAAATACCTGTGTATGTATGTATGTTCCCCCCCGATAAATATATATATTATATCCATATATATCGTGGAGTGTATACAATTTATTCCAACTAAAAACTTAAATGGGTTCTTTTGCTCCACCAAAGTCTACCTATATGTATCTATTATTTAAATTTAGAATGATCCAATAAACTTATGTTTGCGGTATTTTTCTTAAAAACTTAATTAATCAATTTTGTCTTGTGATAATTCCATATGGGAATAGAAAGTCAAGGTTTTTAGTGGTTTTTAGCTTAAACCTTTTAGGTAAGCGGGAAGGTACCGTAATGCGAACATTAAAGTTCAAACATCCAATTTTTTTGTCATATTTTTATATTGCATTGCGATTACCTAAAGCTTCAATTTTCGCAGGTTTATGCGGCCGAAAAAATAACCACACGCAATAATAAAATAGAACTGAACAAACAAATGGAAAGATAGAAGGTTAATTGCCTTCAACAGAGGACGTCGCAACATCGATTATGTATCTAGTCAGGGAACAATTTTCTCAGAATAGTTTTCACTATGTGTTATGAGTTACCTTGACCTATAAAAGTACAAAATCGATACCATTTCAGCCTCACGTTGATTCTTGAATATTTTAATATTGAACGCAGTTGCTTGCGTCATTCGATATTTATCGAACTTTCGGGATTTCTTGATACTTTTTGGTGATGCACTAACCATGAAAATTTTATTACCAAATTTTGCGTAGGACTATTTGTGAAACTGGAATAATAAATCTGTTTACATTAAACTGTGGAGTAGTGAGAATGATACCGAAAGAGATATTTATTCTAACGAGAAACTTACGATGTCAATTTCGCCTACAAAAAGACAAGGAATTCCGATACAATTAATTCGATGGAAAAAGAATATTCATTACTCACCTTAACATGCATGAAATCTATACCAAAATCAGCTTCAGTAGTAATCCCACCCGTGAATATTTTATTAACAAAAACCGGCGCGTTGTCGTTTACGTCTTTAACTTTGACGTGAACTTTCAGCGTGCTTACTGCGTCCAAATGTTCTTGATACTTTGGCGGCGACGCGCACTCTTCGGTCGCTAGGACTGTGAGGGTGTAATTTGATTGCAACTCGCGATCTAACGGAGCTGTTGTTGTCAATCTGAAAGAACGTTTTCGTTGTATATTCCACAGTAGATAGTATGTTCATAACTACGGTAGATACTTGATTACTACGCCACTAATACTTGTCGAATGAAAATTATACCTAATTTTAAAATAGCGTCATTCGACTTGACGTCATTCTGTGTTCAAGGCTGTTACAATACAATAAGTGCACTTGCGATTGTTAACACGTTTGACCATTCCGACGTTTCCTATCAGTAAATAGTCTTTCTTGTATTGTTGTTATATGTACGTACGTGGATTTTTCCTTCTACAGCTTCTTTTCGAAATAGGTATCTATGGTAGCAAGTTGAAATGGCAATGTGCAGGCCGCATCGCTCGAAGAACTGACAACCGATGTGGAAGAAAGGTTTTCGAGTGACGATCACGAATCGGAAGACGCAGCGTAGGCCCACAAGGCGAACTGGCGTTCTGGTGAAAACCGCAGGGAGCCGTAGGATGCAGGAGGCGAGCAGCCGCTCAAAGTGGCGCTCTGGGGGGGAGGTCTATGTTCAGCAGTGGACGTCTTCAGGCTGTTTATGATGATCTGTGGTAGGTATAGCAACAAGCTCATAAAAGCTAGGATATTGTCTTAAATATTGTCAAAAAGAGTCTTAAAAGGTAAGCAACGCATCAGTAGCGAGCGTCCCTAAAGCTTTGGGTGTCCATCGGCGACGGTAACTGCTTACCAATAAGCGGGCCGTCAGCTAGTTTGTTAATCCATGTTATAAAAATATTTCATGTAGGTGTCTATTCAGATTTTATTGAAATACCGTGTCGTTATCTCGGAAATTGACACATGTATAATGCTAATTTTAAACAAAACGAACACAATTTTGCTGTATAGGCATAAAATATTTATAGAATCCACAATACTATAAATAATTGATAAGTTCGATTCTCAATAAACTTGGAAATTGTTGCCAGGAGTTCTAGGTGATAGTGCAACATCCTGTCGTTATTAAATGTGCATCCAACAACTAACCTCCGAAGTAAATGTTTTACTTAGCGATACGTACCAATAAAGTAAATATAATTTCTGCCTAATAGGTGATAATTATGACTTTTAACATCAATAGTAGTATAATAAGTCGCGATCCGTAATTAGGTATTAGGGAGTATTTATAGGTGTTCCTACATTAGCTTGAGCATTTAGATGTTACAATACAATATCTTTTCGGTAAAGTTAAATATATCGTAAAGAAACCATAGGTCGGCATAAATATGTAATGCTCGCCCGACTAATCTACCAATAACCCCCAGTTTCTCGTACGTTTGAAAAAACTCATGTTAACTTAACATACCAAATACGCTCATTGGTTGACTATATCCGATGATCAACAGGCAACCAATGAGCGTTCAGTATTTTTAATTTGACATGAGTTTAACTTTAACGAACGTACGTGAAACCGGGGGTAAGTTAAAATCGGTCGTCACAGTGCGTGCTTGCACCGTCCCTTGAGAGCCAGTTCCCAATCTACGCGTAGCGTATCTTCAAGTGCCGTAGGCCATCTCGTGGTCACGTGTTTATTTATAAACATTTTGCTTTCAATCATAGACATTCGACTATAATATAATGCTATCGCACACGTCTGAGATAATTTTAATTACAATGATATGTGGGTAATTTTAACATTATTACTTATTGTGCTACTTGGTAATGATGTTAGTTGCTCTTGCACGATGAAGTGTAGTTTCTATATTCGTTTTTAAGTCAATGAACGAAAATAACATTTGTGAGGAAACTTTCGTTTATGAAGCTGTGAGACAAGTATAATAAAACTTTACGATGATATTCGTTATGCAAGTAAACTATAGGTAACCGATTTGTGTCAATAAGTATTTGTATTTTATATTTGTTTGTATAAGTTCCAGGCAACGTCATGGGACGAGATGGAGTGGTCCTATTCGCAATCCGGGACCACAGGGCAAACAAGGTTTCTCGTGCGTTTGTTAAAGTTAAACTCATGTCAACTTAAAAATACTGAACGCTCATTGGTTGAAGACAGCCGATGATCAGCAGGCAACCAATGAGCGTTCAGTATTTTTAAGTTGACATGAGTTTAACTTTAACAAATATATGGGGAACCGGGAGTAAGACGCTAGAAATCGAATAACCAGTCAATTTAAAACGACTCAAAACAAAAAAATGGAACTCACCTATGAGTACTCTTTTCCAGCTCAAAAATCGCTTCCCCATTCCCCTCCACGATATAATAACACACAGGTAACATAGGCTCGTCCCCTCTATCTATCTCGTCTCTTTCTATCACACTGGGCAGATAAACTGCGAATTCTCTAGAGTTCTCTGTGACGTTGATACGGTGATGTTTGGAGGGAAAGCGGGGGCGGTAGTTGTCTACGTTTTGTACGTATATCGTTAAGTCGAGGTATGAGCTGAGAGGGGTCGGTATGCCGAGGTCGTAGGCCTCAACGCGGAGCTGGAATAAAGGGTATTATTACTTTATAAAATCTTCATAACCTTTATTGAGTTTGGCGCTTTTGATCTGTTTTGCTATAGTCATCGGGGTTTTTCCTTAACAAATTACACAAGGGTAATTTGTTAGGAAAAACCCCCTACATACCCTGTGAGTAGTCTGTTTATCCCTATCTAGCGCGTGCGCAGTTCTCAAAGCTCCAGTGGAGGCGTGTATGGAGAAATGATGCGCATCTCTCAGGCGAAAGCGCACGGCGCCGTTAGGGCCTATGTCGGCATCGATAGCTCGCACTGTGGCTACCACTGTGCCTATTGTTGCGTTCTGGAACATTTAGAGTTAGTTAGCCACTTTCGAAACAGTTAAAAAAATCATATCATGTCATGATTAACGATCTATCGAAAAGGTCCCGATTCGAGACCAATACTCATTTATCCGGAAAACGCAGCGTAGGCCGGCCCCCCACTCGGTGGACCGACGATCTGGTGAAAGCCGCGGGGAGCCGATGGATGCAGGAGGCGAGCAGCCGCTCAAGGTGGCGCTCTCTGGGGGAGGCATATGTTCAGCAGTGGACGTCTTCAGGCTGATGATGATGATGATGACTCGTTCATCTACATTCAGAATGAGGGAGATAGAATGTAGGTTTCGAATCGGTACCCACACTCGCTATCTACATTCCGGATGAGGGAGACGGAACGTAGATTTCGTATCAGAACCTTTCCGATGGATTGCAACATGTCCGACGACAACAGCCGGGACCGACGACTTAAGCTCAGTCAATCAATACCACTCAATCGCAGCTGGTCCTCACGATTTTCACTTAAGGTGGAACGTTACACTGGCGCGGGAAATTCAATTTTTCTTGCGTTTTGCCAATAATAGCTTAATTACTCAACGTGATTACATGAAAACTAATTTTGCGGAAATAAACAGAATGTATCAACAAATTACGGTTAAAAGTATTTCCTAGATATCATTGGTTTAGCGACAAATGGCAATAAACAATTTTCTTCTTAGTTTTTCAGTCTATTGCCATTTGTCGCTAAACCAATTATAAGTAGGTGATACTTTTAGTTTTCATTTCTTGATACATTATATTTATTTGCGCAAAATTAGTTTTTATGTAATCACGTTGAGTAGTTAAGCTGTTATTGGCAAAAGAACGCAAGAAAATTTGAATTTCCCGCGCTAGTGTAACGTTCTACCTTAAGCTCAGTCGTCAATCAATACCACTCATTCGCAGCTAGTCCTCACGACATTCACTTAATTAAAAGACTGTTTACCTCAGGTACTTTGATGGTGTCATTCTGCTTAGGATGTAAGAAGACAGGCGCGTGATCGTTATAATCAGCGACGCACAGTCTCAACTGGCCCCTCGCAACGTTAACCGGATTGCCGAGATCTCTCGCCTCAACCAATAGAGTGTAGTTTCCGAACCGATCCTTTAGAGATTGCTTCGCGAACAAACGGCCCGTGTTCGCATCGCCGCCAACTTGCTCGAAACGAAATAGTTCTGTGGGAAAAATAAACAATGGACGGTGGGAATTTCAAGCATAAAGTTCTTTTTTATGTCTGCGTGAAATCTTTATGGTGTATGTAAAGATTCAACTTCAGTAATGAAAGGTATCATCTAATGCCAGTCTGCACTAAAGTCTATTAAAATATAACTTAGCTAAGCAACACTTTCCTCCGGTTACATTTGTTAAAGTCGTGTCAACTTGGTAAACCAAATACTGGACCCTAATTCTGTATGACCAATTTACGATTCCTTGCTTCGAAATCACGTGAATTCCTTATCTTACATAAGAAATCTGTAAAAATCTATTCTCTATGAAATGAGAAAGAAACCGCGCAAAATGAATGTGGAATTAACTTGGATTGGCGCGATTTGAATGTCAAAAATCAGATGTTCCTCTGAGGCGCGTTCCGAAACATCAACATGTCTAAAGTTACCACCACTTATGTAAATATTAATTATTCAAAATAAAACTAATTTTAATGTAATGTGAAGGTATTTCTAAAGGTTTTCTGTCAATTTTTAATAATTACCCATGGCTTCGTTATATCACTACATAAGCCATAAGCCATTCTTTTATTTAATTTTTTTAGCGGTGTTGGGATGGGAAATCCTATATTTCTAATTCGGAACGCACTAGAGGGATCCAAAACCTGTCATAGATAATTTGTCTTAGGTTATGCAGAATACAAAAATGACGATTTATTGCTGTGACACGATTTGAACAAGACACGATAACGACGTGGTTTCTGTATCGTGTGGAATCTGTGTTTTTATACAGAATTATGGCCCTGGACGCTCATTGGTTGCGTGTTGACTATCGGCGATCTCCAACCAATGAGCGTAAGCTAGTGTCAAGTCAACCCACTAAATATAGTGTTGCCTTGACACGAGTTTTACAAAAGTACGAGAAACTCTTATAAGTCTCAGAGAATCTTTTAAGTAGGTAGTGCTATCTAGCTTATTGTACCTCTATATCAGTATCCAATCATATATTATTTTATTAATTCACTAAAGGAAAGGATCTGAAAAGAGCAGAGATTTCTATTGCTGTCTCACTCCCACTGCACCTAGACATAACTACTAGATACTTACACTTTCTTGCTAACGCCAGAATATTTTTTAATAACTTGCGTTATCAACATTGCATTACTACATGAAACCAGGAAACTACGTCAAAATCAATTATCTTTAAGCATGTTTTCCGACGAGTCATTTCATTCTATGCGTACATCGAATCGTGACTTACCTCATAATGTAACGAAACATGAATGAATTTGATATAAAAAGCCCTAAACATTATTCAAATAAGTCTCGCGTGTTGAAAGTCATGAAGAGTGAGGGGTTGTGTTATTGATCAGGTCAATAGGCTACCTGACTATTAAAAATGAATAGAAATATTATTATCTTAAAACAAGTTAAATAAAAACTTGCAAATATAATAAAAGTAAAATCGGTAAGTAAATGGCGGATGGGGAACCGATGACAACCGATGGGGAAGAAAGGTTCTCGAGTGGCGACCACGAACCGGAAAACGCAGCGTATGCCGGCCCCCCACTCGGTGGACCGACTACCTGGTGAAAGCCGCGGGGAGCCGATGGATGCAAGAGGCGAGCAGCCGCTCAAGGTGGCGCGCTCTGGGGGAGGCCTATGTTCAGCAGTGGACGTCTTCAGGGTGTTAATGATGATGATGATGAAATGGCGGATATACGCTTGAGTGTCCTTTGTCCCTTTGTCGTAAAACAGAGATCCGACATATAATCTTGGAGACGTTACGATAGAGAACATTTTAATTATTTTTTCAATGCTAAAATGGGCATACGTTCGACAACATCTCACCTGATGGTAAGTGACGAAGTTGTCTAAGGTGGACCACGTTTGCCCATGAGATGCCCATTCACTCTTGACTTGATAAGACCCAGATTATACCCAGGAGGAAATACTGATATAAACCTTTTTCTTATTAGTGTTAGCTAAGATTCATGTTTTATGAGTGGCTGCCATTTTGAAGAAAAAAACCAGATGGGGGACACTTGGACAGCAAGTATACCCACTTTCAGGTGTTCAATTTTAATTTCTAGCATCCACAGATTATTACAGTTTCGTCATCACCATCAGCCTGAAGATGTTCACTGCGGAACATAGGCCTCCCCCACAGAGCGGCACTTTGAGCGGCTCCCCGCGTTTCTGACCAGGTCGTCAGCCACCTAGTGGGGGGCCTACGCTGCGTCTTCTGGTTCGTGGTCGCCACTCGAGAACCTTTCTTCCCCATCGGTTCTCAGTTCTACGAGCGATGTGGCCTGCCCATTGCCACTTCGACCTCTGAAAAAAGCAGCACACTAAAAAGTCTCACCGTATCCCTTCCCCCCGACGAGATGGAACTGCACGCGGCCGTTGGGGGTGTCTCCATCGTCCGCGTCGGCCGCACGCACGGCGGCTAGCGGCTCGCGCGCCGGGTGGAACTCCGTCACGCTCGCACACTCCGGGGGGAGTTGGAGAATAGGGGGGTTGTCGTTTACATCCTCTATGTGGATACTGTGAATGCACGGTTAATTGAACAGAGACGTAATTGGAATTTGGTAAGGATTTTTTTGAATAAAGCAAATAACCTGCTTGAATAAATCATACGGTCTGATTGAACAAAGCATAAAAATATGCTTTAATAAATCATACAATCTGCTTGAATAATGCCCATCTGTACTAAAGTTTGACAGCTCCTAAGTTCACACTTATTCCTCTGTGATATACCCAAATGCATTGCAGTAGGTATGTCATAAAGGGATAACTGTAAACTTAGCAGCTGTTTAAGTTTAGTACAGACGGGCAAGTCACATAATGCACTATAAATCATACAACCTCCTTGAGGTGACACAACCAACTGAAGAAATAATAAAATATGCTTGAATAAATCATACAATATGTTTGAATAAATCATACAATATGTTTGAATAAATCATACAATATGCTTGAATAAATCATACAATATGCTAGACTAAATCATACAATATGCTTGAATAAATCATACAATATGCTAGACTAAATCATACAATATGCTTGAATAAATCATACAATTGGTTTGAATAAATAACACAATCTGCTTGAGTAACCAGTATTGGGACTGGTACGGACTGGTTTAAAGCGAAGTGTTTCATATCATTTTTTAATAACACTTGAAACAATCTGCTTTATTAACAGGCCCGGGAGTGTTCTAAATCCAAGTATTTCATATCATTTAGGTAAAAACCACTCACACAATCTGCTTAAAAGCGTTCCGACTGTCTCCCGCAAGGCGCCCGAATTGATAGTTGTCCCACGCTTCCAGCACTAGGTTGTAGGTGGCGCGAGTCTCGCGATCCAACCAGGAGGCCACCGCTAGTGCACCTGTGTCTGGGTTTATCACGAATTTGCCCTGAGGAAAAAATTTATAGAATAAAATGGAGAAAAAAAAACCTTGGAATTGAGTGGATATAGATGTAGATCTACATAGGGTGAGCTGTATGAAACTGATGCAATACAAGCTATCAACTATGACCGTCATGTCATCAAAGATTCGCACGACTAACGTCAAAACAGAAAAATGACTAAGAACTTAATAATGTCCAAATATAAAAAAACACCCAATCGGAAAAACGTCGAAATCTAAAAACATCTAAAAATTACCAAACATAGAAATAGCCATCTAGAAAAATGTTCAGGAATGCCTAACCAGAAAAATGACCAATTATAGAGATGCCATTGCCAATATTATAATACTACAAACTGCTTTTGTATATAATATATCGGGAACGTTACGGGACACCTCCAGGACTTACTAAATTCTAACCTTATACCTGCTGTTTTGTTGTAGCTTGGAGTTTCTCTGAAGAGTGAAATCACATATGAGATAAGCCGATAGAAAACTAAGATAACTGACATAGCCCACAAGATTAGCTAACTGGAATAGTAGTAGGCTGGCCATATTAGCTGCAGAACCGACAAGCCGATGGGTAAAGTAGAGACCGCATCTTCACAAACATAGTTTAGCCCTTCGACAACTTTGCCTAGGTGTAGCGAAGACTTGCTTAAAGGCTGGCAGTGGTTGAATGAGAACAGCTAAAGACCAGGGCCAAGGCGTATCTTGTGGAAGGCCTATGTTCAGCAGTGGACAAAGATTAATGATGAATCTTACCTGTGTAGAGGTCCGATCGAGTAGATAGGTGATCTTCCCATATTCTCCGGAATCGGCGTCTGTGGCAACGATAGTGGCGACCACAGTTCCTGGTTCAACGTCTTCTCGCACTTTATACTCGTACGCCGATGATTCGAATATAGGATTGTTGTCGTTTTCATCCAAAACCTGTATGGTAAATATACAGTTGAAAAAACACAAGAAATAGTACATTATGAATATGATACAAGTGTGTGTATCATACCGCTTCGACAGGCGGTATCATGCTGGTAAGGCAGCCGAGAACGTTTCACACGATGTTTTTCATCACGCTTACGAAACAACACTTGTATTGGTATTAACTTTCGTCGAAAATGCCACAGATTCTGTTATCGCGCGCCGCGCCAGCGATGAGGGTTAATGAAAATAAACACTAATAAATTACATTTAAACAAATGAAAATTAAATCCTATTCGTTTGTATGAGCATCACTTATTGTTGCTGCTGGCTGGTCTACTGAATTTGCCGGTTGTTTACTATTTTTAAATGTTCGTAATAGCCTGAATGTTTTTATTCACAGACATCTAATACTAGTAAGTAGACAATACACAATACACAATACAAAATTCTTTATTGTACACCAGACATGAAAACAGATACATATAAATACAGAAAGTTACATACATAGAGCTAAAGTACAATGGGCGGACTTATCGCTAAAAGCGATCTCTTCCAGTCAACCTTTGGATGGATAAAAATTATTGGAGAGATAGAGGTCGGTGGTGTAAACAAATTATGTAAATTGAGTTAAATAAAAATTTATAAAACATTACTAATAATTATTATAATACATATACAACATTATAAATAAATATTTAATAAAATATAACTACATATATACTAGCTAATATTATAAATAAATATATATAAATTATACATCCTTACATAACAATATAATTCACATGGTTGAAACTAATAATAGCATTACAACTGCGAAAGATAAAAACTTTTTTAGACTTAACATAAGAGAAATATTGTGTGCCACTTTTACAAAATGCAAATGATTAACTAAACTTGGATGGTCGTTACTTACTTGAATAAACAGATCAACAAAAGAATATCTCGGCGGAACTCCACTATCTATAGCTTTGACGGTCAGGTTTATCCACGGATACACTTCGTGGTCGATTTTATTTGCGACCACTACTTCACCACTCGACCTCTCTATTTGCACCATTTCTAAAAGATCTTCTTTTCCTACAGAACAGGAATTTTTAATATATTGAAACCTTCGAGTTTTAAACTGTTTATAATTTAAAATTCATATTCATTGATATCACACATCTCGCAGCCGGGAGACGTCCACTGATGAACATAAGCCTCCTCTATAAAACGTCATTTTGGACGCTTATATGGGATATTAGCGTCCAAAGTGGCATTTTATAGACCTTATCATAGGAGAGGTATGGCTTTATCACCGCTTGGCAGGCGGCATGAGAGGAAGCAGGAGATTTTAATGTACAGCCAGAATGTTTCTGCCATTCCCTAGATATTCCCTTAGCCGACTTTAACGGAACCGACGGGAAGAGATGAGTGATCCTGTATTCCCACAGTGGGACCACACGGGTATGAACAGAACAATTTCATAATCAAACCAAATGAGCACACCGCGAAAATACTGCGAATTAAGAGATAGATAATTCTACCCCCAAAATCAAATTACATATCCAAAATAAACTCACCTTCAAGAAAGTACGTCATACTCCGATTCTTGTCAGCATCATCCGCGACTATATTGACAATATTAATACCACTCTTCGAGTTCTCAGTAATAGCCGTCTTGTAGAACGGCTTGCGGAACACTGGATTGTTATCGTTCTCATCTTGTATTGTTATTGTAAGGGTCGCTGAAGCGGTCTGTGGAGGCCCTCCGTCTATAGCGGCCATGTCTTCTACTGTTATTACTAGCTTGATGGTTTCTACTTTCTCACGGTCTATTAGCCTGTAAAATAAAGGTCTAAAAATGTCGAGGTCGAAACGAAACGGCGTCAAATGTCGTGTGTGACGCCCATAATAGTCAATTATTTTTTCTCTAATCTGTGCATAAGTATAAATTATGTCTAGCACTTGCGATTTTAATTTTAATTAAAAAAACTGATAATCTGGAGATAAAGTTTAATTAGTAACCGGCCAACTGCGAGTCGAACTCGCGCACGGAGAGTTCCGTACCTTTATCTATCCCTGCCATCTAGTGTTGAGTAGCAGTACTATTTAAAGCAGCGCCCTCTATTACTCATCTGGTAAACCCTTAAATATTTATTTTACTATCCCTGCCATCTAGTGTTGAGTAGCAGTACTATTTAAAACAGCGCCATCTATGACTCATCTGGTAAACGAGCAAATAATCACGTTTGTTGTATGGGAGCCCCCATAAATATTTGTTTTATTCCGTTTTTTAGTATTTGTTGTTATAGCGGCAACAGAAATACATCATCTGTAAAAATTTCAACTGTCTAACTATCACGGTTCATGAGATACAGCCTGGTGACAGACGGACAGACAGACAGACATCGGAGCCTTAGTAATAGGGTCCGTTTTACCCTTTGGGTACGAAACCCTAAAAAACTGTTTATTATGCTATGCTGTTTTTTATGCTGTTTACTATACCTGACAACTTTCAAAGATCCATCGACCGAGTTCAAGTCCCATAAAGACAGATAGTCATATTCTGTGAGTGGTGTAAGAATCCCGTCTTCATTCCGAGCTGTACTGCTCGCTTTGTCTATCGAATATCTTAGCACTGGCTGGTCGTCAGGGTCGAAAGCTTGCGCGCGGTATACTAGCGTTCCCACCTGTGTCACAGATTATATAGTCATTTAATAGTTACTATTGACATTAACATTGAGATTTCGCTGATTGGCTCTCATGGACTTAACTACATTTGAAAAAAAAAAAAAAACTGTCTCATGGAGCTATCTAACTTTGATAAAATATTACGATTTTGGCAGTTTATTTCTCAAGAACAATGCGAATTTTTTTTCTCTTTCTTACGATACCAAAATCTCAAAAATTCTCTGAATTGGATTTATCCGAGTTTGAAGTTAAGCGACACAATTAATGTTACCTGATTCCAAAATTGAACTAACTATATAAAAATGCAAGAAGAAAGCCACATAAACAAACAAAACATAATATCAACGTTCCTTTCTCCCTTTTTGTCTACCACAAAAGAAAAGAGACAAACTACCACTAACCTGTGTGTTTTCTTTAACGCTAATAGCACCCGGTTCAACCAGCACCGGCGGCTTGTTGTTGACATCAACAATGGTGATGTTGACTAGTACCGCCGCGCTAAGCTGCTGATCGCCAATACCGCCATCTAGCGCCACCTATGGCATGCAGATAAAGCGGTTTAAATTTACTGTACTAAAACACAGAAAAAAAACATACTAAAATAAATAAATAAAATAAACAGTCGTGAAAACAAAAAATAAATATCGCAAAAATGACAAAGCTACAAGCAGTTTAAAATACAGGAATAGAAAAAGACAGCTCAAACATGCAGTGACGTCACTCGTGCTCATTTTTAGTACCTCATTACTAAGCTATGGTAGCATACATACAGTCTTTGGCATGTGAAATGACCACGTGCGTTTTCATATTAACTGTGGGGAAGCTCCTGTTTTGCGAGAAAGGGACAGGCTAACTAGCCTATTTAAGCATATCACGTTTTAGGATAAAAAATATATTTCTATTGTATTGCCTTGGCATTAGTGTAAGCGCTCGGCGCCTATATGCTCGACACGAGTATTGTTATTACTTTCATCTCTATCGGAGCACGAGCGTAATTTTTTTTCTTGCTCTGTGACAAATGTATTGTATTAGATGGTAGGAATATTCTGGAAGAGTTTGACTAGGTTAGTCAGATATTTTGCCACCAAGCAGTAGTGAGCAAGAGGTTTGAAGTGCATTGTAGTTAGTGAAATTATAACTGGGTAATTGAGACTTTACTGAACTCACAGTCTAGAAATCCCTAGACTGTACTGATGTCTCAGGATGACGTGCACAGAGTAGCGTTCCGCGAAAGTTTATAATTTAGATATTTTAGAGTTCAGAGTGATATTTCAATGCCCCTGGATGCTGTTCTCTGTATATTCCCAACTATACTTACATCAGTGTGTGTTGCCAGTGATGACTTATGGAACTGAGACATGGTCTTTTACTGTTGGCCTCATTAGTAAGCTCAAAGTCACGCAGCGAGCTATGGAGGGAGCTATGCTCGGTGTTTCCCTGCGAGATAAGCTCCGGAACCAGGAGATCCGCAGGAGAAATAAAGTGACCGATATAGCTCTTAGAATTAGTAAGTTGAAATGGCAATGGGCAGGCCACATCACTCGTAGAACTGACAACCGATGGGGAAGAAAGGTTCTCGAGTGGCGACCACGAACCGGAAGACGCAGCGTAGCGGCCCCCCACTCGGCGGATCTGGTGAAAACCGCGGGGAGCCGATGGATGCAGGAGGCGAACAGCCGCTCTAAGTGGCGCGCTCTGGGGGAGCCCTATGTTCAGCAGTGGACGTCTTCAGGCTGTTAATGATGAATGATGATGATGACTTACAACAGTGAGAATATATCTATTGCTCTTCGGGTTAGTCTTATCCGGGTCAAGTGTGGAGCCGTTGGAGACGGAAACGACCCCAGTGCGGGAATCTATGACGAACTTGTCGCTAGCTCCACGTTGTATTCGATACACTATGCGGTTGTTGGGCGAAGAACCATCCGCGTCACGGGCTTTTACCTAGAAAACAACAAATACGAAATCAGTATAGAACACGTTAAAACCAATAAAAACTTTTTTTTTATGTTACTGAATGACGTGACGAGCTAGTCGTTCGCCTGATGTTAAGCGTCACGGCTGCCCATAACAGCAGTATCACTCGGAACTCTAAATTAATATAGTTCCGCGTGACACTGCACTGCGCACGTCATCCTGAGACTTCACACAGTATAGCAATAAGATTACTAGACTGTGTGATCAGATCATAAAGTCTCATTTGCCCAGTAATTTTACTAGCTACAATGCCCTTCAAATCGGAACACAGTAGTGCTTGCGCACTACTGCTTGGCGGCAGAATAACTGGCAAAGCGGAGGTACCTACCTAGACAAACTTTGCAGAAAAGTTCTACCACATAATAAAAACACTTTCTGTATCTATAAATCCGTAGCTACCAAAGATTATAAAGCCCGTTGATAGCTCGTGAACATAATTTCTCGTACAAACACAACTCACCTGCGCGGGCAGGGGACGAGGTATTAAAACGAGACAAAGCTATACGTAATTACAAAGGACAGAGCAGGATGGAACAAAAGACATCAACGGGTTCCCGTGATTTGTATGAAAATAGTAGTTGAAATACACTACTATTTTTCGTATGAGGGGAAGTTGTATCATTGGTCAACTGGATTTATAGTCAATGGTAGCTACCTATATTTTTCTAGTTAGATCCACAACACGCAAAAGTAATTGTGATGCTTGTAATATTATGGGTGTTCTTTTTAATAGTTAGATTATTTATTACGATTTATACCACGCAAAATTTGATACGTCTTTATTATGTATGTCTGCTAGAGGTAGCTTATCAATAAAGTAAGATCATAAATCGCTGTGGAGACCATGGGCAGTTGGGGAGCAGAAGCAAAGAACTTGGTGTCAGAGCTAGGGCGTAGGATGGCCGAAAGGTCGGGTGACTCCCGCTCCGGTGCGTTTCTGGTGCAAAGGTTGGCCATTGCCATCCAACGTGGCAACGCAGCAAGCGTTATGGGCACCTTTGCACCGGGAACAATAAGGGGTGGGTTATTGGAGTGACCTATTATTAAATTAATATGACTTGTAATACAATGAATAAATGTAATATAGTATATACCTAATAAATATAACAAAAAAAAACTTTATTACAGATCATAAATTAATATGGTTATGAAAACTACCGAATTATTGTAGAAATATCAAAAAACCTTTCAAAAAAGTGCAAAATATTATCTCTCCGGCGGGGAATCGAACCCCGGTCTCCCGCGTGACAGGCGGGGATACTGACCACTATACTACCGAAGACTACGACGAAGGCGACGAAATTATCAATAGGATCTTTTCCATGTGTAATGTTTTAAAAGAAAAATGAGTGATGCAAAAATGCTTTACTGCTACTGGATTTTTTAAAATATCGTCATCGTTGATAAGTGACAAAGATTTTCCAATAATTCAATATAATTATTAAATTCAACCAATAACCAATCTCAACCAACGTGTGGGTTAAATCTACAGATTTCTTTGCATTCAACGGTTGTCTGGAAGAAATCGCTCTAAGCGATAAGACTGCCTATAGTACTAGTATAAGTTAGGTACTTAAGTTTTTTATGTACCTACTTCATTTTCTTATAATATTACGGTGTACACTGTACATACATACAATAAGGAGTTGATCATGCTTAGTTTGCCGTGTGGTCCCGGTTACGAATAGGACCACCCCATCTCTTCCCGTGGGTGCCGTAGAAGGCGGCTAAGGGAATATCCAGGGAATGGGTCGCCCCCCTATAGCGTTCCCCTCGGTCTTGGTGGCAATCAATCTTCACCTACTGCGATCACCAAGCCGCCTGCCAAGCGTGGTGATTATGGCAAACCCCCCCCCCCCCCCCCCCCCCCCCCCCCCCCCCCCCCCCCCCCCCCCCCCCCCCCCTAATGACAAGCACAAATAAAAACGGCCCCCAGTCCCCGGCAGCTCTGCTATCCCGTGGCTACGGTAGCGGCCACGGTAACGGCAGGGCAAGGGGTGCGAAGAATCCCCGGCAGACGCCCGGCTACCAACCCCAACGACGACCCCTGGCCCTGGCAACACATAACGTGCGCACACTGAAGGCTGACGAAAGGATGGTCGAGCTAGAGGCGGAGATGGGTAAGTTACGCTGGGATGTAATGGGATTGTCTGAAGTCCGAAGACAGGGACAGGACACGATAATCCTAAATTCCGGTAACTTATTCTTCTACCGGGAGGGAGACCAACTCTCCCAAGGAGGTGTCGGGTTTCTCGTCCGCAAGTCTCTCGTCAACAACGTGGTCAAAGTCGACAGTGTGTCGGCCAGGGTAGCGTACCTGGTACTCCGAATAACCAAACGGTATTCGTTGAAGGTTATACAGGTATACGCGCCGACGTCGGCACACTCAGACGATGAAGTAGAAGCTATGTATGAGGACATATCCGAAGCCATGCATACTTCCGAAACATACTTCACCGTTGTGATGGGAGACTTCAATGCGAAGTTGGGCACAAGGAATAGCGATGAGCTGAGAGTGGGGCCATTTGGATACGGGCAGCGGAACCCTCGAGGACAGAGGCTGGCTGACTTCATGGAGAAGGAGGAACTCTTTATGATGAACTCCTTCTACGAGAAGCGGCCATCCAGGAAGTGGACGTGGATAAGTCCCGACGGTTCCACTAAAAATGAGATAGACTTCATCATGACGACCAAGAAGCACATATTCGATGATGTCTCTGTGATCAGCAAGGTGAAAACCGGTAGCGATCACCGTATTGTTAGAGGCACATTGAATATCAATGTTAAGCTCGAAAGGTCACGTCTGGTGAAGTCTACGCTCCGTCCAAATCCTGTCCAAATCCAAAACCCCGAAGGCTTTCAGCTGGAACTCCAAAATCGCTTCCAGTGCCTAGCCGACTGTAACACAGTGGACGAGCTAAACGACGGGTTGGTGCAAACTGTCCAAGCTGTTGGATCGAAATTCTTTAAGACCCAACGCCGAAAGAAGACTCAAAAGCTCTCAGAAAAAACTCTTGAGCTAATGGCCGACCGGAGCGAAATGAAGCTGCAGTCTTCAGTTGATATGTCAGCCTACGGTGAACTCAATAGACGAATCTGGAGTTCCTTGCGACACGACTTGCGTGCTCTTAGTACTTCACGTATTGAGGCCGCAATTGAGCGGAACCAAGGCTCTAAAGTGTTCGCAAAGGATTCGTCTATTGGGCAACACCAAATGACAAAACTGAAGACCGAAAATGGTAGCATCATTTCATCCAAGCCTGAGATTCTGAGAGAGATCGAGAACTTCTATGGACAGTTATACACCTCGACACGTAAGCCCGCTACTAACACAGCTCAGGACATCAGAGCCAAGTTAGTCCGACACTATACCGAAGATATCCCGGACGTCAGCCTGTACGAGATTAGAATGGCCCTCAAACAGCTTAAAAACAACAAGGCACCAGGTGAAGATGGAATTACGACTGAACTTCTGAGAGCGGGTGGTAGACCGGTACTTTTAGTCCTCCAGAAGTTATTTAATTCTGTCATCCTTGAAGGTACAACGCCAGAGGCATGGCACAAGAGCGTGGTGGTGCTCTTCTTCAAAAAAGGCGATAACACCTTATTGAAGAACTATAGGCCCATCTCGCTCTTGAGTCATGTGTATAAGCTGTTTTCGAGAGTCATTACGAATCGTCTCGCACGCAGGTTTGATGAATTCCAGCCTCCCGAACAAGCCGGTTTCCGAAAAGGCTTTAGCACCATAGACCACATCCATACGCTGCGCCAGATTATACAGAAGACCGAAGAGTATAATCGGCCGTTATGCCTAGCGTTTGTGGACTATGAGAAAGCCTTCGATTCAATCGAGACTTGGGCGGTGCTGCAGTCCTTGCAGCGATGCCAAATTGACTATAGGTATATCGAAGTTTTGAAGTGTTTGTACAGTAAGGCCACTATGTCAGTCCGACTACAGGACCAGAGTACGGAACAAATTCCATTGCAAAGAGGCGTGGGACAGGGAGACGTTATTTCTCCGAAACTGTTCACAAACGCATTGGAGGATGTTTTCAAGCTCTTGGAGTGGAAAAGATCTGGCATCAACATAAATGGCGAGTACATCACTAACCTTCGTTTTGCCGATGATATAGTCATAATGGCGGAATCGCTCGAGGACCTTAGCACCATGCTCAACGACCTCAGTAGAGTCTCCCAGCAGGTTGGTCTTAAGATGAATATGGACAAGACAAAGATCATGTCTAATGCTCATGTTCCACCTATACCGGTAATTGTTGGGAACGATACTCTCGAAGTTGTCGACAAGTATGTCTACCTAGGACAGATTGTCCAATTAGGTAGGTCCAACTTCGACAAAGAGGTGGCGCGAAGAATCCAACTCGGCTGGGCAGCGTTCGGGAAGCTTCGTCCTATCTTTTCGTCCAAAATACCGCAGAGCCTGAAAACGAAAGTTTTCAATCAGTGTGTGTTGCCAGTGATGACTTATGGAACTGAGACATGGTCTCTTACTGTTGGCCTCATTAGTAAGCTCAAAGTCGCGCAGCGAGCTATGGAGCGAGCTATGCTCGGTGTTTCCCTGCGAGATAAGCTCCGGAACGAGGAGATCCGCAGGAGAACTAAAGTGACCGATATAGCTCTTAGAGTTAGTAAGTTGAAGTGGCAATGGGCAGGCCACATCGCTCGTAGAACTGACAACCGATGGGGAAGAAAGGTTCTCGAGTGGCGACCACGAACCGGAAGACGCAGCGTGGGCCGGCCCCCCACTCGGTGGACCGACGACCTGGTGAAAGCCGCGGGGAGCCGATGGATGCAGGAGGCGAGCAGCCGCTCAAGGTGGCGTGCTCTGGGGGAGGCCTATGTTCAGCAGTGGACGTCTTCAGGCTGTTAATGATGAGTTTGCGGCTTATAGTAAAGTTTGGTTTGAAGGAAATGTATATTCTTGCATTGTATAATATAACAAAACTGTAACACTACTTTTGGCAATAAAAATCTTATCTACTTATATAAAAGCAATTCATCACCAAATAACAAAAATTCCTTACTTCAAGCACACTAGTTCCTCCGGGCATGTCTTCAGGAATGGATCTCTTGTACAGCATCTGTTGGAACATCGGCGCATGATCGTTCAAGTCTTGAACGTAGATCGTCACTGGAACGGTGGACGATAGTGGTGGCGTGCCGAAATCACGCGCCTTTACCTGAAAACAACTTTGTAATCAAGGCACGGAACACTTCATAGCCTAGATATAGAAGATTCACATCGCAGACATTTAAATAAATAGCGACACTCGCTTCAACCATGGAACAAGGAGGAGAGGAATGCCAATACACCAAGACAACAGCGTAGATCAAAAATATGCCTAAAACTAGATGGCGATGCAAAATGAGCGGGTTATAAGTTGAGCGCAGATCAGAAATATAGCCCGCCGTAGCTACCCGTACCCGCTCATTTTGCAACGCCATCTAGTTTCAGGCATATTTTTGATATACGCTGTTGTCTGTGTATTGGCATTCATTCCTCTCCTCCTTGTTCCATGCTACAACGTAATAAAGTGCAATTTAGCTCATACACACCGCCAGCCATAAAATATATTCAAATCTCTAATTTCGGATGTAACGCATCCGCAGTTTGCCATCTTTATCAGCTGGTAGATAGATAGATAGAAAATGCTTTATTGCACAAGAGTAAATCAAGTACATAGGCGAACTTAATGTTAAGTAGCATTTTCTTCCAGTTAACCTTTGTGTAGTGTGGGACGAGTGGTAGTGCCGGTAGACGTCCGCTGCTGAACATAGGACTTACATTAGGGGGTTGCCATAGTCACCACTTGGCAGGCGTCTTGATGATCGCAGGAGATTATACAATACAATACAATACAATAACTCTTTATTGACACCAAAATAATAATAACATAGAAATAAGAATCGCATAATAAGATAGGTACAATGGGCGGTCTTATCGCTAAGAGCGATCTCTTCCAGACAACCTTTGGATGGACAGAGATATGAGACACTACGAGCATGGACGGTGGTGCAAATAAATAGTATATACTTAAGTATTACATATACCTACTTTAATACTTAATACATAATTATAAATATATACTTATAACAGTTAAAAGGAAACAGTTAACGTTTATTTAGGAGTTAAGTTGGAAAAATAGACATTTTTGACTTGCGACTTAAATACAAAAAGTGATTGAGCGCGTCGTATGGTATGGTAGATTATTTTACACATGAGGAGAATGCTGCTGCCCATTTCCTAGATATTCCCTTAGCCGGCACTCACTGGAAGATATGGAGTGATTCTATTCTTAGGCCGGGACCACATGGCAAGCTATACTTACAGTCAAATGAATAGGTCTAATGCTGCCGTTATCTCCAGGTATTTGCTCGAAGTCTAGACCTCCAACCGGGTTGATGATGCCAAGGTTGGGATCTATTGTGAAGTTGGTCTTGTAATCGCCTCCTACGATCGAATACTCGATGTGGCTGTTTTTTGTTCCTACAATACATTATAAGATGATATTAGAAGGCTTATGCCCGTCTGCACTAAAGTTTGAAGTTTGTTTGTTTGTTGTTGTGTTTGTTTGTTTGTTTGTTGTTTGTTTGTTTGGTTGTTTGTTTGTTTGAGTTCGCACTCATCTCTCTAGCCCCAGTTTCTTGTATGTTTGTCAAACTCGTGTCAAGTCAACACACCAAATACTGTATGCTCATTAGTTGAAGACAGCTGATGATCAAAAGGCAGCCAATGAGCGCTCAGTATTTGGTGTGCCAAGTTGACACAAATTTAGCAAACATACCTGGGCGATAGTGTTGCTTGGCGAGGTTGTTTTAATAGACATTAGTGCAGACGGGCAGTAGATGCTTTTAATTTAGCTTGTAATAAAATTGTGTTTGAATCTAAATATGAATTAAACTGTACATACAAAAATAATTTAGATAAAAATAGTAAAATCTAATTTCACATAAAAAAACAAACGAATTGAAAACCTCGTTTTTTAAAGTTGGTTGAAAAGAAATTAATAATTTAATCATAATATAATACAAAGTATCTCAGTATTATATCAGTTATCTGGTGCCCATAGTACAAGCTATGCTTACTTTGGGGCTAGATGGCGCTGTGTGAAATGTCCACACATATTTATTTACATTAAAATTAAGTGCTAACAGTTAAGTGCATTAGTTCCTGTTTCAGCCACATTAATTTAGATCCTTGTCAAACTACAAACACTCACCATTTAAATCAATATCCCTAGCTTCCAGCACAAGTGGATTCTCAAACTGTGCTTCATTCTCCAACAGCCTAGCCTCGTATTTATTAGTTAGGAACATAGGAGCGTTATCGTTAACATCTTCTATGTTAATGATGAGTTGAGCGGTGTTTCTGTTCCCTTTACCGAGGTCATCTCGAGCTTCTACTGTTAGGTAATGACGGGAGATGAGTTCACGATCGAAACTGTCGCCGCCAGCTTGCTTGACTGTTATCACGCCTGATATCGGGTTTAGGTTTAGCCTGGAATTGATATTTTTAAAAAATTAATAAGTTTGAATTGTGACGTGATTATTTACCACCAGCACCTGTATATTATACTGTTATTGTTTCGTCTCGTACTAACATTGTGTACATACAATGTTTTGTTTCACTTTCTCATGCGCCACTTCTTCTCACGAAGTTGAGAGACTATTTTGTTGTTCATTAAAAATTCTTGTACACCCAAAGGTAGTGTGGAAGAAATCGCTTAATGCGATAAGGCCGCAATGTGAAGAATGGTCATCGTAACTGCCCGTTGTTGTACCATTCTTTTGTTAATTATTTAGTTGCATTGTTATTTATTGGTGTATTGTAATTTTGTAGCATACACAAACATTCAGCAGTTGGTTCAACAATTTACATCTTCCGGCTGATGCTGATATAATTAACATTTTGAATAAAAGAGATTAGTTATTTCATACTTACAAATTAGCAATACTCCCACCAAGGCTTGTGTATCTGATGCCTCTAGTGCCATAGTTGTCAGAGTCCTGGTCTAATGCTTGCACCCAGGCTACAGTGGTGCCCACTCCACAGTTCTCAGGTATTGATACAATGTAGAGTGATTCCGTGAACTCGGGGAAGTTATCGTTTTCGTCCTTTATGTGAACTGTTATCGGAACTATGCTGGAATTAATAGTTAGAAAGATTATTGTCATTGCTTGTATCTATTCTTTTATGATAATTACTATAGAAGCTATACAACCTGTGTCTAAGCATGGAACAAGTAGAAGAAGAATGCCAAAACAGCGTAGATCAAAAATATGCTAAAAACCGTTATAAAACTAGATGGCGCTGCAAAATGAGCGGGCTATAAATTCAGCGTAGATCAGAAATATGCCAAAAAACCGTTTTAAACGTAGCCCGCCGTAGCTAGCAGTATAGCCCGCTAATTTTGCAGTGCCATTTAGGTTTAAAACAGATTTTGGGCATATTTCTGATCTATGCTCAACTTATAGCACGCTCATTTTGCAGCACCATCAAGTTTTCTATAGGTTTTTGGCATATTTTTGATCTACGCTGTTTTCTTGGTGTATTGGTATTCCTCTCCTACTTGTTACATGGTCTAAGCTACCAGACATACATTACACAGAGTTTGCGTTTGCGTTACGTAAAATCGTATTTATCCACAAATAATCTGACTACTTGTAAAGAAGCTTTAAAACCCCAAAAAGCATCATAAAACGAACTGAAAAATATTTTTTTAAATTATCACTCCGTTAGCACATTGTGGTAGCAATGCAGGTCATCCACAAAATCTCAGCAAATGCAACCGTAAAACCAACCAAAACGCATCCCTGAACACGAAAACCTCTTATAAGTCAGAAATCAAATATGCAACAAAAGCCACGCGTGATAAAATAAAATTCGTTGATTGCTATAGTGTCGAACGGGTCCAATCTCAATAGATCCAGGGGCCAGATTCATAATGGATCTAGTGAGATTTTTGAGAGAAAACTTACCTCATTTTAGGATCTTTGGCAACAATTTCTTTGGCGACTAGACTGAAGTTCATAACTGTGACTTTCTCGTAATCTAATATTGAAGCATCATTCACTCTTATCAGAAAGGAGGCTTCATTTATTCCTTTGAATGGCGTTACATCGAAAACACCATTATCTCCGGTTAGGAACAATTCAAACGTTCCATTTTTACCCTGAAACCAACATAACAAGGACTAGTTTATTACAATAAAAGGATCTACTTCATAGGTATTATATTATCTGTGCCCAAGGTTTCCTTAGCTCTCTATAGTATCACATTTTTTGACAGATCTTTGATAGTGTATTTGCCAATGTAGAGTGAAGAGAACATTATCTATGAGTAACTTGGGGGCAGCCTCGCTGTCAGTGAAGCTGTGGACAGCAGCTAGTTAAGCACAAAAAGTTGCTTCCTATCATGGATGATACCAAAGCCTGCTAAACATGCCGCATGACAGCTGTAAGCCTAATAACTCTGACATCAGCCCACTCTTAGACACTACCACAGTCTTGTCACTGTCTCTCACGAGAAAAAGTGATAGGTGGGTAGGGGTGACCACTTGAATACATGACAACAAGAAGAAGATCACAAGTCAGGAACAATTTACAATAAGCACTAAGTATAATATTGGTTTGACTAACCTGATCATAATCAAAAACTTCAGGAATGGCATCTTGTAGAAACGTAATAGGTGTGCTCTGCTGGGCATTTTCTAGAACTTCACCAATATATCTCTCACTGCGAAACCTTGGAGACTCATCATTCACATCAGTCACTATGATGGTCACTTCGGTTGTAGTACTTGGCATCGGAGATATTGCATGAGACTCTTCTGTTGCCTAACCAAAAATATATATATTTAAGTAAAAAATTTAACCCCCTAAGTTGAAATACTTATTAATATACTTTATTTTTTATTATAGTCAAAGTTTATTGCATTACCACAGATACTATAATACTATACTAGCAGCATTACAAAAAGGTTGGTGTATTACCAATATTTCCAGTATATAAGCTCCATTGCTATTGTTGGGGTCTTCTCTATCTAGCTGGTTGATAGAGTATATAACACCGGAACTGCTGTCAATATCAAAATGCTCCTCGCCCCCAGATATAATGCTGTATGAGATGCGGTTATTGATGCCTCGATCACCATCAATGGCCCGTACTGGAATTAGCACAAAGCATGCATGCATGTATTTAGTGTACAATAAAATAAACATGTGGACATTTCACACAGCGAGTGTCATCTAGCCCCAAACTAAGCATAGGTTGTACTATGGGAACCAGATAACTGAAAGAATACTTAGACACCTACATTTTTGTTTGTAAATACATACATAGGAATACAATATAACACCCAAACATTTGTGTGATGAACATCGATGTTTGTCCTGTGTCTGGGTGTTATACTGTATTCTATGTATGTATAATATTTACAAACAAGAAGTATCTAAGTATTGTATGAGTTATCTGGTTCCCATAGTACAAGCTATGCTTAGTTTGGGTCTAGATGGCGCTGTGTGAAATGTCCACACATATATTTATATTTATTTAGATACAACAAGCATCAATGTTCATCACACAAATGTATGTCCAGGATGGGAATCGAACCCACAACCGAACACAGAAGGCAGAGCTACTACCAACTGAGCCATCAGGCCAGTCAGATAGCTTAATTATTATGAATTATTATATTGGTAGTGGTAGTTACAAGTACAAGACCTTTTGTTATCGCAGGTTCTAATTACCTTGTAATACAGACGTCCCAACCGGCGCGTCCTCACTGATTCTTGTAACCGGGCTGGCCACAACAAACTCCGGAGGCTGGTCCTCGACATCCTGAACTTTTACAAGAATAGCTGCAGTACCCGTATTAATTCTCCCTTGGTTCGCTCGATCTACCGCAAGGACTCGAAGTTGATAGAGTGATTTGCGCTCGTAATCCAGGCCTTTTATGAGTCGAATCACACCTTTTCCATTCACAGTTTGTACTGAAAAACTTTCTACGTCCCCGTCTAGCTCTTGCAAGTGGTATAGCACCTAAAAAATAGATTATCTTTTTGAAAAGACAAAAATAAACTTTTGTAATTTGTATTTGTTACCAATTTGTTACTTTTTTTTTCAAAGAATTATTGATACACAGATAGACTAAGCAGACAGCTCAAATCACAGAGTAGAGTAAATTGATATTGATTGATTCTTCCTTGATTCTTTTTTTATATTGGCTGTGATTCTTTCTAATCTCTGACCACAGATTAGAGAAAAAAACAATCTGTGTCTCTGACTCAAACAAAACTTTTCTCCTGTCATGTGTTATGTCAAAAATGTCATAGTCAAATTCACTTGACAAACCACCGGAAGTGGCGTCATGTATGTTTTTTTCTTATATTTTGGCTCCACACATAGTGTATTTAGCCAGTGTCAAGTACTGTAATTCTTCATTGTGTTATAGAATATTTCACGTAAACTCAAGTCTAAGTCACAGTCTGGGTAGTCATAGTCCAGCCAAAGTCAGATAGTCGTAGTCCAGTCTAAGTCATGCTCTAGTAAAGTAGTGGCAACTTTACTAGAACCTTCTATAGAAGTTTGGAAGCAACACGAAAAGCCACGTTTCACCACATTATATCACTTGCCCACACTCACACTCGTAATTCAGCACTTAATGCGTAAAACCCCCCACAAATCTTAAACATTAACACTAGAAAAGCACAAGTTTTGAAAAATTATAGGTACCATGCAACGACGTGAACTTTTCTGCGTTCCCGCCAAATCCTCATGTATTTTTAGTATGGCGGGAGCGAGAGAAACTACTGGGCGCTGCAGCTGTGATGTGAAGCCTGGGGGTCTAGTAAAGATTCCAGCGTGAGACGCTAACGCCTCTGCGGAAAAGTTATCCGCACAGGAACGGCCATTCCCATATATTTTGGAGTTAGCGTGAGACGATAACGTTTCACGCTGGGATCTTTGCTAGACCCCCTGAGTGAGCTGACGTCGCGTGTCGACGCGTCGTGTCTCGTGGCGTGATTGGTATTGGTCTTTAGGCCCCCCACACACATTCAATTTTATTGATCGTGTAGGGTTAGTATTGTGCAAAGTAATTCAGTTTACTGTATGGAGAAAACATTGACGGAAATCGCCTCGTCAACTTTATTGATCAATAAAATAGAACGGCCGCCTAACAGTGAAAAAACCCACGGTTTGTTTGTTCGCGTACTTTTCAATCTTGCGAATATGGCTGGACATATTAGCATGAAATGTCACACTACACGGATCCCTACCAAGACTAAACATTATTTTGATTATTTTATTCTGCGCCGGAAAAGTTGCCGCGGCACGGGATTCCCGGGTGAATGAAACCGCAAGGCGCTTTTATAATTGAATAGTACTTACATAAGTATTAAGTATATCTATTGAAAAAAAAAAATTTGTTGGGTTAGAATATTCGGTTTTGAATTCTTACTTGTCCATACGCTCCTTCATCAAGGTCTGTTGCTTCAACTGTTGCGAGTATTCCTGGAGCAGCATCTTCTTTCACAGTGATTGCGGAGGGATAAGGTTTGAATATTGGTTCGTTGTCGTTAACATCTTCAACTAACAACAAAAAGCTTTGCGTGATAAAGTTTCCTTCTCCCAAATTTCCATCAGTTAACGTTAAAACAAAGGAGTATTCATCACGGACCTATAAAAAATAAAGAAAAAGCAATGACAGAATTGAACCCAGACTGTGACTACAAATGAGATAGACTTTATCATGACGACCAAGAAGCACATATTCGATGATGTCTCTGTGATCAGCAAGGTGAAAACCGGTAGCGATCACCGTATTGTTAGAGGCACATTGAATATCAATGTTAAGCTCGAAAGGTCACGTCTGGTGAAGTCTACGCTCCGTCCAAATCCTGTTCAAATCCAAGACCCCGAAGGCTTTCAGCTGGAACTCCAAAATCGCTTCCAGTGCCTAGCCGACTGTAACACAGTGGACGAGCTAAACGACGGGCTGGTGGAAACTGTCCAAGCTGTTTGATCGAAATTCTTTAAGACCCAACGCCGAAAGAAGACTCAAAAGCTCTCAGAAAAAACTCTTGAGCTAATGGCCGACCGGAGCGAAATGAAGCTGCAGTCTTCAGTTGATATGTCAGCCTACGGTGAACTCAATAGACGAATCTGAAGTTCCTTGCGACACGACTTGCGTGCTCTTAGTACTTCACGTATTGAGGCCGCAATTGAGCGGAACCAAGGCTCTAAAGTGTTCGCAAAGGATTCGTCTATTGGGCAACACCAAATGACAAAACTGAAGACCGAAAATGGTAGCGTCATTTCATCCAAGCTGAGATTCTGAGAGAGATCGAGGACTTCTATGGACAGTTATACACCTCGACACGTAAGCCCGCTACTAACACAGCTCAGGACATCAGAGCCAAGTTAGTCCGACACTATACCGAAGATATCCCGGACGTCAGCCTGTACGAGATTAGAATGGCCCTCAAACAGCTTAAAAACAACAAGGCACCAGGTGAAGATGGAATTACGACCGAACTTCTGAGAGCGGGTGGTAGACCGGTACTTTTAGTCCTCCAGAAGTTATTTAATTCTGTCATCCTTGAAGGTACAACGCCAGAGGCATGGCACAAGAGCGTGGTGGTGCTCTTCTTCAAAAAAGGCGATAACACCTTATTGAAGAACTATAGGCCCATCTCGCTCTTGATTCATGTGTATAAGCTGTTTTCGAGAGTCATTACGAATCGTCTCGCACGCAGGTTTGATGAATTCCAGCCTCCCGAACAAGCCGGTTTCCGAAAAGGCTTTAGCACCATAGACCACATCCATACGCTGCGCCAGATTATACAGAAGACCGAAGAGTATAATCGGCCGTTATGCCTAGCGTTTGTGGACTATGAGAAAGCCTTCGATTCAATCGAGACTTGGGCGGTGCTGCAGTCCTTGCAGCGATGCCAAATTGACTATAGGTATATCAAAGTTTTGAAGTGTTTGTACAGTAAGGCCACTATGTCAGTCCGACTACAGGACCAGAGTACGGAACAAATTCCATTGCAAAGAGGCGTGAGACAGGGAGACGTTATTTCTCCGAAACTGTTCACAAACGCATTGGAGGATGTTTTCAAGCTCTTGGAGTGGAAAAGATCTGGCATCAACATAAATGGCGAGTACATCACTAA
The DNA here is from genome assembly GCA_910589525.2 of Ennomos quercinarius. Taxonomy (NCBI): domain Eukaryota; kingdom Metazoa; phylum Arthropoda; class Insecta; order Lepidoptera; family Geometridae; genus Ennomos; species Ennomos quercinarius. The sequence goes on from OU342493.1 coordinate 5,190,182, forward strand.
CCTTCGTTTTGCCGATGATATAGTCATAATGGCGGAATCGCTCGAGGACCTTAGCACCATGCTCAACGACCTCAGTAGAGTCTCCCAGCAGGTTGGTCTTAAGATGAATATGGACAAGACAAAGATCATGTCTAATGCTCATGTTCCACCTATACCGGTAATTGTTGGGAATGATACTCTCGAAGTTGTCGACAAGTATGTCTACCTAGGACAGATTGTCCAATTAGGTAGGTCCAACTTCGACAAAGAGGTGGCGCGAAGAATCCAACTCGGCTGGGCAGCGTTCGGGAAGCTTCGTCCTATCTTTTCGTCCAAAATACCGCAGAGCCTGAAAACGAAAGTTTTCAATCAGTGTGTGTTGCCAGTGATGACTTATGGAACTGAGACATGGTCTCTTACTGTTGGCCTCATTAGTAAGCTCAAAGTCGCGCAGCGAGCTATGGAGCGAGCAATGCTCGGTGTTTCCCTGCGAGATAAGCTCCGGAACGAGGAGATCCGCAGGAGAACTAAAGTGACCGATGTAGCTCTTAGAGTTAGTAAGTTGAAGTGGCAATGGGCAGGCCACATCGCTCGTAGAACTGACAACCGATGGGGAAGAAAGGTTCTCGAGTGGCGACCACGAACCGGAAGACGCAGCGTAGGCCGGCCCCCCACTCGGTGGACCGACGACCTGGTGAAAGCCGCGGGGAGCCGATGGATGCAGGAGGCGAGCAGCCGCTCAAGGTGGCGTGCTCTGGGGGAGGCCTATGTTCAGCAGTGGACGTCTTCAGGCTGGTAATGATGATGATGATGAATGACAGAATTCAAGCGATTACGTATATATACCTAAGTAGCTACCTACCTGCTTATAAGTAGTTAGCTGTAATAAAAGTATAGTCTGGCTCAGCTGGCTCTAGCTAGAGTTAGGTAGGTATATCCTATCTATATAATTATTTTAACGCAAGTACCTTACCCTACCCTCTACCCACTCGGTGGACCGACGACCTGGTGAAAGCCGCGGGGAGCCGATGGATGCAGGAGGCGAGCAGCCGCTCAAGGTGGCGTGCTCTGGGGGAGGCCTATGTTCAGCAGTGGACGTCTTCAGGCTGTTAATGATGATGATGATGACCTTACCCTAGCTAAGTTTTCAGGGTGCCTCTATTTATTTAGTGCTCTGCAACCAAAGATTATAAAGCCCGTTGATAGCTCGTGAACATAATTTCCCGTACAAACGACTCACCTGCGCGGGCAGGGGACATGGTATTAAAACGAGACAAAGCTACTTATACGAAATTACAAAGGACAGAGCAGGATGGAACAAAAGACATCAACGGGTTCCCGTGATTTGTATGAAAATAGTAGTTGAAATACACTACTAATTTTCGTATGAGGGGAAGTTGTATCATTGGTCAACTGGATTTATAGTCAATGTCTGCAACCTACAGCACACGATGAGCTAGCAGCCTACCTAGGTAGTTGATGATGCATATACTTAGCAGTTGTTGTGCCATCAGTGCCTTTAAGAACTATATATTATAGAGATTAGAGTACCTAATAGCCTAATAGGTGCATGCTTGACGATGACGGCAGAGTCGGCAGACTATTAGGTAGGTGCCTATCTCTGGCAAAAAGGTGCTAACAAATCTAGAAGAACACTTGCAGAAAAGTCCTCCTAATAAAATTGGTTTGTTTTCTTAGTTTTCATGAAAACCAGGTGTTATTGCTTAATAATTTAAGGTTTGTACAAACTCAATCCAATCACCAATTTAACTTATACCTATCCTATTCTATTATAAACTATACAATTAATTTAAGCTTTATTAAGTGACTAACATAATTGATGCTTAAAAATGATTAGGACGTAGGTCCTTCCTTTATAGGTGCTTACGTATACTTAGGTAGGTATACCTTATTATTTAGGTATCACAGCACAGGCAATTTTTTATGCTAAAATGGGCATACGTTTGACAACATCTCACATGTTTGTAGACTACCAATAGTGTCAAAATCAGACACCATTGAAATAGTAGACTTGAGGCTCTGATGGTAAGTGACGAAGTTGCCTAAGGTGAAGCATGCACTTAATTTTGGTGTACAATTATAAATAGGTACCTAAGTAGATACGGTCTACCTATAAGGAATTATATCGACGTATTCTTACCTCTCTATCTAATTCCTTAACTAAATAAATATTAGCTTCGTTGGATGAAATGGCTTCTAGTCTTAAAATATTGCTACCAGCTTGGTCTCTTATTCCAAACTTTAATGTGTCGCCATCAGGGTCAACGCCCCTAAGCCGGTATAGTAGGCTACCTGAAAATAACGGATTGGCTTAGTTCATAGAAATAGCAGTATCTCCCTTCATCAAATGATATAGTTATATGTGCAATAGAGTGATATAGAGACACAAAAATATTATTATGGCTTACCAGCTGCGCCCCGCGGTTTCACCCGCGGATAAAAGTAACCTATGTGTTAATCCAGTACATAAGCTATCAATATTCCAACTTTCATCCAAATCCGTCCAGCCGTTTGAGCGTGAAGGAGTAACAAACATATACACAAACACACATACACACATAAAACTTTCAGCTTTACAACATTAGTGTGAATAGTATAAATAGAATAGAAAAGAAAAGAAGAACCGACAATTAATAGAAAAGAAAAAGAAGAATTTATTAAAAGTCAATTCTAAGAATAAAACCCTTATCCTACTATAATTATTGTAAATGCGATTTGTGAGTGGGTATTATAAATTAAAATATGCATTGATACCGCGCTCAGTGCAGAATCAGGAGAATGGATTTTGATGAGATTTGCGCGTATGTCCACAACTTTAGGAGTATTTTTATAGGCAGTTAGGTAGTAGGTATGTACCTACTTAAATTTTATCCCAGAAAAATGAGTGGTTCCTGTGTTGGGATTTGGGATCTTTCATAATTGTCCACGCGCGTAAACCGGGGACACAGCGAGTGATATAATAGGTATCATATACTTAGATTATTCCTTATTTTATTAACTACTTACAAAGTTAAAAGTAAAAAATTCAGTAGGTAAATACTTAACTCCTAATAAGTGAGAATAGGTACCTATGTAAGTACGTCACTGACCTATCAACACCTACTGCACGTAGATAACAAATACTATATACCTAACCTAAGGTTATTCAGTGACTGATAAGTTATAGGTAGGTACTTACATAAGTTCGTAGGTACATACCTAATTTATTAAGTTTCGAAGATAATAATAATCACCTTTATAATTAGTTATTATAGTAGTTATTACAGAGTTAAAAGAAAACCTATAAAAAAGCATCTGTCATAAAATCAATTTTCTTTTGTTATTTCATTGTTGGAATACATCCAAGACCACGTTCCCTACGATGACTAATTTAACGTAACCCGTAGTAACCCCATTAACGTAACCACCTGTGCAAGGCAAGTAAGGCTTCCCGTGTGTTTGCGCCAGTCACCGGGGCAACCCCACTTGTCGGGCCCCTGCGGTAATTTCCGGTTGTCTGCCGATGCACTCACTGTTATGTACTCTAGTGTGAAATTTTGATATGGTTTTGGTATTGTTATTCTGACTCATGCCATGCTTGGATGTTTACAATCGTCTCTTTGTATTGTCTTATATCCTTTACGTATCACGATTAACGATTTCTAGTTCATTTTCGAAGGAAAATGTTGATAATGAAAGCGAAGTAATATTATTGAAGTACAGTTACATCGGCGTTCCATTGTAAAAATGTAGGTGGGTACGATCACTGTAAGTACTAACTGTACTGTATTGTAAGTTAGTGATATTAGCTTTATTTAGCTTTTAACATTAACAAATTTCAGAAGGAAGCTGCCAGAATTTCCAATGTGCTTTATGTCTATTAATAACTCAATGAACCTGTAACTAAAATATGCAAAATCAAACGGAATTTATCTGGCATTTGCTCGGGCCCTTTATGATCATTGATCAAACTGCCTACAAAGCAAAAAGACTACGAGGGCAGATGTCTAGTGTACCTACATCGTACTGCCTCTGGCTGAATGTTAAAAATACCTTCGAAAAAGCATCAACCTAATTCAAAATCTATTATATGGATATAGGTAGGTGTACTGATAGTGACCGGGAAAGCAGATAACAGAAGACCAGAGGCAGCAGCCTCATGCGTTGGTCTGAAAAAATCCCCACCATTCTCAATACTACATCACTTGTCTTATTTCAGTTTTTTTTTTAAATATTTGTTGTGTAGTTAGGTACCTACATTATTGAGTTAATCTATCTATCTCTAATCCTCTACGTACGCGTTGCCTAAAGTCGAAGTGAATGGAAAAGAATCTTCAAAGAGAATGTCATTCTCATGCGATCACGACCTCCAGCTTCGGGGAATCAACTCAAGGAGGAAGTAAGATCTTCACCGTTTTCTCTTCACTTACCAACAGGAGTATCAGAGCCTTCTTTAACCCTAACGACGATTTCTGACTGACCATCGATGATAAACCTCGGTGGTCGGTTCGCAGCTGCTTCCTTTACCACCATCCACAACAGCAACCATTGCAGAAGTTTTAATCTCGCTCTTGGAAGCTTAGCCTGGCTTGGAGAGAGCATGCTTGCCAGTCACCTGTGAAAACGATAATGAGTGGTTTGCCGTTGGATCTATAGCAGAGCAGCTTGACGTCAAAATACTTTCGAACATTAATAAGTAGGTACGGACGGGCAAGCCGCAGACCATTTATGCAGATAAAAGCCCGACACTGTGAACTAGAGTGGTATTAACTAAGTTAAACGCCTACTTAGACAAGTAGGCGTTTAATTTTAGCTAAGTAGGTATGCCTGCCTAAGGAATGATGACATAACTACAGGTAGGTACCTACGTTTAGAATACCGACAGAAGTAGTGTTAAAAGTACCTACCTATTGAAAAGTATAAGATTGCCTACTATGTTTAAACATGGTTTAAACCCCATATAAGTGGTACCTACCACTTATCCAAGGTTTAAACCGCAGGTACCTACTTTTTATTTATGTTTAGAACTTTACTACAAAAATTCAAATTTACTGGGGAAGTAAGTATGTACCTAATTTAATTAATTAATTATGCATAGGTACCTACTTAGTACCTACCTACACTTCACTTAAGATTTGCTTTATTTTATTAGTAGACCTTATTTAGTATCTTAAGTACTAAATAGGTAGGTAAGCAAGTAATGATAAAAAAAAAACAAAAAATATATAAAAAGTATGGAACACGATGGATGGAAAACTGTCAACTAAAATTTGGAGAAAGCACCCAAGCACAAGGCGTATACATCCTCATCAGCATCAGCCTTCCACTGTCATCACCAAACGAAAGACGTTACCTGACGCTCAGAGCCACATAGAAGACCATTTTCCCAGGTCCCTTCGCACGGTTTCTCTATGCGGCCGACTGGTGAAAGTGCTGTCACCTCGCATTAACCTTCGGTACGTGATGTTCGCGCCAACCTGAAATGAACAATGTGTATTGACACTGACAGAATAGTGATTGTTTTCGCTGTTGAAAGTAAAACCATAATATAGCACTGCTATTACGTGCAATGGCACCTTTTTATGAAACTTATGCAGTTACCTATCTTACCTACTAAAATATATGAGTGATGAAACCGTATTATAATCTACGTGGACACCACAACTTCAGAACCAATACTACGCGCTGAATCGCTAATTAGCTGTATGATAAAACCTATCAGATTGTATGCTATGGTACTAAAAATACTAAGTAAATACCTAATTCTAATAAAGCCGTAAAAAGGCTAAAATGTTTTGAACCGAAAATTTACACATTTCTTACGTAAGTAGCTAAATTAACCAACAAGACGTAATAAGTGATGTTATGTTATGGGTTCTATAACCCATAACATCCCTGATTTATTTGTTGTTAGAACTCTCATCGGGTATGGGTCTAACCTGACTTCGTGCTAGGGTGGGGTTTTGATCAGTAGTTAAGTTAACCTATGGTTAAAAAATCTAACAAATTCTAACCAATGGTTAAAATTTGTTAGGATTTTTAATAATTGGTTTCCTACCTTAACTACAGTTAAAAAACCCACCCGTCTTGGAACTTCAAAGACTTCTTAGTAGGTTAGGTACCTACCTACAGCCAAAATCAATTAAAACTTATTAGATCACCGGTAAAGTAATTATCGGGACAAAGAATAAGGGCAAGTGGCAGTTAAATGCATTTAGCTAAACAAAATTGTTAAGCTAAATGCATTTAACTGCTAAAATACGTTTAAGACAAAACGCGTTTAAGATTGACTTGCTTAACATGCTCACCGACTCTGTTTAACTAAATACATTTAAAAAAGTCCTACGTTCCGTTTTACGCACATTGCGAAACTTGTTCATCAAGCCGCCGTCAAGCCCGTACAATTCTCTTGAACGTATAGATAAAATTTTGCATGAATAGGAATTTGGATGTCAGTGGCATTAGACGTCAAATCTGCTCAGCTGGAATTCCAAAATGGCGCTAAACATATTTAAATAGCGCTAAACGCCCGTTTTTGGGTATTTAAATTTGACAGATCTTTAATTATGTTTAGTCTCAAATTTTATATTGTGCAAGAGAGTAATTGCGTTTAAACCTCTAAATGCATTTAGGTGGGTCACTAATTGCGTTTAAGAACGCTTACGCAAGCGGCCCTTAGTCTTTCATTTTCCATTTGGTTTCAAATATGTACCCATGGAACTAACCTATACGCTATGGTATACGATACGTGCCTATACTTAAGTACCTACTTATTAACGTACCCATAAGGCAGTGTTTCTGAGCTGTTTAAGCAAACCTAATACGTCACACATCGTTGCAATAAGTTCATTTTCATTAAAGTTTTCACTTAACTCCCTTGCCACTAGGTTATCTTCACATCGGGAGAGTAACTAGCGCGTGCAAGGCGAGCATTTGCCAACATGTCATTGTTTTAATGCCTGTGTAAAGTTGGCACATCTTGCTTGACTAATGAAGAAGCTTTCTATGCGATGGCGATAAGAGTCTTGGGAATAACATCTAGTCTAGGCTTTAGGCATTGCACTACTGCAATTTTATTGTTTCAGTAGGTTATTTATACATATAGAAATAGAAGGTTGGCGAACGCAGACGTGAAATTAAATTCATTGTTGCGCTTTTATAGATCTTTGTGTTTTGGTTTTGATTTGTATATAGCTTGGTAAACTTAGTATACTTACTTAAAAAAAAATTTGATGGAATATGAAATAGTGCCCGGCGCAAGAATAGGATCAACAAATCTCTTCCTATATACGGGTGCCGTAAAGAACCGGCTAAGGGAATATCCAGGGAATGGGCAGCACAGCACCATTCTCCACGGTAGGTAGGCACATTAAAATTTTTTGCGATCACCAAGACGCCTGCCAAGCGTGGTGATTATGGCAAACCCTCTTATGATAAGCGTCCAAAGTGGCGTTTTATGGAGAAGGCCTATCTATGTTCAGCATTGGACGTCTTCCGGCTCTTGGGGTGTACCTATTATTGTTGTTACAATACATGAGTAGGTACTTACAATAGGAACCTATATACCTACCTACATATATAATGTAAGTAGGTGTGTGTACTTATTTAATATAATTATATTTAGCAACATACACAGCCAATCTTTAAACGATATGACTATCAATGAGAGATACTATTTAAAGTAATTAGGTACTTGATATTTAATTTATTACATAATTCGAGAATTCCACTTCGCAAATTAAAGTTTCTCGTTTTGGCAATTTACTGCAATTCAATGGTGAGAACCGCGTTTAAAGTAGAGATAAAATTCTTTTTATTTTAGTCAAGTACAACTGTCGAAATGCGTGGGGAAAAATTCACGTTGACTTTAAATAATGAGATAAAACTAAAAATTTTGTTACGTCAGTTGGCTATTATTAAAAAGTGTGAGTCAATATAATGCAGCATGGTTCATTCACACGGGCTGAGTTGGTGGAACAATGACAATTACATAAAAAACAATTAAATTATGACCTCGCGCCCCATGGCGGATGTGTAACGTACGTTTTTGATGTCGTTGACGTTCAATGCTGTTGTACTTTTTTGGCAGCTTTTAAGGGCTACCACATGCTGTAGAATTAATATTTTAATCTCATGTTTGCTAAATAAAACAGAATCATCATGATTAACAGCCTGAAGACGTCCACTACTGAATATATGCAAATACCTTGCAAACATACCTACTTGCCGTCACCCTTGTTTCCAGTGAACTATAACCTGGAAGTCTTCAAGTTAAAAGTGAACAGGTGTCTTCTAGGCAGGCATGCACCATCGTAGGCCGCGTCATCAGTCATCACACATCAGGTGAGACAGAGGTCAAATGCTATGCCTTTAAATTGTATTAAAAAAAAATATTATAGTGGCATCCCCCGTAGAACGCCACTTTGAGGGTGCTTGTGCTTTGCATCCTACGGCTCTCCGCGGTTTTGACCAAACTGATCGTCGGTGGTCTATACCTAGTGGAGGGCCAACCTACGTTAAGTCTTCGTTCGTGGTCGCCACTTGAAAACCTTTCTTTCCCATCGGGTGTCGGTTCTAGGAGCGATCTAGCCTGCGCATTGCCATCAATTTGCTAATTATAAGAGCTATATCGTCACTTTAGTTATCCTAATTTCGAATCTCATCTCGGCAAGGAAATGCCGAGCATAGCCAAAGGGCTATGGAGAGCCATATAAGGAGATAGATATTTATAGACTTCAAATAGGAACATTTCAAATTGATAGCGAATGATGCTGCTGAAAGTTATATTCTAAATCGACTACTAACCAAGTCTAACCTCTTCTTATTTTTTCCAGCCAGTATAGACCTCAACCCTAACTGCCGTCTCGTCATCACGCTCCCATGAAACAAAAGGGTCAGACAGCATAACGGGCGCGAAGGCCATGACTATTGTCGACAGACCTGCTATCGGGGACTGACCTTACACTCATTACGACTAATGAACCTTACTGGAGTTTAACATGAGGATGTTGGCTGCGAAATCATTAGACTGATCGTCTGTATCAGCCAGTAATATTTTTATTAATCGAAAACATTTTAATTTTACTTACCAAACAGTTTCACGGAACTTCTGGAAATAAATGACAATATTTAAAAAAAATAGAATCTCTGCGTTTATTTTATTTTTCAGGTTGCATCATCAATTAAAGTTTGCGTATAATATACCTAGAGCTACCAATACCCCTTTGACCACCTACATTTTTATCTTAATGCTGACTGATTGTGTATACCTACGTAAAACGAATACAATAATATTAATATAAGCTGCACTTACGTCCGTTCATCCAACATTTCTTGGGCTAAGTATAAATGATAGGTACTTACCTACTCAATAATTATAAAATTCTAAAGCTAAAGATAACCAACAACATCCTTACAACATCGTTACAGAATGACAATTTTTAAAACCATTTTAAATTGATTTTGTTTTAAGACACTACTTTTCACGGTAAACTATTTCATTGATTTCAAATTGAGTGCTAAAGCTAATACGAGTGTTCTGCAAATAAAGTCAAGTTTTATTATATCCATGAAAAGTGTTACAGCTATAAAGTTACCGAGGTCGTGAGAGATACCTAAGTATAGTAGGTATTATCATATTATTTTTAATTCCTCACTGTAGTTGGTTTCTATATTTAAATGGCCAATGTGTTCACTTTCTGTCTCATAATAATGGTACCTAAGAATTGATTTGAAAACATTTTTACGTGTGACTTTAGCAAAGGTACAGGTACGTACTTAAGTATTAGAGGGAGACATAAAGATATTAGAGGGTAACAAGTTTAAGAAATGTTTGACTGACTGGCTTCAATGCAACTGTTTTTATAGTGTTAAGGATTATAATGAATTTTGTACCAATGTTTACTTATAAATTATAAATAATAAAAATTGTAATTAGTTATTAAATAAAATTTGCACGTCTGCTTGCAGACTAAATACATGAACAAAACTTGCTGTAACATCTACTATACATGTATTTTAGCGAATAAACGTTTTGATTTGATTTGATTTGATTTATTAATAGATCCAATGAGAAAATAAAATCACACTAGATACATCATGGATCTGGCCCATAGATCTACTGAGAATGAACCAGGTACTTACTATTTTGTAGTAGTGTACCTTTCTTCTTTTCCCGCCCGGTGACGCTGTAAAGTTCGATAGAGACCAAAGATTATAAAGCCCGTTGATAGCTCGTGAACATAATTTCTCCTACAAACACGACTCACTTGCGCGGGCAGGGGGCGAAGTAACAGCAGAGTACCTACTATTACTTATTCTGTAGGCATTTTCTATGCTTGCGATTGGCCGATCACTATAATGATGCAGTCTGAGTTGCGAGCTTAGTGATGTGGTAATGTGGAATAAAATATCGATAAGATTGAAAACCTACTATCACATTCTAAACTCCCTTGCAAAAAAGAGTAGAAAATAATAGGGGCGCCACCTGGGCTCCGTGTGTAACCCGTAATAGAACACCAACCTTCATACTTTGCTGATTATTACGTAATACGGTCAAAACTACTATGATAGAGACCAACAGCATTAGCAGTTAAAAAAAATATGTCTTCTTTTTGTGAGGTGGGTAAATGCCTTCGCACTTCCCTGATGCCATCACCCCCGGTATGTGGGACTCGAATTAACCCGCTAAAACCCCTCCATGATCTGTTAGCCATCGGGATGGGGCGAGATAGGGTCGCACTACATTATTTACTATTTCGCCCCGGTGGTAGGCTCTTCCGGGCCTCTGCACCAGTAAATGGGTAACTCACCACCTCATTTACCCACCAGACGTGTGGGGCCATGTAGGTGCGGCGAAGAGTCCCCCGACAATCAGCCACCGACCCCACTAGGGATGATGGAGAAGGCACCTAAAACGCCACCTCCGCCGGAGCGGGTCAGAGTTGGCATCGTCTTCCCTGACCCGCTCCGCGGCCTCCTTCTGCGTCACAGCCTCGCAGAAGGAGACCTATGTCGTCTACGATACCTAGTAGATCTATACCTTGTTAATACTTATACCTACTGAGAACTACCGGATTTTTTCTAAGCATTTTTTAGGAAGATAAAAGCTCAAGGATACCCTATAGAAACGCTTAGAATATACGCCCATGGATTAATCTAAGTATTAGGTAATTCAACAAAAACAAATATCCGGGAAATAAGTTCCTAATCAAATTACCCACTACACAGGTAAAATTACGTCACGTAGCTTAGCTCCACTAATGCTAGCTTGACCTAATCGGCCTAATAGTTTTATTCACTAATTACATTAATATACTTAGGCATATCAAGTTACACTATAAATACTTTACACGCTACTCCGTCAAAACCACCTATATATGTAACAAAAGGCAAGAGCCGCTCAAAGTGGCGCTCTCTGGGGAGGCCTATGTTCAGCAGTGGACGTCTTCAGGCTGTTGATGATAATGATGATGATATCACTAATAAACATACCTAATGTAGTAGGTACCTACTTATTCTTCTATTATATTAGTATACAAACTAAAAAAGGTTACATAAGTAATAGTTGTGTGTTTGTATAGACTTCGAAAATCGGAATATCGGATCATGTTTCCAAAATGCGAAGGGAAAATTGCAGACAGATTGACTCTACTCGCTAGCTAGTACCAGTGTAATAATATTATAACTATCTAAACCTACAGAAACTGAAGTTTTTTAGCTGAAGGAGTAGGATCTAATTTGATACTTATATCATTACGTAACTGCCAACAGTAACAAAACAGTAACAAAGTAACAGGTTAAAGCAATTCCGCATTCTAACTGGCTCTTAACGACTTCATATGAATTTATACACTTATAATAAGTCATCATCATTATCAACAGCCTGAAGACGTCCACTGCTAAACATAGGCTTCCCCAGAGAGCACCACTTTGAGCGGCTGCTCGCCTCCTCCATCCATCGGCTCCCCGCGGCTTCCACCAGATCTTCGGTCCACCTAGTGAGGGGCTGGCCTACGCTGCTGTGCTGCTACGCTGTTTGTGGTCGCCACTTGAGAACCGTTCTTCCCCAACGGTTGTCAGTTCTACGAGCGATGTGGCCTGATGCCTGTTGCCATTTCAGCTTGCTAATTATGAGAGCTATATCGGCTTATAATAAGTAGATGAACAGGAGAGCGAACAGGTATTTTATAGGCAAGCATGCACTACCGTAGGCCGCGTCATCACTTACCGTCAGGTGAGACAGTAGTCAAATGCTATGCCTATAAATTATAAGAAAAAATAAAATAAAAAAAGATACCTTTATTACGCTAAACATCATTGGGTTGTATTAGTCCACTGCTGTTCCTACTGTACTAAACAAGCTTCTTCCAATCCAACTGCCAAGGTATGCCATTGAGCTCGCTCGTTGGCTCTTCTCATTCCCCTAGTTACTTGGCACATACAAGTCGTCTCTAAGCCTAGCTGGAGGTCGAGGGCACCCAATGTATTATGCTAATATATTCCGCACAATTCAATTATCTATTTTCTAATGAAGCATTTTTTTTGCTTAAACAGTTACCTATTCAGCCTCTAGTTAACCTAGCACTGCAGCAGCTGCTGGTGCAATCTATTTTTCGATTTCACTGTAATGCATGTAAACGTCTCATTTGTTTTAACATGAAGTCAAAATATTATATTTGTTTTTTTTTAAGTTTTAACGATCTAGCGTAGGTAGGTTATAGGTATACACGTTTTGAAAAAAAAAGGAACACTTTTAACGCCACTACGTTCAGAGAAAATAAATAAATACCTTCCTTCAACACATTTACGAGAGGTCGCGAGCTCTCTGATAACTATAGTTTGTCTAAACGGTTTCCCCCATTTCCTTTCCTTTATTTTGTAAGCGCTAATTTTTGTAAATTCATGTGTGTAACAGAGTACGGAGGCTTTCTCTAATTTCGGCGTGCGCTGAACTCCTTTCTGTACTTCGTTAGTCGTCACGGTACGCGGTTGCATTGAACAAATCCAATTTCATACTGCTGAGTGACTTTTAATAACTATCAGTGTGATATTGTTTTAAAGCCACAGGTTGTCTATGTTATTCTTTTGTTTTTTTGAATGGCTATCACATAACTTCTAGGTAGCTAACTACGTAAATAAGGCTCTAGTTTTTACAGAATTAAAATTGTTAAATTCTTACAAAACCATACATCTCTTTCTATACTTCATCTTCATTCTTTGTAGTTTTCTAGTTTCATCTTGATGACAATTTCGCTGAAAGCACCACCACCATTATTACTTCATCATCATCCTCATCATCATTAACAGCCTGAAGACGTCCACTGCTGAACATAGGCCTCCCCCAGAGCACGCCATCTTGAGCGGCTGCTCGCCTCCTGCATCCATCGGCTCCCCGCGGCTTTCACCAGGTCGTCGGTCCACCGAGTGGGGGGCCGGCCTACGCTGCGTCTTCCGGTTCGTGGTCGCCACTCGAGAACCTTCCTTCCCCATCGGTTGTCAGTTCTACGAGCGATGCGATGTGGCCTGCCCATTGCCACTTCAACTTACTAACTCTAAGAGCTATATCGGTCACTTTAGTTCTCCTGCGGATCTCTTCGTTCCGGAGCTTATCTCGCAGGGAAACACCGAGGATAGCTCGCTGCGCGACTTTGAGCTTACTAATGAGGCCAACAGTAAGAGACCATGTCTCAGTTCCATAAGTCATCACTGGCAACACACACTGATTGAAAACTTACGTTTTCAGGCTCTGCGGTACTTTGATTGATACTTCATACATCGTCTGAAATACAATCTTACATATCTTACTTAGTTGTGTTTCTAAAATAAACTTGTCTATGGTAAGTGGAAATGCATACTTATTCTACAAAAATCATTATAATCACCATTACCATTAATTAGAGAAAAACATAAGCGTCCTCTATTAATTTAGCTCCACAACGGATTGTGGACGGAGCCGTTTGAAAATAAAGGCTCTCATTAGATCACCAGTCCACCACAACATAGAGAGTTAATTAAAAAGCTGTCCTATACAATTTTAGTTTTCAATCCACTCTAATGAAAAGTCACAATCCATCGTTACAATTTTTTGACAAACATAACATACATTACTTGAGACAGCCTCTATGGTGTGGTGGTTGAGCAGGTCGGCTCATAACCCGGAGGCGGCGGGTTCGATTCCCGCGACAGGACAAGTACCTATTTGTGGACATTAAAACAAAAGCGCAAACACTTGTTCAGGTCTGGGTGTTGTGGGACCATGGTCCTCGTAGTTCCTAGGTCTCTACAGGGAATCCTAGTTAGGGTCCAGGATCTATGTATGTGATCGTTGGGCGTATATATACATACATACCGATAAAAGCGATTGAAAAGAGCGGATATTACCAATATATATATATATACTCAAAAATACATCTTAAGACAAACATATCGTACCACAGGCTACTCCTGCAATGGTATGGTAAGAACTAAAGACATAAGGTGATAGAACAAATCGACCGCATCGTCACTTACCATCAGGCGAGACCGTGGTAAAACGTTAGCGTATCGTTGATAAAAAAAATAAAGGTAAGATTGGAAAGCTCTTCAAAACGAAAAAGTTCCAGGTCTGTTGGTAAGCTTTTATGTAAATAGAGACAGCGATAAAAACATCTCACCTAACTCTTTACTCTTCGGAAATGTTATAAACTGATGCTAAAAATGCAAACAAGTTTCGAAATAATAGCCATAGAAAATGTCTTGTTATCTGTAACCACATCGGGATTTGATATGGATCATGTTGTTTTATCGAATATACTTATTTTTGTCATGGTTACAAAAATAAACAAGGAGGATTGGTGTGCTCTATCAAAATGGTCATTAATTGCAGATCGAAAGAATAGACTGATGGAGCAATCACTGACTTGACCAATTTTACTTTATGGCTTTTAAAATATAGTACTAAAATCGATATTATTAGAAGGCAATGCCATGAACAGCAGGAGCCGAGCAGCTGCTCAAGGTGGCGCGCTCTGGAGGGGGCCTTTGTTCAGCAGTGAACGACATCAGGCTGTTGATGATGATGATAATGGATGTCATGAAAATATTTCGGAAAGATTATTAGGTCCAACATACCAATGCATCAGCCGTAGCGTAGCACGAAATGTATATACTTATACCTATATCGATCTAGCTATCGGGTTAGTACTTTTTCCCAGATGTAATGTGGTATAGCGGCACTATTATTTTTGACCAGGGTCAGCTCTCTCATTAAAAAATTGTGGTGCATGATACTTTAGAAGACAATTTTTTTGCTGTTATGGTTTTACGTTTGACCACCAAGTCGGCTCGACTTGTAAGCGACGGTGCCGATGCTGGAGCACGTAAATCCTAAATACCTGATATTGGACGATGACGTCCACTGCTAAACATAGGCCTTTCCCAAAGAGGGCCACTTGGAGCGGCAGCTTGCCTAGCAAGCTGCCGCTCCAAGCTTACGCTGCGTCTACCGGTTCGTGGTCACCACTCGAGAACCTTTCTTCCCCATCGGTTGTCAATTCCACGAGCGATGTGGCCTGCCCACTGCCACTTCAACTTGCTAATTCTCAAAGCTACCTATATCGGTGACTTTAGTTCTCTTGCGGATCTCCTCATTTCGGATATTGTCTCGCAAGGAAACACCGAGCTTAGCCAACAGTAAGAGACCACGTCTCAGGAATCATTTTCTCGGATAGGTATCAATATCAATCAAAATGGTTCCTCCTCAAGTAGGATGTTTTGTGGCAATCACATTATTATAATCCGTCCATGGCTGCAATCCATTCCTATCCACCATCATTAATTATTGCATGCGTAAAGATGGAGTATACACAATGATGCGTGCTTATTTGTAAACGAATTTGGTTCAACTTTCCAACACCTGGCGGTTAATAATGTGCCATCTATAACAACGTACAATTTTAACGCAATCAAAACATTTCTTTGCTCAATCACAAGAAAACCTTTACGGTGTGTTCCCATGTTCACATCACATCCGTTACTCGGGCCACATAGTTGCAAATTTAATAGGTATAAGTATAAAAAAATCATCATTAGTAAGCTCAAAGTCGCGCAACGAGCTATGGAGAGAGATATGCTCGGTTTTTCCCTGCGAGATAAGATCTGAAACGAGGAGATCCACAGGAGAACTAAGTGACCGATATAGCTCTTAGAATTAGCAAGTTTAAATGGCAATGGGCAGGCCGCATCTCTCATAGAACTGACAACCGATGGGGAAGAAAGGTTCTCGAGTGGTGACCACGAACTGGAAGATGCAGCGTAAGTCAGCCCCTCACTAGGTGGACCAACGATCTGGTGAAAGCCGCGGGGAGCCGATGGATGGAGGAGGCGAGCAGCCGCTCAAAATGGCGCTCTGTGGGGTAAGCCTATGTTCAGCAGTGGACGTTTTCAGGTTGTTGATGATGATGAAGTGTAAAAAAAGTATAATCCAAAATAATTCGTAAAATATAATATCACGAGAGCTTTTTTAAACCACGAAATCATGATCTACATCTTCGATTATTTTATACAACTACAATAATATGAATGTAATCAAGGTTTCAAAAAATAACACTATTATAATCAGTCACGAATAGTCCAGGCTTTTATCATGTCGTATTCTTTGAGACATAAAATCGTATCGTCAATGATAACGGGCACCCACCAGCAGATCCGGCGTTGATAAAAACCAGGTGAGCGGCTTACGCGAAAGTATCTGGGTCTCCACAGTAATTATAGGGCATCTTCCTTATTCAGATCGAGTTGCTTTGTTTATGTGAAGATGAGCCGTTGCGTTCTTAGTTCTTGCTTCACACCGTGCTAATAGTTTTACTTATATTATCTTCATATTAGGTTTGTCATCATCATCATCAACAGCCTGAAGACGTCCACTGCTGAACATAGGCCTCCCCCAGAGCACGCCACCTTGAGCGGCTGCTCGCCTCCTGCATCCATCGGCTCCCCGCGGCTTTCACCAGGTCGTCGGTCCACCGAGTGGGGGGCCGGCCTACGCTGCGTCTTCCGGTTCGTGGTCGCCACTCGAGAACCTTTCTTCCCCATCGGTTGTCAGTTCTACGAGCGATGTGGCCTGCCCATTGCCACTTCAACTTACTAACTCTAAGAGCTACATCGGTCACTTTAGTTCTCCTGCGGATCTCCTCGTTCCGGAGCTTATCTCGCAGGGAAACACCGAGCATTGCTCGCTCCATAGCTCGCTGCGCGACTTTGAGCTTACTAATGAGGCCAACAGTAAGAGACCATGTCTCAGTTCCATAAGTCATCACTGGCAACACACACTGATTGAAAACTTTCGTTTTCAGGCTCTGCGGTATTTTGGACGAAAAGATAGGACGAAGCTTCCCGAACGCTGCCCAGCCGAGTTGGATTCTTCGCGCCACCTCTTTGTCGAAGTTGGACCTACCTAATTGGACAATCTGTCCTAGGTAGACATACTTGTCGACAACTTCGAGAGTATCATTCCCAACAATTACCGGTATAGGTGGAACATGAGCATTAGACATGATCTTTGTCTTGTCCATATTCATCTTAAGACCAACCTGCTGGGAGACTCTACTGAGGTCGTTGAGCATGGTGCTAAGGTCCTCGAGCGATTCCGCCATTATGACTATATCATCGGCAAAACGAAGGTTAGTGATGTACTCGCCATTTATGTTGATGCCAGATCTTTTCCACTCCAAGAGCTTGAAAACATCCTCCAATGCGTTTGTGAACAGTTTCGGAGAAATAACGTCTCCCTGTCTCACGCCTCTTTGCAATGGAATTTGTTCCGTACTCTGGTCCTGTAGTCGGACTGACATAGTGGCCTTACTGTACAAACACTTCAAAACTTCGATATACCTATAGTCAATTTGGCATCGCTGCAAGGACTGCAGCACCGCCCAAGTCTCGATTGAATCGAAGGCTTTCTCATAGTCCACAAACGCTAGGCATAACGGCCGATTATACTCTTCGGTCTTCTGTATAATCTGGCGCAGCGTATGGATGTGGTCTATGGTGCTAAAGCCTTTTCGGAAACCGGCTTGTTCGGGAGGCTGGAATTCATCAAACCTGCGTGCGAGACGATTCGTAATGACTCTCGAAAACAGCTTATACACATGACTCAAGAGCGAGATGGGCCTATAGTTCTTCAATAAGGTGTTATCGCCTTTTTTGAAGAAGAGCACCACCACGCTCTTGTGCCATGCCTCTGGCGTTATACCTTCAAGGATGACAGAATTAAATAATTTCTGGAGGACTAAAAGTACCGGTCTACCACCCGCTCTCAGAAGTTCGGTCGTAATTCCATCTTCACCTGGTGCCTTGTTGTTTTTAAGCTGTTTGAGGGCCATTCTAATCTCGTACAGGCTGACGTCCGGGATATCTTCGGTATAGTGTCGGACTAACTTGGCTCTGATTAGGTTTGTAGGTTGTAGGTAATTCTTGTCAGTATGGTTGATAAAGTCAAAATTTAAATATTGCCAACTTCATAGCCAGTTTGTTGCTTATTTTTAATAATTATATTAAACTGCCTAAAAGTCAGTTCTCCAGCAGTTAATTCTTTCAGTATGTACCTACGTGACATTTTCCTTAGAGGTCAGTTTTAAATCCGATACGAAATAGGTATCCAATTGGCATACTTACCTATACAATTTTGCAGAGCGAGATGTGGCTAAGAGCGGGTAGTAGTAGCCTATGCAACTATGCCTATGCATACTATTGACTACTGACTATTGCCACTTTCAAACTGACGTACCCTGGATTGAATACCGGTCGGCCCTTGCACCAATAACTTAAGAGCCAATACAACGCCAAATTGCTTAAAACGGCTTAGCTTGAAGCAGTATCCTGTCAACAATATTGCAACAATGACTTTGAAATTAATATATGGTAAAGTTCAGGACTAATGCAAATGTATAGTGAAAATACGAATTAATAAAATTTTCTCGATAGAAAAAATTACAAAGTTACCTCCAAACCGTACAAATAAACAGCGATTATTCAATGAATACTTTAAATAAGATCATGAAACTTTGTGTAGTAGTTGAATTAAATACAATGGAGGGCTTATGTATAGCGGATTTTTAAAATACCCTTTATATTCAGTGTAATAATAAATTACCTAAACTATTGCGCGTTGGAACCAGTTTAACTTAGACCGCCCCTGCCGCTCGGCCCCTGGCTCATCCCCGCTTTGGCCTAGTACTATACATCTATTCTGTGGCTTTGACGTGAATTCGCGCTGGCCTTGCACTTATGTGCGGAATTTACACTTGCTCTTACAACGATGAAGAAAAACAACGTGAAGAAACCGGCATGTTCAAAAATCATTGTATTCGAGAGTATATATTTATGTCTACCAAGTCTAAGGGTGGGTTTTTCGATCCGTAGTTAAGGTATAACCAATGGTTAAACGGTAACAAATTCTAACCAATGATCATAACCCATCCTAAGCCAGTGTGGTGGCCTACACTCACTCTGTGAGAGAAGGGGTTAGAGTCATATCGTCTGGGTTGTAAAATGGGTTTTGAATAAAATGTCTTGCAGAATGGCTGTAAAGTCTCTCTCCCAGCAATGGGAACGTATTATTGGGCTTATGACGACGATACAACTACTAATATTGACTGCTGCAAACTTGACTTATGTTCCACTTCGGTAGGTATTTGTTTTAAATCCACGAGGGCCGTTAACCCCTCCTGACCATAAACAGGTGTCTTTGATCAAGCAGCGTATCGGGGCGTCCGACCATCGCGGGAATCGGACCGGCTACCGCATCCGATATCGATGTCCCAGGGTTGTGTTACTAAGGCCACAGAATAGATACGTACGTATAAACCACACCGCCACACTACCACCACACGATACACGACCTCGCTCAGTCGTGAATCGGTGCTCAAGTAGATTTCATTGATAAAATAGCTAATTTGTGTTTTATTATCCTTATTTTAGCGTCATTCTGTAATGTGGACGTGCTTGAGTGGAAGAGTGAGAACTTGGAAAGTCAATTGAATGGATGATGCAAAAGTTGTAGTGTAGCTTTAGAAAGAACTGTAGGAGAGAGATAAATTATGTTTTATATAATAGATATGTAGTTCTTTATTTATTTAAAGGCTTGAGTAAAGGCTAGGGAAATGACAACCTGGTCGAGTAGGTAAGTCTTGAATAAACAGGTAGATTATACGAAGAATACCTAGATAAGCTAAATCTCTATAAACTGGATCTAATACCTATATATACAGGCTAAAAGTTATCTAACACTTAAAACATTCAAATAGAACGTTTGGGTTTTCCCAATATTGAGACAAATGTTTCAGGTTGCTACGAAATCATTTATTCTCATCTCGCGCGTTAAAAATTACGAATTGTATTATTTAACCGAAAAATTTCATAATAGGTACCTATTATTCAAAATAGCCCAATTTCACAGGAACTGACCAAACCGTAAAACGGTTTCAAACAAAAACCAATCCGTTGGATTGAATCAGTTTTTTGCCCACAGATCTACTGATTGATCTACTGACTGCGGATTTCGTGCATTCAAGATTCAAGTTATTCTTTTTTATGTGCTTTCGATTTCGGTGTCATTATGCAATGCAAAAACGTTGAACCGTTGTTTAGAAGTGCATGTTTTTGTTTGGTGGTTATTGTCTTTTTGTTCTGAGGTTGTTGACAAGAACGATGGTTTCTTTGATTGCTTTATGGCCATGGGGTGACGAATGTAATTGTGAAGCTGTCCTGGGTGGTTGAGTTAGTTTTAATGGTTACATGATACATCTCTGAGCTGTGAGGTCTATTCATTTTGAGTCGCTACCAGGCGCGGATACAGGAGGGGGGGGGGGGGGGGGGGGGGGGGGGCGCAGGGGGCGCTCGCCCCCCCCCTGGCGCAGGCAGTCCGGTCCAAAGCGCGGTAATTCGCCAATTTACCAGCAAGATATAGGTATATAAGGTGTATGGAGTGCATGGAATTCATCAACTGCCTTGATGAACAGCCTAGGTTTAATTATATGAACGAGAATGTTAATTTGAAATTATGATGATAGGTGTTTTTCTTGGGTTACAGTGTAGATAAAAAGGTCATTTAATTATTTTATCAATAATAGCCACGGACCTAGAATATTACCGTTACTAGGTCTATGATAATAACAGTAATGACCTACCCTAATTCTATACACTATGCCGAGTGACTACAGCTTGCTATAATTCCACCACACGATCTCACCCAACAAACAATCTTTTCAACTTTACAAAGATGTTTAATTACAACCACCGACACGGTTCCAACAATTGTTTTCTACAACTGATAGGTGTATCGATCATCGCAACCAGTATTGTTCCCCACGTGTCTTTACTTCCCACGATTTCGAACGATTCTGTACTTGACAATGGATCCGATAGATCTACAACAAAAGCAGGATTGAACCGATTATGTCGTTAAATGTCATTTTACTTCTGTGTCGGTGAAACTTAGCAAAAACTTATAGCCCGCATAGTGTACTGGGTAAATGGGTTGATGAGCAATCGCAGATAGATACAATGTGCGTAATACCTACATACATTTTATCTATGACAGAATGAATATAAAAAGTTGTGGGATGAGCTGGTGGCACACTACTTAGATGAATAAAGAAACGCATGGGTCCTCCACCCCATGACCCAAAGTTGTTAATATTTATGTCCTGCACGGACTTTGGACAATAGTAATGATAAATTATACTGTAACTTCGACCATAATTGTACTGCAGACCAGAGGCAGCACGCTGTTTTACTCGTGTTTCATCATATTATTATAATCTTTAACAACCCGTTTGACTCCTTCAGGGGTTGAATTTAGCAAATCCTTTCTGTAAACACCATCTGCGCTATAAAAGGACGATACTCTCTAAAATTTCAAGTCTCTAAGGTCTAGCAATTTGGACGGTAATTGTCTGCGAGACAGTAAATAACTCATTTTATTAATATTAGAAGATATATTTAGATGAATATCTGATTTTTATGAAGGTTATATTTTCCGTTTGTCTTTTACGAACCATCCAAACAAGGGTATTAAAGATATTACAGTTCTTAAAATTTTAGCAACCAGCGGGATTTGAACCCGCGCCTTCTAACTCACCGGATTAAACGCCCTACCAGTTAGGCCATGGTCGCATGACCGCTAGCTGCGAAAATCTTAAGGACTATGTGTTCACCGACTAAGCAGTCATGGCGACATCTATAGAACCTGTTTAAAACAGGTAATCTATTCATTAGTAGTAATTTCGATACTACCTAATGACGAGAGATGGCGCGCTTGCCAAATCTATCATGGATTGATATCTCATATTTCATATCTTTATAGATATACCTGAAGTGTGGTTTACACTTAAAAATCAATCCATGAAGGGTATTAAAATTTCAGAACAAAGGAAATTGGAAAAGCATATAGAACATTGGCAAGCAAATTCTGCAGTACAACGAAGACTGTAATTTATAAAACCACCCACGAAAGGAGAGTTTATTACACCGCACTGTGTACTACTTTTGAATGCCTAACTTAATGCATGTGTAGTGTAAGGTGATAAGAATACAAAAAAAAAATATTAGTGAACATTTCTCACAGCGCTATCCAGTCCCAAACTAAGCAAAGCTTGTACTATGAAAACCAGATAACTGATATAATACTTATGTACTTTTTATTTTGTAAATACATACACAGAATACCATATAACACTCAGACACAGAACAAACATCGATGTTTATCACACAAATGTTTGTTCTGGGTGGGAATCGAACAAACAACCTACAGTTCAGAAGGCAGAGTTAACACCAACTGAGCTATGAGACCAGGCATAAATGTAGAACGAATTATAATAATAGCGTTACTATAAGACTCTTCATGCCGTGTTGAGGTTCTGAACATAAGTAGGTACTTAAATAGCAACTCAGTTACATAAATTATAAAAATTAAAACGTTTCGGCGAAATGAAAGTTGTACTTACGCCTTCTAAAGCAAAACTTACCAAAAGTAAAACTAGCGGTTTTTGTAGCTCGGTGATAGATGCAAGATTTTATTTTACTTTACGCATGTGCAAAATATATCATAAATTCTTTCAAAATATTTCTAATCATCATAGCTACATATGCGTAAACTTAAGTATTTATCCTTTTTTCCCTAAAATATATGATTCAAGCAAAAAATGTATTTATTTGTTTACTTGTATGAATTAGTTTTTATATATCATTTCGTATATTTATTGTAGCATTTCTAATCTAATACTTAGCCATTACATATATCATAAATACTGGTATAACGACGATCAAATGTAGAGCATAAAAAATCTAGAGTCTAATGTTCCACAAGTCTAATGATTCTATGAGCAGATTCATGTTTCGCTCCATCTCTATTTTCTTCCTTCAAAAACGTACGACGGACTTTAAAAGGACGTTATAGTATAGTGATGTGAAAACAAGTTTCAAACGTTTCTTCAAATCATTGATAGCCGGTGTAATAACCGCTGACCCATAAACTGAGATTTGATCTGTCACGATCTACTTAACGCTCTAATTGGCCGTCCACCAGCATCAGCTAAACAGATATTCATGCTAAGTACCTAAGTATATCACTTGTTGGAGTAAATATCAATAATTCACGCTAAGTGGTACTTAGCTTGAATTGTAATACTGATAATTTATTTTGAGCCCTTAGAGTTTCTAAGGTGGTTGTTTTGCTTAGCTTGTTTATAAAGATTAAATAAATAAATAAATAAATAAATATGTGTGGACATTTCACACAGCGCCATCTAGCCCCAAACTAAGCATAGCTTGTACTATGGGAACCAGATAACTGATGTAATACTTAGATACTTTTTGTTTGTAAATACATACATAGAATACAATATAACACCCAGACACAGAACAAACATCGATGTTCATCACACAAATGTTTGTCCCGAGTGGGAATCGAACCCACAACCTACAGATCAGAAGGCAGGGTTACTACCAACTGAGCTATCAGGCCAGTCTGAGCTATCAGGCCAGTCAAGACAAGAGAAGATTGAAAGAAGTATATCAACTATAGACGATGTATGAAGAAAACAAAACAAATGATGGATGCCAAAGGTTAGGTCAAACAAAGGTGCATCTTTGATAAATCCTTCACTTGTTTTTTTCTTAGAGCATGACGCTCGTTTGTGGTTTTTTGATATGTCCATTGCTGGCTCCAGATTTTCCGCCGCTTCGACATATAACATAAGTACAAGTAGGTATACGATTAGACAATAAGCACCTACTTTCTTGTAATGTGGAATAGATAAAGTTTATAGTATTGTATAAATTTTTTGTAAATTTTTGTTGTTGGGATGCAGGAGGCGAGCAGCCGCTCAAAGTGGCGCTCTCTGGGGGAGGCCTATGTTCGGCAGTGGACGTGTTCAGGCTGTTGATGATGACGATTTTAAAATTTTTGTATCTGTGTTTGATGACACTATTCAATGGGAAACCTCAAACAAGGTTGGTGGCATCCTTTATGGTTAATACAACAGGAACCAAACGGAAACGGAAATGGGAAATGTTGGAAACGTGAATGAGCTTAGACATTTGATAAATGGTCCAGTAATATTACGCAGAAATATGGTGTAGGTAAACAAACATACCTATGTAATATAAAATTTATTTAAAAAGACTATTTATATCAAACAGTTATAAGTATATCTAGGTACCTAACAATTAATCAAGAGACACCTACGTTTGAGTAAATAAACAAATTCTAATTTCCACTCATATTATGCAAAAACTGTGTTACAAAAAGTTCTGGTTACTTACAAAAAGAATCCTTGGTCGCCTTCAATCGATGAGTAAAATTCGGCTTTCCAAATTCAAACAGTAGAGAGTATTAGGGCTAGCGTTCACTGCACTTCCTATTTCCGCGCCTAATAAAACCGTTGGCTTCGGCCGGTAGGCTGTATGGCTGCATAGACAGGTGCGCCGTTGCCGCGCGCTGTTTGCGACTGCCGATTCCGGTGCTTTCGATAGGACACGGTAGGCATAGTAGGCTGCATCAAAGTATCCCCTTTGTCACGTTGCTGCTGGTTACTATGCTTTGTAGGCAGCTAAAAGAGGCTTGTTTTGAGAGAAGTGCGTAAGTGGTTAGTAGTATTTATGTGTAGCACCATAGAAAAAATTAAGTTTGAAAGTGTTGGAAAAAACTAAATGTCGTTAGGTTAAAATACACGTAGAGCCATTTATCAGAGATTTTCATAAGTAGGATAGTAGGTACCTACAGAATCTAAGTCTTAAATTTTGCTTTCATGACAGATAATATGCTATCATCGTCAACAGTTTGAAGATGTCCACTGTCTACTGCTGAAATGAACATAAGCCTCCTCCACAGAGTGCCACTTTGAGCAGCTGCTTGCCTCCTGCATCCATCCGACGTGGCGGCATTTGCTATAAGTATACTTATATAATAAAAATTGTAAGCAAAAATAGATTTAATAATAGTAGAGCAAACTTCTACGAACCGGAAGACACAGCATAGGCCGGCCCCCCACTAGGTGGACAGAACTGACGACCTGCTGCGTTAGCACGGTCAGTAGGTAAAATTGTCTGTCCCCTGTTTTACTCTACTTGACAAGTAAGAGTATGAAGAAAGTGACATAAAACGGGGAAAGACAATTTTGTCTACTGTCCGTGCTAACCTTACTGGTCAGAACCGTGAGGAGCGATGGATGCAGGAGCCAAGCAGCTGCTCAAAGTGGCCCTCTATGTTATCTATGTTCAGCAGTGGACGTCTTCAGGCGGCTAATGAGCGCAAAATTGTTCTACTATGATGTTGATAGACCACATCATCGATTCCTGGCAAAATGTTAGTTTATATGAGTCCATTTTTAAAATTTTTATCAGTTTCCTGAAATTGTGAGCTGCTAAACCGTTTTCTTGCAACTTTTTCTGATCAATTACTTTTATTTAGGTACCTACCTAATAATTTTTACAACTATTCTAAACTCTTCAACATAGTAAAAGCATTTCTTTTCCGTTCCATAGTGGACGGGATGGTGTTCAGCGAAGCAGAGCCAAGGTGGCCAGCTCCCTACGTGGACGCTCGCTGACCGTGACGCTAACCATATGCTGACTGGCGACTACACGCTGGCTGCCGTCCAGCCGTGCTGCTTCGCTGGAGAGCTAATATTAAAATAACGTTAAAATTGGAATGGAAATTATGGACGTGACTTGGTTAGTAGCGGATTTCTTTGCATTTCAGCTAAATATTGGCTTTGAGACTTTTTTTGGAGTTTATTTGTGGTTAAGACAAGGCGGTGAAACTTACTAAAACTTTGGGAACAGTTAGGTAAGTTAAAGTTAACATTTAAGTTAATGTTTAGGTGCTATTGGAATAAGTAGGTTTATTCCATGCTTCAGACTTAGTTAGTAGCTGTACCTCACAGTAATTTAGGTAGGTACTTACTATTTGGATAAGCTTGCTACTTAAATACAAATAAAAAATAAGAAAATGATTTTCCCCACCCTGCTTATATACGCAGTGTGGTTTGATATTGGATAAGAATAGGAGCAGCCCACCTCTTCCCGTGGGTGCCGTAATACAAATCAAATCATTTATTTTGTGATACACAGATCATATATCAGACGTTGCAACAAATATATTAAGTCCGTACTGCGATCAGTCGCAACGGCATACAAAATTACAAATAAGCCGAAGCTTTTAATATAAAATATATAAAAGTGGCATTACGAAATAAATAAATAAATTAAATTACAGCACAGGTTAAAGTCAATAATTAATAATTGGTAGGTCCATTTCATTATTATTATATTAAAGTCAAGCGAATAAAATATATATATAAATTTATATAAATTTATATATTGAATAATAAAATAAGCACTTGAATGTGTGAATGTGTGCACTCTTTTATATGGCTTAGAATTTTGTTATATATTTTTGGCCCAATTGTAAATACACTTTCCTCGTATAAAGCAGTTTTACAGTTTACTTTATTGACACAACATAAGAAAGTCCGATTTCGTGATTTGAATACCTACTACTTATTTTAGAAAAAGATGGAAAAAAAAGAAAAAAAAAATGTTGATGGTTAAATAAAGATGGATTTTGTCTAATAGAGAGAGCTAATTCAAATATGTGTAGGCAAATATGTATAGATGTAATATACCTGGAATATATCCAGTGAATAGGCTGCAGCGTTCTGCTCAGTCTACATTGTAATCAACTGCGATCACCATAACGCTCCAAGCGTCGTGCGTTATTACCTATATGGTAAACCCCTGCTTCTAATGGGGAGGCCTATGTTCAGCAATGAACGTTTCTCGACTGATGTGTGTTTATCTATGGCATAATATACCTACTTAAATAACCTAATGCATAAGAAATCCGTATTGCATGTTACTTCATCACGGATCGCCGCGTCTTTTGGCGTCTATTTATCCGGCAGCTTCTTTGCCGCTTGACTTGTCTTAGCAGCGTATCAGATACCTACATTATTATGTAAATAAAATTAACTTATTAATTATAGATTTAAAACTAGAATCTAAAAGTAAAAAAAATAAAGAAAGGTTAGGTATTTATTAGGCTATTAATTAGTTAATTTGGTATATTCCCAGTTGCCCCCACATGGATTGATTCCGGGTAGCAATCGGGAATAAAATTCCAAGTTGCCACTTAGTGGCGATTTTCTAATGTTGTTTTGTTAGTAATAAGTGATATTATTTAAGTAAAAGAGCATTAGACCGCGATTCAGACAAATTGTTCGTGTATACGTAACCCCTGACCCAAGAATCTGCCAAATTTCGAATCTGTCCAATACCTAACAACTGCTATCATACGCCAGAAGACGCCCCCCAGCTGTAAATAGGGCCCATAAAAGTCATCTTGCCTTTTGCATCCAACAGCTCCCCGCGATTAGGAATAGGTTGTCGGTCCACCGTGAGAGGCCTGCGTCTTCTGGTTCGTGGTTGCCGCTCGAGGACTTTTATCCCTATCGATTGTCGGTTCTACCAGCTTTGTAGGGTATATTCCCAGTTGCCCCCGGGTTAGCCTGTAAGTAGCATGCCCATTGCAGCTATATTGGTGACGTTTATGTTATAATTTCCCAAGCAGAAACTTCAAGTTTCTCGTATTTAGGTATGTGTAATATAATTATCCTTGATTAACTGATTACCTTATAAAAGTTTTTATGCTTTTTCCCTCAATTTATGTTAGGTATAGGTAAGAATTAAAATTAGGGTAAAAAAGAAATTAAAAGTTTATTTAATTTCATATTTATTTTATTTCCAAGATGATTTTATAATATCGTACATTTCATTTAACATTTCTAGTACAATAATAACTGGGGCACAGTTATTCTATTGACAGTATAACATAACATAAATATAACTCTCGCCAGTAAAGAAATAAATCATGAAGCTGACATATACTGCAATTTCGACAGGAAAGAGAGTGACTACATAAATACATTTTCCGATTTTTTCAAAACTTTTCTAAATTGGCGAAAATTATAAATAAATGTAGGTATTTAAGACGTGAACTATATCAATAATCTACAGACACAGACCATAGTGTCCTCTAAGTTCCGAATTATTATTATATAAAGACTAGCCTTTTCCTCCACGCGTGACAATTATTTGTAATCTGGTTTCTTTCTGCTACGTTTTCATACAAATATCCTGTAACCATCTAAATGAGACCTCTATGGCAAGTTATGTAACGGGCAAATAAGTAGATTCATAATAATCAATATAAAACCTCCTATAATGTTTATATTACCTATACTTTATTAATTCGTGCGGGAAAAAAGTCGATAAGTAACCTATTTATTATTTCTTCTATCTCTAGTAAATCTAGATCGATGGAATTTTCTTAGTTCGCAACTGGCTTAGAAGAAATTATTTTTTTTTATCGCGACTGTTTAAAAAATTCAGTAACGATCGGCAGCCGGCTATCGCAACTGGTTACTAAACTCGGTAGTGGCCATGGGCATAAAATATAATTATAAAAGGTCCAATATTATACAGGATGCAATTTAATTCATCAGCATAAATTAAGTGCACGATAGTACATCATTTATTGATGATTATTAAAGGAAAGTAAAGTGCAAATGAAAATATTTTTATTGAAAATTATGAAGATTGCCGCGGTGCCTAACGTAGTTGGCACCAACGATTTTGATACAGTTAAATGTTTTTTTTACCTTGAAATAAAAACAGTACTTAATAATTTTAATTTAATTTTGTACTGTATTAGCAGTTGATTAAGTAAGTTATCCCTTTTTTGTTGTTATTATCAATACAAAATAGCTTCTTTAGATTTCAAAAATTTTGGTCCACACGTGACCGGTGTCAAGACTAGGTATCTAGTTTCAAAGGATGCTAATGAATTTAATTAAACCCAGTATATTGGTGCGTGAAGAATTTTCAAGCAATGCTGATTATAATAGGTACTATATATACATTTCATTGTTTTAATTATTGCTTGCAGTAGGTTTCTTTTGTCTCGTTCGCATTTTACGCAGACACTAATAGTTCTTATCCAGCTATACTATAATCCACTAGGTTGATCAAAGTCTACACCAAAAACTTAAAAGACATTTCAGAATAGGAAGCTATGTGCTATTTGAGCAAGATAAATTAATTTGAGATTCAAAGGTAATTGAATAATAAGTAGCGCTTTTACATGACATGTTCGTGAACGTCTTTTTTACGGACATTGTAGAACGGCACGGAAAATTGTTAAGGATATGAAAACGTTGTTGTGAGTGTACAATTTTATTGTTTTTACTAAAGTGCTTATAGAGTTTTGGCGGGAACGTGGAAAAGTTCACGTCGCTGCATTGTATTATTTTTCAAAACTTGTGCTTTTTCCAGTGTTAATGTTTCAAATGGCGTTTTACGCATTAAGTGCTGAATACGAGCATGAGTGTGGGCAAGTGATATAATGTGGTGAAACGTGATTTTTCGTGTTGCTTCCAAAATTCCATAGAAGCTTCTAGCCAGGTTGCCACCACTTTACAAGGGCAAGACTGAACTGTGACTACCTGACTTAGACTGGACTATGGCTGACCCAGACTGTGACTGAGACTTGACTTTAGGTGAAGTCTACACACGATGAAAAATTACAATACTTGACACTGGCTAATTACACTAAGTGTGGAGCCAAACATAAGAAAAAAAGGAAGACGTGCTTATTACCAAAGAGTATACAACTTACAACTGGAGGTGTTACTAGCACGACCACGGTAGAATTTCAATATCTTTGTGCATCTAATTCATAAAAAGAAAATTTTATAAGTCTATTAAGGCCACTTGGCCTCGCTACTACTTTAATTTTTTTTAACTTTTTTAAATTGTTTTGAAGTGATGGGCTAACTAACACAAATAAAAAAATGTAATCGTTACTATAATGATTCATTTAAAGTGGCCAAAAAAGATAGCTAAAGTCTAAAGCAGCCTTGAAGAAATGTTATCCTTTGATTATTTCATACAACATGTTCAAGTTAATAAGTATATAGGTATAAGTAAGTACCTACTTTTTAATTACATTTTTGAAAGGCTTATAAACAATGAATAGTACTAGAACTTCTAAACATTTGTTAATAGATTGTAAGTTTTTAACAACACTGGTCAAAGTATTTATTTAAATATTACCTTTATATTCATTATTAGATTTTCAGATTCAGATCATTCAGAGATCAACACCTGATTATTTACCTACTTACAAATGACTGCAAAAAAACCCGTATTAAACAGAACTATGCTCAGTCGTTGATTGGGACCATTGGGACTCAAGCAGGGCTGTCTCACTCCGCGCTTTAGGTATGAAGCTCCAAGTACATGGGACCGGGCGTCTAGACGGGTGGGTTCATAATGCGTAACGCGTCAGAAGAGCAGCGATATAGTGATAGAACGAGAGGCAACTGTTTAAGGAAGGCTTGTAGCGCTGTGCGAGCTGAACTACACTCTATAGCGTAGCAGCAAGAGTAGCTATTTATTTGAGTGACTTTGCAGATTGAGCCTTCTGTATGTAGTACTGTATACATATTCTGTGACAAGTAAAGATTTCATTCACTATTTGATCAGTTTCTGAATGAAGTCTCCTCTTGAGGAGAGATTTGCGACTGAGCGTAGTTCTGTTATAGGTACGGGCCTAGAAGTGCCCGATCCATTTTATGAATAGGTACCTAACTCGCCTCTTTTTATAAAAGTTCTGCAATGAAGTGAGATTTCTATTGCTGTTTCACTCTCACTACCATTTTATGAAGTGGCGTGAATGCGTAGACTAATATTGTTAAGTTTTCGTCAGAGGTTAGAAAGAACCTAAATGCCTCTGACTTTGTCAGAGGCAATTTTCGAACTTTGTCTGTATGAGCATACAATTGCAATTTTAAAGTAGGAAGGCATAGTTTATAGTATTTTAGCCTTGAATCAGACACTGTTAGATCTATTTACCTACAGTTAGCTAATCCATGGGCTTATCTCGTATTATTTAATTATTATTATAATTCTATGAATGTAATTTAATACCTATCGTAAAACTAACACAATTCCATCACAATTATTTTAGAATATCAGTTATTTTTTTCGCTCAGGTTTATTTTATATAATTATGTAAGGATTTTAATATCTTTCTCTAATCGAATTAGTCTAATATTTTTTCTCTTTAATATATAAATAGTTTATTTAACAGATATATAATTTACAAAGGATCAAACTTATTAAAAACAGTTTGGTAAGTCATTTGAAGCAGAATAATCTTTGCTTTTTCTGATCTTGCTCCACCACAACCAAAGACCGCATAATTTTAGTAGTTGTCGCATTTTTTCAGACGTTGAATGTATCTTACACATCAGCACAAACTCGTGATATTTACACTTCAACAAAAATATTCTTCGTAATACTACGCTTTGTTTATTACAATTTCCATTAAATTTAAATTTGACTAGATTTTCATAAGTGCCTAGAAAGAACTTTAGGATAATTAATAGAAGTTTTATTAATAGGTCCGTTTAGAAGGCCCATAATATAACTATAATAAAGTTTATTTTCACATTATATTTAATAGTCTATAAAGATATCTTTAATACTTAAGAATAAGATAGACAAAACAGAACATAGGCACATACATTTCCAGAAAAATAAATATTTACCTAAAATTATAATCTATCATAATATTTAAAGATGAGAAAATACATTGTATAAAGAAAATGTAGCTCAGCTTATGAGTGAGAATGGTGTAGTACGTAAATACATGAATTTACTGAAGCAATTGATACTTACATACATCAAACTTACTGTCTTTTGACTACCTATACACAACTAACACTCTGGAATGATAGACCCCTATAATCATCCCTCAATCAACCAGCTAGGTATTATTATTAAAATCTACTGATCGCTTGGTACTTATATTTAACTTAGTCGTTTTTTTTATATTGTAAGCCATAAAATAATCATTATTACAGGCATTTGCATTCATTTTTAAAATATTGCTTTGAATATGAAATGTAATTTTTTTATGATAAATAATTCTCGTGATAGTTTTAATTAAAAAAATATTTTAGTTTTCATGTACTATTTTGTGAATATTTTACATTTTACTAACTAAGATTTTTTACATCATAGCATTATTTTTTTAACTCTTAAAGAGATCAATTTTTTAAGTAGATATTAGGAAACTTATTCGATAAATGGGTGATAATTCTAAAATCGTAACTTTTCAAATTAGCTAGTAGATACTTTCTTTTGTTATTGTAACCACTATAATCTTTAGTGTGATAATAGGATTATAGTTTTATTCATTCTTACAAATTTTTCATTTAGTGCATATCGTGTTACCATTAGTGTGTTAACTTCTTTCAATTTCATTAATATATAACTTTTTATAAGATTATATCTTACCAGATCTATAATACGTTTAGTTATAATTATATCGCAACTGTGCAATACGAATTATTTTTATAATAAATAATAATTCATAGTACTAAAACCTCTCTTTAAAATGAAATTATAATACTTATCGTTATTACAATATTGATATATACAAACCGTGTTAACAAACCATATTGTACAGAATTGTCATAAATATCTTATTTTTAAATTTTCATGACTATAGCAAGGTATGTAGATATTTATTTTTTATTTATACAGATGTTTATTCTAAAAACACCGGCTTTCATGTAGTTATTTATGTTTACTGTAGAACAGAAATTATGACGTCACTAAAATAACAAGGTAAAAACAAACCCAGCGCGAAATCTATTTAAAATAAAGCTCATTGTGAGTTAGGAGGCCTTAATACTGTGATGCAGATGGATCCGCGCAATATCCGCAGCAGATCGATTACTTCAGGAGTTTTCATTGACGTCACGTTTTCGTCGTTTACCTGAAATTTGATGAAAAAACTATGAAGTTAAATAAAAAACAATGCACGTACTTAACTTGTATAGGTACAATAAACAAAAGGACTTTGTAATACAATTCGTCTTAATTTATTTTATCTAAGGATGCTGCATTCGTCCCCCCTCTCAACCATGCCATGCGCACCGCGAGAAAACTTATCGTCGTTGTTAGAGTGAGGCACACTTAGGCGCTACCATAGTCTTGACACAGTCTCTCACGAGAACAAGTGTCAAGAAATTTTTGTCGCACTGCGCATGCTGGGCGGGCGGTTCTTACGGCAGCTACGAGACGAGAGGGGGTGGTCCTATTCTTACACGGGGCACTGGCATGAAAGTAGGTACCTTACAGTGATGGTGTTTACTTAGTAAAGGACTAAATTGTAATGATTGAAAATATACCAGTTCTGTTGGTAGTAAGTACGCCAATTATTTGATGAAGAAAGATCATCTTCACCAACAACAATAGATAGATAGATAGATAGAGAACTCTTTATTGTTTCACCAATAAAATAAACAAACAGGAATACAAATCTTACGAGCTAGTGTAACAATGGGCGGTCTTATCGCTGACAGCAATCTCTTCCAGACAACCTTTGGATGGACAGTATCAGTAGAGAGATTATAAACGGCGGTGCAAAACCATTTAATAGATAAAGTAAACACAGATAAATAAATTAAAAAACAAAAGATTATAAAAAAGAAAGATTATACCTAACTTACCTAAGTACCTAATAAATATACCTTCATCCTAATACGTATATACATTATAATATAATAAACTAATACATAAAAAAAAGGAGGAAGGATTAGTAACAGTAAATAAATATATAGCAGCAATTACAATGACAGATAATATTTATGCACCATACTTTTATATATGGTTAGGGACTTAGCATGTCTAATTTCTGTGGGGAGAGCATTCCATAGACGAACGGCTTTAACCGTGAAGGATTTATCGTAGAACTGGGAGGTATGGATGGGAGGCATGAGCTCGAGAGTTTTGGAGGAACGCAGGGACAAGGAGTGGGTCTACTGAACAAAGGTTAGCGTCACCAATGGAAGCGCAACAAAAGGTCTGTGACGTAATCCGCATGATCGTTCATTGTTCAAACGCTTATACGAAGAGATATTTAATCTATAGCTCATGCTACTCGTGCATGCAGAATTCTATGCTAGCTCCGACATACCTGCAATATGACGTCCCCCCGCCGCAGTCGGCCGTCTCTTGCCGCCACGCTGTCATTGTAAACTGCCGAGATGTAGCTCTGCCCTGAATCCGGGTGACTCTGCACGCTGAACCCTAGCCGGCTGTTCCATCCGCGGTTCAGTTCTACAGTCACTACCTGGAATATCGGACGGTGAAGGTAAATAGCAGTTCCACCGTCACTGATAGAAGACAGTAAGGGCAAACAGCAGTTTCACCATCACTAACTGCAGTAAAAGGTAATGAGGTTATGAGCAAAAGTATAAGTTTTGTCTTTATTACCTGCAATAGAAGATAACTAGAACAAATAGCAGTTATAAAGAAGCGCTTCCGTGCTTCTCTTGGGTATCTTCTTGGTTGTTTTGTTGACGTAATAACCAGTAAAAATTCGGTAAGAAGCTTAAGACTTTACCAGAAAAAAACAAAGAATTGTGAAGTTTGGTGGTCCATATAGAAATCGTCTAACCAAGGCATGAATAAGACCGTGAAGAGGTGGCCGTCTAATGTAAGGTACTCAGATGCTAATAAAAACATGGTCATACCGTAGGTTCCCCAAAGGTGCTTGTTTCATCATTCAATGGCTCGGGATTGATGTTCTCTTTTTGGACAACATCAACGATTTCAACGGGTTTCGGTGGTGGCGGTGGCGGTGGTTCAGGTTTTACTTTACGCTCGTTATCCGGCGATAGTGCAACGGCTTTCCATTTCTTCATGCCATTAGCTGAAAGTTGTTTTAAAATACACATATAATTTGAAGTAAATTTCAGAAGTCCATATAATAAAGATCATTGCCACATTGGTGCTAGGAAAGTTGCTATCTTTTTACCATCATCTTTATGTCCATCGGAATTTGTTCCATCGCTGCTAGTATGAAGGATCGCGCTCTGGTAAGCTGGGTTCGCGTGCTTAAACTTCGCTTCATCGCTCAACAGTTCTACTGGCATGGACACTGGCTCATCAGAATCCACTGAGAAGACAGGTTCTATATACCGCTGCCTGTTTATATCCTCCTGGTACACGTTAGGAGCATCCAAGGTATCGTTGTCCAAGTTATTTAGTTCGTAGCCATGTGGTGGAACTGAAATAATGTAAACTATGACTGTGTGCTATCTATACACAATGCTGCAAATGAACAACGAATGATTCAAACCTTGGAAGAGAATGCAGAAGATGCAACATCAAATAAATACCATGGAACTAGCTAACATTGGGTTTAGTAGGGTTGCGACGGTTATGGCTGCAAGCTAACAGACGAAGGACTTAAAGGCTACTCATTGGCAAATGGTAATGAAAGTGCTCCGGAAGTTCTAACAACAATGGGTGCTCTTGAAACACGAACCAGTCTTAGTTCGTTCATCCGACAGTCAAGTTTCGGCTTGGTGTGAAGCGTGTGAATGTGTGAGAGTGCTTGGGCCGACAGAGTCTCACCTGTCAAGCTTAGCTTTTGCTTTCTACAAGAGGGTGGAGCAGTTGGACTGATGACGGCCACAGAGTATCTCTGGGGTCTCTTCTCCACGCCCTCAGTACTGTGTGTCTCTAGCGTACTCGTGTTGTTTGCATCTGTGTGGAACACCTACTTCGCTTAGTGTGTTGAGTTTGCGTGTGAAGCTAGTGGGTTTGGTTATTTACACAGTTGTGGCAATTGGTTTAGGACAAGGTAAAAACCGGAAACTGGATCCTGGATTTGTATTGTACAGGATAATTCTACTATTTACAGTGAGCAATCGCCACGTTCAACAGACGGTTTGCATTATACCTACCTATGGCCTACCTATTCTTCTTTCACCAGAAGGCTTAGGCACCTACCTATTAAATAATATCACTATGTTTGAAGCTGAAATACGCAATTGCTATTTCGTATGTTGAAATAACTGGCTCTACCTTGGTGTGACTTACAACCTAATAGTTGTATTATATTTGCCTACGTGAGCTCAGATGAACATCTACATAATATTGGCGATTCAAATTGTTGTGATTAGCCAAAAAATCTAAAATATTTGGCAGTATTTGCCACTTATTCACATTGTTTTTGAAACCAAAACCTAGTGATAGTATTTTTCACTCATTTGGATATCTGTCTTATATCTGCCTAGATCATCTATTGCATTGCGACGTAGCATGTGGCTGTGATCACTAGCTGAAACATAAACTATAGCAGTATCGCTTACTTATACCTAGTTGTATCATAACTTAATAATACAACTTAATCAATGAACCTAGATAATTGGCCACATTGGCCTTACTATAACATACCTTACCTTCACAATTCAATTCGATAATGTAGTCTTAATTGAATCTGCTACTCAGTAGATTAATACTACCTACACGTCTGTAGCATGTTTGCAGCATAAATGCACAATGCAATTATCGAATTAGTGATTCGGTGGAATAGGCGATCATAAAGTAATACCAGGGAAAAGTTTTACCAAAAACACAATGTTTGAAACGACCAACGATTTGTTTCGATATTTTTGGCCCTCTGGTTACCTCCACGCTAGTAGAAGTAGCCAGCGGTTCCGCGCCCCATTTAACTTCTTAATGAGTTGAATTTTCAAAAAGCCTAAGTACACTCCAATGCCATAAAAAAAGAAAAATACCCTCCAATTATCAAGTTTCTATATCCAGCTCTAGTGATTTGGGCTATACGTTGTCTTTCGGACAGTCAGTCAGTCACCTTGGATTATCTCAGTTTCAATGACTGTCGTTTTGACCATCATCCCATTAGATACATGTTGTGTCAAAGTCTTTGAAAATAGATCCAATGACAAAATAAAGTCTCACTAGATCCATCATGGATCTGGCCCATGGATCTACTGAAAATGAACCTCAAAATCTGGTGGCACCTCCAGAAAAGCCACAAAAAGTTATAAAGCTGAGCATCAAAATCAAAGCGAAGATGTGCTAATGCTTAGAGAAAAGAATAGTTTTATATGCCTACGGCTCATAGGATTTCACAAGAAAGATGAAAACAATGAAATTGAATTAGCTGTTTACGATATAAGATACTTTCCACATCCCATAATGTTTAAAACGACCGCAGGTATTGCGGCCGTTTTGTCAAAAAACGTTATGAATACTTTATGAGAACTGATTGAATTGAATCCTCTGCGGGTTTATTCGTGCATGTGCTTAAATTTTCAGGCTTAAATAGAATTAATAGAACAAATTTTGTATTTGTGCCACTGCATTCAGGTAAATATTTAGCAATGTGGTCAGCATTGGATGTTGTCTGTCGGTTTCCAAATTAGCATATGGTTTTCACTTCATAATGTTTTGGTATTATATGACAGTTTTTATATGTCCCTGC
Source organism: Ennomos quercinarius (assembly GCA_910589525.2). Classification (NCBI taxonomy): domain Eukaryota; kingdom Metazoa; phylum Arthropoda; class Insecta; order Lepidoptera; family Geometridae; genus Ennomos; species Ennomos quercinarius. The sequence goes on from OU342493.1 coordinate 5,228,076, forward strand.
ATTGTTATTTTAGGCTACGATTAGTAAATCCTCCAATTTACCTGCTTGTGAATAAGATAAGAAGTAATTATCACAACGTAATGCAGCTTTGAGCTGAAATCAACTCTCTAAACGTAACATAGGTTACGTACCTACACCGCCTACATACTTAAACAGGTACTTATAGAGGTAAGAATTTTTTTACAATGGCTGACGCAAATTCGACTAAGGGTGGGTTTTTTGATCCGTAGTGAAGGCCAATAGTTAAAAACCAACAAATTCTAAACAATGGTCAAAACTTGCTACAGCTTTTAATCATAAATATTTCATCCTACCTTCAACTTATGTACCAACCCTTACCGGCAGGCTGTTCGTAGTGGTTATTGTCCTTTGTAAGTTTCCGGAACTTGCGTGGTGAGAGGCATGGTGACCGCGACCCGTCTGCCGCGTCTGGAGTCAGGCGCCGGGCTGCTAAATCGCATAGCATTGATACTGCTTCAGGCCTGGAGAATTATGATGAGTCTATTAGACGTATCTTGGATTAGAAAGAGAGAAGGCGAGATATAGCAAGAGATAAAGAGGAAATAGACAAGAACAACAGATATGGTAGGGATAACCAGTATGGATATATTTGTAAAGTCGGAGACAAAGGAACAAAGACGTAAAGAGACACCGTCTGAGGATAGGAAACGCAAACAGCCCAGCTCTAGATGTTCCAGTGCTCCGGTTGAGGACAACCGACTGTTGATCAACCGGTAGATAACCTAAATCAGAATTTCAGAATAAAGCTTCGAACCCACCGACCGGCGCGTCTGCAAAGCGGCAGCGTTAGCGACAGGAACCTATTCGGTACCCATCGCTACCCGCGGGGATCGCGACGCGGCCGTCTAACGAATACGGGCAGAAATGGGCGCCGAATGGCCGAATTTGACGCATCACTGGCGCCACTTGACGCGCCGGTGTGGCCGCAGCTTAACCAGTAAATATAATAGGTATTATATACTCTTTGGTAAAATTGACCTGATAGTACCTATTATTGATCGAAGGTCCCGATGTTTAGAATTTTGAATAGTTGATTAGGGAATCGGCAGTCTGTCGCATCCGGCCATTTGAAATTCGTAAATTACGACGTTACGTCTCTCTGAGATTTGAATTTGGAACAGTAAGCAGGAAATAACGTTTCAAATCAACCACCACGTTGCCATTATAATAGGTACAGTACCTACTCTATCTATATTATCCGATGAATTTCGAGATCGGTATACCTTAGAGTATACATAAGCAAGCTAGTTACTACCTATAACGTGACTTCTCGTGACATTTCTTTGTTTACATGAAATATCTAAGATTATGGAATAGGGTATACTTAGACAAAACATTCGGGCTCAGTAGCCTTTAGGTAGGTGTTTTATATTGGGAGAGGCCTATATGGGGATATTAGTGACTTTTATTGAAACCAATGTATTGACAATGATTAGACCATAGGCATTGATGAGATATGTTATTGATAAGCAACAACGATATTCAGTAATTAGCGCAACCGTGTCAGTACCTAATTAGTCGAACGTACTAGGTATAGTATAGATATAGACAATGTTCAGCAGTAGACATGTTCAGATCGCATGTTTATGTTGAACAGTTCGTGGCGTGTATTTATGTTGAACATAATAATGTTCACGTGTTGATGTTCCATACTAACTAAGGTGTTCGCAGAACTAAGTTTTGAGGCCAACATTATCTGTAGCCGAGCAAACAAAGTGAAACGAGCAAGTTCTGAAAGATGCTCCTAATTCATTTACCTACTTATGAATAGGTACTTTAACTGAAAAATTTTAATTACGAATAGGATTAGAACTCTCATCTATCCGTCCCTGTTGATTACGCTAAGCAGATGTTGTGTAAAATCTTTATGAATACTTATAGGTGTAGTTCTGGACTTAACTGATGTGATGCAATTTTCTTCTTTTTATCTATATTATTAAGGCCTTTTTTTGATCGACCCATGCAGCATTATTTTAGTCTCCCTCGTAATATGTTTAGAACCGTGCCCGTAGTAAATACGCTATTGAATACTCGTAAGCAGGCAACCCCTTTTTCTTTGAGTTAGTTTGATTTGAGGTTTAGTTTGAAGAATTCTTCAAATCTGGAAGGTCATAACTACCATATTTTATCAACGATAACGTCCTTCGAAATGGTTTCACTCGATATTTTCTGACATTGTATAGTTAGTATCTAATATGTGTAACGTACCACATTAAATATGAGTTAATTAAGTATAATAAACAAGTTATTTGAGCGTCTACTTAATTACCAACGTTCAATCCTGAGGGAAATTTGGCCAATTTATGTTGCTAAACCAACGGATTTAGGCACAACATAAACACATACAGGTCATATCACCCGCAAAAGCTCATTTTGAGGGTGATTATTTGTGTCCATCAACGTATTTACACAACAATGATTTATCTACCTACTCTATGAGCAAGCTCAAAGTCGCGCAGCGAGCTATGAAAAGAGCTATGCTCGGAGTTTCCTTGCGAGGTAAGATCCGAAATGAGGAGATCCACAAGAGAACTAAAGTCACCGATATAGCTTTGAGAGTTAGCAAGTTGAAGTGGCAATGGGCGGGCCACATCGCTCGTAGAACTGACAATCGATGGGGAAGAAAGGTTCTAGAGTGGCAACCACGAACCGGAAGACGCAGCGTGAGTCAACCCCCCACTAGGTGGACCGACGACCTGATCAGAGTAATGGGGAGCCGATGGATGCAGGAGGCAAGTAGCCACTCAAAGTGGCGCTCTTTGGTGAGGCCATGTTTAGCAGCGGACGTCTTCAGGCTGATGATGATGATGACCTACTCTACGACATACGGCTGCTAAACTTTCGTGTATCAACTGTCAAGTATGTTTTTAGGTTACCTGAGCGGAGGTTTGGGCCTATTCACTAGCAGCGGCACATCCGAGTCGGTAGGTCCTTCCTCCTTCGGTGACATCGGCGATAGAGGCGTCGCAGCGTGGTCGCGGTACAGCCGCAGTCGCACCTCCGTGCCGCACGCGCGGAGGAATGCGACAGCTTCCGCGTGCGACATGTTCGACATTGGCGTGTCGTTCACCTGGACATAATGTTACAAATATTAGCACTATGGACTTATTGTCTGCTGGAACGACATATAAATATCGCATTGTTTAGGTTGCCAACAATTTAGTCATTTCATAATATTATTAGAAACTAACGTGAGTAGTATTCATAACTATAACTAGTAAACGGCTAGCACTCACGTAATTTTAGTCGAATAACTCAACCGGTGTTCAGGCAATGAAGATGCCCATCTTCATGAAGTATATACCTATGCGCGGCCACGAACTCCGGCTCTGCGCTGGTCAAGTTATTCAACTAAAACTACGTGAGTCCTAGTGCTAGCCGTTTACCAGTTTCAATAAATTTTGCCTTTTAAGTAAAACATTTCGAAATTAGATACCCTTATTTAAATTCCAGATTTTGTTCAGGTGTTTAAAAACACAGCCATTTTGTATTACGGCGGATCTACGATAAGCTGGATTGCATTACGCCGCCGCAAAATCCGCCGAATTGTGTGATATATGTGCTTCGCGTTCTTCAACACGACTAGCCGTAATGTATTTAACCGGGTCTTTGACAGCACTTTGACTCATAGTACCAATTTCCATAACAATATAGCTAGCTGGGTAAAATATAGTGGTAATACGGCGACTCATACAATCATACTGCGGCATAAACACGCTATCCTGTGACACTGCTTGGCTTTAAAAAGTAACGGTTCTGGAATAGGAACATAGGACATTTATACCGGAAAATTGTTACTAAATATAGATAGACATTATTAGCGATATTAATAAATATATTTTATGGTCAACGCGCTAATGACACCGCGGGGTGCAATAGCTACTTACTACCCAATAAAATATAGATTTAGAATTTAATTAGGTACTTATTCAGTTTATTGATGGACTGATAAAGTATATAGGTAATATACATAATTGAAGTCAAAATATAAATAAATATTATGACTGGCTTCACCAATTAAACAATGATTATTTTAATTTACTGGTGTAATAAAACTGCAGGCTTTATAACATAAATGTCTATTATTAACTTATAGAGATAAAATTATTGTTTAACTGATAGTTAATTCTTCATTGTTATTCTTACATAACCAGTTTTAATTATCTTTAATTATCTTCCGTCCAGACTTTAATGGAACGTTTGTAAATATAAGTAGGTATGCTTCTTCCGTTTCTGTAGGTACGATCTCTACCTATTATCTACCTATATTATATTCACGACTTAAGAGCAACTATTTTGCTAAAACTTGGCGTGGAGATATGAAGGACAGGATATTTCTAGCCACGATAAATAACTAGGTACTTACCTACTATTATTTTAATATGTGCTAAATAAACATTTTTGCAAGAAACATGAAACCCCAAATTTGCTGCTGACTTGGCTCATTTTATTTTTTAACGGGCAATGTGCCTTGCTTCTTTAAACTAACTACTTACTACATTAATAAAAACGAATAAACTAACTACACTATCTACTACAAAGAACGTTTGGACTGTACACTAGCCGCGATGGCCTATAGACAGTCCAAATTCTCCAGCCCACTGTAGGTAGCGTACCCAACATGCTGGCAGCCTTGCCACGTTGAATGGCAAATATATATACCTACTACATTATTTTAACAGCTCAACCTGAGTTCTTCAGATATTCGTAAATAAATATAATTGTCACGACGTACAGCAGGGTCCGACAACGACCTGCGACCGCGGTTCAACCCTGCTGACTCACAACCCGCAAACGAGATTAAAGACAAACACAAAACAATTAACTCCAACGGCAGTTTATGTAACTGACAACATTTTTAAATACATTTCACGCTAAATGTTGGTTGTTGTTGACATTACAGACCTAATTACGAATGTTGTAAACACAAAACAAACTTTTTAAACGATAATACGTTGTATGAGAACGGGGATTGTTCAACTAACTTTGATAATAAAATTAACGGACAGTTTCTCCATTTTCATTTGATGTCAGAAACAGTCTCGGTCCAGTTTTATAGGGTTTGTAGTTTTATACGAAACGTGGCTATGATTTGAAAGTTTCGTTCGGTTACAATGTTTATGGAAGGGACGAGAGGAGGTATAAACCATTTTATTAAACAGATATCGCTTATTTGGATCTCCAAAGAGAAGCCGTGCCAGAATAAATAAAAGTCTACAAGTAGGTACTTAGGTAGTAATTCAAAATAGTGCTAGTAATTTGAAACAAATTGCAACGTACATAACATCTACTCCTACTATTCGATCTTAATTTTAACCTTACTCCGTAATAAATGTCAGGAATTCTGAATAATTTTGCGTTAGCGATCATTAAGACTGAATATCATAAAAAATCAGGTAAGTATTAGAGATTCACCTTGGAAATTGCGAAAATGCTTGCCAACCAATATCGGGTAATAGTTACTAGCATTATATAAAAAATGCGAATATTTTGGCTCTCTGCCCAAGGTTGGCCACTGAGTTTCTGGCTTGTAGAGTGCAGTATCGACCAGCACAATTACAACTGCAGCTCTCTGATCTATATAATCTACTTTCTCTTCATTCAATAATACCATTCCTTTCACAAGTATTTGTACAATGTTAATTACTATGATCTTATCTGTGATGGTTTTAACGAACCTGCGCCAACTTTGCAGTTTTGTTAGCCACAGAATCTACATAGAATAGGGTTGCCTACTACTTTTCCTATGTAGTATCTACCCTACAAATTATCTCATTACAGAAACATACATTTCGTTCCTTATCTAAATTCTACGAATACCACTTTCAAATGATCTGAATGCATTAGTATGTATTTATTATTTTTATTTTAGGCGCTATGCTCCATATAGTATTTTTCTGTTTGAAATCACAAAAAGTAGCTTACCGCAACAATTCTATCTCCTGGCTGTATTCTCCCGTCACTGAGAGCTGGTTCTCTCACGAGGGCTCTCACGTAGTGCCCTAGAGCACTGTGATCTTCCTTCCGCAGCGTGAACCCTAGAGACCCGTTCACTTTGGTCATCACTATGTCGAATTCCTGAAAGAAAAACATACAAACAAGATAAACTAAGACCTTTGATACAGTACTTTATTTTATATTTTTTTTAATAATTATATTCTCTCCTGCTCTTTCTATGATACCTACTTTGATTTTGATATTCTCTGACATTTTGGTCGGTGACAGGCGAGACAGACGGGGAAGCATTTATGTATCACAAAATGGCATAATATTCTTAGGACAAAAAACTAATGTTATGTTGGATCTATCCTGAGTTTCGCACGATAATATTATGGTGTGAAATACATATAATATTAAAAATCCTCAAATTATAATTGAACTTTCGCTTCGTTTCGTAAAATAAAATGGTTAGAACAGCACAACTAAATTTTCCCTAAAATCCTGTTAAAATTAACCCTCCTTTTACTTCCTACGGGGGAGACAACAAAGCTGGTAAAAATACGCGTAGTTACATAAGGAGGGGAAGAGGAGGACAGGGCAACATTTAATGAAAACGACTATTTTTTGTTGCTGACATGGGTAAAAAGTTTTCATTGTGGTGATACAAATTTTCCGGGTGGACAGTCCCGTAGTTTAACCACATTACGACTTTAAAATACAGCCTTTTTTAGCGGCAATTTTTATATTTTAAAATAAACAGATACAAGCACTTAACCGGTAGCTGTGTGACTTTATTTGTGAAGATAATGAAATATAATTTTCTGAAAGGAAAAGTTTAGGTCAAAGAAGCGACCCAATATAGTATTTATCTTTCACAAAATGATTAAGTACTTCAAAAATGTATTGTAGTTATTAGTGTCACTCTGCTGTGCTAGGTCTCCCTCTTATTGTTTCACGTATTTCTACTCTTTAACTTTGTTTAAAGTAGAAAGACAAGTAAATGAATACCAGTATTAGCTTTCAGCCACTGACCGGCTTTATATGACCCTTTGGCTACAGTACCTAACATTTTTTCTCCAATGGTTAGCTGAATCATCTAGTCACTAGCTAGACACATTAAACAAAGCATGTAACACTCACACAACTGAAACCACATTAAACTCCAGCTTAATATGAACGAACATTTAATCCTATCAAAATAATTCACTTACCAGCGATCCGTCATCCTGGGGGCGTGAACAAAAAGCTTTTATTAATTGGAGTTGAGTTTCATCAGTGTAAAAACATTACGAGCTTGATAGTTATTATGGAATATGGATATACAGGTTCATATTCAGGGGCAATATTTGGGGGGACATCACAGGCTATAACTACATTTACACTGTACTTAGAGTGTATACGGTACGACAAGCACTATTATTCAACATATTTAGTAGTCTGTGACTGTATAGTCCTAATATACGACTGGTATGACGACGAGGCATCGTTTTGTGAAGTGTTTCAGCTACTGCGGGACGGGAGCGTTGCGGCCGTACGCGGCCTTGCAGCACGACGAACATTGTTAGTATTTGCATGATGACAGCTTCTAAGCTCATTAAAAGACCATAACGCACAAATTCTCTTCTAAACTTTCAATTAGTTTTTTGGCATGCCTGATATTATTTACTTTAGGGAAAAGAGAAGACGCGAGAGGCATTTTTCATCCAAGTCTCTTCCGGATATTAAAGTTTGTGTTCGGTAAAGTCAAGGGTGATTTCAGCCCTATAAACCACACCCTTGACGACAGGACTGCGTGTAACGAACAGTAGAAACACCAGTAAAAACGGCACAGTATTAAATTCTGATGAAAGCACCCAATAAAGTGATTTGAAGACCATTCCGAGTTTTATGTGGACGAGTAAGATGTTCTCTGGTTGTCGCAGTTGCCCAAGACGCTGAGTTTGTACTTCGAGGCCAGTAAAAACTCTACTACCCTGCTCTATTAGACTATTACGCTTCTAATCATAAAAAGTGCGCTGACCACTTTCTTTTAATCCCCGTGACACTGCTATGTTAGTTAGGCACTACTCTTGTTAGTAGTGCTATAGGAATTTTCTATCTCCTGTGAAACTACTCGTAGTACAATGGTTAAACTTAGTTGTATTTTAAGCAGTAATTTTTTTGGTGGTAATTATACCTACCTAGGACTTTAATAATTAGGTAGAAAATTAAATATAACTATAGCACAATAACCCTTACATTCAAGGCTGGTCTAAATGTTCCAGCATAAACTTTGTTAGTTATGTTTGAAAGCAATATATCCTTTAGGGCCGTCATAAATGCTGAAACACCGACTGGAGCATTTGGAATAATAATATATAATAATAATAATAATAAATATGTGTGGACATTTCACACAGCGCCATCTAGCCCCAAACTAAGCATAGCTTGTACTATGGAAACCAAATAACTGATACAATACTTAGATACTTTTTGTTTGTAAATACATACATAGAATACAATATAACACCCAGACACAGAACAAACATTGATGTTCATCACACAAATGTTTGTCCCAGGTGGGAATCGAACCCACAACCTATAGTTCAGAAGGCAGAGCTACTACCAACTGAGCTATCAGGCCAGTCAGGGAATGTTTTGTTCTAAAGCTAAGAACCCTGCATATCGTCCGCAAAGCAACCAGGTCTTCTTTCAGTCCGATATCAATCACTTCCCAATAGCTCTGCTAGGTAGTAGGTCAGTAGGGACGGAGGGAAAACTACATATTTTTAGTCTACCTGATGACAAACAGCTGTCAAAAAAAAGCTACATTGAACAATAGGAAGGAACTATGACGTACCCCGTACGTGATGTCGTATACCGGCAGCGGGCGATCCAAGTCTGGTAGGTGAAGGGTATGCCGGTCCACCTCGGGGCTGGCCTCGCGCCGTCCTCGCCCTTCTGACGAGGACGTGGTCGCGCTGCTCGTTGTTTGTGATAGCCTGGTGGAGGTAAACAGAGAGGGTTGGCTAGTATTGGCTTTGAGAGCTCTAAATGACTAGGTGCCTTTGAATATTTCCACTGTCAATCGCATTTACCTGGCATGCATTGGATGGCAGTTGAGGGGATCCAGCGGAGGCAGGTGGGGCGGGTGCGGGGTGCGAACAGGGGGTGTCGGCGGGTCGGGGGGTGTTACACTCTCGAGAGCGTCGGGCGGAGGTCGACACACTCGCAGCTCAACACGCGCGTTTGCAGTCCGGAGGACTTCTAGGGCTTCCTGTAACAGAATACGATTATTAAGGCTGATATAACTTGCTATGGCTCGCAATTTCAGAGTAAGTGTAGTTGGAGACTAGGAGCTTATAAATACGGACTTTCATTGCAACCTTAATATCTTTCTAAGCTAACTAGATATGTACCTATACCTACCATTTGTAAGGACATCCAAACCATTTTATTAATAACAAAGTAGTAGCTAGTAGTTTAGCTCAGATTATAATTGATCTTAGTAGACTTAGGTACTATACTAGCTGTCATCATCATCATCATCATCACCATCATCACCATCAACAGCCTGAAGACATCCACTGCTGAACGAAGGCCTCCCCCAGGATGCTCGCCTCCTGCATCCATTCGACTCCCCGCGAATCTAGTTGTATATAGGTACCTATGTAATTTGATGATTCAGCTTGATTAGGTAGGTACATTTTGTAATCTTTATAAGTAAATTAAAATTGTTATTTTAGTAGATATATCAATATTGTAATATCGAAATCGAATAACATCACAATTATCCTCTTTACTAGGTGGTAGGACTTTTCTGCAAAGTTCGTCTAGGTAGGTACCACCGCTTTGCCAGTTATTCTGCTGCCAAGCGGTAGTGTGCAAGCACTACTGTGTTCCGGTTTGAAGGGCATTGTAGCTAGTGAAATTACAGGGCAAATGAGACTACACAGTCTAGTAATCATATTACTATACTGTGTGAAGTCGCAGCATGACGTAAGTACGCAGTGCAGTGTCACGAAGAACTATATTAATTAAGAGTTCCGAGTGACACTGCAGTCTGCTATGGGCAGCCCCGTGAAGCTTAACATCGGGCAAACGACCTGCTCGTCACGGCATTCATTTACATAAAACCGCCAATATGTTAGTATAGATGATATTGTATTACTGCAGCAACAGTAATATAGGTATAGCACGAAATAATCGCTCGTGAGATGGCGCCTCTGATACACGTAGGTACTCCAACAAATTACTATTAAATATAGATACCTAAAGATAACATCAAGCGTATGCTACGCGAGACCAGCGATTTACGACTTTAAAAGAAGCTTTGCTAGATTAATTATTATAGCCTCAAGCATCGCGTAGAACTTGTAAAACTGGAGTGGTTATATCAAACCAGCATTCAGCCCGCGGCATTGCTTGTGTGATTTCAAATCACAGCAGAACAGTTGTATTATATACATCTGTAATATACATCAGGAATGTTAACACGAAAAGATATCATTCAACAATATTCTATCAATGAAATCTCGAATGCCTCATCGTCATTACTCCAGCACTCAACATTAGTGCCACTCGAGAAGCTGTTCCAGCAGCCTAGAGCCCCGCTTCGTTATTTTAAGGAGTTGGAATGGCTCGGGTAGCTGCTGGCAGAGGAAAATGCATAATACACCCCAAGCGGGCCGCCAGTGCAGTGCACCCCCATGTAGATTAAGAATAAATAGTTATATAATTATATTCATAGCCGATAAAGTAGTTGAAAAATACTAAAACTATTAAAACACCGTAGTTTATAATTTCAGCAAACGTAAACTGCAAGATAATTAAGACAATTTGATCCCTTTACCTTCTACCTGTACTACTATGTCTTGACAAAGTTTGACGGTTTTCTTTGGAGTAACAGAAATCTAAGTTGGCAAAGTTAAGGGACGACGTAAAAGATCGGACTGAAGCGCGGAAACAAGGCTGTAAAAGTTTTCGAGTCCACATTCACAAACGTTTGTGAAGTTATCAATCAAAGAATATGCTTGTCTCTAAGTATGTCTATAGTAATAGAAAGTGTAGAGCATAGACTCTAGTGTATACCCTACCCTTTCAACACTCTTCTAATAAAAAGAGCCAAGTTTTAATGTGTATCTTCTAGAAAAAACTTAGTTAAGCTTTAAAATGGATTACTGCAACTGCTATGGGCGGCATGTCGCCTACAGGTGAACAACTAGTTTTTTACATCATTCATTAACATAAAAAAACTTCAAAAACCTTAGTCTTCTTTATAATCAGACATTTCAACTTAACTGCATTCTATTCTATATGAAACATAAAGTGAATCTACTGCATCTTAGATTCAATATCAAGCGATCTGGTAGGCGTTCGTGTTATGGTTGTAGTAATATCTAGTAGGTAGCTAAAAACGATACTTAAATACATTTTATACTCTATATGGAACAACCATCAACTAGTTTTTCATTACCGCGGTGAATTAATTCAAGAACAAAGGGTGCGGCGACTATTTTTCAAGTGCCAGAGACAGGAACCGCCCGGATCGCCCGAATAAGTTAGCAGAGCTCATAGCTGCTCCTCATTTTAACTCATTTTGGATGACGTCACATATTTGCCACGTTCTTGTTCGTGTAAAGAACAAAGGGAAGTGGGTGATTAAATATTTAGGCGAATGAAAAGGTTTGAATTTCAGTTTTGATTCGCAAAAAGATGTTTAAAATGTTGTGAATGGATCCACGCCCCTCCCCTCCTATGATAAGCATCTAAAGTGGCGATTAATAGGGGAGGCCTATGTTCAGTAGTGCAGTAGACGTCTTCCAGCTGATGATGGAATGTATAATTTGTTATATGGTTTTCGACGTCGATGAAAACTGTTAAGTAAAGTCTCTGTAGAGAGACTGTAAAGACAACCTCTTTAAAATGAATCACATGCAATGCCCAATCACAAGCGGAAACAGGACAATACACACTAATTGCCAACAACGTTTGATGAATGGATGACCAGTTTTCATGATTTGTCACCAAATTGTGTTCACGGAGTTACGCTAATCTCCAATTGTGACGTAGGCAATAACAGTTTGGAGCCGTTTGTAGCTGCGCCCCCTAGCGAATGGCAAAAGCGGAATTGCTCGGGAAATAATTGAATTTCCCAAGCGAAAGCTAATGGCTCGTTTATTTATTATAAACATTGAATTTGTTCACAAAATCGTTTTCATACTGCGTCGATTATACTCAAATACGAAATCGCTCTGAAATTTCGGTAGCCCATTGTTTAAATGAGAAATTTTGGTCTGATGGACTATGCTCGCTCACTCTAATATAATTTGTGTAACTTTGCAACGGGTATTTTACAGTTTATTACAGTAAGGCCGGCGGGCTCGCCGCGCGCGCCGTGGGGTTACATAAAAGTTTTTACGTTTACAACCGACGGAGGATGGTGCCGTGACAACAAAATGACATTTTTAACGCGACTCACTGTTTATTTTGCTAAACACAACGCCGTATTTAACTACCTCACTTGCCCTATCTATATGCAAGCTGTATTTTCGTGTAAGGTATATGTATACCTACTATGTACCTATACGATGAATAAAAAACGCGCAAAAACACAGGGCAATTGAGGAAAGCTCGAGGTAAAGATAACAGAAGGTTCTTTAATGTTTTGTTTGAGAAACTCGCCCGAATGTGTTTAGCCCAGAATATCAACACAGAAAAAATACAGCAACATATCACATTGATTTTTGTTTTCATGTTGATTTTTCGTTGGGATTTTCTAGTGCTTGCCTGGCTAGCAACGGATCCCATAAAACCAATCCCATTTATCAAAACTATTTATCCGATCTCAAACATCAATTAATCAGACTCCAATCGGGTCCTACATCAACCTTGCTTGTACCATCATCGATATAAGTGCTGACTGAATACGACTCCCTCGTAGAGCCAGTTCAGGCGTATCGTATCGTGACATATATGTATTATACGGTCATGTTGTCACTTAGCATCATCTGAGGCGTGGTCAAATTCCAGGGTAGGTATAAGATCCCTGACAAACGTAACATTAAAGCTCTTGGAACAACCGTAGACGACGTAGCAGTATCATGTGATGGTGAAGCTGCTGACACTATAATTTAATTAGGTACAGCCTATCATCGTATATATGTGTACGTATAGTCAATATTTGTTATTCTGAACCACCTATATTACGTCTACCTTATCGTCAATGTTTTGTATCGTTAGTTTCTATTTTAGTATGCAACAAAATGTTCTTCTATATTCTGAGTGGAACGCACCCGTATTTAATGCAATTAAATTTGAATATGAAATAGACTGCAAACAATTCCGGCACCAAGGCCTTCTAAAAGCCTTGGTTGATAACTAAGCGTAGATGGTTAGAGGTAACGAGCGTAAACACTCGGAAACTTCGTCAGCTTCCAGCGGAAATAGGTAAGAGACTGCCGCTGGTACGCTAACTTACCTCTCTAGAGATATTCTGTACAAAACCAGTGTATATTAGTCTAGTGTTCTGTTTGCCTGTTGCAGGCATTGCAGCCCCTCGTGACAGTTTAATTAAATGTTGCACACATCTGCATAATATTATGCATATAAAGCCAGATAAGAAATAACGTATGAAAAATTATTTATACGTGCTGTAACTTATGTATTTAAAATCTCTTCAAATAGGCATCGTATAGGGAACATTGGCCAATAAAAGCAGCAGGAGGTCTATATGTTTGATCATGCTACTCACAGTTAGTTGCAGCTAGTTGGTTAACCATTAATTTTTTTGTTACTTTAGATCTGCTTCACTTTGTATTTTATAAATGTGCTGGTCCAGTTGATATCCGCGCGTAAATGGCAGTTGTTTTGGTTCAGATAAAGTCCATTCATACTATACAGTATCTACTTGTGAAATAATATCCATATAACGTAGAAGCAGAACTAAGTGTAGAGAATTAAAAGTATACCTACTCTATGGGGCGAGAAGAACAGATCTACTACTGTGTAATATCTGTACCGTATGTACTATTGGTTCAGGAAAAGTAAAGTTCAATTCGGCATTGCTACAGTCATCACTGCATTCAAAGCTAGTAGGATTACCATCCTTATGTAAGCGTAGACAAAGGTTATACTCACGTAGGTGCTTAGTCCAGCTAATGGTACTCCGTTGGCGGACAAGAGCAGGTCTTTTTGTGCTAGCATGCCAGTCCTCCAGGCGGGTTGAGGAGGATATAGTCTTCGGATCCTCACGAGTCCACCACCACCGCACACTGACATGCCAAGACCTCGACCGTCTTTCTCCACCACCACGGTAAAGGTGTTCTCTGAGGGTAGAGAGATGCTGATGTTAATATACAGATGCATTATAAAGTAATTTTAAACCTAATTTAGAAATGTTTCCAACATTAGTATAAGAAATAACTAAAGTCAATATTATTTGCAATTTGCGTGATACAAAATTAATGTTTGGAAAGATATCTTCAATTCTTCAGTGTTTTGTGACACTTATGACCTAGGTCTTCAAGGCCAGAGTGAATAGGTCCTTTTCGATTTACGTGCACAATCTTCGGCCACTCCATTGCTTATACTATCAGACGAGTGGCTGATCAAATGTAAAACTTTCAAGGTTAAGAAAAGATCAGTCAAGTAATAACAACAGAAACTAGACAAAATAATTATTACATACTCGTATATGTAACTGTATTTCAATAATTTTGTATAGGTCATAATAACATCAAATCATTAGATTTTTCATTTATATTATTGGAGATATTATTAAATAACCCCAACAACAAAAACATATTCCACAAATCATCCATTATAAGGTAAGGCTTTGTCCTAGAGAGCCTTGTCAGCACAATCATTTCTCTAACACGACCACAATAAAGCTCAAGACAAACAGCTGACCTGAATGACCTGACACCTTTCTTCAGAGAACCCTTCACACCCTTTCTATGGACGTTACAAAGAAACTAAGTAGATACCTTGTTTACACTGCCTTGTTACAGGGAAAAGTATTGATCAGAAGGATGGTTGACTCTGACAAACACATTCTCAGGATTGTATTTATGTTAAGGATGTTAAAACGTACTGACAGCGCTCGCAATAAAGTTTAGAACCAAATTCAGTTACGATCGCGCTGTAACCGTTTTATAGCTCGCTAGCTGTCTCCCTGGTTCGTCACATTGTCTGATTTATGACGAGTTTTGTGTCTAATCTTGAAAAAGTATGTCAACGATTTTCCGACACCTTTCTTAGGGTAGCCGACCGGCTCGGTTCAGAATATTTAAGTTTGCATACAATTGTTTTGTGGTTCACATTGGCATGTTCTTCAAAAATAACTATAAATATTTCTAATCTCGGTTTAATCATTTTCATAGTCTCAACAGCAACAAAAGAGAGGCATACATGTAAAATTAAAAACCAGGCTGTTTTGCATTTTTTGTTACAGCCCATAGCGTGTCGCTATCTTACGAGCCTATTCCGTACTTTAATACATTGACCTAGTTTCTAAGTTCCAAGTTTCATTATAGTGCAGCAGGTTTCATTTTCCAGAAACTACACAGGTGCTTTTAAAATTAACAGCGTTTCTGTTACTTCCAACATATCGCAGCACACGTCTGTCTTAAAAGCGCCATACACTGCTAGGACCCTGTGTAAAGCTAATATAATTGTATGACGCAACCTACATCGGTTTGTTATACCCACGGGAAGCTTACAAAGGAAGGTGCTTTAGGGACTCTCAGGATGTATCTAGAAGGAAAGGGCCAGGGGCTTCAATCCCAGACAGTGTTTATTCTTGAAACTCAATTAGTAGTGCGATTGTTTAGAAAAACATTACGGTCTATTTGAAACTACATCCATCTGCCAAAGGGTCATGGTTTGATTATTTATTGTTTTAGATTTCACCGAAACCCCCTAACACGATGCCCTGGCTACGTTCATGCCGGGCCCTCAGGATCAGGTGTTTTCATTCCACATAAACCAAACGACAGGTAAGTAGGGCCTGTTTGGCCATTACTAAACATTGTTTGTTTATTCAGTCCTTTTCATCCACAAAGCCCAGATTAACTTTGTAACTTACAAGCCTTTATATATGTCTCCTGAGATTGAAATATACTTAAGTATAGTAAAATTAATATCGGGTTTCAATATTGCAAAATGGGAGGCTGAGCTGGCCGATCCACGGTCAATTTAAGTCCCTTTTCGGTCTGTAACGGACGTAGGGGAGTGTTTGACATGAATTATACATTAAGCTTGGCCTGTCTATAGCAAGGATTTGGTACAGAAACGATTACATTAGATTTTTTGCCGTTGCCGGTTCATTGTTTCCTTTTTTGAAGGTACTCCCTTTGTAATGTTCTTTTTAAAGAATAACTGAGAGAGTGCTGGAAATTAATGAAATCGGTTCCAAGACAATGCTCAAAATGATGCTCGACAAGTGTATAAAGATAACATTAAATCTCTATAGAATAAGAACATTTGTCTTACGAAAAAAAGAAATTCATATCTATTCCTCAGAATAGTTTTTCGTATTTATATACGATGTTGAGTTATCTCAACAAAATGGCTTGTTGTGGTTCAAATCTCGAAAGTTTTAATTTTAATTTAAAGACACTCATTGTTATAACCGATACCTTATAATTCAACAATTTCGACTGTGTGTTAAACTTCAGTGATAAGTCACACACGATTTCGCGCTATAATATAAAATCTGGGCTGAATCATGGCATCAGCTGCCATATAGTGCCTAGATAGGTTTGTTTGAAATTCCAATTCTATTCGTCATACAATTTATATTATTAAGAGTGTTTGACACGGGACTTTATAATAACTATACTCCTTCTTTGTTTTCGATCAGAATTACGATACACAGGTACTTACTTAACAGCTGAGTCTGAGCTTTATGTATGTAAGTCCAAGTTTCTGTGCTACATCTTTAGCTACACCATTTCTTACAACCAGATACTACTATACGCTATGATCGTTACTTTTACCTTGTTTACCTACTTCATCAACCTTCTTCGAGTCAACTTCAGTTAATAAATATAAAAATGGTTCTGTACCTATTTCTGGTCTATTCTTAAGCCCATTGCAACTTCACAACTAGGAATATCATTAAAATATGTAAAAGGCGCCGCATCAATGACATGTGCTTTAGCTTAGCTTTTGTGAAAAACGTTGTTATTTTATTTGACCTAGTGCCAGATCGTGACCAGTATAAACGGCAACTTTGCCAATATCAGGGGACAAACTGGCGCGCTCAGCTGTTGTCCTTTCTAACTAAAACAATGCCCAATCGGACCGCTGGGTGTTTCTCAACTGATATTGATTGATTTATGTTTCGTCAGTCACTTTTGATCGTCGTTTGTCTTTGTAAAGTTAGATTTTGTGTCAGTTTTATTCGGCGTTACTTGGCCGCCTCTTCGTGGCCCGAGACACGTCTGGCGACACATGAACCTATAGAAGCCGTAGTATCGGCTACACTGGAATCATTGGCTAATCTAGCCCTTCTGGCTCAGGTACCGTTTCTGGCACCGATATAGGACATCAGCGTAATACAATCTGACACCGACCTTGCCGGCGAGGTCAAGGTTAACCTATACAGGGGCGTATAGCGTAGCAAGAGCAGTTGCGACTTTTCGTATAGGAGCTACTGTTTTAGTGGACGTAGTGGACGTGTTTAGGGGACGTGTATCTCTCGGCAACGGCCCACGCTGAGGGTTCTACCAGGTGCCCTTCAACTAGTTGACTCTCATTTTTGACAACTAAATACCAACGCCTAGACGCTGCAATGGTTGGTAGATAGAAAACAATATTAGCTCGTTAAAAAAATACCGTTTTCTATATGTAGTACCACAGTGTAGTACAGTGTAGTAGTGTGTGTGTGTGTGTGTGTGTGTGTGTGTGTAGTAAACTCAGCCTGTATCTTAGACGGCAAATCGACTATCCATTGAAAATTAATTGCCATCATAAACATATCTTAACAACAATAATTATCATCAAATTAACGATAATCCTACAACAAATATGTACTGTAATTGCCTCATTAAATTCTACTATTATTGTATACTAGCTGTAAGCAGATATGCTGTGCTGATCGGTAGAATGTGTAAACTCGTTATGGTAAAATAGACTTTAAATGTTAGATGTATAAGTCTGATAATGTTACAAAGGAGGTGATACTTTGTTCAATTACTTTGAAGTAAGCTCCGGAACTTGCCAATATAAAGCGCTATGCTACAGTAAATACTACATAGTGGATTTTGCATGAAGCTTACGAGTAGACTGGGTTCGAAAACAACACGTTCTAATTTCAATTAGCTGTATATTTATATATTTTTTACTATGCTTTATAAATATACCTACTTTCTTAACTACGTAAAAATAACATATTTTGGTAAATCACATCAACAGCCGGAAGACGTCCACTGCTGAACACAGGCCTCCCCCACAAAACGCCACTTTGGACGCTTATCATACGGGGTTTCCATAATCACCACGCTTGGCAGGCGGCTTGATCGCAGAAGATTTTTATGTACCGAGTATAATCAATTGTTTTTTCTCTAATGTGTGGTACCGGGGAAAATGCGCTATTTTTAATGAATGTAATTTAACTTTGAGAGGCGTTAAGTTGAATAAAATAAGCCAGCAAAAAGTGGTTTTGAAAACCGAACGCCAACTCCCGTCGAATTCCAAACATTGTAGCTTCATTATTTCGCAGTCAACGTCCTAAGCTCTCCTACATTTTTATTTGATTTAGTTTGCGTGTTCTAAATACAAACGTAATATTATTTACTTTTTATTTGAAATCCGAGTTTCAAAGGGCGACGTGGAAATGCTGAAATGAATAGGCGTGAAAATTCGTAAAGAAATGTAAACATTGTCAAGATTATGTGGCTGAAAAGAACGGAATTTACGTAGGAAAGAGACGTAAAATTGTTATAACGATTTTCATTTTTTAACAAAGATGGACAAAGTGAAACTGCATAAATAGGCATTAAAACACTTGTGTTAAACTATGCTGTTATTATTATAGGCTATAAAATAATCTACCTAGAGTAGGTATGTAGCAATACAAAGGTGAGTCGCACGCGGTGATCCAGAACACGCGATAGTCGAATGAGCATGCACTATGCAGTGATTATCATTACCATAACTTGTGTACTTCAAATAATTGTAGATTGTAAATATGGATTTGCTGCGGGAAATGAATTGCAGCTGTAATTGTAAAATGTTGCATGACTTGGTCGAGTTATTGTATAAGTAAGCTATGTTTTAGATTTTAATGTTTATTGTACCTAAAAATTTATAACGATTTAAAAGCAGACGGGCAAGAAAGGATACTAAAAAGAGTAGAACCGTGTTTAGAGTAAAAATAAAACTCGAACCCTGATGGATCAATTTGTTGTCCTTGTGACTGTCTGTCCAAACCCTTTTACTCAGAAACAGTTTATGGTGTTCGTACAAATTCAAACAAATAGGTACGAAACATGTAAAAAAAGGGATAATAAATCTGGCAAGAATGTCAAGTTTATCTAAATGGTTAGTTATTGGGTAATAAATGAAGAAGATCTTTTAGGAAGTACCGGCGGAACACTCAGTTTCACGCGGTTCTGGTCCTCTTACTGAATTAAGTACGGAACCCTAAAAAAGGCTAAAAAATAACTAAAAGAAACACTATTGTCATTACTTTGAACAATTATAATAAATCCATACTAACTAGAGTAAGGCGTGAATGTAATTATACAGGTGCTTTAAATAGGATTTCGTTTAGTGGAATAATACGTTACTTAGGTAAGTATAACAATAAGTAAACACCCTGTATTGTTCCAGTTTTTATATCAAACTCGATTATGAATTCAATGTTCCCGCGAGCGGTGAAAAAACAGCTTCGACCTGCGAGCCTCGCTGTTGGAAAATGTTTTTCATTGTTCGGTATGGATGGATGTGTGCTTTGAAACATAACGGTTACCTATAACTACTTATGCATAGATCTAACTAAATCTAATTTAACTACCTCGTTCTACTAGAACTATTAAGCATTTATCTATTGTGTTATTGAAATAATCATGATAATTGTTCTTACGTAAGAGGAATGACGGGCTGCGATTCTCCATACAAAAATGTCCGTGTAAACAAAACGTATTCCCCTATTTCCTTCCTGGATTATGCTTCTAGACTAATTTTTTCTTCTTCGTAAAATCTAAGTCTACTGTAAGCATGCCCCTGTCATTTGATTTTTTTCAGAAACTAATTACAAGAGGAAATATGACCCTCCAAAAACCTCAAAATTGCCCTGTTATTACCGCCGTGATCAAAGGACTACCAGACAAAATTGGAAAGTTTTTAACATTAAAAATAACAAAAGGAACCTATAGTCATCTATAGTTATACGCATTTATTAAATTTTAATGCAAAAAAATAATTGAATCGGTTAAGTTTTGGAGGAGGAAACAGGGGAATATGAAACATCGATTTCGTCAAGATTTTTGTAGGAGTCCCTATCACACTCTACGGGGGAGACGTGGCGTAGTGCGACGGCAAAAGTTTCTTCAAATACTTAACGAATGTCCTCTTAGGATTCTTAATGAAGTAGGTAATAAAAATATGCAAGTAGAGCACGCCTTCTTAAAAACTCTTTAGTAATAATATATCTAAACGGTCGTTTAAGCATACAGATCCAAATTTTAAATAATGATTTACCCCTGCCATATAATTATATGATAGTCCAATACGTTGACATTACGGGGGCGTGAGCCTTCTCTCACATAGAGTCCATATTCTAACACGGCCGGCCAAATAACGGTTGGTGGATGACACAAATTTTCTTGAATTGTGTGATGCTGGAACCACAGAATTTGTCCTATTTACACAGGTTGCTTAAAACAATTTAATAAACATGCCGGTTTCCTCACGATTTTCCTTCCCTTGTAAAAGCGAGTGCAAGCTGTGCAGCTTAATGTATTTGTATCTGTAGAGGCAAGTTGACTTTTTATTATATTTATTTTATAAGTACTTAGGTATCTAATTTTTAGCCTATAAAGCCTAATGTCAAACAGTATCGAAAATACTGAGGGTCATTGAGGGTATAACCACATAAAAAAATATTAGGTTTTTGTTAACCTTACAATTTTTATGGTAGAAAACTAGGTTATTTTGCTGTGAAAATTTATTTACAGCCAAAATGAACTCAGCTCAAAGTAAACCACGTGGTTCATTACGGGCCTCAAGGGATAGGAGAAAAAAAATTGCAAAATAACGAGCAAAATTGCGTAATATCTACCCTCCTGATGAAAATTTTAATAAGCTGAATTTAATATCGTCCAACATTTTCATAATAAAAATACTAACTGATATATTCTCTGAAGCTAGGAACAGGAGGAACCCAGCCAACTTTAACAATATTTTTTTCCCACTAGCTAAATTTGTTAGGTAGGTAACATAAATATCACTTACTTACACAATTTATGTATATTTTGTGCTCCCCTGTTGAGTATCTGATCATAGTGATAATATAGGTAATTCCAAATTTAAAAATTGCAAAAATATAAAAATGAACTATTGAATGGCATTGAATCCAGCATAGATTTTTACTAGTTATTGCCATACATTAAAAGTTCAAACTAAATGTCCTTAGAACAAAGTTAATAAATATTAAATGATGAGCATGAGTCATTGAGGTATGAAAATTATTACACAAATTTCTTGCCTAAGGGAATTTAGTCACGCTGTTTTTAATCTAATAAAAACGAGAAGAGGTCATGACAGATCCTAACCTTTGAAATAAGACTGTCCCATTGGAGCTTAAAATTGGCTCATAAAATAGGGGCCTCTATAACCAGACGAATTAAATCAGATAAAAGCAATAAAATAGGTTCCACATTCGGTAATTACGGTACTACCGCGCCTCGGCTGGATCGAGAAGTGTCGTTAACTCGCTTTACGACACTCGTGGAATTGGCCAACGGGGTACGTGGAGCGGCTAAAGCTTTTGACAAAATTAAAATCGTTTTAATGGTTTCTTTGTAATGAAACTGATGTAGTTAAATTAAAACCACACGCAATACGTAGAACGATGGTATATTAATTTAACACCAGAAGGAGAGAGGCAGCGAAGAAAATCTACAGCTCGGCAGCTTTAGGGCTGACGTACGACATGGAAAGCTCTTACGTAATAGTCACAATCCTCAGCAAGAAGGGACCAACTAGAAAGGAGAAATCAAAATTTCCATTAATAGTGGTCTTGACAGCAATGCCATTGGTGAGCTCAAAGATTTTGGAAATCCACTTGGTACCTAGAATAGGAAACGTCAGATAAATTTAATTCTCTGATTTAACTCACCTACTTATATTAAAATAGTAGGTTATGTAAGGGCGTGAAAGGTCCCGTGAAACATGCCAAGTCTTGATGAGGGTCTCATCCCTTCATTATGAAGGAAACTCATAATTAACTTTATTCTAAATTTTAATTCAAACAACGATTTACACGTCCTCGCTTCTGATTCCTACTTTTGATAATTAAACCTGAGTTGATCCAATTTGGAGAGACTAATTATATTATATCATAAAATCATATACAAAACCAAATTGCAACAAAAAATTTCAGCCGGAAGATATCAGACTGCTAAAGCACAGGCTTCTCTACTGAATATTTTAGTGAACGGTGATTAACCGTTTTCGTCCATTGCTCAGCGATTTTCTTAATCATTCAATCAGTCCATTTCCATCCAGAAAATCCTTCACGAAATGAATGTACTTATAAACCAACCCATCGCTTTCGGGCTATTCTAGGTAAGTTGTGCATTGTCCTCTCAAAAACTTTTCTTCACCAAGCTTTGTCAATGCAATAGCTTTATGACAGTAGTTAACCATTGCAATTTTCGACTTACAGAAGTATAAAAATGTCAACAATTAAAAAGTTATGTCGTAAAAAAGTCTTTAGCTGGCACTAACCGTTAGTATCGGCTCAAAGGCTGAGGGCAAAAAAGGCAGGATTATGCTAATTTCATGAATAAAGTATTCAAGTACTCCAACAAATAGCTCCTGTAACGTGAAATATCGCAAGCAGTGCCTCACGGAAGGTGAGTTGTAGGTCTACGTTGGAAATGCAAATTGATACCAAATTCTGGGAACCTTTCTCGAAAGACTCTAAAATCTTGAATATTGAATTATATCCCGTTCCTGTTATACGCCTCCTTTTATTTTTTATACGGCTGGCTTGAGCGGGAACACTCAGTCTGTCTGGTAAATGGCAGTTGTCCATTTTCGTAGAGTTAAAAAGAGCCGTAATAAAATATATACTTGGGGGGGCTTATCGAGATTCTACGTTGGTTAATTGTCACTTGTCATCATAGTCTACGTAATCGTAATCAGCCAGTAAGTAAGGTAGATGTCCATTGTCCACTGTTAAACAAAATGCATTGCTCCATTGAGCACTGACACCACCGATGGCTATTATAATCAATTATATTTTTTAAATTTCTAATACGTTTTAAGAAACTACCTGCGCTTTGAGGTATTTTTATGTAAGCGAATTACGTGACGAGCTAGTCGTTCGCCTGGTGTTAAGCGTCACGGCCGCCCATAACAGATTGCAATGTTACTCGGAACTCTAAATTAAAGTTTCGGATGACACTGCGCACTGCGCTCGTCATTCTAAGACATCACATAGTCTAAAAAAGATTTCTAAACTGTGATATCAGTTCATAAGTCTCATTTGCCCAGTAATTTCACTAGCTACAATGCCCTTCAAACCGGGACAAATTCTAACCACTGTTAGAGTTCTTAAGAATTATGGTTACCTTAACTACGGATCAAAATACTCACCCTTAGGGTTAATTCAGACAGAGCGTCTTAAATAAATTAAAGCTACCTTATGTTCTCGAAAAATTTTTTATCTCAATAATTTTGAAAACATTTTTGTTTTATTAACGTGTGTTTGTCTAAGGGTAAATTCAGACAGAGCAGCAAAATGCTCGAGCACTTTTTAAGTGCTATTGGAATATCAACCTTATTTCATTTAGACAAAGCTGAAATAAGTATGCAATCTTACCTATTTTAATGTTGCATACTATGTTCAGCTTTGTCTAAATGGATTAAGGTTGATATTCCAATAGTACTTAAAAGGGCTCGAGCATTTTGCTGCTCTGTCTGAATTGACCCTTAGACAAACACACATTAATAAAACAAAAATGTTTTCAAGATTATTGAGGTAAAAGATTTTTCGAGAACATAAGGTAGTTTTAATCTATTTGAGACGCTAAAACACCCTCCGTAGTCATGTCAATACTCAATCAATGACTGTATAAATATAAATGAGTATTAAATAACATAATAATAAATTATTTGTGACGTGATTATGCTAGAAAAATTTCATACATATTATAGTAATACTAACTATAACTCCTCATTGCATTGCCAGATAAGGATAACCGTACTAGCAGAATTGTATTGCCAAGTAACATGATTCCAAACCACAAAAATTCTAGTTAAAAACGAACGAAAGCAAGCGGAAAGTGTTTTCGCAACGTTTTCAACCTCAAAAGCAAAAAAATAAGAGTAGGTAAGAGTTGAGTGCAGCAACAACCTTGACCGCGGAGTGAACCAGTGGCGCATTCATTAGTACCGCTGGATATTTCATTAAGAAACTGGCGGACAAGTCGCTACAGTCTAGAGAAGCTGTGGAAAAGGCAAGGGATTGTAAGAGCAATATCTCAATCTACATTAAAGGTTTTTGAGGAACTTGCTTTAAGTATATTAAAATACCAATTAGTTTTAAAATAAAGTTGCAGATGTAATTTATTTTAGGTATCCTGTTTTTAAAAAGAAGAAGGAAGAAACGCTTTATTTTCACAAACTGTACATAGTGACAATCAACAATATTTATGCTAAGCAACTAAACAAGAAAAACAGAACCTATTTCTAATTGAAAAAACTTGCACATTGCCTTGCCTCCTATTCTTTTTACTTCTGTGTGCGAAAATTGTTGCCGTGTGTGTACAGTGCTGTGCCAAATGGTCTGAGCTCAATGTGCCATGGACGAATCAGCGCAGATTTTCAGCCCAGACCTTGAGTGACGAAGATACTAATAATAATTAGTTTTACTGTGATTATAACCATAATTCATTCATTTCATTGCATGTCCTCTTAAGTTTAAGTTTCTTATAAATGTAGAGAATTCAGTCTGACTGAACCCTAAATCTATCTCAAAGCTCGTGAAAATCATTCCAAGCTTTATTTAAACGGAAAAACTGTTTAGTACTCACTTTCTATACAAAAATATAGGAATGTTCCTATCGGCCTTGATTATAAAATTCTGTCTTGTTTAACAGCGTTCTTATAAACAATTCCATTGCTAAGAGAGAAAATGAACGAAGTGTATTCAAAATGAAGAGAACGTATAGAGCTAAGAGCCAAACGATCTCTGAAAACAATCGGCGAACAAAGAAAAGGAAAATTAAAGAAATGTAAACGGAATTTGCGTCGCGGCGCAATTGGAAGCGGGGTTCTGACCGCGATATACTGGCCGGCGCGGCGTTGGACCAAAGCGAACAATTCAATTATACTCGATTTTCTAGGAGAGTAGACTGGCACACGCGGTATTTTTCTATTTGTTCGTGAAGATTGTGGGGAGCGGGTTTCAAATGGTTGGAATAGTTTGACTTATTGCGGATGAAGTCGCAGATAACGAGGCCATGACACGTGCCACAGGAGTTTCCCTTGACATAAATACGTCATCAGCACAATATGTTCCCAATGCTGGAACAGCCTTCTATTACATGGATAGAGTGTAGGCCATAATCCTCCACGCTGGGCCTATTGCAGCTTGGTGGATGACACATGTCATCCCTCAACCCGTTCCCTCACGATGTTTCACCGTTGTAAGACTAGGGAGTGCAAATTCCGCACATAGGCAAATTTCTACTAGGCTATAGGACTTTTCTGCAAAATTCGTCTAGGTAGGTACCACCGCTTTGCCAGCTATTCTGCCGCCAAGCAGTAGTGTACAAGCACTACTGTGTTCTGGTTTGAAGGGCATTGTAGCTAGTGAAATTACTGAGCAAATGAGACTATGATCTGATCACACAGTCTAGTAACCTTATTACCATATTATGTGTGAAGTCTCAGAACGACGTGCGCAGTGCAGTGTCACGCAAACTATATTAATTTAGAGTTCCGAGTGATACTGCGATCTGTTATGGGCAGCCGTGACGCTTAACATCAGGCAAACAACTACCGCGTCACGTCATTCATTTACATAAAAAAACATAACTTGAAGTTATTGGTGAGCTGAGCGTGATTTGAACCTGGGTGCGTCAGTTTAAATGTCTCACAGGCTACTTTTGAGCCACAGTCGCTTTACAACTCGACATATAAGTATAATATAGAAATAGAAATATAAAGAGCGGTGAGCACTACCGCTGAAAAGACAAAGCACCAATCAACTGAGTGGGCATAGCTACTCTCTTGTTGTTTGTAACTTTTTGTCAGAAAATTGTAACTGAAACGTTGAAGAAAACTATTCTGAATCAAAATAGAATGTGAATAAACACTTAATTGCGAGTTATTTATTTCCATTTTATAAATCAAACAGCACAACGCTTACTCGCGCTGCTTACCTAAAACGCAGTGTGCCTTAATCGCGTTGTGCCTAAATATCATTTCAAATGAGCGTTTGGACTAAATAGATATTCAACTATGTCGCTATCACGCAAAAACATATTTACTCGGTAAGTTGAGACTTGCTTCACTGGCCAACGTAAACGATACAGTATCGCGTACCAAGGGACCCTTAACCCGTGCATACAAATTGGACGTGTAAATGTGATAACACCCTATTTACTCCCGGCACACGGCGGGTTACAATAAAACCGGGTAACATCGGGTAAAACCGGATAATGGGAATTCCTGATACAGCAAATTGTTTTCGCGGCGGTGAAGCGTTTCCTATTATTCTAAACAATTTTAACATCTCCCCGTGAAACCTTTGAGGACGAAAATGCTGTTAGCGCTGTAATTCTAAACGCGGCTTTTAAAGAAGAGAAATTGTATCATAAAATGTATTTGGCGAAGAGAAAAGCTACGGATTTTCCAAGATTTGGTGTAATATACACGTTAAGTTTTTTTTGTACTTTAAGTTTTAATAGCGGCCCATATGGATGCAAGAAGCAAGCAGCCGCTCAAAGTAGTGCTTTATAGAGGGGGCCTATAATATTTAGCAGTGGACGTCTTCAGGCTGATGGTGATGACTGTAGCGTTAAAGCATTATTTGCGCGTTAAAGTTTACTAGATTGAGTATAACTAGAATTGAATAGTTTGATTTACATATGCGGTTGATTACTTAAACAATAGGTAATTCTAGTTACTCTAAACCAATTCTCGTTAGCATAACACATTTAATTCTAACTAAGCGTTCTTGTTGTATTGTAGAGAATTATTTTTTCAGTGTGACTAACACTTTACCGATTAAATGACTGTGAAAAACCTTACAAATCCACCACATAAGTATGAAAAAAATGTAAACAGATTGATTTGTAAAGGAAAAAATTTAATCACGAACGGGACGTGGACCCGCATACCTACCTCAATATGTAAAGGTATTGCGTTCCGTTACCTATAGCAGAATAGTATTCAACAACTATTCAACTCAATAGTTCAAAATACCGAACTTCCAAACCTACATAGGCCGAACCAATGACCAAATAGTTTCGCAAAATCAATCCATTGCCAAATGGATTATCTCGCTACAACTTTTCAATCACATTCAGTTTTATCCCGCTACTAAAGCCTGCGAGTATATTTTAAATAAAAAGAGCCAGTTTCAATCGAGCTGTATTAAAAATACTGGGAATATTTATGGCGTAGATATTTACAGCACAAGTGACGTAGTAGGGACCTTTCACGCGTCAACGGATAACTTTTTACAAAGGGTAGAAATAATGTCATGACGCTCGTGATGTTAATTTGTTCAAGTATTTATGTTTAGGTACTCCTACGTGTTGTTAGGGTTTGTTTTATAATGGACGATGTTTTAGAGAGTGCTAATAAACGAAGTACTTACTTATCTCATGACGTCGACACAAAGGCGTTTATAGAGCAAATTGTTGATGTCGTTTGTTGAGATAATACTGAACCTTGTAGGAAACCTGTGTTGCGAGGTGGTTGCACTTTATTGAGTTGTAGCTAGAGCCCCCGTGCGACTTCCAAACTGACGCATTTAGGTTCCAATCCAACTGGACCAATGACTTTCTTTAAATGCAAATGAATGAAGTGACGTAGTCATTTACCTGATGTTAAGTGTCACGGCCGCCCATAACAGCTGCAGCTCGGAACTATAAATGAAATATAGATTTGCACGGCATTGCACCTTTAAGGTATCTGCGAAATATGCACTCACGCTTACAACAGTGAGTGAAAATATCGCGAGGAAAATAGCATGCTCAAGAATCACCTGAAAACATTGTTATCCCTCAACCTGTACTTGGCCAGCGTGGTGGGTTCCCCTATACTGTCTCCATATGAGAGAAAGACGGTGTCCCAGAAGTGGGAACGTATTGGGATGATGTCTAACCCCCGGTTTCCCGTACGTTTGTTTAAGTTAAACTCATGTCAAATTAATAATACTGAACGCTCATTGGTTGCCTGTTGACCATCGGCTGTCTTCAACCAATGAGCGTTCAGTATTTTTAAGTTGACATGATTTTAACTTTCATAAACGCCCGAGAAACTGGGGGTAAGGGTCGTTATTTATTTAATGAAATGACTTCGCGGAGTGAAGCTCCTGTATCTATACGTATTATTAAGTCTAATTCTGTGATAGCACGCACCTACCTATAACAATATATAGAATGAAGTGGTAAGTAAGGTTTAACAGTACTATACGAAAACCTTTTAGCAGAATGTGTGGTTCACTCATACCGCACATGAGCTTCAATATTGATAATGGTCGACATCGATAGGCTTTTACGGGAGACCATTTGTGATCCAAGGACAGTGTTAATTAAAAACCGGGACTTTAAAACTGGGACATTAAAACTGGGACATTAATGGATTCGTCTCACGTTTTGAACCAATATCCTGTTAATACAACATCGGACATTCCGACGTCCCATTTTGTTGATATTGCCAATATTCCCTAGGAAATTGAATTTCTGAAGGTTTGCTGCCGGGACAGCCGAGTTTTTTTTTATTTATTGCCGGGACTTCGATTTGCTAGGAATGGTGTTGGCACTGGGAATAATTGTTCGTTTCGTGACTTTTGAGTTTCATTGTAGTTATTAAGAGTGGAACTAAATGGCTTAAATGTCTAACCAAGGAAACCTCCTAGTTAGCCATGTCTATTATGCTGTTTTAGTATTGTTTCTTTCGCTTTTTACTGAGCCTAATAGCTGATAGAATATGTTATACAAATGGATAAGACTTTTAGGCCCGCACCCGCCCTGGCCTGAGGGCTTATGAAAAAAAATTACGATTAGTGAGTAGGTCCCAATGAAAGTGTCAGGGCCTCAGATATTTGGCAAATGGTGATCATAGTACAAAACATTATAAAAGGAGGAGAAGGGGGGGGGGGGGGGGGGGGGGATGCTAGTGATTTTCATTCCCGGATATTTTTTTGGCTTTATTACGGCACCTGTGAAAAGGAAAAATACAATGTTTTCCCTTAATTCTTCATTATAAATTATTAACCTACGTAATAAATAATAACGGCCTGGAGGACTGGTAGATAATGCTATTTAGCATTAATTTCATCCATGTACACCTTTGTGCTAAACTATTAAATAAATAAGTAGGACAAGGGTGACGTAAAATCTTAGACGAATCATGGTACCATCAAAATGTACCATAATCCAAAGGTTTTATATTCCACTACCCACATCTCGCATTACGCTTTTCATTTTCCTTCATGTTGTATTTTTGAGGTAGGTAAAATTAACATAACATTTTAAGGTTGAGGAAACAAAAGTCTGAAGAAAATACATTTACGTTCGACCAAATCCGCCTCGACAGAGTAAATAAGCCGATGGACTTAATGACTTACTTCGCGAAGCAGAAAAAGATATATAATTACTATTATAATTTCTGTCATAACCAGTAGTCTTATGAGTTACCATGCAGTAATGTTATGCACTCATAACACTACTGGTTTACGGCAGAATATTTGGCAAAGCGAAGCTACCGCCTTAGGCTCAATTCAGACAGAGCAGCAAAATGCCCGAGCAGTTTTTAAGTGCTATACGAATATCAACCTTAATCTATTTAGACAAAGCTGAAAATAGTATGCAACATTAAAATAGGTAAGATTTTGATGTTGCATACTGTTTTCAGCTTTGTCAAAATGGAATAAGGTTTATATTCCAATAGCACTTAAAAACTGCTCGAGCATTTTGCCGCTCTATGTGAATTGACCCTTATAGTACTCAGTAGTAGTTCTAATTATAATTATACATCATTTTTTGCTTCGCGAAGTAAGTCGTTAAGTCCTTCGCGGCTTATTTACTCTGTTCGTTGACTAGTTTTCCTTTTTAGGGTTCCGTACCCAAAGGGTAAAACGGACCCCATTACTAAGGCTCCGCTGTCTGTCTGTTTGTCTGCCGGTCTGGCTGGCTGCCTGTCTATCCGTCTGTCACCAGGCTGTATCTCATGAACCGTGATAGTTAGTGGAAATTTTCACAGACGATGTATTTCAGTTGCCGCCATAACAACAAACACTAAAAACAAAATAAAATAGCCATTTTAGGCGGTACCCATACAACAAACGTGATTTTTTTGCTCGTTTACCAGATGAGTCATAGATGGCGCTGCTTTAAATAGTACTGCTACTCAACACTAGTTGGCAGGGATAGATAATGGTACGGAACCCTTAGTGCGCGAGTTCAACTCGCACTTGGCCGGGTTTATTGAAGGGCACTGTAGTTAGTGTTATTGCTTAGCAATTGAGAAATCTTACTACACTGATGTCTCACGATGAAATTGTATAAATATAGGCATTTATTAATATTCGTACATGTAGAGCTACCTGGCAGACAAATTTATAATTCAATTCTGGTATTTATTATACATTGATTTATGTGTCTATGAAGTCATAAGCTTAACATAATATACTACTGTTGGAAAGCCAAGCTGTGGAGAACTCTGACGTGGCAATGATTAATGCGTTCAATTTACTTACACAGTCGGAAGTTACATGATAACATTATTAATTAGTCACACAAGCCAATAACATTGATCGAGCGATGTACCAGAACGCTATATCATTAACTATTGGATAATAGTTAATTAAACTTGGTTTACACGGGGCGAGTACACATACGGCTGCTTTTACAAAATTATGCGCAGTCGCAAGGTTTTCGTCGTCAATATTTGATGCATAGCTTTAATGTCTTACTTAGCCATTATATGAAAAATACCCTTCATTTCATCTTCTTCGATAATGACAGAGCGAATTTTAGGTAATTTACCTATTTATTAAGTAATCATCATTCTCCTGGTGTTCGTTTTGGAAAAAAACATACAGAGACCTGATTTGAGAGCGCTAATTTGCAAATTCTGTGTAACGTAAGTTTCCAAGCTAAATTATACCCCACTAAATACATCCCGTACTTCAATTAAGTCGAATAGATTTTCGATATTTACCTTTAAGGTGGAACGTTACACTAGCGCGGCAAATTCAAATTTTCTTGCGTTCTTTTGCCAATAATAGCTTAATTACTCAACGTGATTACATGAAAACTGATTTTGCGGAAATAAATAGAATGTATCAACAAATTACGATTAAAAGTATCACCTAGATATCAATGGTTTAGCGAAATTCCGAGCATAGCTGTCTCCATAGCTCGCTGCGCGACTTTGAGCTTACTGATAAGGCCAGCAGTAAGAGACCACATCTCAGTGCCATAAGTCATCACTGGCAACACACACTGATTGAAAACTTTCGTTTTCAGGCATTGCGGTATTTTAGACGAAAGATTTGTTGGAATCGAGAGCTTTATACCAGGGTATAAAGATGAGTGGATCAACTGAAAACTATACAACACAGAAAATAAAACTCAGATATCTACAGTAGCACATAACAAAGCAAGAAACTTTGCTTTCAGGTCCAACAAGTAGGCTTGTACTACATTCTTTTTCGTCTAAAGTCAAATAGCAATAGATTGTTTAGCTCTACGCAGGCAAATCCTGACAAAATAGGAACAGCTCTGTAAATGCTGCCGACAGCTGAATTAGGGTGGGATACGAGTATTTCGGGGTTCAGTCCAAAATTAGATTTGTCGAACTTGCTATTTTTATTCGATCACGAACCTTTCTGGTAGGATTTCTTGACTTTTGGAGTAAAGTTAGCACCCTTTCACTAGCTTTCCCTTGTTGATATCTAAGGTAATGCGACTAACAAGGCTCAGTAGTTCAATCAATTGAACTGTACATTGAACTATTGTGCATAGATGAGTACCAGTAGTTCAATCAAAATATTTCATTGAACTAGTAAGAATAAGAAAACTCAGTAGTTCAATAATTTGAACTGTTAATTGAACTACTGAAAATAGACGAATACAATTGGGTGACATTTTAAAACACTGACTGGCTGTGATAAATTTATAGGTTCATCGACATGGCCGTGTACCATACAGCATACTACAGGATAGCAGCAAGTATTAGTCATATCATAACTTATATCTAGCACAGAACCCATTACCACTAAAGATGTGGAAAATAGCGTTATATCATCATCAGAGACAACAGCCTGATTTGAAGACGTCCACTGCTGAATATAGGCCTCCTCCATGGAGCTCCACGCTGGTCGGTTGCTTGCCTCTTGTATCATTGGCTCCTCGCAGTTCTGACCAGGTCGTCGGTCTACCTAGTGAGGGGTCGGCTGAACGCGCTTCATGAGCGCCACTTGAGAATCTTTCTTCCCCATTGGTTGTCGGTTCTGCGAGCGATGTGGCCTGCCTACTGCCATTTCAACTTGCTAATTCTAAGAGCTATATAAGACTTTAGTCCTCCTGTAAATCTCCTCATTGGAGCGTTGGATGCGTTGATATAACTCCATGAAGGAAGTGTTTTAGACCCCGTTCTAAGAAAAAATATGTAAGGAACCTATTACTTCTATCTGTAATTGAAAATCATACCGTTTCCTGGTCGTTTACCGTTTCATTCAGTTTTCAGTTGAAATTGTAATAAGCGATGTAAAGGCAATATTTACACAAACTTCTGTTCACTGCACTATTAGATATTCTGTAGTTCAAGTATCAACGACCTCTAACTCTACGTTATGACAAATATTGGTACTGATTCAGTGACGCAGGTGTTGTATAATACGAGCCATCAAAATGGCACGTTTAATTTTATTTCTGCTGTAGGTAATTAAAAGTAATTTATACTATTATGAATGTCGTAAAATGTTTATGATGCCATTACGTGCATTTAAACAGAAAAATGACGTAAAATTACTAAGGCCCGATTTCACCAAACTAGAATAAATTTTATTCCAGGTATATCTTTCCGAGAACAACCGAGTTACGCGAATATAGCTCTTATATCGCCAATTTTGTGAAGGAATAAGACTTATTCGTTGGACACAATCAAAATGGCGTCTTTTTTGTGTAATTTCATTTGTCAATTAGCTGTATCCAGGAGTAAGGAATAGCCGTATACTTGGAATAAACGTTGGTGAAATCGGGCCTAAGGAAAATAAGAAAAAAAAAAAACGTTAATATTTAATTCTTCTCCGGCAAAACAAACATTAATTCCATACTTTTTCATTTTATGGCTAGCCGCAATGTATTAACGTCGTGTAAAGTGGTTTAAAAGTAGCTTTAGAGTACAAAGTGTGCTATTTATTACACCGGGCACTATAACCACAGATTACTAAATATGTTACTACGTAACTATAGCTTCCGAAACCATAGCACTTAAACACTTGATTGAAGTTACGTATGGCTTTGTAGAATAGTTTATGTTAGTGCCGAGTGAGATCCCTCTGACTTCTGGTTTTACTAGAAGGTCATTGCACGATTTGAAGTTTCTGAATGTTTAAATCCATACAATAGAAACGTACATACAAAGGACTACAACGTAGTACGAACTGTTGTGCAGCCCTTCGGAGTTGTTATAAAAAAAACAGCTATCTCGGAAGCACACACGTTAATTTTATTTAATTATTTTGGAGCGATACATATATGTAATCTTACGTTATTTTGATGGTAGCTCCCACACCACACTGTATTAGATGATACCGAAGATCACCGTTATAATGCTACTTTGCTTCCCCAAGCTGACCGGCAGGCCGAAACCGGGTCCGAAGTCAGGTGGCTCCAAGAGCGATTAAGGAGAAGCAGCCCAAAATGATACAAACTGATGTTTATATACGTTTAATTTGGCTGACATCTACCAAATCGCCCTCTTTGGGGGTTTGCGCTAAGTCGGCAATATGTTTCTGTATAACAGAACGAAGAGAAAGGAGAAGGAGTCTTAACCAAGTTACATATAAAGGTATAAATTTAATTTTAATTTATTTAGAAGGTATTTACAAAGACTTACATTCATTGTCTCTATTCTTTATTTTATACTTTTTGATAAATGTCAATGGACCCAAAATTTTAGGCAGTATTATAATTGCAAAGTTACCCAATAATTACTTTAGTGTGCATGATAACATTGAAATTATCATTAAAATATCGACCACAGGACCCTAAATGCGAGGCCTCTGTGATTATGAATCTACGTGGTAAAAAAAAAACAATCAGGTCCGGCAAGTTTTTAGAAAAATAAGTGTTTCTTAAATAATATTAAACCGGGAAAAGTTATAGACATTCAATTTGATGGAAGTCCGGAAAATAATTAATGATCTATTTGCTTACGTGGTTCATTTTTGTCTAAACATATTAATCATCAGACTTTTTTAGGCCTGCTACTGAATATAGGCCTGTCCCTAGTAGGACTTACCATAATCACCCTGCTTGGCAGGCAGCTTTTTGATCGCAGGTGTTCAAGGGTTTAGAGTATTGGAGATCTTGATCACTAAAATTCTTAAACAGTAATTGAAGACTTACCATTAGTGATGAATGGATAAACAGTTTGGAGCTCAGCTTCATACGCTTCGAGCGATATGGCAGGTGCAATGGGTGGTACGTAGTCCTCTTCAGGTGACCGTTCAGAGCCGTAGCCTTGATCGAACCCAGGATCTTGAAGCTTCCACACTGGTTCTGCATCGGATCCTGGTAAAGAAGAAACGGTATATATAAATGGTTTATTTATTTGATTTCATGGAAATATAGGTCATTAAATGACTTAGGTATACCTGCATTTTAATAGAAGCTATATACAAATACATTATTCGTAGTTAATAGCCCGCATCGGTTTCGCACGCACGGAATACGGGTTATCACGATTAAAAGTATTATTGTCTTTCCCTAGAGTCACACATATCTGCATACTAAGTTTCATTCAAATCAGATACCTGTTTAAAGTGAACAGGTATCTTCAAGCATGCACCACCGTAGGCCACGTCATCACTTACCATCAGCCGAGACAGTGGTCAAATGCAACGCCTATAAGTTAAAAAAGCCGTTTAACAACGGCCTTGTTAAACGCGGATACTGGATAGCCGTTGAATGCAAGAGGCAAGTAGTCTTTCAATGTTGTTCTACGGGAGAGGCATGTTCCGTAGCCGGGCGTCTTCCAGCTGATGATAAATCATGAAATAGGTACGATAACTATAAGGCATAGTACAGGAGTTTCAAAACTAACAACTATCACAATAACGCTATATATACCAATACGTTTTTACGACTTTACATCACTCTTTCATAAGATATCCACGACTCTGCATGTAACGACTGTGGCCTCATAAATTGGAATTTCAGCCAAATATTTCAATCACGTACATATTACATACTGATATGACGGACCCTAAAATAGAACGAACGATTTCCGAAGAGATTTCAAGATGTAGGTCATGACTGGGCAGTGGTAAGCCACAGCGGATGAAGCCATGAGCGTATTGAGGACTTCATACCGAGGCCTTTTAAAAAAAAACAATATTATATTTATTTCATATAGCTAGAAAACGAGGCGAACTTTTCTGACTGTTATGTAGACAAAGCAAAACGAATGCAGGCACGTTGCTTTTGTTATGTAAATAAATTGTAAATTCAGTAACAGCTTTTGCAGTCTGCGGTCGGCGAACAGTACAATTCTGAAACAATTACCTGTGTCACTTCTTTTTGATAAAACATTCGTACGTGATATTAATATGATGCAAAATGATTTATAATTCATAATAATTCATAATTCATTTATTCATTGCGTAAATGGGTACAATAATATAGGTGTCAATTTTATAATATTAAGAGCGCCATATACTGCTTTTCAGCATGGAATAATAATGTAACTACTTAATTAACAATGTCAATAAATAGTACAAACATGTCAATACATGATAGTAGGATTGAATGCACTCGACACTAAGATAATGAATACTAACAACTGTAAACACACACACAACTGTGTAACACGTAACATACAGCTATCATCTAGATCTGTAGAACTTTAGACTGAATAGTGACATTGAATGGCAGACAATTCACAACTTGACACACTTTTCCGATTGCTGCCATTGTAGCTATTGTATACTTGGATTCTTTAGCCGCGGCTTTTTTGAAGAGACGCGATTACGGACAATGGAAAAAATTAAGCTGAAATAGAACATTTGGGATCAGCTTTGTCTTCTTTCAACTTTGCAAGTAATTTTATCGAGCAAGAAAAAGAAAAACTACCATACACGGGTTTCCTGATAGTGCAAGTTACTTATTTTCAGGATAGTGTATGTTAGTTATTATGTAAATGTTTACTTATCACATTGAATAAAGTCATAATTTCTCCTGGCGTCATATTTAAATAGCTTTTCATATCCATTTCTTCAGATTCTGACGCTTTCCTTCCGCAGTTTCAGCATTGATTATTAAAAGTTATGCCGCATTTGAAATGTTCGTTTAAGAATATCCTACTCGGCGATGTAATATGTATGAAGGTGCGCGAGGTAAAATATCAGGTTGCGTGCCACAGACTTGTTACGTGGCTCTGAATATAGGCGTGTATAACGTTGATTTACTAGCTCGCCTGTGCTAGCAAAACTACATTAGGCGTACTATATCAGGCGATACCTGGGTACCTTTACCATGGATTTTCCAAGATAGGCTAATAGCGACGCGCCACATGTGAAGTAGTAGGCTAAAACGAATGATGGGTCAGCAAGCTAAAAGTTGGGAGCCACGGAAGGCTATGAAACATGCTTTCGAATTCAGGATAAACTCAAAAACAATGGATTTAATTTGAACTTTGAAGAAATTGAGAGAGCAAGAAGTTTGAGAAATGCTCGAAGGGACGCAAATTTGCTTTTTAGTGAACAATATATATAGTAGATGGTAAATAAAATTTTCTACCAATTACTGCTTCTAATTATACTGCCTACTTCATGAACAACATTCCTGTTTTCCTCACCAGTAGGGCTGGATAGTCAGTGGGGATTTCAGCAACAGTTTAGTTTGGACTTTGATAGTTGATACGCGAATGCCAGTGCTCAAAATAAAATTAAAATATATGACTGAGGATCGCTGAAAACAAAGTTTGCTATGCCATCCCTTGTCCTGTAATATAAATTTGTGCTGAAAATAGGTTTAAGAGAAGTTTTGGGTTAGGTTTAGGTTTTAGTTTGGGGTTGTTTGGGTTTGAGACTTTGAGTTGGTGGTGGTTAGGTAATGGCTTCAGGTTTTGGCTAGGAAAAAATCTACTGCGTTTTTTAAAGGAATAAACTGAAAAGTAGAGCTTATAATTAAAACCTTTTTTTCATTAAAAAAACTAAGGCATTACGTTAATGTTAATTTAACATTCTTGAATGAGTTTTCAGCATTACCTCGAACATTTATAAATCATAACAGTCGAGCTGCTTGGTTATGCTAGTTAATTTGGCTTGGATCTTTCATCGCAGCCGATTGAGGCAGATAGATATACTTCAACTTTATTACAGCCATAGTACCAGTACCAGTAGTAGTAGTACATAATAGTACTTGCTACGTAATAGCCTAGCTACATTTAATTAAAACACACCAAACACGCTACTTCACTAGGGTTAACTACTTTTATTACATTAATTCTTTCGTCTGCAACGAAACAGCAACAAACAGTATTAGCTTTTCATATTTGCTGGCGTTTTCAAAAAGTAATCAAGTGTCGCATAGGAAAATGTGCTATTTAAAATGCAATTAATTGGCTATTTATTACCAGCACGTTTTGGCGCAGCTGAAATAACGAAAGCCAAAATAATGTGGCACAAAAACAAGAGAGTATCGATTTGTATTGAGGTTGAAATTCGGTTTGTTACTAGGATTTAGAATTTTGTGTCGACAGCCACGCAGCCTAGGCTGGCAGTGACTAATGGGTGAATTGTGGGGTCGGAAGTCAAGCTTGGGCTGTTTTTAGCTTCCCATGCATTACAGACTTTTTTAAACCCCCGACGAAAACAGAGAGGTGGTTATAAGTTCAACACGTGTTCCGTGTATTTTTGGCATTGTACCTATCAAATGGATAAACCGTTTTTGATTTTGTGTTTGAAAGGATCTTGATAGAAAGTGTTCTTAGTTATTAGGTGTATTCAGTAGGTATACAATATATTACTAAATCCATCCCTACAAAAAACAAACTTGGAATCAGCAAGTTGAAATTTCAACTCACTGAGTTGAAATGTCAATGAGCAGGCCACATCGCTCGTAGAACTGATAAACTGACAAACTGATGGCGAAAAAAGGTTCTCGAGTGGCGATTACAAACGGGAAGATGCAGCGTAGGGCGGCCCCCCACTCGGTGGACCGACAATCTGGTGAAAGCCGCGGGGAGCCGATGGATGCGGGAGGCGAGAAGCCGCTCACAGTGGCGCTTTCTGGGGGAGGCCTATGTTTAGCAGTAGACGTCTTCAAGCTGGATGATGATCATTAAAAAAAAAACATCAATTTGGCTCCTAAAAAGCCTATGTAAAGACACCTAAGTACATTACCAAAAAATTTCATCAAAGAAGGACAATTTTTGGAAACAATAAAACTCAAGAGCCGTCTTCACTAACTGACTTAAACTTGAATCAAAGTTCGTTTCAACTAAGGAATGACGCGAAACAATCTAAAACTTATCTAATTTGACCAGCGTTATTGTAGGAAGCAAGGGATTAGACCGAGAGACATTGGTCTCCATGATTGAGTTGTTTTATTGGTGGGCTAGGAAGTGTAATAGGCACTTTACGTTGTGATATTGAACAAAATAGCACTAGTGTTGTTTTGTTTGTTATCTGCAGATTGACATATTTTTGTACGTAAACTATTAATTTTTCATTACACAAGCAGAAGCAGACTAGCGCAGTGCAGTAAAATCGTGGTATTTTCAATGTGGATTGATGATTGTGGAATGATGGATACCACCACCACCATGTTCCGCGTGTGTTATGTTTCATGTTGTGTATTCCAGTAGAATAGACCGTGTTTTAGTTTAGGTACTATTAAATGTTTAATAAACGTTTAGAATAGTTTATGTGAGCATTACGAATAATAAGTATCTAATAATAATCTGGGATTTTTTAAGCATGCTTGCCTAGAAGATACCGGTTCACTCTAGTGAACCAGTATCTTCTAGGCAAGCATGCTCCATCGTCGACCGCCTCGTCACTTATCATCAGGTGAGACCGTGGTCAAATGATATCCTATCTTTAATTAAATAACATACTCATAGAAGTTTATAGGATTTTCAATATGGTAACTGATTTTTTTAAATATAAAGTACGATT
The DNA here is from genome assembly GCA_910589525.2 of Ennomos quercinarius. Lineage (NCBI taxonomy): Eukaryota > Metazoa > Arthropoda > Insecta > Lepidoptera > Geometridae > Ennomos > Ennomos quercinarius. Next base: position 5,267,845 of record OU342493.1, read on the forward strand.
CAAAATTACGATGGTGAACTGAATATTTTCAATAGATGTTAGCTAAACGTTTTACCAAATACTGTAGGATCCAACTAAGTTTATGGCTAGCAAAATAGTTAGCAGTTATATTCAATGGGGGCGAAAATAAAGGCGCGGGTCCGAAAGTCCAAAATTCCAAATCTCACCACGTGATAAGGGTGACAATAGAAACGCCCCGCTGTCTGCACCTCAAATGGGTACAGTCGTCTTGAAAAACGATTATTATAATTTTACTGCCGAATCACGCACGTTTTATGGCTACTGGTTTTCTCAAAATGTAAAAATGAACCGACAAAGAGACTGTAATGGTGGAGTATTGCTATAGCGATTAGGTTTTGCACTGACTTGAATACAAAGCTGGTGTGAATGTTATGTTATGCTATGATCCATAATGCTTAAATAAATGGCGTTATTTATTCTGTCTTACTTCACAAACAAACTAGGTAATTTAATGTTCTAAATCTGTAGGCATCTGTTTGTGATACTTGAGGTACGTGTTATTATAATTATTGAAAAATTCTATAAATTACATCACATGACACATCATTATTATAGTTACAAAAATGCAGCTCATAAAAAACCGCATATATTCATCATTATCATAGTTTTCCTGATGTACCTGGTTTTTTTTAAAGATTGATAGGTAGGACTGTGCCGTTTTGATTTTGTCACGGTGAGATATTTGAGTGTGCATCATCATCATCGACAGCTTGGAGACGTCCACTGATGAACATAGGCCTCCCCCAGAGAGCGCCACCTTGAGCGGCTGCTCGCCTCCTGCATCCATCGGCTCCCCGCGGCTTGATCGTCGGTCCACTGAGTAGGGGGTTGGCCTAAGTTTACGTTTGAGTGTACGTGCTGTATAAAATAAAATGTAAGCGTAAGAGTAACTATTAAAAATTTGATTATAATTATCTGGGTTAAACAATTAAAACTATATTTTAAAAAAATTGTTGTAACTATCTACTTATAGGTGCCTTAAACTCCAAGCACTTGTCTCTCCGACTGTAGTCAAACAGTACACGCTTTCGACAACGACAAGGCTTGTTTTGTTCGAGAAACCGTGGAGCCAACCTCACGTTGAATGTAAAGAGCTTCTTTGTTTAGCCTAAGATTATAAATAGAATCTTCCATGAGATAATTTATACTTACAAATATAAACGAATATTAAACTAAATCACGCTGAAAATTGAAATATACCTACATACATATTATATAGGTACATATACGGGTCCTCGAATATAGGCAAAAACAGTCGTAAGGCTGACTCTTACAAAGATCGTCTTTATAGATGATTTAAAATAATAAAAAAAATAGTACTTATGGAAGTAATGGAAAAGCATCATTTGACAGTTTGTTAGGTTTTGTTTTTAAACTTGCACGTTCAACGATGGTGACATCCTATTCGACCCCAAAAAATGCTCGATCAAACAATAGTAGAACTCTGAAAAACAACTATTAGAACATAACATAACCATGTGCTGCATTTTAGCCTTATGCCAGTGACGAAGAAGCTTTGAACTTGCCTTGAAAATTACGACTAAGCATTTGCAACTTTATCAACAGCGTTTGCCCTCTGTCAGAACTTCTGTGACGAACGACAGAAACTTTGGTAATTTAGCATCGTCACACTCATCAGGGACGGAATAAAGATTTTTTATGGACGTGAAGAGACGACTTTTAAACAATTTTCTCATTTAAACACGTCTAATACGAATGGTTTAAAGTAGCACATTAGGTCATAATTTTGGTGCTTGTTGCATCAGTGAAATCTAATAGCTACAATTTTGCGATAACAATTTAGATCCTAATACATCACTTATTTCTTGACCACCGTGCAATTTATAGAACAAAGCGAGAGAATAACATCTGTTCTTCAAAAGCAGCCCAGCAGAAGCTAAGATAGACTTCAATACGTAGTACAACAAACTATCACTTACCAGCTTAGATACAGCAAAGGCAATAGGTACGCAGTTTAGCTTCAAAGCAGCTGGTATTCCTGCATAACAGAGCTTCAAGAAAAGTGCTAAAAGAACCTCTAAAAGTAGGCAGGCAACGCACTATCAATGCTCTCGGTGTTGCAGATATCCAAAGGTTGACCACTTACCATCAGGTGGACAGCCCGCTTGTTTGCCGCATATTTCAAAAATAAGCATTTTTAAATTAGAAGTGAAAGTTCATCGCATAACACCGCAAAATTTTCGTTACCCTATATGTATACAATGTTTTGTGATATAAGTATGAACCCACCTGATTGAATCTGACATCGCCCCAATTCTCCCGGGGTAGAATGAAGTTTTAAGAAGATTAATTTGAAGTCTTGTCATGTAACGTAAAAGGCGAGAGCCTCTTTCAAAGGCCCCAGATTAAAGTGCGCAGAGGTATAGAAAAGGCACTCATGACGCGAACGTAAACACACAAGTTAGCACAACTTCTATTCAATTCACAAGTTCGTGTCGCATAAAATTATGTTTTCAGGAGTTTGCTTTGCATACCGGAATATGTTTAAGTTTTGCATATATCACGAATGGTACGACTAAAATTCAGATATAGGCAAGTAGTAACTTTTGCTTCATACGTAATACTTTCCTGCCTTTTGAGGTGGAATGTTATAAAACTTTTGGGACTAACACAGGCAGATACTTTTAAAATGGTTGGTGTTATTAACGTACCTACTAGCTTTATAGCTTATTTGTTAGATATATTACGAAGAACATGCAATTTTTACTTTTGTGAAAGAAACGGAACAGGCTTCTATGGTATTAGGCAACGCATCATCAGTACTCATGGGTAGCCACGACATTCGTCAAATTAGTTTTTGGTTGAATCCTCAGATGTCGATAAGCATTAGAGAGTAACTTACTATCAGGTGGGTCGTTCGCTTGTTTACCAACGTTGACATTCGTTAAAAAAGCATAGTTCATATAGTAAATAAATCATTTCTGAACTATATATTTTGAAAAGAAATTGCAGTCTTATAAAATCACACAACACCGACACCACGCGCGTCTTGTGACGCAGTGTGAGTAAGCTGTTACGTACATCCTGAGAAGGGTCGTTCTACCGGATCTCGGTGGGATAATGTATTCCTTCCGAATATTATAGAGATGCAGTCACAAAGAGATTCTACTCCGCAGCCGAGGAGATGGATTCAAAAGACTATTTGAAAAATCTTGTAAAAATTTGCATGTTTTGCAACCCTATTTTACAGCTCCGAGATCTAATAAGTAACAAGAAACAAGGAATAGTTTCAAAAGCATACGAACGAAGAGGAAAGTAATTAAATGATGGTACGTTACCAAACGGAAAACTAAATTCATTAAAACAGTAGAATCTTCTTTCTTTTGTGAACTACTACTAGAACTTGATCTTGCAAACAATGTTTGAAAACTAAAGAAAACCTAACAAGTATACGACCCTGTTACAACATCGAACGTCGAGAAACTTGCAATTTCACACTATAGGGAACTTGATAACCATGCTATACCTACATTTAACACTATAAATGCAGTAAGGGCAATTATTATGAAAGCGTGCGACGCGTTTTAAATTTTGGACGAGGAAATTTCTTTTCCTAAACATTAGGTACCTATGTAGATACTATGTACAATGCACAATCTATTTTAGCCTCAGGTCTAAATTAGGACATAAATATTCTAGGTCTGTGATTTTACCAGCAATTCTTAATACAACAACAACTGTATTACTTCTGCTGATGACTTCTTTACGGATTTCAATCAGAGTTATTGATACATGTGAGTTGCTGCAAGGTTACCTACTAACACTGAAAAGCCTCACCACTAACACTATTTTTTTTTATAACACGGACAGACAAACAAGCTGACGGTCCGCCTGGTAAGCAGTTATTATAACTATTATTACAAACCCGAAAATGTAGAATATGTGTGGCTATTTACACCGCAACAGCTGAACAGATTCAAATGAAGTTTGGAATGGAATCTCCATTCCAAACCATTCCAAACCAATCACGTTAAACCAGCATATAAGCCAGATGGCTTATACGCTGGTTTAACACATACTTTTTATCCGTGGGTGAAACGGAGTGCATAAACTCGTGATAAAATAAATACGATGCTTGTGCAGCTTTGGTACCTTGAAGACCATCTATTAGTGTGTGATGTTACCAGAAACAGAACTATCATATTTATTCTTTTACAAAATACGTCAATAAAAAATTTATTAAATACTGTGTGCATATCAAAACTGACCTCTCACAGCGTCCTTACTAAATAATAGCACTGTATAGACGTCTTGCGACGAGATTATATCGAAGTGCTACGTTAAGTCGGATCCGATGGTATTAACTTAATGTTTCCGTAAGTGCTTCCAGCTCTATAATGGGGTGAACTTTGAGATCTACGAGTTTCGAGACAGAGTAATTAAATTGAGATCACTTCTGGATGAATTGGAAGTGTCAGAAACGCTTTGAAAAGTTAGCGAATTTGACACCTGGTTATTATACTGGTATTTACTCGTATATACTTAACGGATAACAATTAATTTGGGCGTATTAGAGAGATGTTAAATTTACGATGTTATATCGAATTTGTTGACCTAGTTTTCGAGCGTGTTCGGGATCTTCCTCAGGGAGTTTATATTATGTATTCACAGCTAAATTGTTGTGACCACAGATACTCTATCAGCTCGTATTCATCATTACTTGGTACTATAGATATAGGCACAGATTGGATAATAGTTACAAACACAAGTACACAAACACACACACTAGTTAGGTACATAAGTATAGGTCTCAATACACTATTTTGAACATAAAGCCGCCTCAATAAAATAACATGATGTAAACAGCTACTAAGTAATTAAAAGTGGAACAATGTCAAAGTTGTAGAATTCCTTTAAAGAACCAAGGCTTCTTCCAAAATCCAGTTGGAATAAACACAATATAATTGAAAAGACAAACACGGATATCGTAAGTACAAAATTGCACCACATCAAATCAAGGGTGTATTATTAGTGTATATTTTGGACTCATTGGTCATACTTGGTCATACTTGGTCATACTTTTTGTTAAGAATTCGTTTACCCAAAAACTATGTACAACTATTTTATAATATAATATACCTTAACAATGCTTAATCGCATTACCCATACATCAACGTCGTCGAAGAGATCCGACGTCACGCCAAATTGGGATTAATAAAAGGTCTCGGGTCCTGAGCGTAACCAGGGTCATAGGATTTGGGGTATAAAAAACTTAAAATGGATTGGATTTTGAACAGAATTTAGAATTTTCAAGCAGCAACCCGTAAGGAGCTATAATGATATGCTTTAGTGACAGTTGCTATCTAATAGCAGTCCAAGGATAAATATGGAGTTTCCTTTTGATGGTTTTATCTTTTCTTTAAGTACGTGTAAACTTAGGTTAGGGTACGATGGGACTGCCATACTCATAATGGGTAAAAAGCACCAAAATATATAAAGATTTTTTCAATCTTTTTTGTCTTCTGCGCCTCGGGCCCCTATAAATTAAAGCCTAGATACGCACCGTAGTAGTAGAAAGAAAGAAGGCCTGTACATTTTCTTTACTGATTGCAAGGTGGCAAGACAAATCGGGGATGGGAGAGAGGAATAATCTAGAGTTGTTTTTCTGTTTCTTTGTGACTGATTAGGAAAGCTTCCCGTTTGTCTTTTGTATACTTATCTACTTAAGAAAATAATCTTACGAAGCTTCGTTATTTCTGCCAAGAAAGGATTTCTAAAGGGTATAAAAAGGGATTTTACGTTTAATGACTAGCTTCGCTGCTCACGATTGAAGGAGAAGAAAACCCTTTTTGGCTCATGGGGATTTTGACATTTCTTTTTTTGGAAGGTACCGAAATACGAATACCATTTGGAGACTATCCTGTTAATTATATTCATTAGTAACAAGAAAACTTGTGTTTGAATAAAAAAAACCCCACACGACAAATATGTAATATCTAAGAACACTTTCGATCAAGTCACCTTACAACAATAAAGAAAATCACATAGTTACAAACGTTGAACTTAATACACCCCTCTGTTTTTGTCAGAGATTTAAAAATAGCTAGTCTAATCTAATGTTTTATCGGATGGGTATTTGATCCGCAGTTAGTGTAACCAATGGTTATAAGTGCTAACAAACTCTAACCAATGGTCAAAATTTGTTAGTTTTTAACCAATGGTTACTTTACCCATGGATAAAAAACCACCCTAAGGGTGGGTTTTTTCACCAATAGTTAAGGTAACCAATAGTTAATAGCTCTAAAAAATTTTGAACATTGGTTAAAATTTGTTAGTGTTTTTAACTATTGGTTACTTTATATCGGTGAAAAAACCCTACACCTTAAAAGGTGTTAGCATAGTTACCTCACCTACCTATATACTTGGCAAAAGTTATAGCTATATTTCAAGGATCGGAAAAACGAATAATGGCTTCGCAGTTTATGCAAACGTCATACCATTATAACATTCAGTTAAAGTATCTCGGAAATACTCTGAATAGTCTTAACTGTGTAAAAAACAGTCAGCGCATTTTTCGCAAGACCATTATACCTTCCCTAATAAAATTACGGTCAGCACTATTAGGCAGCCCTCATTTAAAAATTTCATCACGGCATCGCATTAAACCCTTCCATGTAATTTTCGAAAATATTCCTTATCATGAACAAATTAGGGCGTTCTTTGCCATGGCCATAATAATCAGCATGGACGGCTTAGAAAAGCTCACTATTGTATAGTGAACAAGAGTGATTATGCCAACATGCCAACACATTTCAGGTTCACACAGTGATACGACGTCGGTACTATTATGTATTCGGTGACGACACTCACTAACGGTGTGTGTGAGGTGTGAGTGTGAGGGTAGTGTTGTCCCAGAGGTCCCCCCATCCTTATTCCCAGCAGCTATATAAGGGGAGGACGCTCATGGGAACACGATGAAGTGGGAAAATTGAGGAAAAACGAGACAAACTTTACGTGTTCAAAAATGTAACAATAATTTAGAATGTAAAAATGCCTGAAAAATTGCTGAAAAGGTAAAAGAAATAAACATGTTCCAACTTGAACTTTTACGGACAAGTAGTGTGTATACTTAGTGTATGACGATTATGACTAACGGGGATTCCACCAAACGTTATTAGTATTACCAAGGTATTTACCTATTACTCATCTTATACATACACTACACAATCATGTAAGGTTAAGGTACGTATACCTCCAAACTTCAGCACTATTGAAAGTACCATGAATAAGCGTATAAGAATTCTCCGCAGTGTCAAACATATTCAGTAATCTGTGGCAGTATCCCCACTGAGTTTAGTGTGCCATGGCGGACCCTTGGTCTGCCCTTGACCTGGCGGCGGAGTGACGTCATAGCGGCGGTAGCCAAAACATGTCACTGCGGCTGCGTGAGAAAGAATCCTTTAAAACCACTATGCTATAAAGGTACCCTCCGGTTGGGCCACTTCTTAAATTGTCCATTTCAAAATATTCCCCTTCCTAATTTGTCCACTACTATACCTACATAACTATTTGGTTAGTTTTAAGTGGTAAAAACACAAAATGGTGACTGATCTAATGATCTTATTTTAATTAACAAACTGATATTGTCACCGCCCGTTGTGGTTCTTGAAGTCACATTGAAGATGTGACTGTGACCTATTACTACTTCGAGTGAGTGACTTTCGTGTACACGTGGATTTATCCAGTACTTACTTTATTTTAATGCAACTGAATCGTAATATTTTATCCGTCATTTATGAAAGGAATTTGTAGAACCACGGCACAAGTATAACTGCTAAGCGATCGTGTACCTTGGTTGCCACCAATAGAAACACAAATGAAACGATTTGACAGTTTCAATAAACAGTTTATTAAATGTGCATAGTTACAGTAAAAATTTTCAAATTCAGAATGAAATTTCTCCTGTTGCATTGCAATCAAAGTTCCGCGATCACTCAGCAGCCCCAGCAGGTATACAGTATACCTACCTATAGGTATAATGTTGATGATGATTGCCGCAATTTATCAAACACATCATTAAGATCTCATTTTTCTAAAAGGCGTACGTGTTCAAGGCATCAACTTCAAAACCTCCAAGGTACTAATGACAAAATCATTTGAGGCATTCCAGAAAGAGATACGAGATGAAAAACATTCATGTAGCCCCATAAGGCTCTAAGATTCTATTACAATAATGTAGCCTCACGGTGATGGCCCATTTATGCTCACAAAACAATCCCGAGGTGGGTTGCGATGATCGATGGCCCTCGCGGCCATTAGGATCGTTTTTTTTATATTTTTTATCTCTGCGTCTCCCTGCCCGCGCCGTATCGCTCGCCGGATTGAGCCCATCTACAATTCAAGTGGCGTATTTTAAATGAGCATGCTGCTCCATGGGTGCGAATGTTTTTCGGTTCATCTCATATTGACGATATGATCGAATTTTTCAAGTGTGCGTAGGTCATGGAATTATTAAGGTACGCTCCATAGCAGGGGCGTAAATAGGCAAGATAATTATAATAGACAAATATATAAGGATATATTTTAGTAAGAAAAGCAAAAAAATGTCAAAGGATTACGAGGCAGAATTAGTGGGTACTTTTTTTTGGCACATTACGTTTTCTAGTAGTTTGACAGTGAACATGATGCTATAATTAGATATTGAAAAAAAAACACTTTTGTACTTTTTTTTAGTACGGGCAAATTGCCTTTATTACTCAAGCTAACTACTACAATAATAAAAACTAAACTAAACTAAACTAAGCTAAACTAAACTAAACTAGCTACACTACCTACTACAAAGAACACTTTGGACTGTATAATAGCCGCGATGGCCTATAGACAGTCCAAGTGCTCCAGCCCACTACCGGTAGGTAGCGTACCCAACATGCTGGCCGCATTGCCACGTTGAATTGCAATGCTGACGCGTTGGGCCAAATAAGTGCCAGCATTTTGGTCACGCGTCGCATCGACCAGGCGCTCTGATAGACTTTGGAAAACGCGATGAGCTCCCGGTCCCCACGGACCCAGGGTCTCAACACCAAACGGCTCAAATATGTAACCGCTACCGAGATTACTATATTTGCGCCGTTTTAGCTGCTCAGCAGAATTAGCCGCGGCGCCGGCCCTAACGTGTGTCTCGGGAAGGTGTGACGGCGCCATAGTATCGACGCAAGTAGCGTCCCACACTAAAGGCCGCCCCATCTTCCAGGGAACCAGAGTCATTCCGTCGGGTCTTTTACCATCGTCACGCATGAGACCATTCGGTTCGACAATGGCTGCAACATTTGCGGTGGTAAAAGCCCGGCGAATGATGTCATTAAGACTAGCGTGGCGCGAAATTCGACCAGCGCTTTTTGAACACGAGAGACCGTGATGACCGAGCTGGTCAACTGCGGTACCGCACTGGCAGTGATGGGCCACACAGCATCTTGCGCCCAAACGTAAGCTGATAGCTAAACGAAAAGTAGTCGGATCTAAAAGGTTACCAGTGTTGAAAGAAAGCATGGTCTGTAACCAAAGTCCTGACTCCCACACAGAGACTGCGAGAAGCCGAGCACGATCAGCGACGCTAGGACACGTATCTAAAAGATTTTTCCGTGCTAGTTCGCAGAGCGGTCGGTCCCACAGCCTCTGTGAGGAAAGAACCACCGGGAAATCAGAATTGGGACAAGCCAACCCCCAGGCATTCTTGGCCTCAGACAAATGGGCTACTTCGAAAGTACCTAAAGATGGAGCAAGAATTTTTTCTATTAATTTATGTGTACCATGTACAGAGGACAAAAATGCCGGTAATGCAACACTCGAAATTTTGCGTATCCCTAAACCTCCTAAGCGCACAGGTAGAGAGGCTTGCGACCACGTCCTGTCATCCATATCAACATTCAAGACCGAAACCAGAGTGTTTTTTACAATGTTGTCTAAGCCCATAAGGAGCTCACTGTGTTTCCACAGTTGACAACATCGTAAAATATAAGTAAATTTAGGGACAAATAGACAAAAACGAATAATTGTAAAAGCCATGTGGGCGTTAATTTTGAGTAACCTGTCTGATGCGTTATTGAACTTTTGAATTTTTTCTTCTACAAAAGGTGAGATAGACTCATCCAGAATCGGCGAACCCAAAAGGCGAAGAGAACGCTTGTCTACTAATTTGATATTCGGAGCAAGACTATTAAACTTTTCAAAAACCAAATCTTTATCAGGACAAGTATCGCAAACAAAAAGTTCGCATTTAGAAAAATTTAAATCCAAACCAATGTCGCGAAATTCGTTAATAATGATACCTAGATCATTAAAAACAGTGTTCACGTCGCCTCCTAGGGTTCCGTCATCCAAGTACCAAACATTAAGTTTGGACTGAAGACGTTGAATAATCGGATGGATGGCAAGGCTAAAAATGGCCGGACCTAGAGGGTCGCCCTGTTGACACTCGACTGAGGATAGGATCGCGTTATTTTGGTAATTTAATTTTGTTGGATTGCCATAACATTGATAAAGGAATTTATATAGTTCGGGAATTTTATCCTTGACTTGTGTCAAAAGAGCGCCTCTGTCGACAGAATTAAAAGCGTTTTTAACATCCACCTTTAGCAACACTTCACCACAATTTAGTTTGAGAAAGGTTCTAAGTGAATGAACAGCGGCCTCACAGCCACCCCGCGAACCAAAGCCCAGCTGTATTGGCTGAAAAAGGTTGCTTAAAAAAGCAACCTTTTTCCTACAGCCGACCTTGGCAGCGAGGCGGCGGTATGTGGTGCCTACCGCAATAGGTCTGATACCACCGTCTTTTTTGATAAGGGCACACAAGTTTGCGCCATACAAAATTTCGATGACGTCACTGTTGACTTGCCCTGACAGCATCAGGTTTACTAAAGCCGTTAAGTCTCTCAAGAGGGCCTCGCCAATTTCGCCGGAAATGCCCGATAAAAGATCTTTTAGAATTTGAGGGGTAAGGCCATCAAGACCTCCGGCTGAACCACTCTGGAAAGAAGTAACGGCTGCAGCTACTTCCTGTGGGGTCACTTCAACAGTGACGTCATTTGGTAGGGGTGGTTCAGGAAGGTGGAGATTTGCTGCTGCAGGTGGATGTTTGTCCTGCAGTGATTGAATTGTCTCAGAACAATATGGGGCTATTGTGTCGCTAGAGAACAGGACGCGGGCGGCGCCCTTAATGTCGCCGTCACTAATTTTGCTCTCTACGATTTTAAAAGTGGCCGAATCGTTATTTTGTTTTGAATTTATAATATTGTTTCGCCTGTTAAGCGGAACAATAATTTCATGATCCAAACATTGCTCTTCCAGTACTTTGTACCTTACGCAGTTTTCCTTTACTCTTTTAGTAAGGGAAGATTTGTTTGTAGGGTCTAATTTTACGTAAAGTACATGGTACGGAAAAGTTAGGAGATGCTCCCAGGCATGTTTCGTGTTTTTAGATATAACGTTCCTAATGGATGATGATAATGATTGAGCAACCGAAATGCGAGCACCACGCGGGATGCGTTTTAGAACCGGAATAAATCTTTTGTACGAGCTCAAAACCTCCCAAAACGGTTTGGAAGGAGTAGCAGCGCTCGTAGGGCTGCTACTGGCTACTACCGAACCTGAAACGGGGGCTGATAGAGGAATTTGGATCACTCTGTGGCATTTCGATTGATGAATTTTAAGGCCCTTTTGGCCCTTGAATAAACGTACCTGGGGACAGTCGGGACACTGTATCCTGTTTTCCAGCGACACCACGTTGTTTTGGGTACTCATTTTTTCCAAAAGATGCTGTGTTTACAAAGTAAGTAAATAAATAAACTTAGGGTCTGTATAGATTTGACGTCCGTCAGGAGCGACGTCGAGGCCCGTCGTGCCGACGCCAGGCGGCGTTGACATGGAAACAAAAATAACAAATTAGCAGTAGACCGTGATAAAATAAGAATATGGAAAATAAGTAGAGACTGTCGCCAGCTCTACAAATAGTACCTCGAGAATCCCGTGTTGTAGACGGCTAGTTGGTGGACAGATATTGTCCAAAAAGCAGCAAAAAAACCTGAAAAACCCTATCGAAAAATAGGCCGAAAAAAATACGACTTGACAGGGCTTTCAATTTTTTTTTTTTTTTTTTTTTTTTTGTAGTAGTTAGCTTGAGTAATAAACTTTTGTACCATCTAATAACACCACCTGATCAAATGCTGGAAAGTAATATTTGGCACCCACAGTTGTGCCAGGTACGGTCATAAAAAAACAAAAAGCCATACCTAGATAAATGTCAGTTACTCGTACGAATAAAATCAAATCAAATTTTATTATAATTTAAATATAAACTTGCTGGAACTTATTAAACTCGACAGATTAAGCGTCTCTCTGCTCCTTATATTATGTGGCGTTAATCTTCTTCCTTAAAGATATACCAATTAAGGCCCTAACTAACGCCATTAATTACTCGACGCAATTTCTAGCCAAGTGCCTGACCCTTTTTGTCACTAAAGCTATAAAATCAACGCGGTAAAGTTTAAAAATTATTGCTTTACGTGCTGAAATTAATTAAAATCATACCTTTCAAGTTTTTCTTCATTTTTCTTCACCGCATTCCGTTTTTATGGTTCCGTACCCAAAGGGTAAAACGGACCCTATTACTAAGGCTCTGCTGTCTGTCTGTCTGTCTGTCTGCCTGTCCGTCTGTCACCAGGTTGTATCTCATGAACCGTGATAGTTGAACAGTTGAAATTTTTACAGATGATGTATTTCTCTTGCCGCTATAACAACAAATACTAAAAAACAGAATTAAATAAATATTTAAGGGGGCTGCCATAAAACAAACGTTATTTTTTCGTCGTTTAGCAGATGAGTCATAGATGGCGTTGCTTTAAATAGTATTGCTATTCTACACTAGATGGCAGGGATAGATAAGGTACGGGACCCTTCGTGCGCGAGTCCGACTCGCATTTTGCCGGTTATTTATTAACTTTTAGGCAATCTATTACCGCAGGAAATAAGCCATATTCATGCTTTAAGTACCATAATATGTTCGACATCAAACATCACACAGATTTTTATAAATTTGACTTCGTTTAAAACAGGAAATGCGTAATGTGTGGCTTAAATGATGTGGCTTGAGTAATCTTGCTCATTGAAAACAAAGAGGCTTTTGTTCTGAAATGAGCAAAACAACTTACCAGATTTGCTCACACGGTACCGCAGACCTCTTCCGCCTTTAGGGTGGCATCTGTTATACGTTCCAAACTCAGCATAGTTGTTATTCACTCTGCTATAATCTGCTAGATGTCTGTTCCCGTCAAGATGGTTCGGGAGAGACCTGTTCCAGCCCAAAACATCTCCCACAACTGATCCGCATACTGAAGATTCTGTTTGGCTCTTGGTGTCTCCATTGCAAAGGTCTCCACTGGACCTAGCACGGCGGCCCTTTAGTCCCTTTGAGGAGTGCTGGCTGATGTTTGAGCCCATCGCTTGGCGGGACCTCAGAGGGGCCCCGCCGGCTGCATCACGCCACCTTTCTGAAGACCCTGGCTTGACGCTATGGTTCGAACTGCTGCTATAATCTGTAGAAGAAAGAAATAACTATTAAGATTATCGAATTTTTAACATATTTGTAACAGTCTTCGACCTAATAATATCGATTAATGGAGAATCAGAAGGTAATCAGTACATTGTTACCCTAGGGATGAAAGTAACTTGTTTAGTGCGGAGACGCGGTTTGGCCTAGTTCGAGGGATTAAATAAGTCTTTAACCCGAGGTAAACACTGTGATTTTCATTACGAATACAAGGAAAGTAAAAATAAAAACATAAATTAGCTATAGAAAAAATGAGTGAATACAAATCTCTGCTATACGGAAGTATATAAACAAAACTCTACAACTCGAAAAAACAAATGAAGATCGGATTGCCGCTTTTCCACCAAATTTTTTTTTTTCTTTTTTAATTTTCATTGAAAAAATGGTAAATACTTTGCCCAAATCTATGTTATTTTCAAGAAATGTTTGAAGCTAAAATACAAAAAGGCATTTAAAAAAAAATTCTTTAATTAGTAGGTACTTGACTTTATGTTTATGTGACTTTTGACTGTATGTTGCTGCGGGGAGCCGATAGATGCAGGAGGCGAGCAGCCGCTCAAGGTGGCGTGCTCTGGGGGAGGCCTATGTTCAGCAGTGGACGTCTTCAGGCTGTTAATGATGATGATGATGATGATGACTTTATGTTACGTATATTTCAAGTTTACATCGCGCTGTAATTGAGTAGCTATAGAGAATGTTGGAACATGGTTCAATAGAAATGTGAAAATAGAACTATTTTTTTTTATAATTTGACAGCTGTCAGTTGAAAACAATTCTCCCTAGGGATGAAAAGTATTAATTTCAACCCGCTCCTGAGCCAACTTCAGACCTACTTTCCGAGTATGGGTAATGAAAAGAAACTAAAATACGTTAGCATAGTTATACCTAGCATGTTTCGGGAAGAGTGTAATTTATAGTGTACACACGGAAAACGGCTTCGCTAAAATTGTTCTAAAAATGTAATTTGCATCACGTATTCATCACAGTTGCTGCGTACGTGTATTGGTTTCGCAACAAAGTGATTAATCATGACGAAACTAATCTGTCGGTATTAATACAAAAGCTGTAATTGTACATAACACTACGTAATATATTGCTATGCCATCGCTGTCTTGTCTCAATTCATAATTAACTGAATTACTTATACCTATGCTTGAAATTAGTTGCGTAGTATGGTAGTTGTATCCACAGGTAGGTACAAAGTCAAAGTCAAAAGTTAAGACTTTATTGATAAATATCTAAATCTTTCAATTTTACAAAAAACTTGGGTTCAATAAATTCTCAGGGTAAAAGTTCAGGCACTGAAAATATTATTCCTGAATTTACTCGGACCATATAATCAGGGAATGGGTCGCAGCGTTCCCCTCGGTCTTGGTGATAATCAATCCTCACTGCGAATCACCAAGCCGCCTGCCAAGCGTGGTGATTATGGCAAACCCCCCCCCCCTAATGACATGCACAAATAAAAACGGCCCCCAGTCCCCGGCAGCTCTGCTATCCCGTGGCTACGGTAGCGGCCACGGTAACGGCAGGGCAAGGGGTGCGAAGAATCCCCGGCAGACGCCCGGCTACCAACCCCAACGACGACCCCTGGCCCTGGCAACACATAACGTGCGCACACTGAAGGCTGACGAAAGGATGGTCGAGCTAGAGGCGGAGATGGGTAAGTTACGCTGGGATGTAATGGGATTGTCAGAAGTCCGAAGACAGAGACAGGACACGATAATCCTAAATTCCGGTAACTTATTCTTCTACCGGGAGGGAGACCAACTCTCCCAAGGGGGTGTCGGGTTTCTCGTCCGCAAGTCTCTCGTCAACAACGTCGTCAAAGTCGACAGTGTGTCGGCCAGGGTAGCGTACCTGGTACTCCGAATAACCAAACGGTATTCGTTGAAGGTTATACAGGTATACGCGCCGACGTCGGCACACTCAGACGATGAAGTAGAAGCTATGTATGAGGACATATCCGAAGCCATGCATACTTCCGAAACATACTTCACCGTTGTGATGGGAGACTTCAATGCGAAGTTGGGCACAAGGAATAGCGATGAGCTGAGAGTGGGGCCATTTGGATACGGGCAGCGGAACCCTCGAGGACAGAGGCTGGCTGACTTCATGGAGAAGGAGGAACTCTTTATGATGAACTCCTTCTACAAGAAGCGGCCATCCAGGAAGTGGACGTGGATAAGTCCCGACGGTTCCACTAAAAATGAGATAGACTTTATCATGACGACCAAGAAGCACATATTCGATGATGTCTCTGTGATCAGCAAGGTGAAAACCGGTAGCGATCACCGTATTGTTAGAGGCACATTGAATATCAATGTTAAGCTCGAAAGGTCACGTCTGGTGAAGTCTACGCTCCGTCCAAATCCTGTTCAAATCCAAGACCCCGAAGGCTTTCAGCTGGAACTCCAAAATCGCTTCCAGTGCCTAGCCGACTGTAACACAGTGGACGAGCTAAACGACGGGCTGGTGGAAACTGTCCAAGCTGTTTGATCGAAATTCTTTAAGACCCAACGCCGAAAGAAGACTCAAAAGCTCTCAGAAAAAACTCTTGAGCTAATGGCCGACCGGAGCGAAATGAAGCTGCAGTCTTCAGTTGATATGTCAGCCTACGGTGAACTCAATAGACGAATCTGGAGTTCCTTGCGACACGACTTGCGTGCTCTTAGTACTTCACGTATTGAGGCCGCAATTGAGCGGAACCAAGGCTCTAAAGTGTTCGCAAAGGATTCGTCTATTGGGCAACACCAAATGACAAAACTGAAGACCGAAAATGGTAGCGTCATTTCATCCAAGCCTGAGATTCTGAGAGAGATCGAGAACTTCTATGGACAGTTATACACCTCGACACGTAAGCCCGCTACTAACACAGCTCAGGACATCAGAGCCAAGTTAGTCCGACACTATACCGAAGATATCCCGGACGTCAGCCTGTACGAGATTAGAATGGCCCTCAAACAGCTTAAAAACAACAAGGCACCAGGTGAAGATGGAATTACGACCGAACTTCTGAGAGCGGGTGGTAGACCGGTACTTTTAGTCCTCCAGAAGTTATTTAATTCTGTCATCCTTGAAGGTACAACGCCAGAGGCATGGCACAAGAGCGTGGTGGTGCTCTTCTTCAAAAAAGGCGATAACACCTTATTGAAGAACTATAGGCCCATCTCGCTCTTGAGTCATGTGTATAAGCTGTTATCGAGAGTCATTACGAATCGTCTCGCACGCAGGTTTGATGAATTCCAGCCTCCCGAACAAGCCGGTTTCCGGAAAGGCTTTAGCACCATAGACCACATTCATACGCTGCGCCAGATTATACAAAAGACCGAAGAGTATAATCGGCCGTTATGCCTAGCGTTTGTGGACTATGAGAAAGCCTTCGATTCAATCGAGACTTGGGCGGTGCTGCAGTCCTTGCAGCGATGCCAAATTGACTATAGGTATATCGAAGTTTTGAAGTGTTTGTACAGTAAGGCCACTATGTCAGTCCGACTACAGGACCAGAGTACGGAACAAATTCCATTGCAAAGAGGCGTGAGACAGGGAGACGTTATTTCTCCGAAACTGTTCACAAACGCATTGGAGGATGTTTTCAAGCTCTTGGAGTGGAAAAGATCTGGCATCAACATAAATGGCGAGTACATCACTAACCTTCGTTTTGCCGATGATATAGTCATAATGGCGGAATCGCTCGAGGACCTTAGCACCATGCTCAACGACCTCAGTAGAGTCTCCCAGCAGGTTGGTCTTAAGATGAATATGGACAAGACAAAGATCATGTCTAATGCTCATGTTCCACCTATACCGGTAATTGTTGGGAACGATACTCTCGAAGTTGTCGACAAGTATGTCTACCTAGGACAGATTGTCCAATTAGGTAGGTCCAACTTCGACAAAGAGGTGGCGCGAAGAATCCAACTCGGCTGGGCAGCGTTCGGGAAGCTTCGTCCTATCTTTTCGTCCAAAATACCGCAGAGCCTGAAAACGAAAGTTTTCAATCAGTGTGTGTTGCCAGTGATGACTTATGGAACTGAGACATGGTCTCTTACTGTTGGCCTCATTAGTAAGCTCAAAGTCGCGCAGCGAGCTATGGAGCGAGCTATGCTCGGTGTTTCCCTGCGAGATAAGCTCCGGAACGAGGAGATCCGCAGGAGAACTAAAGTGACCGATATAGCTCTTAGAGTTAGTAAGTTGAAGTGGCAATGGGCAGGCCACATCGCTCGTAGAACTGACAACCGATGGGGAAGAAAGGTTCTCGAGTGGCGACCACGAACCGGAACGTAGGCCGGCCCCCCACTCGGTGGACCGACGACCTGGTGAAAGCCGCGGGGAGCCGATGGATGCAGGAGGCGAGCAGCCGCTCAAGGTGGCGTGCTCTGGGGGAGGCCTATGTTCAGCAGTGGACGTCTTCAGGCTGTTAATGATGATGATGATATAATCAGGTAACGATGGTGATAATTTTTCAGCAAAATCTGTCTATTATGTAGTTTTAATGACATAAATTATCGATACATCGATATCGGTATCAATACATTTCGTGATTTGGAATATCAAGAAATGTATCGATATTTACATGACTTCTTCACCTCCAACCCTTAATTTGCCGTATTTCAATCAGCCATACATAGTTCACTCCTCGTACCCTGGCAACTTTATCAGGCCTACGTCACACAAGGCCGCCACTTTTGTGGTGTGAACCGTTAATGAACTAGCAACGAGCGAAAGATTCATTAAATCTTCGGAAGCCCGTCACGGGGTCACAACACCCCTTCATTAAATTCCTCGATAATTTTGGAGGTGAATTTCATTTCAGTGGAATATGTGGATGTAGGCCAGTTTTAATACGTGCCTAGTAGATTTTAGGAAATAAAATATGACTTCTTTAAATGTACAGTATATGAGATATGCGCGTACTACTTAAGTGGTATAAAGATTTAGCCATAACATGATATTTCATGACCTTTGAATACGCAGTAGCCGCGGGGAGCCGATGGATGCAGGAGGCTAGCAGCCGCTCAAGGTGGCGCGCTCTGGGGGAGGCCTATGTTCAGCAGTGGACGTCTTCAGAAAATACCCAGTACTTTGAGTATCAAACTGAGAGATTGATAAAATGTAGACCAGTACATACAATATCGACGTTTAGATGTCGTATAATCATGAAGGTAAGGTACTCCAGGTTCAAAACTCAGCCCTACGAACTGCTTTTGAAAATTTAATACTGCTAATAAGAGGATTTTGTGAGCAAGACAATATTTTGCCATTGCAGTTGAATCTAATAATTTATGCATAGATAATAATCTAACCAATAAGCAATTTATTATGTTGGTATAACTAGGCCATTTATAGCTGTCATAAGGCAAAGGTTGCAAGTAACTTGACACGCGTGGGAAATCAATACTTTACCATGTGGTGTGGTACTCGGAAAAGGTATGGAAGTGAAAATAATTTAAACCTAAGAATTTACACTATTTTAAAAGATTCATAATATCCTTGGATCTGAACATCGAAAAGAAGATAATTGATATAAATACACGAATTATTTCCGTCATCCCCTTTTACGTCCCCCACGCCTTGGTGGATAATCCATAGCTCATATACCGTCTGATGCAACAGTCAATAGTCAATAGTAATTTATTCATAAATTCAATTTACATGTCAAACAATTAATAAACGTACATATTAAAAAATAGACTCGCTCATAATAACAATTGATTATGATTAAATTAGGCACCTATCTATCAATTAATGATGACCTTAAAATGCAGTTACATACGTATTGTATAAACCAAAATGTATATTACATTAATAATAACACATTCAATCTTGAGTAATTATAATGCAAAATAAACACGACATTAAAAATATTTAAATAAAAATACTAATTAAATAATACTGAATAATCGAATTAATTTATTTAAATTTCATGAATTCGTCTATACTATAGAACGTACTCTCGATTAACCAGCGCTCAATTTGGATTTAAAAGATGCTAGGCTAGGAGCTGCGGTTCTTTCGTTTGGCAGTTGGTTATAGACTGCTGGGCCCATTACATGGGTTAGTTTGCCTGACTTGGCCATCGTGTGTGATACTCCAAGAAGCCTATTTGCGCTGCGTGTATGGTATGTAAGAACGTCACTGTGTTTTTTACAAACACGGCCCCTTGGAAGATGATGATTGAAGGCTGAGTTAAAATTTCAAGTTCGTGAACTATACCTAATATATTTCATGAAGAATTGCTTATTCACAATGTAGTCCTGCAAATGAGTGTGAGAAATTCAATGCTAATATTATAGGTGGCATTTTAATGCCAAAGAATTACTCACGACAAAAACAATCATTCATGTCAATCCGAACATCATTTTGAAATCCATCCAAAACGTTTAATTTTCGTAAAATTTGGCAATAGTAGACCGGTTCGTTTCTAGGGCAAACTACTGATCTTTTGCCAGGGTTGTAATACATGCAGAAAGATGGCGAGATTAATCAATATATTTGGCGGCGATAAAAATTGGACCAGTTAATATGTATCAGCATTTTTGCTCTTAATAAAGATAGTATCGCAACATGTTAAATAAAATATGCTACGTCAGCAGGAAATTCAAAGACATACTAGGTGTCATACTTAAAAAATGTAAAAGCACAAGTAATAAAAAAAATAGGATATCTAGGTCTACTCAACAGTTATAATGCAATCTGTGTATAAACCACCCAGTGCCTACCTTTCCATTTTCAATGTCCGCGTAAACAAATTCAATAAATAATGCAACAAAAACCCTCACAATACAACTTCCGCAGTAGATCTCTTATTCAAGAGCAAAACAAACAGAACTGAGCAGAACTGGTACACACGGGATCGTATTGTTGGAGCAAACAAAGATACATTGTAAAAAAAAGATAATTTTTAAATGAAACCAAAGACATTCGCGTAATTTTTCTCACGTTTTTACTTGAAACTATAGTTACAATTCTTAGAAAAATAATTTGTTGTATTTGAACCGAGGAAGCTCAAATTAGCTACACTAGTTTAATCCAATTTCATAAAGATTGTCAATATGGTTTTAGACTATTTTACTGTTGGAATAATAGATAGATCAGAACTAGCATAAATACTAATAAGTATATACCTATACTTACCTAATGATGTTGATATACATATTTAAACTCAAAGAGAAAATCTCAATCATTAAAGATGCACCCATGTCTATTCTATATATCTATGTTAGTCGAACAATAACTAACCTAAATACTCCACTGAAGACCTAATGAGTGGAGATATCATTGTCATTCTAATTGACGAGGCAATCGAAGCGCGTCGTTCATTCCATGAAGATTGATTGGTCTCTAACAGTAGGGTATTAAGTAAGGCAATTAATCAGACTATATGAGTCTGTCAGCAAGCATTGTAAACATCTAATTAACTGTAATCACGCGTTTGATAGCAGAAGCACATTCATTGTTAACTATAAATAAAGAACGGTTCTAAACATTTGTGACAATATCT
The DNA here is from genome assembly GCA_910589525.2 of Ennomos quercinarius. Taxonomy (NCBI): domain Eukaryota; kingdom Metazoa; phylum Arthropoda; class Insecta; order Lepidoptera; family Geometridae; genus Ennomos; species Ennomos quercinarius. The sequence goes on from OU342493.1 coordinate 5,288,931, forward strand.
GAAAAACATCAGAAGTCACCGATGAACAACATACAACCGCCAAGGCAATTTATTAACCGATATATTTGTAGATGGATCATACATAATTATTCAGATTTTATTAATTACAAGCTTCGCCATTCGCAAGTATCGACAAATAAATAAAAAAAACCGTTCTTATTTCCGTCATGGCAAAACACCATTTAATATTCAAAGTGTTTTTGTTTAGATACTTTGTTCCATTTTACTGAACACGAGGGACCCTGGTTATTGAGTAATGATGCGTAACAGTGACCTTTTTTGTCTGCAGCATCTATTGTTTTCTAAAATCATTTGTTTCGCGTCTAGATGTGTTTGTGGCATTGTGCATCTGTATTGAATACGTTTTTATCGTTGTATGGCTATTGAATGTTATGCAACAGATTCTGTATTGGATGCAGTTTCTCTACCTATGGGAGCTTCATGCTTCTACTATAAAAGTTATTGAATCGGTTAGTTATTGAAGTCGAATGATACGGAATGTAATGATGATTGTAGATGATAAAATAATGAGATGATGAATGTAGTTCATTTATAAATGTATGTAGATCTGTCGTCTAATTTTTCTCATCAAAATTTCGACAGTGAAATGATGATGAGATTATGAATGTAGTTGATTTATAAATGATGAACGAAATTTTGATGAGAAAAATTAGATGACATATCTACATAATATGTCATCTAATTTTTCTCATCAAAATTTCGACAGTACAATAATTAGCAAAACCCGTAAAAATAACTATCTACAAATTTCATAATTCTATCAAACATAATTATTGAATAGTAACAGTAGTAACACCATTGATCTTTTCAATCGATCATATTGAGACAGTCATTGATTTGGAAAAGCTAAGATAATATATTCTTCTAGTTTGAGAAAAAGACAGCGCGTAAATACGGACTTACGAACAGTATAAATTGTAATTGCTATCATGTTTTCAAGAGATTTGAAGTTCTATTAGCTGGAAGAGGAAATGTGAGTACTGAGTACGTGCATGATTTATTAAACCAAGTCCGGAACGCAGCCCGGATTCGGAGCGCAATGAAATCGCGGAGACAATTATGTGCTGACAGGAATGAGCCGACTCGAGCAGACGTTACGATATGAGTCTTAGAATTACACGCTTTTCTAGGAAATAGGTTGTAGCAATTTTCATACTATTCTTTTGGTGATATATTAAAAATTGAGGGGGTGCATGGAGAGATATGAGAGTTTAATTGTTATAAACTAGGCTTGCAGCCATCTACTATTCTATTGGGGCCTGTCATTTATATTAGAATGTTTATTTGAAAAGTAAAGCGGTTACTTCGTCTAAGTATCACCAAAATAATTATCAAGCTCAATAATTGTTCTTATTTAAGAGCTTTTAAAAGTATGTATCTAGGTACTTGATGCAACATCATATGTTTTATTACCCTTTTTGAATCTTATCACCAAAGTCATACGGGACCATACTGTGAACGTACTATGCCAGCAGTCAGTACTTACGAATAAAAACAGAAATCCACATGGACTGTTGAACTTAGTTGAATTGAGTGCTTCCAATTTTTATCCATTATAAAGTCTGTTAGAACCCGAGCCCGACTCATTGGCGCCAAGTTTAATCCTCATTCCATTATTTACTATTCCGAATCCCCACTGTTCGAGATAAAGCTGGCTGGCACTCCCTGGTGTTTTAAGTAGCAGAACGTATTAAGACAAATGGCCTCACTCCCCATCCGTTAACTGTAACTAACACCGCACACTTTCTGCAATAAGCATTGACGACGGGTGTGCTTATAATTATATTATCATAAAATAGGTAAATGCTAACCCTACGCATTATTTAATTATGTAAGTAATAAAACCCAACTTGCAAAAAAACACGATAAATAATATGCCATGAATCATGATCAAACTCGGACGCAACTTACTAGCACCAGATGACCGTTGTGATTTAAAATTTATAATGTAAGATAATTAAACTTGTCTTACATTATAGGTATCTTAAATATCACAATAGTCCAGAAAAACATGACGCAGAGAACTTTGCTGTACTCCAGAAAAACTGGATTGTCGTTAGAATCAATGAATGCAGACAACTTTTTTGTCCAGACACACTAAATGCAAGTAACTATTGTAGTTCAGAAACACTTAATTCAGGTAACTGTAGTATTCCAGAAACACTTAATGCAGATAGCAATTGTAGGACCGAAACATTTTAGAAATAAAATGAGAAGATCGAGCGTGAGGAAGAGCTTAACCTGGAAGTTAAATTCCCAACACAAAATAATAACTCTCTTTCATTATTCAAAACTCTCAGGCGATTACACCTACCGAAGTTTTTCGAGTTCAATTAAGAACGCGTAAAGTTTATAGCATTATGGAGGGGGTTAAGAGTTCGTCTTGCAATTTGGCAGTTTCCTACTTTAAGAAGTGCCAGTTCACTGAGGTTTATTTCTCCTTCTTCATAAAACTTAATTTGTATTTTTTGGCTTGGGACATTTAGGGAATTAAGTATAATTTCTATTATGAACATAATTTAAAGGAGATAAGACATTCTATATGTATGTAACTAATGTCTTTAAGCGAGTTTGTTTATACATATAACGGCCTATTACTGTCTCCGTTTTTGTGACGTGATTATAATAACTTGATTGCAACTAATAGATTCGACGGGTTTGACAAAACATTCTAACTAACTTGACAGTTTCAATAAGTAATTTATGCGTTGTGCCTAGTTACTTATAGTTACAGAAAATTTTAAAGCTAATATTGAAATTTCTCCTTTTGCATTGATTAATGCTAATATTGTAATTTTTAGCAAAATTTTCCCTGATTTATCGTTTTTTGTGACTGATGATATCCATGACTGTTGACTATACAACTTCCATTGAGATGATGATCATACATTTGTTAGTTTAGTTGTATTAGAAACTAGCTTTTGCCCTCGGCTTCGCACGCTTGAATTGTGTTATTTCTACGTTTAGGTAGTCTAATAATAGCTTAGTTCATGCATTTCCCATATACCAAACAACAAAATCCACTAAATCTTTTCGGAGCTCAGCAAGTATTAGCAGATTAGGTAGCACACGTGTAAAAATGTTGTTTGGGTAGTAGGTAAGTATGGCTTTTCACGTGTCATCAGATCACCTACACATTGATAAAATAGTGGATTAGAAACTGCAAATCATAGGTACAATATTTAATTAAATATGTACCTACTTAGACCTACCTTATACTTAGACGTTAGTTTTTTTTTAAATATACGATAGGTCTAGGCATCTAACTAATAAAAGTTCTATAATATGGTATACCTACATACCAATGATACGGTCGATCTTTTCCTTGTCATTTTCACTTAAACAGATGTTCTTGTGTTTTCACCATAAAAACCGTTCAAGTCTTCATTAGAGGTTCCAATAAATTTTGTTTAGGTACTAAGTATACCTACCTAAATAATAGGTAGGTAATCTATTATTTAGGCAGTTTAGAAAAATACAAAACAATCACTGTTTTCGTCAGCTTTTCATATCCGCGCGCTTTTCGTTTCAAAACCAAAGAGTATCTTTGTTGCATTCACCCACAGATTAGAGAAAATAACAATTTACTCTGTGCATTCACCACATAATTTTTTTTTACTTTCTGAAGTTTGGGTCGATACGAATTGAGTATTTAGCCAGTGTCAATAATAAGTTTATAAAATACATACTTTACAGCTGGAGTATTTATTGCATTTACCTATACGATGCGTACATAATTAATTTTGTTAATACTAATTAGAAATCACAAGTACTTACGTACGCCACTGTAAAAAGAGTCGACATTTATATTAAGTCCGCTATTTTTCAGGTTGTTTCATTCCCACTGCACTTTCAACATAGTGGTGAGAGTGAGAAAATAACATGTGTACAAAGCTCTAATTAGATTCGCTTTTGCAAAGAATGTTTCATTTTTAGGGTTCCATAACAGTTTTAAAATAAAGGAACCCTTATATGTAAAATCACTTTCTTGTCCGTCTGTTTGTCTTTCATAATTTATTGCTCTAACCTGTGGTTTGTCCTAAAGAGAATATAACCGCTCAGTTTGTTTAGTTCATTGAAAAGCCCACAGACCTAAAATATTTTAACTATTAAAACTCATTTACCTACGTGAAAGAAGAAGAAGAAATCAAAACCGAACGGTTTTTTTTATATTGACTACTGTTTCTGCCAAATACGGCACAATTTTGCCACTAACCATGTGTCACAGACCTACCACTTCTTCGTTAATGGCTTTCTATCGCTTTTAAGCAATAATGAGGCTTTTTATTTAAAAAAAAAACGCTGGTTCCGCTTCTTTTCTAGATGGCGCTGTAAGTACATAGTTTAAACCTTTCAAACCATAGAGTAGTTCAAACATAAGAAAATGCTTAGAGTACCTACAAAGAAATGTCAAATTCAGTTGAGTGGACCACGAGTACATTGTCTGTAGTATCTTCTAAGTAGTCTGTGGTGCATTCTTCTTAAGTAAATTGAAGTACAGCAGAACTGCGAGACAGATAAACGTTAATATTATGATCCAAAATTAAGCCGAGCTATCGCGCAACGAAAATAGAATAAACGAAACAGTTTAGAGTTGTCAGTCAGTATCGTGACACATTTCCTATAACCTGTGGTCTATGCTGGAAACAGTGACAGTGACAGATTTTGGTAAAACCACAACTGGCGCCATCTATTGGGTCATACATAAAACACCATTTCTTTTTTTTAAATAAAACTCCTCATTCTGCCAATGTCAAGTGAGTAAAAATTTGTACGGTTATGTCATGTCAAAGTCCTATTTTGTCAGTCAAAATGCCATCAGTAAAATGGTGGATATTTTACTGAAGCTCTTACTCTTATTTTACTCTAAAAAGCCGTTGAAGAGAAAACGAAAATGGATGGTTATAAAAACGTGGAACCATTTGCCAACACTCGTGCACGTTTACGAACACTTAAGGAATAATAATCCACCCTTATTAAACATTGAAATTCAAAAATACACAGGTTTTGGTAAAAAAATCAAAATTCACAACCACCATCGTCAGATTTTCTTCAAAGAGCTCCAACCGAACATTACACGGCCATGTTGCGAATTCGAGGATCTTACCCTAATGTATTATACTTACCTACATCTAAGTACCCTTTTAAAACATTTTTCATAAAATATTTCGTATCATTGGCAAATACAAATGTCGTCTAAAGCCAAAATAAAAAAAAAACATCTTCTTTCACACTATTTAATATTTGTTGGTATATGTATCTATTTAACTTCTAAAATGCTAAACAACCCGTAAAAATATAAATAGGAAACCTATAAATTGTTTTGATTCTCTTAGAGTAGCGGTTGGTACTAATATTACTCTTTGGTCATTGTGGCACAGAGTGTAGTCAATTGTTTTTTTTCTAATCTGTGACAATATGTGGTAACTTACAACTTACCGTTAGTAGCAAAAAAAAACATGAGTCGGCCATGTTGTTAAAACTCCGATTCGTTTCGTAATGAAATCTCAATAATTGTCATCAATTTTTTTAGCGATATATCAATTTGAATATATCCTGTTCTGTCCTATATGTTAAGCGCCGGTTATTTCTAAGCATATCAGTGAAAACCGCATGAAAATCCATTCAGTATTTTAGGAGTTCAGTCATAACAAACAAACAAACAAACAAACAAACAAACAAACAAACAAACAAACAAACAAACAAACAAACAGACAAAGTATTTAAAAAGTGGCTTAACGTGATCAGCGGCTAATTTTAAGCCAACCTGTGTCATTTTTTTCTTGATATCTTGCAAATACAGACTTTTTTATCTCTACAGTTTTATTATATGTATAGACTATTGCATTGCATCTTCTTCTTGTCTAAAGCTGTTCATGCGTGTTTGACCCACACAACATAACTATTGTAAACGCAACTGTATTATGTACATCTACAAAATACCTGAATAATATCAATGTACCATAGCCAGTTAGATCAATTCAAGATTAGGTTAACTCACGGCTCACGCTCTTTGGCACTAAGTCAGCTTTTTATCGCCGAATCGCCAATTCCTTTTGTGCATACAAAGCTCTCAATTACGGCGCACTGTTAGTTCTCGGAATTCCCAGAAAGCTATTCCCGATGATGCAGATCGCATAACAGTTACTACGTAACTAGCGGACTGGGTTTTCCATCCATTCGGCCCGTCACTAATAAAGGACGCTTTCTCAAAAATTCACAGTAATTCCTGAAACGCTGATCGAGTTACGAATTCCAAAAGCGGTGGAAAAATTGACTTTAAAAGTTTTGATAGGAAACAGAAAACCTGAACCTTTTGCTTGAAAATCTTGGCTTTTTAATTAGTTTTCTTGTTAGTTCATAAACTGAAGTTGTTATGAGAGTTGAGAGTGTTTTTTTTCCAATTTTTCACCGACTTCTTAGCTGGAAACGGTAATTAATTCAATGACTAAGTAGTACCCACGTTTTACGATAATGTTCACAGATAAATGAAATGTTCCAGAATTAATTCACATGATGTTTTTCCGATTGAATGGTAAAGCTGTTATGAGGCTGTAGAGTAGCAGCAGGCTGGCAGGCTATGTTTATTTCAACATTTCTATTAATTTTTATAAATAATTATTAGTAAGGCCTACACATTCTTGAAATTGATTGATCTAAATAACTTTACCTAATGACTTTTAAACGTATGACTCAAGTATCATCATCATGTAAACACACGTATATCTAAATGTCGTTAGACGATTAGAATACCACTTGACACCACCTGCACTTCTATTAATGCCAACATAAATGTAATAAACGTGTACCTATCATTCGTTACTTATTTATCAATTGCATTCAGTTGATTTTTTAAACTTGACACTGAAGCTGAATCTAACTTTATGGTTCTTAAATATTGATACCCTTTTTATGCATGTCAAAACGACAAAGACCGCAATAGTTTTAGAATTAGTGTCAATTTAAGTTTAGTTTAGGATGTTGTTCAAAAGCATTCACAGTTATTCACACCCATATTTTATAGTCTTGAGAAATATGGGTGTGAATTACTTTTGAAAAGAGCACTTTGCCGAATGATAGAGTGGGGCGCTAACTAATAAGAAAGTTACGAAAATACTAAATTGATTGACAGAAACAGCAAATTAAAAAGGGACAAATTAAACCCCATTACCTACAGAATAATACAAAATATTCTAACCAAGAAAGAAAAGTTCTCTAGTGGCGACCACGAACTGGAAGACACAGCGTAGGCCAGCCCCCCTACTAGATAGACCGACGCGACGACCTGGTGAAAACCGCGAGGAGCTGATGGATGCAAGAGGCAAGCAGCTGCTCAAAGTGGTGCTCTTTGGGGGAGGCCTATATTCAGCAGTGGACGTCTTCAAGCTGTTGATGAAGACATAATACTAGAACAATTTAAGTCAATCTCTTGATTAATCAGGTTTCTGAAAAGAGCAAGTTCAGCAGAACGTAAAGAAATTAGCGTTGTTAAGTTTTATGAATATTCAAACGATCTAATAAGCTGGAAAAGTTTTTTAACCCAATTCGTCATTGGAATAGTTCCGTCTAATTATTCAGGGTAGGTCCCAATCCCAACGGATCCCACCTATTAATTTTTTTCAACTGATACCACAATATATTATTTTGAGCTCCCATCTGATCCCAATCAAAAAGTTGGACGTAAAACAAACGATAAAAGCTGTCAGAACCACACCTGGAATATTTTCGTTACTCTCAACCTTAGAATATAGACTAAAGCATAGAGAGATCATCAAAACGATATTATATTTGTACTGCTCACACGTATCGCTACGTCAGCGGTGAAGGAAAGAAACAGATACATAGTGATCAGCTACGCTTGCGATAAGCACAGTACCATATTTTTTTGATTAGAGTCAACTAGCTGTTTTTTCTATACAAATCTGTCAGACTCATTCACATCAAATAAAAAGTGTCCAAAAAAAGTAGTACGCTTGACACATAATTAAGTTCTCTCTATGCTTTAGTCCATACTCTAAGCTCTCAACACAGATTAGAGAAAAAAACAAATGACTGTGACTCTCAATATACTAAGTCTATGGTCAGAACACGTTTTTTTGAGGTTGAACTATAGTCATTTGTTTTTTTCTGTGGGTTGAAAATATTGTCAACGACAAAAGTGAAATAAAGAGTACCTAGGGTTTTGGCGGGAACGCGGAAAAGTTCACGTCGGTGCATTGTATTATTTTACAAAACTTATGCTTTTTCCAGTGTTAATGTTTAAAATTGGTGGTTTTTTACGCATTAAGTGCTGAATTACGAGCATGAGTGTGGGCAAGTGATATAATGTAGTGAAACGTGGTTTTTCGTGTTGCTTCCAAAATTCCATAGAAGCCTCTAGTAAAGTTGCCACCACTTTACTAGGGCATGCCTTAGACTGGATTATGACTTAGACTAGACTATGACTACTCTGACTGTGACTATGACTTGACTTTAAGTGAAAATTTCCATAATACGATGAAAAATTACAAAACTTGACACTGGCTAAATACACTGTGTGGAGCCAAAATATAAGAAGAAAAAAAAGAGTACCTAACCTCCTAAAAGTTACTGCTCCCCTAGTAAAAGATCAACAGAAATAAAATATGATCATCTAAAAGTTGGAATGGATATACCAAACTCTTTGATCAATCGAAGTAGTAATCTAAGAGATCGGAACAAACAATAATAAATACCCTTACGACTTGTAACGACAAAAACGCAAAATGACACATACCAAACATCGTAATTATAAATTATGTGTATTGTAAATATTAGCAGCTGATCGTGGAGTTTGGAATATCATATGGAATCATCATCGACTGGAAGACCTCCACTGCTGAACATAGTCCTTCTTCAGACGTAGACCTGTATAACAGAACTATGCTCATTCGTCGATTGATGCTCAAGTCGAGGTTGTAATTTTAATGCTCAACGATTTAGCATTGAAATTCAACGAGGCAATGCTGCCAGCATGTTAGGTGCGCCACCTACTGGTAGTAGGCTGGAGCATTTGGACTGTCTAAAGGCCATCGCGGCTAGTATACTGTCCAAATGTTTTTTGTAGTAGATAGTGTAGCTAGTTTACCTAGTGATAGTCGTTTAGATAGTGTAGTTGTACTTCTAACTTCGACATCATAACCCGTTTTACCTATTTCAAGGATCTCGTAGTAGTTGTTTATCGATTCTGACAGAATCGGTAGGGATGTTTCTACATTATTCTTGTAAGTAGGCAGATATAAATTTGATGTCACTGGCGGTTGAAGTTTGACCCGTGATCAGAATACGAAAAGCTATCCAATCTTTAACATAGTTGACAAACGGTACCGACACTTTCATTTCAGTTTCAGTCACTCAGCACATTTCGTATTATATTTTTTTATTCCATCGATGGAGTGACAACCGTCGCGCGTCGTACCCTAATGAAAACATGTCGATATCGAAATTGAACGTGTCGAATTGAAATATCGAAATCCATATTTAGCTATTTTTATGTTCCGTAGACGAATGTGGAGAGAGTGGGTGTTGCGAATTGCTTCGGATCGCGCATTTAGTGATGAGAAATCAAATTGTACGCTGTTATCGATATTTGGACTACAAAGTTTGTTATTTTTAATAGTAAGGGCTACCCATGTAAGGTGATTTGAAGCAAAAATAATTAACTTGCTACAGGGTTTTATGCTTCTTCTTAATTTGTGGTCTGCGAATGATTCCATATTTTTATTAACTTAGTAAATATTTATCTAATAATTTTATTTGCTCCTACAAAATTTCCGTAGACTAGAAACTGCAGTGTCAAAAAGCAAAAACCGTACGTTGCTTTATATTTCTTAAATGTAATTTGTCATTTTTGTTGTAGTAGTCATCGTACTATAGATGTAAGAGTACTACAACTTGCACTCTATACTTAGCAAAAATGATCTGGAGGCCGAAAATTAAAAAAAAAACAGCAGAAAAATGCAAATGCTTATAAGTTTATACCTCCAACAGTACAGATCTACCTTCTTAACTGGTGAACTATACTGTAGTTTAAAGGGCAAACATTACATGAGCACGAATCCAATGTTTAAACATTGAGCTAAAATAGATGGGATTGGCATAAACTGTGCATGAACAGCAGAATTTATGGCACATACTACTTATATTGCCAACTAACTAAAACAGTAATGTTGGAAACTTGTCCTGACAAAATATATCGATAGGATGGCAACTGGCAAGGGCTTCCCTATTACTAGGTATTAATAGCAGCACCGCCTGTGGAATGCGCGTCGCTTGTAGAGCTGAGCGAGCTGTGTAATGAAACCACTGTCAAGTTCAATATGTTCAGTACCAAGAATAGATAGATTTTGTTACGACTTAGGTAAAACTTACTTTGCTTTATTGCTTTATTACTTACTACTTTTTTTTTAAATAGTAACAATAAATTCGGTCGTCTTCAATAATTGTTTTAGTTTTGTTCTTAAAGCTAATATCAGTTTTTATGCGATTCTAATATCGATAAGAAATAAGCAACACATCAATGAGCCGTTTTATTAAAAAAAAGAAATCGTCTTTGTTGCATGACCCAATAGATGGCGCTAGTTGTGGTTTTACTAAAATCTGTCACTGTCTCTGCTTCAAGCATAGACCACAGGTTAGAGGAAATGTGTCACGATACTGACTGACAACTTTAAACTCTTTCGTTTTTTTTTAGTTTCGTTGCGAGATACCTCGGCTTTATTTTGGATTATAATATTAACGTTTACCTATCTCGCAGATCTACTGTACTTCAATTTACTTAATAAGAATGCACCACAGACTACTTAGGAGATACTACAGGCAATGTACTCGTGGTCCACCCAACTGAATTTGACATTTCTTTGTAGATAGTCTAAGCATTTTCTTATGTTTAAACTACTCTGCTGTGATTTGAAAGGTTTAAACTATGTACTTACAGCGCCATCTAGAAAAGAAGCGGAACTAGTGCTATTTTTTAAATAAAACTCCTCATTATGTCTTATGCTCTAAGTTTACTCTACCGATGCATTTGTAAAATCACACTAATATTATAAAGGCGAAAGTTTGTATGTGTGTTTGTGTGTATGTTTGTTACTCCTTCACGCTCAAACAAAATTACTTATACACTGGATTTACACATAGGCTACTTTTTACCTTCCGAGATACAGTTTAAACTAGTTCGGAGGGTAGGGTAAATTATCAGTGGGCAAGCCACATTCTACTGTTTTACGGAAACATAAGTAATTTTGGTAGGTAGGTAACTATACTTTTTATAACTATTACGAACACATAATACTACCGTTATTATTAGTAACCTATTGAATTATTGATTTATTATGTAGGTATGCCATAACTGAGTAAATTGGTAAACTGGGGTACGGCTTTTTCTTGTTTTAGTTCAGGTAAAATATCGTTGTTTTAGTTGCATAATTTATAATTTCTATTAGATACGACATAACCTTCATCTGGACCTGGGAAGCCGCCCCTAAAGCACTTGCCTGTTATTACCTACCTACCTACTATTAGACTATTATTAGTATAGTACCTATTGTTAGTGTAAGGTACTTGTTATTGATTTAAAGTAGTTGTAAATAGTGCATTAGGCTAAGTTATCGCAAATAAATCATTCATTCATTCATTCATTCATTTTTAGCTGCGGGCGAACCCGCGGGGCGCAGCTAGTAATGGGCATTTAAAAGATCATTTATATGGACGCACTGAGTGCACATTATAAGCCACTGCATCTGACTGTACATTATACATAATACCGAAAATAATTAAACCAATTTGAACCCCTGTCAAGTTCGTTGCTCATCTTGGCACGATTTCCTCTCGAGGAGCGTTCGAGTTATCGTTCTTTGTTCTAATTATACTTGTTATCTCTAAAGATGCGGCGCGGCGGCGCACGGTAGTAGAGTAAACTAGTTCCTTCCTCGGCTCTTTGTGCCTGAGTTAATTAGAGATTTTAAAAGTGGGTGGGTTGAGTAGCGCCGCAGATAATCTAAAGTACTTGGCATCATAGCTCAGCGGGTATTGTGAACTGTAGGTTGTGGGTTCGATACCCACCCAGAACATACATTTATGTTATGAACATGTTTGTTCTGTGTCTGAGCGTTATATTTATTGTATTAGTACCTATGTATTTACAGAGACAGTATTATGTCTCTGTTTATTTATTGTTAAGAAGATCAACAGCTTTTCTTACATGGTAGAAATTTAAAGTAGGTATGCACTAGGAAGCCAATATTGTAACTGTAAGATTAAGCTAATGTCTTTGGCGATCACTAATTTTTTTTAGGTAGGTATCTCTTTATTGTCTACATATAGGTAAACTGAAGCAATAACTCTAAGATTAAGCTAATGTATTTGGCGATCATTAATTTTTTTTAGGTAGGTATCTCATTATTGTCTACATATAGGTAAACTGAAGCAATATTTCCAAGACTTACCAGACTTACTTACTTACTTACTTAAAAAATCCAGAGCATCTTGATAAGCCGCGTTAATATAAAACATTTTCTACACTTAACAATTTCCTTTACGCAGAGATCAAAAGCTTCATTGAGAGATATTTCGAGTAAAAAGTCCAGTATACATCACAACACATTACACAAGATTATATTAAAGAGTTAACAATATTGAAATAGAAGCTAAGGTTGATAATTCATCGTAAAACATTAAATTATTTTCTGTATTCGGCGATTTTTTCCACTTTCAAAGCCGCTCCAGGCACTAGAAAACAGGCAATATAACAGTCCGTGTGGCTGGCAGCAAAGAGAAGTACTGGACTCAATGGTGTACCTTGGAGGAGGCCTATGTCCTGCAACGGTCTAGTAAGGGCTGATAATGATGATGATGATGATTGATGCTTTTATTCGTACCATAGTGGTGCGCGTTTATTTAACGTTATGTTTACGTAATAACATATTTAGTAATACATGCTTATGTCATTAGTTCAGGTTGTAAGACGTTAAGGCTGCTGTATACGCAGATCCACTATCTCGCTCGCGCATTGGGACATTTTTGAAGATATTAAATAACTGAATTTAAGTATGCAAAATCTGGCTAAACTACATTATCATGAACAACATTACAACTGTTCAACAAAAATATCATATTAATTCAAACAAGATTTCATACATAAAAACGGTTTCGAATGAAAAAAAAAAAACTTTGACACTGTTGTGTTTATTCATGATAATATTTAGTTTAGCCAAATTTTGCGTAAGTAAATTCAGTTATTTAATATCTTCAAAAATGTCGCAATGCGCGTACGAGATAGTGGATCTGAGTATACGGCAGCCGTTACTGTTTGTATTGTTTCAGCTCAGCCCTGGCCGAGGATGAACCGGTCCATTTGCCTGTCATCAAGTCAAACAAATAAGGAACCAATTAAACGGCTACGGGTGCCACTCGATTAGCCACTCAGGGCCCAACATCAACATCTTACGAAGTTTTGAACAAAACTCCGAGTTTATAAACTGCTACGAACTTGAACAATGTCTTCGTGAGTTACGCATGACTTGGATAAAGGATCAAAGTTATGTCAGTTGATGTTCCTTGAATGATTACTACTGTACTTATATGCTTTTAAGTATATTTTCTTACCTGTTTTATTCAACTAAGTAGGTACATATACTACTTATTTGGCTCAACAAATCAGCATTGCAATTCAACGAGGCAATGCGTAAGCTTTTAATATTAGTATGTTAGTAATGCAGACCAGTCAGGACAGAGTCAATATTTTTTTTTTCTTATATATAATTGAACATCACAACATATTCATTGCTATATTACGATGTAAATGTAAGTACAGCATTGCAAAATTGCAATAGCATAATCTTCTTATACCTAGATAGTACTTTAGTAACCCTTGTATCTTATAGAGCTTGGAGATAGGTATGGCCTTATATCATGTCAGAAAACACTATAATAATATAAACTATGATAATTAAAAATGTAATGTCTTTCTAATTTACTTTTACGAGGCACTCAATCCTTGAATTATTTAGCAGATGTCGATCTCACAGGCAAGTTAGAATCACTTTCTGAAGTTACACCTTTCTGCGAGCAAGTGACGAAGTAACGAAGTAATGATCAGCAAAGTGTATGTGAAAATGAAGAATTTGAGAAGTTAATAAGTCTGTTATGGCATTTTGGTTGTGGGACGTTATTCAGCTAACAGCGGACTAATTATGTTTGATTTTCATGTAGAATTGGCGAGACTTTAAAGATCATTAAAAATTTTATATGGCATGAAAATAATTGCAGGCTGCATGCCGTAAAACTACTGCGCGTCAGCGCTAAAGTTTGACAGCTCTTAAGTTAACACTTACCTATTTCAGACGTACCCAAATGCATTGCAGTAGGTACATCATAAAGGGATATGTGCGAATATTCAACTCTACTAAAGATAATATAGAAAAATAACTAAATCGTAGGTTTCGTCTTCTGTACTGGGTGGGTGACAATAACATTTTGCAAGAACTGTTCAGTTGTTCATAATAGAAAAAGTTTTATGAAAATTATAAGCATCGTGTTAGGAAAGCAACAAAGTAGTATACTATTATTAAACATCAAAGCAACCACACATTGAATAGGCACCAAAAGCTATATTTTAAGCTTAAATGGGTCGTACAAAACACGTACCGAACTTAGATATTGGTAGATATTGACGCCGATATAAGGGGCTGGCACCAGCCTGGTACTCCCTGGTACACCCTAGCACAAAGTGGGCATTCACAATTCGCCAGTCAAAGAACTGTCTGGGGAACTTTATGAAATTTCCAACGAAATATTTGCTCGCAAACGCAAACGTTATCAAAGAGAAATAAACTTCGTTTTCGAAATGTATCATGAGTCAGTTTGTAATTTGCTAGGATACTTATTTGAATACCGAAAATATCTGACAATAAAATACAGTTGAAAACATAAAATTGAAAAGAACGAGGTAATCAGTTCAAAATTTTAGAATAGATCGCGTAGATGTTGTATGTTGCAGAATTTAACGTTTATTACATACCTACTTAAATTTAGAATATTGAGAAATCTATTCAGAGGAAGAGCTGGTTTATGTAAAAGACAGACAGATAGACAGTATTATGGACAGATGGACTGATGGACAGTCAAACAATGTTGCCATCAGTAAATAAATTGCAGCAAAGTTCGTAGACTTAACTGAATAAGAAATCTACATGGTCTTAAATGAAAACTGAATGATATTATGGATAAAGTGATTTTGTTTTGATTTTTTGAGCAATAGAACATACTTATGGTTTTTTTGTGTTCTTTAAAAAAACTGAGTAATGGTTTTAACTAATTAACGCGTGACCAAAATGTTGGCCTCTATTTGGGCCAAAGGTTGAGCATTGCCATTCAACGTGGCAATGCTGCCAGCATTTTGGGCACTTTGCCCACTGGTAGTGGATTGTTAGATTAGTTTTGTATTATATTGTAAATTTTATAGTTTTAGTTTAGTTTTATAGAATACCTATTTTTATTGTTGTAGTTTTGTTATTATATTGTGTTTTTAACTAATTAATGAGAACTAAAGAAAGTTCCATCATTAACTCATAAAAAGGAATTTCTAGTGATCATCGTAATTCAGCCAACAAACTTACAAGACAATAATTCAATCATCTCGTGGCTATTTATCTGTAAGAAGTAGAACCCGCTTATTGGACAGTTATTCCAAACGGAATGCAGATTAGCAAATGTTCAGGATTCCGCGGCTCAATAAGTTATTTACACAATCGTTATGAGACCGCTTGTGTAAACTCAAATACCTAACGAACGCTTGCAAAGACATCGGTGATTTATTAAAGGAAATTACCGCTATATTGTGTGGATTGTGGAGTAACGTATCCGTAAAGCACAATGATAGACCACACGAACGCGTAATATTGCCGTGTAACTTTTTTATTACGTAGTTTGTAGCATTATAAAATACACTTATTGTGGCGTGTGAGCAGTTCATCAGATTATCAAATCACTAGATTTTCAATTCATCAGATTATCAACTTACAAGATATTCAACATACCAGTAAATATCCCAACGGAAACATACAAAATGCAACCCACAACACAAATATTAATATATATAAGTTATAAAACAAGTCTTCAAAGACCATCAAGCGAATGTATATTTGGCATTTGGTGTATCTCTTATCTGTGATGCTTTGCATCTCTGTGGTGCAGAATAGATATGTTTCAAACAAATGAAAGTAGCGGGCCTATTGCGTAATGCGTAGGTACACAGCCCCAGATTACGAGAAAAAAACAATTGACTATATTTTTTTTTCTTATATTTTGGCTCCACACATAGTGTATTTAGCCAGTGTCAAGTTTTGTAATTTTTCATCGTATTATGGAAATTTTCACTTAAAGTCAAGACATAGTCACAGTCAGAGTAGTTAGTCATAGTCTAGTCTAAGTCATAATCCAGTCTAAGGCATGCCCTAGTAAAGTGGTGGCAACTTTACTAGAGGCTTCTATGGAATTTTGGAAGCAACAGGAAAAACCACGTTTCACTACATTATATCACTTGCCCACATTCATGCTCGTAATTCAGCACTTAATGCGTAAAACACCACCAATTTTAAACATTAACACTGGAAAAAGCATGTTTTGTAAAATAATACAATGCACCGACGTGAACTTTTCCGCGTTCCCGGCAAAACTCCATTGACGATATTGCGTAGCATGCACACTTGCACAGACCTAATAGAATATTTTCGGTACTCCTAGGTCTATATGGTAGCATTTTAGTTTTGGGATCGTTTTCATAGTGTGGAGGTAGGTACTTATTCTAAGTGTAGAGGTAATCTTAATTATAAGCTTTTTACAGTTTACTGCTGCATGTTATTAGCTAGCTCCGAAGACTACATTTATTAATCAGAGAGGTAATGAGTTATTATAATATATCGAGCGGTATCGATCTAATAGTTTTTGTGTTACAGTTCTTATTCGGTCGCGTAAACCTAGCATCAACTATAGACATGGCCGCCGTATTGACCGTCGCTTATTCGGAACGAATTCAAATTCTTGGAATGATCTCGATTTATTATAAGGCATGGTTCGATTCTGCCGTCACTGTTGCTGATAGATTATAGCGATCTGAACGACCTAAAATGAACCATAATGCTTATAAAATAAAACCCATTTAATGAGTGCTTTATTAAACGGTTGTGTTTGACTCTTTTGCTAAAGTTGCTAGAAAACAGACACCAACATTTACATGTAGAATGTAGCATTACATTATAGATATTATTAGTATAGGGATTATTATCACCGAAGTGAAGAAAGGTTCTCGAGTGGCAACCACGAACCGGAAGCCGGCCTATGTTCAGCAGTGGACGTCTTCAGGATGTTGTTGATGATGATGATGATGATGATGATGATCACCGAAGGCCATAAAAATCATCTCAAAATCATGGACGAGGTTGAATGTTGGTGGGTTCCCGTGAGGACCCGCTGAATAGAAGCACCTAGGCCACTGGTGGGACTACGGGGATCTTTTTCCCCGTGGACCCCCCACGCTAGAGATGGAATTATAAAACAAACTTTACCGTATACTAACTAACTCACACACTAGCTAACCTTAAACAATTTTTATTTTAGCAGTAAAAATCAATCATAATCATCATCTGCAGCCTATATTCGACAAGAACTACAAACTCTTCGGTATTTCTGGTCTCCTGGTAGTTTTTACTACATTTAGAAACGTCGTCTTCATCAGCCCAATGCTTTCCCACTGCTGGAATCGGGGTTTTTCTCACATGGAGATAGTATAGACCATAGCCTACCACGCTGGCCAGTGCCCAAGTGCGGGTCAGGGGACTACTTTAAAAAAATTATTGGTAATTTTGGTAGCCACCTATTTCGTAGAACTGACAACCGATGGGAAAGAAAGGTTCTCGAGTGGCGACCACGAACCGGAAGACGCAGCGTAGGTCGGCCCCCACTCGGTGGACCGACGATCTGGTAAAAGCCGCGGGGAGCCGATGGATGCAGGAGGCGAGCAGCCACTCAAGGTGGCGCGCTCTGGGGGAGGCCTATGTTCAGCAGTGGACGTCTTCAGGCTGTTGATGATGATGATGATGATGATGATGATGAATATTTTAATTTAACTCAAAATGGGATGGATGAAAATTTGTGGACATAGTTCACAACTTTTGCACAAAAAACTATAAAAATGCCTATGGATGGGGAAAGTCAATAAGGATTTATGATTTCAAAGCCAAAAATCTAGGACCGAAAGTTCTTTGTTTGAGCGTAAGCACATTCGTAAGTAATTCCCCAAAATTAATGTTTCAATAACTTCAAGCTCCAATGGTCGCCGGAAAGGAAATCGAAGACCGTATTTCAATTTCTAGCAAACGGAACTTCTAGTAATGAATGAAACCGTTCTAACATCACGAGCTACGCTATTGATTTTGTACTTATAAGTGTATCACTTAGCTGTGCTCCACCTGTTTTTTTTATAAGTAGGTATAGATATAAAAAATACCGCAGAGCCTGAAAACAAAAGTTTTCAATCAGTGTGTGTTGCCCGTGATGACTTATGGAACTGAAGTGGTCTCTTACTGTTGGCCTCATTAGTAAGGTCAAAGTCGCGCAACGAGCTATGGAGAGAGCTATGATCGGTGTTTCCCTGCGATTTAAGATCCGAAACGAGGAGATCCGCAAGAGAATTGAAGTAACCGATGTAGCTCTTAGGATTAGCAAGTTGAAATGGCAATGGGCAGGCCACATCGCTCGTAGAACTGACAACCGATGGGGAAGAAAGGTTCTCGAGTGGCGACCACGAACCGGAAGACGCAGCGTAGGCCAGCCCCGCACTCGGTGGACCGACGACCTGGTGAAAACCGCGGGGAGCCGATGGATGCAGGAGGCGAGCAGCAGCTCAGTGGCGCTCTATGGAGGAGGCCTATGTTTAGCAGTGGATGTCTTCAGGCTGATGATGACGATGATGATGATGATGAGATATAAAAAAGCTTGTTATAACAGTAAATTACTTGTCAAAAAGATTTTGGCCAGTTTGGCCATGGCGAGTTTGGCCATGTATGCGCAGTTATTTAATTATACAAACGATAACTTATTATATGTATTTAGAACGAGGCTCTTTAATATAAATGACCTACCTAACTAGTTGACCCATCCCAGCTTCGCACTAGAATCGCGATAGAAGGGAGGCAGGCGGCCTGCCTCCCTTCGCCATCCCATCCATTCATCCTTTTCCCTTATCTTTTTCCCTCCCTCTTCCTATGAATAGGGTTAGGGTGTAAAACTAATTAACTTGTGCGAAGTCGGGGTGGGTCAGCTAGTATGTAATAAAAAAGGGTTTTTACCATGATCTATCGACAAAAAGAAGGATAGGGTACTAGGGTTTGGTGATACACGGTTTAAAAATGGCAGGCGCGGACACATCCAAAACTATAGCTTTAGCAATCAGATTTATTAAGTTTGGAGGTTAAATACAATAACTGAAGATGTTTGAGTTGAATCAATTTCATTAGATTAGATGATCTATTTTTGTATTAATTAGCTGGTAAAGTTCTACCATTCCCAAAAACAAATGAAAATCCGGAAGAAAATTAACTTTTATCTCCAACTGAATGAAAAACAATCGACGACGCGCAACGTCCTACTTCTGACTTCAATCGGTCCAGGCCAACCACTGAAACGAGATTATTTTTGCCCACTCTGTTCCACTTTACGCTCATAAGTTTTAAGTTTTCCGTTTTCCTTCAACTGTTTCTGATGTAAGACTCAAAGCGCAACTTCCAAGCGTTTAATTTATGTATGCGGTCTTCTTTTACTTAATATTTATTAAGTTATTAATAAAAGCTGCTTCTTGTTACTACGTCGTTTGGTGAGAAGGTGAGAACGATATTATTCTTTTACTTCTTGCGTAGGCAAGTGTCAGTGTCAGAACTTAAAACCCGCCCTAAAGCTTCTGACTGGGTGTCTTGCGACAATAAGTGAAGTATGGTAGGCTAAGCTCTGTATTAAATTTTTACTTTTAGTGCACCGGTAAGGCGGTCACCCATCCAATTAATGACAGCAGCGGAAGTTAGTCGAACTTTCCTATGAATGTAAGTAGGTACATTGCGATATTTTTTATCCGTTAAGTACTTCCATTTAAACGCAACTCTAACCAATATAATGGACACATTTTCCGAATTATCTATCTATTAGGTGTGTTAGGATTTTCACATTAGCCATGTTTAAGACGTACGCAGGCTCTTTCTTTTTAGCTATGAAATAGCTATCAACGAAACTTGTCGCTTAACTCCTCTTAACAGCCTTTATTGAGAAACTTCTCGTATGGAATATTTAACGCTATAACGAGGAAGGAAACTCCTTAAGTTGTGTGGAACGAAACTTAAAGGGGATGGCAGATAATTGATCAAAAGCTGTACCTACGACAAGGACACAACTGAAACTGGGAACGATATCATTCTATCACAGATAATATCTCCATCAGCTTCCCACTGCTGGGACGCGGAAATGTTCTCGAACTTTCGTGACTCTTCACGAAGGTTTATTAACCTTTTTAAAGGATGATGACGTTGAAAGAAAACTACGTACCTATACTACCCGTTTATTATATCTAATCTATCCCACCATTATAGTTAGAACTAACTTTAATGAGTAAGTCATCATCATTAACAGCCTGAAGACGTCCACTGCTGAACATAGGCCTCCCCCAGAGCACGCCACCTTGAGCGGCTGCTCGCCTCCTGCATTCATCGGCTCCCCGCGGCTTTCACCAGGTCGTAGGAATATCTATCCTAACTAAAAAGTTGGTTGTAACAATTTCTTAAAACCTTTGCATTCCGTTTTATCTCACAACTTTCCAATAAATTCAGAAACTTCACTGATATTTAAACTGAGAGCTACGCTGTAGTTTTAAAACTCTGTGCCCGAGAGGCCACGGTCGAGCGGGCAGGCCTGCTAAGCGACTGCGATATATAACAGGATTTAGCAGGTCAGAGGACACGAGCCAATGGCTTTTGGCCTCTTAAGATAGTCTTAATAGAAGCACGTTCAATATTATTAACTATACGTACATACTATAGTGATTTTACCAGACTGTGCTATTGGTAATTGGTATGTTACCTACTTATAGTTGTACATTTTAGTTTTAGGAGAAGCTAAAAAAATCCTTTAGAGAATAATGGGAAGAGTAGACAGGTACCTACTGAGCTTTAGGTACTGACAAACCCCCGACTCAGCCGCGTGTCTCTTCATGGAATCTTTCACGCCTCATTAGAGAATAAGGGATGAATTTTCAGAAAATAAATAAAATAGTAGGCTCTGCGTTGAGCTCAGGCATTGATTGCCTATCAGTTAGTCAAGTCAGGACATCCTCTTTTCATCATTCTTGGCATGTCTGAGAAATAATGAATAACTGGGTTTAGGTACCTAAATCAAAACAAAACCTGTAGGCTTAGACTAGATCCTTGAAATTTGGTAGAAATAAATATAAATAGAAATAAATATTGTGCACAATATTTATTTCTACCAAATTTCAAGGATCTAGTCTAAGCCTACAGGTTTTGAAGACGCGGGAAAGTACATTGTGATTTAAGAGTGTAATGATCAATACACACACATGTCATACGACGTTTTTTATCACAGTTGCAAGGAGAAAAAACAGAGTTGTACTGTTAAATGTCGTGCAGGCTTCTTATTTTCACGCGGCGTTAGAGAAAAACCGTGCTGATGGCGCGAACAAAATCGACATCGACCAAAACGAAAACTGGGAGTGTAACTGGAACTAGAATGGGAACTACAATTGAAACTAGAACGGGAACGGGAACGTGAACGTGAACTAGAACGTGAACTGGAACTGGCACTGGAACTGGAACGTGAACTGGATCTGGAACGTGAACTGGAACGTGAACTGGAACGTGAACTGGAACGGAAACTGGAACGGGAACTGGAACGGGAACTGGGACGTAAACTGGAATGTGAACTGGAACGTGAACTGGAACGTGAACTGGAACGTAAACTGTAACGTGAACTGGAACTTGAAGTGGAAAGAAACGAAACGACGAAAATGTACGTACACTTGCAGTGAGATACAAACTTAACCGAATCGTGCGGCAGTGTAAAGTAAAAAGCACGCGTTGGAAATTTCTTGGATTATTATCAGATGGGATAAGAGCAACTTTACGAGCAACTGTGATGAAAATTGAATTCTGTTATAAGCTTTAATTTTTACTGGATTGGTGACTATTGTGAGGGAATTTATCACTATTTAACGTTTTTATTTGAATGCTGAATTGAAATCTTAAATTCACATCATTGTTTTATAAAAAATGCCTTTAGTTACAATAATTCTACATTTATTATTTGAAGTTTGATATTGTACAAAAAAAAGGTTAGACTTACGTCGTTCACTGTACAATGAAAAGGAAAGAAGGAAAAATAGGGATTACCAAGAAGCAGGGTAAGCCACTAGCACGCTAGCACAGTAGTGGGTCAGATTGCGCAGGTAATGTGGTCAAGTTATCGTTTTCAAATAGATATTGATAAAAAAAAAGGTTAGACTTACGTCGTTCACTGTACAATAATTATTATTGTACATAGAAAAGAAAGGAAGAAAATATAGGAATTACCAAGAAGCAGGGTAAGCCACTAGCACGCTAGCACAGTGGGTCAGATTGCGCAGGTAACGTGGTCAAGTTATCCTTTTCAAATAGATATTGTACAAAAAAAAAAGGTTAGACTTACGTCGTTCACTGTACAATAATTATTATTGTACTTAGAAAAGAAAGGAAGAAAATATAGGAATTACCAAGAAGCAGGGTAAGCCGTTAGCACGCTAGCACAGTGGGTCAGATTGCGCAGGTAACGTGGTCAAGTTATCCTTTTCAAATGATGTTTTTATCTTGTACATTCTTTAAATATACTTTCCAATATTTTAAGACAATTATTTTGGAAATGAATATATAGGTTATTTAAGTTTCTTTAGTTTGAATTTTTATAAGTTTTGTCGGTATAGAATTGAGCAATAATTTTAGTTTTCCCGGAAATCTATCGGGTTGAGAAACGATCAGTCCGGCAGCTGTCAGGAAGATATTTATTCGTGTTGAGGAAGAGCCGCACCAAATTGATAGCTGTTCTTTGTATATACATATATAGCACATGTTTAGTTATTTGTGTATATATTTTACAAAATACGTGTAAAATGCTGAATTATTAAACACGTGTACCTATACACTTCCGGTACATATTATACCTAGCTGTGCAGCTACGTAAACCTATTTAATATGATAAAAGTCTATACAAACTTATGATGGGTAAAAGACTGTTCTTATAAGGGGACCTAGTTATTTGCATGAGAAACCTAGTATTTACTATTTATGCAGAAACAGTATAGTAAGGTATCTAGTCTGAAGAGTATTTTCAGCTTAGTGATAAACATTCGTGGAACTTGGAAGCGAGGCATTGTAATTTTACACTTCACGCCACCACAATAAGGCGGTATCGAATTTTTGCGCGTAGTCAAAACTATTGAAAAAAAGGTAAGTATTTTCTCATAAAATTTATTTAATCTTGTTATATAGGCACTCATTGCGAAAAGAAGATAGGTACTTTAATTAAGTATGGGAACTAGGAACAATAAAAAAATAAAGTCTAAGTTTAGTTTATAGTTAGGTGTGTTAATAAAAATATACATAATCCATTGACTTCAAAGAATTACTCAAAATATCGATTGATTTATTCTGTATTTTTATTCCAAGCAATATCAATATCATCATAATCCACAAACTAATATGGAGTAGTCACGCAAACGAAAATTCTAATAACTCGAAAGAATTTAACAAAAGCCTTGTAAAATGAGATGAATACCCGTGTTAAATCAGTTGAATGTGTGGGTGGAATTTTAAAGCCGATCCAAGGATCCAAAGGGCAGGTAACTAAACGCAAAAAACTAGGGATCAACATCAATTAACGAAGCTCATGATGACTGCTTCGAAAATGTTTCTACTAAAGCGAAATCTACGTTGTCTTATACTCTTTATTCTACAAAACATGTGTGCGTGGGTAGGTATAATACTTGGATAAAACCTTAATCATGCAGGAACATTGATGATAAATGATTAAGGATTGCCAAAGTCAAGTCACTTACGTCGTTTCCGGTCAATTTATTCACTAATCCTCTACACAGTGGTCCAAAATAATAATAAAAAACCCGAACGAAGCAAAAATACCACAAAACTGTTCACGCACGCACACAATATGACTATTACATTTCACACGAGAAACAAAAACGTATCGGCATCATTTGATCACAAATTGTTGTTCTACAGTTTTGAATTTAAACACGAGGTTCATAGTTCACAGAAAGTGGGTGAACGTCAGTGAATAAAGTTGCGGTTGTTTTTAATCACGGAGGTTAAAAAGTGCAATGAACACGTGAGCAAGGAATGCGCCGGCCGGCAGTGGGACGGGCGGACCGGTCGTAGCGAGCCGAGTACTGTCAAACCAACCAGCTGGTGCGAGATCACCGCCACTCTAGCGGACGGACTCACAACTAAGTGAAACCTTCAAGCAAAGTTGTATAACTCGGAAACCAGGATTTTAAGATTGATGACGCATGTGACATAAAATAGGTTGTCTTTTGAAAAAAGTCTCCCTTTTAAGACAATATCTAAAAGCTTAAAGAATCGACATTGAAAAATGAATGTTACAATATTTAGCCGGCCTTAATCAGTTATTTTATTCTCCACTAAGCTGACCTATCCCGGCTTCGTACGGGGTTGATTAGTTTTACGTCCTAACCCTGTTCATGGGAAGAGGGAAGAGAGGATTCGCCTGCCTCCCTTCTATTGCCGTCCCATCCATTCATCCTTTTTTCCTATCCTATTCTCTTTCCCTTCTCTCTTCCCTTCGACAGGATGAGTATAAATAGATAAAACAATAAAAAAATAATAAACAAACAAATAATTCTTGCATAAAAATTACACCCCTGTACCTTCGTGTAACCAACACTTGGCTGTTTTAGAAAACAAGGCTTCCTAAATGTTACTCTAAAAAAATTAGCTATAATCATTCCTTTTAGCAAAATTTGTTCAGTAGTTCCTGCGCGATGTGTGTTTAAAGGGACAGACAGATAGACAGACAAAAAATTAAAAAAAAAACTCTACATAATTATTCAATGTACAGATTTAGCCCAGTTATAGTTTTATTATAGTATATATTATGTATCTGTTGTCGCCTGGCAACTCCAGCTTCATTTTTTGATGTCGAAAACTGCAGGCGACGCTAGCGCCTCCTCAATACAGACGCGAGTTTTAAGTATACGTTAAGTTGGTTTGTTAATTCGTGTTTTTGAACGTACTATTGAAGTTTTGGTTTCTGAACGAATTAATTCAACCAATGAGAGGCCTGCTGAGCTGCCATTGGTGACCGAATTGGTGTCCGGTAAAAATGGCGGCTCAGGAGGAACGTTTGCTGGTTTTTCATTTTTGTTCGGCAGTTGAGTTTGATTCGGCATTCGTACAACATCGCTTAGTGTCGTTAGGATATTTTACCGCACAAGTTTATAGCGTGTAGTATAGTTTGTACAGCAGCAGTATCTTATTTATATTTAAAACGTGTGAAATATAGACTGTGGATTTTATTTACTTACATCGTTACCTTGTTTTATTTAAGGGCCTCCTACATATCTAAAATAGATAGATCAGGAATAGGTAGCACTTTCAATAAGGAGTTATGTTTGTAATGAAAATAATTTCTAAATACCTTTATAAACTTTTTGAAGGTCAGTTTTGAGCATGAGAGTGAAAACTAAATTTGAACTACAATATTTAGATATGTAGAAAAAAACATACCAAATACGGTCCTTTCAAAACCGATAAAATGGAACGTACACAACTTCACCAGTGAACATGCGACACAAGCGTCATGGCGGCGCGTCGGCGGCGCTGGGGTGGGAGGATATTGACTTGCGGCGCCGCCACTGCGCATGTACCGGATCATGTGTTTCTGTTTTTAACCTAACACTACCTACAAGAAAAATGTCGCCAATAACCCCACACAAATAATTTATCACTTGACATTAATCAGAAGTTCATTTTTTTGTCCGGAATTCGGTCCGGTCGACGCACTGTGCGTTAAAGGTTGCGGCCTACGCGTACGGCCTTGACCTCCGGAGCAATTAGCAACATATACTGTGCCCATGCATAGACGTTTTAAAATTTATAGACATCAAAATAATTATACTTTGGTGACCTAATTATATATTTATGTCTAAAAATAAAATGATGTTTGATTGTTTTAACCAAACAATTTTTAATATGATTTTAATTTTGCGATTTCTACCACGTCCTGCACGACTCATGGCATCCAACGAAGTGTTGCAGTTATTTTTCTACTGTCTCCGTTTTGTTTGGACTGTAACTAAGCAAGACTGAGCGACTCAGCGTCTCTGTTGACAGAAGCTGAATGCAATACAAATAATCTAATTTAAAGTTGCTCATGCTCAGATTGCCGAAGTCACTGCTAGCTTTGTAATGCAGACATAGCCAAGTGCTGGCACAGTGCCAGCATTCCGCTTTCGAGCGAAAGTCACTTTTCGACGGTTTTCTTGCTAAGGAAAGAAAGGAAGTAATTACTTAGATTTATGGTATCAAAAGAAAAGTCGATGTAGCGGTTACGGATCTTTTTCGAGCTCAGAAAACAATTTTTCCGACAATTCGGCCAATTTGATTCAACCTGCCTTTGATATCTACGCGTTTGGGAGATAAAGAATGTGAAATTGAACCACTCAATTTAGGTTTCGTCGAGAGTTATTCTTGGAGGATACGTAAACATGGTGGTGTTGGACTTTTGGCAGACTAAAGTAGGTTGAACATAACAGGTATTATTCAATTAAAAAAATTAATGCGTTGGTACTTATTTAATTAGGTAGGCACAAAGAAATAATCCTCATCGGTGCCATGCGAGATGGTCACATGACCATCTCGCAGGCACACATAGCATTCGCATTGTCTGGCTATAGCCAGACAATGCGAATGCTCTAGGAAATACAGAACACAAAAATAGTAGTACGTAATTCCTAAGTATTCTATGATTTAAGTTAAGCTATAGTATTTTTTAATTGTGTGGCAGACAAGCAGGTGCTCCACCTGATGGTAAATACTCACCGCCACTTACGGACATAGGTACTTACGTAATACAACATCAGGGCCGTATTTGTATATTGCGAGCGCTGCCTACTACCTTTAGGGAGGACTCTTTTAATACTTTCTTGAAGCTCCCAGTACTTATTCAGAAAAAACTTAGGAGGAAGATCATTCCACATCTTGCAAGTTCATGGAAGAAATGACCACAGAAATCACGTCGTACATCAAATGTAGGTTTTACTAGGTGGTAGGACTTTTCTGCAAAGTTCGTCTAGGTAGGTACCACCGCTTTGCCAGTTATTCTGCCGCCAAGCAGTAGTGTGCAAGTACTTACTGTGTTCCGGTTTGAAGGTCACTGTAGCTAGTGAAATTACTGGGCAAATGAGACTTTATGATCTGATCACTCAGTCTAGTAATCTGATTACCAAACTGGGTGATGTCTCAAGAGGATGACGTGCGCAGTGCAGTGTCACGCGAAACTTTATTGTTTTAAAGATCTGAGTGATAGTGCAACTGTTATGGGCGGCCGTGTTGCTTAACATCAGGTGAACGACTAGCTCGTCACGTCATTCAATCACATAAAAAAATGAAAGCTCTGCGCAATAATGGTATGTCGCCCAGTGACAGATTTTTGAGCTTGGTAATACCATATGTGTATTAGTATTTATTACACATATGGTAATACCGTAATAGCGTTCAACTACAGTGTTGTAAAGTTTGTGGGCATCACGTTCAAAATCTAGGACCTAAAGTACCTACCTCTACCTACGCAAAAAAGCTCGTAGGCGCTTGCACCATAGCAGGTTTAGTTATCGTATAGCATGCATCCAGGACTATACCGATACCAACTAATATGACCGCTACATTGTAGGTAGGTACCTTAACTACTTTGATTTAATTTTGCTTTTAAGAAACCTACATAAGTACACCATTATTATTGTACATTGTTATCCTCAATAATGTAGTATAGTATAAATAGATGTTGTGGCTGTAGGTGTACCTAGGTATACCTTTCTCTCCGAGTTCAAAATACCAAAGCAAGATGGAGCACATTCTTTTCTGATGATGAAGCTAACGAAATAGTTTTTGAAGCCGCCGCTAGAGGGGCTGGCGTTCTCGACTGGTTGTGAAATCGCGAACTAACTTGTAAGCTAGCAAACAAAAAGCCTTTAGTGGTAAAACATAGATGGCGCTCAATGGAAAATGAGGCTTTTACGGAGTATTCAACTATTTTCTAATCTGTGCTTACTCTACTGAAGGTAAGAAATAACGAACTTAACTTTATGGTTTGTATCGGATACCAACTTGCATAATAATGCATGTTGTCTTGCTTTAGGTAAGTAATTATGATCCGGACATTTTCGATCAAATAAATTATTGCTTTTCTAATGAAGAAAGCACATATCATTACCAAATTGTGAAGAGTGTGTCTTTATCAAAGATACCATATTCTGTTAGAATGTGTCCGTAATGGTAGTGACAGTGGTTATTTTAAGAAACAGAGAAATTATTTATTAGTAAAATATTAAGGCTGCAGGGTTGCACCATCTACGACTAACTTAGGCGGAAATGTGTTGCATCATCCAAATAATGTTATGACCATAATCTTTACCTGAACTTAAAGTCAAGATTATGGTTAAAAATTTTAAGATAATGTGGAGCAATTATTACTATTAAATATAAGAAGTTGGTTCAACTCGGATAAAGACACACTCAATTTTAATTAATTATGGCAAGATGGCCTTTGATAGACTATGGCAGTAACTTAAACCGAGATTATGGAGCAACTCACAGACTTAGAATTCTTTCGTTACTCTCCCGTTCGAATTGGTTCGTTAATTTTTTCGTTTTCGTTTCCGTGGAGTTTAACCAACTTCTTATATTTAATAGTTATAACTGCTCCACATTATCTTAAAGTTATTAAGCATAATCTTGACTTTAAGTTAATGTTAAGATTAGGGTAAAACATTTTGTGCAACTCAACCTAAAATGTAATAATAACGGTCTTTGTCAATATATTTGCATTGCACTTCCCGAGTCATGATAACACGTGCAATTAGCATAATTTTATCACAGTTTATTTATGTATTAAATAAACTAAACCAAGTATAACATCATAAACGAATAGCTCGCTATAAATCACAAGATAATGGAGTGTAGGTAATGTTGCATTAACATAAATCTGCCCTTGAGTTCAACAAGTAATCTGATACTTACGCCTCAAAGAATACGAGTCATATCACCAACAGATTTCCTTCGACCCATTTGTGATAAATGAGCAAACACCTTTCGGAATATTAATGCTAAAATAGACAGGGATAAGAGGAATATAGATTTCTGTCTCGATGTAAAAATACATCGCAGTTGCTTGTCTCTTCTACCTACACAATGTCATGTTGCTACGTCTCAATAACCTTCAATGCGTCATAAATGGTCCTAACAGCTCTAGATGAGAATCTAATACCAAACGATCTTACGAGCTTCCTATAAAGTTAAGCTGGTGATTAATTAGAGTGTACCTACTAAGGTACTAAGATTATCACCTGAGTTAAGGAAAATGCGAGAGACAGTTAAACATAAGTGCATACTTACTGAATTGAAACTTCGCGCCGAGACTCCGTCTTTTCTCTCTTAACTTATTCCTAAGTATCCTCCTCTTCAAACGGTTAAGTACCACGTCGGCTTCATCCACACTTTCAGATGAGGAAGTGTGAGTAAGTCGAATCATCCCACACAACGAATGTCTTCTCTTTTTAGTAAACACACTTGTGGTCCGACTCCGCGGGGTGATCTCTGATAGGCCACGTCTATACATTTTTAGACGCTTTTTCATTTCACAATTCACGGCTACGTCCGATGGAATATTAATGAGTTCGTGGTCTGACGTGCTATCCCCGATTATAGGCATTCCCAAACAGATTTTAGGTCGACGTTTGGCTCGTGGAATTTGTGAATCCTCAACTGTTCGGCGCCGGTGTAATGCAAACCATTCGGGATTAGGGCTCGCCCGTGCGGGTAAGCTTTTTAAGTAAGTGTTCAGGAACGATACCTTATTGTGAGGGAGATTGTACATTACGCCAGATTTCGAACGCGGGAGAGTATCACTTTCACAGCTCTTAGAGTAACCTCTTATTGCGGCATCATTCAATGACTGAGATTTATGTAGGCCTCGTACATTTTCTTTATTGGATGAGGTTGCATTATTTTCAGATAACGAAGATACAGAACAACTAATACTGCTTAGTAAATCGACACTGCCTTCATGTTCACCGAAGTTTTCTTTGGCACTATTAAGTATTAGTTTTATGTCCTCGGAAGTTTCATTATCCGAGCTTTTGTAACTGCTGACTTCGCTAAATCCCCCCGATTGCAGCGAAGTAGTGTCTAAACTACAATTAAGTGAACTTTTAAAGCTATTTATTGCTAGTTTATGTGGAATGTTAGTGACGCTACTACTATCTTTTATCACATAATTGCTACTCACGTTATTGGCAACCTCGAGAGGTGCTCTGTAAACTCGAGTGTAAACTTTACCTCCCGATATCGTATTATGTTTTCGAATAGCTTTTCTGTCGATAACATGTCTAAAGTCTTTTTCTCTTAACGACTGACTGGTTCTGAGAGATGAGCCATCAAAGTCTGAACTTTTTATCGATATGTTTTCATCGTTTGTTTCCACGAGAAGATTTCCATCGCAATCAAAAAGTTGTATTGTTGGAAATCTTATCCCCGGAGAAAGATTTCGAGTCCTCAATTCCCATTTCCTTTGACACGGTTTTCTCAACTGAATGCGGATTATATTGTCGTCTATTATCGGCCCATCACTATCACTGGATTCGTTATTTTCCGCCATAGTCATCACTACCAATCTCCAGAGTCTTCAGACATCAATAGCATGGAAAGTATTTCGAACATGTGAAACTTGTGTTGATCGCTAATTTGTTTGTTTACAGTCAGCTGTTCCTATAACTTTTGGCACTTTGCCAAACGTAACTATTTTCTGGCATTCGTTTCAAAATAGCACCAATGTCAATTTTGTTTTCCAACTCGTGAGCGTAAACACGTGAGCTAATTCACATAACTATTAAATCACTGCACTGGACACATTCGCACAGTGTAAGGTAACAACTGAACATCACTTTGTAAGAAGGCTCGTCGTGTTGAAACGATTGCATAAGTTCGCGTGTGTGCCGATCGCGCGGAATTGCACCGTCTAATGAGATTGTCGTGGATCGCTTTAATTTTCCCCGGCTGCTATTAGATAGGTGCGATTTTCGCGTCAGATCGCGGATCGCGCACTTTATTCCACTCGGAGTTTCTCCGAGAGATGTGAATTTTTGGTCGTTCTCGACTCCGGACATTTCTGCACTGAGGCAAACAGCTGAATAGACGCGCGGAACTATAAATAGAGACCGAACGAGATGGCGATCGGGCCGGCTCCCCTTGAACCTAGCGCACGTTTGTTTGTTGCAAACGACGTAATCGGTGACGTTAATGCAACAACTGTTCATACTGACACAGATTCCTATTTGACCAAGAGCCGCGACCATGTGCATTCGTGACTAATAGATCCACAGATGGTTATTTATGCAATACTCGTGTTATAACGCCATTTTTATTCCAACAGATTCACCTGTTGTAAACCATTATGTTACGTGCTATTACTTGTAAACTCTTCTGTTGAAATAACCAGTCCAATGAATTTTTGTATCAAAACATTTTGAAGCCAGCTTTGCATTCTCTTTCTGATTATAAAAGCAATATCAGATAATCAGAGGCTGCTGTTAATTCATACGGGTGGATATTATGATTGGATACAGCTGATACCTATAATGAAATTTCTGAAAATTTTACGACTAGGTAAATGCTCCATTTTTATTTAACATATACAGGATGACAAAAAAAACACTGAAGAAGAGGATAATCACTGGATAAAATGAACCTATAGCTAATTAGGGACAAGTGTAGTCAAATTACCTGACCTGATTGAATGAACTTTTAAAATACCCGGTGGAACTTTCTTCTGTGGTGCTGTATAACAAATATTATTATTATATTATTATTAACAAATTAAGTTACTTGTCTTATACAAGATTTCATGGCTTTCCTTTGAGTTAAGGTACTGTTATCAAGCAGAAATCAATCATTGCAATTTATTATTTCGAGAATCGTAAATTTTATTATAACAATATTATGTTTTTACACATTTCACCGGTTTAAATCCTGGCTCAAGCAGGGAAGTTTTTATATATTCATGACAATGGTCGTAAGTCCTGGGTCCCTAGATACAGGGAATCGTAGTTAGGGTCCAGGATCTATGTATGTGATCGTTAGCTGTTATTATTTATTGTTTTGCAATATTATTCCATGAATGGTTGATTCCTCAATCTTAATTATTATCTATTATTATCTTCTAATAATTTATAATATAATTTTTCTCTCCAGTCTCTGTTCCCCATCCTGTATATTATTTGATAATTCGATTTATTGTTGAGTTCGAATTTCGACTTTGATCATGCAAAACTCTCGTAGATATAATTATGCTGAGGAAAAGAAATTTTTCCCAATATCTTTTTAAAATAACGTTGTTTTTATACCAAGAACCAGCGAGGAATGCACGTTTCTGGAAATAGAGCGATAACACAAATAAATTGGGTTTATACGACCTTGCACGCATTCTCGTGTAGATATAGGTAAGTGGCAAATAACACTATGACTGATTTAAACCGATAAAAATATTTTTAGTGAATTAATATACTAATTGGAGGCTTGCTTATGTATACTCAAAGGGGTATGTATTATCTTTACGTATATTCACTATAACTGTAACGATTACTTTATAATTTCTAAGTACTTATACTATGCCGTACCCATAAACTAAGTAATTTCACCTAGGTAGGTACAGTCGCCTGCATTAATAAGTATACATCTGATAATTTTCAAAATATTGTCGCAGTATTATTTTTCTTACTAATAGTCTCGTTTATATTTATTAGTGAATATGGGTATACATAGGTACCTACATGTTACCCCACAAATTCACGGTTATATAATTTTTCAGTAATTCAATACTGTGACAGTATTTTGAAAATTATGAAATGTATACTTATTAGTGTACCTACTTATCCAAAAATGGTATAGTAGTCTTAGATAAATATGACTGGATGTTGCTTTTTCTTGATTAATTGTCTTAATGTTGATTAAAGGTAGGTATACTCGCTTCGGCCGTCTACAAAACCGAACGTTCGTAACCAGTTACGAATGAAGACTTTTTCGTCCTTGTACGTAACTAGTTGCGATCAAAGATTTCATGATATTTTTTGTAACCATTTGCTATTTTTTAAGTAAGCTAATGGAGCTAGCATGATGCGTCTATCGATACTATTCTATGCCTGCTAA
This sequence comes from Ennomos quercinarius, assembly GCA_910589525.2. Classification (NCBI taxonomy): domain Eukaryota; kingdom Metazoa; phylum Arthropoda; class Insecta; order Lepidoptera; family Geometridae; genus Ennomos; species Ennomos quercinarius. The sequence continues at coordinate 5,322,509 of OU342493.1, forward strand.
GAAATAGGTAGTTAGTTATAGTTAAATAAGTTAAATAGTTACAGATACCTATTTCTTGTGCAATTAATTATCATAATCATCATCATCATCATCATCATCATCATCAACAACATTTTCATGATTAGCCGGAAGACGTCCACTGCTAAACATAGTACCTAGTAAGTATCGCTGATTATGAACGTTTTCAGCTGCACTGATGTGAGTTTGAGGTAAAACTAAAAAGATCGTTTTCAGAGAGAGCCTTATTCAAAGTTTTAGAATGATCTCGTTTTCCTCGTTTATAACTCGGACAGCAAAAGAATAGAACACCTTACCAGCGTCATTGTTTCCTGACAAATATAATCTAGGAATTTTTTAGGCTAGAGTGAACCGGTATCTTCTAGGCAACCATACTCCATCGTCGACCATTACATTATGTTAGCATATCGTTAAAAAAAAACCCCTTCAAGAGTTACATCCTATTTCACCATCTTTCTAAACTCTACCATGATTCGATAAACCCCACACAATCCAGGTGTCCGAATCCAACTGTTATAAATGGCGGTGCTTACACAACCTTAGCTTGGCTCATTGCGCACGGCAATAATCGTTAGTAGCCCTCACAGATGGCGCCAGTTTCGCATTCACGTACTACGATTTAGCTAAAATGAAACACTTAGGTAGGTTGATCCATAATAATATTGAAGCAAAAGTGTTAAATCAAATGTGAATAGTAAATGGTTGGTTTCAATCTTTCGATAATAACTGACAACTGAACATAGGCATCCCCCGGAGAGCGCCACCTTGAGCGGCTGCTCGCCTCCTGCATCCATCGGCTCCCCGCTATTTTCACCAGATCTACCAACGGTCTACCAACCTAAGACATCACACAGTCTAAAAAAGATTTCTAGACTGCGCGATCAGGTCATAAAGTCTCATTTGCCCAGTAATTTCACTAGCTACAATGCCCTTCAAACCGGAACACAGTAGTGCTAGCAGAATAACTGGCAAAGCGGTGGTACCTACCTAGACGAACTTTGCAGACCTACCACCTATTAGTAAAACCGTCATTTTGATGTGAAAGCTTTAGGTTTTTTATAGCTTTTCTTAATTTTGCGCAAAGTGAGAAAGGGAGAACAAGATAATCTTGTAATTTCGTCTATAGAATATTTTAGTTTCGATAGACATTCCTTGTAGTTTTCTATGTAGGATGTTTGGAGGATTCTATTCTAACCCTTTTAGATTCTAATCTATTGAATAGAACTAATGAATAGCGCGAAATCGTCATGAGACGTGGTTCACACGTTCCCAAATATGTAAAACAAATAAAACTAATTAAAACACTGTAGTCTCAAATAAAAGATTTGTATTGTATAACATTTTACTTAGATATTGTCTATGCTTCAAAAGAAACTAAAGCAAACCAACTGCGATTGTTAGGATTCTGTACCCAAATGTTGCCAATGGAATCCTAATGCCTTGACTGGTATTTGTTTGTAAAAACAAAAAATACATAAAGTGTAAAATTTTAGTTTTTGTGTTTGTTCTATTAGAAAAATGGACAGTACAATCATCGAACTTAGTTCAACTATTAATATAATGAACAAAATCTAAAGTATATTAACAAATAATGAATACCGGCCAAGTGTGAAATGAATGGACCTGCGTTAAAATGCTGATAAGTATTGTTATAAAATATTTTTCTGTACCAGGCACTCAGACACACAGACACACTCACACACTCAGACACACAGTGCACACACACACACACACACACTCAGCAGCAGTGGACACTCAGTGCGACTCGTACTTGACGGTTCATTTAAATAAGCTTGATCTTCATCATGGCCCATGACCATTTATGAAAAACATTTGAAAGTATTCAAAGCCCAGTCACAAGTATGAATTACCGCAAACCATGATCGGGTAGAAAGTAGTGAGTCAACCAGGCGTACGGGATCTAATCATGAATGGGGAACTCGACCCGATTTTATGCACGCTATTAGGCTGATCGTGTCATATTTGTGTGGGGCTGGAATAGATGGGTTATGGTTCTACGTGTATGAGTGTAGTTGCTTAGTCAGTTTGCTTCCTGGAAAGTGGATAAGATACAATGAGAATTTGAATATTATTATATATTCCTATCAGGAACATAACTGTATTGTCAGAATCTTTCTTTTCGAAAACCAACTCCTTCTTCATCCACAAAAGATAATCCAGTGTATAGGTACTGAAATTCTCCTTTTCCTGTTAGCCAACTTAACTCAACCCAAAACTGAAAAGTTTATCTCAAGACGCGCTAAACTTTGAGCCTAGACAAGACTAACTTGGTGTTAAAAGCGAAGCGTCAGTAACTGGAATGCAAATTAACGCGTATTCAAGTGGGCGGCCACTGTTAGTGCTAATTGACTAGTCTTTGCCTGTGACTTTGCATAAGACAGCGACAACCTTTTCGTGGATTTTTACTTCCTGATAATATTTATACTTTTACTTAACAGGTACTTCCTGTGTTGGCATGTAATGTCGGCCAAATGATTCTTGGTCCTGCTTACTTACATATAATGTTGGCATTTAGTGGCAATGATTCTTGATCCAGCCCGCTTGATGATGCTGTCAGAATGGAAACTAATAACCGTAAGTTCGATACAAAATAACAAAACACTGGTTTATGTCTAAAAATACTTGCAGAATTTTGTGTCATCATCGTCATCATCATCATCATTAACAGCCTGAAGACGTCCACTGTTGAACGTAGCCCCAGAAAGCACCACCATCGGCTCCCCGCGGTTTTCACCAGATCGGTGGTCCACCTAGTGGGGGGCCGGCCTACGCTGCGTCTTCCGGTTCGTGATGACTCGAGAACCTTTCTTGCCCATCGGTTGTCAGTTCTGCGAGCGATGTGGCCTGCCGGATCTTATCTCGCAGGGAAACACCGAGCATAGCTCTCTCCATAGCTAGTTGCGCGACATTGAGCTTACTAATGACGCTAACAATAAGAGATCACGTTTCAGTTCCATATTTAGTCATCACTGGCAACACACACTGATTGAAAACGTTTGTTTTCAGGCTCTGCGGTATTTTGTACGAAAGAATTTTATGTACCTGCTGTAATTCATTGTGTTACATAACAGTTCTCGAACTTTCAAAGTTTAGGAAATGCTGGAGACCCGACTGGGCGACTAGACAGCTATAACTAGTGGAAATATAGATGTGACGCGTTTTAGGAACAGGAAATGTCCATAATCTTTAGCAGTTCTACGCGTATGTAACGCAGGTAAAACTAATGTTTCGATCAACTGTTTAATTGGATGCAGTTTGGAGATAAAACAGGATAATGTGCTTTTTTTTTTTTGTGTTACGCATTGGAGGATGTTTTCAAGCTCTTGTAGTGGAAAAGATCTGGCATCAACATAAATGGCGAGTACATCATTAACCTTCGTTTTGCCGATGATATAGTCATAATGGCGGAATCGCTCGAGGACCTTAGCACCATGCTCAACGACCTCAGTAGAGTCTCCCAGCAGGTTGGTCTTAAGATGAATATGGACAAGACAGAGATCATGTCTAATGCTCATGTTCCACCTATACCGGTCCTATATTGTCCAATTAGGTAGGTCCAACTTCGACAAAGAGGTGGCGCGAAGAATCCAACTCGGCTGGGCAGCGTTCGGGAAGCTTCGTCCTATCTTTTCGTCCAAAATACCGCAGAGCCTGAAAACGAAAGTTTTCAATCAGTGTGTGTTGCCAGTGGTGACTTATGGAACTGAGACGTGGTCTCTTACTGTTGGCCTCATTAGTAAGCTCAAAGTCGCGCAGCGAGCTATGGAGCGAGCTATGCTCGGTGTTTCCCTGCGAGATAAGCTCCGGAACGAGGAGATCCGCAGGAGAACTAAAGTGACCGATATAGCTCTTAGAGTTAGTAAGTTGAAGTGGCAATGGGCAGGCCACATCGCTCGTAGAACTGACAACCAATGGGGAAGAAAGGTTCTCGAGTGGCGACCACGAACCGGAAGACGCAGCGTAGGCCGGCCCCCCACTCGGTGGACCGACGACCTGGTGAAAGCCGCGGGGAGCCGATGGATGCAGGAGGCGAGCAGCCGCTCAAGGTGGCGTGCTCTGGGGGAGGCCTATGTTCAGCAGTGGACGTCTTCAGGCTGTTAATGATGATGATGATGAATGTGCTTTTTGGCAGAAAAATTGAAAAATTACATGCAAGGTGCATGTGTTTAAATGTCGAGTCCACTATAGGTGATTTACCGAAACACCGTTGTTGTTCCCGAAAAAACAAAATGATGAATGTGACGAATACCTCAGCAGGTTTGTCAATATCATGCGCTGCCGTCTGAAATTGTTTGCTCATCTACTACGGCTTCTTCCGCATTTGTTTCACAGGCTTCGACATATAATTCGCCAACGCCACGGCCCTTCTTTTTTTAAACAAACTCTATTAGAGATTTTGCTAAACAGTTTCATAGATCGCTCGTGAAAGTGTACAAGTAGAGTTACGTCATTACCCACTAATCGATGATCTTTTAGAAATACTTAAGGTGCTATTTATTGACTTTGCTGTAAAATTGATTTTATTTGATATGTTCATTCTATCTCTTTTTTTTGTTTAATGCGGAAAATCCACCCTCATCACGTCTATCATCAGTAATAGCCACATAATTCTTGGAACGTAGAGCCATCAAAGTAACAAAATCATATTCGAAACGATATAATTATCTTTCTAATCACACTCGTTCAGCTGTAAAAATATCGCGCGGGTTGTCAGCACATAATACCGGTCATAACTTAGCAGATTCTTTTAGTAATAGGTCGAAACGTTCAAAATTTCTTACCTCAATTTTCTTAATGGTCCTTTTTAATTTCATTCTTCACCTGCGGCGTGCCACAATGGGGTGGTAAATGAAAGATGGCGGCCGTTTTATTGCCGTCATTCATCAGTCTTACCGTTGTTTATGGATGGAGAAAGGCGTTGGAGCGTGAAATAGCTAGGGACCAGAAACGTCGGCTTGATCGGCTTCAGCAGCCTGAAGATACTCTTTCTCTTTCACTGTGTCGGAAAATATATGAATGTGACCATGTCGACTAAACCATATTTTGCTTATACGTAAAAAGTAATTGGATCTCAAAAATGATGAAAAGTGCTTTTCGCCAGACCCAATTTTTCTTACAGATTTATGGCAAATTTGATAATGACTTTTAAGTCATGTGCGGAAATATAGCACTCACGGAATATAAATAAGCCTGCTTTCACTGTTTTCAGATTTATCTTACTGCAACAATATATTATTTTTCTATTTCTCCTCACAACAATATTGATAAATAAAATAGCAATAATATACGTATGAAATTTCGGACAACGGCAAAAGCTATTCGGGTATTATGCGGTCTGTTGAATAGTGGATTGATTTTCCTCCTCACACACAAAATGGGCATAAAGAGCGTAAATACCAACCCATCGATTAAATATCATCATGCTTCCTTGTCAAAATAAATGTTTCGAAAAATCCTCGACTCCGTGCATTTTGGGCTAAAGTTAATATGAAAGAAACTTACTGCGACAAAGTGTTGAGTGCTAGTGTATTATTACTGTTTGATTTTTATGTGAAACGCAATAAATTACTGCGATTCTGTTGACAGAAACGGCCCCTGAGGAAGGCATGCCGGCTGAATTAGATAACAACCCGTCGACGAGGGAATTCACTGAACATTTCTACCGTAATAGAATCAAATCTACTGAAGATTTATGAACTCTTGGTACCTAGTTTGATGAATATTTCTTGATAGAGCAGTCATTTTCACTATCTTTAAAGAGTTATTATGGACAAGATTACTAGCAATTTATTGTAATTTTATCCTTCTCTAAGTAGAGAGAATTGCAGCCTTTTGAGCAAATAAAAGATAAATAAAGTAGGTTTTTGAGTAAAATAAATATAACAATATTCAATTGCGAATCTATAATAATAAAATTATTCATAATTATGATAACAGCATTAAAGTAATTTTTTTGTTTATTTTAAATTAACTTTCCCGGTATTTAGCTTTAGAGACGCAGGATAAACAGTGGCAATTTTTATTAGCATTTCACAATGTTTCACCAAATAATAAAATAAATAAACTACTCTTAGGATAACTTCTTTCAGTCTATATAATAACATTAATAATATTATAAACATTCAACAAGACGTCATAAATATGAAGTATAATGAAGTGAGTGAGTCTTATTAGTGAAAAATACTTCAAAGTCCTTAGCAAAATTTATGATGCATGCTAAATGAGGCTGGAAATGAATAAGAATGTATTTATTTAATTAATTAACACGGCATACACTTACTTCATTAATGAATTCTGTTAAAAATTCAAGTATTATATGACAAATTCAGGGCGTCAGATACCAACTCGGAAAAGTTATGGCACAGATTACTAAATACTCATGTTTGCAGTGATTAAAAAACATTAAATGACAAAAGAATAGACTATTCAGCGAGTTACGATCAATTTGTTAAAACTAGATTTAGGTCTTTTTCCTCACAAAATTTCTGTGCACGTGCCAAAAATCGGCGCTCGAAGTGAAATAGAATCCGGAACAAAGTTACCTCGATATTGCTACTATTGTAACTTTTATTATGAAGTTACTCGTTGAGTAGTTATGGGATATTTGTATTTGTTTGTTGAAGCCACTCAATTGATGTTTTTGCTATAATTTGAGCCGTTACTATCGTTAATAGATGATATTATGTATTATATAGGCTTTTTGTTTCAAAAATGGAGTATTTATAGACACATATAAATATTATCTACAATTTAATAATGAAGGTACATCTGTGGAAAAATAGTGTAGTATTCATCTTAGACTTTTTTTTTACGGGCAAATTGCCTTTATTACTCAAGCTAACTACTACAATAATAAAAACTAAACTAAGCTAAAGGCAATTTGCCCGTTAAAAAAAAAAAAATTGTAAAAATAAAAAAAAAAAGCTAAACTAAACTAAACTAAACTAGCTACACTAGCTACACTACCTACTACAAAGAACACTTATGGACTGTATAATAGCCGCGATGGCCTATAGACAGTCCAAGTGCTCCAGCCCACTACCGGTAGGTAGCGTACCCAACATGCTGGCCGCATTGCCACGTTGAATTGCAATGCTGATGCGTTGGGCCAAATAAGTGCCAGCATTTTGGTCACGCGTCGCATCGACCAGGCGCTCTGATAGACTTTGGAAAACGCGATGAGCTCCCGGTCCCCACGGACCCAGGGTCTCAACACCAAACGGCTCAAATATGTAACCGCTACCGAGATTACTATATTTGCGCCGTTTTAGCTGCTCAGCAGAATTAGCCGCGGCGCCGCGGCCCTAACGTGTGTCTCGGGAAGGTGTGACGGCGCCATAGTATCGACGCAAGTAGCGTCCCACACTAAAGGCCGCCCCATCTTAGACCAAATGTATATGATGTTCAGTGTAACGAAAATATTTTATGTCTGTGGTTATAATTAGGTGTTACTTATATTTTGATTAAAATGTTAATTTAAACATAACATACATAATGTCGTAACATGAACAAAACTATACCTATAAAATACAATGACGGTGTTATAAGATATTATAAAAATCACAACCAGTCAATAATACGGCTAAAAATAATTAAATATTACCGGAAAGTATACTTACAAAAACTATTTAGCCCAAATATTTTCTTTTGTATTCGTTATTTTCCTATTTATTTACTTATTGTTAAATATGTCGTACTATAACCAAGTGATATCAAAAGAAAACAAAAAAAGGAAGTACTTAGAACTGATATTCTATAATTTTTCACTACACAATTAAACTTTGCACCTTATTGTTGAAAATGCATCACGAATAATGTTTGCTCACCGTCTGTACCTATACAAACTGGCATTCGTTTTTGACCCGTACGTACCTTCAACGGATTCTACATTAAACTCACAGTAAAGGCAGTATTCCTACCTACGAAATATCTCGGTAATGAAAGACGAAATGTAAATGAATACTTAATTCATATAACACCCGGAAAACCCATTCGCAACTGCTCCAAACGACGCACGCATATTCACTAATCCAACTAGCCATCTCAGGATTAGCGTGTAACTCGTTTCTATACAAGTTTCTTCTATAAATCTATAATTCTATAGTATAGTATCCATTCCGGAGTATGTGCTCAGGAAATGTACGATTTGATTCCTTCTTCCCCTCTCCATAAAGTCGAAGTTCAGCTAAATGTCATCCTTTCACAGTCGACATTCCGCCAATTCGTACTAAATGATTTGGTTCCACTTATATAGTGTATACTGCTAAGGAATGGAACTCGTTGCCATCTCCTGAACTTATCACTTGGGTTTCTTAAAGGCCAGAGTAAAAAGGTAGTATGTGGGAACTAAAGTGACTGAAGTAGCTCTAAGTAGCAAGTTGAAATGGCAACAGGGAGGCCACATCGCTCGTAGAACTGACAAGACAATCGATGGGGAAGAAAGGTTCTCGAGTGGCGACCACGAACCGGAAGACGCAGCGTAAGCTGCCCCTCCACTAGGTGGTCCAACGATCTGGTCAAAACCACGGGGAGCCGATGGATGCAGGAGTCAATGGGGAGGCCTATGTTCACAGTGGACGTCTTCGGACTGTGGATGACGATGATGATGACGATGTGAATTGCTAGAAAATATTTTTAATTCATCCGATAAACCCTCCGGAAAAAGCTCTGTAACATAATCGCTGTGTCTAATTGAAAAATTTTAGTCCGCAATCGATACCGTTGGTATCTGGAAACAATTACAGTGGTATCCATTAGGACGGCAGAATTTTGCGAATACTCCAGCGGATGGCTACCAACGGCGACCTAGTTACGTGGAATGTTTGGGGAACGTTGCTATGGTTAGCTGTCCTAGAAGTTCCCTTACATGGATACGAGGGTAATCGGACGAAGATTGTTAACAAAGTTTAGTGCAAAGTCCTATAGGTTGCTATTTTATTAGTCAGGGATTTAAATCCTTCTGAATGTCATCGGGACTAAAACATAGCGTTGTTTTGAGGTATACTAAAAAAAAGCACCGATTGTAGATCACCGGTAAAAAGATTTGTAGGATCAGATGAGACTGTGTGATTAATTCACTGGGCTCAAATGTTTTTTTTTTAATCTAAACGATTTAGTTTGTTCCATTGGGAACTGCCCTACCTATTTAGAGCATCGCTCTGTTTTTTTCTGTGCTGTTTTTGGAATAAAATATATTCAAATTCGTTATATTTACGTAACAATGAGTATTAAGCACAGTCTAGTTTGTATTGTAATGAGAAGCATGACAATATGGTATAATCAAATTCACTCACTACTGTTGCTCTTTTTAAATTTCCCTGTGAAATTGACATGGCGAGCTTGTCGTTTGTCACGACCGCTCGTAGCAGTTGCAGTGCCACTCAGATTATCTTATTTTTTTGTAGTTCATCAGCGTGATAAGTTTTTATTAAACAGTTTTGTTCGGAAACTAAATAAAGCCTCGTGGATTTACCTATCTACTAGCAGCGTATGGTACATGTTATCCCAGCAGTGTATCCGTATTTTTGAGAAGACTTTTACTTCCAGGATAAATAGTACTGTACATTGCTCCCTTATTACTAGTTAAGTAATTAGGAGTCTCAGTGCAAGTCTATGTAAAAAGTTTAGCTGTTTTTATGTGATAGCAACAAACTAACAAACGTATCGTCATCATCAACATGAACAGCCTGAAGACGTCCACTGCTGAACATAATTATGCCTCTTGACAGAGCGCCACCTTGAGCGGCTGCTTGCCTCCTGCATCCAAAGAAACTAATAATACAAACAATTTTACTAATAAGCAATATGGGCTAGAACCCGTTCAACCGTGAACCGATTATTGGAACAGCGATCCATCCACTTAGTGACGTGCATTTACAAAAATGACCACTCGCTATTATTGCTATAGCGGGCGGCTGACCCCCTTCTGCATTTTTGGGTGGTTACCCCATTATGATAAGGCGTGTTTGATGCGATGGAGGCATTATGTGGATTGGTATTGACTTTCAATTTAAGTTGATTAAAAAGGATGTCAGTTTAGGAATACGTTTGCTGTAGCAAGCCTTTGTTAGAAAATATAATTCCTATTTTTTTCTTTTTCTGCTGCTATAAATTTTTGCTCAATAGCTAGATAGATAGAACAGATATTTTTGCCTAAAAATCTGAAACTAAAACGATTTAAACTTAAAAAATGTTAGCTCATATTTCAGAACTGCCTTGTTGTGTTCATAAAATATTGAAATTTTAATTTCATACGCTGTAGAGCTTTGAAACCGTTCCAAAGTGTTCTTAAATTAGGATCAATTAAATTACAAAACCACTTTGTCAATGGCTTTGGTTGATTTATTTCAACAGTGAACATTATTCAAAGCCTTTGCAATAGATTCTTCCACGTTTCAAAGTAAATGATTAATTGTTGCTTAATTCTTTTCATTGAAACCACCTGAACTGCGAGCACAATTTTGGTAAAGCCTATATAAAGTTGATATTTTAAACTGTCACATGAATGATTTACGTTATGAGTTCAGTTCTGGACAAACTGGATGTTCTGGAAGAGTAATCACATATTAATTTTGTCTGGCGGACAAAGTTTTCATGCGTGTGATTTTTTAATAAAATTTCTTAAACAAGTGTGTGTCTTCTGACACAATCGTTTCACAGACTTATAATCACTGTAATTTCACTGAATTACATTTTGCCCTTCAGACGTTTTCTGGGAGACAGTAAATGAAACCATCCAGCGTAGAAAACAAATTGTATGAGCTGTCAGACAGACGCATACGGGCCTAAGATTTTAAAACATTTAAACTAAGACTAACACAGTAATCTATAGACAGATGTTAATTTAGAATTTCAATTTTCCTCGAGAGCCGAATAACAAGACAGATTTATGTTATTCCCATTTCCTCAGGAAGACTAGGCATTGTCCTTTTAACAATGGTTCGTTAAATCTAACACGACTTCATTTCATATTCACATACTGTTGACTTTAATTAAAATAAATGTTAGGCTTGCGGAGTGGAAGAGTCGTAGTCGGAGTATAGTGGTATTTGAAATACAAAACAAAGTCTTGAGTAGAATAGAAAATAGCCAAAACTAAAAACAATTATGAAATTACATTTATGAAACTGTAAAGTCTGGATTTCAAGAGTAACATGAAATAGCCCCCAGGATACTTTTTATTAGTGGTTTGTTTACGGATTTATATTTAAACCTATTCTCATGCATTTTTGTTTGTTCCACTTTTTGTTTTTTTTACTCATTCTAAAGCCTTTATTCAGGTTTACTGTTTAAAGCTCTGATGCCTTATAAACGTTATATGCTGATAGGCATTTAAAATATTTTAATGACACGGTGTTACTCTTTCACATTTTAACAGCACTCAAATTAGAATACGCAGGATAAAGTGGAATAAACAATGAATCGTCACTTGTGTAAATAGTGTATTATATCAATTATACCTACTTCCTATCCCCGTACCCACTGCTGTTATTAAAACTCTATAAAAATGGAAAAAGACCTTGGATCATAGTATCCTCCAACTTTCCCTTGGCACATAACACAAGTGGACTGACGACCTGCGGTCATGGAGACCCGCAGTGAGCCGTTAGATGCAAGACAAGCAGCCTCTCAAAGTGGCGCTCTATGGAGGAGGCCTATGTTCAGCAGTGGGCGTCTTCCGGCAGGTACTGATGAAATAACACAGGTACCGCAAGAGAGGTATTGTTTCCCTGCGCTTAATAAAATAAGTAACATGTCACACAGCGCGCCATCCAGCCCCAAACTAAACATAGCTTGGATGGAAACCAGATAACTGATAGAATACTTAGATAATTTTCGTTTGTAAATACATACATAGAATATAGTATAACACCCAGACACAGAACAAACACCGATGTTCCTCACTCAAATGTTTTTTGCGGATGGGAATCGAATCCACAACCTATTATAGTTCAGAAGGTAGAGCTACTACTAACTGAGCTATCAGGCCAGTCAATATAAAATAATAATATAAAACATACATTCAAATCATGAAACTTTTCGTTACCAAAACCGTAACATTTTTACGTTGAAAATAAATAGGTCAACCACCCTGAAAAAGATACCATTGACTCAACAAGCCTTGCGTGACATGAACATCGCATGACTCTTATAAAAAAAATCACGCTTAAAACCGAATACTTTTCAGCCCTAGTGAAGATGCTTTCAGCAATCGTTTCAGCAATTGAAATAAAGTTATGAAACGTCGGGAACAAAAGACTTCTCGCGGTTGAACAATTGAAGTTTATAGCTGCCACAAAAATGAGTTGCAAAGGCTTTGTTTGCAACACCAGATGCAGTTATTAAACTTAGGGTGGGATTTTTGATCCAAAGTTAATGTAACCAATGGCTAAAAATGTCATAACAAATTTTGAACATTAGTTAGAATTCATTAGCATTTTTAATCATTACCTTAACTACAGATAAATGCCCACCGTAAGTGTTAAGTTTATACATCATGGAAATCCACATTCAAAATTTTGAAATTTGCATATATTTTGTCTCTTTTGTAAACTATTTAAAAGCGAATTTCAGAGTTAGATTTACAGCTTGTGGGTTGAAACTAAAAGGTTGCATCATATTAGTGGCCCATGATTCGGTCCACGCTGCCGATGCTGTAGGATACGTCATAGTGTATTGCAAGCTAAACGTCTAGGTTGTGTTTTTACGACAAAAAGACTTGTTGATTATGTTATTTAGACTACTGAGACCAACATTATGATGCTATACATTTTATTCCGGAAAATAAACGGAAAAGCTGTTAAAACAAAAGAATATAATTGAGAGAAAACAGTTGAAATTATTTAAGTTTGACAATAAGTTCTATTTCATCTCATAGCAATTGTTTTTTTCTCTAATCTATGTTATTTTAATTTTACAGAAAGACAATATAGCGATTGCTCGTAGTATTTAATAGTAGTTGTTATTATTGCAGTAGTAAGCTCAAAAACCAAAAACACTTATCTCTTTAAAAAAAAATAACGATCGTAAGAATGGTGTTGAAATCGGGATTCAGTAAACAGTTTCAGTAATTCCAGAATGAACTGGATGCATGAAAGGGTGCGATGCCTGACCGAACCGTTTATTGTGCCGTTGATTTTCCATTACATTTACGGGGAGCGGCCGAACCATTTACACAAAGAAACAGTGACATAGCTCCACAAACCACAGGGGTATGGTAGTATCCGTGCGTAAAATCTACATGCATGGCCCTGCATCAATGAAGTTCTATACATGAGCAATTTTGCATGTGCATATTGATTGTGTAGTGTATGTTTTTGGCTTGCGTTCTTTTACTGTGCCACTATTTGGATACAGGGTTGAGCACTTTGATAGCATAATTGTATTATTGATTAATCGCAAGCTGCTCATATGGTACCTTTTCTAAATTATTCAATGCAAATCACGCTGAATTTACAAGCCTCACTAAAACAACAACGCTTTGCTACTGCCGTACACTTTAACATCAGCCGGGCCCGTGGGTGTGAAAATGTCGGAAAGGTTTAAAAGTTAAACTGGTTGTGTTTTAATCGAATTCCCGGCGGCCGAGGGCGGAGCGTGAATTCGGTGGATGCGGTGCGAATGTCTTATTTGTGTCGCCACTTACCAGTGCCTTTTAGGGACATTCATTCAGCCTGAAGACATCCCTGCAACATAAACCTCCGCATAGAGCGCTACTTTGAGCGGCTGTGAAACTGATTTGCTTGTAAAATAATTGACTCTCGTGATGTAAAGAGTGTTAATTTATACTGACAAGATTTATATTTTTTGCTACTGTAAATCTGCTAAAAAAAATCTATTTTTATTTTTTTGGGATTTGCTCGTATCTCGTGCTAACACTGGTTTAGAATTGAAGTATACCATTACTTATATTTAATCATTTGAGCCTGACCCGGACGTTTGTGGTTTTAGTGGATTATTCTATATTTCTATAGCAGAGTTAAACAAGAATTTCACAGTAAATAATGTCTGAAATATTTTAATATTTATACATATCAAAACTGGGAACTTTTGCGTTTACTTCAGAAATAATTAATGTATATGTATTGTTACAATACGCAAAGTTAGCAGTACCTATTATTTTAAATACATCCACTTTTCAAATGTTTTACAATAATTATTGATAGTCTCTTTTAAATAAGTTAATTTGGGAAGAAAGAATAATTATTATCCATTACTTTGTTATTTTTTGAACACATCTGCCGATTTTGGTTTCTCTCCCCGCCTATGGGTATCGTAGTCTACGTCGATTGCGTCGATAACAACACCGATATAGGTCATGCATGACAATCAAACTCAGGATGCTCGGCTTGTATCTCACTCTCACTTACGATGACTGAAAGAGATAGAGTGCGAAAGTGTGTAATTTGGTAGACGGGTGATGGACGGTTCACTATTAGGAATACGGTTACGTAAAAATATTAAGTAACGTAACCAATGTGATACATTTTCTGCCTCAAATTGTGAAATACAGACGGTAATAGGTGGTAGGCTTTGCGTAATAAGCATGAACAAACAGGAGATTTATTGTCTGTAAAATATTCTGAAATCAATCTGAGATATTTATCCCGATGTTTTGGGGAAAAAAAATCGAAAAACTGATGGGAATCTGCGAGGCATTATAGCATTTGTGGGAACATAATATTTTGAGAAGCCGCAGGACAACTATAATGACCAATATAGCTCTTAGAATTAGCAAGTTGAAATGGCAGTGGGCAGGCCACATTGCTCGTAGAACTGACAACCGATGGGGAAGAAAGGTTCTCGAGTGGCGAGCATGAACCGGAAGACGCAGCGTAGGCCAGTCCCCCACTAGATGGACCAACGTTCTGGTAAAAACCACGGAGAGCCAATGGATGCAGGAGTTGAGCAGCTGCTCAAAGTGGCGCACTATGAGGGTGGCCTATGTTCAGCAGTGGACGTCTTCAGGCTGTTGATTATGATGAATATTTTGAGATATTATTTATTGATTTTCTTAAATAGATTAATTTTCTGAGAACAAATTCAAAGCCTACGCCTGTTTTAACAGAGTTTGAGCATAACAGTTTTTCTACAATAAATAACTACGTAGGATAACTGTTTTTTAATTTATTAATTTATTTACGCTAAATCATGAAACCTATTTAAAAACTGTAATGGCGTTGGCTTATAATTAAGTATAGTTATTTTATAGATACATAAATTTCTCTATCTAGTATTGTTTTGAAACTTACGTTGACTGATAACCTCGGGGAGAGCCTCTACGAGAAACAAAGTATGAAAGTCTTTCTTTTTTGTTCAGAAAGCCAGTCTAGCTTTTCATTAGCTGAATGTTTGCGCCCGGTAAATACAAAAATAAGAATATAAGAATGTTAACTAATAAAGATAGGATAATCGTTCACTCACAGTTCACTCATACATATTTACACCGCGCCGCCATGTTATTTTGGTGCTTCACTTGTATCTAAGGCAATGTGAAATCCATAGGTTTTATAGATGCATGGCTATAATATAGAACGCCAGTGTTTATATATACATAAAGCCCTATTTAAACCGGCGCGGTATTCGTACCACAGTGGGTAGCGGAGGTATCCCGCGCGTTATTCCGCCAGGGTATTTTGTATGAAGTTTCGCTCAAGTTTCACGCTGCCGGAACATCAGTGCAAAATAATGCGCGGGATCCCGCGCGGTATTTACCGCTACCCACCGCGGTACGAGTACCGCGCTGGCTTAAATAGGGCTTAATATTCTTTGGCCAAAGAATATGTGGTCAGTCATTTTCATTATGTTAGCCAGACTAGTACGTAAATAAAACGTATTTTTATCTTTTCGGAACTATACGTCTCATCGTCATTCATTAGTTACGCTTGCCTTTGCTAAACATCATTAACTACGTAAGTCTACAGCCTACGCTTTTTCTGGAAAATTACTATAATTAAACGTAGGTCACTTTGCGTCATGTCACTGTCAAGTCAAGTAAGTAGAAGATTGATGAGCGATGAAGATGGAACTTAAGTATATTAAGTAATCTATCCTTATTATTGTACGGCATGAACTTGCCGCATAATGTAACTAATTTTTTTTGATACTTGACTGGATGGTCCATGCATTACCACGGACGTACATACTAGATTACGTAGTCATCTAGATTATGTACATTCGTGTGCATTTCTTATCTGTTTTTTTTTTATTTTAGGGTATGTCCTGATTGACCAATAGGGGAAAATCGACACAAAGCCAAAACGGCTGGACCTTATATAAGCAAATAAATCTATGGAAGAAATATTGCGTTCTACATGTTCATCTGATGGGTGAAAGAAATTCGAAAACTTGCACAAAGGGTAGAGTACAAGTTTTATCTAGAGTTTAAGAATAAAAAAGTAAAACATCATTATTAAAAGTACTATATAACAAACAATATTACATAATTATTAGGTTCCTAAGTCTTTTGTGGGGTTATTTAAAAACGTTCTCTAACAGTAAAGTGCAAAGACTCAAAATTCGTAAGATAGTTGTTAATGACAAAAGTATTGCAACCCCAGGGTTGTCAGATATTGAGCTTTCGATTAAAAAAACATCAAGACAAAACTGCTGGATAGTATCAGGGCATTTAGTAAATTAAGTAAGACTATGTGGTAGCCCTTACTATTTTCTAGAATACTGAAACTGTCACTAAGACATTTGTAAATCTACGATAGGCACCATAAATAACAGTTTTCCAGCGGCCTCACTTAGTTTCCACGCCAGGACCCTAATTCTGTATGACCACTTTACGATTCCTTACTTCGAAACCACGCGAATTCCTTGTCTTATATAAGAAATCTGCATAAATCTATTTTCTATGAAATGGAAACAAAACCGCGCGAAATGAATTTGGAAATGACGCGATTTGAACTGTCAAAAATCATAATGTTCCACTGAGACACGTTCCGAAACATCAACACGTCAAAAGTTACCACCACTTAATATATCAATATTTATTCAAAATAAAAATAACATAATGTAAAGTGAAGGTATTTCTAATGCTGTGACACGATTTGAACACGACACGATAACGACGTGGTTTCGTATCGTGTGGAATCTGAGTTTTCATACAGAATTAGGGCCCAGGGTGCAGCGTGGTGCCGCCTAAGTGAGATGTAGTCATTTTGCGATATAGCCATTCTAATACTAACCTGTTTTTGTGTTGTCTTGTGCAGCCTTACCGATAAATACATTATTTATATTAACAATATGCTCAAATTTTGTGATCCGGTGCACAAAGCTTTGAGTTATGATCCTAAGTTACGAGAGGTTACTGCTGGTGACAGTTGGTAATACCTCAAACTTGTATGAGATATCGAGTGAATAATAAAGTTTGTTATGAGTTTTGTACTTAAACAATGTCATTTTAGCAAAGCCCGTATCCACAACGCCATAATATATCAAACATACTTCATTAATTTGTTTGATTTACTCCGCTTATTGGCCTAATAATTTTTATTAATAGCGTAAAACAACGATATTTTCTTTAAATTACCTATAGACATGCACAATCGTGATTTAAACGAATTGATAACAGATTGTGAACAAAATGTAAGGGTTCCTTGTGGAGCAGTACAAAATCCTAAAACAGTTCTCGCCCACAAACAGCTTTCTAAAGTACCTGCCTATAGTATAATGTTATTACAGTTAAATAACAAAAATTGATCATCATCATCAACAGCCTGAAGACGCCACTGCTGAACATAAATCTCCTCCACAGAGCAACATTTTGAGCGGCTGTTTGCCTCCTACATCCATCGGCTCTCTGCGGCTTTAGCCAGTTCGTCAACTCTTAGAATTAGCAACTTGAAATGGAAATGGGTGCCAGATCGCTTGTAGAACTGACAAACAATGCAGAAAGGAAGTTTCTCAAGTGGCGACCACGAACCGGAAAACGCAGCGTAGGCCGGCCCCCCAGTAATAGGTGGACAAAAACTGATATTTATCATTTAGCTCAAACAAATTTAGCTGTTACGTAACACTACAATCAATTGTGCTATATTGAAAGAAAACAAGGTGACAAATTTTTACTTTATGCAATCAAATAGTCTTTAAAACTTCCTAATTTTACACAGCCGGCAAACAAACCAACGTTTGGTCTTTCCTTTTAGCATGAATCAGCAATAACTTTGTTAGAACAACCTTTAATCTGGGGAAGGCGCATCCGCTGATGGTTTTCCGATTCTATTAGCCACATAGCGCTGGCTCGGGGTTTGATTAAGCGGAACGAGTGAGGAAACGACCCGTTTAGTAAGAACTCCCCTTTACTTATCTGTGGTCTTATCTAATGTTACCTTCTCCGGTGAAATCAACTGAGAATAGATTGTCGAAGGCTTGGACTACCAGAATTGATCATATTTACTCGCTGATTTGTCATAAAATATATAACAAGCGGAGACAAATTTGTCAGGATCGTGGTTGTTTTTTTTTGACTCCCAAAAAGCGCCAAAAAAAATTCCACTAGAGCACTGAAACAAAACATGAAAAACTTTTAAACTCAATTCCAAAAGAGCACGTACATTTTCTTTGATAATAGTAATTATGGCAAGGGAGTACCTATCAGGACAGCATCTCTATAAACAAGTGTCAACAAGTGTAAACAAGTCCATCCATTCGATACGATAGCATCAAATCAAAAGGATACATTATATTTTTGCGATTTTTAAATAGATTGTGGACTCGTATGGTCTTGAACTGTGGTTTTTAACGAAAGGAAACACGTTATTTTCCTTCCAAATTCTTCCAATTAGCCGGTCGGTCTAAATAGTACATTATGGGTTTTCTGTGATTTGTGATTTGTGTTTCTTGTGATTGACCAAGCGAACAAAATGAGCGAAAGTCTCGGAGTTTTTGCTTCCGTCTGTCCGGATGTGCGTACTCGCGTACAGGTCGCATTTTTTAACGAATCTTGACGAAACATAGCTTATACAGGTTCTACAGATCCAGGAAATTTTTTAGTCGTCGGCGATTTTTGATTGGAGGAGTATTTCCCACAAAAAGGGGGCAAGTTTGCTGCGGCGCCATTTACCAGCCGATTTTGATAATATTTAATAGAAATAGTGGGCCTCCAATTCTAAACAAGTATTTCAAATATGAGCGGAATCGGTCAAGTGGTTGTCGAGATATAAAGGTCGTAAAGTCTGAGTTCGGCATGGGTCGGTACCTATAATACAAGATTTAGCGGCCAATTTTAATATGTACTTACCTACGATTTTGCTATTAAATCAATTGCCTTTACGAGGATTTGAATAGTAACTTGAGGTTTCTGGAAGATTTGCTTGTGCAAAATACTAATTTTACTTGTAAAAACTTATGAGGAATTATTTAGGTCATGGGTTGTAATAGTTATATCGTTATATATTGGTTCGACGACTATAGAACATAGATGGCACTTTATATATTTTCTATAAATATCCCCAAGCAGAGTTGCAAAAAAGTTAGTGCTCGCGAGGTCGATACTGTTCGTAGAACTACTAGTATTGTTTGATATTCACCTTTTCTATATATACTTCTCTTATAATCCATAAAAAATAATGTACAAGTTTGCGTTAACAGAAAAAGTTACTGCTCTCAGGATACCCATTTGACATTTAACATCGCTGTGTTTGTTTACATACAAAACCTTTATAAAGTAGATATCAGGTCCCCGATCGGCAAAGTTTTTCCGTTTATTATAAGTTAGATTGGATATGCGCGGGTTTATTGAATTTGTAAACAAACTGGAAGATTCTGCTATTCGTAACTCGTTCATCGATCTATCTATCTCTCTATCTCTTTAAAAGTTTGACTTAGATGGAGGTGGAACCTTTCACTAGCGCGGCAAATTCAAATTTTCTTGCGTTCTATTGCCAAACGTGATTACATTAAAACTGATTTACCGTAAAGAAAATGAATGTACTAACAAATTACGATTTAAAGTATCTCCTAGATAATATTGGTTTAGCGACAAATGGCAATAAACAAATTTCGTCTTAGTTTTTCAGTCTATTGCCATTTGTCGCTAAACCAATGATATGTAGGTGATACTTTTAATTGTAATTTATTGATACATTCTATTTATTTTCGCAAAATTAGTTTTCATGTAATTACGTTGAGTAATTAAGCTATTATTGGCAAAAGAACGCAAGAAAATTTGAATTTGCCGCGCTAGTGAAACGTTCCACCTTAAGTAAGTATTTCAGAATCTTGTGACTCTTTCATTAACTTAAGTTACAAGTAACAACGCTCTATAAACGCTCGTTGACAATAGGCTGTTCATTTTGGATCTATAATGTAATAACCAACCAAATTGGCTCCATCCTTCTTAATTTTTAAAGTAAATATTTTAGTAATTTGTTTTATGTACTTAGTATTCGTTCGAGGATAATTATTATATCTTAGGATTTCTTTTTCTTCTGTCATAATGTTTTAAGCTTCACTATATTGTATACTAACATAACATATGTTGTGTTGTGTTGTTGTGGTGTGTGTGTGTTGTGTGTGTGTATACAATATAGTGAAGAAGTATACTGTGCTTCAATTTTATTTTTACAGATTTTTAATTTTAAAAAAATGCTATAGGTAGCAAACTAGCATACCTTGCTGATAGGAATAGGTCACCAGCGACGGCGTAGCCTATAACTAACACTAGATGTGCCTAAAGTCTAATGTGTTTCTTACCCTGCTAATTATATCTTAATAAATAAATAAATAAATAAATATGTGTGGACATTTCACACAGCGCCATCTAGCCCCAAACTAAGCATAGCTTGTACTATGGGAACCAGACAACTGATAGAATACTTATATACTTTTTGTTTGTAAATACATACATAGGATACATATAACACCCAGACACAGAACAAACATCAATGTTCATCACACAAACGTTTGTCCTGAGTGGGAATCGAACCCACAGCCTATAGTTCAGAAGGCAGAGCTACTACCAACTGAGCTAACAGGCCAGTAATATATCATGGATTGATTTTTAAGGTGTAAACCACACTTTTTATATCTAAATAGGCCGCATTTGACCGCAATCTCACCTGATGGAAAGTGACGACGCGGTCTACGATGTTAATGCTTGCCTAGAAGATACCTATTCACTCACGAGTTGAAGAGCTCCAGATTGTACGGGAAACAAAGACGCTGGTAAAGTGTTCCATTCCTTCGCCGCTCGGATTATAAATGTCAAGTCAAACCGCTTTGTGCGTATCGAAGGAATATCAACCATAAGTGGACAATGTGGCAAAAAGCTGAGGATTTTATAAAAAAATTAAACAATAAAAATATGAGCACCTACTTACTTTGTTATGGTACAGTCATTGAAAACAGGTAGCGAATAATATCTATTTTATTTTATCTTACTAACATTTCTACTGTGTTTATTTAGAGGGTGGAAGGAAACGTTTTGTACGCAACTTTTACGATAAGAATAGTATCAGATCGGCACAACCCTCGTCAATTTCGTACTTCTGGTGCTCGTCTCACTATTTATAGAGGGAGTATCAATCGCTCTGGTATTGAAATGCTGAATATTGTTGGAAAGGGTTTCGATTTTATCAGGTTTACTATTTGTTCTGAATGCGGCCGTCTTCATTTGTTGTGATTGTTGTAGTCTGGCAGTTAGTATTCGTTGTTAAGATTCGACCTCGCAGTGCAACTACTACGATAATCTCTAACTCTCTCTTTTAAGGTTGTCTTGAAGAGATCGCTGCAGAGTGTAGATACTAATAGCGATAAGATAAATCTTTGGGCTATTTATAAGAATTTATTATCTACGTGTATGATGCAAGCTTTTTATGCAAATTGCGACTTGAAATGAATAATACAAAGAATACCTTTTTTTTCTCTTATATTTTTACTTCACTCATAGTGCATTTAGCCAGTGTCAAGTATTGTAATTTTTCATCGTGTTATAGAATATTTCACGTAAAGTCAAGTCTTAGTCACAGTCTGGATAGTCAAAATCCAGTCTAAGTTGGCAGTCACAGTCCAGTCTAAGTCACGCCCTAGTAAATTGGTGGCAACTTTACTAGAAGCCTCTATGGAATTTAGAAGCAACACGAAAAACCACGTTTCACCACATTGTGTCACTTGCCCACACTCATGCTCTTAACGCCGCCAATTTTAAACAATAACACTGAAAAAAGCACAAGTTTAGAAAAATAATAAAATGCGACGACGTGAACTTTTCCGCGTTCCCGCCAAAACTCCATGGAACACCTTTTCCTTTTATATATTTCTTGTTTCTTTCACTAATTCTTACTGAATACTTGAACTTAGAAAACTTATAATGTCCTTGATGTCATTCTCTGCCGAAGTGCGGACTACCGGCTGACTAGGAAGGACTGCTCAACGTTTCCACTCAAACTCCCTCCAAAACTTATGTGTCATCACCTTTTAGCGGCCATGATTGGTTATAAGTTTTCGTCCAATCACCCTTCACATAGGTCTGCCAACCAAAGCAGTATTTATAAACATTTGTACCATAAGTGCATAATAGTCAAAATAACCTCTTTTAGTTTTAAAGGAAGAACAAATTTAAAAGTTAACGACATTCTTGGTCCTCTTTTGATCTATGTGGGACCAAGCTAAAGAATTTTCTTCAAATGGTTAGGTACCATCAGCAGTGCCTCCTTCAGCCTGAAAAAGAAAATTTGATTTAATACTTAATACATTTCTGAAACCAGCAAAAACTTTACTTATTTAAATAAACAGAGGCGACTGTGCATAATATTTGAGAAGGCACATTCATCATCAAAGAATAGTGGAATCAATACCTAAAAAGAGAAATCTATTGGCACATACAAATACAAAAACTCTTTATTGTATACCAAATAAGTACTTAACTAATGTTACACAATATCTGTAGTAGGTATTACAATGGGCGGCCTTATCACTAAAGGCAATCTCTTCCAGGCAACCTTTAGATGGACAGTATTAGTTATGATGGTGGACTTTATTGTCTCATCAATAAGCAAAAAGCAATGAAGTGTTTCGCATCTATAAACAAATTCTATCGTAAAATAGGTTTATTTTGTCTCTACCGACACAACGTCAGATAATTCCTTATATCAATAGGTTTCCACTTGAGGTGACGTGGCGTCGTTGGTGCAGATCGTTCCTGTTATAGAACTAGACATCTTGTACTACTCTAAAGTCATTGAGTGCAAGTGGGATAGTTTTTTATGCATAATTTGAGACTTGTTTATTTTAAGTGACGACATCTTTCTAATAACACTTTTTAAACTTTCGCGACTTGAACTCATATTATAAAGTTGAAACGGGTCTTTTCGCGCACAATTGTTTTTTGATAAATTTCTGTGCGCGAAGAGGACCCGTTTCAACTTTATAATAATGACATCTTTGTATTTATTGATGAACTTGAGGCAAGGAAAACTTTATGACGCATTTTCAACATAGCGCTAACATGATTACTGAATTGTACACTTGTAAGTAGTCAAAGAATTATCGGTTCAAGGGTGAGATGTACGGAAAATTTCAGCAAGAAATTTCAGTGTGTATCCATTATATTAGCCACACGTTCTGAATGAGTTAATATATTGATGACATTTATATGACGTCGGATGAGAGCGGTCCAACTAACTTAATTAGCGTTAACTTTGTTAGCATCACAAATATGTGACGTCATTATGGAGGGACGTGATATAATGTATGAGTTAAAGTGACGATAATTAATTCTCAAACTACCTTTTTATAGCTATATACCTATCTCTTTCGTGGCAGTTGTCGTGGTACAGTGATCGTTAATAGTTCAGATTGGCGACTCCATGAGACCAAAAGGTACTAAAACCACGGTCCCAGTTGGCTAATAGTGTTTTCAGACTCAACCATTATAATATCTTTTTAGGTTTCTGAAACCGAAAAAATTAAGTGACAATGTGGTCGACGATGTAGCACGCTCATAAGAAACTGTTGACTCGATAATATATCTCTTGAAAACATCCAGCCAAACGCTGGTAAAGAGATTCACTCCTTAGCTGTTGGCATTAAAGGCTTATGCTAGGCCAAGCCAAAGCCACAGAATAGATATATATTACTAGGCCAAAACGGGGATGAGTCGGGGGGCCGAGCGGTAGGGGCGGTCTAAGCTAGAATGGTTCCAACGCGCAATAAATTAGGTAATTTATTATTAAACTGAATATAATGGGTATTTTAAAAATCCACTATACATAAGGCATCCATTATATTTAGCTCAACTACTACACAAAGTTTTTTGAACTTATTTGGAATATTCATTGAATAATCGCGGTTTATTTGTACGGCTTGGAGGTAACTTTGTAATTTTTTTCTATCAATAAGAGTTTATTAAATCATGTTTTTACTACACAAGCCTTAGCGTTAGTCCTGAACTTTACCATATATTAATTTCAAAGTCATTGTTGTAATATTGTTGACAAGACACGGCCTCATGCTAAGCCATTTTAAGCATTTGGCGTTGTATAGGCTCTTAAGGTCAAATCAAACCGCTTGGTACGAATAGGAGGGATAACGAAATATCAAAGGTATTATTAGCATTATAACATAGCATAACAATAAAAAGAAACAACATAAATGAGTAGGAGTAAAAAAATCCACACAGACACAGATAAATCAATCTAATACCTACCTACACTGCAAAATAACTGGCGATGTTTTTGCTGAATCCTATAAATCGAAACCAACGCTTAGTCGCTTCACCACCATCATTCAACCCACAGAAATCTGTTTCTGAAACAACATTTTTTTCAATTCTAGTAACAACAGTGGCAGTGGACAAAATAAACCGATATTGCGGCACGACCGGACAATAGCTCTATGTCACTGAGACGGAGACAAAGACAAATAGAGCCATGTGGAGAGAGCTGGTGGTTACTTTAACTGAAATGTAGGTACTGTTGTACCTACATTTCACATAACACAAATTTTATAACCACAAAGTAATCATGGAAAAAATTTGTTTGTGGTGCTAACTATTCGGTTGTACCTACTGAAAGAGAAAAAAAACGTGTTTAAAAATTGGTTTTATGTCATAAAAAAGCATAGTCAAACGAGTCTTGGTGTTCATTGTTTTTTTTCTAATCTGTGGATTAATTATCCAGTTATCTTTTCTAGTTTCCGAGATAGACGCCCTTTTATTAACTTCTATTTTAAGTAGATTTATTTACTAATTTCTAAACATATAAAAAAACGAGTTTCAGCAACCGAGTTAGGGCGTGTGTATGTGATTAGTCATGTGTTTTTCATTTATCGTCATAATTCGTTCACCATAAAATGTTAACAATTATTTACCGTAACAATTTTGAATATGAATTCTACGTTAAAATGGTAATCGTGGCAGGCTGTAGTAAGAAACGAAATATCAGCTCACTAAAGCATTATCATAGTCAAATTGGTCGCCAGCTCCCGGCTTTTCGAAAACTGATCCGAGCAAGGCGACTGTCGCAATAAATTTCGTTTTTAAACCACCAAATTGCCTGCGTTAATTGTTTAGTGCAGTTTTTCTTTATTAGGTACGTTCTAAGCTATTTCAAGGAGCAATAAAGCTGTGGTAGTTCTGGGTGATTTTAAAGGAAATAAAATCTTTTTGGTTTATTTTCCGTGGGTATTGAAGTTTTCATTAAACCGTTACACTAAGAGGAGAAAAATTAGAAGGAGCCACTAAGTATTTTTATATATGTAACTATGCAATAGGGGTTTGGAGCTTTAGGACTACATCTCAATATGACTAGACAGCAAGTATTTACATAAAAAAAAGGTGTGACTAGATCGCTTTAAGACTACATCGGGTTAACTAAGGCACGTGATCATGACAACTATAAGTAAATACTTAGATCATTTTTCTCGGAAATTGTTATAAAGGTCAACAACCTTCCCGGAATGAATGTAAGCCCGCTCTATAATTTCCACGATAAGGGACCCAGAGTCGAACTAATTTCGTAGTATTTTCCTTTCGGCCGCACCCGACGGTCATTTCCGGGCTTAGATTGGATTTCACGTTGGCATACGTTTTAATATTAAATAGCATGATTCTGATAATTTATCTGAAGGGTTAAAAGAGAGGAAATAGATATTTTGAATGACAAATAAGCAATGATAGAAATCGAAACTTCATGCTGCTTTTCCTATTTTATAGCCCATTAATACCTTCGTTTAACATATGTAACGAAAAAGTAACAGGATGAGCAAATAGGAAAGGAGACCATGTCTTCTCGCGGGTACCAAAGAGCCAGTTAAGGCAATATCTAGATATTGTCTTAGCCGGCTGACTGGCTGACTGAGGGGAATGCTGCTGCCCATGCCTCAGTCTCCGTTATAATTTACTGCAATCATCAATACGTCTGCCAAGCGTGGTGATTATGCCAACCCCCTTCCCATAAATGGGACGCCTATGTTTACCAGTACGGCTGACGATGTGAGCAAAAACTATAATTTTTTTTATCAACGATTGGCTAACATTTCACCACGGTCCACCTGATGGTATGTGACGACGCGGTCGATGATGGAGCATGCTTGCCTAGGAGATGCCTGTTCACTCTAGCGTTAAAAACTTCTAGATTATATGGGTTGTTCCTGTTGTCCCCCACTAATATAATAGTCATATTAAAAATTATAGTATAGTTATGTTACTATTATATTATAGTCATATCACAATTCACACTTCACATCACATATACTTTACTCTTATATAAAGTTAAACACATCTCGGCCATCAGGCGTGGTGGGTAAAACCAAGTATGGGGGTGTAATAGAGATGGGTGACGTGACCACCAGAAAAATGTGACATCACCAGCAAGTCGTCTCCGAGATGGAACTGCTCAATGGCTCTCGAAACAAGTCGGATGGGTGTCCTGCTTTAACTAAAGTTGTAGCAAACCATGGGATGCTTTCACTGAAATAAAAAACCTAGGGATGCCATACAAAAAAATAAAAATTCCATACAAAATAAAAACGCTTATAAATCGGAAACGGTAAAAGGTAGGAAGCGTGTTCGACCAAATGTCATAGGAGACGATGGGGGCTTTCCGATGGTGGTCATGAAAATTCAAGATGGCGGATTCAATATGGCGGCCATTTTGAAAGTTGGTCTGATCCGGCTGATTTTTTTGCATCGGGGGGTTTTTGAGGCCCCCCGATCCCGGGGGGGTTGATCTACCCATCTAGAGCAGTAGGTGTTTAACTTTATACAAGAGTGTGAAGTGCAATATTACCATAATATAATATAATAGTAACATAACTATATTAATAATTTTTATGACTATTATATTAGTGGGGGCCAACAGGAATTTTTATTTCTGTTGGCCCCGCGTGGGGCCCAACAGTAATTTTTATTCCTGTTGGCCCCTATGGGGTCGAAAACGTAGGGGAAAACAGGAACAACCGGATTATATTTGTCAGGAAACAATGACACTGGTAAGGTGTTCCATTCCTTTGTTGTCCAAATTACAAACGAGGAATCAAAACACTTTGTACGTATTCGAGGAACTGCTACCATATACGGATGCCGTGATTCCATGCGTCTAGTTGTACGATGGTAAAAAGATGGTAAAAAGGTGCATTAAGTTGTGTCATTCCGTCTCACACTCACTTTATGTAGTCATGTGCGGTTATATCGGTTACTTTAATTCTCCTGCGGATCTCCTCATTCTGGAGCTTATTTCGCAGCGAAATACCGAGCATAGCTCTCTCCATAGCTCGTTGCGCAACTTTGAGCTTACTAATGAGCTGTACAAGAGTTTGAAAATATACCTCTCTGAATGTTTGTTAACTGGTTCATTGTGTTCGGAAATCACCTGAAAACATCAGTTTGCAAAGTTTAATAATTTCTGTCTGATGTTACCCACAGCCCTAACAAGGTTGTCAAGCACAGAACTAACAGTAAGTACTTCTCTGGAGTTTTGGCGGGAACGTGAAAAAGTTCACATCGTTGCATTGTATTATTTCACAAAACTTATGCTTTTTCTAGTGTTAATGTTTAAAATTAGTGGCATTTTACGCATTAAGTGCTGAATTACGAGTATAAGTGTTGGCAAGTGATATAATGTAGTGAAACGTGGTTTTTCGTGTTGCTTCCAAAATTCCACAAAAGCCTCTAGTAAAGTTGCCACTACTTTACTAGGACATGACTTAGACTGGATTATGACTACCTGACTTAGACTGGACTATGACTACCCTGACTGACTGTGACTAAGACTTGACTTTACATAAAATATTTTATAATACGATGAAAAACTACAATACTTGACACTGGCTAAATACACTATGTGTGGAGCCAAAATATAAGAAAAAAAAAAAAAAAAAAAAAAGAAAAAAAAAGTACTTCTCTATCAGGATCATGTCCACATGACAATCAGTGTCAACAGTGACAAAGAGTGTCATATTAATATCTTTAATTATATAAAGCAAACATCAAGTATACTTACACGAGTATATAGTGCTCTCATCGTTGGTTGCCCTATTGCACTCGCGCCACGTGCCGTCGACCGACAAAGCAGCTCTTACGTAGATTCTGCTTACGTATAGTACGTCAATAATACAGCCTCCATATAATTATTCTACGCTTTTACATTGGTGCTTTTGAGATGCATCGAATCAGATTGTAATGCATTATGTTTTCTGAAACTGATCACCGATTACAAGCGTTTTGACACCTGTTTAATACCTTTTTTTGGGGATATCACGATAAACGCGTAAAGATTGAGATGGCTTTTGGAAACGAACATAAAATGCCAGATTTCCCGCAGGAATACAGCTAAATTGAGATTATCGTTTAGCCACGGGTTAGTTTGAAATTTGAAATACAAACATGGTTTTAAATTCTCGCATTTAGTTATTTTATACTTACATATTAAATGGTATTGATAGTACTTATATCAGCGCTTTTGAAATTGTCATTTGACCAAAACGAAAACCTGAAAAGGTTTTTCGATTTATTTATATGTATTTTTTTTAGTTTTGAAATAATTATCTCAAGACACGAGGCTCTTCAAAGATATAAAACTATGTATATTGTGTAAGGCCCACATTAGATACTAATTGACCGAGCAAATGAAATGAGCGAAAGTCTCTGTTTCAACTTGCCATTCATCTGTCCGGATCTACGTACTCGCGTACAGGTCGCATTTTCAACGAATCTTGATAAAACTAGATACCTGTACAAGTTCAACAAGGTCAGGAAATTTCTTGTCGTTGGTGGGTTGGTAGGGTGTTGGTCCCTCATTTTTGGGGAAAACCCCCAAATAATCAGCCAAGAAAGGGGGAAGCAGGGAATCATTTACCAGCCTATTTTGATAATATTTGGGAGAAGCATTGGGTAGGTAGTTGAAAGTTCGAGACGTACTAAGCATAACAAGCACTAACAACAGCATGTGTGCTCGCGAGGTCTACAGTTCACGGATCTACTAGTATAGCAATCAAAATAAGTTGTTTACAATACAATAGTTCCCTATATGTTTACACATATAGGGGACTATTGGAAATGGCTCAAACAAATCGTAAAACGATATCAATCTTTTATTTATTACTGCCTTGAGCGGTCTATTTTCGACGCATATTTTCAGATGAATTCCGGACTCTGTTCTGTATTTTATTAAAATTTTCGAAATGTTTTAATGAGTATATGTACATGTATAATTTTCACTGCGATAACCTGTAGTTCACACGTGCGAAAGTGCAGGCAGTAGCTAGTATAGGAATATCACAGATAATAATATTAAAGGGATATCGCTATATAAGGGGCAAATTGCCTTTATTACTCAAGCTAACTACTACAATAATTAAAACTAAACTAAACTAAACTAAGCTAAACTAAACTAAACTAGCTACACTACCTACTACAAAGAACACCTATGGACTGTATAATAGCCGCGATGGCCTATAGACAGTCCAAGTGCCCACTACCGGGAGGTAGCGTACCCAACATGCTGGCCGCATTGCCACGTTGAATTGCAATGCTGATGCGTTAGGCCAAATAAGTGCCAGCATTTTGGTCACGCATCGCATCGACCAGGCGCTCTGATAGACTTTGGAAAAAGTATATAAGTATATATAAGTAGTATTATATTATAATACTACTTACATAGATATATCCCTTCATTTGTAAGCATGGTTGAACATTGACAGTATATTAACGACCCAACAATGTCTCAAAGTCCACTTATAGCTACTTCAAAGCATCAGCTCATTTTTCTTCCTGACGCTCCAAGAAAGAACAAAACACTAATTACAAAGAATTTATTATTAAAAATACTTTCCCGCTTCAGTTTTCATTAGGTAACCTCCCGGTTCCCAAAAGGGGTAAATAATTTGTACCCATTTGTCAAGGGGGAAAGTTTCAGAGGTTGTTTTCGTTAGTTTTCAGTGGTTATTCAAAGTTTTAAATTAAAATATCGGCTGTTCGACTGCAGCAGAAGAATAACTGCTCAGTTTACCATATTGTTGGTAGTTTTAGCGGAATAAATAGGAAATCGATGAGCAATCAGCATTGAAGGACTTGCTCTGAAATTTATTTTCTTAAACGATGAAGAAACGGACACACCAGGGATCAAAGATTTTGCAATATATCGTGCTACGGTCTACGTAACAAACAAAATTTCTTTTAATAATACATTCTTGGGAGTTGCCTTCTCCTAATGTTTGGAAATATGAACGCGGATGATAGTAAATGGTATGCTAAGCCTATATTACAGCAGGATTTCCAGAAAAACTGCCAGAACACACCGTTTCAGTATTATTGCCAACATATTAAATTTAGTATTGGAACTTTGGTAGGTACCATCAAGTTTTATGTTGGTACTATACAGAAAATGCCCTATCACTATATGCGTAAGTATGTTTTGTGAGTAGGTTATAATGTACTAGCCTTCAGTATTTACCTTTAGTAGTAATGTTTGGTTAGAGCGTCGGACCATGAGATTACCACATCGCTTGATCGCATTGGTCAATGGCTAATCATCAATGCAGATATAGAACATGATTAACTAGCCTCCTAAATAAACTAGTGGTTTGAAAGACTGGAACGCAAACTATTATAGTTTATTGGTCGTATTATTATAAAAACTAACGTGAGTAGTATTCATAACAACACAACTAGTAAACGGCTAGCACTCACATAATTCTAGTCGAATAACTCGACCGGTGTTCACGTGTTCAGGCAATAAAGATCTTCATGGAGTTTTATTAATCATATCCAAATGTCTAATTTCAGTGTACAAATTATTCAGTTGGATTTTCAGAAAGGAAGTATCCATCCTAGGTGTACATAAAAATAAATTCAATATAAATAATTTTGAAAGTAGCACTTTCTGTACATAGACCTGCTGCGGTTCTCGAAATGCGGTATCAAACCGACAGAAACACAGTTCTGTCGGTTTGATACCGCATTTTGAGAAAATGGCTGAACCTTTTCATGTTGGTAAGTATAGATATAGAAAGTTTGAACATTGGGAAAGATCATTTGGATACATTATATAAATTATAGGAACGAAGGTTTATAAAATATGTTGACATTGACTTCTCTACGTTGGTTTGAGCTATTTTATTTATCAGCAAATTTAGTCGCCAAGTCAGAAGCCTTTGAGCGGCCTAAAAATTCTGATGCCAGGGCTAACTTTTGGCCTACAGGGCTGACAAAGAAGAAGATCAGCAAATTTTTCAAATCTAGAGAAGTATTTTGTATAAAATTTAATTGCTCGATGTGAAAAACAATAAAAAATGAATTGTAGCATTATTGAGAAATAGCTATCCATTCATTATCTATAATATAATCTATAACAATATTGTAAAGAAGAAAGATTTGATTGTTTGTTTGTTTGTTTGCATTGAATAGGCTCCGAAACTACTGAACTGATTCAAAAAATTCTTTCACTGTTGGGAAGCTACACTATGCCCGGGTGACATAAGCTATATTACATTTTTTTTTAAATTAGGGATCCTTACTAAAACTCCAATAATGTAACCCAAGGTGTAAAAAAATTACCTAAAGTATTCTTTACATCGCGCGCGCTGCAAAAACTATCATACCCGTGCGAAACCGGGGCGAGCCACTAGTTTATATATATATAAGCCAAATGGTCTTTACCACAAAATTTAATGTACCCAAATATAAATACTAAACACCAATAGATCCAAAATTTCAAAAGCAGTTCTAACACGGATCTACATTTGAATCACAGACAAATTGATGACATGCAATCCCCAAAAGCATTTAACAAAACGAATAATCAGCTCCCGTTCCGAAACCCTATTTAGGTTAAGAGTGTTGGTGATAAAACCGTCACAATAGAGGCTTTTACGCTTTTCAAGAATGAAAATGAATAATGACGTTTTGCCAAATGCCCTGCGAAAATGATAAATTGCTTTATAATTTCACTGGACTCCTCATTACGAGGTAAAACGTGTTGATGCGGTGAAATAGTTTAGGTTATATTGTTCATTGTAATTACTAAAACCACTAAATTACAAATAGAATTACTGTTAATTAGATTTAGTTATATTATTATATTGATATAATATAAATAAATTGGTTTTTATATTTTTATTGTTTCATCTATATTCGAAACTGACATATATCAATCCTATAAAAGTGTAGAATTGTTACAATGGGTAACCTAAACTTTTCTGAATGGCTATTATTTAATACATGGGAGTGTCAGTAAATTTGCCACTCTATGTGGTTAGGTTTTTGTCTAAAAAGTAGTCTTTTCTAATAAAAAATCAGAGTGGTGGTGAAAATAAACTATTAAGCTTGCAGCAGATTTAGAAATCTAAGTATGCATTATGCAACCTGTTTCCCAAAACTGACAAAGTTAAATGAACAAAATTGTTTTTGTGTATTATATTTCAAACTACATTTGTTCATTTAAATAAATAGATACCACAAAAGAACTGGTTAATTTATTGCGATATCTATGTGGGGTCAATTATTTAGTTATATTTTTTTTAATTATGCGGAATACCAAAAGTTCTCGACCGTTTAAGGGGTTTGAGCTTCGTAATTAAAATAAAAAGTAGCTGCCCAACTATTTGTTGTTTATACGCGAAACGATGGGTAGTGTTAAAAGTCAATTAATTGAAAGCAGAGCGAACAAACATGAAACTTTGACGATGGGTCGTGTTATTAACGTTACAGTTTGCGTAATGACGCGTGACGGATTCATTTTTTGTGGAAATTATAAAGTAATAAAATATTGGTTTTATAAAACTTTGGATTTTTTAAAAAACGACTTTGTTTTTATGAACTGAAGATTTATGGAGGAAATTAGACCTCATCATCATCAGCCTGATGTCGTCCACTGCTAAACATAGGCCTCTTCCAGAGCACGCCACCTTGAGCGGCTGCTCGCCTTCTGCATCCATCGGTTCCCCGTGGCTTTCACCAGATCGTCGGTCCACCGAGTGGGGGGTTGGCCTGCTCTGCGTCTTCCGGTTCGTGGTTGCCACTCGAGAACCTTTCTTTCCCATCAGTTGTCAGCTCTACGAGCGATATAGCCTGCCATTGCCATTTCAACTTGCTAATTCTAAGAGCTATAAATTAGACCCGCTACGGTTTAAATGTGATTGAAGTAGGGCCAAAGTATATAACATTGTTTTTGCTACGCATTTTCTTTATCCTGTATGTTTTGGCCCCAAAAGCTAACAACCAATCAGTAAATTCTACTCAGCTTTTGTATTATTTTCTGCCACCCAGAAAAAAAATCTTATAAACATTGTCAACTACAT
Organism: Ennomos quercinarius; assembly: GCA_910589525.2. Taxonomy (NCBI): domain Eukaryota; kingdom Metazoa; phylum Arthropoda; class Insecta; order Lepidoptera; family Geometridae; genus Ennomos; species Ennomos quercinarius. Next base: position 5,356,289 of record OU342493.1, read on the forward strand.
TAAAAAAATAGCTTGTAATAAATACCAGAAATACTTGTGTAATAATTTTCATCACTAAATTAAGTTTGGGATTAAACTTCAGAATAAGTTTAATGATTCCATTTTCTGAGAAAACCTTTTATTTTATCTAACATGTACTTATTTTTCATTAAGAAACAATGGTTTTTATAAATTTTGCTCGCGAGCAATATACAAGCTATTTTCTTCTCTCAGACGTGGTTGCTTACCACGCAATATTAAACTAAAGAAATAGCGCACAAAACTCGTATTACTTTTCACCACTATTAACTTAAAACGCTCCAATGAAAATCGCGAAAAGGACAAATAATGCGAAAAAGTCAACCCGTAAAAATATCCCAAAAGGCCGCAAGCTCGCAACCCGACAGTGGTGATATTAAATTCTTCACCAAACGCGGGTCACTTGCATTTTTAGAGACATGGTAAAAATGGTAAAAACAATCAGATTACCCTATACTAAGGGGTCATCGGATTGTTTTTAAGCTTGCTAATGCTTATTGTTTAATATATACCTAGTCTGGCCATAAGTTCTGCTACAAATACAGTGCAGTGTCACGCAAAACTATATTAATTTAGAGTTCCGAGTGATACTGAGCAATATGTTTACCATTCAGTGGTTGCAGAATAAAGTGCTAAGGGAAATTGTGAGTGCACCCTATAGTATATATACGAAATAACGACCTCCATTGGGACCTTAAAATAAAGTTCGTCCAAAATATTATTAAAAAACATGCAGAAAATTGTCAACATAGACTTCACCATAATATTGAGGCAATTCATCTCCTCGGCAACACAAATCTAGTGTGAAGACTGAAAAGAACAAAATCGTTTGAGTTAGTGTAGTGTTTATAAACAACGCATTAATATAATGTAGTGCAGGTAAGTGCTACATAAAAAGAACACAAGAGCAATGTGTCTTCACCCTAATAGAGACAATAAGAAAAGTGTTATTGGACACATTCTTTCATAATTTTATTAGAAGTTAAGTTTAAATTAGAACTACTTATTAGCCAATTAGATGGCGAGATTGTAATATAAATAGAGTGCTTATATATGATTAGACGCACTACGAATAAAAAAAAATTAAAAACAGTGCTTTAAAGCGGTTTTTCACACTGACGATAGCAGACCCATTTTATTGTCATATTTCCTATTGTCGCTTACATAATGCATGAGTTTTCACTGGGGTATTGTTCGCGTAAACCGTCCGGTTGCATTCCGCAGTTTGTAAATTCATGCTTGGAGCAGTTTGGCATGACGCCCACATGCCAACCATTGTTCTTAACCAAAACGGGAGCCTGTGTGTCATAGCCGATGATTTAATAGAAGCACCGGCTGGCTTCAATCTGTCCACATTTAACTTTAGTGAAATCAATAGTTTCCTGGTGGTTTCAGTTTAGCAAGAAATGCTAAGAAGATTTCTACTTCTATTTGAGTTTCTATTTATTACAGGCTCTATAAATCTATTCTATAGTGTTATAGGCTTATATCTAATGTTGAAGTAAGGGGTACAAGCATACTTTCTTCGTAGAGTAAGCTTTTTTATTACGCACGCTGATGGCTTATTTATGGGTTTCATGGTAGTTTTATAGAGTTATTTTCAATCGTAGCGTTTATTCGTAATTGAAATAAGGTTATGTTATCGTAAAAAACAGTCAGTATACAATAATCGTAATATAAATACACAACCTGTCCAGCACTACTCTATACCAGCACTTGGCCAGCGTGGTGCATTATGGTCTACATTGTCTCACTGTAAGAGAAGGTTATATATCTTATATACCCGATATAGCTTAGAATAATATAGCAAGTTGAAATGGCAATGGACAGGCCATCGCTTGTAGAACTGACAACCGATGGGATGAAAGGGCGACCACGAACTGGAAGACGCAGCGCAGGCCGGTCCGCCACTAGGTGGACCGAGGATCTGGTGAAAACCAGATCCTTGGTCCAGCAACCAGCCGATGGATGCAGGAGGTGAGCAGCCGCTCAAAGTGGCGCTCTGTGGGGAGGCCTATGTTCAGCAGTGGACGTCTTCAGGCTGTTCCAGCTAAAATTTCAACTATAAGCCATATTAAAAAGTTAGTTAACGCACATTTTCCATACAAAAGTACTTTCTAAAGTTCTATGCAGATAATGCAAGTGCGCCGCGTTTTTTCTTTAGGCCATATTTTCACAAAAGCCTCGCGTATTCCGCCCCCGGCGCTGGTATTACGAATGCACTGCCTTATCTTTGCGTTTCAGCTGAGATTTATTAAAGCACCAGGCGTTTCTAGCTAACAAGAATTCTAGCTAATGGTAAGACGTAGCTCTATAATAGTTGTGAGACATTATGTACGCTATAATCATCATCATCAACAGCCCGAAGACCGTCTACTACTGAGCATAAGATTCCCCCACAGAGAGCCACTTTGAGCGCCTGCTTGCCTTCTGCAGCCATCGGCTCCCCGTGGTTTTAACCAGATCGTCGGTCTACCTAGTAGGGGACTGGCCTACGCTGCGTCTTCCGGTCTGCGGTCGCCATTCGAGAACCTTTCTTCTCTATCTATTGTCAGTTCTACGAGCGATGTGGCCTGCCCACTGCCATTTCAACCTGCTAAACTTCTCGTGATAAACTCTTAAACTCAAAGAAATAGATATATTTTAGTACAGCTGCAAGCGCCGCGCATGGTCAAGGAATATCAAAAACAAACAAACTAGGAGTAAGGTAACCAACCAACCCAATATAATAGTCTTGAAACATGTAACAAAAGATTGGCCATCCATTACCATTACTAGGGGGTAGGACTTTTCTGCAAAGTTCATATATTATATATTATAGATAGGTACCATCGCTTTGCCAGTTATTCTGCCGCCAAGCAGTAGTTGCAAGAACTACTGTGTTCCGGTTTGGAGGGCATTTTAGCTTTTTTTACATCGGACTTATCTAGCATTTGACTAATACGCTCTCACCTGATGGAAAGTGACGATGCGATCGAAGGTGTAGCATGCCAGCTAAGTAAAAAGCTAGCTAGTGAAATTTCTAGGCAAATGAGACTTTATGATCTGATCACACAATCTAGTACTCTTATTACTGCACTGTGTGAAGTCTCAGGATGACGTGCGCAGTGCAGTGTCACGCAAAACTATATTAATATAGAGTTTTAGTGATATTGCAATCTATTGTGGGCAGCCGTGACGCTTAACATCAGGTGAATAACTAGCTCATTCATTTACATTAAAAAAACCTTTTCACTAAATAATCATTTATAAGGTTGGCAGTATTTTATGACTACATAATAAAGGTACGCAAATCACTACATCAAGTCACAGCAGAGGAATAAAAAATCTCCAAGCACTCAAGCTTATTTTGGTTGAAATTAAAATGGACGTTGGTGGAGTTTTTTAATCTGACCACGTCCCGCCTGTTGAGTACACGTGCCGCTGCGTGCGCTGAAACAAATATAAGTATAGTGTAAGAGCTAAGCTCTTACTTATGGTACTTAATAGACTAATCTACAGTCTACACACTACTAGTCTACAGTGTAATAGTGCAATGTACTATTTGGAAATATTCAAGTCAAAAGTGAATATCTTTGTTGTAAGCGTGTAAGTAACATCTAACTACAACAATAATAAAACTATATCTTGCACTAAAAACTACTAGCTACACTACCTACTACAAAGAGCATTTTGGACTGTATAGTAGCCGTGATGACTTATAGACAGTCCAAATGTTGCAGCCCCCACTGGTAGGTAGCGTACCCAACATGCCAGAAGCACTGCCTCGTTGAATTAAAAAAAATAAAGGCACATTGAAACAAAATAACATCTTAAATGACATCGTTACCTTCCATCAAGCATATATAGAGCCCAACTTGATGAAAATATAACTTGGGTCTTTTTAGGACAAGAGTGAACAGTCACCTCATGAACCTACACGTTCTGGTGCATTGTCGCTTACCATCACGCGAGATATTGTAGTCAAACGCAGGCTTCTACATAAAAACTTTAGCTTATTAGATATCTGTAAGGTTGGAGTTGTTACTAAAGTGTTCCTTAAAATTGATTACGCCTGCTTAAAACAATTACTTCTGGTAAAGCTTTCGTTTTAAACCTTAGAGTATAGACTAAAGCAAAGAGAGATCATCAAAACGATATTATATTTGTACTGCTCACACGTATCGCTACGTCAGTGGCGAAGGAAAGAAACAAACATATAGTGATTAGCTACGCTTACGAAAAGTCACCGTACCATTTTTTTCGACTTGAGTCAACTGTTTTTTCTATACAAATCTGTCAGACTTATTCACATCAAAGTGTCGACATCATATAAAAAGTGTCCGAAAATGTGGTACACTTGACAGATAATCAAGTTCTCTCTACGCTTTAGTCTATACTCTAAGATTTAAACAAGTTGCTTTTGTCTTACCCCTAGCTCTTAAACTATGTGCCCTGTGTGCCGATTAGTTAAAACACAACAATCTAAGGCTTTATTATTCTAAACAAATTAACGAAAATACGCTTAATTGCTATTATTTATTGATATAGATATAGCGTTTTAAATAAAGCTCTGGCATCAAGGAAAATAAACTCAGCACCATTGGTAATTATTAAAAAAGCGTGCGGAGGGTTTTTATAGTCTGGAAAATGCTCATTAAATATTATATACCTACCAATCATATTTATTTGTTAAGAAATTATGTTGACGATCTTAGTGATTGGTTAGTAAAAAAATATAGGCCATAAAATATTCATAAAATCAAAAAAATAACTTTCATTAAAAAAATCTTTGAAGGAATAAATACTTACTTACGTTTTCTTAAAAAAAATATACCGTTACTTATTACGATAAACATTTTTACGACGGCATAGGACGGGGCTCTCTTCAATCTTGACCTCGAGTCTTGAGTCGGTGGTCTTCTTAGGGTAGCCTGGTGGTGGTACGCAGAGCTGGTGCTCGCTGCTACAATCCTTACGTTTGGGCCGGGAATTCCCTGGACACCGATCCTTGCTCCCGTGCTCCTTGATGCCGAAGAACTCGTTCAAAAAAATAATTCAATAGGCCTTTTAATAATTCAAGGCACTAATACTCGCCGGTAGAGTCGGTGTATATTATGCCGGTAGAGTCGGTGTATATTATACCGCTCTATTTTAGAAGTCTTCTTGTTATGTGAGTTAGTTTCTTCTATAATTATGTAGAACACCTTTGTATATTTATGGTTTATGTTCATAAATATATTTTATCATCACCATTAATCATTCATTTTATTTTGTAGTCATAAAATCTTCAATATACTTCTTCATAAAATAAACTTTCTTCCTTCTTCTTATAACGCCTCTTCTTCCTTCGTATTATTCTTCTTAAAAAATCTCATCTCTTCATAACAAATCTTCAAAAATAAAATCTTTTCTTAAATAAAATATTCATTCTTCATAATTATTCATATTTATTTTTCTTCTTATTATTTATCTTCTTTCTTCATAACTTTTCTTCTTATTGTTCATCTTCATTTTTCATAACCTTGTCTTCAAAAGTCTTCATTTTCTTTCTTCAATATTATTTTCCTTATAATTAATCTTCTTTCTTCTTAATAATTACGCGCCTCTATTTTTCTTCATAAATAACATGCTTACTTTCATTTTAATTCATTTCTTCTCAATTTCTTCTTAGTCGGTAGCCACTGGCAGGGTCGCCATGTAATGACATGATAGCGCTGGTGGGATCGCTATCTATGTCTGGTGAGCTGGGCTGGAGGAGCCAGCTCCGAAGGTGGTCCAGGTTCTGGTGGTGGTGATAAATGAAACAGGTGTTCGGTGGTACTGGAGTCTATTGAGGCGTCTACATCGTGGAAGGCGTGAGCTTGTACTGTTGGGCGTCTTTACAAGTAGTTCGGACGCATGTTGCGGGTGTTAATATGATGTAGCGGTGCAAGTCCGAATTCACACACTACATCACACTTCACACTAATATTATAAAGGCGAAAGTTTGTGCGTATGTGTGTATGTGTGTATGTTTGTTACTCCTTCACGCTGTAACAGCTGGACGGATTTGGATAAAATTTGGTATGGAGGTAGCTTATACCCTGGATTAAAACATAGGCTAATTTTAATCCCTAAATCGGGAACGGTTCATGTAGGAACGCGAGTGGAACCGCGGGGCGCTGCTAGTATAAAATATTATTGTACATTATTATAGTTATGTGGTTCAAACTCGAAAGTTGTAGTCGATAGGTCAGAATTATAATGGTGAAATTTTAACACAGTATGAAATATTACTGACTTGATTGGTAAAAAAAAATCTTTATAATGAATAAATTAACTAAATTCTTTGAAAGAAGAAACATTGAGAACAATCTGGAACTCTCTGGAAATAGCGTAGCAAGCCTACGGCGTAGACCCACTTTCCTCGTTGCCTACTGTGTATTGCATGGTTTATAGGCGTCGATTTACTATCGCCATCGTAACTTCATACATTAATGCTGGTAGTACCTAACGATCGCTTTAAACATAGGGATGTACCAGCCGTAGGTAGATCCAGCTTATTAAATGATCGTCATAAGCCGGAAGGCGTTTATACTTTTTTGTAATGTTTTCAGTGCGTTGCGAGTTTTTTGTTTTGTTACCACTGGAGAAGCTTTCTTTTCTAACGGTCACAGTTCTACGAGCTATGCGTGAGGGTGGTATGCAGCTAATTATATAAGCCTTATGTTCTTCATATTGGTCTATTCCGGTTTGATACCTACCCCAAAACGATCCATTGAACTCAAAATTAAGACATAAGCATTTTATCTGCCTCTAGGCATTCCGGAGAAAGCTGGGAATTCCACGAGAAAACGTATATTCTACCGACGGAGATGATAAATAAGGACTTACTTATAATAACGAGTTTAACACTCACGTCTTTTTATCAATTTTAACCGGCAAAAACAGTAGTTTGGCACATATCTATACTAACTACTAAATGATCTGTGATTTTATTATTATGGTCGCCTGCTTGAAAAACTCATAACCTTTTAAGTGCCTTTTTACGACAAAGTCACCGTGGAAACACAGATTGCACTTATTTATTGATTTTTTTGATCCATGTAAATTATATTCATAAGGTTCACCATTGACCGACTAGATTTCCTTCAAACTTATTTTGAAATAATTCATGGGATCGCGTTTTGTATCAACACTAGTGGAAGTGCCCTATGGTTTTTGCACCCGCAAATTAGCCTTAAGGTGGAACATTTCACTAGCGTAACAAATTCAAATTTTCTTGCGTTCTTATGCCAATAATAGCTTAATTACTAAACGTGATTACATTAAAACTGATTTAACGTAAAGAAATAGAATGTATCAACAAATTACGATTAAAAGTATCTCTCAGATATCATTGGTTTAGCGACAAATGACAATAAACAAATTTCGTCTTAGTTTTTCAGTCTATTGCCATTTGTCACTAAACCAATGATATGTAGGTGATACTTTTAATAGTAATTTGTTGATACATTCTATTTATTTGCGCAAAATTAGTTTTCATGTAATCACGTTGAGTAATTAAGCTATTATTGGCAAAAGAACGCAAGAAAATTTGAATTTGCCGCGCTAGTGAAACGTTCCACCTTAAGAAATCCAAATTCTCAAGTTATGCTTGCTTGCTTGCTTATTGTGCTTGATGATTTTTTCTACAAAAATAAATTATTACTAATGTCTACCTTAAAACTTTATTTTCTCTATAATATACCTACGTTTTCGTGGTGTAATGTATTGAACAACAAAACCCATTTCAATGAGATGTCCAATATATTTCAGATGAGCCATTAAGCCTAAAGTAAACCATTTTCATGTCTATTTCACAAATACGAGTTGAAATAACATCTGCAGACGGCCTCTTACCCGGGAAATGTGTACGTATTCATGAAAGTGTTCTCTACGCGTAGCCTACGCATATTCACACCCTTGCAGACGAGAGTGCTATATAAAATGATTCTGTCAATTAAGATACGACACGAATAGCACACTAATTGCTCGAACGTATACTTAATGTAAAATTTTGCATGCAAAAACTTTAAGAGGATTTTGAAATAGCTGAAAATGAATGAAGCTACTTTCATACAAAATGACATAAAACACTCTAACAACCTTACTTAAAGTATAAGGGCATCCGAGGTCAGTCGTCGAGCTTCTTGTTATCGACCGGCATTTGTATTCCCATGTAATTCGCAGTATTCATTTAATTAGGTACCTACTTACACTATAGAACCACGTAGTAATCCTACACCCCCTGGAAGGGCTATTTACATGCCCCTCCAAGAGGTCGATAGTGACGGCAGCTCCAGAAAACAATAAGTTGTTTAAGACTTCAGAGTAACGAAAATATTCTAGGTCTGTGGTTAAGACTTAAATCAGTGATTATTCGTGGATTTTTCTAATGGTTGTGAAAATTAGACGGCATTTATACCTCTTTGGGTGGTGCAATTGAGTCCCGCTGCCAACATTTTGTTGTGTTATCGATTTTCCCCGCGAACTTCTGCCTCAGGTGCTCACGAAACCCCTAAATACTATCTTGACATTTTATTGGCACCAGAATCGATTGTTTTAATTAAAACGTCTCGGGTAAGTTTTCATTACTGTAAAAGATTTTAAATCGAGAAAGGGAAAAGCAGAGTGAAAGCGATTCCCAAAATCAAATTGACATCTGACAGTTGGAATAATCATTGCCCGTATTCGGAGATCGTTTTAGATACAATTTCCTGCTCCGATGTAAAGTTGCATGCTTTCATATTTTAGTGTTTCATAGTCCCTACGGAAAACTAAAATTTAGGACTAGTGTTATGACTGACAGGGTTTGCCTTGGGTCAATTCGGACAGAGCAGCAAAATGCACTTTTCAAGTGCTATTAGAATATCAACCTTATTTAATGTAGACAAAGCTAAAAATAGTATGCAACATTAAAATAGGTAAGATTTTGTTTTTTTGTTTTTGTGTTTGTATTTTGTTTGATTTTGGTTGTGATTTTGTTGCATACTATTTTCAGCTTTGTCTTAATGGATATTAAGATTAATGGATTAAGGTTGATATTCCAATAGCACTTAAAAAGTGCTCGAGCATTTTTCTGCTCTGTCTGAATTGTCCCTAATGAACTATTTATACTGAACAAAGGCATACCTTATTATATTTTATCTACTTCTACAACTTGAAAAAGCGGCGTAGACAAAAGGTCACAAAAATAAAAAATACCTACACACATTGAAAACACCCTCTTTAAAGTCGGTTAAAGATAATATTGTGAAAAGTCAATATTATGTAGGTATGTATATAAAACGGAGAGGAACGGAGGTTGGCCTGAACAATCTATTCCGTTAGACAAAAGGATCATTACCTATTTACGGAAAACTAATTAATATTGAAACTAACTATTTCATTAATATTGAAATTTTTGCCTAATATTAACGATAAGTAGTCATTAATTAAATTAAAACAATAAAAGCTTCTTCACGTCTTTGCTTTTAAATCAATCTATTCTGTCGTATGGACCTACATTCCAGATTAATTTACTTTATGTCATTGAATGATGTGATGAGCTAGCCGTTTACTTGATATTGCGTCACGGCTACACTAACAGTTGTAGAACTTTAAAACATAAAGTTTTGCGTGATACTACCCTGCACACGTCATCCAGATCAGCACAGTCTGATTATAAGATTATCAGACTCTATGGTCCAGATTATTCAGTCTCATTTGCTTTGTAATTATTTGCAGTCTGTTATTCGCAGTAACGTAATACACTCTCATTTCACTAGCTACAGAGCCTTGGCAGCAGAATAACTGGCAAAGTGGTGGTACCTATACTTAGACGATCTCTACAGAAATTCCTAACACTTAGTAGGATCTTTTATACTCTTTCGTCCCACTATTAATATAAATTTGTGTGTACATACGCTCTATCTTGAAGATACCCTTCTTTTTTTCTCGTATTGGCAAGATGTTATAGTTATCCCGACGAAGGCTTCTGACAGTATCTTTTTAGACATGCATTCGCACGAACGGTTTTTCAACGTCCGGTAAAATAGCGTTGAAATGGTACAAATGAATGTCAAGAATTTTAATCACACGACAGCGCTTTTTCAACGCTACGCTTTTTATCGGGCAGTGTTTGATTTTAAACGCTGGGCGTATATAAACGAATAGTTTCATATTTTTAATATTTTCTTCATTTACAGATAAAAGTGATCAGACAGCACTCATATGAACAAGCAAAGTGCTACTAACGTAATTAGAAACGCGCTAATGCTGTTTTGTTTGCTAACGCAACGCTTGCAAATGAGGATGGGCTGTCCAGTTTAAATATATTGTTCTTAGCGCCGATTTTTCAATAGCAAGATACCTACAGTATGTTACAAGTTATATACAAGTTATTACAGTAAAAAAGTATTTGATTATTGAAACACCCGCCCTTGTTATAAAAGAAAAATAAAACAAAGGCATTTCGTATGACGACACTGCATTAGTGCAATTTATTATAATTTTACATTTACATATTTAATAGGTGTCCTCAGATGACTCTTAAATAACAATATTATTTTCAAAACAATCAATTTTATTTTTACTATAGCTACGTTAAAAAATGTGTATATTATATCACATTGTGTATGTAATTTTGATTTTAGTTATTATTCTGTGAAAAGTATGGGTTTTCTTCAAATAAACTGCGTTTAAACGTCTTAAATTTCAGGTACCTAATTGCTACAATGATAAATGGTTTACATAATTATAATTTACCTAGAGATAAGCATACAGTGATACCTAAATAAGAATTATAATAATATGATATATTTTAGTACTCATACAAAAAAATGTAACGTAAAAATATAATTGGAATGTATAACAATCTTTATTAGAAAATTAATCGAAACTCATTAATTTTCCAGTTTGTGACACACCTAATAATAAATTTAGGCCATTTTTAGGTATTTTTGTTATAAGTATGTATATGACAACGTAAACACATTACCAAAAAGGTGAATATATAATATAAAAAAATCTTACATCAAAGTAATTCACTAGAAGTACAATAAAAAATTACTTAAAACTCATTGATATGAAAAATTTATTTCGTAAAACATCGTATTGTCTTTTTCATTATATTATTACTTATAACTATATAGGTAAAAGTATTATATTATTAAATGTTTAAAATGTTCTGGTACAATATTACATAATAATATAAGTATATCTATTAAATATCTATTGAATAAGTATACACTTATTTGTTTGATTGCTAATTTGAATAAAATCAGAGATGGATTTGAAAAAAAAATTGAAATAAGAAATAGGATTTTTTTTAATTATATATATATAACTAAATACTACACAACGTGAATTTAATAGGTGAAGAAAGTAATTCCGTTATTATTGAAAGGAAAAGATAATTTAATTCATTGGTGTTTTATTTAACTAAGACATACAGTTAATTATTAAACCATATTTGAAATCTCAACGCATGACAAGTCTACGAGTATTGATTTTAAAATACATGCACTAAAATGAGACATTAATATTAAAGGTACTTAAAAAACGTCTACATAAAAAAACCGCATTAGTTATACAAACTAAATCTAATTAGATTTTTTACATAATTACGTATTCAAATCGTAGACATACCATGGTTCAGTTTTAAAATGATTTTATATTAACCAATAACAACTATTCAATTAACACTAAACAATAAGATAGCAGAAACATTAGCAATTAAAACGCAGATATAACACATTTATTTGCTAATATCATTATCTATTACCTATATTCAGTCACATTCATATTATACAAGCACTTGCAAATATTTGACGCGAGAATTGAACACTTTACGCAACAAAGTACATGTGGTCTTAAATGGAATCAACGCGTCGCGAAATATCAATCTAAAGTGGGTTTTTCTTATTATTTTCCGACTGCTACGAAAGCACTTCCATTTCTATATCGATTTTACTCTGAGACAATGCATATAAATATCTAGATATGTTTACATGTATTTAAATCCGCTAGGATCTTATTTGTATATGAAATTATGTTGATTACTCATTTTGTTTGCTATGATAAGAGAAATATTAGTTTAACGCAGCAGCTTAAAAGCAGTGTATTTAACTTCGTTAAAGCGATTTTGCAGCTTTAAAACGTTTAGGTAACTGCCCAACTATTCCGCGATTGGTGACTGCTAATTATTTCACTTTTATTAAATACAAAAACTGCTTGTATTCATTAATATTACTAACTACACATTCTCTTTTCTGGTTCTATAAAATTCTCACAAAGATTACTATCTTGATATTTTGTATTATTTCTATTTATAACGAAATACATTGCAATTTCATACCGTCGGCACTTGAGTCCCAAAATTTCACATCTCGTAGTCTCCAACAAGAATTAATTTAAAACTTGACTAGTCGGTAAAAAATGTCTACATTCAATTTTCGACGTCTACGGTCTCATAAGGCTTCTTTATAATAAACTCCTACGTTGATCTGCAACAATGAAAGTAAACGTTAAAGTTTAAACAACATAATAAAATAGACACAGTAAGGATATGTAGCCCAATCATGTAATAAGGTAAAGACAAAAGCCACCACTTTCTTGTTTCAAAGAAGTTCAATGATGATTTCTTAGAAAATAATCCAGTTACGGTAAAAAAACTTAACTACTTTAATTCAAGCTTTAAAAGAAATGATGCAATAATTAAAACACAGGTTATTTAAAAAATACGCTGCACATTACAAGTAACATCTTAAGTAATCTGTGACATTACGTAGCGCTGCTGATACTGCTACACGGAAGTAGGCTGATAATGAGTTTTTTTTTTTGTTTATTCTTGCGATGAGATGATTATAATTTAAACATCATAATTGTAGTTCTTTTAACACGAATGTTTTAAATAATTTGCTATTGTACGGGAATCAGTTCAGACGGCTATGGTTTTACTATTACTATAAAATTGGATACCCATGAGTCACTGACTGATGATTGACATAATTGATCTCAGCTCTCAGAAGTGGTCAGTCAAAACTGAGTATGAGGCTGTATAGTGATCGGTCATGTCACCTCGGGAAAAATCTGACATTACCAGAAAGTCGTCTCTGAGATGGAACAGGTCAATGGATCTCAAAAACGACAAGAGATAAGGGGGTCCTGTTTTAACTAATGTTGGAGTAGACCTTGGGATGTTTCCAGAGAAATGAAAAAAATGGGGGCCCCCGAACAAAAAACGGTGGCCCCCATACAAAATTGAAACGCTCATAATTCGGAAACGGTAAGAGGTATGTGGGTGGTGCTCGACCAAATGTCATAGAGGATGACGGGGGCTGTCAGATGATTGTCATGAAAATCCAAGATGGCGGATTCAAAATGGCGGCCATTTTGAAAGTTGGTCCGATCGGGGTGATTTTTCGCATAAGGGGGTTTTCGGGGCCACACATTCGATATTTGAAAAAATATTTTGGATTCCGCCATTTTTAAAGATGGCTGCCATACAATTTTTTTTTCCAATTTTTGACGCATTGTTTCTCGACACCTATGGAAAATTTTGAATGTCTTTGTTGTGTTTTGTGTCCAGGTGATCGAGGTGTCTTCAAAAAAATTCGCGACCTGGTCTTCCGACCTTCGGTCACTCGGACAGTCAACGGCCTGGTCAAACCATATGGGATAGGTCATGTGCGTTTTAAGGAATGTCATAGCAAACCCTGGGACGATTTTGGAGATGTCAAAAAAAATTCAAAATGGCGGAAAAAAAAATCCGCCATACAAATTTTAACCGTAAATGACGGCGAAACTATGACACTTTAGTATAAAGAGCTGGAACTAATATTGTTTGAAAGCCAGAGAGGAAGAATGGCAAAAAATTTTTTTTTCAAAATGGCGGAAATTTCGGTCGCGGCGGGAAAAAAAGTTTCACCGATCCGGATGAAAATCGATATCTGGGGGTCCCCAAGGATGGTGATCAACATTCTGTAATCAAATTTTGACATGTGTCAACTTTCAATGGGGCTGCCATACAAAGGTGCTTTTATTGAAATATCAACTTTGCTTTTTTGCGCCTCCGTTGCGAGTGCTTTAGAAAAGTCGTTCCTGGGGATCAAGTATAGATGTTATAAGGGTAAAAATGCAATATCAGTGAAATCAATTTTTTTCAAGATGGCGGCTGTAGACGTACCGACTCATAGTAAAAGTTGTCCGATCCAAATGAAAATCGATATCTGAAAATCCCACGGTACACTTGGTAGGAATGTGTAAAAACTTTTTTGATTCCGCCATTTTGAAATATTGCGAACATGCAATTTCACTTTTTAAGGATTTTTAATTCGCAAATAACACCGAAACTGTGAGACTTTTGTAGGGAGGGTTTGTTCTAATATTGTACAGTTTTGAGAGGGGCACACAGTGAAAAAGTACTTTTTTCAAAATGGCGGTCTATTGGTCCGCGTCTGAAAGTAAAGGTGCTCTGATCGGGATATAAATCGATATCTGGGGGTCCCAAAGGATGCTGATCAACATGGTTTGGTCAAATTTTGACATCTGTCATTTTTTAATATGGCCGCCGTATATACTATTATCGAAATTGCTGTTTTCCGTTTTATCGCCTATGGTACTACAGTTTCGGAAGGACATAGTTGTAATTTTAACAGATGTCAGTGTGACAGATGTCAAATGTCAAAATTTTGACAGATGTCAAATTTTTTGATAGATGTCAAATGTCAATTTTTTTCCAACCTACCAAATGCAACGACGAGCGAAGCGAGCAGCAAGTATACTGTAGTTTGGTATAAGTGGACGGTCACGACCAACACTTGCACCTGCACACTTGCACCGTGTGCGGGCCGCGTGCGGCCCGGGCACGGTGCAAGTGTGCCGCTTGCGACCTGCGCACTGTTCTAATACCGCTGTCAAGTGTAGACAGATGTCAGTTTGATTGATGTCAAATGTCAAACTTTTGACAGATGTCAAATGTCAAATTTTTTGGCAGATGTCAAATTTATTGACAAATGTCAAATGTCAAATTTTTTCCAACCTACCAAATGCAACGACGAGCGAAGCGAGCAGCAAGTATACTGTAGTTTGGTATAAGTGGACGGTCACGACCAACACTTGCACCTGCACACTTGCACCGTGTGCGGGCCGCGTGCGGCCCGCGCACGGTGCAAGTGTGCCGCTTGCGACCTGCGCACTGTTCTAATACCGCTGTCAAGTGTAGACAGATGTCAGTTTGATTGATGTCAAATGTCAAACTTTTAACAGATGTCAAATGTCAAATTTTTTGACAGATGTCAAATTTATGACAAATGTCAATTTTTTGGACAGATGTCAAATGTCAATTTTTTTTCCAACCTACCAAATGCGGCGATGAGTGAGTTATTTTACTGTCTCTCATTGGTATAATTGGACAGTCACGACTAACACTTGCACCTGCACACTTGCACCGTGTGCGGGCCGCGTGCGGCCCGCGCACGGTGCAAGTGTGCCGCTTGCGACCCGCGCACTGTTCTAATACCGCTGTCAAGTGTAGACAGATGTCAGTTAAACATATGTCAAATGTTAAACTTTTGACAGATGTCAAATGTCAAACTTTTGACAGATGTCAAACGTCAAATTTTACCGTCAAGTGTACCGGTTGCGACCTGCTAATGGTGCCAATGACGCTGTCAAGTCAAACAAGATGGCCGCCATGCACAAGTCAGATGAATTATCATTTTCTTTGATAGATACCGCAGTTTTGTACAAGTACTTGCAAAATTACAAGTTTAAACACAAGTATAGCGTTTTGAACAAATGGAACGCCACGAAAACACACACGCGGGCCGCTCGCGGCCCGCGCACGGGGCAAAATACTAGTCTGTTTATATAATTATATTATTAGTACTTATTGTCTATAGACTACTATTTTGATACTTTAGAGCTATAATATCGCTTAGCGCATTCTGATTCAGTCCATACTGTTTCTCTTTCTCTTTTTATGTGAGTATCAAGGGGATATAAAAGCTTTGACATTTCTTTTTATGCGAAAGTTATGAGTTCTCGTGATGGAGATATTTTAGTACGTCGTATCGCAGATTAGTGTCATCTGGTGTTTGTGGCTTACACTTTGTAAGATATGGTAGTATCCTGACAAAATGTCTTGAAAGTCATCATTTGGAGTGAAATCATAACAAGTATGTACTTTAGTACCTTTTATCCTTAGTAGACAAAATAATCTGTTCCTTTCCTTTTATATTCAAGTAAAAATTATGAATATGTATTTCTAAATACTTACATTATTATATCAGTGCTTATACTAAACAACATGAACAGGACAGCCGTCTTTTGCTCTTGCGCTCTCAAGCGGTGGTGATATGACGACATACGTATCCCTTGAAGGCGGTTCCTCATCGTCACCAGCGAACAGCGGTGGCGGAGGTATGACGTCATCGTCCACTTCCTCCTCCGTCACCTCTTGCCGCTTGCTCCGCCCCGGCATGTAATTCATCACACACGTCACAGCGATCAGGAACAGAAAGAATATGAAGACCACGTCGAACATGATCAAGAAGTTTAGCATTACAAGTTGCATCACGTCATTGGCTAGCCTCCCCGTCGCATTCTGCGCCTCTCATCCCTTCGATTGTTATTGCGTAGCTTTAGTCACTTACAGCATAATCCGCCTCGATATCTGCAACAAATAACGAGTTTGGAATATCATTTGTGTTGTGCGCTCAAAGGGATTCCGTCGGACGGGCATTGTTTTCAACGCTCGTTTTAATCTGTTTGCAAAAATGTTCATGTTCGACGTATACATGTTCGTTGACTTGTGAGTGACTTAGTCGTACGCTACAAAAGCTTTCGAATTCGCTTTAAAAATACACAAAGGCCTACGATTACGGTCCGTAGGTAAGTAGCGAAATGAGGAGTAAATATTAATTTTCTTCCTGCTTCCACATTTGCATGTTAGCGATTCATGTAAATCGGACTATAAGCACGAATTCATACCTTTTTGTTCACGTAGAGCCCATAAGTTAGCAATTTATATTCCGAACCCTTCATTTGACAGTATCTCTGTATATTTACCTCTTGAAATATCGCGTTGTATAGGCCGCTCGTTTTGTTTGATAGCATTTACATTTAGGTACTGAGGTTTCATTTGTTTCTTTTTGGTTTGTTGCTTCAGCTCTAATACAATATAGAGGTTGCTTTTTGTGTTTTATTTAAGGGATTGTTATCTTATCTCTAGAAGGTTATGAAAATAATCTTGCTATTTTTGAACAAAACCTGTTGTCGTCTATATAATCTCAGAGTTACGTATATAAAAAAGTAGAAAAACTTTCTTACAAAAGGTGAAATATTTGGTCTTTTGTAGAAGTTATCAATTTCATAAAAGCTAAGAAGTTTTATTGTGTGAGTCCCAAACTTCGACGGAATCTTGCATGCTTGTATTGTAACAATATAAGTACACGAGATCATAGATTGTTTTGAAAGTTTAAAGTAGGGACCTAAGTTTGTGGCGTATACATTTCACATTTAATTCAATTACACTGTAATTACACTTACAACATAATAGGTAGATTAAAGCGTCGGGTGCCAGTAGGTACAGGACACTCAAAAAGTATTGCGAAAAAATGTTTTTATGTATGAGAGACTGGCCAGTTATAATCTATATATTTAAAAATTCAATTATTTATAAGTAAAAATAGATGCGTTCCGATTTCGAAATTTCCCTCCACATTTTTTACGAGCTTATTTAAATTATCGTGTCTCATTGCAAAATGGATCTGCACCGGGAACATTTTTGCGCTGATTTTTTACGATTTCAAGTGTCGCCTGAACCGGACCGGCATTCATGGATGAAGGCGTTTCCAAGGTATTGCTGGAATAACGAGTTTAAGCGCGATCGACTAACTTTGGGGGATGAAGAAAGAATTGGTCGCCCTTTGACGGCTGTTACGTAAGAAAACGTGCTAGCAATGAAAAATTTAATCTAAGACGATAGGCGAATTACGTATCAGGAGATTTTTTTTTTTTTTTTTTTTTTTTTTTTTTATGTGATTGAATGACGTGACGAGCTAGTCGTTCACCTGATGTTAGGAGATTCAGCATATACTACAGATTGGATCGGGAAGTATTCACGAGATTCTACACGTGTATCTTCGCGTGGAGAGGATAGTTTCACGCTGGGTTCCGCACAACCTCACCGATGCACAGAAGCAGGCCCGTGTGGAATGGTGCCGTGATATGATAAACAAATTTGAAACAGGTTCATCTCGGCGTGTTTACGACATCGTTGCAGGGGATGAGTCCTGGATTTATCAATACGATCCAGATACGAAGCGCCAGTCGATGGTTTGGGTGTTTCAACACGAATCGATACCTACGAAAGTGAAGCGATCTAGAAGCGGGCGGAATATTTTGTATGCGAGCTTTTTCAATTTGACTGGTTACTTAGTGTCAATTCCTTTACGGAGTCAAAGAAGCATCAACGTCGAATGGTATACTACCAAATGCTTGCCAGAAGTTTTCTCTGTTGTGAGCAATAAGTGACCAAATACAGGGCTCCGTCGGCTACTCCTCCACCACGACAACGCTCCCACGCACACCGCGCTCAAAACGAGGGACTTCTTGGACAGCACGCATGTCAAGCTCCTGGGTCACCCTCCTTACAGCCCTGACCTAGCACCGTGCGACTTCTTTTTATTCCCGAAAATAAAAAATCAGCTCAAAGGGATACAATTTTCGTACCCGGACGACGCTCTGTCAGCGTTTGAGCAGGCTGTAAATGAAGGCGACTGCAAAAAATGTTTCGAAAACTGGTTCATACGCATGAAACTTTGTATAAAGGCTGGTGGAGAGTACTTCGAAAATATTTAATAAAAACATATTTACCTATAGAACATTTTTTATTGTTTTCGCAAAACTTTCTGAGTGTTCTTCGTATTTCTTAGACATAATGACATAAGAGCTTGAGTATAACTTTGTCCAATAAATTGTATCACACAGGTATAGCATAGTCCGTATACGTTCTCACTCTGGGACACATTCTCTCACGGGGTGAGATTTTAGGTCACATTTAATGTGTCAGTTACCGACTTATTTGGCCCACAGGTCCAATAGATTATATCTTTATGGTATTTTTATAGTTTCTAGTACTATATAATATTTTTTTTAGTTAAAGCAAAAAGTTTTGAGTTTTTCCTTCACTTGCGCTAGGTATACAAACTTCTAATTTTTTTTTCAATAACTTAACACTTTATATTAATTTCAACTAAGGAAAGGATCTTTACAGACAGATCTACGGACAAGGACATGATACGAGAAAGATTCAATTTTTATAAAAAGTAGATTTATTTATTTCTGGCTGTTTATTTCATTGGTGAGATAATAAAGAGTTTTCAAGAAGGCTTAAACTGAAAACTAATATATCTATATACTACTCAACTATATACTTGACACTGGCTAAATATACTATATGTGTGGAGCCAAAATATAAAAAAGGAACTATATATATTTTAGCGAGATAAGCTCCGGAACGAGGAGATCCGCAGGAGAACTAAAGTGACCGATATAGCTCTTAGAGTTAGTAAGTTGAAGTGGCAGGCCACATCGCTCGTAGAACTGACAACCGATGGGGAAGAAAGGTTCTCGAGTGGCGACCACGAACCGGAAGACGCAGCGTAGGCCGGCCCCCCACTCGGTGGACCGACGACCTGGTGAAAGCCGCGGGGAGCCGATGGATGCAGGAGGCGAGCAGCCGCTCAAGGTGGCGTGCTCTGGGGGAGGCCTATGTTCAGCAGTGGACGTCTTCAGGCTGTTAATGATGATGATATATTTTAGCAGGTAACTTCTGAAATATAATAAACTTCGCACAAAGCGCTTTGACTCGACATTTATAATCCGAGTAGCCAAGGAATGGAACACTTTACCAGTGTCTTTATTTCCCGATAAGTACAATCTAGAGCTCTTCAAGTCGTGAGTGAAAAGGTATCCCCTAGGCAAGCATGTACCATCGCCACTTCCCATCAGGTGGGATTGATGTCAAATGCGGGCCTTTTTAGTTATAAAAAAAGCTTCAATCTTCATGTTTAATGATAATATCGGTTTTTTGGCGGGAACGTGAAAGTTCACGTCGTTGCATTGTATTATTTCACAAAACTTATGCTTTTTCTAGTGTTAATGTTTAAAATTAGTGGCATTTTACGCATTGAGTGCTGAATTAAGAGTATAAGTGTGGGCAAGTGATATAATGTAGTGAAACGTGGTTTTTCGTGTTGCTTCCAAAACTCCATAGAAGCCTCTAGTAAAGTTGCCACTACTTTACTGGGGCATGACTTACACTGGATTATGACTACCTGACTTAGACTGGACTATGACTACCCTGACTGACTGTGACTAAGACTTGACTTTACATGAAATATTTCATAATACGATGAAAAACTACAATACTTGACACTGGCTAAATACACTATGTGTGGAGCCAAAATATAAGAAAAAAAAAATGATAATATCTGAAATATTCTCTTGAAATTATTGTTTTTGGCTCTATCCTAACAAGTGCGACTAAACTTCTTCATTTTCACCAAATCTTTGTTAATGGCACTGCCGTACTGAAACGAAGAAGTTGCCAAATTAAAATAAACTTCTGTTGCAAAGTTTTAATACAATGAAACTGGGCTCAATGACACTCAAGCCTTGTTATTGTTTGAACCTTTGGAATTTATAGCTGGAAAGTGTCGTAGCTCTTACACTCTTGTTTTGCTGTTTCTTTGTAAAACCCAGTCGATTTCTAGTATAAGTACATAGTAGTAGATTTCTAGTATAGTATTTCCTTTAAATTTTACCATTTCTCAGCTGTAGGTATATTCGTACAACGAACATACTCTAAGATTCATATCATGTAAGAATCTACACCCTCTTGTACTTTCTTAAATTTCACCTTTTTGTTAAAAAAAAAATCCTTCTTGGATCGTTTATTACTCAGTCAGTTCGTATAACATTTGATCTTACCGAAATATTCACATTATAACTTTTATTAATTCGGTGAAAACTTTAGCCTTGCTCTTTTTATTATTAACATCTAATATTTTTAATTATTAGTTAGTTATGCGTCCACCCCTATTTAATAAGTGACAGTCCTAAAAAGCTTTGCTAAACTGGCAACACTGAAGTTTGGCTTCAAATATCCGAATAAAGAATCGTTAGGTTGGAACAATGGCCTTAAAACCAAATGGTAGAATTTTACTTCCCAACATTCAGCTCTTGGATAATGGAGCTTAAGCCTCTTCGCAATTTTCTTCCACAAAATAGACCTCGACTTGATAAAACCTTCAATTTAAGCGTTTAAACAAAGGTTCCTTTGGGCTTTACGTAAAAGTCAAGTTTATTTATTTTATCGGTAAAGCTTCCTGGTAGATTTAAAAATTACTTTCAGGCAATGTGCTCCTCGGCCCCTGTTTCATAGTGGTTATAGTCACCTGTTTTAGCAATCATTTTTGTTTCAAAATCTCTTTTTGATATTCTGTTTTTTGAGGATTTTAAGACTAATAGGAAGAGGACTGGATAGGATGAAAAATAACAAACTAGATTTTGAGATATTTTTTTATGATTTTTTTAGTTTTAAATAATTATTACAAGACGCACCCTGCTGCTACTCCTGCGACTTTGGTACCCCTTTTTCTACAGGAACTCTTAATTTTCCGGGATAAAGAAAAAAAATTTGATACAAGTCGGTTGAGCCGCTTTGGTGTAAAAAAAAAGAGCTACACTAACACGGAAAGAATCGAACGTACAAGTTCACTTTTATATAATAAAGAAAAATTATAGGGTTGCTACATTGAGCATTAAAAACTGTGACGCTTCGGGGGTGAAGCGTATTTTTTTTCGTGCTCTGGGGACTACTATATAAAACTTAGCAAATTTATGTTTTGATGTAAAAATTATAATGAACACTTATTTATTTTTATTTAATTATTATTTTTTATATTTATAAAAACTCATCGTTCCAGTAGATGAACCAAAATAATAATATAATCATTTGGCTAGTGCAATTAATTGTTAATTAATCATTAAAGATGATTGCGATTTGTTACTGTGAACTATGAACTGAATTTATCTGACTAAAATGACTATATACTCTGAGCTCATGACCCGTTTAATAATAATAATAATAAATTTATTTGGGTTCACAAAAATAAGGAACCTTGCTAAATTATTTATCGGTGCTTGTGGTTTTATCCGCTCCGAAGCTATCAAAATCTCTGTAAAACGTACCCGACCTTGCGCTGCTACAAGTTTGGCTAGCTAATACAGCATTATATAATACGAGCTAATACTAAAGTTATATACGAAATAGGCTCTTTGTTTTGGATGAAGCTTCATTTAGAAACGTCAAAAGTTAATGGGGACCGGTCAACCGCATCTATTCAAGTAAGCTCGGTCGAGGCAACTTATTTAATCCGCGCTTCAGATGTTGAATGCTTAGTTTGCTACTATAAGTACAGTGGGGTCTACCAAAGTCTACCAGCAAATGTCGAAGGAAATTATTAAAAAACCTTAAACTGAAAAGCACATCCATCATCATTAGAATTTTTTCCCATGGTAGTTATGAACAGAACTCACTTATATTTACAAATATATTATAACTGTTTATTTGAAATATGACCATAATATATTTGTGGGGGTCAACCAGAAAAAACCTGTTGGGGCCTATGAGGGCGAAGACATGGGTGACAACGGGAGCTAACCATAAAGTTTCCGTGTGGTCCCGGTGCATGTGATGTCAGAATAGTATCCCATCTGTTCCCGCGGGTAACATATAAGCCAGGAAAGGGAATATCCAGTGAATGGGCAGCAGCATTCTCTTCGGTATAGCGTATTGATGGTATAGCTTTAATGGTACCCGTCTTGCTAACTACTAATTTCAGAAGGAGATATTCGGCTAGTTTCGGCTTTGTAGAGCATCGTCTCTGTCACACGCAGCATTAAGAAGCGTCACATACCTAATGTAGACAGAGATGACGTTCTATACAAAGCCGATGCTGATTATCTCCTTTTATAGTCCGATTTGTGCTATGTACTTATTACCGCCCGTATCTCTAAGTAGGAGTTTTGGCAGAAACGCAGAAAAGTTCACGTCATTGCATTGTATTAGTTTCAAAACTTGTGCTTCTTCCACTTAGATAAAGGAATAGTAAAGGATAAGAAACATGTCTCATTACTTGCGGCACTTTGGGAGCACAATATGGCGCCGATTGCATACAAACCTCAACTTGATTATACGAAAACAACGAGGTCTTATATAACCTTTGATGCTCGGCTCGAGATACCTATATCCACAACATGGCGGTTGTGCCGCGAGGCGACCTTTCTATAGATACCTTTGTGATGCATCCTTACTATTCCCTTATTTAAATTTACCAGTGTTAAAAGTTGGTGGCGTTTACGCATTAAGTACTGAATTATGAGCATGAATGTGGGTATATACCTAAATGAAATAATGTGGTGAAACGTGGTTTTTCGTGTTACTTCCAAAATTCCATAGAAGCTTCTATTAAAGTGGCCACCACTTTACTAGGGCATGACTTAGACTGAACTATGACTACCCAGACTGTGACTAAGACTTGACTTTACGTGAAATATTCACAGCACGATGTAAAATTACAATACTTGACACTGGCTAAATACGCTATGTGTGGAGCTAAAATATATGAAAAAAACTCTAAGTAGAACTAAATAGCTGAACTGTGGATCGCAGTATGTGACATTGGTAGTCCCCTGAACTAGGCTTCGGATTGGTATGGCCACAAATAGACGGTGAACCACAACCGTTGCACTATCTGTAGCGAAACCACAGAGATGAGAGATTACAGCGGAATGTGGGACTAGCATTAGTACGGGAACTTATAACTTTTTAACCCCTTTTTTTGAACGGGTTTATGCTGTTTGTTTCTATTGACCTTTACAGCGTCATCGAGTGGGAGCGGGGGCGTATAACTTTTTAGCCACCAATCAAATGACCCTATGTTTGGTCAGGTGTTAAGTATAAGTTTAAAGTGTGCATCTGTGCGTCAGTGTATAATATGTCTATGGCCTACTAGCTGTGCCCCGTGGTTTCACCCGCGGTTAAAAAGTAACCTACATAGGGTTAATCCAGCACATAAGCTATGTATATTCCTAATTTCATCCAAATGTGTGTAATGTTTGTCCTTCACGCTCAAACGCCTGTCACGCTCAAACGCCTGTCCAGGCGTTTGAGCGTGGAGGAGTAACAAACATACACACAAACATACATACACACATACAAGCTTTCGCCATTCTAATATTAGTGTAAAGTGTGATGGCATCGTAGATCCCAAAAGATGAGCCGATTTTGATTTCTCTTTTGTTCGAAAGGTGACTCTATCGATTGTTCTTATACACTTCTTCGATGTTGGTGGATGATTCAAGAACATCACTTCCGTCATTTGTCGATGAAAACCTCTTTTTAAGTTAAGAAGAGAATGTATTGAACTTTTTAAATTCTGAAATAATTAAAGTTGACTAACATGTTGTGAACCTTACATGGACATCAATAATTCAATCTGTAAAGCTCCCGCCCCTATCCCTTATGCCTTATGCCCTTTCACGTGCGCTAATGTAGTATTTTCCTATAAAAGAAAGAAATATTTTTTTTGTATGTAATACACGTAACAAAACCAATTAGACACACAGAAAATGATTCTTTTAAAACATTGAAGTACATGGATTGTATTGTTACGTCTCTGAAGAATAACCAAGCAATAACATCAAAGGTTTTCGTGTCTTATTATTAAAGTTATGAGAACTCTTATATCACCTATCTTCTCGTATCGCAGAATCAGAATAGATAAAAGCCTTAAAATATTAAGTCAAAGGTCAACCAAGAGTCAAAGGTCAGCTGAGCCAAAACTCGTGGAAACTCAGTTTAAATATAAACCGTCTGCCATTTATGAATCCCGATAAAACATCAATGAAACAAACAAACTCAAGCAAATTAAAAGCTAATCAATACCCATTTGAAAGAAGGATCAAAATGGTTTATTTTTACACATAATCTAGAATATTGGCTGTTTAGTTTGACGATTGTTTTGTTGATTGTTCCAGTTGTTATTTACCGAAAGGTCGGGAGTAAAATAAAACTTTATTTATGTAGCGTTGGATAGTAACTATAGGTATACAAACCTTTTTTTTAATCTTTATTTAATTTAGGGACTTTTATCCATTAGGGTATGTCAGTCCCATCATAACCTAAGCCTATGTACCCGTACTACTTAATTATAATTATCTAAAAAAGTGGTTCATTGCTGCTTAAACATTACGTATATCAACTTCGCAGCTTCCGATGCTGGTTCTGATAAGATATGAATGAAAACGCCCATATCATATTGGTTCAAATTGAGTTTAAGCATCATCACAAATCATCATAAAAAACCAATATGAAACTTTGGCACTGCTATTACTTACTCAAATTATTAAATACTTATATCTGAAGGAAGAGAATATAAAAACTCTTTACTGCATATACCAATATAAAAAAAATTAAACATTAGGATACTATAATAGGTAGCGCAATGGGCGGCCTTATCGGCAAAAGTGGTATCTTCCTTCCTTGGAAGGAAAATTACGACTTATTAATAAGAATACAGAGAAAATTAAAGAATAACTTAGTAGTCCTAAAAAGGCTCCAAAGCAAAGCTTGAAAACATAAGGCTGGATTACAATTTGAATCCGACAAGAGGAAAGGAGGCGGAATGTGTCACATTCGTAGAATTCACCGCGTCTCGCCTTCATTTCGAATGAAGGAAACATGTGCGTAGGTTGTGCTCCAGGATTATAAGATCGAGGTTGTGAAAACCTTTATAATCGCATGAAGTTCAAGTTAGAACCACCTGGGTTTTCTTGTATTTTTATGAGAATGAATAACGTGACGAGCTAGTCGTTCACCTAATGTTAAGAGACACGGCCGCCCATAACAGTTGCAGTGTCACTCGACTAGATTTCGCAACACAGTATTTTCTACCGCTTTGGTTAATAGAAATGCTAAGAAGAGGTTCCTGACCTTAATACTGCGTTACAATCTCAAAAGTCAGTATCTCCAAAAGCTCATTTGAAAGATAGACATCACGCATAACTCGCTATATGCGTTTTTGTTGAAACTGCTGAGCACTTTTAGTACCGTATATAAAAGTGACCTAGAAATTACTTTGTAATTAAATATTATCAACAATATTAATTGCATAAACGGTACCTACATAAGTTAACGAAATATTTATAAAACATAATTAAAACATTAGATATCTACAAATATTTAGCGTAACGTCTACGGTACAAGCTCATACTAGTAAAATTGCCACCATTACATAGATACCACAGTATCTATGTAACCTAATTAGTGTTACTTATATTTTTGGTGTGTACCTACCTGACGAAATATTCCGCAGATAAAGTAAATTCTAGAAGCTAATGAGAACTTATTTCTTTACTTATTCTGGAACTGCAAAATGTTACAGACCTCTTGATATTATACAAAAGAAAACACTACCTAAACATAAAAAGTACTATAAATATTTGCGGAAACAAAAAATATTTATTACTTAGGCTATATTTTAATAACGCAATTAGCTTCAATGTAGAAATTTAATAATTATTAGTTTACCCAATTAATTATTATATAATCTTAATTAGCCAAAGTAAACACCACTCTGGTACCTACCCATATTCGTGTTAGTGAGGAGATTAATTAATGTTTCTTAAGACAAAGGGAAATGATGAAGGAAGTTACTAGCAATAAACGATATTATGATTTTTTTATACTAGAAGCCGTACGCGGTTTCATCCGCGGTTCTTCATACAATCTTTAATTTCTATAATGAACTCCTTCATCATCATCCTGAAGACTGCTGAACACAGGCCTCCCCCATGGGGCGCCACTTTGCTGCTTGCCTCCTGCATCCATCGGCTCCCCGCAGTTTAGACAGGTCGTCCGTCCACCTTAGTGGGTAGTGGGGGACTAGTCTAATGAACCTCTTACGGGTTAATTATTCAAAAACCCTTTCTTAGTACACCGTATACATATACGCTGTAAATGGAAGACACCCCCAAACATACATTTTCTCGTGCATCCAGCGGTTCGGGATGTAGGTGCGTTGTCTGTCAGTCAGTCAGTCAGTCAGCACAAAGCCTTTCATTACACTTTTTAAACTTTCGTGACTCGAACTCATATTATAAAGCCAGTTATAAAGTATTAGTTGGAGACAGCGCCCCGCCTGCACGATGATGACACTTTCCACTCCAGTCCCCTCGTGACCACGGCCGATGTAACGTAGTCAAAACGTCGAGGTTAGTCAAAAATTGTTTTTTGATAAAACCTATTTAGATAGATAGATAGATCGATTTTAGGTCCAAAAGCTGTTCTAGTTTATTTATTGCTATAAATGTAATAAGCATTTTAGATATGGGTTTCCGCTGTTAACCGCTGTTGAATGGACGACTGAATGGTTGAATGACAAAAAGGGGAAAAGGGAAGAAGAAATAACGAAGAGAAGGAGAAGGAAGATATGGGGAAAAGTGTAGAGAAAGGGTAAATAGCGTAGGATGGTGGAGAGTGGCAGGAGGTGGGATTAAAGCGTAAACGGGTCAGATAGCTATAAATGCCAAAAATCTAATTATAATAGACTTATTACGTATCACATTATTTGAACTTCCTATATAACGTACAATTTTTAGGTTGCTATTTGGCAGTTCTGGCAAAACGTCACTTCAACACGTTGCCAGCCGTATAATTTATTACTTATCGATACCTCACTTTCCCAGCGCGTGTTTTGTTTCTGTAATATTAAAATTTCAAAGCTGTTGAAAATATGCACTGTAATGGAGAAAAGTGAAACACACTTGAAACTTTTATAGACTTATTTAGCGCACTCAATTATGCAAGCATTATTGACAGCACGAATGTTATGTTATGTTTTTTACCTAGAAAATACAACTGGGAAACAATTCATGGAGAAAATCATTCAGTCATCAAACGTTTATTTTCATAAATTACTACATTAAATGCGTAAATAACCAGAAAATGGAATGGAACACCTTACCAGCGTCGTTGTTTCCTGACAAATATAATCTGGGAGTTTTTAAGGCTAGAGTGAACCGGTATCTTCTAGGCAAGCACGCTCCATCGTCAACCACGTCGTCACTTACCATCAGGTGAGACCGTGGTAAACTGTTAGCCTATCGCTGATAAAAAAAACATTGGATGATGCATAAGTGTCTACAACCAAAAACATTAATAAAACAAAATACATAGATATGTAAATACTTAAAGCGTACATAGATAGAGATGAGATGATCCCCAAATTGTTTATCTAGAGTTCATGCTATATTCCGTTAGTTGAGGGAGCTACCCACGTCACCTTACAATTATTAATCTACGCAAGTCTCGGCCCTTCTATGCGAAACTACGCTCAAATCCGGATTATGCCCGAAACTATATTTTAATAAACTTCAATTGCACCCAAAAGTTATGTTAAATTGAAACCCGGCTTTGTGCGTCGACGTCGAAAACCGCTTAGCCCTACTTGGGTTCACTACACAAAATCTACAGTAAGGAATCTTACTAGTTTACAAGAAATTCCTACAGAATATTATAGAAAAGTTATTAAATATTATGACTTCCAATTTTTTGGTTTATTTGTGTTGGTACATGTTACAATTGTTTGTGGTTCACATTTACAAAAGAGAAAATTACCTTAAGTCCTAGTAATGCCCAAAAAATGGGCTAGGAAATACTAAGTAAAACTGAAATATCTAGTAAAATTAGAGTCCTTTTAGTTTCCAGACTATGCTGAAGTAAAAGATGCAAGATGGTTTTGACGCATAATGGCCAGTTCTTTTCCTACTTGGCAGTGGTAAATTTGATTAACGGACTGTTGATTTACACAAATGTACTGGAACTTAATATAATTTAATTTAATATAGGTTCAACTATAAGCACTAACATATATTTAGTAGGAGGTTTTACTTAAAAGCCAATTTTCAGTCAAAACAGACCATGGTAAGTCATCACTTTGCCACTTTATAACAACAGCTATTCATCAAAAAATAACCGTTACTTTTGAAAATCTACACGCTCCATGCTATGCTTGACGTACGCTACGTGACCTTTTCTCTGTGTGCGTAAGTAATGTGAGCCAAGTGTGTATTTTCTTCCTTACTGCCATTATTTTTATATTGTAGCCTAGACAGGGAAACTTTATACAAATTGTAGCTAATGATTAAGCTGATCGTATCACTAGAGGGTGATTTATCACAATATATCCGACCAGACGCACCACTCAGTGACTTGGCAGAATAGCTATGAATATTGGAACTACTAAGTACTATACGCCCTCCCATTAATGATTTTGATATGGGCGACCGTATAGACTGTTATTATAACATATGGGAAGTTTGATGTTAACAAAGCTAGTTTAATTATGTGTTTAGCTATTGGAGTAATTATCTGTAACAATGACTTTTATAGTGCCTTTGGATGAAACTTCAAAAAAATTTAAGGTTGATTTTGTCAGTCGAGTGCAAACACCAAAATCTAAAAATCCACTATAATCATAATGAGGTACATACGTAGAGTTAGAAACGGTCTATGTAAGACCATTACTAATTCTTGTATCGTTGAATTATAACTAAAATAAGCTTCGGAATTAACGATTCTTACCTACTGAACAAAAATTTGATTCTAAAGACCCAATAATCCAATTGAGGCACGAAGTAGGAATAAACTCCCTAATCGATCGATAGGTACATAATTATTTACTCCACTTCAACTAGGCTACGGAAAATGTTTTCAGAATTACCTATATGGTATCCAAATAAAAAAATACGGCTATGCAAAGTAAATTACACGTATAAAGTTTATTGCGACTGCCTAGCTTATAAACCCGAGGTAACGTGCCAGCGGGCAGGCTTTTAAGAAAAGTAGTAAATTCGCGAACTGACGGTGCCAGGCAGGGAAGTCACGGAACGGGTTGCGCCAGGGGTGTAGCCAGGGTTATTGAAGACAGGGTCAGAATAGAATAGAAGAATACTTCATAGGGCATCAAAATACCCACAAAAGGTGTAACTTAATTACGTTACGATACAAAACGTTGACGATGAGGTAGTACCAATGGGCATTCTTATCGCTTCCAGACAACTTTTAAATGGACAGACAAATCGATAGAGAATGGTGGTGGTGTACCTGCAGTACATTACTAACTAGCACTAGAGATGGTACTACGTACTATCTATACGATTAGTGTATTTAGTGTTTGTTTAAGATACATACAATAATTTATTTTCTATTAAGTAAAAATTTTAATGAATATTTTTGAAAGTTATGTCAAACCTTAGCCTTTCCTCTTCGATTAAATTTTCTAAAAAGTTTATTTGCATATTTTTTTTTAATACATATAATACATTTGGGAATATATATTAGGATATGATATTTAGGGTACTTTCTACACATGAACATCAAAGTTTACAAATTCATACGAATTTGTAAACTTTGATTTGAGCCCCAGATTTTTTTCCAAATACGTCCGCAGGTTGCGGATATTTTTCCATCACATGTCCCCAATATAACGTAACGTAACGTAAGTAACGTAAGTTCATGTTCAAGGTATATTTTGTGTAGGTACCTATACTACGACAGTGTAATTTGAATTTGGTTCGTGAATACCTAAGTAATTTTATTTTCCTTCTGTCCGTAAGCTTGAATGAAATAGGGCTAGCCGAAGTTTATTTCTTTATAATGCTGAGAACAAAATATATATATTATAATTAATATAATTTACTATTAAGTGAATAGTGTGTGTTGCCAGTGATGACTTATGGCACTGAGACGTGGTATCGTACTGCTGGCCTTATGAGTAATCTCAAAGTCGCGCAGCGAGCTATGGAGAGAGCTATGCTCGGAATTTCCTTTACAAGATAAGATCCGAAATGAGGAGATCTGCAAGAGAACTTGAGTCAACGATAGGTATAGCTCTTAGAATTAGCAAGTTGAAGTGGGGGAAGAAAGGTTCTCGAGTGGCGACTATGAACCGGAAGACGCAGCGTAGGCCGGCCGGCACTAGGTGGACCGACGACCTGGTCAGAACCGCGGGGAGCCGATAGATGCAGGAGGCCAGTAGCCGCTCAAAGTGGCACTCTAAGGGGTAGGCCTATGTTCAGCAGTGGACGTCTTCAGGATGATGATGATGATGATGATGAATTTTCCTTTGTTTATAAGTGACGGAGTACTGAGGTAACAAATATTGATTGAAAAAATCGAATTGAAAACCTTCTCCATATTTTTTTATAGTTACAACAAGCGTGATACTCATTTCCTTCCCGTAATATATTATTGAAAGGTACATATTCATCTCACCAGTAATCGATCAATCCGAACGGCTCGTAGTTAATAGAATCCCTTCCAATAACGCACTCCGCGCCCGTGAGATTGCTGATACCATTCAATGTGCGTGTAGCAATTATAAGATTAGATTAATGAGTTATTGAGATCAAATGGTGATTTTGAAGCTTACAAGATTACATTAAAATTAGTTTATGTTGTTACCACTATTAGTGAGGAAACGTATGAAGGAGGAAAACGTGATTAGTCTATAAAGTAACTGATGAGACGGTTAACATCAAGAGAATGAGTAGCTTGTCCCATCATTTGTTTTATAATAAATTTTATTTTTAATACTTAATGATTTTGTTATGTAGGTACCGACCTCTCCGATCTCCAATAATTCTTTCCATCCAAAGGTTGACTGGAAGAGATCGCCTTTTTTTAGCTAAGCTGTAATCAATCAACGATTGATTACAAATTTGTAGCAAAAGTCTGGTTTGACATGAAATGTGCATGTGTAGGAAAAGCCCCCCCCCCCCCCCTCTCTTGTCCATACAAAAAGTGCCAACGCTTTTCCACCTCCGAATGTTCTCCGATTTTGATGATTTTTGATAAGTGGTCTACCCATTAAAAAACTATGCTCGCACGTCTTCATTTTTTAAGTTTTACAATATCTTCGTATTTATAGCCCAGTCATAGAGAAAATAACCGCAGCTGCAGTAATGTACCATTTAACTTCATTTGTTTTATTTGGTTTGTTCTGTGCGTCACTTGGGCACTTGGGCAGTCTGAGAACGAAAATATTCTAGGTATGTGGTTGTAAGTACCTGTAGTGCTACTATGATTTATTCTGTGGTTGTATCAAAGGAGAATGTAACGCTCCGTTAAGTTGTATCTTCCAGAATTTTACCAAAATGAAATTATTATAACTATCGTTTATTCCCTTGACAATATACTAGAAAAAGTTAGGAAATAATACAAACTCCAGTAAGTATAACAATGTGAACGGGTCCCCAACGCCGGGTGGATGTCTCTTGACTTCGTTTCGTATCGAATAACCTAATAATACGTAAATGGTGAATGCGAAAATCGCAATTTGAGCAGGAAATTCGTGATAGGGACGTGGGTTGGTAGAAATGGAAAAATAAAAGAATTTTTGTCTCTAAAAAAATATCACCCCCAACGTGTGAGCTCTGTGCCCACAACAATTTCTTTCTTTTGTTTTGGTTTCATGCGATTAGCGTATTTAGCCAGTTTAGTTAATAAATGTCAAAGTAAAGTTTAAGTCATATATGTCACGTCCAAGTTTAATCTAACCCAATAATTGTTTTTTCTCTAATGTGATTTAACTAAACCAGTTAAAAATCTTTTTGGGTATAATTTTCCTGATCCAAATTACAAATATAATTAATAATTTATCATTAAAATACCAGTAACTCTACACAACAATATACTGCAGGTCATTCCAAAGGATTATAAAAATTAATTGATTTTCCAAAGGCATAACAGTCAATGATCGACCCCGTAAAATGAGCTGCAGTCTCTATAAAACTTCCAATGCCTTGCGAAGGCTATAAAAGTAATAATAATTGTGAAAGAGTTAAGCAAATTAAAACTACAATAATTTGTGAAAGTTTGAAATTATTACAAAGCTGCAATAATATTATTTGAGTTTCTACCCAGCCGCTACCATTTGACATTAGGCTTAACGTTTATAATAACCAGCCAAGTGCGAGTCGAACTCACGCACGAAGGGTTCCGTAACATTATCTATAATAACGAGCAAAAAATAACGTTTGTTGTATGAGAGCCCCCTTCAATATTGATTTTATTCTATTTTTTAGTATTTGTTGTTATAGAGGCAACAGAAATACATCATTTGTGAAAATTT
The DNA here is from genome assembly GCA_910589525.2 of Ennomos quercinarius. Lineage (NCBI taxonomy): Eukaryota > Metazoa > Arthropoda > Insecta > Lepidoptera > Geometridae > Ennomos > Ennomos quercinarius. The sequence continues at coordinate 5,389,558 of OU342493.1, forward strand.
CAACTGTCTAACTATCACGGTTCATGGGATACAGCCTGGTGACAGACGGACAGACTGACAGACAGATAGAGAGACGGACGGACAGCGGAGCCTTAGTAATAGGGTCCGTTTTACCGTTTGGATACGGAACCCTAAAAACACAAAATATAATTCATATTACTCATAAAGTTAGGCCTGAAAGCGTTTAGGTAACCCAAACTCATCTCGGGACACATCAGGATAATGGTTCACGTGGTGATTAAACAAATTATCCAGTATTGTGCCTGTCAGTTAAACGATAGGTATTCGTTTAAATGTGCTTTTATTCGTGCAGATTTTTACGTAACTGGGTCTGGGCTGGACATATTTATCGATCGGAAGAGTTATGTTTGCGGGATATCAAAACCAAGAGTGTATTAAGATTTGTGTACAAAATGAGATGTATGTAAACGAATGACGTAACGAGCTAGTTGTTCGCCTGATGTTAAGCGTCACGGCCGCCCATAGCAGATTGCAGTAGCACTCGGAACTCTAAATTAAAGTTTCGCGTAACACCACGCACTGCGCACGTCATCCTGACACATCACACAGCCTAAAAAAGATTTCTCGACTGTGAGATCAGTTCGTTAAGTCTCATTTGCCCAGTAATTTCACTAGCTACAGTGCTCTTCAAACCGGAACACAGTAGTGCTTGCACACTACTGCTTAGTGGCAGAATAACTGGCAAAGCGGTTGTACCGACCTAGACGAACTTTGCAGAAAAGTCCTACCACCTAGTGAAAGTCTTTTCAATCACTTCTGGCTGATGATGAAATATAATCGTTTCTAAAGTGGCGTTTTATAGGGAAGGCCTATGTTTAGCAGTGGTGCTGAACATAGGCCTCCCCCATAAAATGCCACTTTGGATACTTATCATAGGTTGTAACGAGCTGTATCCAGTCTTCTCTTTTTTTTTAATTTTAGTTAAGTAACACTGACAGCTGTTACTGACTGACACATTGACAGGTGTCAGAAGGTTATTTTTTTTTTGAGTGCCTAGTCTATTCAGCTATGGTACTAGTGTTGCGACACGCGTCGCGTCGCGTCGCCTCGCGCCTCACTGAGAGTGGGCTTAGTTTTTTTTTGATCTGTGTCTCGGATTGCTTTTCACTTTGGTGTTCCATCATCGATTAGTCGGCGGATTTTCTTTTATCTGTGTTTCAGGTGCCTGCGTCAACCCTTTTTTAGTCTGTGCATCGCGTGGCACATTCTTTGGTTTTTGTGGTTATCTGTGCCTCCGGTTCTTTTAGGCCGGCCATACACGTTCAATTTTATTGAGCATAAGAAATTGACGAGTCAACTTCCGTCAATGTTTTCTCCACACAGAGAACCGAAAAACATTGCGCAATACTAACCCCACTCGTTCAATATTACTGATCAATCGCAAAGATTGATCAAGAAAATGGATCGTGTATGGGCCGCCTTAGTTTTCTTTTGTGTATGACCATATAATAATATTCCAAAAGTTTAGTTTTCATTAATTTCCTTTCTTTTCTCGCTAATTTAGATTCTGGATTCCTCTTTAGAGCTAATATCGGACATGATTCCTTTGGTCGAGTCGATAACTGCACATCTCTAGTTGTTTGACGATTTTCTGTGTATTCTGTGGTCGGTAGCGCGACATTGCATACTCTTTGGTAGACGTCGGTGTTGACATGCCGCGTTTGGCCCCTAAGGTCAAGGGGAAAATCCCATATTTATGTGGTGTTATTGTTGGCAAAAGTGTTATTCCTCGTCTTCTACGTTGTGCCATGTTCGTGCAGGCGATCGGCCTACAGGAAACCTGGGATCTTGCGGAAGTTTGTGGACGAACGAAGGCTGTAGGCCTACGTTCCAACTCGATCTATCCCGTAATGACGCTGGCTGGAACGGAAGAGGGAAACCATTTCCCATCCTTCTCGGAACCTGCCCTGGGCTGTGGAGTGCCCTGAGATCCCGAGGAATAGATGCCACAATTACCCCGGTCGATCGCGTTGCAGTCCTGGGGAGAGCCCGTTTTTGCCTCCTGGCACCACTGAAATCGCAACTATAAAACAGGATGCTGGAGGTTGGCATAGTCCTTTCTCTTACGACCGTCGTCTGTTTTCTTAAAAGCGGAGTTCCGCCGCATATCAGCCGCCTCCAGCTAAAGCAGCTTTGGTTGACGACCATTTGCCGACCGCATGGTCGATGCCTCGTGGTCACCGACGCTCATCCGTTTGTCGGCGTTTGCCTGGTGTTCCACGGTTGATGCTTTTAACACCCTGAAAAGGTATTTATGTAGTGTTTTTGCTATTTTCTTGAGAGGTTAGGGAAGATAAACTTGTGTAGGACATGCTTGTGTGTGCGAGCATGCTTTGGCCCTGTTGGTAGGTGCGGGCCACCTTCTTTAACCTTGTTTCTGTAGCCCATGTGCCTGGAAGACACCTGGCCACATGGTGAATTTGATGGTGGATTAAAACATTGTGCTAAATTCTGCTTCCCTAGGTATTGTTTGAGCATTGTGCATCTTTAACTAATGTTTTCTGTGCGCTGCGATAGATTTTAGTGCCTTTTTATCCCATATTTTAGGAATTTTATGCGACTGAACCCATGTTTTATTTATGTACCCCTTTTGGCCTTAAAACGCTTCCGCTGAAGCCCATACCATCTCCAAAAGCGATATTTTGTTTTCCGGGCCCCCCATCCATATTTTTTTTTTGGCTAGGCCACCTTAATCTGTTTGCATCCGCGTGTAGGATGGGGTTAGCCAACATTCATTAATATTTTAATTTTTATCTTTGTGTAAGGTCCCTCTGACCACCCGTATTTTGTATTTTTTTTTAATGCGGTTCGTTTCCGCATTTCAGGGTTTGATTGTTGGGGTGGAAGATTTTTTTTTGCCGGGGACATCCCCGTTGATTTTGCGCCGAGGCCAAGCCCGGACGTCGTTTGTGGGGTTGGACTCGCCCGTCCGTCCCCGGAACGGCTCAGCGCAGCGTTTGAGCCCGTTCCCCTGCGAGCATCGTGCCATCGTGGCACGACGCCCTGTGTTCTCCCACCGGCTTCGAGGAACACCAAGTAACTCGTATTATTTTTCCCAACCCTTCTGGTTGGGTGGCGCCCATATTTCTTTTCTTTTCATATAAAATCCGTTAGAGAAATCCGTACTATTGAATCTCACTGATCCACACCTGAGATTACGACTGAGCTGGTCCTTAGGCAACGGTGACGTTGGTGTATTATGGAGCCTAGGTAGATAGGGTACCTATATTTAACACCTAGAATTAAGGAGCACTTCGATGTATTAGAAAATAAAATTTACCAACTAGCATCCAACAGTGAGTACTTTATTTATTCCTCCTCACCCCCCTAGGCCTAGATTAACCACGAGACAATTTGGCACCGCAACGTAGGGCTTCGAAAAGTGAGATCATTATTTCCCCGGCTAGCGAGGAAGTAAAGTGCGGATTTCTTAGGATTTTATTTATTGTTTTTGAGAAATATTTCCCTTTTTACAAACCATTTTCGGTTTGCTTTATTAATTTTCCTTGCCTTATTTTTTTTTTGCAACCTTTAAATTCATTTTTTTAACTTCTGGAAATATTTCTCAAACTTTGTAACTTTATCTGTGATATTTGTGTTTTACAGAGATATTTCTTTGTGCTTTTTTTACAATTATTGACTTTGGACTTTTTATTGAAGTTTTTTTAACAAGGTCAACAAGGAAATATCTTTGCTTTGTGTTTATTGACTGTGTTGGTATTTTTATTTTTACTGAATTGAATTGAATTTTTTATTGTGCGCAGATATGATTTTTTAATTGTAACTTTTATTGTGTGCGGATATGATTCTTATGCCACATATTTATATTATTCTCTTGCCACAACGTTAATTAATTATTGTAAAAGGTCCAGCTTTGCATAATTATTTAGGGTTTTTTTTAACCAACACGGATTTTTTATATGGAATAGGTAACCCATTTCATACTTTGATTCTTTTACTGACAACATAGGTAGGAACGCGTATCATACCTACTTTGATTTTTTTTTAAATTCTGACCATTTATTATGGAACCAACGGCTTCATACTTTGATTTTCTTTTTACTGTCAACCGTAGATTTGTCCTTCTTAGCAGGATCCACTACTAACTTTTGTTTACAGGGAGTAGTGATTTGTCCTGTTACCTTCTGGAGACGTCATGTTCTACGTTGCCAGTATTTTATTTTGACTTGCATTTGTTTATGTAGATCCGTCTGCCCTAGCAGAGGACTCCCTGTTACCGTTTGTTGCAGGTATCAGTGAGGTTTTCTTTTGTTACTCGGAGACATCATGGTCTGCATAACCACTTTTTATAGCTGTCACCGGAGCATGGACTTCGTTGCCAGTTATTTTTTTGTTTTGCTTTTGCCCATGTAGGTTTGTCTGCCCTTTCAGGAACTTCTGTTGCTGGTTGTCGCAGGCATCAGGAGTTTTTTTTCTTTGATACTCGGAGACGCCATGGCCTGCATGGGAACCCTTTTGTTGCTGTCACTCGGGGATCTGTCTGCCCTTGCAGGAGCTGTTTCCGGTTGTCGCTGGGATCAGTCTTTTTTTGTTACTCGGAGACGTCACGGTCTTTCCGCGTGGGAGCAAAGGCTGCGTAAATATTCTTTTACAAAGTCACTTCATTTGGAATTCCACGGAGGAAAATTTTATTTTCTCTTTGGAAACTTAATTTTGTCTATCTCTCTGGTCAAGAGGGATAGGCCTTGGATTTTCTGGTGTTGTTAGGAGGTGAGTTCACTAGGGACCAGGTGAATTTAGTTTCAGGTCGCTGAGGACCTTGGAACTTGTCCTAAAACGTCCTAACAAGTGCCGCCGTACTGAAGTTCTGCGGAGGTGATTTTTTCTTGTTTTGTAAACTTGATTTTGTTTATCTCTTTGGTCAGGAGAGATAAACCTTTGGTTTTTTATGTTGTCAGAAGAGTTTAGTTCACCCTCTGTCTGGTGAATTTTGTTGCAGGTCGCTGAGGGCTCTGGAACAGGTCCAAAAATGCGCCGCCAGCAGGTGTTTTGGTGGTCATCGAAGTCTTTGTGGGTTCGATTTTTCTTTTTTAGAGTAGTTTCCAGCAGCGAGCAGGAGTTAATGCTTCAGTGATGAAGACCACGTCCTTTTACACCATTTTTTCGTTTTTAACCGACTTTCAAAAAAAAGTGAGGTTCAATGTTAAACTTTTAAATTAGGTACTGTTGGTGATTTTGCTGATGCGGAAGTAGTAGGTGGGCTCATAGCTGCCTACCTAGAAAAGATTAGGGGAACCTGAGAAGATCTGGATGGCGTTTTTTTGTTTTGTCCTTGTGTTGTTTTTTTGTTTTACACAGGTCCACCTTTATTTTTTTTGAAAGGAGGTGTTAGGTTAGTTTTAGTTGGAGGAGGCGCTAGGTTGGATCGGGACTCCACCTGTCGACATCAAGGCTGCGCATCTGCCGCAGGCCGGGCGTATCCGTGTCAACCCTGGTCACTGGGGGTTGGCGACGCCAAGGTATATTCTTTTCTTCCATTTTCTTCTTCTAACTCTTCGCTGTAATCTGTGTCTATCCCTGTTATCATATTGCTAGGGTGTTGTTGGTTTTATTTGGTATTTTGTTTTGATGTTTTGACCAGGGGCTTGTTTCGGTTTGAATGTCCGGGTGGAACAAGGCTTTTTTCAATTTTTTTTTGTTTAACAATGACGGCGTCATCATAAAAGTGTTTGTGGGTGGGAGAATTATGTTATTGCTGAAGCATTGATATGGTGGCTACCAAGTAGAGTAGCTTAACCCTGTGTTCCACTTTATTCAACCGAAACAATTTCTTGGGACACCTCATCCATTAGCTCCACAGCGCACTCTGCAATACCTTTTCTTCTTGTTTACAGATAACGTTTGTTCTTTTTGATAAAACTTGTATCCTTGGTTTTTTTTTGCCATTTTGCACACCTTATTAGAAAGTATTATTCTTAAAAAAAAACTTAACTAAAATTTCAATTTTTGTTAAAAAAAAAAAAAAAGAAAAACTTAGTTTTTTGTAAGGTCTATGTTGATTTTTTTCTTATTACTAACCCAGTCTTACTCTCCCAGGTTCATACATTAAACTATAACACCCTTAGGTTCCGCTTCGCTCCTTTCCTACTAAAAGCTAAATGTCCGCTTTAGCATAACCCACTAATGCTCCCTGTTAGGTTAATTATAACGTTCCCCAAAAGAATAGGTATTCCTTGTAGGCTCCCTTCCAACCCAACTTGCCTCCCTTCCTACTAAAACGCTAATAGTTTGCTTGATCCCCTAACCGTACTAACACCCTGTAGAAAATTCCATACTAACCCCACTAACTTTCCCAAAAATTCCCTCACGACCAACAGACAGACAAAATTTTAATGTATTCTCGATTGATTCCAGATAATTGTTTCCTCAGACCTTACAAAAATTGATTTATTTAATTTGTTATTTTGCTTGGTCAAAATTGTGGCCCACTCCCTGTTATTTTAATTTTAGTATGGAGTGAGCGACATGACAACCCTTTTTCCTAAATATTGAGTAAGCCGTTATCTGTAAACCCTTCCCTTTCTCGTGACATTTTTTTTTGTTTGTTAATTGATTTTTGCAGTTTTGCCGCTCCGGTATTTAATTAAGTACTTGGTTGGTACCCCTAAAGGTTTGTTTTCTTGGTACTTCAGTTTAATAAAACTTTGTTTTCAAAAATGAAGTTATAAGATTTTTTTTTTGCGCCACAGAGGTGAGTCTAATCAATAATTGTTGTTAGCGCCACCTATGAGGGCATGTTGGCAACAAGATGTCGTGTGAGTTGTTGCGATAAGGAGCAGACTGGTGTGCCAGTCCGACTCCATGCGTAGTCGTTAGATGGCGCTTTTATATCGGCTAATTTGTCGTGAGCCGCTAGATGGCGGTAATTACACCAATAGATCGATGCCTTATTTATTATAAAGAATATTAAGTCATTGACCGTCGGTATTGAGTTTAGTGATAGGTCGTTGACCTGTTATCACATATAATATAATGTCATATTATATTAGTATAATATCATGTTGTGTAAGTTTTTCTGAGCATGAAAATTATACATTGGTGTTTGGAAGAATATTTTGGGGTTTGGTCCTGAACGGGACTCGAACCAGTAACTGATGTTGGTCCGGTGTTCCTAGGAACCGTACCAGATTAATTTGTTGATTTGTTTTGTTCCGTGCATAGGAACAAAAGAAAATACTTTTGTTGATTTTGTTGTTGGTCAGGTGATTTTTTTTTTGTTTTGTTCGGGACACCGAGTTTTTCCTGGATATAGGTATAGAGATTCGGAAGCAGACTTGTAGAGTCAGTTTTTTTTGACGACTGCTGTTTTTGGTAGAGCTATTTTCTCTGCTTATGGAAGATAGAGATATTTTGGTAGAGCTATTTTCTCTGCTTATGGAAGATAGAGTTTTTTGTAGAGTTGTGTAGAAGGTATAATTATTTTATTATTAGGTGCAGGTTTTTGTGAATTATAAATACAGGGTGTACCAACCACGTTCTCTAACAAGCGGGACTTAGTTTTTTTAACTTTTTAAGGTAACAACCGAACGGGACTTAGTGTTTTCAATTTATTTTAGTTGAGTTTGTCAGTTAAGCCGGACTTACATTTTTTTTTGAGTTGTCTGTAAGTCTGACTTACAATTTTTTTTTGTTTTGTTGAGTCAAGGAGATTTATTTTGTTCGTTCCCCTTTAGTTATCAGATGTGACTGAGGACTTTTTTTTTGCTTTGGATGCTAGTAGAGTTAGGTATTTTTTTTCATTTGTTTCATTTTCAGGATGGATTGACCACCTCATAACGTCATTGTTTAGAGAGGGGTGATCAGAGCAGCGGTGAGGGCACCGTTTTGCTCAACCTGTTCGCTCTTATCCAGTTTTCGCTCTGAAGAGGGGGGGAGTGTAACGAGCTGTATCCAGTCTTCTCTTTTTTTTTAATTTTAGTTAAGTAACACTGACAGCTGTTACTGACTGACACATTGACAGGTGTCAGAAGGTTATTTTTTTTTTGAGTGCCTAGTCTATTCAGCTATGGTACTAGTGTTGCGACACGCGTCGCGTCGCGTCGCCTCGCGCCTCACTGAGAGTGGGCTTAGTTTTTTTTTGATCTGTGTCTCGGATTGCTTTTCACTTTGGTGTTCCATCATCGATTAGTCGGCGGATTTTCTTTTATCTGTGTTTCAGGTGCCTGCGTCAACCCTTTTTTAGTCTGTGCATCGCGTGGCACATTCTTTGGTTTTTGTGGTTATCTGTGCCTCCGGTTCTTTTAGGCCGGCCATACACGTTCAATTTTATTGAGCATAAGAAATTGACGAGTCAACTTCCGTCAATGTTTTCTCCACACAGAGAACCGAAAAACATTGCGCAATACTAACCCCACTCGTTCAATATTACTGATCAATCGCAAAGATTGATCAAGAAAATGGATCGTGTATGGGCCGCCTTAGTTTTCTTTTGTGTATGACCATATAATAATATTCCAAAAGTTTAGTTTTCATTAATTTCCTTTCTTTTCTCGCTAATTTAGATTCTGGATTCCTCTTTAGAGCTAATATCGGACATGATTCCTTTGGTCGAGTCGATAACTGCACATCTCTAGTTGTTTGACGATTTTCTGTGTATTCTGTGGTCGGTAGCGCGACATTGCATACTCTTTGGTAGACGTCGGTGTTGACATGCCGCGTTTGGCCCCTAAGGTCAAGGGGAAAATCCCATATTTATGTGGTGTTATTGTTGGCAAAAGTGTTATTCCTCGTCTTCTACGTTGTGCCATGTTCGTGCAGGCGATCGGCCTACAGGAAACCTGGGATCTTGCGGAAGTTTGTGGACGAACGAAGGCTGTAGGCCTACGTTCCAACTCGATCTATCCCGTAATGACGCTGGCTGGAACGGAAGAGGGAAACCATTTCCCATCCTTCTCGGAACCTGCCCTGGGCTGTGGAGTGCCCTGAGATCCCGAGGAATAGATGCCACAATTACCCCGGTCGATCGCGTTGCAGTCCTGGGGAGAGCCCGTTTTTGCCTCCTGGCACCACTGAAATCGCAACTATAAAACAGGATGCTGGAGGTTGGCATAGTCCTTTCTCTTACGACCGTCGTCTGTTTTCTTAAAAGCGGAGTTCCGCCGCATATCAGCCGCCTCCAGCTAAAGCAGCTTTGGTTGACGACCATTTGCCGACCGCATGGTCGATGCCTCGTGGTCACCGACGCTCATCCGTTTGTCGGCGTTTGCCTGGTGTTCCACGGTTGATGCTTTTAACACCCTGAAAAGGTATTTATGTAGTGTTTTTGCTATTTTCTTGAGAGGTTAGGGAAGATAAACTTGTGTAGGACATGCTTGTGTGTGCGAGCATGCTTTGGCCCTGTTGGTAGGTGCGGGCCACCTTCTTTAACCTTGTTTCTGTAGCCCATGTGCCTGGAAGACACCTGGCCACATGGTGAATTTGATGGTGGATTAAAACATTGTGCTAAATTCTGCTTCCCTAGGTATTGTTTGAGCATTGTGCATCTTTAACTAATGTTTTCTGTGCGCTGCGATAGATTTTAGTGCCTTTTTATCCCATATTTTAGGAATTTTATGCGACTGAACCCATGTTTTATTTATGTACCCCTTTTGGCCTTAAAACGCTTCCGCTGAAGCCCATACCATCTCCAAAAGCGATATTTTGTTTTCCGGGCCCCCCATCCATATTTTTTTTTTGGCTAGGCCACCTTAATCTGTTTGCATCCGCGTGTAGGATGGGGTTAGCCAACATTCATTAATATTTTAATTTTTATCTTTGTGTAAGGTCCCTCTGACCACCCGTATTTTGTATTTTTTTTTAATGCGGTTCGTTTCCGCATTTCAGGGTTTGATTGTTGGGGTGGAAGATTTTTTTTTGCCGGGGACATCCCCGTTGATTTTGCGCCGAGGCCAAGCCCGGACGTCGTTTGTGGGGTTGGACTCGCCCGTCCGTCCCCGGAACGGCTCAGCGCAGCGTTTGAGCCCGTTCCCCTGCGAGCATCGTGCCATCGTGGCACGACGCCCTGTGTTCTCCCACCGGCTTCGAGGAACACCAAGTAACTCGTATTATTTTTCCCAACCCTTCTGGTTGGGTGGCGCCCATATTTCTTTTCTTTTCATATAAAATCCGTTAGAGAAATCCGTACTATTGAATCTCACTGATCCACACCTGAGATTACGACTGAGCTGGTCCTTAGGCAACGGTGACGTTGGTGTATTATGGAGCCTAGGTAGATAGGGTACCTATATTTAACACCTAGAATTAAGGAGCACTTCGATGTATTAGAAAATAAAATTTACCAACTAGCATCCAACAGTGAGTACTTTATTTATTCCTCCTCACCCCCCTAGGCCTAGATTAACCACGTGACAAGGTTTACCATAATCACCACGCTAACTGGCAGGCGTTTTAATGATCGCAGAAGATTTTAATATACCGAGGAGAATGTTGCTGCCCATTCCCTGGATATTCCCTTTGTTGCCTCTTGCGGCACCCCGGGGATGGGATGGGTGGGTACTATTCGTAGACCGGTATCACACGTTTTTAAATGTTTTAACTTTAGACTATACGTTGCAGATTTCGGCCAAATAAAAATAACTCGTACCTAATTTATACGAAGTAAAACATGACTTCTTTATTTCCTTATAAGTAACATATTTAATTGGACACTGCCTTAATCCTCGGATTTGTCTGGAAGTCCAATTATGCTGTTCGCCCACGAAGCTTTCTCATTTGTTCAGCTTATGAACATGATAGCAAAATGAATATTCCTGATTCTGGCTCTTAGCATCTGAGAGATAGGGTGGCATGACATTTTGAATGGTCTTTAGAACGGAATCTAATTAAATGGATAATAGATGGAATTCGTAGATCGAACAGAATGCGTGGGAGGAAATTATGTACTTTGCAGATGCAGATTTAGTATTCTGATTACTATAAATACGGGCCAAGGGCCTTCTCTCGCAAGGAGACTGAGGATGTCTTTGGTGAATGACTTATCTTCGGATTTCGTGACTGTTAAAGTTGTTGGTTTCCTCTGTTTTTTTTTTTTTACAGTTTGTGTATGAGTAGTCAATTATTTTTCCTCTAATGTATGGGCATTCAATGTGCTAATCTATACATATAAAATTCAAAGTCCTGACTGACTGATCTGTATATATAAAATTCTAAACTGATTTCAGGAATCAACGCACAGCCCAAACCGCTGGTCCTAGAGACTTGAAATTTGGAAGGTGTATTCTTTGTGAAGTGTAGGGATCCACTAAGAAACGGTTTTTCCCAAAATCCACCTCTAAGGGGGTTAAATGGGGGTTTTACGTTTGTATGCAACTTTTTATTCTGTGGATCGATTAGTTTGAAACTTGGTGTGTATACTCTTCAGTTAAAATAAAGTTCAGTTTGTGTCATGGTTATTTGAAAATCACCTCCCGTCATGGTCATATGGGGTCTCAAATCTATAAATCAATGCACAGCCTGAACCGCGGGCCCTAGAGAATTGAAATTGGGAAGGTATGTTCTTTGTGAAGTGTAAGGATCTAATAACAAGGGGTTTTTCGAAAATCTACCACTAAGGGGATGAAATTTGGTTTTTCGTTTGTGTGATACTTTTTATTCTGTGAATCGACCGACTTATTTATTTATTTATCTATATATAGGTACACAAAACAAATTACAATCAACGACTTATTCCAAATAGGTAAATATACTAACAAATCTGTTCTGGATTGCAGCTTAAACTATGTGTACACAGAAAAAATATAAATTACACAATCACTACCGAGACATGCAAATGAAAGTAGGTACCCATCAGCAAAACCACAAGCTTCGACTGGTTCGAAACTTGTTGAATATAATGTATATGTAATGTAATTATATTGTATACTATGCACTTATACTCAACCTCATATAAATTTGTAACCAATTTTAATCTTCTAAATGAGATTTAAATAGTTACTCCGAAAGAGCATCCATTTATAGAAACCCAACTAGTCCTCCTTCGATCGATTTGGCTTTTCCATGCAACATGCAATGGATAATTGCAACTTGCAAGCACAATTACAAGCGTTGTTTTATCTTTCAATACCTAATGATAAATGAGTAGATTCTAAAAATTGGCTGCATAAATAGAATGAGCAAACGTCACTAAATTACTATAATTATTATATCACTTTCAGCAATTAATGATGTTGAGTGCATATTGAAGTAGTAGACATAATAAAGAACAGTTATAAATCAAAACGAGTGGAAAAGAAAAAATCTACGTTCGTGAAACGGAAGTCCGTAATCTCGTTAAGAAGTAAACCGTTGATTACATTTTAACAAAGTCCTTTAATGTTTTGTCAAAGCTTTACTTGCTTTGAATTTGTTCAATTACAAGATGAAGTTATTTTGATTTTTAATCACCGGCCTCTAGTTACGACATAATAAAAAAAATCGTATTATAATTACTAGGCTTATTTATTTTACTTCATTATACTTAAAAATACATCTAATTTATACTACTCTATGTACCTACACAAAGCTTAAAAAACAAAAGGAAGTAAGTAATAAAAAAATATTAAGGTTTTAATTATGTGATCATTATATTTAATATAACTGCTTGAGTTGCTCTACTGAATTAATTGTTATTACCGATTTTTCAATTTTACGAATTAAAGTCACCTAAATCACGAATACTCTGACCTACATAAAGTAAAACAGCTTTACTGTAATACTATTGTTACTATTACTTATAATTCCATTTAATCTATAAATTTAATAGTCCTATTTTGATTATATTTATGTTAAAGCTGCAACATCGTTAATGTCAAATTCCGTAAACATCTTTATAACTTCCCTCATTCGGTTCGCTAAGATAACGAGAATACAAATAAGAAACGCCGCGATGCGGACCGTGAAATCCTATTTCCGTGCCGAAAATAGCCTCCAAATAAATCACTAAACCCTGTCACCATATGATAGCTAATTGAGCGGCGCCGGTTTGATAGATTCGAAATTTAATCCACGTTGAAAATAAACAGGGGTAAATTTCCTAAATGTCAAAATCGTAAAATCAAGTAGAAAACACAAAAATGCTAAAAGGAGAGTTTTACCTTATATCGTCATGTGGCTATTAAAAGTACGTAAAATCACAATTCCATGTTGAACGACGCGAAGTTTGGGCGGGTTCGCGGCACGGTCGCGCCGGCCGGCGTCGGGTGCGAGACTAGACTGTGCGGCCCCGCGCCCGCCGTCGCCGCCCGCCCTAGCTGTTTTCATTTACAAACACTTATGCGACTGTGTCATGCAGTATTCGATATTAGACAAGCATGTTGGTTCTGTGAGGGATGGTTATGTAAGCGGGATATTGGAAAACGGCCCTAATGTACTATTCTATTGAGTTCTTTGAACTTACTCTAAATTTTCTCTAATAGCGCTTTTGATTACGTATCATATATACAAAATAATAATTAAAAGGCTGTATTTTAGGCAGTGTTGCTCGTATAGAGTGCATTGCACAGTTTTCATTCATAAATCCATTGTTATGTAGCGCGCCAACTTTCCCCCGGTTACAAAGTTTACCTACAAAACAAAATATAGTTTAAAAATTCGTCATTTCATTCCAAACATCAAATAAACTCTCATAATAATTATCAGTCCACTTTAGTCTGCTACTAGACAGAGGTTTTTTTATACTATGGCTCTCAGGGACACATAGTGTATTTAGCCAGTGTCAAGTATTGTAATTTTTCATCGTTTTATAGGATATTTCACGTAAAGGCCAGTCTTTTTCACAGTCTGGGTAGTCATAGTCCAGTCTAAGTCAGCTAGTCATAGTTCAGTCCAAGTCATGCCCTGGTAAAATGGTAGCAACTTTACTAGAAGCTTCTATGGAGTTTTGGAAGCAACACGAAAAACTTTGTTTGTCCACTTTATATCACTTGCTCACACTCATGCTCGTTATTCAACACTTAATGTGTAAAACGCCACCAATTTTGATCATTAATACTGGAAAAAGCACAAGTTTTGAAAAATAATACAATGCAACGACGTAAACTTTTCCGCGTTCCCGCCAAAACTCCAGACAGAGTTTCTCCCAAATAACTGCATAAAAAACAAAAGCGAATCTAGAATGAGAAATAATTATTGATGTTACATTGTGTTTCGGTTAAACTTGTTTATGTAGTTATACCTCATCGTCATCATCATCAACAGCCTGAAGACGTCCACTGCTAAACATAGGCCTCCCCCAGAGAGCACTTTGAGCGTCTGCTCGCTTCCTGCATCCAATGGCTCACCGCGGTTTTCCCCAGATCGTCGGTCCACCTAGTGGGGGGCCAATCTACGCTGCTTTTTCACGTCTGTAGTCGCCAATGTTTGGTGGGGTTGGTAGCCGGGTAGTTACCTACCCGGCTACCAACCCCAACGTAGCTAGTAGTATACCTACCCCAACGTAGCTAGTAGTATACCTACGACACAATAATTATCATAACTACCACCACATATAAGCCTAGGTACAGTTGGCAATATCCTTATTATTCCTTATTGCCTTTAGCCTATATACATTTTAAACCAAACAATTAATGCAGCCTAATAAAAAAATTCACGAGGGTTAGTCACCTAAAAAATGAAGTCTCCAATTTACGTCAGTTCTAATTAAAAAGTAGCAACAAAGCTCTTTTGAAGTAGGTTTATCTCATTCTTCATCCAAGCAATCTCATCATCGTTTGTTTACCGACGTAAAGTATAGAAAAGCTAATTTAAATGCATAGAACATTTTCAAACCGCTATCTGAATTGCTGACGATCCTCTTTTCAGTAGAGATGAACTTTAACAAGACAATAGCAGGTTTATAATGATGATAGTCAACAAAAAAAAATGTAATGAAAGTTTATGATGACTGATCACAAATCTAATAATTTTTAATTCAGTTTAGAACCTTTCAATTTTAATAAAATGATCAAAAACGACCTTACATATTTAAAAAAAATATTAGATACACCGCTTAAACGAGACACAAAGATGAAAAAACCATTCAACGAAGCACTGATAGCATGACTTCTTAATACTTCAGTCCGTTGGAGAATAAAGGTTGATGAAGTCTGTTATCAGGAACATAAGCTGGTTAAATGATTTTTTTGTGGTTCAGTTTAGAAACAGTCAGGTATAACATAGAAAAAGTATTACATCTTCTATGTTTATCTTGTATAGATGTAGTGTTAAACTTGCAATCTAGACTTGTCTCAAAATAAACGTAACAAGCACTTATAAGAATGTTCTAATTGTTTTACACTACACAAATCACAGTTATACCTAACTGACTCTAAACTGAACAACAATAAAAATCATTCAACCAGCAAATCAGATAGCTTACGTTCCTGATAATAGATTTCATCTATGTTTACCCTCCAACGGATGCAGTGTAAACTTCACTCCGATCGAACGAGCTGTATTTACCGACTGGATGCGACCAAGAGCTTTTGATCGCGTGGACGAAAACAATATCCGTTTGGATCGTTCAGTGACGATAAGCGGAGCGCTCACTGTGCCACAACGCTAACACTTAGCCTAGCTATTTAGAACATCTAATACAAGCGTACCACTTTTTAGGACACTTTTTTATATGATGTGGACACTTTGATGTGAATTAGTCTGCCAGATTTGTATAGAAAAAACAGTTGACTGGAGTCGAAAAAAATGGTACGGTGCTTATCGCAAGCGTAGCTAATTACTATGTTTGTTTCTTCCCTTCGCCACTGACGTAGCGATACGTGTGAGCAGTACAAATATAATATCATTTTGATGATCTCTCTTTGCTTTAGTATATCTCTAAAGAACCCACCGTTGTCCTGAGTGAATGACTGACAGACAATGCCACTTGTACAGTCCAAATCGCTGGACATAGGTATAAATACTTGATATTTAGAGACGTGTCTTCCTGTTATAGCGTAAAAGAAAAGAAAGAGGAAAAAAAGGATCTGGACCAAAAAAGGTTATTGAAAGTCTAACCACTAAAGGAGTCAAATACAGTGAAAGATTGAATAAAGAATTACGGGTAAAACTGCGGGCTGTGTCTAGTCTAGAAGTATAATAAAAACCAACATTAAACATTTTGAAAATAATAGGTAAGTCAGTCAGCAGTCTCAAAATGCAATGCTTTTCACGTGCAACTTAGTGAAATTTTGTAATCTAAGATTGATTCAAATCTCATAATCATAAACCAAGTGATATTCGCTCTTCATGTTTTTTTTTCATTTTACGGTACCCATCTAATATTAAATGTTAGAA
Source organism: Ennomos quercinarius (assembly GCA_910589525.2). Classification (NCBI taxonomy): domain Eukaryota; kingdom Metazoa; phylum Arthropoda; class Insecta; order Lepidoptera; family Geometridae; genus Ennomos; species Ennomos quercinarius. The sequence continues at coordinate 5,405,845 of OU342493.1, forward strand.
TAGGGGATACCGTCTGTACTAATAATTTCATTATTCATAATTTCATTTCACATACCTCATTTTTAATAATGATGAAATTTATAATGGTGGTTATTTATAAATAACTTTGTTCATAATAGTTACTTTTTATATTGATCTTTTCTTATACAATTTATTCAAATAATGTTTAAATTTATTAAAAATTATGTTATAATGTTAATGTTAAGAATTTTTTTATCATACTTTTTTTTATTATAAATTTCATTACTTATAATTTCATAATAATCAGCATTCATAATTGTATTGTTCATAATGACTTTTTCATATTTTTTAGTTAACATAATAATAATTTTGAGGTAGTTAAATCATTATATACATATGCATGTATACCCTAAAGATACTAAGATACTAGTCTAAGGCAAAGTCATAAATAGGTGCGACGACGAGCGAAGCGAGGAGGAGCGTTAGGTTAACTGTGACCACACGACGCACGAGCCGAGCGAGCGAAGCGAAGCGTAGCGAGCGTGCCGCGGCAGCGGCCGGCGAAGTGCCAGAAGTCACTTATCCTTATATTAAAAAATTACAGAAACCATCTATATTAAGTTTCAGGTTACCGTTATTTGATTTAAATATTTTACACGTGTTTTTATTAGACATTTCAAGTTATTTATTAAAATAATGCACAAAGTTCACCAACAACACCAAAATCAACATAACATGAGAAAATATAAGTTATTTTACAATTACCCACAGTCCACACGTTAATTTTGTTTGTTTTGACTGGATGAAGTGCCTGCATAGATTGAAGAGCAAATTGGCTTGCCGTACTACGTTTTTATAACTGATTAGGATATATATAACAATCAACAGTTCCAGTCACATTAATTTACAGTATTATTGATATTTTGTTTTATGCTTAAAGTTAGTTATGGTAAAAGAACATTATAAATTTGTACTGTTATGTTATATACGCCTTATGAGTTTCATTCTTATAAATTTGGATTATTATTAATTTTGATTTATAATAAAGAAAATTAGATGTAGTGAAAGTATAATAAATCACATTATGTGAAATGATGATTATAAGTAACATTTTTATTTGTAACAAAATTATGACAAACGATTTTATGAGTTTCGACAGTGAACCGTTAGAATAGCTTAATTACAAACTTTAAAACAGTGCACTGAAATGACCACTGCAGTCGACGTTGTTTGCGAGCAAATAACCAAGAAAAAAGCGGGAAACGAATTTAAAATGTTTTTTTTCTTAGGCTTAATTATTTTTAAAAGAATTTAGTTTCAAAATTGCAAAACCCGTAATGGCAACCTTCAAATTACATACCACTTTAAGCCTACTCGTGCTTTTTTACAGAAGTTCAGGACACTTTCGTTCCCGAATATAAAGGAAAAGAACATCTCGTCGGCAGAAAAACACTTTCTTTTCTGCCTTTTTTCTTCGCAAGAGTGCCTAAAAGCTTACGAATTAGTTCTGCCCGTGAGCGATTCTCCCAGTCTCACAGTTATGAATTTATTAAAGCTTGATGTTAGGAACAGAATGTTTTAAGATTCCTTGTCCCTTTCATTTCATTTTCTGTTTATCACGTTCATCTGCCTCTGGTTTTAACAAGGGGGACAAACCAATTTATGTGAAATTGCATTATTTTCCTTGTCGCTTTATATTTATCTCTAATTTTGCTACAAGTGGCAATTTGTAAAAATGAACACAAATATTTTTCATTCCGAAATACTCACAAAAATTATAATAGAAATTGCACCAAAAAACATTATTGTCTATCACACTGATTTCACATTATATAATGTAAGGTGTGTAATATGAAAGGATGTCAACAACATCCCTTTCCCTTCCCTATCCCTTCCCTATCCCTACATCCCTACATCCCTATCCCTATCCCTATCCCTACATACAATAAATGTGAAACTCTGGTGTGCTTTGGAACACACACATAATTATATTTAATGTAATTTATCCCATATGTTCTATTGTTCAAAAAATATCGCTTGCGCGATGCAGGCCCGCGGCTTTTTGCCCTGTTTCCATACATTATGAAATTTTATTTGTATCAGCGCCATCTAGGGACAGTGATGTGTCGTTGTTTGTTTGTTATGACTGAACTCCGTAAATACTGAACTGATTTTCATGCAGGTTTCACTAATATGCTTAGAAATAACCGGCGCTTAAAATAGGATATATTAAAATTTAAATTTCATTAATTTTTTTGGTCATAATTATTAAGTTTTCATTATGAAACGAAACTGAATTATAAACAACATGGCCGCTTTATGGTGAGATGGTGAGGTTATTTTTGGCCATTGACGGTAACTTTATGTCGCCTATCTGGTGCCTAGCTGTTTATCTGGAGGCACAGATTAAAAAAAAAATCTCTGAGTAGGATATGACCAAAGAGTAATAATTATAACCGCTACTCTAAGAGGTAGGTAGGTACAATGAGTAATTGAGAACTTAACCTTCTTTGCTAAGTATCTGTTTTATAGTTTTTCTATTTATGCCTTTACAGGTTGTATGACTTGTGTGGCGTTTTAGGAGTAAATAGATACGTACCAAAAGATAATAATTTAAATTTTTATTAAATCTTTCGAATTATAAGGTTCTGGCTTATGCATTTAAAAATAAAGCCATTTTTTCATTCCTATGCAATGCAGGTAGGAAACACTATGCAGAACAAAGACTACACTGACACACGTCACCTATTCAGAAGCATGAGACTGCACAGCATAAGATGTGGCAGCTTCCAAATACCGGTGGCTGTCGCGCGTAAACGTTACTGCTGCGAAAGTACCATAAAGTTACCATATGTCTGGACAAACATAACCTGGTTTAGGTTTAAGGCATATTTTACCGAATGTAAGTTGCGGTGGTGCGTGGCAGCCATCGGTGGTTGTGGACGGTGGCCGGTCTGCATCGGGGCTAAGTACCTATAACTATTACTATAGGTAATGTAGTCCACGCGTGGCAACGCCGCGGGCAGCAGCTAGTAATTGATAAATTTAATAACTTATAACTTCATAGACCCATCATCTATGACGACTGTGTCAATGTTGTCCAGTAATGTAATCAAAAGTACAACAAGATCTTGAAGACCAAAGTCGGCACAAAATATTTGATGTTTATATAGAACTCCCATAGAATTCGCCCTATTTACATAGGCTCCATATAAGATAGACAAAACAAAATATTCATATAGCAAATAGTATTGCTATAGCTAAAGTGATAAAGTAAAACCTTGTATTGTGGATATGTTGCCAAGCTATTAGTTAGCGTTTAATATCAAAAAAACTAGAGATGGTATTTCCCTCGATTTTGCTCATAATTTCCTCAAAATTAAGTTATTGCACTTAACGGTATTTTAGCAATGAGGCGTTTTATTAAAAAAAACTAGTTCCGCTTCTTTTACTAGATGGCGCAGTAAGTACATAGTTTAAACCTTTCAAACCACAGAGTAGTTTAAACATAAGAAAATGCTTAGACTACCTACAAAGGAATATCAAATTCAGTTGAGTGGACCACGAGTACATTGTCTGTTGCGGTCTGTAGTATCTCCTAAGTAGTCTGTGGTGCATTCTTCTTAAGTACATTGAAGTACAGTAAAAGCGCGAAATAGATAAACGTTGATATTATGATTCAAAATAAAGAAGAGCTATCGCGCAACGAAAATAAAAAAAAACAAAATAGTAGTTGTCAGTCCGTATCGTGACACATTTCATCTAACTTGTGGTCTATGCTTGAAACAGTTACAGTACCAGATTTTGGTAAAATCACAACTGGCGCCATCTATTGGGTCATACATAAAATACAATTTCTTTTTTTTAATAAAACGCCTCATTGCACGGCAGAATAATAGAGAGATGTGGAGATTGTGGTTATAGTGTAAAATCAGTTTTTGCCGGGCTCTATAGCATAGTGGCAATGAACCTACTACCCAAAGGGACTACACAGTGCACAATGCCAATACAAAGCAAAAGCGAGCCGAGCGAGAGGCACTATCTTTAGTCCTTCGTCCTTTTCTAGTGTTTAGTAGGTTCATGGTATTGGCTATACCAGAACTACTGAAACTCATTAGTCGATTCCTCCACACTAATGTACTCGAATAAAACATATTTTCTACTCTAAAAGTACTGTGAAACGAGGCGAAATGAATGCTGAGGAAATGGGAACATTAATAAAGTCGGGGAAAAACTCCCTGGATCCCTTTTGTTGACACTTGTTGAGTCGTTCTCTCTATTTCTTGTATTTTATTTTTGGAATACACATTTTTGTGGAGAATTGGTGTGGAATATGCGACCCTCCAATCTGCATTGAAAATGAATACAATACATATGAATACACACACTATGTGTGTAGCTTTCTGTGATGGAGAGATTTTTATAAGGCATTATGTATCTATCATTTCAAACTAATTTTTTTTATGTAAACGAATGACGTAAAGAGCTTGTCGTTCGCCTGGTGTTAAGCGGCACGGCCGCCTATAACAGATTCCAGTGTCACTCGGAACTCTAAACTAAAGTTTCGCGTGACACTGCGCACTGCGCACGTCATCTTAAAACATCCCACTGTCTAAAACAGTTTTCTAGACTGTAAGATCAGTTCGTAAAGTCTCATTTGCTCAATAATTTCACTAGCTACAATTTCCTTCAAACCGGAACACAGTAGTGCGGGCACACTACTGCTTGGCGGCAGAATAACTGGCAAAGCGGTGGTACCTACCTAGACGAACTTTGCAGAAAAGTCCTCCTACCTGGTAAAAACAAATAAACATAAAACAAATTCACAAAACTGTATTCGTAAACCTGTTCCTTCCGTTGCCTTCCGTTTCTTGCCACACATGGTCAAATGGTCGAACCGTGGGTTAAGTCCTTGAGTTATTCAAGTCTGGTTATTTTCCAATCCTTCTTCGTATTAGTCACTTAAATGTCCCGCTAAGCAAAATGATTTTAAACTATTTCTTATATTACCTACGCAGTCATAGAGTTTGGGATCTGAGACTGTTTTCATTGTCGATTAGTATCAGTACCTACACAAAAAGTTACCAACATTGCATTACTTGAAATGATTTTCAGGCCATTTTCAAAACCACGATTTACATGACTAACCTGACTGGACAGTGAACCTTCGCCCACAGTGAGAGAGTGTCATCTACAATCATATGCTCGGATTCATGAACATGCCGGTTTTCTCACAAATATTTTCCTTCATCACTATTCAAGGCAGGCAACGCATCGGCAACTCCTCTGGTGTTGCAAGTGTCTATAGGCGACGGTAACTGCTTACCATCAGGCGGGCCGTGAGCTTGTTTGTCTGTCCATGTTATTAAAAAAAATCAATGCTCTTTGACGTAGACATGGAGTAAAATGAAATGTCGTAATACCAATTTCAGCACATGACATCAAAATGATTCAAGTAAACAAATCAATTTTATCACAAACAAACACACCGACCTCAGTCAATTTATCATGTTGGTGTAAGCAGGAAAACGTTTGTTATTTGTGCGGGTCATTGTTGTCCGCCCAAAAATAGACATGTGACTGACATTTAAATGAAAAGGACTTTTCTCACTGTAATCATTGTTCTCACCCTCGTATTGTTCAGATTGTTTTATGTGACATCTTTTTGTGCGAGGGTTTTTATTGTGGTTGCTCATGAGGTGTGCGCTTGGGTTGGGTAATGTGATTCTTAGGACGGAGCTAATGAATCTAATTGATTGACCTGATTCTATTTATTGATATAATTAGTTTTCTTTGGCCTCATTTACTTTAATGCGGTGGTTTATTTGATGGATGGTTTTGGTTTTGAGGCATCAGCTTTACCTATCTACAGAATTTAGTACGGTTAGGTATTTTTAAGATAGCAGATACCTGATGGAGAACTGATTGTCAGTGTTGCTCTCAGCAGAATACCGATATGTCTCTACTATGGTAATATCAGTGGAATAATAAGGATGTGAAATGTAATACTAATTACTATCTGGTAATAGGTACAATCAAATTAAACATTTTGAAATGTGATGAAACTGTGAAATAAAACTGAAAAGCAAGTATTTTAAAGTTCATTTTATTTACGGTAACGTATAATAAAATTCTTATCGTAACGTTTTTTATGACAAAGTTATTAACGAATTTATCGTAAAGGTCTGCAGGGAGTTTTTATTACGAGTACAATGTGGGGCTACGTTTGACCCTCCTCATTCAAAGTAAGCCTTTGGACTATTATTTGCGAAGACATAAAGACTTTTGGCAAAGAAGACGTTTGTGGCTTAGTAAAAATAGAACCCAAAACACCATTTTCATTTCTCAAAAACCCACCAAGATTAAAATTAAATTAATAGTTTAAGATATCTTAGTTTATCTTTTTAATAAATGGCTGGAAGCCCCTTGTTTGTGATCACTGGCGTAGAGCCAAAGTCTTTGTTATTTAGCCCCTACATAATGGGTTTTGAGTAGTATACGAGACAAAATATTATGTCTGGTTAGGAGACGTCCTAGAGCATTTTAGTTACTAGTAGTTCTGCAAACTGTAGATCTCGCAAGCACAAACATTTTTGCAATTACGCGGCATTATTTTGTACTTAGGATGTCCCGAACCCAGACCTCAGCGCCTTATATCTCGACAACCTCCTCACCGATTCTGCTTATATTTGAAACACTTGTTAAAAATTGAGCACCCAATGTCCCTGCCAAATATTATCAAAATAACCTGTTAAATAGCGCCGCTGCAAAGTTCCCCCCTTTTTGGGGGAACTACTCCACTAATGAAAAACCACCAACGACAAAAAATCCCTGAACTTGTAGAACCTGTTTACCAAGTTTCGTCAAGATTCGTTGAAATTTGTGATCTGTACGCGAGTACTTACATCTGGACAGGAGAAAAGCAAAAATCGCGAGTGGTAGCAGAGGTTTTCGGTCACTTCGTTCACTCGGTCAATTATTCTAGTGAAGGTACTTTTTTTTTTATTACTTTTCAGTGCAGTTATTAGTAACGTGTCAGCGAGGTGTTTTGTTTAGCAATGCGGCTTCCTTTATCTTTTTAATTCTTGATTCCCGTGTTATTATTCTCATTGAAGAGAAGTTTACTTGAAATATTTGGAATTAGTAGCAACACTTGCATTTTGAAAACCTTTGCCCTTACCTTAATTTCTTTCACGTTAATTTACAACCGACTTTAGTAAAGAGGTGGTTCTCTTTTCAGTTGTATATTCTTTTGTTATGTTTGTTACCTAGTGTTTGTTTTTTGTTAGTCTGTGTGTGTACATCCAAATTCTCCAAATTCAACCAAAATTCAAAGCCGCATTTAAAATAGCACACTATTTTAATAACTTGTGATGTTAGCTGAACTCGTTCAAATTGTCACTTTCAACACAGACAATATTACACTTGAATTGACCCTCACTCCAACAGTCAAACAAACGTTAGGAAAATTTTCAGTTTGTTTAAGGACAGTTTGCTAGTTAATTTCGTTTATCTACAGAAAACGTCTCTGCTCCGTTAACCCTTTGAATGTAGTTATTCGGCAGTTTACTTAGGATTAAAGTACCGAAAGGGCATTGTTCGCTGTTCTTTGTTTTGATATCTAAGTACTTGGAAATAAGGTTTTGATTACATTTGGGGCTCTCGTGACGTCAATGTTATTAGATGTTAGTAATTCTATACGTTCTGAAACTTACACATGTTCACAATAAAGGACGTTTCATGTAGTATTTACAATTTTTATACATTTTTTGTTTTGTTTAAAGCTTGAAGTTTTTTTAAATATTTGTTTAGTTATTAATAAGTATGAAATATATTATAACATACGGGTAATTTCTTCAAACGTCAGGTGATATCATGCACAGATACTTATAGAATTAGAGCCAGTCACCTTAGCGTGGATATCATAATAATAAAACTGACATACATAATAACCTATTTAAATTTACAAATACTACCTCAATATAAATCTCTAGACCAAACATTCCTTGTCACACAAACTATAATATACTGTGCTGCATACACTACTGCTACTTGTAACGGCGCAAAAATCAAACAAGTAGATGATTCTCCACAAACAAATAAAAAGGACAAACGACCTTCTTGGCAGATTCGACTAGAAAATAAGATTTTGAAATTAAGGCAAGATGTAGGACGCATGACGCAATATATACAAGGCAACAGAAGTTGTAGACTAATTATGTATGTAAGTGAAATAAAACAAAAGTATAGAATTCATTCGCGACATGAAGAACCTAATAAAAGTGACGAACAATTTTTGGACAGTCTTAAGCAAAGACTAAATGCAGTTTGTAGTAGGCTCCGTAGATATACCAGTTGTACACAGAGAAAAATCCAAAACGCACAATTTTACAACAATGAAAAACAATTTTACCGTAGTCTTTCAAAAGAAACACCTCACTTACAAACAAATAATAACAACACTGACACTCAAATGCCAACAGCAGAAGCTCTACATCAGTTTTGGTCAAACATCTGGGCCAAACCAGTACAACATAATTCAGAAGCTCAGTGGATTAAAGACGATGTTTTAAAAATGGAAGGTTCACCACAAATGCAATTTCAGTTCATCCCGATCGACATTTTTATAGACGTTCTACAAAAGACACATAATTGGAAAACGCCAGGAACAGATCACATACACAATTATTTTTATAAAAAACTGACATCAATGCATCCCATAATCCACAATCATATAAACGAATTCATTCAGTCCCCAGAAATAATGCCCTCATTTTTAACACAAGGTGTAACGTATATGATTCCTAAAGATAATGACCTAAAAAATCCCGCCAAATACCGACCCATTACATGCCTTCAAACTATTTACAAAGTAATAACAGCCTGTATTGCTGAACTGATTTATAAACATGCTATCGACTGTAACATCCTTGCAGAAGAGCAGAAGGGCTGCCGTAAAAGTAGCCAAGGCTGCAAAGAACAACTTACCATAGACAATATAGTAATGAGACACACCATCAATAATAAAAGAGAACTACACACTATGTACATAGATTACCAAAAAGCTTATGATTCTGTACCACATACGTGGCTTACATACATATTACACCACTACAAAGTACACCCAACAATTATATCATTTCTCGAAAAAGCTATGGAACATTGGCAGACTAAACTTAAAATAAAAAACACTATAGATTCCGTAGAAACAGATGTCATTCCCATTAAACGAGGCATTTTCCAAGGAGATGCTTTAAGCCCTCTTTGGTTCTGTCTTGCCCTTAACCCCCTCTCACATATCCTGAATAACTCAAACAATGGCATTGTAATAACAAATGACGACACAAACTTCACAACAATATCCCACCTAATGTACATGGATGATATAAAACTGTATAGTAACAACACACCATCTCTCCATCGTCTCGCTGATGCCACACAAGAATTCTCGAATGACATCTACATGCAGTTCGGTATTGACAAATGCAAAACTTTTACCCTCCGGAAAGGCAAAGTAGATCACGAAGAATATTCACTCAATACAGGAGAACAGGTTGATCCTTTAGATCAAAACGCCACTTATAAATACTTAGGATTTCAACAGTCACACCAGATCAACCAAAAATTAACCAAGTCTGAAATAACTAAAAAATTTAAACACAGACTTAACATATTAATAAAATCACAGTTAAACTCCCGCAATTTAATCCAAGCCATAAACACATTTGCTATCCCTATTTTGACATACTCATTTGGTATTATTAACTGGTCAAAGACCGATCTAAAGCGTAAGCAAAGCCTAATTAACACTACTCTAACAAACCATCGTAAACATCACCCGCGTTCATGTGTGCAAAGAATGACACTCCCAAGAAACGAAGGTGGTAGAGGGCTCATTGATATAGTTAACCTACACAACAAACAGATAACCACCCTAAGAAATTACTTTCACAGTAAAGCAGAACACTGCCGATTACACAAATCAATAGCGGAAGCCGACAAACGTATTACTCCACTTAACTTACATGACAGAAACAATCAACCTAGCGAGCACATAACATCAAACAAAGACAAAATTTCAACCTGGAGACAAAAGTCTTTACATGGCAGACACCGACATGAACTTGACCAACAACATGTAGACAAAAGTGCATCAAATGCATGGCTGCAGCGGGGAGAGCTTTTCCCTGAAACTGAAGGTTTTATGTTAGGTATACAGGATCAGATTATTGACACTGGAAATTACCAACGATATATTATCCGCAGGCCAAATTATAATGACAAATGCAGACACTGTCATATAGCCTCAGAAACTATACAACATATTACAGGAGCATGTAATCCATAGCCCAAACAGAATATAAACATAGACATGACCAAGTAGCTGCAATAGTACATCAGACCCTAGCATATAAATATAAATTAGTAAAAGAGAAAATACCTTACTACAAATATAAACCTGAAATTGTCCTGGAAAATTCAAACTTCAAACTTTATTGGGATAGAACCATAATAACCGATAAAACGATTCATTACAATAGACCCGACATTACAGTACTGGACAAACACAAGAAAGTAGTATATCTCATAGACATTGCCGTTTGTAACACGCACAACCTTACTACAACTCACACTGAGAAAGTGGCAAAATACACAGACCTCTCAATAGAAATAAAAACACAATGGCAAGTGAACACCACCAGAACGATACCCATAATTGTCTCTACTACAGGGGTTATACCAAAAACTTTACACACAAGTTTAAAAACTTTAGGCATCCCTCCAACAAGCTACATCCTACTGCAAAAAGCTGCTATCTTAAACACTTGCCGAATAGTACGTAAGTTTCTGAATAACTGCTGAATTATAATTGTATTTATGAATGATTATCATGATGATGATGATGATGATGATGATGATGATTGTATATATATTTGCACTTGGCTTCGGCCCGTGCTCTGCTTGCCTCCTAAGTAGTTGTGGGAGAGAAACGTTATTAGTTACAACAAAAATAATAATAATAATAATAGCCGGTCAGTGCTCGTTGACATCACCATTCCACATGACGAGAACCTCGTGAAGGCTGAGAAGGACAAACTCAGCAAGTACCTTGACTTGGCTCACGAGGTAACCGCCATGTGGAATGTTGATTCAACGAGCATTGTCCCGATAGTCGTTTCGGCGAACGGCCTTATAGCGAAGAGCCTCGATCAACACCTCGAGAGGCTCTCGCTAGACGGTTGGATCAAGGGTCAGATTCAGAAGGCAGTACTCCTTGACACGGCACGTATTGTCAGGAGGTTCCTCACTCTGCAGCCCTAACCACCGGTAGCTTGGGCCTTGCCCCGCTGCCGGCGGCACTCTAGGTTTAGGTTTTTTTATAGTATTTTTGTAATTTATTTTTATAGGAATATTGTAAAAAACTTAAATTTAAGAAAATGAAATAAATGAGGTGAATAATAATAATAATAATCAGGTTTTTTATTGTATTTTTGTAATGTATTGTATAACAATATTGTAAGAAAACATATTCCTAAGAAAAAATAATAAATAATAGGTAATAGTTAAATTATAATAATTATAGTTACTCTTGTATTCAAAGGGTCTCTTGGTGTTAGCTTCGGCCCCACCAATGCCTCCCAAATGTCCGTGCTAGACCCGAGAATTTAAAATAACCATAAAGTGTAGCACATCTCTCGACACCCTAAGCCCACACCAATGGTGCTTCCTCCGCACCAATATATACGGTAGCCACTACAGGGGCACCATATAGTGGGTGGCATGAGTCATCACCTGCCTCAAACATTTTGATGAGACAAAATTGGCAGGTGCCGTTATCTCATTCCATTAACCAGTGTCATCATCCATCAAAAGTTCACCACAATAGCACAGATTTATTTTTAGCCTTTATACAAAGTAGTTTTTAAAATGACATACCATGCCTGTCAGTTATAATTATTTTTTTATTCAACACAGAGCCTCTTGGTGTTAGCTTAGGCCTCACCAATACCTCGCAAATGTCCGGGCTAGACCCGAGAATCAAATTAGATAGGATAATATAATAATCATAATACTAAAACCTTTATTTCAGATAAACATGAAATGTCATTCTAAGACATATATTTTATAAATACCTTATGGTGCGAGAGCCCACTGCAAAAATACCTACGTCATCGAGTACCCCAATAGGCTATCTTTAGATCGTTAACCGACACTTAAACATGTAAAAAAAATAGGTCTGCCAGTTCCGATCCTGCCGGGTCATGGAAATAATCCACCTTCACCAACTCCAAATGCCTTGAATACTAAGTTTCGCCAAGTTTAGACCTGGCAGACCTTTTAATCTATTATCAGGGTCACCTTGGCTATTTTTAGGCGTAGGTTTCATCGGGGTATTCGCTGAGGTAAAGGGTGTGATGGGCACATTCTTAAGGGTCTGCCAGGTACTTCCGGCAGGGTGCGCAATGGCAGACCAATTTTCTTTTACATAATTTATCAATGGTTAACTGTTGCCAGAACTTTCATTCGGGTAATTTTGTCAAAAAAAATACGTCAAAAAATTTCAATTATTTCCATGACCCGGCAGGATCGGAACTGGCAGACCTGATTTTTTTACTATATTTAGATGTCGGTTAACGATCTAAAGATAGCCTATTGGGGTACTCGATGACGTAGGTATTTATGCAGTGGGCTCTCGCACCATTATAGACTAACATACATAATTATAGACATTTTAAAAAATTACTTAGTAATAAAATGGTAGGTACCTCTGCAGTGGCAATAAAGCTTTGAATCATTTAAAAGTAGCAAAAAAGTACAAAGGTGAAGAAAATTAAATGATAAGTAAATCTAAACAAATCGAACGTTAAAGCGAAATAACCTATTGACCTACCACAAACACTGAAAATAGAACTACCGGGAAAAGCTATAAATATGTAGTCATACATACACCTACCCACATTCATGGCCCAACCACACAAGTTCCACAGCAATTTCTGTATAAAGTCACGCAAAACGAACACTATTCTACGGAAGTTAGTCATTCATCGCGATAAGCGGAGCACGAATAAAAAAGATTTTCTTTAGTAGACTCTACCGCACAAATAAGTTCGTTAGTACCTTTTCACTATAAGAAAATGTGGGCCCCTTCTTTATGTCGTAGATAGATAGTTTTTTACTTACTGTGACAAAACACTAAAGCGTAGCCTAGTACCAAAGTACTATGCTACTGTAATCTTAATAAATCTACACGAAACATATATGACTGTCCGGGGAATGAAATAGATTTTCTTATGGAAAATAACCCGTCGATTACTGAAGTAATTTGTAACTTACGTGATATTTTGTTAACTATTAATTAAATAATTATCGTTTAAAGATAGCTTTAACCTTTATAGGTAATGATTGTCAGTGTAGATATATATTTTTACTAGGTGGTAGGACTTTCTGCATAGTTCGTCAAAGTAGGTACCACCGCTTTGCCAGTTATTCTGCCGCCAAGCAGTAATGTGCAAGCACTACTGTGCTCCGGTTTGAAGGGCATTGTAGCTAGTGAAATTACTGGGCAAATGAGACTTTATGACCTGATTTCACAGTCTAGTAGTCTGATTACTAGTCTCCGGATGACGTGCGCAGTGCAGTGTCACGCGAAACTTCATTATTTTAAAGTTCCGAGTGACAATGCAACTGTTATGGGCGGCCGTGTCGCTTAACATCAGGTGAACGACTAGCTAGTCACGTCATTCATTAACATAAAAAAAAATCCAATCCATTGCAGTTATAATTAGCCAAAAAGAAGTGGAAAGCATAACTTATACATAAATCGGTCCACAACAATTATTATTGATGAAAATATAGATGAACATGCATAAATTTTAATGTATATACTGACGAACATAGGACATAGGGTTTTCAATTAAAAATGGAAAACGTAAAATTTTGTTTTAAATCCTTAGATAAAGTCATGATAAAATAATCACTACGTTATTTCATAACTGCAAGGTTCTGCTGCCGTGAAATTATAATATTATGTGAAGGCTGTAATGTGAAAATATAATTAAGGCCGCGTCATAGCACGCATTTGTTTTTTGAGATGACTTAAAAGGCCAATTACATATACATCTAAGATGTGACTTAGCGAAAAAATAATATATACTTGGAAACTAACAAATCATTTTGGTTATTACTATGGTTCATCAAAATAAACCTAGATGGCGTTATAAATCGAGCTCCAATTCCTACATCGCGGTGACGACATTTGCAGTCAACATGTGGTACCGGTGAGCTCGCAACTAATGCGTTAACTCTGGTCTCCCTTCAACACGTATAAATCTTTCGCCTTTTACTAAAGATTTCCGTGGAGGGGGACACTCAAATGAGTCTAAAGAAGTTTTTTGATAGCTTTGCTTCGGCGAGCTTTATGATCAATAAATAATGTTTAAAATGTTAATGAATTAACGATGACAAACCGTTAGGGTTGCTGATGGTAGTTGTTGGTAAATAAAATAGCAAAACAATCTTAGAATCTCAATATGCATTCCTGATGTCTCAGGAGCATTGCGTTGCGATATTATTATAACTAGGGGAAGTAAGGAAATAAATAGTTATTACAGATTTGAAAAAATCGTTTTATGGTTTCTGCTATTTTGTATTCAAACCAGATTCAAACTTACTAAACTATCATTTTATTAAAATAAGAAAAACCAAAATATACATATTTTTTTCGTCATTTTTATTATCATCATCACGTCTGAAGACGTGTATTCCTGATGATAGGCCTCCCCTATAGAGTGCCACTATGAGCGGCTGCTTGCCGCTCCTCACGATTTTAATCCGGTCATCGGGCCACCTTGTGCAGGACTGGCCTACGCCGCATCTTCAGGTTCGTGGTCCCCACTCGAAAACTATCATCACCTTCGATTGTCGGTTCTGCGAGCAGTTGTAGGCAACTGGCCTGCCCATCGTCATTTTAACTTTATATTTCTAAGAGTTGTATTTGTATGACATATTAACTACATTTCCACTGCATTTCCTCCTCAGCTTTTTCTATTCAATTTCACAACTGCACTGTGAATTTATAGCCCCTTCATTACATTAGCAGAGATGAGACCGCAACTTGGACCGCGACCAAATACGGTGGTGTAAAATGGTAATCGCGACAGATGGTCATGACTGCCGGGATATCAAAGCACGTGACCGCTACGTTCCACCGGTTTGCTTAATTGTGTGGGAATAAAATTGAAGACGAACATAATTCTGGCCAATCTCTTGTTAATAAGGAAAAAATAAAGTATCAACTTCAACTTCAACTCTTGGTTAATGGCCTCTGTGGTGTTGCCATCCCACAACAATTCTGCCAATGTCAAGTAGACCAAGAAATCCCAGGAGTAGATGATTACGCCCTAAAAATAACAAAGGAGTAGATGATTTGTTATTTCTGGCACGTCACGTCAATGTCAGTTTTTTTTTAAATTAATGAATGGGTAACTTACCTGATTTATACTGACTGAAGACTTGACTTTACCTGAAATATTTTATAACACGATGGAAAATTACACTAAAATTAATAAAAAAAGGCACATGTCTCACCTGATGGTGAGCGGTCACCATCGCTTCTGAACATCTCAAACACCAGGTGCGTTGATGATGCATTGCCATAGAATAGTTGTAGATAACACAAAATAAATACTATCTTTTCAGTTATTATCATTAGAATGAGAAATTCCATAATGTCCCCTTCAATGAGGACACAACAATGGGGACAGCGGGGTTATAATCTAAAGGTATGATTTGGAAATGTTGTGCACATCAACCCTAAACATATCGTATGATTTCCAAATGCGCAAAATCTTATACACTGGATGTACTGCTGTTCCCATAGGACGTGCCTCCAGCGAGGTTTAGAAATTGGGTCGGCCCTTCTCGTCCTATAGATGTCATTATAAAACAGCTTACTGGTAAATCGATGCCCGATTTTTCGTCAGCGCAATGATTTCTAAACCTGTTATAGTATACTGCGCATGCCTATATACCTACTATGTGTTGGTTGTTTTAGGGTCAGTACTGGATTATGTTTCAGTCGTTAAATTCTGAAACACGTCTAGTTTTGTGGGCAGCCGTGACGCTTAACCTCAGGTCAATGACTAGCTCGGCCTAAATGTAAAACGGTCTGGCAGTTTTCACGCTTCAAACATATCAAATCTCAATTGAATTTTTTTACCACATTTTTGTGGTTCCCTTTATTTCTTCGATATACGAAAATATTGGCTCTAGAATTTGAGAAATTGGCATATAAAATGAAATAAACGTTTCTCAAATAGTCCTAAAGAAATCCACCCCAATCCAAAACTTATAAGACTGGGGCGGGATATGAGTTCAAAGGCTTTCAAAAAGCTTTTATACATTGTGACGGGTCCCTTAAACTTTTGCCTTATAATTATGGACCATACAAACTCTTTAAATGATTACGTAATCAGACCAATAAGTTCCCACTGATGGCATATAGGCCTTGCAGAGAGTTAGGCCATAATACACTATGCTGGCAAAAATGCTGGGGGTTGATAGATGAGAGTAAAATGCCATGTTTTCAAGCTTTGTTATTATTGAACATGCCAATTTCCTTACGAAGATTTCTTTCACCGGTGTAAGAGTAAGCGAAAATTCTGCACATAGCATGAAAAGTCGTTGGTGCAGGCCCTAGTATGTACTACACCTGTATATCCCGTGCCTAATCACCTACTAAGGTACTTTTAACAATTACTGCCCCTCTAATAATAACATTTGAGCCGTTGGGTTACTGTGAGTAGTGAAAACTGGTAAATGTGGAAAACTGAGTGTGGTTAGAGGGGACATTGGGAATATATCATACTGCAGTTCTTTTTACATCACAGCTCTTATGTTCGAAACGTTTCCTTAACGTCAGTATAAATTCTGTCAAATATTTTCATTTAAGTAAATTTTCGTGCGCTTTTCTCCCAGGGAGGTTGTGGAAGTATGTGAGGTAATAAGGCAGATTCCTTCACAGCCAGCTGAAGGATCGTACTCCTAACATGTGACCTGACCTATAAGAATACTGTCATACTCATCAACTTTCACATGGGTGTATAGGCAGCTCAAATTATGTTGGTAGCTTAATTAACATTGTCTATATCCTATTTGTTTAGTTATTAACTTAAGTAAAAACATAGGATAAAATGTTTATAGTCAGTGTTTGGTAATCAAGCAATGAAAAGATCTAGGCGAGTGGGATCCTTCAAATTAAAAAAGCGCTGTCAGTAGATTGAACATTAATATTATTTTTTTCTGCAGACTAGTATGGTGGAACCTTTTTAAATTGCACGAATTAACTAACTCGGCACTTTTTGTGAAATACCATTTTTAGGGTCCCGTACCCAAAGGGTAAAATGGACCCTATTACTAAGGCTCCGCTGTCTGTCTGTCTGTCCGTCTGTCACCAGGCTATATCTCATGAACCGTGATAGTTAGAAATTTGAAATTTTCACAGATGATGTATTTCTGCTGCCGCAATAACAAAAAATACTAAAAAACAGAATAAAATAAATATTTAAGGGGGCTCCCATACAACAAACGTGATTTTTTTTGCTCGTTTACCAGATGAGTCATAGATGGCACTCCTTTAAATAGTACTGCTACTCAACACTAGATGGAAGGGATAGATTATGGTACGGAACCCTTCCTGCGCGAGTCCGGCTTGCACTTGGGCGATTTTTTTCCTTTCTCCAATTCAAGTGCTATTTTTATTATGCAGGTAGATATATTTCTGTGCGTATAAATATAGCGTTCTCTGGGCTGCAGCCAAGCAGGGTAGATTATGGGTGACACTCTACCTGTGAGAGAAGTCCCGTGCCCAGTAGTGAGAACGTGCGAGGCTAATAACGAAACCGAAACTCAATTTGTGCTGAATACTGATGTACATCATCTATTTCTCCATCGCAAGCTTAACTAAACACTGGCTAATATAGCTGCCAGTTTAATAAACCTTAACTTACAAAATACCTTGTATTCTTTAAATTGTTCAGCAATTCGCCCGTTTCCAAATATCCAGCGAACGTAAATAGCCTCATCATAAAAAGGGAGCAACGTCTCACCTGTTCAATTGCTCAAAATATAAGCGTAGGCGCTCATTTTATTGGCATCATAATAAAGGTGGTTTACATCAAATTGTAGCAACAGATGTGGCAAATTTACATTTTACTGCTTTATTTTACGTTTTGGCAAACAAGGTATGAAATAAATACATAGGTACCTACCGTGCTTTAGGTATGTAAATATGAAAGCACTGGTAATACTTCTTATGTAGGTATATTTTAGTGACTAATCCTTTTACTGTCAAGTTTTTTATGTTAATGATTATCGTGACGTAGTCATTAGCCCAATGCTAAGCGGCACGGCCTTCCATAATAGTTTGTACATACGTAATATCCCTTAGTAGTCTGTGGTTTGCAGTGTTGCGTCACTCGGAAGCTGGGAACTCTATATACTTATAAAAGTTACCTAGTTTGTAAAGTGAAATCGCAGACCGCATCGTCATTTACCATCAGGTGAGATACTGGTCAAACACACGCCCATCAAACAATAAAAAAAAACACAAATAAATAATAAAAATAGTACTCTGGGCCCACGTACAGATACTTACCTACCTATTATCTGGATGTAAAGGTATAGACCAACATTGAACTATCTTCTTATTTTTATTCGCGCCTTCAAATAACAAAGAAAAGGTTACCAATTACCATTCCTATCTTCATTTGCTAAATGGTTTTTCGTTACCTTTTCGAGACCTTTTGTTAACCCTCAAACCAAACAGTGCGTTGTTATAATTTCAGTGTAGGTATCTATGTGTCCTACATAATATCAGAAAACACAGATCATGAATAGTGGGAGTCATGGCGCTTATGATACAGAAATAATAACACGAAGGCGTGGGCCGGCCGCCGACCTGACCCCTGCTTTATATTGATTAGGGATTCGATAATGACGATAAAATGTTTTATTGGTAGTACTTTTACTGTGTGTATATATAGGTAGGTACCTAATTTCTTCTCTACTGAACACTTTTTTCTACTATACTTCTTGCTTGTAATTTTTATGCGGAGTAGATTTTGTAAATAGAACCAATTATAGTACCTTGTTTTAGTTTTTCTTGTAATATTATCTTATAAAAATTTAATTACCTAAGTAAGGCTTTAACTAACAAAGTTGGTATTGCTATTCTTTGTATTTATATTTTTATTTATCAAAAAATTGTTAAATATCTAATAGGGTCTTAAACGCGTTTTCAAAAATAGTTTTATACTGATAGGAATCGTCATAAATATATGCAGAAAATATTATTTCCCGGAATCACAGTTGTTAAGTACCATTATTCTCGGCTTTTTTATTTTAATTTTAAATATTGTCAAAACGCGTGAAATCCAAGACGGCCATTTTGTGATATCTCAAGCAAGTAAACAAATACAAATCATTTATTGACATATTGGTTAGGTACCTACAAAGTTATGATGAACCCATAGACTCCCGAACTAGTTGAAACTGTGTTTCAGATGGCTTCTCAGGAGTCAGATGGCTTCTCCCATTATTTAAACGCTGAAATGCGCTTACAAGTGATCCCGCTCTGTGAATAGCCGTTTACGGGGCACGTGATATGAAGTTAAAAATTGAGATTTTATTTAATTAATTAGTCCTAAATAATAATAATAAAATGTCAAAAAAATATATTTTGACCTAAACTTTTTTATAAGATAGCCTTAGACCATAATTTGGTTACGGTGTAAGCCCTATGAAGGTACCGAATATTATAGCAATATTTTATGAAATTTTGTTGTTTACTGCATTCGGCATTTTCAATTAAACGGATTTATCAACAATAAACGCAACTCTATACTTACTTATACGAGGTTTAAGTTTGTCAGAAAACGAGAAAATCCATCTATATTGAATAAAGGATTGTTAAAGTTAGGTTTGATTTTGAGTGAAGAGATACCTAAATAGGTAGTACCTACCTGATCCAGCCATACCCCTTTTCAGAGTTCAGTATTTCTCGTACTATGTAACCGTCTAACTGCGCCTATAGAACACAGAATGTTAACCCAGGGTTACCCAGTGTAGGTCCCGCAAGCCATGTTCTCTCAGAAAACATTCCAGTGCCCTGTATAGCCAATAAAGCCACGTAATTACGAAATAACTCAGTACCGGGACGTATTTATTTAATCACTTTGACGGGGAAATAATGGGGGTTCTCATCAAAATTGTACGGAGCCAATCTATGCCATGCGGATGATGCCTTGGTCGATGGTCGTGTCGTGTGTGGCAGATAGTTTCCGCACTTCGCCTGTCGATAATATTGAACATGGACAATGCACTGTTGCGAATTAGAACGGAACGCTTCGACAATATTACACTCCTATGGCACCTATGGCTACCTATGAAAAAAGTTATAAAATTCAAAAATGAAACAGCTGTCAAAAA
Organism: Ennomos quercinarius; assembly: GCA_910589525.2. NCBI lineage: Eukaryota > Metazoa > Arthropoda > Insecta > Lepidoptera > Geometridae > Ennomos > Ennomos quercinarius. The sequence goes on from OU342493.1 coordinate 5,426,293, forward strand.
TGACATCAGCTGTCAAAAATGAAACATCTGTCAAAAATATTTTTTTTAACGGGCAAATTGCCTTTATTACTCAAGCTAACTACTACAATAATAAAAACTAAACTAAACTAAACTAAACTAAACTAAGCTAAACTAAACTAAAATTAAATTAAAATCAAAAATTACATCAGCTGTCAAAAATGCAACTTCTGTCAAAATGACATCAGCTTTCAAAAATGACATCAGCTGTCAAAGATGATAACAGCTGTCAAAAATGAGACGAGGCAATTTCGGATTTTTTTTAACGGGCAAATTTCGGTTATTATTACCGAAATTGTTTCTCTGATCCGAAGTTTTGCCTGAAAATACTGGTTTCGTATAAGGACAAAAAGGTCTTCAATCGCAACTGGTTACGAAAAATATTACAAAACTTTGATCGCAACTGGTTTCGTACAAGGACGAAAAAGTCTTCGTTCGTAACTAGTTAAGAAAGCGCCGGTTTTGTACACGGCCGAAGCGAAAACACCGATAGTCGGTTGTTTTTGGTTTTCTAAATTCAATCAGTACTACAATTATTTTAAAGTAGTCATTCATATCACATTTCGTTTTTTCAGCTGGATTCCATTTAGCTTAATTGATGGCAGTTTATAATTTATCTTAGCTACAGTAAAGCTTCGATTATTTATTTGACAGCAACTTTGACAAGCATTAATCATTAAAACTTCAAAGTCACGCTTAGTATTTTGTCACGCACCGGGCATTTAGTAAAAAGAAAAAAACTACAAAATCATGATACAATAAATTACAATTTAACCAACGAAACTAAAGGGTTATTTTTGATGGCTCTATTCTGTGTATTATTACACGTTTTGCATTCCAGAAGAGCCAACTTCATAAATCACAAAAAGTTCACTTCATGATGCATGCATGATTGATTCGTGCTCGCAGAATCAGGTTTCACTCGCAACACTACATTCCATGATTTTGGCATGCCTAGAATTACCTAAACAGTCTGTTAACACCTACAATAATGTTGAGGCAACTATACGACTATAAAGTCTGGAATTTGGATGGGTACATACAATTACCTAAATGTGGGTACACCTATAATTAAACCTTTCGTTGCGTCACTTTAACATTCCTTTGTACCATCATTTAAACTTTCTGTTGTTCCCTAGTTACTGTATTTGAAACTGAATGAATGAATGAATGAATGAATGAATGAGTTTATTTGCGAAAACTTAGCCTAATACACTGTTTTATAATTACTCTAAATTAATAATAAGTACCTAATAATAACAATACTATACTAATAATAGTCTAATAGTTAGGTAGGTAGGTAATAACAGGCAAGTGCTTTAGGGGCGGCTTCCCAGTGACCAGATAAAGGTTACGTCATATCTAATAGAAATTATAAATTACGACTCTACTTCATCATTATCATCATCATCATCATCATCATCAGCCAGAATACGTCCGTTCTTGAACATAGGCTTCTCTCTTACCTATTTTAACGGCTCCCCATGGTTTAGCTGAGATCGTCAGTGCACCTATAAAGGGCTAGGTTATAATACTCTGTGATCGTGTCTTCCGGCTCGTGGTGCACTTGAGAACCTTTCTTTCCCACCATATTGCCAGTTCTGCAAGCGATGATACGCTGCCCAACATCACTCATTTCAACTTGCTTTGAAAGGTAGGTATATGACATGGTATAGGACATTAGTTATTCTGCGGATCTCTTCATTAAGGATTTTATCACGCAGGAAACATCAAGTATTATACTCCAAAGCTCGTTATTAGGCTGACCCCACATTGGGCAGTAGCGATCGTAGAGCGACTTCGCGCGATATCGCGATATCACAGCGACACACGCCACCCTATGGTAAAATGTCGCGGCGATCACGCAGCGATATCGCAGCAATAACGCGGCGATATTGCTACCGCCCAATGGGACGGCAGCCTTACGCGGTTTTGATCTAAAGCCACTGCTAGCTCTCTTTGAAATATTTAAATAATTTGCGTGCGAGCGAGCAGCGCATAGAAGTCAGTTCTATATCTAAATCCAAAGTATGCCTGCTGCCTACCAGTGCATTATCTACCTACATAAAGTAAACACATAGAAACATAGTACACATTCATTTACGGGAATAGAGCTTAATTTTAGAATTGCGTGGGATAACACAGTCGTTACACATCTAACTCGCCATGAATGTAACACAAACCATCATAAATTTCATCCATTTAAGAACAAGCGCCACTCAGTGTTGAGCAATAGTCCTTTAAAACACGGATAAATAGACGAGAACTATTTAACTAGTATTGATAATTGTACAAGAAAAGCGGAACAACGCGGCAATAGAGTCAAGAAGAGGAATAATGTTTGGTCACCTTGTACGACATGACAGCTTCATCAAAAATATCATAGAAGGAATGGTAGAAGGGAAGAGAGGAAGAGGCAGACCTAGAAGGGCATATACAGTTCAAATAAAAGAAAATATAAATGCCATGTCGTACGCGGAAGTCAAGGCATTGGCTGAAAATAGAGATAGATGGCGATTACTCCACCGACAAGAGCAGGCATCTTAAATAAGAAGAAGAAAAAAATATTAAATAGTGTTCAAAAAACGGCTGTTATTTCCTTTTAAAATTTAACTCAGTAAGAAAAAAAAAACCTAAAAATTACTTATCGTTTTTATGATTTTTGTCGCAGATGTTGAAATGACAGTTCCTTATTAAAAGCTTATAACTGAGCATTTTTATTACTGCATTGATATATTTTTTGACGTCTCTTCTAACTATCTATATTGCGTTGTACGTTATATTCTCAATTCTTGGTGATTCTTTTAGTTAAGTTTAGTAACCTACAATGCTGATTGAGTCGTCAATTAAAACTTTATGTTGAAGCAGATAATTATTATTTATAATGAAATGTACCTATAGTTTGATTAAACTTGAAAAACTTAAGTGCAAATTCACTGATGTATTAACCAATGTTGGCGCCACTATTTTCCCTTTACTATACTGGTTTCTCAATGACTTCAAGTTATATGTTTTATTCAACGCCCGTTGTTCTTGTACGTTGATTTATCAGTCTTTTGACGGACTACGATTATGAGAGACTGCTGTTTAAATATTGCAGTTTTTAATAATTCAACATCTGAAAGTGCAGTAATCGTCTCAGAGTGCCTTCTACAGTGAAATTGGTGGATGATTTACTTTAACAGTTTTCTCAAATATGTACTTTAAAAAGTGTCTGTATGAACGAGTCGCTTTATACAAAAATAGCCCTCCATAGCATGAAACCATGACGTCAGAAGATGTTTTAGAATTCTTATCTGACTCACGCAATTTCCCCTTTTTAACCTTCAAAAAACAACCTTCCAATCTACCTGTTCCACCTCTGGAACCCATTTGTTTTAGTCTAGGTAATTTCTTTTTATATCGGCAATAATTTAACCGTCGGCAATATTCAGAAAGGTTAAGGTCGAATGCAAAAAAAGTGTTGATCGTGTTCTTTAAGAGATCCCATTTAGTGCGGAGATGCCTGAACGCAGGGCTCTTAATGAGTTTTAAATGTGTAATTTTCTTTTGGTAATATTAATTTGGGTAATTGTATAGATAGTGACAGTTAAACGAACTGCTATCGTTTACTGTGTATGGAAAAATGATTACGATTTCAGAATATTTAATTTTTGGTTCATATGCTTCTCTAAACAACTTTATTTAGAAATGAATTTATAGTATCTTGTTAACTCTCGTAGCGATCGCACGTGCAATTTTGTGAGTGGATTTATGTTTTAGTATGGAGGTTCGGAAACACGCGGTAGGCTATCACAACTTGTGGGCTATCATGGCCCCAGTCCCCCCCTTTATGGATAACATACCAATTTAAACTCACCTTGTATAAGCTTTACCAAAGTAACGCCAACATATTTGAGTCTTCAAAAGATGGCATAACTTTGAAACTGTTCGGCAGGAGTTAGAATAGACTCTCTTGGGCTCTGGATATCACTTTAAAGGGCGTATATAACATAAATAAGGCTAAACAGTGTAACGGTCAGAGCTAGTTTAAAATCAAATTGAAACTGCAAACGCTTCCTTGAGAAATTGCAACGTTACCCCACGGCTGTGCTTGTAACCATGGAACAAGGAGGAGAGGAATGCCAATACACCAAGAAAACAGCGTAGATCAAAAATATGCCTAAAATTAGATGGCGTTGCAAAAAGAGCGTATTATAAGTTGAGCGCAGATCAGAAATTTTCCCAAAACCTGTTTTAAACCTAGCCTGCCGTAGCTACCCGCATAGCCCGCTCATTTTGCAGTGCCATCCAGGTTTAAAACGGGGTTTTGCCATATTTCTGATCTACGCTTAACTTATAACTCGCTCATTTTGCAACGCCATCTAGTTTTAGGCATATTTTTGATCTACGCTGTTTTCTTGGTGTATTGACATTCTTCTCCTCCTTGTTCCATGATGTAACGAACTCTAACTTTGCTTTTAACTAAGTATAAAGTATTGAAGGGACCTACGTATGTAAAAGTTATATAAATAATAAAAATCGCTGATGGAATGAAAACAAATATCTATTTTATAAGTTAAGATGACATTTTGTAACTAACTAGTTATTAATTAAGTATTCGTTAAGTATGATTATGATTATTATACTAAGTTTACTTACTCACATTAGAAAAGAACTAAATTATTTTTCCCTCAAAATCTGATAGGAATATAAAACAAGACTTTTTTTTTTCTTATAGTTTGGCTCCACACATAGTGTATTTAACCAGTGTCAAGTATTGTAGTTTTTCGTCGTATTATGAAATATTTCATGTAAAGTCAAGTCTTAGTCACAGTCAGTCAGGGTAGTCATAGTCCAGTCTAAGTCAGGTAGTCATAATCCAGTCTAAGTCATGCCCTAGTAAAGTAGTGGCAACTTTACTAGAGGCTTCTATGGAATTTTGGAAGCAACACGAAAAACCACGTTTCACTCTCGCCCACACTTATACTCATAATTCAGCACTTAATGCGTAAAATGCCACTAATTTTAAACATTAACACTAGAAAAAGCATAAGTTTTGTGAAATAATACAATGCAACGACGTGAACTTTTTCACGTTCCCGCCAAAACTCCAAAACAAGACTTTCTATAAGATTTTCTTTAGTTGTCAAATTAAAATTTAATAAGCTATGTAGGTTTTATTACCTATTTGATTCGAAAACTTCGCTATTTAAAATGTATAAAATCAACCATAACTATTTCTCGTTACTTTTTCCAACCATCAAAAGAATTTTAAATAAATATGCCATATTGTACAAAACTAAATTGAACACCTAATGAAATAGTATACGCTTAATAAATAAGCAAAGTTCACTTAAACGTAGGTGGCATCCAAAGTATATATATTATCTTGTTCGATTTACCATATGAATATTTTGATAACATCAATTGAGTGAAATAATATTATTTTCTAAACGTCTATAAGTTACAATAAACCAATAAAAATGTTTAAATATTGTAATGTAAACAATAACAGTAAGTTTTCTGGATTATGTCATTCCACAAATCAATGTGAATGGTCAATTTCGTGACCCCTCACTGAGGCTCCATTCTTGTAATAGCGTATTAGGAATATTAGGATCCAGTTTCGGTAACTACAACGACTTTTTGAGTAGAAGTTATTATTATTTCTATCTATTTTTATTATATGCGTTTTGAAAGACTTGTAAACGTATTCTTGGTGTATTTTGTGTTATAGGTACATCGTATAGCGCAATCATGTTATTAGCTTTATGCGCTCTACTATCTATATGTACACCGTGGAATTTAATTCGATATTTTCCTGAAATTTATGTATTCAATCCATGCTTTAGAATGTTTATTTAAAGCTAAACAAAGTACAGGTAAGTCCTTCGACCCACGCTACACAACGACTATGTCAACCTGGATACTTCGCAGACTCAGGAATTTTCATAATGCAGGATACTTTGAAACTTTTCACTTAGCACGAATAGTTGCTAACTTATAACAGAGTGAGAAGTTCTGAAGCAAATTGTTGCAGAGGTATGCTTTGACTCTTGAATTAGTATTGCAGCAGCATAGAATACCTATGTAAATAGGACGAATTCTGTGTATAGCAGAAGTTTATTTATCTTAGGTTCCTACAGGTATCTAATATAACATGTATTGTCGATTTTTGGAGTCCATGTTTATAAAAGAATTGCTCTTTAAAGCAGCGACTGTAGTCTCATCGTGTCGTGTAGCTGGAGGCAATGTGATTCTAGGGAGGTGTAAAATACATGCAAATTGAATTTGGGGTCAAACACAGAGCAAAAACAAATACGCTCGCGTACTGATAGTAGGTACGCCTTTTTGACCCTTTTCATACAATTCAAGCGTGTGACACGCTTTAGTTTACGCGCACGTTTTAGAATAAAATCTTATGCTTTACCTGCGCAGATGACATAAAATGTATTCAGTCTTGTCATTGGTTTTTTCTCTAATCTGTGGCTTGGTACCCATTGTTTGCGCCATACCGGTTCTGAACTAACCAAATCTGGGTACTTTTAGATAATCATAATTCCTTACATAGTTCCTCTATGGGTAACTCATAAACTATGCTTTCAATTCGGATGTGCGAAGGCATAGTGCTTGGGTATTTTTCAGCAACCATCCATGCGTAGCCGACGAGGGAAAGTGTCGACTTGATTCTGGACTCGTTAGTCTAGTTAATTAGCGTTACATACTCTTTGGTTTGCACAGACAATTGTGTTTGGAATAGGCATAGCTTGCTTATGTATAACGAAGAAACGAATAAAAGAGGCTTTTTTAAAAATGTGCAGAACCGCCGACCTTGCGGCCGTTCGGTTCTGCAGTTCAACTTAATAACTTCACCATCAAACGTTAACGCAAGCTAGGCAAAATAACTAAAGTAGGAGTAGTAGCAAACTAGAATTAACTTAAAAGAAATCACTTTAAAACACTGAATTTAAATCAACAATTTATTAACAGAGTTTTTGCTTACAATGTTTCCCGCTCGAAAATCCGCAACAAAGTGAGCTCCTGTCGGTTCGTTTCCCACTCCAAGCGCTCGGTCGCCGCCATATTGCCCGCCATTACTCAATGTCATTTTAGTTTGTGAAAACGTCAATCGGCGGCGCTGCGAGCGCTTGGAGCGTTCCGGATCTGACAGTAGTTACCAAAGATTAGAGAATAACAATCGGCTGGTAAATCCTTATTAATATTAGGGAAATTAATTTACTAGCAATTAAAGCCAAATTATTTCGTATGAAGTTAAAAGGAAACTTACTCGAACACCACCGCAACTCGCTGGTGCAGGCTATTGCAAATCCATTAGAATATGAATGCTGACAACACTTTTAACTTCACTTGGTTCGAAATAAATCCGTAATACTTAAGCATGACAGTTTTACATACCAATAATGAATTCGACAGTTAACATAAGATCATCATCATCATCAACAGCCTGAAGACGTCCACTGCTGAACATAGGCCTCCCCCAGAGCACGCCACCTTGAGCGGCTGCTCGCCTCCTGCATCCATCGGCTCCCCGCGGCTTTCACCAGGTCGTCGGTCCACCGAGTGGGGGGCCGGCCTACGCTGCGTCTTCCGGTTCGTGGTCGCCACTCGAGAACTTTTCTTCCCCATCGGTTGTCAGTTCTACGAGCGATGTGGCCTGCCCATTGCCACTTCAACTTACTAACTCTAAGAGCTATATCGGTCACTTTAGTTCTCCTGCGGATCTCCTCGTTCCGGAGCTTATCTCGCAGGGAAACACCGAGCATAGCTCGCTCCATAGCTCGCTGCGCGACTTTGAGCTTACTAATGAGGCCAACAGTAAGAGACCATGTCTCAGTTCCATAAGTCATCACTGGCAACACACACTGATTGAAAACTTTCGTTTTCAGGCTCTGCGGTATTTTGGACGAAAAGATAGGACGAAGCTTCCCGAACGCTGCCCAGCCGAGTTGGATTCTTCGCGCCACCTCTTTGTCGAAGTTGGACCTACCTAATTGGACAATCTGTCCTAGGTAGACATACTTGTCGACAACTTCGAGAGTATCGTTCCCAACAATTACCGGTATAGGTGGAACATGAGCATTAGACATGATCTTTGTCTTGTCCATATTCATCTTAAGACCAACCTGCTGGGAGACTCTACTGAGGTCGTTGAGCATGGTGCTAAGGTCCTCGAGCGATTCCGCCATTATGACTATATCATCGGCAAAACGAAGGTTAGTGATGTACTCGCCATTTATGTTGATGCCAGATCTTTTCCACTCCAAGAGCTTGAAAACATCCTCCAATGCGTTTGTGAACAGTTTCGGAGAAATAACGTCTCCCTGTCTCACGCCTCTTTGCAATGGAATTTGTTCCGTACTCTGGTCCTGTAGTCGGACTGACATAGTGGCCTTACTGTACAAACACTTCAAAACTTCGATATACCTATAGTCAATTTGGCATCGCTGCAAGGACTGCAGCACCGCCCAAGTCTCAATTGAATCGAAGGCTTTCTCATAGTCCACAAACGCTAGGCATAACGGCCGATTATACTCTTCGGTCTTCTGCATAATCTGGCGCAGCGTATGGATGTGGTCTATGGTGCTAAAGCCTTTTCGGAAACCGGCTTGTTCGGGAGACTGGAATTCATCAAACCTGCGTGCGAGACGATTCGTAATGACTCTCGAAAACAGCTTATACACATGACTCAAGAGCGAGATGGGCCTATAGTTCTTCAATAAGGTGTTATCGCCTTTTTTGAAGAAGAGCACCACCACGCTCTTGTGCCATGCCTCTGGCGTTATACCTTCAAGGATGACAGAATTAAATAACTTCTGGAGGACTAAAAGTACCGGTCTACCACCCGCTCTCAGAAGTTCGGTCGTAATTCCATCTTCACCTGGTGCCTTGTTGTTTTTAAGCTGTTTGAGGGCCATTCTAATCTCGTACAGGCTGACGTCCGGGATATCTTCGGTATAGTGTCGGACTAACTTGGCTCTGATGTCCTGAGCTGTGTTAGTAGCGGGCTTACGTGTCGAGGTGTATAACTGTCCATAGAAGTTCTCGATCTCTCTCAGAATCTCAGGCTTGGATGAAATGACGCTACCATTTTCGGTCTTCAGTTTTAACATAAGATAAACAAAGCTAAAGAGATTTGTTTGAATATTTTAAAGGAACTCGCTTGAGTACACAATTTGTTTCTAATTAAAATCAACCTTATTAATTGAATCGTTACTTATTTACAACGTGATTACTGGACATGATCTCAAATAAATTCACATATTTTAAAATTACTATTTTTACGGTGAATATTTTATTTTAATCGAACAGCTGATTATGCTTGCGGCGTCACGGCCATTCTGACGTGCGATGCGTGCTCTGCATCGCTTTAGGTTTTCCTGAAATAGAGAAATAAATATCCTTAGGCTAGGTACTTCCACAGTTAACCTAAGCCTATGATTTAAAGAACTTTATAATTTGACTACATCTGCTCATTCCACATGACAACAGATGGTAAAATTATTTATTTAATCTTTTGACAATATCGTCTCATTCCACATGACCACAGAATAGTAATTGTGGAACAATATTTTGTAGTACTGCTCATTCCACATGACAACAGTAAAATAATGGTTAGTAAAGGTGAGGATAGGTTGGGGAGAGGTCGATGCTGTATAAAACAGAGGCTCTAAGGGATAATGGGAAAGGTCGATGCTGTGCTCTGGGCGGTCCTGTACGCCGTGGTACACAGGGGCTACATTATTCTTTCAGGATAGGAGTTTATCATAAATGTTTTGACTATTGGACTACTCCACGCGCCAATAGAACCTTACAAGGCTATGTTGATTTTGACTACTGGACACTCTAGGTGCCAATAGAACCTTGCAAGGCTATAATAAATTGTTTTGACTATTGGACTACTCCACGCGCCAATAGAGCCGGGTTAGTAAATTTGTTTTGACTATTGGACGACTCCACGCGCCAATAGAATGTTTACATAGAGAAAAATAGTGATATGAAAGCTTCTCACCAGGAATAACTTCCATATGACACGCAGATGACTTCTTAGTCTGCAGACTCGTTGGCTTGGGGTTGCGCCGTTGTACCCGATGGTCCAGCTTGCTGGTCGTCTCGCGGCGACACGGCCGGCTGGGCGACTGCTCCTGGTTGTGGGGCGCGCCGTAGTTGATCGTGCGCCACCTTGCGGGGACGCCCGTGATGACCAATGACCTTTTTAACGAGGTACCGGTCGTTTTCAAGTACCCTGTGAACTTCGTAAGGCACGCTATATTTAAGATCGAGGGAGGTCTGGTTTCTAGGGTTATTTTTAATCAGAACGAAATCGCCCCGTTGGAAATGATGAATTTTAGCACGCCCTTTATCAAACCTCTCTTTATCTTTTGCAGACATCTCGGTCATTCTTAGGTGTACATGTCGTTCTAGAGCTTCAATGTCAATGGATGTGTTATCTAAGTTTACCAAGTTCAGTAACTCTGGTGGTACACAGTTTTGACGTCTAGTCAGCAGTGTGAGTGGAGCTGCTCCTGTAGTCCTGTGAACGGTACAGTTAAGAGCAAGTTGTAGTCCTTCTAGTGCTGTATGCCAGTCTGGGGTATCATAATTTTTGATCATGATGAGACCGTTCTTCAGGGTTGCCATAACGCGCTCGACTTGTCCATTAGCCCTACTCACCCCAGGGGCTATAGCGTGAATTTCGATGCCAAAGCTGTCACAATAGTTTCTGTACTCACCCAGAAACTCACGCCCACCAACCACAATAATTTGTCTCGGCGCACCAAAGAGATGAATTACCTATTTTAAGGCTGCGAGAGTGCTGTGCTGGCTCTTGTCATTAGTGTAACGGAAAAGTACATACTTTGTAAATGCATCTATTGTAACGATTACGTACTCTTGCTCGTTTGCTGTGCCAAGTTTGCCAGTTATATCCATGTGAATAACCTCAAACGGCACCTTCGGCTTCGGTATTGGGTGTAGCTGTATTTGCGTCGCTCCAGATGTTTGTTTCGATGTTCTGCACACCACGCAGTTGTCTACAAACTCACGTACGATGGTAGACATCTTATCAAAATGATACGTCTCTTTGATCTTGTGGAGTGTCTTTTCCCATCCTGGATGCTTGAGGGCTGTATGGTACGTATTTATAAGGCTCCATTGAAAGGACTTTGGTGCTACAATTAGCTTCTGTGTGCCTAGAATTGGGTCTCTCTTGACATGTTTAAGCACATTGTTTTCAAGGACATATCCAGGGACATCGTCTCCATTGTGCAGAGTTTCAATTATAGGCCGAAGCTGGCTATCGCGTCGTTGCTCGATGTTGATCCACTCTAGGTTATTCGACAGGACGTTTACTGTCAGAGGGTCTGGGTTTCTGCTCAAGAAATCTGCATGCTGCATCCGCTCGCCCTTCCTGTACTCTATGTCAAAATCAAAATTTTGAAGATAGGCCCACCATCTGTGTATGCGAGGTAGTAAGTCTTGTTTGTGCTTTGAGGCTTTCAGTGCGTTACAGTCGGTAATCACTTTAAACTTGCGTCCATAGAGGAAGTGCCGAAAGTGCTTGATTGCACGAACTACAGCCAGCGTCTCGAGTTCGTAACTGTGATAACGGCTTTCTATGTCCGTGGTGCGCATGCTGAACTAGGCCACCACGTGCTGTCGGCCGTTAATAATCTGGACGAGTATAGCGCCAAATCCGACACTGCTCGCGTCGGTGAACAGTTCAATAGGTTCTCCTTCTTGGAATATTGTGAGCACAGGTGTGGATGTAAGGTGATGGATAATCTTTTGACGTGCCTCTTCATGAACATGAGTCCATTGCCATCCAACGCCCTGCTTAGTTAAATCATACAGAGGGACCATAGTCCGCGCGAAATCGGGAATGAAGCGGCGAAAATATCCCGCAAGACCATTGAATTGACGCACTTGCTTGACAGTGGTAGGCACGGGAGCTTTTACAAGAGCTTCTACCTTTTTGGGACTAGGACGGACCTGACCATTCTCCACTACATTACCGAGGTACTCAATAGATCGTTTGAAAAACGAGCATTTGTCAATATTTATTGAAAAACCTGATTCGCGTAAAGCAACCAGAATCCTCTCTAGAAATACGAGCCCACTAGCGAAATCTCTGCATTTGCTTATGACGTCATCAATATAGACTTGGGCCACGCTATCGTGATGACCGTTGTTAGCACTACCTTGGTTTAGGAGGGGTCCTAGAGCGCGGTTTATGCATCTCTGATACACGGACGGGGCGTTGCACAGTCCGAATGGCATCGTGAGATATTCGTACAGCCCGCCTGGCGTGACAAAGGCAGTTTTCTCGACAGAATCAGCGGAAATGGGGATCTGGTGGAAACCAGAAGCCATATCGAGACTTGTGTAGAATAAACCACCTGCTAATTGGTCAATCTGATCCGCAATCAGTGGAAGAGGGTAGTGGTCACGGACGGTGTTAGCATTCAGTTCTCGATAATCTACACACATGCGGTCGTCTCCGTTTTTCTTTTTTACTAATATAATCGGGCTGGAATATGGGGATCTACTTTCTCGAACAATGTTGTTATCTACTAATTCACTGACAATATCTCTAACTTTCTGGCGCTCGACTGGACTCAGTCTATAGGGCCTACGTTCGACATATTTATCGGGGTTTTTTAAGCGGATTTCTAGTTCACCTGTATTTACTCGCGATTTTGCGAAACCACGAGTAAAAATGTCGAGATACTTGTTGAGCAAAACTAGTAATTGATCAACTTCAGATTCGTCAGTCAAGTCATGATTGAGATTTTCAAACAAGGGACTGCTAGACCGCATGTGCATGACGCGGGGTTGAGATATCAAAGTCGCGCTATTCTGCGTAACAACTACACTTAGACCGGTTTCTTGCAGTAAATTTGAACCAATTAAAACGTCTGACGTCATTTCATAGTCAGGTAAGACATGGAACACGATCTCAACATTAATGTTGTCAATAACACATACTGCTGTCAAAGTACTTGTCGACACTACTGGAAAGGGACCTATTCCACGCAAGTAATTGACCACCTGTCTCCTACGCCCGGGTAGTTTATTTGCGATCGACTCGCGCATCACAGAACATTCTGCACCGCTATCGAAAACGGTGTTAATCACTTGGTCACTAACACTAATTCGCATGGTGTTCAAATTCGACTTGTTGCTTGTCACGGAATTCACGTTAGAAGTTATCTGTTTTTCTCGGCGAAAACAAGCGTCAAATGTGTGACCGGGTTTCGAACAAAATGAACAAAACTTATCAGTAGGCAAAGCAGTGGATGATGGTCCCCTTTCGGTAGAAGTCGGTTTTGAATTTAGATCATGCCTACTGCGACAGTTACTGTAAACATGGCCGGTCTTCTTACAAAAATTACAAAAGGGGGTATTTCGGTTATCAACGAAAAACTTTGAACGTTTATGAGGTGGCTGACCAGTGTTATGTTGAGCTTGGCGCTTAACGCGAATGGAAGATGCAACAGAGATTAATTCGGGCACTGAGGTGGCTCTGGCGTTCATTAATTCTATTCTGAGGCGTTCGTCACTAACAGTTCCTATCACCGCTTCAACAGCGTCGCTGTTGTCAAGCTTGTCCTTAGTCACACGTCTCCACAATATCCATGACTGAGATAAGAACTCCGCTATGTCCTTCGAAGGATCGTAAGAATGTTCTCTAAACCTTAAGATATCTCGCGAGTATCGACTTTCAGGTTCGAATGTAGTGATGATATTTTGACGAAGCTCTTCCCAAGTGGAAGTCGTTACTAACCAGTTATCAGCCCACATCTTGGCACGACCTTTCAATAAGCTAGTTACTTTCATGCGCATATCATAGTCACTGAGCTGATAAGTGTTCTTAGCCGTAGAAATATGATCACACCACTCACGGACCCCAACGGTACCATCCGGGTCATAAGAAGGTAGAAACACTTCAGTAATTTTAATCTTATCGCCCAATTGCTGTTGCTGAACTAGTCGATCACTCATACTTTGCATCATAGTCATCATATGTAAGAAAAATTCAGGTGGTACATTACCCGCCTGTACTGGCAGCGGCGGCAAACCCGTGGGTGCGCTTGTAGAAGGCTCGCTGGGCGGCGGCGTCCACGTCGGTGCGCTGGCTCCATCAGGCTCGTGCGTGATGCTCGCGCTCGGCGTTGATGCGCACGGCGTTGGCGCATTCGGCTCTGGTGCACTCATGGTCTGTCCTTCGATGCACTGATGTAGGTAGTCAGGAAATCTGAAAGAATTTTATGACCAGCAGTAAAGGGATCGCTGTTGTGGAATGCGATCCCACTTCTGATAACGAAGAAACGAATAAAAGAGGCTTTTTTAAAAATGTGCAGAACCGCCGACCTTGCGGCCGTTCGGTTCTGCAGTTCAACTTAATAACTTCACCATCAAACGTTAACGCAAGCTAGGCAAAATAACTAAAGTAGGAGTAGTAGCAAACTAGAATTAACTTAAAAGAAATCACTTTAAAACACTGAATTTAAATCAACAATTTATTAACAGAGTTTTTGCTTACAATGTTTCCCGCTCGAAAATCCGCAACAAAGTGAGCTCCTGTCGGTTCGTTTCCCACTCCAAGCGCTCGGTCGCCGCCATATTGCCCGCCATTACTCAATGTCATTTTAGTTTGTGAAAACGTCAATCGGCGGCGCTGCGAGCGCTTGGAGCGTTCCGGATCTGACAGTAGTTACCAAAGATTAGAGAATAACAATCGGCTGGTAAATCCTTATTAATATTAGGGAAATTAATTTACTAGCAATTAAAGCCAAATTATTTCGTATGAAGTTAAAAGGAAACTTACTCGAACACTGACAACACTTTTAACTTCACTTGGTTCGAAATAAATCCGTAATACTTAAGCATGACAGTTTTACATACCAATAATGAATTCGACAGTTAACATAAGATAAACAAAGCTAAAGAGATTTGTTTGAATATTTTAAAGGAACTCGCTTGAGTACACAATTTGTTTCTAATTAAAATCAACCTTATTAATTGAATCGTTACTTATTTACAACGTGATTACTGGACATGATCTCAAATAAATTCACATATTTTAAAATTACTATTTTTACGGTGAATATTTTATTTTAATCGAACAGCTGATTATGCTTGCGGCGACATGTATATTCTAAGGTTTGGCACAAACATTGCCTCTATCAAGGCGTCCCCAGTGTTATTTGTTTTTCAGCTCTGTGTGGTCATATTATGAGGAGTTAAAGCTAGGCTAACCCCCGGTTTCTCCGCATGTCTACTTAAAAATACATTGGTTGAAGACAGCCTATGATCGACAGGCAACCAATGAGCGTCCTGTATTTTTACAAACGTTCGGGAAACCGGCGGCAAGTCTTGGTCGATCATATGATTTAAAACATACCTTACTGTCTATATATCCCAATACTGTCCAAAATATTATTTGAAACAACAACGTTCAATGAATTCATGGAAATGCGTCTCACAGAATCTTCGTTCAGGTATGAGAATCAAATTTAGCAAGTACCTATGTATAATTCTATTAATTACTCATTATGACATTGTATTTTTTTATCCTTTCTTTTATAAAATTGATTGTAAAATTGACGTGCCAAGTGTAACAAAGACAGTTATAAGGCTAATAAACAATTCTATTCTATTCTATTCTATTCTATTCTACATTATACTAAAAATTATATGTACTTATAGTTCTTGTGTGTTTGTTATCATTTAGCGCTGAAATTGCTGAAAGGATTTTGATGAGGTAATTGTAATACTTTTTGTACCGAAAGTAGTTCCAGTATTAGACATACATAACTGTCTATGCTGGAAAAATCGTGCATCGCCTCTGGTAATAGCTGGTACGTAATAAAAACCTGAATAATTATTAGTTTCATTAAAATCAAAGAGTATACAACCGCTAGATATAAATTACAAATTTTAAAAGCTAAGTGTGTGTGAAGTACTAGTCCTGCACATTTCATAGGTTTTGCCGTTTTTCGCCACATCATCCATAATGTGCAATTAAGGTAAAAACAACAAAATTCCCTTTGTCACCCATGCCACGGCCGTAATCGGTCACCATGTTGACAGAATACCAATAGAAACAGCGTTCGTTGAATATTAATGGCAATACTTTAATGATTGTCAGTTCAGTGCGCTTGCCTCCACTTTGGTTCCTTACAAGGATCGCGCTGAGATAAAGGCAGATACAGTTCGACCGCTCTAGTTACCGTGGACGTTTTAGAACTACACAAATTGCAATATGAACTTACGTAACTTATTTTTAGAATCTATAATGACGTTGATATTTGAATGGTGTACGACGAATGGTATTCTTCGATAATATGGGAATATGATTTGATATTTATTTAACAGTAGGTGCACTCCTTTATAAATTAAGTGGGATAGAAAACTAAATATTTATATCTATTTGAGCTGACTAAAAATGAAAAATAGCTTATGAGCTCACAAAACTATGTGCGACTATGATGTTGATGACACTAATAAGTTTATAATAATGTCTATCTAGTAAAGCTAGCTCAGAGGTTTTGAGCTCATACCGCGAGCTATACCTACCTATCCATAAAACCTATAAAATAATTACTTCCAGTATCTTCTAAGCATGTTCTATCGTTGAATGCGTCGTCACTTGCCATCAGGTAAGACAGTGGACAAACGCAAGACTCAAAGGTAAAAATAAGTTCTTTTTCGTTTACTTACAATTTTTTCTGTCATATAATTTAAATTCAAAGTATCAAAATAAAAGATGCGCTCACAATATACGGCCTCCCTTTACCAAATAAGTTGAACTGTAAGCCGGAAACATCCAGATATAACTGGATATGGCCAGATTGGGCTTGTGTTCCTATCAGTACACGATTTCTGGATTAAGTACTGTTATGTTACGAATAATAACTTGTGAAATGTTGAATGCGATTGGCATCCCAAATTAAGATTTTCTGTCAAAATATATCATAAAAATAGGTATAAGTTTTATACGTTTATAAATTAAGTTTTTATTTGGATAAGCTTTTATTAATTTAATTATGTATTTTTTCTGTATTATTGAGTACAAAAAAGGAAAGGATAATTTTTTTTAGAAATGTAGAATATAAAAAATACTATGGTCAATTTGTTTGCAGGAGAGGCTTGTACAAATATTTATTATATGGCTGAGGCAGTAAATGACTTGAAAATTAATGAGAGAAATAATATGAACCGACTCTGATAGCAACTAGCAAAGCAACTAACAAACTTCAAAGTCTGAATAAAATACAACACTGAGAATCAATGTTTACGATCTCTGTAAATTAAGACACTAATAGACTGTTTCGACAACAACCACCAACAATTACGACATGATTAACAGCGGTAATATGACTATAAATGATGGTTTGTTTGTCTATCCATTATACCTGGTATTTGACAATGTTAACTATTATTTGATTTACCCCATCCCTAATTCACAAATGTTGCTCAAACAACAGCATTGTTTGATGGGGAAGTGTTTGGAATTTAGGTAAGTGTCGTATCATTTAAGGAATTATTTAGGCTGTTTCAACTTGCTAATTCTATGAGCTATGTAGCTCATAGAATTAGCAAGTTGAAATTGCAATGGGCAGGCCAGAACGCTCGTAGAACTGACAACCGATGGGCAAGAAAGGTTTCGAGTGGCGACCACAAACCGGAAGACGTAGTGTAGGCTGCCCCCCGCCAGGTGGACCAACGATCTGGTTAAAACCACGGGGAGCCGATGGATGCAAGAAGCAAGAAGCTGCTCAAAGTAGCTCTATGCGAGGGGAGGCCTATATTCATTAGCGGAGGTCTTAGGCTGTTGATGATGATAATATTGAAGCGATTATTTAAAAGAGTTTTTGTAATATTGTTTAATATTATTACTATTCATTATGCTCAAGAAAATATAAAGGTTTACAAAGAATATTATAATGAGCTAACTAACAACCAAATTCGATTGACTCAGGCGTGACTTCGTAGAAATTCATAGATACATGAATATCTAATGCTACTCTGCTAAAATCATTTTACCTCAGTTGCACCTCATATTGCTGTACTACAACCAGCCGATATCTAATTTATTTCACATTATCTCAGCGGCTAATAATTTAACGTGTTCTCACCAGATATAAATAAAACGTGTACCTAATGCAATAACTAACATTACCGTACAGGAGAAATCATCAGTATTCTGAATAACATAACCAAATTAATCACGGAGGGCGTACGCTTCCCCACGACACCCACGCGTCTGTACTCCCTGCTACCAAACCTACGTAGAGAGAGGGGTTGAGGGCGGTATATTTATCAGGCACCCTTCACGGTAATGTAGTTTTGACAGCTCGATAATATGCGTTAAGGCGAGCCTTTTCGGGAACTTTAGGTATTTTACGCTACCTTAAGCCGCACTATTTGACGGCACGACGTATTCATTTACGCGACCCAAAAGCTGTGTGCAATGCGCCGCGCTGCGCGCCGCGCGCTCTTCTTTCACCCGCGTCAGCCACGTTATGTAACTCAGTAGCGGAGATCAAGCCGCTTTGTTATTTAGGATAGAGTTAGCTTATGTTCTGGATTGATATATGATAAATGTGAACCTACCATTATTATTATAACAAATGCAATGAGGTGTACAACCGTGTTTTTATTGCTATTTTTTTTTTTATGTGATTGAACGACGTGACGAGCTAGTCGTTCACCTGATGTTAAGTGACACGGCCGCCCATAACAGTTGCAGTGTCACTCGGAACTTTACAACAATAAAGTTTCGCGTGACACTGCACTGCGCACGTCATCCTAAGGTTCAATTCAGACAGAGCAGCAAAATGCTCGAGCAGTTTTTAAGTGCTATATGAATATCAACCTTAATCTATTTAGACAAAGCTGAAAATAGTATGCAGCATTAAAATTGGCAAGATTTTAATGTTGCATACTATTTTCAGTTTTGTCTACATGAAATAAGGTTGATATTCCAATAGCACTTAAAAACTGCTCGAGCATTTTGCAGCTCTATCTGAATTGACCCTAAGACATCACCCAGTTTAGTAATCAGATTACTAAACTATATTATATATATATATATATAATAATATTATATTGGTTGTTATTATTATTGTAATACGTACATACCAAGTCCGGCTTGGTTCCATCCTCCCTGGTGGCGCTGCCCCCTTACCGGAGTCGATGGGAATAAAAGTGTCATCCTTCCTGGCAGCCTTAACAATAGCGCTCACCGGGGCCGATGGAATAGAAAAAGGGTCATCTGCCCCGTTATAGTCGGATCGATGAATTCACCTTAGTGACAGCGGGGCCGATGGGAATTAAAGTCTCATCTGCAACCCCGGTACGGCAAGTGCTGGTGCTTTTAACGGAGAGGATTATACAAATCTAGTTTCATCAAGCCCAGCATAAACGGTCCCTACCGTTTATGCTGGGCTTGATGAAACTATAATATTTATAATAAGCAATTTGCCTAATATTACACTAATCTATAATACAATCAAACTGTAACAGAGTCAATTCTGTACCGTAAAGATATTTTGAAAAATTTTGTTGGAAGGTTCTCTACAATCAATACTAAAGCCAAAACTATAATGTTTTTCATTTTTGTCTGACTGTCTGTCTGTCTGTCTGTCACACGCCGAAACTACTAAGTGGATTCAAATGAAACTTGCCATGATTTGAGTTCATATTACGAGGTAGGCTATAGGATACTTTTAATCCTGAAATTCAGCACGGTTCCCACGGGAGAGGGCATGAAAGTAAAAAAATTACTTATTTGTACATTTGACAGCGTCATTTGCACCATTAGTAAGTCGCAACCGGCACACTTGCACCTGCAAGTGTGCAGGTGCAAGTGTTAGTCGTGACTGTCCAATTATACCAATGACAGTAAACTAACTCGCTCATCGCCGCATTTGGTAGGTTGGAAAAAAAGTTGACATTTGACATATTCAATAAATTTGACATCTGTCAAAAAATTTGACGTTTGATATCTGTCAAAAATTGACATTTGACATCAAGCAAACTGACATCTGTCTACACTTGACAGCGGTATTAGAACAGTGCGCAGTTCGCAAGTGGCACACTTGCACCGAGCGTGGGCCGCACGCGGCTCGCGCACGTTGCAAGTGTGCAGGTGCAAGTGTTAGTCGTGACTGTCCAATTATACTAATGACAGTAAACTAACTCACCCATCACCGCATTTGGTACGTTGGAAAAAATTTGACATATGACATCTTTAAAAAAATTGACATTTGACATCAATCAAACTGACATCTGTCTACACTTGACAGCGGTATTAGAACAGTGCGCAGGTTGCAAGTCGCACACTAGCACCGAGCGCGGGCCGCTCGCGCACGTTGCAAGTGTGCTGGTGCAAGTGTTAGTCGTGACTGTCCAATTATACCAATGACAGTAAACTAACTCGCTACTAGATGTCAGTTTGATTGATGTCAAATGTCAAACTTTTGACAAATGTCAATTTTTTGACAGATGTGAAATTTATTGACAGATGTCAAATGTCAATTTTTGACAGATGTCAAATGTCAGTTTTTTGACAGATGTCAAATGTCAAATTTTTTCCAACCTACCAAATGCGGTGATGAGCGAGTTAATTTACTGTCATTGGTATAATTGGACAGTCACGACTAACACTTGCACCTGCACACTTGCAACGTGCGCGAGCCGAGTGCGGCCCGCGCTCGGTGCAAGTGTGCAAGTACATGAGTTGGTCGTGACCGTCCACTTATACCAAATTACAGTATACTTGCTTCGCTCGTCGTTGTATTTGGAAAAAAAATTGACATTTGACATCTATCAAAAAATTTGACATCTGTCAAAATTACAACTATCTCAGTCCGAAACTAGTACCATAGGCAATAAAACGGAAAACAGCAATTTCGATAACAGTATGTATATACGGCGGCCATATTAAGAAATGATAGATGTCAAAATTTGACCAAACTATGTTGATCAGCATCCTTTGGGACCCCCAGATATCGATTTATATCCCGATCAGAGCACCTTTACTTTCAGACGCGGACCAATAGACCGCCGTTTTGAAAAAAGTACTTTTTCACTGTGTGCCCCTCTCAAAACTGTACAATATTAGAACAAACCCTCCTCACAAAAGTCTTATAGTTTCGGCGTTAATTGCAAATTAAAAATCCTTAAAAAGTGAAATTGAATGTTCGCAATTTTTCAAAATGGCGGAATCAAAAAAGTTTTTACACTTTCCTACCAAGTGTACCGTGGGATTTTCAGATATCGATTTTCATTCGGATCGGACAACTTTTACTATGAGTCGGTATGTCTACAGCCGCCATCTTGAAAAAAATCGGTTTTGCTGATATTGCATTTTGACCCTTATAGCATCTATACTCGATCCCCAGGAACGATTTTCCTTAAACGCTGGTATTGGAGGCGTAAAAAAGGAAAACTGATATTTCCATAAAAGTACCTTTGTATGACAGCCCCATTGAAAGTTGACACGTGTTAAAATTTGATTTCAGAATGTTGATCAGCATCCTTGGGGACCCCCAGATATCGATTTTCATCCGGATCGGTGAAACTTTTTTTCCCGCCGCGGCCAAAATTTACGCCATTTTGAAAAAAAATTTTTTTGCCATTCTTCCTCTCTGGCTTTCAAACAATATTAGTTCCAGCTCTTAATACTAAAGTGTCATAGTTTCGCCGTCATTTACGGTTAAAATTTGTATGGCGGATTTTTTTTTCCGCTATTTTGAATTTTTTTTGACATCACCAAAATCGTCCCAGGGTTTGCTATGACATTCCTTAAAACGCACATGACCTATCTCATATGGTTTGGCCAGGCCGTTGACTGTCCGAGTGACCGAAGGTCGGAAGACCAAGTCGCGAATTTTTTTGAAGACACCTCTGTCACCTGGACACAAAAGTCAACAAAGACATTCAAAATTTTCCACTGGTATCGAGAAACAATGCGTCAAAAATGGAAAAAAAAAATGTATGGCAACCATCTTTAAAAATGGCGGAATCCAAATTTTTTTTCAAATTTCGAATCTGCGGCCCCGAAAACCCCCCCATGCGAAAAATCACCCTGATCGGACTAACTTTCAAAATGGCCGCCATTTTGAATCCGCCTCGCATCTTGGATTTTCATGACAACGATCTGACAGCCCCTGTCATCCTCTATGACATTTGGTCGAGCACCACCCACATACCTCTTACCTCTTAAATATTATGGTACCCTACCTTCAATGCTGGACTTGATGAAACTGATTTGTGTAACCCTCCCCATTAAAAGCACCAGCACTGGCCGTACTGGGGTGGGGATGAGACTATTATTCCCATCTGCGCCGCTGTCACCGAGATGAATTCATTGATCCGACTATAACAGGGCAGATGACAATTTTTATGTTCCATCGGCCCCCATGAGCGCCGTTGTTGAGGCTCCGGGGGAGGATGGCACTTTTTCCCTTTTTTCCCATCGACCCCGGTAACGGGGCAGCGCCGCCGGGGAGGATGGGATCAAGCCCCTACCCCATAGCTTTCTTTCACTTACCCAACCCGCCTATTTTTTGCCACACCACCCGCTCACCTGCCCATAGGTTTGGCACACTTGCCCACGCCTATCGACATTTGCTCACACAAGCTGCCTGCTAGCCCCTGCCTGCTAACACGTTTCCATAATTGCCCACACCTGCCCACTTTTTCTCACACCAGCCGCTCAACTGGTAACACTGATTCATACCTGCCCGTACTTGCGCATGCCAGTTACGTATTATCTAGCACCATGTATCATCATCATCATCATCATCATCATCAGCAGCAGCAGCAGCAGCATCATCATCATCATCATAAGCATCATCATCATCAGCCTGAAGACGTCCACTGCTGAACATAGGCCTCCCCAAAGAGCACCACTTTGAGCGGCTGCTCGCCTCCTGCATCCATTGGCTCCCCGCGGTGTGCTGCTTGACACCATGTATACGCAATGTATACTATGAAGCAAACATAACTGCTTGTGTATGAGATAAATAAATGAGTATGATGATTATTCACAGCCTCTGTGATGTGGGGGTTTAGCAGGTCGGCTCATAACCCGGAGGAGATGGGTTCGATTCGTGACATGAATTTGTGCACAAAAAAATAACAAGTGTGGATTGTATGATTGAGTAAGGCGTGTGTATTGAGGCGTAGGGCAAGAAACTGTCCATGACGGTGAGCATAATGATAATTAGAAAGCATAGGTAAATTACATGGTAACTACCGATTTTCCTAATGCATAACTTAGAAAGAAAGAAAGAAAGAAAATACATTTATTCAGGACATCACACAACATTACATTCCTAACATACATCATGAAAATAAAACAATAAAAAACAAAAATAGGTAAAAGGTCTTGAGCAGTTTTTTTTCTTTTATTATATTTGTAACCCATTTTATTAAAATTCACGGCCAGTGTAGCTTCGCGTCGTGGAGCGCAAAAATTTGGCACACGTCCGGCGTCGACGGGCTCTGCGAGCGGACTGGCGGCCCCGAAAATGAGCTCGGATGCCATGAATTCAAGATATAATATTCATATAAAATTACCGTATTAACTTTTTAACATTTTTATTGATCATTTAAATTTTTTGATCAATACATGATTCATTAAAATATATTTAAATAATACGATTCGTTTAAAACAAGTCGAAAAGTCATTTCAAAAAATCTAAGATAGAGGTAACTTTGGATTTTTTTTCGATCGAGTGAAGTTATTCTTTTTATGTATAAGTATGATCATTTAACTTGAAGACATCCTTAAGAATAACATATATTTTTTTCATATCTAAAAGTGTGGTTTATCTCAGAGAAAAGACGATTCAAACAAGGGCGTTTTTGGGCCAGTCTCGCCTTAAGAGTACCTGTTCTCGGGAGTGTTATAATAACAAAACTTAGAGATGAGTTAAATGTATTATATCGGATAGTACGTGTCGGATGGGTTACGAAATAAAACGTTTTTGCCACACCTATCTATATAGCTTTGTTACTGTGGGATGGTACTGCAAATTCCTGTGGTGGCATAATTTATCCAGAGCCATTACTTTGTATAGGTAATTATTTCATTGACTGATATTTCCGATGGTTGTCTTGTCAACCCCTTAGGCGGCTTAAAAACTCTTGACATACTATGGTAAACTAGGTACTTCCTTACACGATAAGAAAGGCATGTTTAAGGACAGTTTAGACGCATAACGTCCCGATCGCAAAATGTCACATCGAAAAACATTGCCCCTTCTGCAAGTAATCGGTAAAATGACTTTCCTTTATGCAATAATACGTTTAAATCTCCTCTGAAAACTTTCATCAGCTACATTCTTTCATAAATTTATCTAAGCCATGTTTTTTTCAAACAAAATATAGTAGCTTTTTACTGTTTATAAAGTTAATTTTAATGGGAAAGAAAATTTTTAATCTTGAACAGGATTTGGACCCTCTTCCATCTGTCCCTAAAGTCCCCAAAGGACAATGTTTTTGTTAAGCTAACCGTGTTAAGTGATCTCATGTCTAAAATATCCTTAATCAACTTGCTTCGGAGCAAAATGTACAATACGCAAAAAGAGTTACGGGGTACGCACTACTTAAAGTTTACATAAAAAAATAGCAATCAACATTTTAATATGTAACTATTGAAACTTTCCTTAAGTCCTACTGCCAGCGAAACATCACCGGGCTAGCCCTAAAAGTCAGTGGTTGACATTAATTACTGACATTACGCAACTGATGCGAGGCATCCGCTGGCATCTGGACATTACGCGTTTTTACTGAACCTGGCTTTAAAGTCTGCGAGCCATAGGTCATTTTTCTGAAGGTGTGTTATATGAAAACGAATGGCAAATTCAGATCCTTGCTTAGTTCAAATACAAATTGACTCAAATAAACTCCAAAAGTTGATATCGTTTATACGAACTAAATCGGCTAAATCCTCTAAGCGTTATTTTGAAGAAAAGGAACAGGTGAACAAAAACGAGCGAACAAAATAAAAGAAGAACAGAAACCATTAAAGCCTAATGCCAACATCTCTCCTACCTCTACCATATGCTGGGTTAGCACGGACGGTAGACAGAATTGTCGTTCCCCTGTTTGACTTTACTTGACAAGTATAATAAGCAAAGTAATGCTGGTCTCACGAAAGAAGTCCCACGGTAATAAGTGGAACTAATTTTAACAGATCGGCAGATGTGACCATTTGAGCACATTTTTGCAAGATGGTGTAAAGTTGTAAACGTTTTAAATAAAAATATTTTTTATTATTTCCCATCTCCCCTAAATTAGAAGATAGTAGAGGTTAGCAATATTCTTTACCGCGACTGTGGCGACGCGTCTGTGGGACTTTTTTCGTGAGACGCACTCTATGAACAAAGTGACATAAAACGGGGAAAAAAAATTTTGTCTACCGTCCGTGCTAACCCAGTACATATACATTTAACTATAATATTTATCTCTATCATGTCACTTGAACCTAAAAGTACTATAAGGTATATTTGTGACGTATTGTTGAAAAACCTTTGCAGAATTTACCGTCAGCTTCTATCATCAAACGCGTTTTTACCAATTATTTATAAAGTAAATATTTTTTCTTAGGATAAAACCTATAGATGGTAGGAGAGATTATAGCATACTAATTGGATGGCGCAATTTGTCCTGCAATTTAGTGTCAGATGATTAATCTATGCCGTGTGAAAATCGCATCCAGATCTATTAAGCAATTTTATTTCAAAGATAATTGCGATTGTAGATATATTATAACTTTTTAAGGCTTTGCCTTGTGTGAGTTAAAAACATAGACAATTGAATGTAGCTTATTTGTAATTAATATGAGTGGTGTTATGTAGGTATATGACATAGGCACTAACAGTAATTATCACTGCGTGAATTTCAAACAGTTTCCCTACTTCTTGTTTCAGTCGTTTCAGTATTTATAAAATTAAGTTTGAATAAATGAGTAAAGCGCCATGATTAATAATTTAGTTTACGTGTCCTCATTCTTTAGTTTGAGGACAGATAACATGAAAATTCTCACGTCTCCAACAGGCACGTGGGAAAATATGGAAATACACCAATTTGTCGTGACGGTTGTTGTTAGGTTGTTATTAGGCTTTAACTTATCTACAAGTCATAGCTTGATAAAAGATTTAATGAAAATGTAAGAATACTAATATATAACAGAAATAAAAATGTTTTTTTTGTTTCAGGTAATAAAAACCACGAGCTCATAAATTACTCATTGTGACCATCATCATTAAGGTGCTACTCAACTCAGCTCTGAACTGGGTATTGCCCATGGTCGACCTGCTCAGTTCACCTGGGTGGACCACGGGGTTTTTCTTTCCCGTGGTCCAACTAAATATATCTGGGTGGACCACGGATAATTATTTTTTTCCCGTGGTCCGTGGTGGTGAACTAAGGTAGACCACGGGAAAAAATAATTACCCGTGGTACACCCAGATATATTTAGTATATATTGAGGTGGATATATTGAGGTGGACTACGGGAAAAAAATCCCCGTAGTCCACCCAGGTGAACTGAGCAGCTGGACCACGGGCAGTACCCGCTCTGAACAAATATTTAATTTTTTCTCTACATGAAATATTAATAAAACAATTAGATATAGAGCTTACAATTATTTGGATCACATGATGTATTGACACTATAAATAGGCGTGCGAAAAAACATACGTGGGAAAAATCTGTACAAAGAAAATCATCTAAATACATGCCTTGTGATAACCATAGTCAAATGCGTACTTTTGTAAGTTCAAAGCTATAACTTACTGGTTTTACTTTCACTATAAATCAATGATCAACTACCCATAATGTTAAGTTGCAGACTGCTTATTAGTTCTGCACCAATTACTCGGTAGAGCTGGACCGTGAAAAAAAATATGTCACCGTCACAGTTATAGTCGGCTCTTAGACTGAAATAAGATAGATGACAGGTAAACCAGAAAGTTAATTTACCAAAAGTAACCAAATACAGCCACTAATTTTTTCGATTCTGTCTTTATGCAGTTATATCCTAAACATAAATCATGGCAGTAGGTAGATATATAGGTATATAGGTATATAGGTACCTACTTCTTCTGATAAAGAGGAAATGAAAAAGACAAGGAAAATTGAAAAGTTTAACTTAACTCGTTACGGGATCGATGCAAATGTCTATACAAGAAGGAGTCAATAGCAATTTTTCCCGTTCCATCGTACTCTCGAGCAGACATCAGCAGCAGCAGCATCTTCCGAGAGTTATCACAAGGGCTTGAAGGTTTAGTTAGATAATGACTGCAATTGGTATTAGTATTACTTTTACTAACTTCTCAGTTTATGTCCATCGCCGTTTTCTTTACGTCATAGCTAAGTTCTGCATTCTCTCATCCCACTGTAGATGGAGTCGGTACTTTGTTTTTCTCTTATTATTCTCCTTGTTAATTTTATTGTCATTTTTTGTAAATCGCCACTGATTTAATAAAAGTGAAATGTTTTTTATTTGTATGTTTGTACGACTTTTTCGCCACAATAGCTACTTAAATGGTTTTTGTACACAGGTTTCTTAGATGCCTGAGATCAACATTTTCTTTTAGGAGTAACCGAGGGAAGCCGCTTAGAAGTAAGCACTAACTTAATCTTATTTATAGCTCATCGCGTTTTCCAAAGTTTATCAGAACCTGGTCGATTGCACGCGTGACCTAATGCTGGCACATATTTGGCTCAACGAAGTAGCATTACAATTCAACGAGGCAATGCTTCCAGCATGTTGGGTACGCTACCTACCGTTAGTGGGCTGGAGCAATTTGGACTGTCTATAGGCCATCGAGGCTAGTATACAGTCTAAAATTTTTTTTTGTAGTAGTTTAGCTAATGTATTAGTTTTTATTATTGTAGTAGTTAGTTTAAAGGAGAAAAGCCCATTGCCTGTTAGAAAAATTTATTTACTGTTCCTACACAATTATCATAGAAATAAGTCTAATGTTCAATTTTTTTATCCTTTCTTCTACAATCATGTTAAATGACGTGATAAATCTAAAAAAGGGTAATTTAGAAATTCAACTGATATAAATAAACTATGATCAAATCCTATTAGAATTTTCAACAGTTTATATGAGTTCAACTCCAGAATCGACTCGACACTTTACTTAATTCACTACTTTGTTTAGTTCGCTACTGAACTATTCGCTATTGAATTGGGCACATTCCTTACTGGACACTTTACTATTTGATACTTTTCAGTTATATACAGTTGCACTGTAAGGTTACTGTTTGTTTGAATATTCTAAGTGACTTTTAGCTAATCTAGCCACAGTCTCGGTAAAGCAATAGCCAACTTTTCGAGCATCACCTCGGAATTTCTCACAGGAGGACATCCAGCAAGTCCGGTTCAAAATAATCTTCACAAAGATCACTTGATGAGGACTACTAAATGTCATGCAACAAGTTGATTAACAAGCGCATTCTTTTAACGGTTTTTTCTGGAATTTGTTACTAAATGAGGTAGTTTTAGTTAAAATGTGGTAGCTTTTACTCAGCCGTTGTTTATGTAGTAATTAGTATGAAGATGTCAAGTAAATAAAACTGTAATGTTGGGAAATAGCGTGTTATGTCTTCATTAGGCGAGTTTATGTTTTGTTGTACAGATTATCGTAAATATTGCCTATACTACAGATAAGGTAAAAATAGTAAGACACGTTTTTAAAATATTTGGGGACTTACTAAGTCATAAATAAGATTGATACTACGGACACACATAGGTTAATAGTTTGGTAATTAAAATATTAATATTATTATTATATTACTAGCGGATCGCCCCGGCTTCGCACCGGTATAATACGGGTTTTCGCAGGGCACGCGATGTAATAGAATATTTTAGGTCATTTTTTACACCTTGGGTTACATTTATTACATTATTGAAGTCGTAGTAAGAATCCTTAATTTTTTGAAAATATAATATAGCCAATGCCACCCGGGGATAGTGTAGCTTCCCAACAGTGAAAGAATTTTTCAAATCGGATCAGTAGTTTCGGAGGCTATTCAATGCAAACAAACAAACAAACAATCAAATCGTTCCTCTTTATAATATTGTTATAGATAAGTAGATAGATTATAGAAGAATTATTCAGCTTATAAAAGGTGCAATGTAAAATAAACAATTAATGAAACTATTACATTCTAATATGTAAATCGTAAAGAAACTCCCACATCAAAGCAAATTGTGCAACTCAACTGCACACTAATACGGGTATACGATAGCCCGTGTTTACTTCTGTATAACTATGATTTATGAGTCGACACACACAAGTGACGTTTGATTTAATCACGACCTCACACTACAGTGCTACTATAAACAAAATAATAAAATAAAAGACTGACTACAAAAGAGCATAAATTAAGCTAGCGTGTGTGCAAACGCCAGAGGCGACATCAAGATTTCGGTCAAACTATGAGATAAACATTTTATATGGTGTAGCGACTCAGGTACGGCACATAACAAATAGAATACTGCTTTCGAACGAGCCCAATATGTCAAGACAAAGTTTACGTAATGGATTGAGAGCCGTTACGCACGGATAGGCATGTTGCCGGCAACAGCGATGGATAAGTCATGCGTGCAAAATTGTCAGCTCTACAGCTCTGTCGTTGTTTAGTTAGATCTTACATAGTTAAAAGCACGTATTGTGTGTTCATAGTCTTTTGAAATCAATAATTATTATCATTATGTAACGTTTTAAGTTAGTTGTATACATAAAAAAAAATCACAGAACATAAATGAATTTGATATATCCCAGATTCTGCTCTACATCTTGACAGCTTGATATTAATTCCTGGGGCACCCTGTGTACAGTGTCGGATTAGCTATGTAGCGAGAGTATCAAATGCTACTGGACCCGACCATAGGGGTCCCGCACAATAACGCTTTCCGGAGCAAAAAAGTTTTTTTCATTTAAAATTGCGGTGTAAAGTACTTATATTTTTTCTGTTAATTATGATGATAAATTAAATATATCCTACTATAATATTATAAATGCGAAAGTTTGTGTGTGTGAATGTTTGTTACCTTGATATCTCCTACTAAACCAATTTCTATGAAGTTTGGAATACTGATAGCTTATACGCTGGATTATCATATAGGATACTTTTTATGCGCGAGTAACACCGCGGGGCGCCACTAGTCACAATAATATTATAAAGGCGAAAGTTTGTATTTGTGAATGTTTGTTACCTTCTATCTCGGCAAATACTAAACCGATTTTGATGAAATTTGGTATGCAGATAGCTTATACCGCTGGATTAACTCATGGGATACTTTTTATCCGCGGGTTAAACCGCGGGGCGCAACTAGTTATATATAAAAATAATTACATAAATTTTAGGAGACCCGTTGTTAATATATAAAGATTAATTTTGTTAAGTAACCTAATATAATTGAATCGCATTCTGTGCACCTCGTCACTTTTTGGTACAAGCTCTTTCTTTCCCTCGAACCATAAATCTGCATTTGCATTCCATACATGTATTACCTGAAAATATTTTCATAATAAAATAATTTATTTTTATATAGGAGCAATTTTACAATAATAAAATAACAAACAATGTTTGTGTGACGTTTCATCACAGCTTCCCAAGCAAAGTTCGTACTATGGCAACCGGATAACTGTTAGAATATTTAATTCCTTTTTGTTGGTAAAAAAACCTAAATAAACAACTAAATTAAAGATTTTCATTTATTTATTAATTTCTTTCATCACACAAATGTTTGTCCTGGGTGGGAATCGAACCCTCAACCTCCAACCTCCAACACAACCAAGAAGGCAGATGTACTACCAACTGCGCTGTGAAATCTTGAGGAGATGCCATGACACTTCACATTAATCGTGCATAACTGCATAATGATGACGTCATTGTCATGAGCTCATGAATTTGACCGTTTTTTACTAGGTGGTAGAACTTGTCTGCAGTGTTCGTCTAGGTGGGTACCGCCGCTTTGCCAGTTATTGTGCCGCCAAGCAGTAGTGTGCAAAACACTATTGTATTTTGGTTTGAAGGGCATTGCAGCTAGGAGAATTACTGAGCAAATGAGACTATGACCTGATCTCACATTCTAGTAATCGTCTCACTAGACTGTGATAACTCAGGATGACGTGCGCAGTGCAGTGTCAAGCATGCGAAACTTTATATCTGAGGGTTCCGAGTGACACTGCAACTGTTATGGGCGGCCGTATTGCTTAACATCAGGCGAACGACTTGCACGTGACGTCATTCATAAACATAAAAGTGACCGTTTGACAGCTTCTGTTCTGTGATGTGGTGGTTGAGCTGGTCGACTCACAACCCGGAGGCGGCGGGTTTGATTCCCGCGACAGGATATGTATTTGTGCACGGGAAAAAAGCACAAATAGGTACTTGTTCTGTGTCTGGGTGTTGTGGTCTTCGTAGCTCCTCGGCCCCTAGATACAGGAAATCCTCGTTAGGGTCCAGGATCTATGCATGTGATTGTTGGGCGTTATTTATTTATTTATGTTTTTAGCCCCAATCGGACACAGTCTCATCATACGAACAACTACAACCATTAAATAGCTTGCTTCTCATAATGTTCGAACTTAAAACAATAAACCATTATGTCAACACTCAATAAAATATATCGTAAAAAACTAACCGTCCTTCCTCAGGACCCTTCTTGGCATCCATGCGCTGCATTGATGGCAATGCTTGCCCATGCTTTTAGTTTCGTTCTGAAATAGAGTAATACAAATTATTTTACAAATAGAAAATTTCACGGTGAGAACTTTACATAGACACTATTCTATCCACTACTACTGCTTCTACTTTTCTATATTCTAGTTTCTTTTATTCTATTCTTTCTGTTTCTATGTTTCGACAATCCCGAACGCATCCTTTTGACGGGACGTGTTGTGGACACCAAAATATCAAAAATGTTAGTTACGATCCTAGGCATTTTAATTTTATTTTATTTGATATTAATTAGACATATTCATTATACTCTGAGAAAACTTCAAGCCACTATAAGGCATTGAAACACAATTGAACAATCAAAACAAAAGAAACACTCTCACGTCAAAAACCAAAAATAAATGTTTTCTTTATTTTCGTTCGTTAAAGTTGCAACAAAAAGAAAAACAAGGAGATTGCTCTCTAAACTCGAACTTGGTAGGATTGCTTGTCATTTACGTTAGCTCATTACTAGTCGTTCGTTCGAAATACGTACCTATTATTTGTGTTCATCTTAAAATTAATAATTATTATGAATTGTGTGTTTTAACCCATCACACTGTAATGGAGCCCATCTTAACCTAATTATAATAAATTATAATAAATTAATAATAAAATCACCGGATTACCGAATATTCTTAACCAACCTTACGACGCTAAAAGATTAGCAAAATTTGTTGACTATTTTGGACTACCTGTTTTAATGTTTATGGCCTTGTGAATCGTCTCCTACAAATGGTAGAACCGTACGTTGTGATAATGTAGTAATCCAAATCCTTTTAAAGTAATGAGACAATACCTAACTAACATCTAACCTATTCAATAAGTTTAAATTAATTTAAAATATTCATCGTCCTACATATAATTGCTATTTAATCCCCTGATGAACACTATTCCTATACTCTGAGTAACCGAACTGAAATTTCCACATAAAATCATATTATGCACCAATCAATATATTTCTTACTATACTTCCGAAACTTTGAAATTGTGATAATGAATAATCTTTTCCTGCGCAAGTAGAACATTATAGATCCTAGTCATGGACAAAACTGGAAGTAAATTAATTCATCACGATGACCGTCATATGAAATAAACATAAAATGTAAATAAAGTGTAGGTAAAACGTAAGTAATTGTATTGCTAACTGAGTTTAAGCTTGTTATATAGCAAAGTCATAGTAAACTCTATTTGTTTATCATAACTCTGGCATAGGAGCCCCGCCTCCGCTCCAATGCTGTGGGTCTCGACTACCTGACTGGTTAACCCTCCACTATTTAGTGCTTGAAATTTCCCACACGGAGGAACCGTGTGTGAAATTCCCCCACACTAAGAGAAATTTGATTTTACTAAATTTTGTTCTATTTATCCCAAGTCAGTACGTCAGTTTCCCCATCTACCTATTCTTATCTACTTATCTAGTTTGGACTCCAAAAGGTGCAAGGGACAAGAGGACATTATTTTTTTTCCAAATCCTAACAAAATAGACATCACCTTAGTTCATTGTGAGTCTATCTAATACGTACTACATTCGGTATAAGACAGACTCTAAAATTAGCTCAATCTTTTAAACTCTCCTAACTTCCGTCTAAAGATTATTCATATTATCGTAGATTCTATATCGTCAGCATGCAGTGGAATAAACAGTAGTATTCATTTAACTATAAATATTTATTCGAATTCAATGATCTGTTTAGTGGTATTCAGGTTGTCTCTATTTTCCAGAACTTGTATTGAAAAGTAATCTAAAAAATCCCGTTTATATAATTTAGGTATTATATTTCATTATTAATATAGTAATAGATTATTAATGCTATTTCCTAACAACAAGATATTCTCATTCGAATCTTTAAATTAGTTACCCCTATCCGTTTGGTAAGGAGATCACTAACAGGTACTGCTGTGCTTGACCCAAGACACGAAGGACAATTTCTTATCAATAGTACTTTAAATGTTTTAATAGAATAAAAGGTAAAACTCTTATTGAAAAATCAATCAAACGAACCCAACTCTGAATTCCACTAAATTGATCTATAAACAAACACGAACAACCCTAAACTATGAATAAATTCCCGGTAGTTATTTAACTATTGCACAAGCATTACGTATTTCGATCCTAGAGCGAAACTCAATTACGATTTTATTTAAGTTACTCGCAAATGATTTTAAACAGAGAACAAATTACCAATAGCTATCTAAGTAAAAGGAATAAATTCCCAGTCGTTACTAGTTCCCGGTAGTTCCTTAACTATCGTTCAAGTATTACCTATTTCGCAACTAGAAAACAAAACGTTCGTTTCCTTGTAGGAATATGATCCCTCCAACTCTGCTAAGTAAAATTCCGCCTAGAATCCGCTAAGAAAATACCTATCTTTTTATGCATATTGTAATAACCGTGTAGGAATAGAACCTTTTTCATATCCTCCGTAGAACATCGCAAAACCAGCTAAAGAAATACCTTCCTACACCACAGAATAGATGAATAGTACAACGTACTTTTACCACAAAATAGATTTATAGAATTACGTATTTATACTAATATGATCCGCAACATTAACGACAATAATTTTTCAGTTGAGACTAAGTCACGAAAACTAATGTGATGAATCGTACTCAAACACATTCCCCTTTCTATCTCTACTGTAGTTTCACAAAAGCTTGTGCCAGCTATAGAAAATACCTACTTATACTTTTGCACCGTTGCTCTCTGTACATTAAATCCTTCTGTGATCACCCAGCTTTCCGTCAAAAGCAAGGTCCACGACCACTAGCTCTACAATAAACACCCACAGCTTCAACCTTCGAGAAAACTTGGATTATAATTTTATAACTTTGATAATTTACGTATTGTATTTGCACTTTTATTTATTAGTATTTTATTATAATGAATTTATCTTTAGATGTATTTTATACCGCTTTAAATTTATTTATTTATTTATTGAATTTTATCTATTTCCCTAACACTATTATTTTTCCGCGATTTTCAATATTTTATCCCTAACTTTCCCCTCCTACGTGTGTATGCCTCGACTTATAGCTTTTCCCTATACACTAGTGTGTACCCCCAAACACTGGAGATTGCTACAAATCTCACATTTACTTTTAAACGTGCATGTCTGTTCTCGGTGTGTGCAATGAGAACATACCTGATCTAACCCTATGAGAGAACGAGCTGTGACAAAAGCTCTCCAAAGCTAAAACCTATTGCCACCTAATTTTTATCTTGCATGCGGGACCGGAGTCCATGGGCAGCATACAAGACAAAACCCTATCACTTGGGACAGTTCAGCTTAATTTGCATTTAGGATCCGGGTATCGTATACACGAAGACGGGACAGTTAATCTTTTCAGCCCTCCTTTCAGCCAGAATGCAAACCAAACCAAAAAGGTGGATCCAGATCCTATAACGGAGGCAAAATCTGGTGCAGGTCTCCACAAAACACGCGAACTGCATACCCTAAGCAAAATAAGGGAAGACAAGCTTCGTTGCACAGTTTCAACTTATCTCTTACTGAGTTCCTGGACCCGAGGCATACTTCCCCCCAGATCCAGAATTAATTGAGAGGGCGAATTTATCTAAGAAGTTAACCGAAGATTTTATGTGCATTTTTATTACCAGGTTTCGACTTGCGATCCCCGTGAAATGATTTCATAACTGATCGCGTTTGACAGCTTGGCAGATCTTTTATAACTTTTGCCTGGTCACGTTTAGTAGTGCGCGCGTCGATGTGTTTGTTTCTATATGTTTAAAAGAAAATGTCTTGTCCCAATTTTCTTACTAAAGTACATACAAAATATAATCCCTTTATTCTTATAAAATAACTAGGTGTTTGAAAATTGCGTTTTCATATTGTAACAGCCTAAAAATAAATTTCCGTTAAGATATTCAAAATCCCAACAAAAGCATAATTAAATCTTGTATGAAAAATCACAACCGAGTATGTAATCCGTCTTAATTAATACTTAAAACGTCCTCGTGACTTCTCCTTGTACTATATACACTTTCTCCGAGATCTCTCAATCTATGAAACATATCCCTTCCCGTAATAATTCTAGAAAATATTGTGAATTATTAAAGAACTAGTCTCGCCTAAAATTATTCAACCCTCCTAACGTGGATCCTTTCAATATATAAACAAACTACTCTGCTATCCTTTAAATACTTTCTGCACTCTCTAAAAGATAAAAATCTTTTTATCTTCCGTCTAGAAACAATAATTTCATGAATATAAATACCCCAATAATAGCGTTTGTATGATTATTGTCCCCACTTCAATTTATTAAAGATTTTTCGTTCTCAATTTGCTATAATTTCCCCATACTATTTCATCCGTCTCATTAAAAAGCAAAACCAAGTACCGATCCTAGTCTCCTCCATATCGTATGGTTGTGATACTTCACTAACAAAAGACGACTAAATTATTTTGACAGCTCGATATCGTCCCACACGATTCCTTCTGCTTCGCATTTAAGGGCACGTTATTCCAAAACCGTTCTTTAGTATACCTAAATGGTAAACATGAAAACACTAAAAATATACCTAATTCCAATGTATCCATTCAATCTATTCTATATTTATGGTCAATTTAGACTGCCTTGTTAGCCCGGTTGATAGTAGCTCCCCCTCCGAGCTCTAGATCGTGAGTTCTACTCCCATCCAGGACAAACATTTATGTGACGAACACAAACTGTTCTAAGTCTGGATGCTACATCGCATTCTCCGTACGCATTTACAAACAAAAAGTATTTAAGCGTTTTATTTAGTATCAGCTATTTGACCCCGACAATACAAGCCCTGCCTAATCTTCATTTTCGATGAATTCTCCAACCTTCTGCTAACATATCCAGAACTGACAAAAGACCGTCAAAATCTTATAAAAGTACACTAGATGTTTATTTTTCATTAACCTCAATTTGAAATG
This sequence comes from Ennomos quercinarius, assembly GCA_910589525.2. NCBI lineage: Eukaryota > Metazoa > Arthropoda > Insecta > Lepidoptera > Geometridae > Ennomos > Ennomos quercinarius. Next base: position 5,462,996 of record OU342493.1, read on the forward strand.
TAAGTCTCTACGAATAAATCATTACAACTTTTCTCTACCAAAAATATGATAATACTAGTTGCACCCCGCGGTGTTAATCGCGGACAAAAGTATTCTGTATGTTAATCTAGCGTATAAGCTATCTACATTCCAAATTTCATCAAAATCGGTTCAGTAGTTACGAAGATATAAAGTAACGAACATTAACACAAGAACTTTCGCATTTTTTTTAATATTAGTACGATTATAAATAACGAATAGTACAAAATGATTCCTCAAATTCTACGATTTTTATTAAATAAATTCTACCATAATGTAATTTAGTTTGTAATTATTTACTCATCTTACTAATATGTGCGCCTTTATTTCCCGTGCTCAATCATTTCTCCTGTCGCGGGAATCGAACCCGCCGCCTCCGAGTTACGATTCGACCTACTCAACCACCCCTCCACTGAGGTTATCAAAACGTACTAGCCTTAACAAAAATTTCTTACGCATGCTCCTACTTTCACCACGCGAGCTTCAGGGATTGGACAATGAAATTAAGAAACATAAATCTGTCACAATTAAATTTGGAATTCCAGGAAATTTTTTGACACATTCAGTGATCGAACGCTCTACGACTAGCAGCTCCCCATATCTAAGTATGAACCTTTTAGTATGAGAATTATTTTGAGGTTTGATTTCTTTTACTATTACCTTATTTTACCACAGATAACCACTTTTACACCTATCTCTACATTTTCTCTATCAGTTAACGCGATGCCAACGACTATTTCCTTTATTTTTGGACTATTCTTTGTGCGTAAAATGCTTTGATCAAATTATTTCAGTATTTTTATACTTTAGGTAAAATTTATAATATTTGTGACGTCACGAGACAGCCTGTATCGTTACAATCGCCCCTAAAATATTTGCGCAGGCGTTTTAAATTTAAAGCCGAAGTAAAATTTTATTCTTTAAAATACATTCACAAATATTAGCAAAACTATAATAAAAATAATTTAAATAATAATTATAACTCTACCACCCCACTTAAGCAATTATAATTTGTTAACGTTTGGCTCCAAACTTAAAATGTATTTATAGTTCTGTAGTGTTCCTAACCGTTAAATTTAATTTAAGAGAGCACCTAAAAATAATCAACCTGATAGCAAATAATTTGCGAAACAAAAATACACTTGTATTTTCAATTTGTTTAATATGCATACTGCGTATTAATTGTTATTCATTTTAAAAAATATTAAATATTACTAATATTGAGTAATTTATTTTCAAAAGTTTAATGTAGTCAATGACAATATTTTTATTTTTAATATACTATTGAATCCATCCTTGAAAACAAACCGTAATTACTTTTCTATTTTAAGCGCCCTCTTAAGCCGTAACAACAGTGAATTACTTTATGAGTCAATATCCAAAATTTCATCGCATCAATCATACCCAAAAATCACTTATCCCAAGGCTAACCTAGCCACCAAAAGAAACCAGGTTGTGAGGCTGGTCAGTCCTAATAACTTTAAGTAGAAGGTACCCCTAAGAACCATGTTTTCGTTCCGAGCTGCCTCCCACAAAACCCTTCGATAACCAGGTCAACTTTAATAGTTCAAAGTATAGAATTGTCTATGACTTCAGCAATATTTCGCATATATTTCCCACTCCGTAATTCCCTATTATTTCGGATGTAGAGTGTAGCAGATCGGATGTTCCTACCTTGTAGAGTACGGGGTTGTTATAACAGTTTTGTTTAAACTTAGGCTTTCTCTTTTAACCTAGCACCTAGCCTTAAATTATATCAACCCATTTGTTGAGTCGTGTAAATCCAAAGCCACCCGTCAACAAATCCCTTAAACCGTAGATCTTGCTAAGCCACTAAGATCCTCCTGCACTGTTAATACCTCTGACCATGTCCATACAAACACACTTGTTTACATAAAAATGACCTCTTTTTTTTAAATTAATTATCCAAAATCAAATCCCATTCTTAAGCAAAAACAACAACATAACAATTCATTAATCCACATTTGACCCCAGTCAACTAACTTATTCGCTATCTTAACGGCTAGCAATTCCCAATAGATTTAAGGCTTCTTTGAAGTTATTGCTTAATACGTATCATGATATTAAAATAAAATCTTCAATTTTATTTCAATTTCATTTCTAAAACAAAATTATATGTTATGATAGATTTCGTTTGAAATTTTATTTAATGTCAATGCTGAAACCATTTATTCAGTATAGGTAAATTATAATCACAATAATTAATAAATATTAGTTTTCGCGAACTGAACTAACCTTTACTACAAAATAACTTCTTTTGTTACATTTCCAGTATAATGTCGTTATTAAAGTTTGTATTTTAAAGCGCAATATTTTATTTGAAAATTTAATCAATAAGTATAATAAATAACTCTCAAAACCCCCGAGCTTGAACTCGAATTACGCGCCAAACTACCAAACAAGCTAACTGAAATAGTTTTTAAATACCTTTATTTTGAAATTTTAATAATTTATTTTAAATAATTTTATGTTGTTTAGATTATTGTGTATCATACAATAAACATTGAATCGGAACTTAATCTATCCACCGTACCAATAACCACTAATAAAATTATTAAATATCTTGAACTGTTTGCGCCCCCTATAGTTTTATAATTTTAGCCAACTTCGAACCTTTCCTATTTCCAAACCCAGAAAAGAAATCTAATTTATTTACCCTAATATTTCCGAATTATTCACGAAAATTGACTCTGTCGTTTTTCCTAAATTGGATGATGATAAATTTCCCACGTACTTCCTAAATGAAAGCTCAACCTTATTATGTGCATCAATAAATTTTAAAATTAATCAAACAGAATACGTACATGTCTGATTAACAAACTACTACTTCTTTCCAACCTACTACAACAAATTTCCATGTTCGTAATGAAACATTCTAATGTTGAGTTTAAAGTAACGATTAAAATTCTCTAAAAATTGAGTCCTTCTTTTAGCTATGAGATAAATTATAACTAATTTTCATTTAATTTATTGAAATCTAAAACCGCCCCTACATATTGTCTCAAAACCTTTCCTTTTCCACGGACAGCAAATTGTGCGATAGTAAATAAATACTATCGCTACTTAAAATAATATCAATCCAAAACAATCAACATCCTCATTCTAATCGAAAACTATCATTAATGTAAATCTCTAAAATAAATCAACCTGATAACGAAAGAAACGCACGTAAAACCTAGTTTACTAAAATCCCTGGTCATTTGAGGTCGTGGTCTATTGAAATTATGGGCAATTAAGATACTGGTCAAATGAGATCCTGATCATTTGAGATCCTAGTCAAATGTCAATCCTGGTCACGGTACAACATATTGTAATAACCCCTAGCCTAATTAATAAATACATTACATTAATAATAATTCACCGCATATTCTTAACTAATCATACGTTAAAAAGTTATCAAAGTCTATTGAACATTTTGGACTACCTGTTTTAATGTTTATGGCCTTGTGAATCGTCTCCTACAAATGGTAGAACCGTACGTTGTGATAATGTAGTAATCCAAATCCTTTTAAAGTAATGAGACAATACCTAACTAACATCTAACCTATTCAATAAGTTTAAATTAATTTAAAATATTCATCGTCCTACATATAATTGCTATTTAATCCCCTGATGAACACTATTCCTATACTCTGAGTAACCGAACTGAAATTTCCACATAAAATCATATTATGCACCAATCAATATATTTCTTACTATACTTCCGAAACTTTGAAATTGTGATAATGAATAATCTTTTCCTGCGCAAGTAGAACATTATAGATCCTAGTCATGGACAAAACTGGAAGTAAATTAATTCATCACGATGACCGTCATATGAAATAAACATAAAATGTAAATAAAGTGTAGGTAAAACGTAAGTAATTGTATTGCTAACTGAGTTTAAGCTTGTTATATAGCAAAGTCATAGTAAACTCTATTTGTTTATCATAACTCTGGCATAGGAGCCCCGCCTCCGCTCCAATGCTGTGGGTCTCGACTACCTGACTGGTTAACCCTCCACTATTTAGTGCTTGAAATTTCCCACACGGAGGAACCGTGTGTGAAATTCCCCCACACTAAGAGAAATTTGATTTTACTAAATTTTGTTCTATTTATCCCAAGTCAGTACGTCAGTTTCCCCATCTACCTATTCTTATCTACTTATCTAGTTTGGACTCCAAAAGGTGCAAGGGACAAGAGGACATTATTTTTTTTCCAAATCCTAACAAAATAGACATCACCTTAGTTCATTGTGAGTCTATCTAATACGTACTACATTCGGTATAAGACAGACTCTAAAATTAGCTCAATCTTTTAAACTCTCCTAACTTCCGTCTAAAGATTATTCATATTATCGTAGATTCTATATCGTCAGCATGCAGTGGAATAAACAGTAGTATTCATTTAACTATAAATATTTATTCGAATTCAATGATCTGTTTAGTGGTATTCAGGTTGTCTCTATTTTCCAGAACTTGTATTGAAAAGTAATCTAAAAAATCCCGTTTATATAATTTAGGTATTATATTTCATTATTAATATAGTAATAGATTATTAATGCTATTTCCTAACAACAAGATATTCTCATTCGAATCTTTAAATTAGTTACCCCTATCCGTTTGGTAAGGAGATCACTAACAGGTACTGCTGTGCTTGACCCAAGACACGAAGGACAATTTCTTATCAATAGTACTTTAAATGTTTTAATAGAATAAAAGGTAAAACTCTTATTGAAAAATCAATCAAACGAACCCAACTCTGAATTCCACTAAATTGATCTATAAACAAACACGAACAACCCTAAACTATGAATAAATTCCCGGTAGTTATTTAACTATTGCACAAGCATTACGTATTTCGATCCTAGAGCGAAACTCAATTACGATTTTATTTAAGTTACTCGCAAATGATTTTAAACAGAGAACAAATTACCAATAGCTATCTAAGTAAAAGGAATAAATTCCCAGTCGTTACTAGTTCCCGGTAGTTCCTTAACTATCGTTCAAGTATTACCTATTTCGCAACTAGAAAACAAAACGTTCGTTTCCTTGTAGGAATATGATCCCTCCAACTCTGCTAAGTAAAATTCCGCCTAGAATCCGCTAAGAAAATACCTATCTTTTTATGCATATTGTAATAACCGTGTAGGAATAGAACCTTTTTCATATCCTCCGTAGAACATCGCAAAACCAGCTAAAGAAATACCTTCCTACACCACAGAATAGATGAATAGTACAACGTACTTTTACCACAAAATAGATTTATAGAATTACGTATTTATACTAATATGATCCGCAACATTAACGACAATAATTTTTCAGTTGAGACTAAGTCACGAAAACTAATGTGATGAATCGTACTCAAACACATTCCCCTTTCTATCTCTACTGTAGTTTCACAAAAGCTTGTGCCAGCTATAGAAAATACCTACTTATACTTTTGCACCGTTGCTCTCTGTACATTAAATCCTTCTGTGATCACCCAGCTTTCCGTCAAAAGCAAGGTCCACGACCACTAGCTCTACAATAAACACCCACAGCTTCAACCTTCGAGAAAACTTGGATTATAATTTTATAACTTTGATAATTTACGTATTGTATTTGCACTTTTATTTATTAGTATTTTATTATAATGAATTTATCTTTAGATGTATTTTATACCGCTTTAAATTTATTTATTTATTTATTGAATTTTATCTATTTCCCTAACACTATTATTTTTCCGCGATTTTCAATATTTTATCCCTAACTTTCCCCTCCTACGTGTGTATGCCTCGACTTATAGCTTTTCCCTATACACTAGTGTGTACCCCCAAACACTGGAGATTGCTACAAATCTCACATTTACTTTTAAACGTGCATGTCTGTTCTCGGTGTGTGCAATGAGAACATACCTGATCTAACCCTATGAGAGAACGAGCTGTGACAAAAGCTCTCCAAAGCTAAAACCTATTGCCACCTAATTTTTATCTTGCATGCGGGACCGGAGTCCATGGGCAGCATACAAGACAAAACCCTATCACTTGGGACAGTTCAGCTTAATTTGCATTTAGGATCCGGGTATCGTATACACGAAGACGGGACAGTTAATCTTTTCAGCCCTCCTTTCAGCCAGAATGCAAACCAAACCAAAAAGGTGGATCCAGATCCTATAACGGAGGCAAAATCTGGTGCAGGTCTCCACAAAACACGCGAACTGCATACCCTAAGCAAAATAAGGGAAGACAAGCTTCGTTGCACAGTTTCAACTTATCTCTTACTGAGTTCCTGGACCCGAGGCATACTTCCCCCCAGATCCAGAATTAATTGAGAGGGCGAATTTATCTAAGAAGTTAACCGAAGATTTTATGTGCATTTTTATTACCAGGTTTCGACTTGCGATCCCCGTGAAATGATTTCATAACTGATCGCGTTTGACAGCTTGGCAGATCTTTTATAACTTTTGCCTGGTCACGTTTAGTAGTGCGCGCGTCGATGTGTTTGTTTCTATATGTTTAAAAGAAAATGTCTTGTCCCAATTTTCTTACTAAAGTACATACAAAATATAATCCCTTTATTCTTATAAAATAACTAGGTGTTTGAAAATTGCGTTTTCATATTGTAACAGCCTAAAAATAAATTTCCGTTAAGATATTCAAAATCCCAACAAAAGCATAATTAAATCTTGTATGAAAAATCACAACCGAGTATGTAATCCGTCTTAATTAATACTTAAAACGTCCTCGTGACTTCTCCTTGTACTATATACACTTTCTCCGAGATCTCTCAATCTATGAAACATATCCCTTCCCGTAATAATTCTAGAAAATATTGTGAATTATTAAAGAACTAGTCTCGCCTAAAATTATTCAACCCTCCTAACGTGGATCCTTTCAATATATAAACAAACTACTCTGCTATCCTTTAAATACTTTCTGCACTCTCTAAAAGATAAAAATCTTTTTATCTTCCGTCTAGAAACAATAATTTCATGAATATAAATACCCCAATAATAGCGTTTGTATGATTATTGTCCCCACTTCAATTTATTAAAGATTTTTCGTTCTCAATTTGCTATAATTTCCCCATACTATTTCATCCGTCTCATTAAAAAGCAAAACCAAGTACCGATCCTAGTCTCCTCCATATCGTATGGTTGTGATACTTCACTAACAAAAGACGACTAAATTATTTTGACAGCTCGATATCGTCCCACACGATTCCTTCTGCTTCGCATTTAAGGGCACGTTATTCCAAAACCGTTCTTTAGTATACCTAAATGGTAAACATGAAAACACTAAAAATATACCTAATTCCAATGTATCCATTCAATCTATTCTATATTTATGGTCAATTTAGACTGCCTTGTTAGCCCGGTTGATAGTAGCTCCCCCTCCGAGCTCTAGATCGTGAGTTCTACTCCCATCCAGGACAAACATTTATGTGACGAACACAAACTGTTCTAAGTCTGGATGCTACATCGCATTCTCCGTACGCATTTACAAACAAAAAGTATTTAAGCGTTTTATTTAGTATCAGCTATTTGACCCCGACAATACAAGCCCTGCCTAATCTTCATTTTCGATGAATTCTCCAACCTTCTGCTAACATATCCAGAACTGACAAAAGACCGTCAAAATCTTATAAAAGTACACTAGATGTTTATTTTTCATTAACCTCAATTTGAAATGTAAGTCTCTACGAATAAATCATTACAACTTTTCTCTACCAAAAATATGATAATACTAGTTGCACCCCGCGGTGTTAATCGCGGACAAAAGTATTCTGTATGTTAATCTAGCGTATAAGCTATCTACATTCCAAATTTCATCAAAATCGGTTCAGTAGTTACGAAGATATAAAGTAACGAACATTAACACAAGAACTTTCGCATTTTTTTTAATATTAGTACGATTATAAATAACGAATAGTACAAAATGATTCCTCAAATTCTACGATTTTTATTAAATAAATTCTACCATAATGTAATTTAGTTTGTAATTATTTACTCATCTTACTAATATGTGCGCCTTTATTTCCCGTGCTCAATCATTTCTCCTGTCGCGGGAATCGAACCCGCCGCCTCCGAGTTACGATTCGACCTACTCAACCACCCCTCCACTGAGGTTATCAAAACGTACTAGCCTTAACAAAAATTTCTTACGCATGCTCCTACTTTCACCACGCGAGCTTCAGGGATTGGACAATGAAATTAAGAAACATAAATCTGTCACAATTAAATTTGGAATTCCAGGAAATTTTTTGACACATTCAGTGATCGAACGCTCTACGACTAGCAGCTCCCCATATCTAAGTATGAACCTTTTAGTATGAGAATTATTTTGAGGTTTGATTTCTTTTACTATTACCTTATTTTACCACAGATAACCACTTTTACACCTATCTCTACATTTTCTCTATCAGTTAACGCGATGCCAACGACTATTTCCTTTATTTTTGGACTATTCTTTGTGCGTAAAATGCTTTGATCAAATTATTTCAGTATTTTTATACTTTAGGTAAAATTTATAATATTTGTGACGTCACGAGACAGCCTGTATCGTTACAACACCATCATCATCCTCAACAGCCTGAAGACGTCCACTGCTGAACATAGGTCTCCCCCAGAGAGCGCCACATGAGCGGGTGCTCGCCTCCTGCATCCATCGGCTCCCTGCGGCATTCACCAGATCGCCGGTCTGTCAAATGGGAGTTTATAAAGTCGTAGGCTGAAAACCTACCTTTATTTTAAACTAGCGGTCCGGCCCGGTTTCGCACGGGTATAATATTTTCACAGCGCACGCGATGTAAAGAATATTTTAGGTATCTTTTTAATACTTTGGGTCACATTATTGGAGTTTTAGTAAGGATTCTTAAATTTTTAGAAAATATAATATAGCCTACGTCACCCGGGGATAGAGTAGCTTCTCAACAGTGAAAGAATTTTTCAAATCGGTTCAGTAGTTTCGGAGCCTATTCAATGCAAACAAACAAATAAACAAATCTTTCCTCTTTATAATATTGGTATATATGTATCTAATTTTGCTTATTACGACTGCTATTGCATACAATTTAAATCCTTTAGCATTTACTTTATTGTCAGGATATTTGTATATATATCAGACTAAATAACTATTTACATTTTCGCTACAATAAAATCTTCAAAATGAAGCCCAAACTGTTTAAAAAATTTAAACAGTTTGGGCTTCATTTTGAAGATTTTGACTGTATCTTGTTTATTAATTCTTCACTACCGAAATGGGATAAATAAAAATGGCATTGTTTCTCAACAAATATATTTTCCACACTAACTGAACACATAATTTACAAAAAACACGCGTCTGAGAGGCTATAGAGGAACTATCGAATTCAACTCCTTGCAACTGTAACTGCGACTGCCTTAGAACGGCTTATGCAACTGTTTTGATTATTTTATCTCGCGCCCTTTTTAAAGGTTGGCGCCAGCGTCGTCAATAACGTAAACAACGTGTCCTTACAAATCTTATGAGTAACAATCACTGAAAATGTGCACTTTTATTTAGGCTATAAGAAAACAGTTTCCGTCAACATTCCAACCCAGTGCGTACAACCATTAACCGCACGGGGGCGTGCCTCGTGCGTGCACCGAGAGTGAAAGCCCGATGATCACGACCATGCCATAAGATCGATCCCTAATTGCGAAGTATATCAATAAAACTTAACGCTATACGCGCGTAAACTGCAGCTCTTTATTGCTTAGCTGTTAAAGTGTAAATTGTAGGACAATAATAGCAATTTTTAGAGTGCTTTATGAAAGTTTAATGCAGCATTTACCATAGAATAAAATATGGCAATACGTGGATTGCCTTGACTCATTCACTCTTCTGATTTACTTCACTGGCTCAGCAATCCCAAATGTGTTTTAGAAATAGTTTTAGACTAAATAATTGTTCATTTATCCTTTTCCTATGATCACCATCATCGTCATCAGCAAGAAGACATCCAGCTGCACATAGACCTCCTTCATATAGCGCACTGTCACCGGCTATACTTATCTCTTGCGTTCAACGGTTCCCCGTGGTTTTGACCAAGTTGTCGTTCCTTTTATAGTGGCAGCCAGTCTATGCTGCGTCTCTTGGTTCATATGATCGATCAAGAACTTTTCTTTCCCATGACTTGTCAATTCTACGAGTAATTGACATACCGACTGTCATTTCAACTTGCTCATTTTGAGAGCTATCTAGCCAGTGACACTGGAACTGTTATGGGCGGCCGTGTCGCTTAACATCAGGTGAACGACTAGCTCGTCACGTCATTCACTCCCATAAAAAAGTGACTTTTGTTTTTCTGTGGATCTCTTCATTCCTCATTCTCCATTGTTTAGCACTGTGTTGTTTAGTTATTATTTTTTTTTCTTATATTTTAGCTTCACAAATAGTGTATTTAGTCAGTGTCAACTATTGTAATTTTTCATCATGTTATAGTATATTTATCACGTAAACTCAAGTTTTAGTCACAGTTTGAGTCAAATATTTTAGTCATAGTCCTGTCTAAGTCATGCCCTAGTGAAGTGGCGGCAACTTTACTAGAAACTTCCTAGTCCCAGTCCCCCCCTTTCGGGATAACATACCAATTCTACTCAACTCACCTTGTACGTCATTCGAAATCTGCGTGTAAAAGCGCGTTTTATCCGCTATCGTGGAAACAGTTTTTTTTTTAATTTGAACCTGTCTATTCACAGACCTATTTCTATTCAATAATTTTCTGTAGGTATCACCAGTACCTACACTAAAATGCATTAAATTTCTTCTTCTTGTTCGCACTGTTCAGCACCAAAGTATAGTATAACCTCTATACCTACGCTATCCAGCATGACGAGTGCACATCGACTGCATTAAAACACTTATAGATGTTTTAATTAATGACATGTCAAGCTAGTCGTTCACCTAATGTTAAGCGTTAGTTATGGGCATAACTAAGTTAATATAATTATTTAAGCTTTTTTCTTGCATTTTCCTCACTGTAGATAATTGAAAATTTGCAAGTATGTTTCGCTCGGCAGCAATGTTATTCTGCGTCTCGCACCTTCTCACGCCAAAAATCAATTTTGCAGCCTTGCATAACAAATAACTATTCTTTTTCCTATTAATATATGAATGCAATATCCAGTATTTATAGTTATTAACACTACCTATGTATTTTAATAGTTTGCTAATATTAACTATTTCAAGAACATAATATTTTAAAGGTCTTATCAAAATGTGTATTACACTTTTTATAAAACCAAAAAAGCTTTTGTTTAGTTTCGTGTATTTTTGAAAACTGAACTGCTGGTGAATAACTAAAATGTTCTCAATACGTGACAAGAATCGAAATCGATTCTGGTTACTTCAGAGGTCAACTTTTTCTAAGTTTATTGGTAGCAGACAGGTTTGTCTGTGTTACCTGATCGACAAAAGACCTCTACGTGGAACTATTTTATAGTGCGACTGATGGGTCTTAATCCTTGATATATTGTTAGAGTCTTGTGAAAACCATAATAGAAAAGTTTTTTAGTTCATATCATTTTAATGTTAAATGAAAAATAGGAATAAATATGCTTAAAGTGAATTGACATTATTAGTAGTAGAAAAGATCACTTCTTTTATTCGCCCAATAGATTGCCACTATTTCAAGGGATCTCTTGAAGCAGTGGTGATCTATTGGACGAATAGAGTGCCTAAAAGTTTACCACTATTTCAATAGATCCTTTGAAGTAGTGGCAATCCATTGGGCGAATAAAAGAAGTTACCACCTATTGCCAAATTAATTAATTAATTTATTTATTTATGAAAATAAGTGTTGCTTACAGACTAGGCCATAACGCTAACACTTCTTGATTAAAAAGACTTAAATTAAACATTTTAATTAATATGACATGTCATGCACAAATAATCAACTTAATAAAAACCTTAAATAAAAATAAAATAAAAATTATCATTGTCAAAATAAATAATAATAGAAATAGCAATGAGAATAAAACAAAACTAACATTAATAAATTTATAAAATATAGATTGGCCAATAGATTACCACTATTTCTAGAGATCCCTTGATATAGTTGCAATCCATTGGGCGAGTAAAAGATGTGACCGCCTATTGCCAAATCATTTGTTTATATATACGATCCTTATTCTGGAATATGAGCCTTTTCTCTCGAGGAGAGAGTGTAGGCTATAATCCATCATGCTGGTCAAGTGCGTGTTGGTGAATGAGAGGATCATATCCTTAAATTTTGTAATTCTTGAACATGCCTGTTTCCTCGCAATGTTTTCCTTTTCCCGTTGATATTTTTTTTTTTTTTTTTTTTTTTTTTTTATGTGATTGAATGACGTGACGAGCTAGTCGTTCACCTGATGTTAAGTGACACGGCCGCCCATAACAGTTGCAGTGTCACCCGGAACTTTAAAACAATAGTTTCGCGCGACACTGCACTGCGCACGTCATCCTGAGACATCACCCAGTCTAATAATCAGATTACTAGACTGAGTGATCAGATCATAAAGTCTCATTTGCCCAGTAATTTCACTAGCTACAATGCCCTTCAAACCGGAACACAGTAGTGCTTGCACACTACTGCTTGGCGGCAGAATAACTGGCAAAGCGGTGGTACCTACCTAGACGAACTTTGCAGAAAAGTCCTACCACCTAGTAAACGTCCTACCACCTAGTAAAAGTCCTACCACCTAGTAAAAGTCCTACCACCTAGTATATCCTTTACTATTGTTAGAGTGAGACATACTTCGCTAGACTAGAGCTATATCGGGATCACAGAATAAAATGATGAACCGGAAGACGCAGCGTAGGGCGGCCCCCACACTAGGTGGACCGACAATCTGGTGAAAACCGCGGGAGCCGATGGATCCAGGAGGCGAGCAGCCGCCCAAAATGGCGCTCTTTGGGGGAGGCCTATGTTCAGCAGTGGATGTCTTCAGGCTGTTGATGATGATGATGATGATGAGAATAAAATGGCAGCGTAGGAAACAAAATAAAAGTTTGTTTTCCGGTAATAAAACCCAATATGCACCATAAACACTCGATTGCACACTCGATCAAAATGTTGTCACCCAACAGCCCGAACGACTCTCACAGTTTTTGTAAGGTTTTTTGACATTGGCGCTCGATTGATTCTGATTCGAGTTGCGTTCGAGTTACAATAGACACCGGTCATGGCCGTCGGGATCTACTGGTGTGGACAATCTAGTAATGGTGGAACGGACGCCCTCCCATGTAAATTAACAAGGCTTCCTCGAAGAAAAAACCCGTTGTCTGTGTCCAACCCATTTCATTCACTCAAACTAATCTCCGCTGTGACAGCTCAGGATTGCCTGCAATAAAGGGACTTAACACTCGTCAAGATGCTTTTTTGTTTCGAAATTAGTTTAAGTCGGGATGAGGCGGTTCTTGAAATGGTTTTACTTTAACACAGTTTCTAAGAAGGACTTAAATGTTAATATGCAAACTCCTCAAGAATTTGAAGGTTTAGTTAATTTCTTGTTTTACGATAAGTACAGCAATGTAGTTTGTCATTTTGAACCTTTAAAGACTCTATAGTGCGTACCTACTTTTCTACTTTAGACCATAGTTTCTGTAAAGTTTTCAAACTTCCACAACTGAAAAGGGAGTGTTCAAATCACTTTACTGTAAAAGCTAAAAACACCTTGTACATAAAAAACTGGTCTAAATTTAAAAAAAAACACGATCTGGCATAATTAACTCTTGACTCCTGTGTAAACAAATAACTATATTATTATAATTTTCCCATTTTCATGTCAATTTTCAACACTTTTTCTCGAGGATCTACTATGTAATTTTCTGTTGTTGAAAATACGTATAGTAAAAAAGAAAGCATATAAAATAGTTCCGTTGCTATAATTTGTTTGAATTTTTATTTAATTTTAATACCTATCTATTTCACCATCATTAGGTAAAGTTCAATCAAATTTCATTAAATTAATGTTCAATATATCATTAATCATGTAAAAAAATAATGTTATGGTCACAAAGTTAGTAAGTTATTGGTCAATTTTATAAGAGCCTCAAATAAATATTATACCAGAATTAAGGTGGAACGTTTCACTCAGCACGGCAAATTCAAATTTTCTTGCATTTTTTGCTAATAATAGATTAATTACTCAACGTGATTACATGAAAACTAATTTTGCGCAAATAAATAGAATGTAACAAAAATTAGGTACAATTAAAAGTATCACCTAGATATCATCGGACATTTGTCGCTAAGATAAATGGCAATAGACTGAAAAGCCAAGACGAAATTGGTTTATTGCCATTTGTTGCTAAACCAATAATATTTAGGTAATACTTTAAATAGTAATTTGTTAATACATTCTATTTATTTACGTTACATCAGTTTTCATGTAATCACGTTTTGTAATTAAGCTATGACTGGCAAAAAATGCAAGAAAGTTGGAATTTGCCGCGCTGAGTGAAACGTTCCACCTTAAATGGGTAAAATTGAAGCAAGAAATTCTGAATACACAGATTAATAATTGCAGGATGAGTTACTAGTTAACACTCTCAACCGTAATCTTTGGTTGTATGAATGATGGATTAACTATTATTGCATCTACATGGGTAAGGTAACCGGTCTCATTCTTAAACTTACTTGTCGACCGGAATTTTTGAAGCCCTGTGTTTCGAAGCTATTTACAATTTCAACTAGCCTGAGATTAATTTTAATTTAAAGTAAAAATTTTCATCGCACGAGCGGGATTTTAACCCGCATCTCTCCGTTCCTAAAGCCAGGACATGATTTACTTATACCGTGTCTAGTGATCTCATGTCCAAATAGATCCTTCACCTTTTACAAACAATTTACGGGGTTGATTACGTTAGGCAAGCGCCGCCGATACTGCTATACAAATCATAAATATTTACAACTAAGCTACAAATGATTTAATCAAATTTTTAAACTGTAAAGTAATTATACATTATACATATTTTTTTACTACAGCCATAGATGATAAATATAATACTACTAGTATAATAAAATTAAAACACTTAACTCGAATTAATTATGTATCTATCATACAAAATATTTTTTTTTTATTGTAAGTATATATGCTTGCGTTTGACCACATTTCTCCTGATTTTAAGTATATAAGTATGCTATCAGTTATCTGTTTCAATGATGGCGATGGCCATCATTGCTGCAACTATAGTTATTAATATTGTGCATGAGCTTATCTATAGTTTACTGTATACATATAAAAGTGTAACTCTATAAAACTGTATACCAATAAATAATTATCTTATCTTATCTTATCTTAATAATATTGACAAAATGAAAATTAACTGAAGTATTTTCCACGTTTCATTTATGTCACTTTTTAAAAACCGTAAGCCACATTGCAAGGGGCATAGTGCCTTTATTGTTTTAACTAAATACTACAATTATCCTAAATACTTAACTACACTACACTAGATACTTGTAAGTTTGTAGACTTGTGTTTTTGACAAAGTTGACCTTTACATCCATATGTCAGAAAGCGAGAGTAGACTGGTATGCCTGTACGTCATTAAACTTGTAATTAGCTAATGCTCACGACCACATCTACTCTACTTGTGATTAAATTTGATCCATTGCTTGGTGTGTTATTATTATACCTGTAGAATAACATTGTATAGGAGCGCACGTCTATAGGTTCTTTAGCGGAGTTACCTCTTTTTACAAGGGTGGTTTTATTATTATACCCAATATCGTATCGTCGCTATGAAAATCTTTTCAAGTACCAATTTAGTGGTATAGTGGCGCGCTAAATATTGCGTAGAAAACACCATTAAACTCATATTAACAGTTAAAAAAACATCAGTTATGGTCAAAATCTTAGGTTTTTTTTTATTGATTGATAGGTTTGCGTTTGACCAGGTCAAATTGACTAGGTCAGAATAGAATATACCTAAATGAATGCACAACAGTATCAAAGAAAAAAGAACCTGGTAATGATTTAAAAAAATGTGTGGTCATTTCACACAGTGCTTCTAGCCCCAAACTAAGCATAGCTTGTACTATGGGAACCAGATAACTGATAGAATACTTAGATACTATTGTTATTTTTCAATACATACATAGAATACAAAATAGAGTCTGGCAAAGCTAACTCTGCAGTAATTTAAAATTGGCGTATTTTAAAATCTTGTATATATATTTTTTTTTATTTAAACGAATGACGTGACGAGCTAGTCATTCGCCTGGTGTTAAGCGACACGGCCGTCCATAACAGATTGCAGTGCCACTCGGAACTCTAAACTAAAGTTTCGAGTAACACCGCGCACTGCGCACGCAATCCTGAGACATCACACAGTCTAAAAAAGTTTTCTAGACTGTGAGATCAGTTCGTAAAGTCTCATATATGTATATGGTAGCACTAGTGCATAGTACAAAAAACGAACTTGACACTGCAAAAACTTGCTAAATTATGATTTACATTGATGCAAAAAAATGAGCATCTTCTACAGAAGCTAATTCTAAGAAATACATTAATCATGGTAAGTAAAATGACAGAGAAAATCTAATTTCATGTTTTCTATAAAACTATTATTAAATGGGTATATGAAACAATAATAAATACAAAAATAACAATGACTAGCGAAAATTGTGTATGTATTCTGAAACAAAAAAATAAATCTTCATCATATTAATTTTATGAGTCATGATGTCACTGTAGAGTTAGCTTTGCCAGACTATAACACCTAGACTCATTTTTAAACGTGGAGTGGTTAACAATGAATAAACAAGAAAGAAATAACCTCTTATCTCCGAGATCTATTCTAACTACATTCAAGAACAACGTTCCTATTATTGTAATTGCACATCCAGACAGGATTGCGTGAACGCAACAAAGGCTGGAACGCTCTCTGGGAACCTATTCCGGCAATAAGGAAATCGTTCCAGGACCGCACGAAAATCGCTGCTTCGTGAGTCTTCAACCCTTGGTAGCTTTAATGATTATATTCAATTGTTATTAGCCTATCGACACGGTATCGACTCGGCGTCGTTACGCTCTCGAGATGGTATCGCACTTGTGGAATAGAATTAGATTGTCATCAATCGTGTGAGATGGGCTCACCTTTCGATCGGAATAGGCTATTAAGGGTCTAGCTAGTGTAACCCGATATTTTGTTATGAAATAAAAGTACGATAAAATTTCAGTTTGAGCACAGAAAAGTATTAGTGATGCAATCAACAATTTTGTTTAACGATGGTGTTAACTTATAAAGTCTGTATGAAGGTGCCATCCTTGATGATAAATTTTATTATCACTTTACATAAGTCGAGTAAAGATCCACGCAACCAATGTCCAACCTGTAAAAAAACTAATTTCAAAATCAAATTTGACTAACTACGTATAAAATCATAAATTTAAATAAACATATGGAACTGAAGAAGACTAATTAGTTATTGAATATTGATTTAAGTGTGTCTTAAGATTTGATAAACACCATAAAACTTTATGTTAAGATTATCGTGTTAGCGTGTGGTGGTGATTTGGATTTCCTCATTAATTTACAACTTCGTAATAAAAAATGTAAATTACATAGATCGGTACGTAAACGGCTAGTGACGACAGAGGTACAACTATTATTACGGGTGTGATGGATACCAAAATCTCATATACTTACAAGATTTAACAAAAAACCTTTTGTTGATGCATCATCAACAGCCTGAAGGCGTCCACTGCTGAACGTAGGCCTCCCCCAGAGAGCGCGCCACCTTAGCGGCTGCTCATTTCCTGCGTCCATCAGCTCCCCACGGTTTTCACCAGATCGTCGGTCTACCTGAAGGGGCCGGCCTGCGCTGCGTATTTCGGTTCATGATCGCCACGCGAGAACCTTTCTTTTCCATGAGTTGTCAGTTCTGCGAGCGACGTGGCCTGCCCATTGCCATTTTACTTTGTTTCCGGTGGCTAAGGTTTTCGGTTACTCTCTAATAAACTATGTACATCAAACTAGCTAGAGTTTACCAGTGAAATATTAAATATAACAGAAAAAAACAATATACACCAGTATAATTGTATAGGTAGTGTTATACTGTACCTAGAAAAAATTAAATCACAGGGTAAGCAACGCAGTTAGTGACACGTCTAGTGTTAAAGATGTCTATAGGATACGGTGACCTCTTCACATCAGAAGCGCTGTAAGCTAGTTAGCTACCTTTGGCATAAAAATAAAATAAAATTAGGAGCTAAATCCAAACAACTCGGGTTTAATTGCAAACAGTGGTGTGGCGATATGGTCCCGGCGTAAGAATAGAACCACCCCATCTCCCTCCATGGATGCTGTAAAAGCCAGTTAAGGGAATAGCCAGGGAATGGGCAGCAGCATTCACCATTGTTCAAGGCAATAATCTACTGCGATCACCAAGCCACCTGCCAAGCGTGGTGATGGCAGAAGTAGACGCAGAAAGTCGTAACAGAAGTCATATTTGATAGAATTGAAGACACCACTTAATGATTATGCGCCGAGTAATAAAAACAGTCATTATGTTTTCAGCCCTAAATACTTCCTATTCGATATTAATATTCATTTGAAAAACGTGGATCGAAACTAATTGCTTCACATTTGAATCGTTTATAAAGGTTTTTATGGACTTTGCTGTTGCTTTGCGGAAGCCAGTCGTTTAATTTTGTAAGTAGTCACGATATTTGACGAGAGACACAGCAGCATTTTCCGCAGCACGTTAAAATCTTCTCTTAACCCTCTCTATGTTATCATAGAGAGGGTTAAGAGAAGATTTTAACTAAAGTGGCGTTTTATGGAGGCTATGTTCAGTCAGCAGCTGACGTCTTCCAGCTATTGATGTAAACTGATAGCTCAGACTAGAATTGCTAAACTCGGTTTAGGTAGGTATGAATGTACCTCCATACTCATCATCCACAGCCTTTATCATCCCACTGCTGGGTATACGCCTCTCTTTTATTGTGCCATTCGTCTCGATCCTATGCCAATCAGATCCAGGTCAACCTGCGATCTTTACAATATCGTCGACCCACCTCGCAGTCGGGCGACCGACGTTTCGCTTGCCTTGTCTTGGCCACCATTCAGTTATCATTTTAGCCCATCTGCCATCTCCTTGCCTGGCAATATGATCCGCCCAGCCCCACTTTAGCTGCATGATCGTGGTACCGACGTCCCGAACTTTGGCTCGGATTTCCACATTTCGAACTCGATCTAAAAGTTTGATGCCAAATACTATCTGTTTAATATTACATGCACAGAAATCCCGCATGCGTATGAAGCGCGAGTAACGTGTGCAGACGTTGTGACGACATCCTAGCTGTGCATAGGCGCATGTATGCATCTGAGGCATTCGTGTCAATCGCTGTCGTGAGCTTTAAAGCAAAACACTTTGTAAGTTTGGTATATAAGGTTCCATTTCGTAAAACGTTTGGATTGTTGTTATGAAGTGCTACAAGAGCAAGCAGCATTTCATGTGTGATGTGCGTTATAGGTATTTTGTGAAGTGTGATTATTTCATTTTAGTTAAACAACATTTTTGTTATTTTTTTTAAATAAGCTTACGATAAAGAATGTTGAAGAATAACATTTTCAGATTTATTTGTAAAGGAAAAACTTAAAGCACGACTGGGATTAAATTAAAAGTTAATAAAATAAAAAAATATGTTTTTTAATATTATGTTCAATGTTACAGAATAGTTTGATTGGTTATTACTTACGCAGTGCAGCTTATTATTTTAATAAGTTTATTCTCAGACACTTGTATGCGCCATTTACAAATAGGTATACGTAACATACAACTCCTTGTTATGCTTTTGAAATGAATAGAAATACCGCTGTGGTCCCTTAGATTTTATCTTTTTCCATTTCCGAGCTAGGAACTCATTAATGATGCCTTGAGGATACTTGGCCGTTCAGCAATTACTCCTTGAAATTACGTTCTTTTTGAACCGCTTATGTTATTAAACACTCCTTTCCATATTGACTGGCCCGTTAGCACAGTTGGTAGTAGGTCTGCCTTCTCAATTATATGTTGTGGGTTTGATTCCCATCCAGGACAAACATTTATGTGATGAACATAGGTACATGTTCTGTGTCTGGGTGTTATATTCAATTCTATATGTATTAACAAACAAAATAGTATCTAGGTATTTTATCACGTATCTGGTTCCCATAGTACAAGCTATGCTTAGTTTGGGGCTAGATGGCGCTGCCAAAAATGTCCACACATATTTATATTTATGTCTATAATTTCATTAACTTCATTTTCTACAAAACTGGCTTCAAAATACAAGTCAAGGCGAGTCTCACAATCTAATGTCTAAATATTTATCCAAACCACGTGCATATTTAGGTCTTTAAATCAGCATATACATTTAGAAAAGCGCACTGTCGTCAAATGTCATAGCCAAATACGGCGAGACGGTTGTCGGTTCAATGGCAGTAGGTTGTTGTTATCGTAGACCAGTGGCGCCTGTGGTGAGTGGCAGCTGGCAACGAACTGTAGGACTACTGAGAAAATAAGGGAACTATTTTAGTCTATGGAATATCCTGTGGGAAACGCCTATAATGTTTAGCCTTACAGTATAGACTAAAGCATAAAGAGATCATCAAAACAATATTACATTTGTACTGCTCACACATATCGCTGCGTCAGTGGCGAAGGAAAGAAACAAACATATTGTAATTAGCTACGCTTGCGATAAGCACCGTATCATTTTTTTCGACTCGAGTCAACTGTTTTTTCTATACAAATCTGTCAGAATCATTCACATCAGTGTCCACATAATATAAAAAGTGTCCAAAAAAGTGATACGCTTGACACATAATCAAGTTCTTACTATGCTTTAGTCTATACTCTAAGTGTTTAGCAGTGAACGTCTTCAGGCTGTTCATGATGATGATGAAATATTGAAGATAAACGTGAATGAAAATATCATTTTCTGTACTACTTTAAATAACAAAAAGTCTAACCCGGAAAATAATAAATATTTTTTTGGGCAATGATCTACACAGAGTGGCTGGCTATAGATGATAAGAGCTGAAGAGTGGGCTTATTGGCGTGCATTAGGAAAGGTATATGACAATGGACAGTTTTACCGTCGGTGTTGCAGATATCCATAGGCAGTGGTGACTATTTACCATCAGATGAATCGCCTGCTTGTTTGCAACTTTTTGCTTCTATCATGCACACCTTTATATTTACTATAATAATATAATCGCATTTCTATACATTTATCCCAACCACACAAATTTTTATTTAACCGGCCTTATTTATCAGTGAGACAGGTGATCCAAAATAAGGGCTCATTTTGCTAAAAATAGCACAAGCAACGTAACTTATTCGACGCTGAAAACCGTACCGCGTTAGCTACCATCCCGATTCCTTCTGCCACGTATTTGGGTCAAACACTTCGAGTACGGCTTTGTACGCACTCGTAATGGAAAAGCTTTTACAATTTGCGTAGACTTCTCGCGAGCTGGCTGAGTAATATCGATTTCATTTCAGAAAAAAGCAATTTATTGGAACGGCTGTTTGAATAATAACCAATATAAGATTTTAAACTGTCATTGCCAATAAAATTTCTAACATATAATTGTTGTTTATTAACGTCTCGCGAGCTATCTGTGTAATTTTGATTTAATTTCGAAAAAAAAATCAACACCACGACATTTTACACAACGCCATCTAGCCCCAAACTAAGCAAAGCTTGTACTATGGGAACCAGATAAATTATTGATAGAATAAATAGGTATATAGGTAATTTTTGTTCTAAATACATACATAAAATACAATATAACACACAAACACCTATGTACATCACACAAATTTTAGTCCTGGGTAGGAATCGAATCCACAAACTACAGTTCAGAAGGCAGGACTATCAACTGAGCTATAAAACCAATCAAATAATGTGGTTTGACAATAAATGCGCATATTTTTGTAATGTTTAGCCACTTATTAATATAATTTAATAATGTCCAACCATTTATATACATGGAGTGTTTTAGAATTCTCTCTTATTCTTCAACGTGTTCAAGATAAACAAAGAAAGTAATTAATAACAACCTAATATTTTTTACCTATGAATTTTTAAATCTGAGAGTTTTTATATCGTAGAGTGCAGCGTGATTTGTGCCTACTGCGCATGATTGCATATAGCTTCTCTAGCTGCCTAATAAATCCCAATAATAACGTGTAATTGAATTCGATATTTTCCTGAAATGTATGTACTCAGTCGTAAAACTAGGTACTATAAAATGAGTCCAAATAACAAGTCCTGCGACGCGAGTATAAGTTGGCAGATGTTTTAGCTACCTACGAAACATTTGCCCGCTGCGTGTAGCGTGAACTGCGTGAAATAGACATTTCGGCTAACGGCGAAGTATTCTTTGATGCATGTATTTTATTTTTAATTTAACGCTGTAAATTTGTTCTATAGCATGGACTGCGTACATACATTTCAGGAAAATATCGAATTCAATTATATGTTATATATTAGGTCAAAAACGTCTCTTTGATTGGCGACTAAAGAACCCTGATTTTAATATCGTCCAACTTGTTTACACATCATGTTTGAAAGGGTCGGGTTTTTACCAGCAATCGAGTTGTGACCCCAGGGCTGGATTGACCTCCAAATTGTGGACTGACCTCTCCGAAATGAGGACTGCGTGCCGTTTGGTGAGCACAACTTCACTATGGAATTGCTACTACGGCTGTAATGAAAGTTCTATTCTATTTCTATTCTATTGACTTTTATTTGTATAGGAAACAGACGTACAGTTGGAAACTGAATTGTATGGGAAATTACATACCTACTACATTTCTGATATCATTTTACCATAGCGTAGCATGGCAGGAAATTAGGGACTGGATTAAATCTTTAGTTAAGTACCTGCCTACCTATTGGTGTCTTAATTCTTAAACTAAAATGTTCCCACAATAATGTACTTACACAACGCGCCCTATTTACAGATACTAAATGTCTATGTAGTAACCATGATTTATGACTAATAAGCTAACAAAACAATGCCATCAGTTTTTGTGTAACAAATTCTAAGTAAGTAATGCAAAATCTGATCAAAATCGATGGCTTTGTAGTGTCCTAAATCACATAAACAAGCAGAAAACGATTTACTTTAACAGAAATAGGAAAGAAGAGATTGCTTCAATTTTTTTTAATTTAGGTCGGAAAATAACATTTATTAGTTTTATAGTAGCTTAGCACTCATCATCATCATCAAACAGCCTGAAGACGTTCATTGCTAAACATAGGCCTTTCCCAGAGAGCACCACTTTAAGCGGCTGCTCGCCTTCTGCATTCATCGGCTCCACCAGATCGTCGCTACACCTAGTGGGGGACCAGCCTACGCTGCGTCTTCCGAATCGTGCTCACCACTCGAGAACCTTTCTTCCCCTTCTGCGGATTTCCTCATTTCGGATCTTGTCCCGCAAGGAAACACCAGGCATAGCTCTCTCTACAGCTCGTTGCACGACTTTGAGCTTACTAATGAGACCCTGGTCTCAGCCATCACTGACAACACACACTGATTGAGAACCTTTTTTTTCAGGATCTGCGGTATATTGGATGAAAAGATAGGTCGGAGCTTTCCGAACGCTGCCCAGCCGAGTTGGATTTTTCGTGCGACCTCTTTGTCGAAATTAGACCTACCTATAGTCCGTCCGAGGTAGACGTATTTGTCAATACCCCGTCGTCGCCGCCCAAGAAACGTCTTGAGCGATCCGGATGATCCTATAGCAGCCGTTGTGTCGGCTGCGCTAGGATCACCGGATCAGTCTAGCCCTTCTGGCTCAGGTACCGCTTTCGGCACCGGTATAGGATACCAGCGTAACACAATCAGACACTGACCCCGCCGGCGAGGTCGACGTACCCCCCGTAGGTTAGCTAGAACGGTCACGACTTTCCATAGGATCCACTCTTCCAGTGGACGTAGCCTTCTCGATCCTCTTATCCCGGTAACGGCCCAAGCCGAGGCTCGCACCCCAGGGGTGCCCTTGTGCTAGTTGCCTCCCACTTTTGATGGTTGGGCGCCTTAAGCGCCTGCCCTCCCGCCCGGTGACGCTGTAAAGGTCAGTAGAGACCAACAGCATTAGCCCGTTAAAAAAAAAAAAGTATTTGTCAACAACTTCGAAAGTATTGTTCTAACAATTACCACCGATGCAGGTAGGATATGAGCCTTAGACATGATTTTTGTCTTGTTCATGTTCATCTTAAGACCAACATGTTGAGAGAATCTACTTAGGTCGTCGAGAATGGTGCTAAGGTCCACGAGCGACTCCGCCATTATGACTATATCCCTGGGCAAAACGAAGGTTAGTGGGTTAGTGATGTTGCCATTTATGCTGATGCCAGATCATTTCCTCTCCAAGAGCTTGAAAACGTCTTCCAATGCGTTTGTGAATAGTTTCGGAGAAATAACGTCTTCCTGTCTCAAGCCTTTTTGCAATGAGATTTGTTCTGTATTCTGGTTCTGTAGTCGGACTGACATAGTGGCCCTACTGTACAAATAGTTCAACACTTTAATATAATAACCTTTAAAATAATATAAGTCAATTTGGCATCGCTCTAAAGACTGCAGCACCGCCTAAGTTTCAATTGAATCGAAGGCATTCTCATAGCCAGCCACATAGTCCACAAAGCTTCGCACTACCTTATGTGAAACTAAGTAATGACTGCGGGCCAATCATCCTGTAATAGAGATCTAACAACACAAAGGTTTTTTAACTACCTGTACTTTGATTTTATCCAAGAGCTGTATTACTTTGTGCGCGTGACAGGTCTTTGGAATTTGGAAATGGAAACAATCACTTTTATAAAGAAACAATACTTAAAAAACAAATTTATTGATACACTGTACCTGCTTATTAAGAAATAAAAGAAGTCCACGTTTAATAAAATACCTTTCATTGTTTATTGAAATACAAGCCGTTATCTGTCAAAAAGATAGTGGTCCAGCAAATCTCACAGTTCATATCTGATGGCCGCGGTCGGTTAATGGGTGTACGAGTCTAAAAGTTCCATTGTTCTGCAAACAAACAAAATGGGAAATTATGTCATTACAGTTGAAATGCAGCTGCTTTAAGTAAGGGAAAGAAAATCAACTTGCAAAGCATTTCCTAAATTGATGTTTCGCTCGTTAGAAAAGTATGATGAAATTATTGGATTTCAAATCCAAGTTTTGTAATGATAAAAAAAAATTATAAATAAAAATTTATAAATGTTTGTGGCACGGCACCATCCAGCCCCAAACTAAGCAAAGTATGTACCTACTATGGGAACCAGATAAGTGATAAAATGCTTACAATAAATATGACTCCTCCTCCCCCCCCTCTCTCCTCCTATGTATGCCTCTGGTCTGGTGTGGTGGTTGAGCAGGTTGGCACATAACCCAGACGTGGCGGGATCGATTCATGCGACAGGACGAGTATTTGTGCAAGAAAAAATAAAGCGCAAATACTAGTTCTGAGTCTGGGTGTTGTGGGACCATGGTCCTCGTAGTTCCTGGGTCCCTAGATACAGCTTAGGGAATCCTAGTTAGGGTCTAGAAGTCCAGAATCGATGTATGGATCGCTGAATGTTATTATTTTAAACGGAGAATGATTTCATTGTAGTCCAACGGTTGTCAATCTGAAAGAGTAGATATCATGTTCAGATAATCATCATCACCATAATAGCCTAAAAACGTCCACTGCTGAACATAGGCCTCCCCCAGAGCGCCACTTTGTGAAGTAGCAACCGCAGAACCGCGGGGAGCCGCTTGCCTCCTGCATCCATCGGCTCCCCGTGGTTCTGACCAGGGCCTTATTGTGTAAGTCAGGTGGCGACCGTGATCATGTGCTCTCCTGCTTGCACTCATGGACTTGTAAATGAGCGCGAGCAAGATGGCAGGCAAAATCCATTGCCAGAATGGTTACGCGGTCGGCCCACCTATGGTGGCCGGCGTACGCTGCATCTTTCAGTTCGTGGTCGCCACTCGCGTGGTCCCGTTTATCCATCGGTTGTCGACTCTGCGAGCGATGTACCCTGCCCACTGCCAAGTCAACTTGCTAATTCAGCTGCGAGATATTCAAGTTTAATGTCCAAATGAAACGGAATTGCAACACAATGCATTACTTTAGCAATCTCCGCAGGAAACCGTTTACACGTCGCAAGTTAATTCAGCAGTAGCACGACAGTTAGATAAATCCTGTCGTCTGTCGACGGGATTCCCACAGGTAATAAATGATCATGAATACAATTATGACATCGGAAAATGTTTTCGTTGTACAGACAGCAACAAGAGTTGCATAATCAAACATACTTTTTTTCGTTTAATGTTTTCCATGGGAGTTTGGTCAAGGTTGACAATGTCACTCCCGTAGTCTTGTGTAGTTTCGAAGAATGATTAGGAATGAATTCCCACTACTGAACGAGAACGAACTATTCTCTGACGTCATCCTTATTAGTTCAAATGTACTATTAGGTCTTTGAACTACAGAGCCAAGTGAATTTGTTTTGATACCCACTCTTTCGTTCAATGAAGGAAAGAGCAAGAGTACTGACCGAAAGCGGTTTGTGCGTCTTCGTTTGCTCTCGTAAAGTAATAAATTAAACAATAATATGGTATATGTACGATAAAAACTGAAATCGAGACGATGAACTATTATGAGCAGCCGCTCAAAGTGGCACCACGGAATAAATAATAGTACCACTAGGTATAACTACGACCATAAATAGCAGATACAAACTACGCGAAATCGTTCTATACCAGTGAACTAATAGTACTAATAGAACTAGAAGACTGAACTAGTACATTTGACCGATTGTACTATTACGGAGCGCTCCGCTCAGTGAACGATTCAGCATAAGGTTACACTCTCGTAATGCTAATTACAGATTTAATCTTATGTATACTTTGTTCCTCTATAAAGGAACAAATAAAGCCTTATCATGGTCTTGACCTCTTCCGATGACATACATACGACTCAAATATTATGTTTTAAAATTAGCTATCTAAATTGTAAGACGAGCAAAAAATTAATCCTACACCTTTTTTCTTCCTCGTACGAGGAATGGATGATCCTACACTTATTTCATTTTCTACTCATTAATTTTATGAAAGGTATTAAAAGACAAAAAAAAAAAAACAAACTAGAAAAGGCTTTCATTAATAAAACCTAAGTTAGGCAATGATATATATTCCCAACTCACTGAAATTAAGTACAAAACTCATATTGCTTGTCCAGTATAGTATACTGCCCACGGAAAATAATAAACCACGATGGTTCTAAACGTCTGAACATTTAATCTAAAATGGTCTTTACTCATCAAGTTTATTGCCACCTATTTTAACCCTTAAGTCTATTGTTATAAGAGATGTAGTAGCTTACACAAAAAGTGTCAGTTATGCAGAATAGGATAAGAGATAGTGGGGTTATTACAAAAATATAAAACAATTGCTTCAGCTTACAAGCAGACATACCACGATTCTCCTCTTGAGGATGACCTCCAAGAAACAATGGGCGTCCAAAGAAGCTTATTTAAATGGTAATCTGCACGTGGAGTCATCGAATAAATCAACTTCATTTTGTAACTAGTAATTTTTTCCTTTTGTACGTTGATTTTATTAATAATTTTTATGTTATAATGAAATGCGTGAAGAAATGGCGATGGTTATTTTGTTCTAAGCTGTTATGTTATACCATAAAGTTGATCAGAAAAAAGCTTTCTGTTGTAACCAGCCTTTTTTCAAGTTGTATATGACCAATAATAGTTACAATTTTATTAGCAACATGCGTCAAGAGCAAAAGCTAGCAATAAATTTAACAGTAGTAATAAAGCTACCAAAGATATTTAGTGAGTTGTATCGCGTGACTTCTCACATTTTGTAAGACTAGTTTCAACTATTCGGTACCGATAATAAGAACAGGAAACTATTGTTGAGGTATTTATAAAGATAACTCTATTTGTTACAGGTTATTTTAATTAAATATTATTTAAAAGCCCCTTAAAAATTAAGATTAAAAAATACTGTAGACAATTTAACAGGTAACAAATTCAAAATTATAGTCATTGAAATGAATACCATAGATACCTAGGTGTTACTCCTACCTCCTTTTTTGGAAAGAGAAGAATTGCAGAAAATGTAAACTGTACACAACCCTCAATAGAAACCAAATTTTTTCATTGGGAAAAAGGACAGTGGCCAAAAACCAACAGGTTAGGTTTTAGTGGCCATATACCACTAAAACCTAAGTCACGGCTCCCAATTGCAGATGAAACAAAAAAAATGTGTCACAATAGAAAGAAAAGAAAGAAAGAAAAGACATTTATTCAGGACATCACACAAGATTATATTACAATAGAGAAGACGTACAGTGTAAATAACAAACAAAAAAAATTAATATTATCAAACAAATCTCTCAAAAATACTAAGTAAGTAAAGCAAATTACTATTTCAACCGTAACACAATTTTTGTTAAACATGTATAACTACAAAATGCAATGTAATATTATTACAACCGTTTTTTAAAAGGTGGGTTCATAGACATAGTCATATTTAAGGTGCATTTGAAAAAGTATACAACAACGAGTGGAGAAACGTGTACTTCTCTTCAATTGAATCTGACTTCTTGAAAGAGGGTGTATGTATAATGTAGCACTCTCGGGACGTATCGCCTGACCTATCTTAATGGATTCCATTTTGCCTCTGTCGGTATCTAGAATAAGAAATTCTGGATAGATATACAAAGCGTTTCTTAGTGAAAAGCTAGGGAAGCGACGGAATGCACAATAAAATATAAATAAAATAAATAAATAAAAATAAATAAATGTGTGTGGACATTTCACACAGCGCCATCTAGCCTCAAACTAAGCATTATAGCTTGTACTATGGAAACCAGATAACCGATACAATACTTAAAATACAGAAATATAGAATACTCTTGCAATAATGAAGACATATTTTTCGGACCACGTTCCTTGTAGGTCCTGGTTCAAGAGTTTAATAAGACTATATTTTTTTTTTAATTTAGGGACCGTTTTTGTGTGATCCATTTGGTAGATTTGGGCTTTTATCGTATTTTCTTTTATATTTTAAAAGCGATGCTAATAAAATACCAAAACTCCAAATAAAATGATTACTTTATCACATCACTAATATAATAATATCAATGCGAAAGTTTGTATGTGTGTATGTTCGTTACTCTTTCACGTTCTAACAGCTAGATGGATTTGGATGAAATTCGGCATGGAGGCAGGGTATACCCTGGATTAAAAAGATAAACTATTTTTTATCCCGAAAACGGGAACGGTAACAGCAGGAACGCGGGTGAAACCTCAGGGCGCTGCTAGTCAACAATAATTATATAATTTCCAAAAAGAAATTGTAGTTGGGCTGAACGATGAAGCTGTCAAAACTACACAGTCAAAGTGGCGTTCTATGGAAGAGACCTAATAAGTTTCAACAGTTAACGTCTTCTGGTTCATCATTAACAGCCTGAAGACGTCCACTGCTGAACATAGGCCTCCCCCAGAGCACGCCACCTTGAGCGGCTGCTCGTCTCCTGCATCCATCGGCTCCCCGCGGCTTTCACCAGGTCGTCGGTCCACCGAGTGAGGGGCCGGCCCACGCTGCGTCTTCCGGTTCGTGGTCGCCACTCGAGAACCTTTCTTCCCCATCGGTTGTCAGTTCTACGAGCGATGTGGCCTGCCCATTGCCACTTCAACTTACTAACTCTAAGAGCTATATCGGTCACTTTAGTTCTCCTGCGGATCTCCTCGTTCCGGAGCTTATCTCGCAGGGAAACACCGAGCATAGCTCGCTCCATAGCTCGCTGCGCGACTTTGAGCTTACTAATGAGGCCAACAGTAAGAGACCATGTCTCAGTTCCATAAGTCATCACTGGCAACACACACTGATTGAAAACTTTCGTTTTCAGGCTCTGCGGTATTTTGGACGAAAAGATAGGACGAAGCTTCCCGAACGCTGCCCAGCCGAGTTGGATTCTTCGCGCCACCTCTTTGTCGAAGTTGGACCTACCTAATTGGACAATCTGTCCTAGGTAGACATACTTGTCGACAACTTCGAGAGTATCGTTCCCAACAATTACCGGTATAGGTGGAACATGAGCATTAGACATGATCTTTGTCTTGTCCATATTCATCTTAAGACCAACCTGCTGGGAGACTCTACTGAGGTCGTTGAGCATGGTGCTAAGGTCCTCGAGCGATTCCGCCATTATGACTATATCATCGGCAAAACGAAGGTTAGTGATGTACTCGCCATTTATGTTGATGCCAGATCTTTTCCACTCCAAGAGCTTGAAAACATCCTCCAATGCGTTTGTGAACAGTTTCGGAGAAATAACGTCTCCCTGTCTCACGCCTCTTTGCAATGGAATTTGTTCCGTACTCTGGTCCTGTAGTCGGACTGACATAGTGGCCTTACTGTACAAACACTTCAAAACTTCGATATACCTATAGTCAATTTGGCATCGCTGCAAGGACTGCAGCACCGCCCAAGTCTCGATTGAATCGAAGGCTTTCTCATAGTCCACAAACGCTAGGCATAACGGCCGATTATACTCTTCGGTCTTCTGTATAATCTGGCGCAGCGTATGGATGTGGTCTATGGTGCTAAAGCCTTTTCGGAAACCGGCTTGTTCGGGAGGCTGGAATTCATCAAACCTGCGTGCGAGACGATTCGTAATGACTCTCGAAAACTTCTGTCTTCTGGTTGATGATGATGATTTTTGATTGTAATTTTTATATTAGAAACTACGTAAACGTGGTTATTTACAGAAACATAAGCAGGTCTTTTACACAAAATCTAAGATGCATCTCTGCTATAAAAATTAACAATATACAAAATTCTTATTACTTAAGGGCTTATGCTAGGCCAAGCCAAAGCCACAGAATAGATATATAGTACTAGGCCAAAGGAGGGGTGTGTCGGGGGGCCGAGCGGCAGGGGCGGTCTAAGTTAGAATGGCCCCAACGCGCAATAATTTAGGTAATTTGTTATTACACTGAACATAATGGGTATTTTAAAAATCTATTATACATAAGCCCTTCATTATATTTAGTTCAACTACTACACAAAGTTTTATGACCTTATTTCAAGTATTCATTGAATAATCGCGGTTTATTTGTACGGTTTGGAGATAACTTTGTAATTTTTTTCTATTGAGAAAAGTTTATTAATTCATGTTTTCACCATACATAAACATTAGCATTAGTCCTGCTGTACCATTATATCAATTTCAAAGTAATTGCTGCAATATTGTTGACATGACAGTCTCATGCTAAGCCATTTTAGGCATTTTGGCGTTGTATAAGCTCTTAACTGTTTTATAAATTCATGTTTTGTTGTATCCTGCCATAAATTTTGTGTTCGGAATTCAACTAAGAAAGGGTGTTAAATCTTTTTATGGTCCAAATGGTCCTCGATAAATGTTTGGTATCTGACTTGGAGAAACAGTAATGCCTACCTCTTCTCCTTTAAGGGCGAGCGTGGGAATCAAGTAGGAATCCTCTCCTCATTTGTAAATAAATCTAAGAAAACAAGTTTTACCTACGTCCAAAGTATTGAAACTATGGTGAATAATTTAGAGGAAGGTTGATTTGTTATTAAACAGTACATTGACAAAAAGTCTTTCCATGTTTTTAATGTACCTTGCTATCATGTTTTGTATTTGGAATTTGTGAAGGTTTTAGTAAGGTCGTACTAGTCTATAGATACCATTATAATGAAGGTATTATAAAAACTATTTAAATAGAAAACATTCCTTGTAAAATTTCAAGTTATTACCGTTTGTGTATATGAATGAAAATGAAAAAAATCTAAACAATTTTATAGAACAAAATAATGTGAACTAATGACAAAAAATATTGTCCCTTTACGTACCATAAGTATAATAGTTTGTATGTGTCATTAGGATAGCAAGACTGTATACCATTGTTTTTCTTATATTACTTGTTGATTTACAGGCATCCTATTTTTTATGCCCAATGCGTGTTCATACACTAATTAAATGAACTGCCAGCTCGAATCGATTTCACAAATAGTGGCTCTACTTTAACGCATGTCTTTCTAATGCGCTGCCCAACACTTGACACTTGGTTTTACACGCTTTCGTTCAGTAATGAACTGTGAACGGAGCCACTGATTTTATGCGCCAGCGGTGATGGACTTAGATTAATGAAACGGTAGGAGATATTACGCGCCTGCCTTGAAATGGGATTTCCTAACGGAAAACATTTACACGTCAACCACAAAAACAAGATAGGTTGAAATCATTTTTGCTGCATACTTGGAATTAACGATGAGAACTACCTACCTTGTTAAAAATTTCATTGTGTTCGCAAAAACGCTAATTTAGAAAAAATAATCTTTTTTTTTTTAAATAAAAATAACACCTACAGTTTGGTTAATATGCCAATGCCAATGATGCCAATTATTGCATCCCGGCACTGATCTCTGTTATACAAGTACCTACGCTGGATAGACTATATCGTACAAAGATTGAGAATTTCTTTTGCCGATTTGAAGCGCCACTCCGAGTATCCTGAGAACTATAATTTGAAAATCTATCGCGTTGATTGGTTGCTTTAATTAGTTCCGAGGACACTCACGATGTCACTCTTAGCAATCAGCGCCAAAAAGCGAAAATCAAATGACTTCAGTCAATATTAGTCAATATAAAATCCAGCGTACTAGTATAATAGAGGTCAGTGCATCCCGGCTAAACCTACACGTGTATTTAAGATCTACCCGCAGAATAATAATTACGCATTTACAAGAAACGAATTGATACAACATGACTGCACGAATGTTGTCTCTAAACTTCCAAAATGTAATTAAATCCTTATAAATAATAATGTCGCAGAAAGCTGCAATCCCTTCGAAATTGGGTGGAGAACAAGGATACTCCGTGTAGATATTTAGGTACACGAGTATGCGTGTGCGAGGTTGCGCTAACTAGCATTACTGAAACTACTCTACTGACTTTATGCACCACTTCACTGGGTCTTTTCATAATGGTCCAAGTTTGATTACTGTGGCAATTTCACTTGAGATACTTTTTCTTAGATATTTACAAAGTTTTTTTTGGCAAATCTTTGTTTTATGTCGTTTGTTACGCAAACCATGAAGCATTTTACATTAGATTTTATCCCTATCTGTGGACTTTACAATTGATCTGATTCAGTTTATTTTCAGGCGTTTGTTAATGCCGCATCATATTCATCTATCTATATCTATCTTACAGATGTTATGTATGGACATTAAAATATGATACATAATAATGAGAATATTTTTTGTTATGCAAACGAAAATCTAGTCGTTTAACTGGTGTTAAGCGTCATGACTGCCCATAACAGTTGCAGCGTCAATCGGAACTCTAAATTATAAAGTTTTGCATATCAAAGAAAGAAAGAAAGAAAGAAAAC
This sequence comes from Ennomos quercinarius, assembly GCA_910589525.2. Lineage (NCBI taxonomy): Eukaryota > Metazoa > Arthropoda > Insecta > Lepidoptera > Geometridae > Ennomos > Ennomos quercinarius. The sequence goes on from OU342493.1 coordinate 5,496,443, forward strand.
ACATACTCACACACATATCACTGCATAGAACATTCTATTAATGATTATACATATTTTGATGTACTTTTGGGTCCATGGAAACTTCTCTATACATTTATAGTGGTTATGATGATGCGATAAAATAAACAATGAAAAGATTAACCATAATTTCCTTTTTCCTACTAATATTATAAATGCGAAAACGTGTGTGAATGTTTGAACCTACTGAACCGATTATGATGAAATTTGGTATGCAGATAGTATATACGCTATTATCACATAAGATACTTTTTATTCGCGGGCGAAACCGCGGGGCGCAGCTAGTAGCTAATTAGGTCTAAAACCATAATTTTTGTTTTGATTACGTAAACTTTAACATTTTTACATGATTATGAGGGTTGTAGTATTTTAGATGAATTTCTACATAAATCCTATTTTTGCGAGAAAAAGACGGACAGGTAGCCAAAGGGTTTCACTTTTTTAAAAGTGTAAGAAACTAGATGAAAAGAAACCTCTTTTTAATAATATGTTTGTTCAAATTGAATTTATATATCTGTTGAAATTAATGTTAATTTAGATCCGTAAGTAGTTCATGGATTTATTTTCCAATATCACAAATTATATAATACATTTATACTAATTAAGCGGTAAAATAAGCCCTTTAACGCTGTGTCTTAATGGCAACACATTACAATACTCTTAAACTACAAATTAGGTGGGTACTGTTATCTTTGCAACCCAAACCAGGACCCCCTAAGACCCACCCCACCCACCCAGGACCCCAGGAACCCAGGATTAACAGCATGTTATGTCTCCGTTCAATCCAACTTACCTGACCTTATGTGAACTTCTAAATAAACTTTAGAATGAGATTTGAATAATAGAAATATTATGATGTGCTTTTGAGTAATTAAAAGTTGTCATTTTGGGAAGTGGTCATTTTAGGAAGGATCATTTTGGAAAGTGGTCATTTTGGAAATGTCATAAAAACTACCAACTCATTACAATAATTCGACACGATGAACTATTGAAAAAATCTGACATCCCTTTATTCAAATACTTTATTCTCATTAGTTCCTACATGTAGTCTACACCTACACTGTGAAAATTGTGGACAAACCACCTTACTCTTTTACGAATTAAAAATTGATCACAGTTAATAACTAAGTACTCAGTGTTTCCTCTCGTATTCTTGGCCATTTCAAACTCGATAGAGAAAAAAAACATATCATAATAAATATTCCACAGCTATACAATTTTTAACAATAAGATGGTTTGTATGTAGGTACATTTTTTTTTTTTTTATGCGATTGAATGACGTGACGACCTAGTCGTTCACCTGATGTTAAGCAACACGGCCGCCCATAACAGTTGCAGTATCACTCGGATCTTTAAAACAATAAAGTTAAACATTAAACATTAAACATTAGCAAAACTGTACTCATTTATATGAGGTATCAGGTTTGATCATCAAAATCGTGATTACAGTGTTACATATTATATAAATAACTCATATAAATGTTAATAAAACGCATATATTACTAAGGCATGCGTGCGTACGCAAGCGTAGGCGATGAAAGGTGATGACCATTTAGTGATGGTCTAATGGACTTGGTCCAAACTTTTTTTTTTAAACCAAGTTTTCGTTTAACCACTGACATTAGGTAAATTCTGAAAAAAAAAATTCTCAATAGATTAGGATTTTTTTTAAGTCTTAACCAGTTTTAGAAATAAAATATATTATCGATAGTGCTTAAAGTTAATTCTTTATACTTAAAGAAAACTAGTGCACCGTTAGTTAAATCTTAAAGTAATACTCCTGGACACAAAAACTATGCCACAAAACTAACTCATACTTATAAGTAAGCAAACACTTTTCATAAAAATAATAAAATGTCTTTGTTCTATCGTTGATGAAAACTTTTCGCTCTAACTTGTGCCTTAAATCTAACCAGTCTTCATATCTAAAAAGTTTCGCCCCCGCACACTTAAAGGCAACTATCTCTTCACACCTAAGAATTCAATTAATCTACTGGCACCCGCTTCACTGACCACAGCACTCGTGACTCGTAATTACTTTTTGTTCCAAAAAGAAAATAAATCCTTTTAGCTCTCCCCTACTTGTTTACCAAAATAAAAAGAAAAACTTAACCGAATAACGGAGCCGAGAACAATCGACCGTGATACGCTCTTTTCTCAATGCCTTCAAAAACGAATATTCTAAAATAGGAGGCATAATAGCATCACGGAGAAAAGCGATAACTAGCCAACAGTAAATTACAAATAAGATTTACGCGTACCATTCATCATTTGAGAATTAATCTCTCTGTTTCTCAGCATCGCCTAGAGATATTTCAATATGGCTGGAAAGAATCCCATTTATTCGATGGTGCCTGCCGACTTGGCCTCATATTTCTCCGGGAGTAACAAAGGCCCGGGATCGAGGCATGACCTCTAGGTGGGGAGACCAATAAGAGCTAAAAAACAGCCGCACGAGCAAGCAAATGAAATCGAAATAACGAAACGTAACGTCCAGGCGAGGCAAGGTCCCGCAGAATAAGATACGGGCTTTTGATTAGCCATTGTCGGGACGCGAACGTAGAGTCGCTATGCACGGCGCAGCTTTTCATCTCCATAAACCAGATATTTGACCAAATTGTTCTTCTTTCTTGAACAAAAAATGCCGTGACCAACGTTTGTCTAGTCGCGGCCTCTATGATCTCGGTTCACATAAATTTGCATAACATTATGCATATTACGTTTTTTATCAGCATACTCCTGTGTCATAAAAACAAAAAAATTATCTTGCAGCCATTAAAGATAAATTATTCTTGACTAATTTTTAGATAAACGATATTGATTTATTGGCGTAATTTTAGATTTATGTAGAGCAATTAGCGTTGTCGTTTGTTGCTAGGAATTTCCGATATCACGAGCTCCTTTATTGCCTCCTAACTTCTAATGTTTCAAAGGGTGTAAGTCACGCTCGACCCCGAAAGAAGCAAACTTCCTTTCGTTAATTACATGCAAGTCGGTGGCCTGCGCTGGGGTTTCACCCTCTATACGACACGCGACCATTCCGCGGAATAGTTTTTTAAAGAAATGATGAGTAAAAAGCTTTGTGCTGTCGCGATCGGGAGCCATACTCGAGATTGAGTTTTCAAATAGGTACTCATCAAACTTTGTACGTCAGATGCTGAACTTTCCGCTACTTCTTTAACTTCCAGATGAACTTTCAATGGACTCTATTGGTTTACCTTCTAAACTTTACTTAAACTAGAACATAAATATGCATAGATAAAGGAAGCTTTTGTGCGTCAGATTTTATATTCGATATCTACTCCAAAGGTTTTAGAGGCGAATAATCCGGTCGTTACAAAAAGTTGAGACTCGCGCTATGCGATAAAACGTGCAATAAGAACGTGCACCATTATAGGCAGGTATGGGGTCTATACTATGGTTTGTAGGTTTCGTGTGTGGACGCGGGCAAGGCAAGACGGCCGGTGGTGGCTGGCTTGTCCGCGGTAGCCGGCCGGCTACGTAGTACCGTACTGGCGAAGGCGCACAGCGGTCGCGTCACGGCCTCGCGTGGACTTCCCACCACAACCAAACTTGTGTGCCGAGTGTTTACTGACTGTGCTAAAGTGGCAGGGTGTCTTTGAGGGGTGGAGAGGTTTTGGCGGGAGCCTGGAGCGAAAGTAACCGAGCCGAGACGTTTTACATAACTGCTGATAAATTGGAGCTTTCGTAATAGTTGCGTGATAATAGTGAGTACTGCTATTATTTATATGCCACTTGTAAGTGTTAAGTAGTTAGATTTATGTTGTTGTGGAGTTTATTGGCATGGTTAATATTAATGCAGAACTGTATTACACTTTGTTATCGCTTCAAAACATATTTTTAGATTTATAGTCACAAAAAGCTCTCCCTTTGTGATTCAAAATAGTGTTATGTTTTCAAAATACAGCTTCTATTCCTTGTTTATGTAGGCTCTTTGTTGATGTTACGTGGTTAAAGTTTTGGTACCCTCTGCGCATGTCAATTCTGATCTACCTATCTACTTATAAGTATTATAAAGTTCATCCTTAGAGGTTTCTCTTAGAGATTTTACTAATCTTATCTTCTTAGAATGCTTATACAGCATTTTAAGTTTTAATTACTTAAAGGACATTTTTGTTAAGCACACAAAATTTTTACGCGTTATCTAAATGTTTAGTGAGCTTATGGCTCTGGCATCAGCTCATGCATGCATCATTGCATGTTTAGTCGGTTAAAAAGCTATTAGTTTTATGATTTCGTTGTCATCCTTATTACTTTGAGTATAGAAGCCATTTTCGTTTAAACTTTCCTCTTAAAATACTATAAAGAAATGTTTTAGGATTATGATGGTAGAATGAGTATTCCGTTAAAGTATTTTAAGATTCCTTAAAACGATATGATAATTTTGTTAATAGTACAAACCTAACTAAATAAATATATGACTATAAATGTACAGTGTGGCGCAGTGGTATTTGTCTTCATGCTACTTTCAAAGCAACAATCCAGGTTTGAATCTCGCTTGGCCCCAGACCAATGACGTTTTAAGCTATGTCCGGAATTTAAACTGGCTTTTACAATGGTGAAGAAAAACATCTAGGAGAAATTGTCTTGTTCAACAATAAACAACAAACAATAAAACAACAACAAGAAACTAAGACAAAGACAACAAAGAGTGCATAATTATGTCATTCACCATCCCGCGCTTGGCCGGACGGATAATTGTCTACAGTCCCTCTCTGTGCAATAAGTCCCATGTCTTAACAGTGGATATGTATCAACTGGTACTAATTTCCTGACAATTAATCAGGATTAAACCCTTTATTAATAAAGATTAAGTTTAATAAAACCGGCCAAGTGCGAATCAGACTCGCGCACGAAAGGTTCCGTACGATCACACTAATTATCTACAAAAACAAGCAAAACATTACGTTTCTTGTATGGGAGTCCCCCTAAATTTTTATTTTATTCTGTTTTTTAGTATTTGTTGTCATAGTGGCAATAGAAATATATCATCTGTGAAAATTTCAACTGTCTAACTATCACGGTTCATGAGATACAGCCTGGTGACAGACGGTCAGACAGACAGACAGACCGACAAATAGACGGACGGACAGCGGAGCCTTAGTAATAGGGTCCGTTATACCCTTTAGGTACGGAACCCTAAAAATGAAAGGTCCGATATCTTTTCAACTACAATTCTCAATTCATTACAAAACACTATTACGATACTCAATTTCATCTCAGAAAAACCCATTCCCATAACTTACGTATAAATGTGACATATTCAATTACATAACCAAGCGAAAGAAGACCCTAAATTGTTTGCGGTAAAGTCCATTGCTGTTATCCCTCTTGAAAAATGTAACCATGATGCGGCTGAATCCCAGAGAGCTCTGGAGTTGATGGCGAGATCGTGATCGACTCTAGTACTTGTACTATTACTTACACTGTGGCTCTAGTGACTCTAACGCCATCTAAACGACAGATCTCAGACACTTATCACTGATGTCTGTCGATCTCGTTAGATCGCGCGACACAGGCGGTTCGTTAACAGACAATGGTCTGCTGTTTTAGTGCGGGAATATCTAGAAAGGAAGAACAAGCCACGTTTTATTTTTCTTTAGAGTCTGAACATATTTTCTGTAATAAGGATAGTGTGATGTCCATCAACGTCAAAGTACCAATTACATGGTGGTACTAAAGTTTTACCTTTTTTTTAACGGGCTATTGCTTTTGGTCTCTACCGACCTTCATACACCACAACCACCACAGTTACCTGGTAGAAGGGCAGGCGCTCAAGAGCGGGAGGCAACGAGCTCAAGGCACCCCTGGGGTGCGAGCCTCGGCTTGGGCCGTTGCCAGGATAAGAGGATCGAGAAGGCTATGTCCACTAGAAGAGTGGACCCTATGGAAAGTTGCGACCGTTCTAGCTAACCTGCGGGGGGTACGTCAACCTCGCCAGCAGGGTCGGTGTCTGATTGTGTTACACTGGTATCTTGTACCGGTGCCGAAAGCGGTACCAAAACCAGTAGGGCTGGACTGGTCCGGTGATCCTAGCGCAGCCGAATCAACGGTTGCTCTAGGATCATCCGGGTCGCTCAAGACGTTTCTTGGGGGGCGACATCGGGTTGACTGAAGTTTTACCTGAGGAAGATACATACTATGGGTTAGAATTTACTAATATCAACGGTGACTCAGAAATACCCACCTATTGTCAATAAAAACAGTATTAGACACAAAGTAATGCTAAACAAATACTACCTAGCATTAAGTTTATCCATATCCAGCTTTATGAAAAACTATTAAATAAAATAAATAAAAAAATAAACAACGGTTCACATAATGTAACAAATAAGTTATACAATGCCAAAATCACGTAGACTTGGTATTTAAAAAATAAATTTGTAAATATTTTATAGCTTTATCGAGTACCTACATTTATAATAGTTATACAAAAAACCAAAACAATATTAAAATAAGGATAATATAAAATTGCGTACTTGATATTGTAAAAGATAATAACGTAATAACTCTGTCCATTTTATAACAGTTATAAAATTGTTTGAATGCGCATACGCACGCGTTGATGTCTTTTATGTGAACAATTTACAGGGACAATGAGACGTGGCGCGCGCGCAACTTTGTTGTGCAAGAGTTTAACAAAGACATTTGCACGTTGAAACCACATAATGACTTTTTGAGATTACTGTTTTATTTTTAAAGAGTCATCCGAGCGTCTTATTTATTTGCAACGAGAACTATTTATTCATCGGCAATTTGTTTTTATTATAAATAAATAAATAAATATGTGTGGGCATTTCACACAGCGCCATGTAGCCCCAAAATACTAAGCATAGCTTGTACTATGGGATCCAGATAACTGATAGAATACTAAGGTACATTTTGTTTGTAAATTATACTTACATTCTTACTAATTCTTTTTTTTTCATCAGCTACTCGTAGTTCTAAGTAGTATTTATGACTTGGGGTTTATGTATATACAATTTTATGCTTCTTGCACATTATAACAAGTAGCTTGTAAATGTGCTTCGGTTTTGCTTGTCTACATTAACTCTATCTACTTTATTGTTATGACTTACCGTAAAGTCTGCAAAATAACTTTGTGAAAGAGAGTAAAATGTATACCTTCGTGTGCGGCCGCGCACTTTGTAGGGTCTAAAGTAGTGTAAGTACTCTCCAGATTATAAATAATACTAGTCTAGTACTTTAAAGTGTCGTTGAGTTGGCAGTGTAGCTAGTAGTTTAGTGGTTATTTGTATTATTGTGGTAGTTAGAGTAAAAGATGCACTTGACCCGTTCAAAAACATATAGTTTTAGAAATAGCCCGGTATTATAAGCAGCGGTCATTTTAATCCATTCATTTTATGATTTTCAAAGATGTCATCTACTTACTTAGCTCCTTATTAATAAACGCTGCAGTGGAATGGCTGCTCAGTGTTTTCTTTTGTTTTTTTCTTGCCTATTTGAAATTTGATATAAAGAGACAAAACACAAAATAAGTTAGAGACGCATAAATTCACAATTAAGTTTTTTAAGGATTTGCCTATTGACGGGCCTAATAACTCAGTTGGTAGTAGCTCTGCCTTCTGAACTATTGGTTGTGGGTTCGATTCCTACCCGGGAAAAACATTTGTGTGATCAACATCGATGTTTTTTCTATGTCTGGGTGTTATATTGTATTCTATGTATTTATTAGTAGTTGTAGTTTATATGTATTTATTAGTTTAGTAATCCGGATTAAGTATTATTGATATTGTTTTGATCTTGCATGCAACTTGTTATTTTTGGTAATAACATAGTTATTAATTATACGCCCATGTTATTAATGTACGATTGAAGTGAACCCAAATAAATTTATTATTATTATTATTATTATTGTTATTATTTACAAACAAAATGTATCTAAGTATTTTATCAGTTATTTGGTTCCCATAGTATATACAAGCTATGCTTAGTTTGCTAGGTGGTGCTGTGTAAAATATCCACATATATTTATTTATTAATCCATTTTTTTTTATATACGGCACATCGATTTTCGTAAATGAGTATTCCTTAGGTATAATAAATGTCATTAGATTATACGCAAATCGTGCTACATCCCACACTACTGCCAGTAATGTTACAAACAAACCAGATATCGTCCTATTATAGACGACTGAGCTACTTCAGTGGCCAATTACAATGATGAGACCAGGAGGTACTGGTATATTTAATTACTAAAAACTGCTTCTGTTTGATTTTTTAACTTTGTATTAGGGCCACTTTGAGAACTTGCCCTACTCAATAGATAAATTTCCAAGAGTACCGATGGCCTTGAAATTATTGATGTGAAATACGTTCAGAATTCATCCTTTTAAATAATCACTAAAATCAAAATATCACTGTGTAAAAATCTACCTACTACTTACATAGACAATATAATATTATACTACCTACTACTAGCTAGCTGTTAGTACTTATAAAAAATATCATTGGAGGTACCGCCTCTCTGATTATAATCGGAAAGTTTATACAACTTTATAAGTAATTAAAACATTCAATATCACCTTGTCTATTAAGCTCAATCTTAATTACCGCAACGCTAGTGCATTATTCTGTTTTACTTTCATTTGATAAGACCAGAATATCTTGCCCATGCTCTTTATACATTGTAATGAACGGAACACTCTATGACCCATTATGTTTAGAATGTCTAGGGGAACGAATTCTAATAAGACTATTTTACGATAATGTTATATTGGCTTCTTTATTTTATTATGTTTTTCTTTTAAGATTGTCTAATCAACGTAACTAGCTCCATTAGAAAACCCAAGACATAAAAATGACAATATATTAGAATTATAACCAAGTAAAGTTTAAAGGTTTACTTGATTGAGTTCACTCATTTTAGCTTCCTATAAAATAAATTTATTCATTGATAAATAAATAACTCACAACGATCACATACATAGAGCCTGGACCTAACTGGGGTTCCCTGTATCTAGAGACCCAGGAACTATGAGGACCATGGTCTGTCATAACACTTCAATTCTAATACTTAATTTTATGAATTCTTAAGTAACTCTGTAGACCAGGGTCGATAATTTTTAAAACCAAAAAAAATAATAGTAGGATGAAACCCATTAGAAAAGGAGGGGAATATTATAAAAATGAAAGGAAAAATAATTTACGGGCGATCTGAGGTCGGGAAGGGGATGGGGGTGAGTTTTTAAGGGTAAAAAATGGTTTTTCTCGATTTCCGGCAAAACTAAAAGTCTTATCGAAAAAAGTCAAATGGCAAAGTTGTAGGTAATAAAAAGATCTAAAACTTTTGTATTTACACTTTTTTCACATAACCTCAAAATTTTTGTGAAAAATCCAAAAAACCATGTTTTTGGTTTTTTATTTTTATCTTTTACAAAAATTTTTTTTTTTTAACGAAATTTCGTGAAAACTTAACTTTTTATGTCCCAAATACGCTGTAATTTATTTGATTAAAAATATTTATTTTTTCACCTTATTTTGAATTAATATCAAAAAAACACCCTAATTTTCAATCGAAAATTCACCCGTCAAAATATCAGCTTTTTTCAAAAAGTTGGTATGGTTTCTGTTCGTTGAAATCCCTACTTTCCGATGGTGAAAAAAAAAATATATGTTACTACAGTAAATCTTCTCAGAAAATGCAAAAAATCAAAAAAAACTTGAATTCGAAAATTTTTTTTTAATTATTATAAATAATTTTGAGCTATTTATTAAAATTTACACTTTAATTACTCGAAAAACGTTAGATTACATGTGACATTGATAACAAAAAAATTGCAAATAAAAATATACTACTATAATTAACAAACAAATAAGTTAATAAAATTAATATTTAATAAGACATCTACAATATTTGGAGAAAGTTGTCGAATCTTCTTTAAATTATATGCGTAGATACCTATTTATAACTATTTAAAGATAAATTATATATACCTGAGTAGATATACCTGAGTGACCTACGAAAAATTGTAGCCCATCAAAAGGTATTTCGTGGAGAAGTGGGGAAGGGGCTAGGCGGGTCTGGGTCTTACTACATACATACCTACACCTACCTACCTATATACTATATATTTCGTAGCAGCTGTTACAACCGTTAGCCTAACCAGTATTCGAAATACAGTACAGTATACAACATCGTTTATAAAAATACACGTGCACGCTGAGTTTCTTGAAGATAATTGTGACAAGTTTACTTAAAAAAACAAAAAAACTTTTTGAATCTGCATAGGAAGGTAAATACTATCTCTATTTTTATCTGTATCAATCAACTCAAACATAAAAATCGTAATATTTTCTTTAAAAAATAGTATGCTTAACGTAACATAACCTAAAGATTGAAATTAAATGATATTTTAGTACAAGATAAAAAAATAATAATCTCCTTAATTTTGCACAAACAAATTTAGTTAATCCCATGAAAAAAAAATATATTTCAAAGTACATAAAAAATATATTAAAAATCTATAAAATATATATCGTAAATGTATTTTTAATAACAAACTTTTGGCCGATTTCCATATATATTTAATACATTTTTAATACATTTATAATATATTTTTTATACATTTTGACATTTATTTCTTCAATATTTTTTTTTGATTTTTTGCATTTTCTGAGAAGATTTACTGTAGTAACATATATTTTTTTTTCACCATCGGAAAGTAGAGATTTCAACGAACAGAAACCATACCAACTTTTTGAAAAAAGCTGATATTTTGACGGGTGAATTTTCGATTGAAAATTAGGGTGTTTTTTTGATATTAATTCAAAATAAGGTGAAAAAATAAATATTTTTAATCAAATAAATTACAGCGTATTTGGGACATAAAAAGGTAAGTTTTCACCAAATTTCGTTAAAAAAAAAAATTTTGTAAAAGATAAAAATAAAAAACCAAAAACTTGGTTTTTTGGATTTTTCACAAAAATTTTCAGGTTATGTGAAAAAAGTGTATATACAAAAGTTTTAGATCTTTTTATTACCTACAACTTTGCCATTTGACTTTTTTCGATAAGACTTTTAGTTTTGCCGGAAATCGAGAAAAACCATTTTTTACCCTTAAAAACTCACCCCCATCCCCTTCCCGACCTCAGATCGCCCGTAAATTATTTTTCCTTTCATTTTTATAATATTCCCCTCTTTTTCTAATGGGTTTCATCCTACTATTATTTTTTTTCACTTTTTATTATTTTTCAAGGCTTCTACCCTGGTCTACTGCCTGGCACTTTATCATTGTGTTCCATTTTCACGACTAATATAGATAAGTTCATCATCATCATCATCCTCCTGAAGAAGACGTCCACTGCTGAACATAGGCCACCACCAGAGAGCGCCACTTTGAGCAACTGCTCGGCTCCTGCATCCATCGGCTCCCCGCGGCTTTCACCAGATCGTCGGTCCACCAAGTGGGGGGCTGACCCAACCAACTCCACCAACTATTGTCTTACACTCAATAAGACAACAGTTATATGTGGTTGATAGATGAGTTATGGAATCAATATTGGATATAATTATGTTTGCACTTTGAACCCTCGGTAATGTTATCTAAAAAAAGCGCAATCGTAATACGCAGTTAGTTGCAAACACAGAAATCGTCCTAACTCTATTTCGATACTCAACCAATGAATCCACAAAAACTTTACATCGGAAATACACTGAATAATTTTACATACAAATCTTTCTTTTTACCCTTTGTTCAAGTTTTGTTATTTTCGTACATTACATAACTGTGAAATGTAAAAATATGTAACCGAAAACAGTACGCAGGCCCGTGATTTCGTGTAATAAAGATCATTTCTTTAGATAGTGGTCACTAGCCAGTGGCAAGTCGCCCTGCTTTTTTAAAGGGCGGTTTAGGTACTTAGCTAGATCTAGGTCGGCTAGTACGTGCTCTCCATTATTCATGGCCAATTGTTCTTTGACGGAAAATCGTTAGCCCGGGTGACTCATTAAAGAAATTCGACCGGTCTACAAGATTAGTTTAAGATTTTGTACCGCGATAAGATATTGGCTTACTTGTAAATTGCAGGGACATTTTATTACTAACTGGATATTGTTTAGGTATTTCCAATTAAGTTTGTATTGTTATTGATGGGACAGCCTTTTACTAGGCGTGACTTTTAGACGACCGTAATTTAAGATTCTATCTAAATTTAATAAACAGTACAACCTGAAAAACAGTTTATTGTTCAGGAAACGTTATAGAGATAATTTTATGAAAATGGTATAGTATTTAATCACACAATAGGTTAGGTATACCTACATACCTACCTACAGCCCATAACACTGCACACATTATAATACAAAAATCAAAAATGTTATAAGTTAAGTAAGGTCAATATCTCATTATATTAATAATATTTATAAAAATCTAAGTATATAAAATTTAATAAATGGTAGTGAAGTACTTAAATAGAAGTTAAATAATCAAACAAATTTGAGACTGCATTATACGGGGAAAATAAAATTATTTTTATATCATCGAATAGATTTTTAAAGTGTCATCATGTATACATATTACAATGTCCTGTCGATCTATAGTTGAATTCATAATATTGATTCATTTATAGGTACCTACATTATGTATACCAAGTACACAAATACATTTTTTTATTTTAGCATATATTTATTAACGAGGAACTAGAGTGTATAGAACAACTCAGTAAAATTAAATAGAAATCCCTTATTTCCTGACCTAGAATCCACGTATGTAGTTACGTGGTTTGTTCGACATTTTCAATGGAAACTTCGTCCTTGACAATTCTAACGTATTTGTATTACGTCAATTGTCATAGAATGTAGAACAGAATCGATGACAATTAAATCAACATAATGTGTTTAACGAACCGCTTCTTTTCAATTTAGGTCTGTTTATTGATTGTTTCTTTGTAATCATGTAAAAGTAAAATACAAGTTACAGTTTTAACACAACATATTTGCGCCTTTAAGTATCAAGATAGGTAGATACTGGAGCCGTGGGGACCACGTGTGTCTCAGTCTAACAGCGACAAGAAGTTTTCTCGCGGTGCGCATGCTAGGGGGTCTGCAGCCCGGCTAGCATGAACACCGCGACAAAATTTTCTCGACACTTTATCTTGTCGCTGTTAGAGTGAGACACACTTCGGCGCTACCATAGTCGTACCACGGTCTCTTACGAGATAGTGTCGAGAAAATTTTGTCGCAGTCCACATGCTAGCACTGGCTATCTAAGCTACCAACCACGCTCTCTTTCATCGCGATTTCGACTATTTTTCTTATTTCTGTCCGTTCATCTCCGTTTATGCGTTCATACTCATACTATGTATGTACGTAACGTGTGTAGACCCATCACTAAATAATAAGGTTTAATACTTTTTTGGCCCCGCTTACCAAATTCAAACCTGCTCGTGCAAGCATCGTAATTTATAACTGCTCAGGTAGACGGTACAATGTACTATTAACAGCGAAAGTTATTATAGTTTTCGAGTGTAAATATTCCCATTCGATCGCGTCGCTGGCGATAAAGTCGAAATTATTTCGCAATACCTACCAACTCGTCTGTTACGGGTATACGTCACGCGATGTTTCACGTCCTCTGTCACGATTTCGTACTATCCAAGCCAAATCAACATACTGACACCTTTTCTGGTAATGTTGCATTTAGCGCTTTGTCGTTATGCTGTCCTTTGTTATACCTCGTACTAAACAGAAGGAAGAGTTTAGGTGGTGACGATACTCATAATTCTTTTTTGTTTAGCTTTTACAATTTATTTTGACTGGCCTTATAGCTCAGTTGGTAGTAAATCACTTCTGAACTGTAGGCTGTGGGTTCGATCCCCACCCAGGGCAAACTTTTGTGTGATGAACAAAGGTGTTTGTTCTGTGTCTGGGTGTTATATTGTATTCTATACGTGAATGTTTTTACAAACAAAAGGTATCTAGGTATTCTATCAGTTGTCTGGTTCCTATAGTACAAGCTATGTTTATGGGGCTAGATTTTTTTTTTTTTTTTTTTTATGTGATTGAATGACGTGACGAGCAAGTCGTTCACCTGATGTTAAGCAACACGGCCGCCCATAACAGTTGCAGTGTCACTCGGAACTTTAAAACAATAAAGTTTCGCGTGGCACTGCACTGCGCACGTCATCCTGAGACATCACACAGTCTAGTAATCAGATTACTAGACTGAGTGATCAGATCATAAAGTCTCATTTGCCCAGTAATTTCACTAGCTACAATGCCCTTCAAACCGGAACACAGTAGTGCTTGGCGGCAGAATAACTGACAAAGCGGTGGTACCTACCTAGACGAACTTTGCAGAAAAGTCCTACCACTTATTAGATGGCGCTGTGTTAAACTTCCACACACATTTATAAAATTATTTTTAAATAAAGAAGCTTGTAGCTAATAAGTTCAGTATCATTTATACTTAAGCTTTTCTCATCAATGAAAATATTGCAACTCTATTTACATGAAATATTTAAAATACATTAGGGCCATCCAGCTTGAACCTCATTTTGGTCTCAGAACAAAAAAATATATAAATATGGACCTATTAAATCAGACTTACCTATGATTTAGCGCAATTGTTTGTACACCAACTATTTGCCACAACCTTACCTTTAATTTGAGTAACCTTCATAAGTGTTAAATTACGATTTAGCTTAGGTAAATATGTCATTAGCTGCATGTACAGTAAATCTGTCACATACAATTATAATGTAGGTAAGTACCTAGTTAATCTCATGCTGTATGATTTAACGTACAGAAATATTAAAACAGCTCTCAAAGCCCCAATGTCTATTTCGAGGCCTTTGGTGAAGCCTTTCATCATCATCATCAGCCTGAAGACGTCCATTGCTGAACATAGGCCTCCCCCAGAGCGCGCCACCTTGAGCGGCTACTCGCCTCCTGCATCCATCGGCTCCCCGCGGCTTTTACTAGGTCATCGGTCCACCGAGTGGGGGGCTGGTCAACGCTGCGTCTTCCGGTTCGTGGTCGCCACTCGAGAACCTTTCTTTCCCATCAGTTGTCAGTTTTATGAGCAATGTGGCCTGCCCATTGCCATTTCAACTTGCTAATTCTAAGAGCTATACCTATCGGTCACTTTAGTTCTCCTGCGGATCTCCTCATTCCGGAGCTTATCTCGCAGGGAAACACCGAGCATAGCTCTCTCCATAGCTCGCTGCGCGACTTTGAGCTTACTAATGAAGCCAAAAGTTAGAGACCATGTCTCAGTTCCATAAGTCATCACTTGCGACACACATTGATTGAAAACTTTCGTTTTCAGGCTCTGCGGTATTTTGCTGAAGCCTTTAGGTGAAGCCTATTGTACAGTTGCCCTCGACCAGCCAAGGGTCATTAAGGGCTGAATCATTATAGGCTTTGTAATACACGTGGGCAGTGATTTACGTCACTAGATATTATGAATAATGGAATTCTGGGGAAATGACCTTTGGTTTCGGTGAAAAGGTGACGCAATTTTCAGACGTACGTTAACTGTGAATACATTATGATTTGCTGTTACATTTAAGTTTTATAAACCGTACGTACAATTTTATTCACAAAAGCCTATGCCGTGGTTTTGATAAACGGTATAAGTAATTTATTAATGTGGCTTGCCAAACACTAACAAATAATTTAGAAATGAATGGAGCTTATTCGAGACATTAAGAACCTATGCAAAACCAAAGTGCTTAAGGGCTTGTGCAAGGCCAGCACGAATTCAAGCCAAAGCCACAGAATAGATGTATAGTACTAGGCCAAAGCGGGGATGAGCCAGGGGCCGAGCGGCAGGGGCGGTCTAAGTTAAACTGGTTCCAACGCGCAATAGTTTAGGTAATTTATTATTACACTGAATATAAAGGGTATTTTAAAAATCCGCTATACATAAGCCCTCCATTATATTTAGTTCAACTACTACACAAAGCTTCATGATCTTATTTAAAGTATTCATTGAATAATCGCTGTTTATTTGTACGGTTTAGAGGTAACTTTGTAATTCTTTTCTATCGAGAATATTTTATTAATTCGTGTTTTCACTACACATTTGCAGTAGCATTAGTCCTGAACTTTACCATTTATTAATTTCAAAGTCATTGTTGCAATATTGTTGACAGGATACTGCTTCAAGCTAAGCCATTTTAAGCAATTTGGCGTTGTATTGGCTCTTAAAATCACTTAGCACGGGGCCGTATCCTGTCAACAATATTGCAACAATGACTTTGAAATTAATGTATGGTAAAGTTCAGGACTAATGCTAATGCTTATGTATGGTGAAAATACGAATTAATAAACTTTTCTCTATAGAAAAAAATTACAAAATTACCTCCATACCGTACAAATACACCGCGATCACCTATTCAATGATTACTTTAAATAAGGACATGAAACATTGTGTAGTTAAACTAGAAACTAAATATAATGGATGGCTTATGTATACTGAATTTTTAAAATACCCATTTTATTCAATGTAATAATAAATTACCTAAATTATTGCGCGTAGGAACCATTCTAACTTAAACCGGCCCTGCCGCTCGGCCCCCCCGACTCACTATATATCTATTCTGTGGCCTTGGCTTGGCCTAGCATAAGCCCGTGTAAAAGGCATGTTAGAGACTTTCAGAAAGTTAAAATCGTATCCAATTCACGTATTTAAGGCGTAAAACCGCCGATACTACAGATCTTGTGACTCAAAGCTTAAAATTCCCCGCACGTTATCTGGCCATTCCGAGGAATTTTACCTTTCGGCGACGTCTAAAGTTGCGCGCAATCTTTCGGGCCATCAACCTTTAGTGGGTGACCATTTAGACGCAAAAATAGACGCCTAATGACACTATTCGGGTAGAATACGAAGCTAAGTACCAACTTTTACAGTTACCTGGATTTTTCAGGTTATAGTGCTAAACGTTTAGGCCGCACGCTTTTGTCATGACTTTGAATGCAATTCTTAATGTAGGGCAAAATTAAATATTACAATGTTTATGAAAATGTAAGCTCGTTGCAAGTTTACTTGTTTTTTTTATGCGTTTGAATAACGTGATGAGCTAGTCGTTCACCTGATGTTAAGCAACACGGCCGCCCATAACAGTTGCAGTGTCACTCGGAACTTTAAAACAATAAAGTTTCCCGTGACACTGCACACGTCATTCTGAGACATCACAGTCTAGTAATCAGATTACTAGACTGAGTGGTCAGATCATAAAGTCTCAATTTGCCCAGAAATTTCACTAGCTACAATACCCTTCAAACCAGAACACAGTAGTGCTTGCACACTACTGCTTAGTGGCAGAATAACTGGCAAAGCGGTGGTACCTACCTAGACGAACTTTGCAGAAAAGTCCTACCACCTAGTAAGCTTGTTAATTGAAAGGTGTCATTTTATTTTATTAAATTCCCTGCTTCACTTAACAAGATACTTATTATATTTATGGCATTGGTCATCATCAACAGCCTGAAGACGTCCACTGCTGAACATAGGCCTCCCCCAGAGCACGCCACCTTGAGCGGCTGCTCGCCTCCTGCATCCATCGGCTCCCCGCGGCTTTCACCAGGTCGTCGGTCCACCGAGTGGGGGGCCGGCCTACGCTGCGTCTTCCGGTTCGTGGTCGCCACTCGAGAACCTTTCTTCCCCATCGGTTGTCAGTTCTACGAGCGATGTGGCCTGCCCATTGCCACTTCAACTTACTAACTCTAAGAGCTATATCGGTCACTTTAGTTCTCCTGCGGATCTCCTCGTTCCGGAGCTTATCTCGCAGGGAAACACCGAGCATAGCTCGCTCCATAGCTCGCTGCGCGACTTTGAGCTTACTAATGAGGCCAACAGTAAGAGACCATGTCTCAGTTCCATAAGTCATCACTGGCAACACACACTGATTGAAAACTTTCGTTTTCAGGCTCTGCGGTATTTTGGACGAAAAGATAGGACGAAGCTTCCCGAACGCTGCCCAGCCGAGTTGGATTCTTCGCGCCACCTCTTTGTCGAAGTTGGACCTACCTAATTGGACAATCTGTCCTAGGTAGACATACTTGTCGACAACTTCGAGAGTATCGTTCCCAACAATTACCGGTATAGGTGGAACATGAGCATTAGACATGATCTTTGTCTTGTCCATATTCATCTTAAGACCAACCTGCTGGGAGACTCTACTGAGGTCGTTGAGCATGGTGCTAAGGTCCTCGAGCGATTCCGCCATTATGACTATATCATCGGCAAAACGAAGGTTAGTGATGTACTCGCCATTTATGTTGATGCCAGATCTTTTCCACTCCAAGAGCTTGAAAACATCCTCCAATGCGTTTGTGAACAGTTTCGGAGAAATAACGTCTCCCTGTCTCACGCCTCTTTGCAATGGAATTTGTTCCGTACTCTGGTCCTGTAGTCGGACTGACATAGTGGCCTTACTGTACAAACACTTCAAAACTTCGATATACCTATAGTCAATTTGGCATCGCTGCAAGGACTGCAGCACCGCCCAAGTCTCGATTGAATCGAAGGCTTTCTCATAGTCCACAAACGCTAGGCATAACGGCCGATTATACTCTTCGGTCTTCTGTATAATCTGGCGCAGCGTATGGATGTGGTCTATGGTGCTAAAGCCTTTTCGGAAACCGGCTTGTTCGGGAGGCTGGAATTCATCAAACCTGCGTGCGAGACGATTCGTAATGACTCTCGAAAACAGCTTATACACATGACTCAAGAGCGAGATGGGCCTATAGTTCTTCAATAAGGTGTTATCGCCTTTTTTGAAGAAGAGCACCACCACGCTCTTGTGCCATGCCTCTGGCGTTATACCTTCAAGGATGACAGAATTAAATAACTTCTGGAGGACTAAAAGTACCGGTCTACCACCCGCTCTCAGAAGTTCGGTCGTAATTCCATCTTCACCTGGTGCCTTGTTGTTTTTAAGCTGTTTGAGGGCCATTCTAATCTCGTACAGGCTGACGTCCGGGATATCTTCGGTATAGTGTCGGACTAACTTGGCTCTGATGTCCTGAGCTGTGTTAGTAGCGGGCTTACGTGTCGAGGTGTATAACTGTCCATAGAAGTTCTCGATCTCTCTCAGAATCTCAGGCTTGGATGAAATGACGCTACCATTTTCGGTCTTCAGTTTTGTCATTTGGTGTTGCCCAATAGACGAATCCTTTGCGAACACTTTAGAGCCTTGGTTCCGCTCAATTGCGGCCTCAATACGTGAAGTACTAAGAGCACGCAAGTCGTGTCGCAAGGAACTCCAGATTCGTCTATTGAGTTCACCGTAGGCTGACATATCAACTGAAGACTGCAGCTTCATTTCGCTCCGGTCGGCCATTAGCTCAAGAGTTTTTTCTGAGAGCTTTTGAGTCTTCTTTCGGCGTTGGGTCTTAAAGAATTTCGATCCAACAGCTTGGACAGTTTCCACCAACCCGTCGTTTAGCTCGTCCACTGTGTTACAGTCGGCTAGGCACTGGAAGCGATTTTGGAGTTCCAGCTGAAAGCCTTCGGGGTTTTGGATTTGGACAGGATTTGGACGGAGCGTAGACTTCACCAGACGTGACCTTTCGAGCTTAACATTGATATTCAATGTGCCTCTAACAATACGGCATTGGTAACGACAACAAAATAGAAAATAATTGCAGCTACATCATAATTACAGAAAAGCTCGCAATTATTGTAGCATTCTTTCGACGCAATGCAATATTGATGGCGTTCTGCGCGTTTGAAAATCTGCGCCGGCGCCGCTTCGGTTTCCGTATGTTTAATTTATTGTGTAGCCGCCGGTAAACAGTCAGTTAACAGTCGGTTAGATAGGCGCAGATGTTGGCTCAATTAGAAGCAGTCGGTTATGTGTGTGGCGAGAGGACCGCTAGGACTGCCGACAGCTTATTTATCGGAAAGGCGTTCTCGGAGAAATATCTCGATGGAAATTGTTTATTATTAAATTAAATGTCACTTTTGCGGTCTGATAATAAAATCGTCTTGTTAATGTTCAGCAACGTTTTATGGGCGTTGGAACGATAGTAGCGGCAGGTTTTAGTATCTATTGTACAGATAATGGGATAATGAATGGTTTTTGACAATTCTAATACAACCACCTAAGTGGCTATGTTCTCTAAGGGTGGGTTTTTGAGCTGTAGTTAAGGTAACTAATGGTTAAAATTACAAACAAATTTTGACTATTGGTTAGAATTTGTTAGCATTTTTAACCATTGGTTACCTTAACTACGTTCCAAAAAACCCACCCTAAGACGCACTAACTTGGTGAACCAGACAGGAATACGGCTTACCTATTCTTAGGCATTTATTACAAGCCAATTCCTTTTTGCAATTCTACGGAGCAATGTTGCCAGTATGTTGGGTAGGTACATTACCCAATATACATGGATATGCTAAAATGATATAATTATTTAACATTAAGACTACCTATTGTACAGCTAGCTTATTCTGTTATGAGCAGCTTGTGCTACATCCAATAAAAAATATTTCCTAAATAACTTACCTACTAAAATCTTATTATTATTAGTACGAGGTTATTTGTGTAACTCCCATACAATTTAATGTTTTTTTATCAAATGATAAATTTGATATTAAGTCAGCCTGTACCCTGACTCCTCGGCTATTGCGATATCCCGCCCGACATGTTACAAGAAAACTCCTTCACATCTCCTTAAATGGTTGATGTGGTATTACCACAGAATAACCATGTAACAGTATCGGAGTTATTCGTTTTTTGTAATAACAAATCAAATAACGATTATCAGACGATAAGGATGAAATAAGAAGTTAAAGAAGTCTATGTGAGAAGACTGCATGAAGAACGATATAAAGTTATTTATTTATGTAATCGAAAAACGCCTTGAACTACTGGTTCAACTGAAGTCATGGCAGTTGCCGTGCTACTCAGTATACTTCATATTATAAAGTTTCACATGATACTACAGTGCTCACGTCATCGGGTCTCAATTGCCCAGTAATTTCACTGGGTTACTCCCTGAGTACCCCGATCCTCGAAGTCCCCGTCCCGGAAGACCACGATTTCTTTTAACCATGATAAACTCAATTAAAAGTCTGTTTGCCTTAAAAGTATAACGTCAGCAGATAAAGCTAGCAACCGTTACAGTTCCTTTCACATCGGAACACATTACTACTCAACTACTTCTGTATAAAAAGTTTGTCATAGCTATAACAAATTTCACATGTCGGTAACTGCATCTGACAATTTGTTACATAGCCTGCATAGCCAGATTGTAACGCTATAGAACGTGTTTTTGTAACCGAGCGCAATCGTCAGTTTATATGGACTTCGCTTACTGTTTTAATCAACAGAATCTTGCGGCGAGTGAAACCACTCTGAAAATGCGGATAAATTCAGAGCTTAGTGGTTTAAAAAGTGATCAGTTTATTACTAAGATACTTGTTGCGCAATTTCTGCCTGGAGCCTCGATACGTGTTAAGAAATTTCTATGCAATTATGTGTCTCTGTTGGATTAAATGGATACCAAGCCAGTGGCAATTTGGTTGATACTTTTACCTATGTGTAGCGTAGAACATTAATTCTCTTTGAGCAACTAATCATGTATTCTCATTTATCATGAACTGCAATCTCAAATGCAACAATTAACTCTCAATAATAATTATGCATGACGCATAATGATCGCGTACTTATAATGGACTTTCTGTATCTAGAGACCCATTGCAGGCTGTACGAGGACCGTGGTTCTACAACACCTAGACACAGAACAAGTATGTGCTTTTTTCTGTGCTAAAATCTGATGATATCTCAGGAATTGAACCCGCATCCTCCAGCTGATGAGCCGACCTACTCAATCATCATAACACTGAGGCTGTCAATAGAAGTAGTCAGACAACACCGAGCCTCATGAAATAGGCTATCGAACAACGATTAAAACGGTTCCCCGAGCTCAAAGACAAGACCACGGAACGGAATCTCCATAATTCCTGGGCTGGTCTTGCCGGAACGGTGCAGTTTGGATCACACAGCTTAGTTCAAAGGAGGTTGAAGCTATTAATCACAGTCTTCCTTGTTTTGCATCGTGTTTGTACGTCAAAATGGTGGTAACTTGACGCCGCACAATCAGGGCCTGTTCAATCGTGACTCGGTGTCGATTTCTACCCGGTTCAGAGTTGAAATATTGTGGTGAAGAAGCGATCCTTTGTGGTCTTTTCAATAGTTTTTTGAGTGAACTAGAAGCTCAAAAGAAAGCTGTTATGGTAAACCAAAAAGCTGTAAAATTATCATCTCGAATAAAGTTATTGGGAAATTGCAGTTGACTTTAGATCTGCTGATCGTATTCGTTTCCTACAATGAGCTTGAGATTAATCGTGGTGAAATCATAGCATGGTGGTAGAATATTTTTTTAATCTCACCTAGCTGACTTCTTCATTTCAATAATTTGTTGCCAAGTAGATACATCTCTATTCCGGCAACTTTACCTAGTTGAGCCTCAATTTCCAATTCAGTTGGCGTTTGGCCATATTTTTACTTAACACCAAACAAAAAGCTTAAATATGAGTTGATGAACCACATTCAGCAAGTTCTTCCCAGAAAACTGTGGTTCCTATCTACAGCTGTGAATTGAAAATCTAATCTAATCATTGCCATTTGTTCAGCAGCATTCAATTTAAATTCTTGACTAGAAAATGTACTAGATGATCTTGTAAGCATTTGTGCTGCCTTAACGATACTGGTACTATTAACACCAGCCTTAGTCATAACTCTGAGAACGATATGCCACTTAGAATAGAACATTTCACAATAACAGGCCATCTACTTGGAACGATCCCACGGAACCAAACTCCCAGTCTCCGGTCTAGTGATTGGATCTTGTTCAATTGACTAGCACTAGGAATTGACTAGTTGGTGCATACCTAACAATAGTAATCTATAGCGCTCGATCGTGGGTACGTTTGTCTAGGACTATAATATTGTCGCATGTTT
Organism: Ennomos quercinarius; assembly: GCA_910589525.2. NCBI lineage: Eukaryota > Metazoa > Arthropoda > Insecta > Lepidoptera > Geometridae > Ennomos > Ennomos quercinarius. The sequence continues at coordinate 5,519,420 of OU342493.1, forward strand.
CTAGAACCACCCAGTCCTGATTACCTACATTGAGTAAAACACATCGAGAAAAAAAAATCACATTGTTTTTAAGTCAGTCTAGTTACTATCTTAACTCTTCGCTAGTTACTACATAGATTTGATTATAGCCTACAATTATTTAGGTGATGCCTTTTTTTATTTCAATTCAATTATAGAGCAAACTTTGCCAATATTTAAGTTTCAAGGCACCTGTCATTATTTTAATTGAATCATAAATTTTAGGCTTCAAAAATTTCGGCTATATCACCTAACTCGGCTCCGCACAATCCTGACTTGGCACGTAAAAAACAAATAAAGAAATTCTTTCTAATATCAGACATTTTCAGCTTATCTAACTCTGGATGATTCGCAAATTCCATTAATTGAACAACAAAACAAACGCTTAAAATATTCATGGCGCAGAAAGGGCTTCATTTGCATTTTCTTTAGTAATGTTAGTGGTGGTGTGTGGTCCTTAGTTGGCATGGTAACGTGGCTATCGTGGCCAGGACGGATCACCTAAGCTAATGCATTAAGGACACAATGAATAAGGTAGGGATTTTAACTCAGTGAGCGGCTGGTTCCTGGAATCTCTTGACATGAAGAATTCAATTATGTTATTGGCTGATAACAGTCCGGGTGCAGGACATTAGGTTAATTTTTGTACTAAATCATCATGGTGATCAGCCCTATACGTTCCCGCTGCTGCGACACAGTTTTTTTCTTAGATGAAGAGTGTAAGCCATATCCACGACACCGGCCATGTTCGGGACGGTGTATTCCTCACGATGTTTTTCTGTCGTAAGTGCGAGGGCAAGTTCCGCAGATTTGTCTATTTACTTATAACGCAGAGTTTAAAAGTCGTATGAGCTACTTGCTGACCACACTCGCTCTTAAAAATATTAAATACATTTACATCAAAAATAGTATTTTATTTTACTGTCAAATTATCTTAACTAGGAACCTATGTTTAAAACAAAGCATGAAAACTTCAAAATGAAATTGATCCTACTCACTGCGCCAATAAATCCTAAAAATCTAATTATCAAATGATAGATAGATAGATAGAAAATTCTTTATTGCACAAACAACAATAGTAGGTACATAGGCGAACTTAATGCTATAGAGCATTATCTTCCAGTTAACCCCGGTGTATTGTGGAATTGTTGTGGAATGATACAGCGCATGTAGTCTTTTTTAAGGCTGAATGATGATAATTATATATGTGCACTTAGGATAGTAACATTCCACTTGTAAGTCAGGCACTCGCGCCGCTTCACAAGTCAAATGGTGTTACTAGTTCGTAGGTTCCTTACTGTAACTAGCTACTATATTGTGCTATTGTCCCCAAGACGGATAGCCTTAACTGATGGAAGCGGTTAATTGTACGTACTTTTGCTGGACACCAAAAGCTTCTAAATGTCACTTAAGAACCGTTAGCTTCATTTGTCATCTAATTCTATTCTACTCTTAAATGGTGTAAGTAGTAAAACTTCGATACCTACTTTGCCATGAAACACTGTAAGTGCTTAGGATAAAATTAATCCATCAGTTTGAACCAAACCTGGGGTTTGTTGACAGCTAAGGTGCTACGGTGTAGGTAGGCTATTCTCAACGTCTTACATAATTATGGTTCTAGTAAAACTTCTTATGCATAAAATGGCATCAAATTGCGAAGTATTTCATTTTTGCCTATGAAGTTTAACTTTATTTTCATCATCATCAACAGCTTGAAGACGTCCACTGCTGAACATAGACCTCCCCCAGAGAGCCCCACGTTGAGTGGCTGCTCGCCCCCTGCATCCATCAGCTCCCCGCGGTTTTTAGCAGATCGTCGGTCCAACTTATCTTTATTTAAATTTATCATAGATGGTAAGAAAAACATTTCATCACTATCTAACTTAAAATGGAATGGAGTATTTCTTCACACCTTTACTTTTGCCATATGGGGTAAAAGGAAGATTCTCCTTTATTAGGGCTTTAACGGAAATGCTCATTCCACAGTTAATACCTTTCATTGAGTTTTTCGCTAGATTTTGATTAAGGTAATCATTACTTTATCCATTTATAGTAAGAATTGATATAATATCCTTTAACTCGTTCAGTTTTAAGAATATGTTTTTAAACGATCAGGTGATTCATGTGGTCACACAATGATCAAATTTACCGACCATGTATGCTTTTGAATTCATCGAAACGGGAACGAAAAATATTCAAAGTGAGAGTAGTTAAATTCAAGTAGGGTATCAAATGAAATGGTTTCATATATACAATTTAAAACTATTTCTTGTATTATTTTAGGCTTCATATATTTTTTAGTTATAATCCAAAATTAAAATAAACTTAAAATTGCAAATTCTCAATTCTGCTCAAACTACCTGGTTACCTACGTAGGTAGGTCCACACGCGACTTTATTGAATCATCTGTTTTTTCCGCGCTTCTTGGGTCTTGCGTTTCTGGTTGCGTTATGTCTTCCTCCTTCCTGTTATTACAACGTCCTAAAATAAAATATAACAATATTTATACAAATAGGCAATCTAAAAATTCAAGAAGCTCATAAGCCATATTTAATAAATCACGAAAGTTTACTACACCGCTACATTTATAAGGTTACTGGCTCAAACTATTTAGGTCACCATAATTAAAACTTTAACTCGACACGCAAAACCTCACACGCCTAGAAAATAATACCTATTGGTCGTGTTGCGAAGCAGTGTTTAATAGAGATGTGTGAATTAACCAGTCTAAACTATTCTAAGCGATAATTTTGGATACAAAAACACGTGCGAATATTTTATCGATACCGAAATTATGAAATTATCAACACTTTACAGAATCGCCATATACTTTTTGTTCCATTTCTAAAGTCTTCCCCTATAATAACATTTTTATTACTGCACAACAGTAGCTACCAGTGTTTTATCTTTATCTATTCCAAACTTCATCAACAACCTGAAGACATCCACTGCAGTACATAGGCCTCCCCCACAGAGCGCATCTTCCTTCCTGTATCCATCTGCTCCCCGCGGCTTTCACCAGATCGTTGGTCCATCTGGTGGGGGCTGGCCTACGCTGCGGCTTCCGGTTCGTGGTCGCCACTCCAGAATCTTTCTTCCCTATGGTTGTCAGTTCTACGAGCGATGTGGCCTGCCCGTTGTCATTTCAACTTGCTAATTCTAAGAGCTATATGGGCCACTTTAGCTCTCCGGCAGATCTCCTTATAACAGATCTTATCTCACAGGGAAACAAAGCATAGCTCTCTCCATAGCTAATTGCGCAACTTTGAGCTTACTAATGAGGCCAGTAGTAAAAGACCACGTCTAAGTTCCATAAGTCATCACTGGCATTACACTGATTGGAAACGAAAACCTTTTTTTTGTATGTATTTTTTTGTTTTTGTTATTAGGAATGGTACCCCTAACTAAATTTACTGGTTGGAAACCTCAACATTGACTCTTCCCAATAATCATGTAAAATTGTAAACAAACACAAAACTTATTTAAAATTCAGTCATAACTTACCTGGTTTTATAATAAAATCATGTAAAGGCAGTAAAGCTCCATGTTGTTGGTGTCGTAAAATTATCACGACTTTAAGAGAAATAACAAGAACATCTCAGTCGAAGCAAACATTCTAACGCCTACACTTTAAAATTTCAAACTGAGTTTAGTATCACATTAAATTCAATAATTGAACTGTTTATTGAACTACCACTTTTAATTAATACGTTAAGTTACTATAATAATTAAAACAATTTTAGGTTAGTATAGATGATTTTACTCTATGCCTTCGTGCATATTTAAACAATCATTAATTAAAAAAAATACATACCTGTTTAATTAAAAAATTCAATGCAGTGACTAACAATAAAAGTTTGAGTTTTATCATTTCTATTTATTATAGTATCGCCTACTAATCGTAATTAATAGAAATATTTTTTTAATGGAACAATTTGATTTGCGAGCTGAATATAAAATAAACTACCCTGATGTACCTGAAATATTTACCTAATTAAATCAATAATTTGGTTCTAAATTACGGACGTGTAAGCAACACATTTTTAATTACCGTAAATAGATTTTTATTACCATATGCCATTAAAATCGAGTCATTTAAATAATCTGAATAATTAATATTGAAACTCATATTCCAAACATTCCAACATTGACATCGGTACGACATGTGAAGGTCACAACGTGGTTGTGTATAGTTAACGACACACTGTAAAGTTTTGTTACAAAAGGAAAAACAAAGAATTTTGTTCATAATTATTATTAAACTATTATTGTTATGCCAAGCTTACTTATAGGTGGTGCATTTTAATTATTCGTGCAATATTGTCGTTTGCCCTACTGCCCTGCGTTTTCTTCGAACGAAATATGGTACGTAGGTACCTATTCGTAAAATGCATACTTACAAACCTACCTACCTAACTATACTTACATATTGCTAATAATTTGTTTTAAAATATCATATTTTGTAGTAATGTTTAGAGTTTTATAACAGCATTTAAGAATTAAAGAAAAACGGTAGTTATTAATTTTTTTCCATTAACTCCCTACCTATTAGGTGTCATGTCTAATATCGATTACTTGAAATGGCAAAGGTCGCCATGGCTATATCATTAGTGTTAGATAATAGTTTGATTTTAATGATCTTATTTAATAGTTTACTATGAATTGGATAATATAACGAATCAATGTATAATAATCAATCATCGCTGACTTTTATGGGGGCTAAATTATATTGGTTTTTATAAATTCAGCAGAGTTTTATAAAATCTATCTTTATGTTAATAGTTCTTCACGTTATTTTTATTTAGGATTTTGAGAAATTTTAATAGTAGGTATTAATAAATAATACATAATGAGCTTAAACTCAAAAGTTTAATCTTAATTAACTTAGTAGAGAACTCTATTATTTACAATACAAAATGATGTGTACAAGATTGAACGATCTTGTGTTTTTTTTTTAATATTATGAATGGCAGACTCTCGCATCAACGTCTCCCGAGGTGTGACCGGATTATCAGTCCACACTACGTCTTTTGATTTCTGGTTGCCACTCGAGAACCTTTCTTCTTCATCGGTTATCGGTTCTGCGAGTGATCTGTTCTCACATCTTATTGTTGCGTCTGCTGCTAAAAATAAGCGTCCTCATTAGGCCCGTAATTTCCACACTTGGTAAAGCCACAGACACGATCTGAGCCTCTTCGGACCGAGTGGACTCGGATAGCTACTCGGACGCTATTCTTATCGTTGACACTGATAATCCGAGCGTACTCGGACGATTGTGTCCGAGCAGAGTAGACTCGGACGGCGCTCTACTTGTCCGAGCTAGCTCGTATATTAGTAGTGACTTTCAATACAAAATCCAAAAAAAAGAAATTCCGACGTTCGCTGTGAGCAACAATGAAAAATATAAAGAAAACGATCCGAGTGAACTGTGATAATGTTGACCGATATCCTAGTACACTCGTACGAAGCTTACTCCTACGAGTCTACTCGGTCCTACGAGTCTACTCGGTCCGACGAGACTCTGATCGTGTCACACTGGCTTATGGGCCCTGGTGATCGCAGTAGATTATAATGCAGGCAGAAAAGAATTCTGCTGCCCATTCCTTAAGCCAGCACTTTTTTTTATTGGCTACTGTTTCCGCCAAATGTGGCACAACTTTGCCACTAACCGTGAAGAGATAGTCACTTTTACGCTGTAACCACGCGGCAAGCGTGGATGTGGCCTGCCCATTGTCATTTCAACTTGCTAATTTTGAAAGCTATATCCCTGACTTTATAGTTCTCCTGCGGATTACTCCGACCAAATAAAACTAACATCCGGTTTTATGAATGAATGAATTGACATGTTTAGTATTGACAAGTATTTATTTCTGAACGACGTGAACCCTAGGTTGGCGCCATATTATTTATTTATGAATGACTCATACAAAGCGTGGGTGATTCTAATTTCCTATTTGTAGAAATCTCGGTTGCAGTTGCCATAATGCTTCTTGTAATTAACATTATTATGCAATGTAATTGTAATTGTTCATCGATTTATAGTATTATCGTAATTGTCATTTCAGAAATAAACATAGTTTGTATATCCTTTAAAAGAGGGGTTAAACTAACTTTAGCCGCCTGATTGTCATATTATTGAGAAATAATTGGATTATATAATCATGCATATTTTTTTCATGCTAAGTTGATTTAATAAGCAAGCTACAGAAACTATTTCGCCGAAATTTTTATGGGACTGATCCTGAAAGAATACCGTATTAAATAATAAAATATTTTTTCTAGTCGCTTTATAAATGACGGAGTTATAAGGTAACAAACATAAATAAACAACCGATTTGAACTGAAAACTTCATCATTTTATGAAGATGGTTAAAAACGCGTTTTTCTCTGCGAGAAAATGGTGAGAGACACGAATGACATGGATAATTTTTCGTATATATACAATATACGTAATTACCTATACTATGATTTTATTTAATACAAATCGACTGTCATCGAAAGCTCTTGTCGAGCGTCTGTTGCAAATTAATTGTAAACTTAATTTACGTAATGCCTCTAAGGTCTTAATAAGATTGTAAATCATTTTGAGCTTATCCTGATTAATGACTAACAGTTTTATGTGACTTATTTCTATTGGCATAAGGTTAGTTTTTGTATAAATATTTCTGCACATTCTCCGTCGCATTATATACTATTTAGTAAAGTTCATCATCCATCATTGTTTTGTAATCTTATAATCCAGTTTCATTTTTTAAGTTCTCAAATAGATGGAAATGAAATGTGATAATAGTATAATTTATGATCTTGTGTTTCAAGTATATTATAATGGAATAGATGTTGATTAAAATTAAAATTTTTAAATTATAGCTGCGATTAGCCGATTGGAGACATACATTAACATAAATAAGATTAATAAGTCTTTATAAAATATAATAAAAAAGGAAACAAAGCTTTACATTTGATTGGGGCTGCTTTGGAAATTTTTAAGTTAGTAAGTGACCCAAGTCGAAAGGAGCGCTAGCAAGCACCGATAATAGAAAAGAGCATATCTTTTTTTAAACTCGTATAGTATATACTTGCTATATTTTAACACTACCTATGATTTATTCAATTTTATATGTATGATTTTTATAGCAGTATCGCCTGCTCAGCGTAATCTACAGATTAATTTGTAAAGGAAAAATTTGAAACAATTAACAACAACAATTTTATATGCTTAGACAGTTTTCAGTACTCTACGTCTGACATGATAAAGTGCTAAAAATATCCTATTTGTACTTTTTTATGAGAATGAATGACGTAACGAGCTCGTCCCCTGATGTTAAGTGACACGGCCGCCCTGCAATTGTTATGGGCGGCCGTGTCGCTTAACATCAGGGGACCCGGAACTTAAAAAAAAAAGTTACACACACACACACAATAGTTACAGTAGTGCTTGCACACTACTGCTTGGCGGCAGAATAACTGGCAAAGCGGTGGTACCTACCTAGACGAACTTTGTAGAAAAGTCCTACCACCTAGTAACTAATTAGGCACATTTCACTTATTATGTAACAGGAGGTGAAAGAAAAACGCAATGGAACGCTCAGATAATATTATAATGGCTGTTTTTTTTATAAATTTGCTCAAAGATAATCTAGAGTTAGCAAGAAAATATCATTCCTTACTAACCTAAATTAAGGCGAAAGGTAGGGCGAACATGTAATTCATATATTTAAGTATTAGGTGATGTTCGCCAATATAAGATAAATAAGTTTAGCTCTATTGAAAAATCACAAACCTCCCTCAAAAAGTTTGAATGTACCTATTTTACTGTTACTATCGAATTTATATTTAAAAAAAATGGGATGTATTCCCAAAAACATTCAGATGTTTTGATGACTTCATAGTTTTGAAAAAAAAAAAAACAATAGAAACAGAAATATTAATTAAAAACCGTCAAAATCAGTCATTACGTGCGTTTCCTTTGTCGTAAGCACCACGCTGAAGTTCAGACTGAATTGATATTTAAGTCTATGACGCTAAGGTCGATGTGTCTTTGACCCTCTTTTTAGCCCTACCCGGCGCCTTAATGGATGAAGCTGCATCCATAATCTACTTATTATGTTACAAAATCTTCAATAAAATCATTTGAATTTATTACAGCATTTTATTAAAACATTACACCGGATGCGATACAATTTATAAACGATTTACTATATGGTAACTTCTTTTAAATACGGTTTCGTGTGGCCTTAGAATAGGCGTCATAAAGCTGAGCTTGCGTCTCCGCAGGAGGGCGGCTCGTCACACGTTTTTATGGCCCCATTACACTCTGATAGTAAATGATACCCTTTCAAGAGACAACAGGAGGACCAGTGACATCGAATTTCAAACAATAGTAACCTTTAAGACAAAAGTCATAAAGCTCACAATTTAAACGGAATTTGATTCTAACGCTGTTTTATGAAACGTTATTATAGCATTCCAGTGTTCTGATTAAATTTCGACACTATTAGCCGTAAAATCACTGATTCCTTTTTAATTTACACTTAAAATCACGATAAGTTTTGAATTCGTTTCGTAACCATTCACCGGTTGTTGGGCATTAGTGATTTTTAACGCTTATTTAGTAGACGCATCTAGTCTCAAATTGCGGGGATTAAAGTTTATTCACATGTAACACTTACAGCATAACAGTTGTGTTACCTTCAATAATTGCTCTTAATATTTAAGTAGATGTGCCCAACTGCTTCACCAACGTGGACCACACAACTTTCCGGGATAAAAGTAGATATTCTATATTATGTTTCTATAGGACATAAAGTAACTAGACGCTAAACATCGAAATCCGTTAGTCAGCGTCGAGGGACAAGAAAATATACGTATACTTTAATGCACCATTTTTCAATAGTACCTAAAGAGGTGAGACAGTGGTCAAGCGCTATGTCTATAAAATATATAGAAAAAAAAATTAAGTAGGATTCTTGATACTGGTTTTTTTTGATTCACTGATCATGAATTTTCGTTTTATACGAGGATAATGGATATTAGAAGCTTAATATTGAAAACATATATAACAATGAAAAATATTCGTTAAATATAGATGACAATAAAAATCATTATCCACGGAAATAAATCTCATTATCATCGATTGTTAGAACATCTAAACTATTCACGATAGAAAATGTTATTCACAAAAAGCCGCAGATTCAGTTTTTGTTTTAATACCTAGGTACTCTAGAGTCTAGACAGTTGATGAGTTTCCTAGCAAATGTATTATAATAACTGCATCGACGATTTTTAATATTAATAATATTATGAATTTTAAATTGGTTTCCCTAAAATGCATCAAATTGTCCGTAGTTATAACCATATTAGCCAATCATACCATACTGAATATTTTTTTTTAAGTTTCAAACTTACTATCTTGGCATAATAATGTTCGGCATACATACCAGCCCACCTTAGTGACAGGTATCACTTTCCGTACAAAAAAGGCACAACAAAATTACTTTGTACATTGGTTTGCATCACTTGGGCCTACGTAAAAACTGCATGCACGAAAATAAATTTAGCTATTGACAAATTATAAAAAATATACAAGCTAATAAAAACACACACGCACGTAAACGATTTCTAATATTGAGAAACATTAATAAAACGTTGTAGATTTTTGTAACGTTCACGGATTCGATGCAATAGGGAACTTGCTGTCAGTATTGTGGATATATTTATTATATTTTAAACATTCTTTGGCCGTACAGTTTTTGGCTGGTCTACATGTCCATATTTCAGATGGCTAGTTAAGGAAGGTTGGTTGTCTTCTCCGCCTGTAGAATTATGTTAAATTCATTATAACGCAACCACTTATAATAAGAAACACCTGCAACAATGACTATCTCTCTCACTCTTTCTATCTCTAATCTAATGTACCTATAATAACTCTAAAATATGTGAGCTCAATGTGAGTAGAAATGACAATGGGCAGGCCACATCGCTCCTGGAACTGACAACCGATGGGGAAGAAAGGTTCTCGAGTGGCGACCACGAACCGGAAGACGCAGAGTAGGCCGGCTCCGACTCGGTGGACCAACGATCTGTTGAAAGCTACGGGGAGCTGATGGATGCAGGAGGCGAGCAGCCGCTTAAGGTGGCACGCTCTGGGGGAGGCCTATGGTCAGCAGTGAACGTCTTCAGGCTGTTGATGGTAATGATGATGATGTAAGCTCATTGCGATAAGAGATGATGGTGATTTTGTAATTTTGCAGGCATGGATATACGTATTGAAACCTCGATATATACGCATAACCTTGCTCGTGGGGGAAAGCTGGAACGGAACCATTGTATTTCAACTTTCAAGTAGATTTCATATCGGTACAATGGCACTCGATTTGAATTTACGCACCGTGGAGAATTATCGGCTTTTAAAGCGGAATTCGTTTGATTAGACAACCGCAACTATTGATTGAGCAATATATTACTTTAAAGGCTTTGTGAGTTTGATTTTGGAAATTATCTGACTGGTAGAATATTTCTGGAAATAGAAACGGGCTTACCGCTGCATGAATAACCATTTTGCTGGTCACGTGCTTATAATTACTATAGAAGTTAAGTATAAAATAGTATATGGACGGTTCGTTGAGGATCCTATAGCAGCCGTTGTGTCGGCCCCGTAGGCTAGCTATAACGGTCGCGGCTTTCCATAGGGTCCATTCCATTCTTCTAGTGGACGTAGCCTTCTCGATCCTCTTATCCCGGCAACAGCCCAAGCCGAGGTTCGCCTCACCTCGGCTCCCTCAGCACCTCAGAAGTGCCCTTGAGCTAGATGCCTCCCAGTTTTGACGGCTAGGCGCCTTAAGTGCCTGCCCTCTCGCCCGGTGACGCTGTAGAGGTCGGAAAAGACCAACAGCATTAGCCCATTAAAAAAAAAATCATTGAGGGTAAATCGTAAACAGTTAGACATCAGTGATTAGTGTTCATGTGGTTTCGAACTTGAGTTATTAGGTATAGCGTTCTTTAGCAAAGCGTGAATCGGCCTTTCGTGTTTAGCAATGGAGTATGAGAGTCCATGCATGCACGTCTCGTCACAAAACCTACTGCAGGTTTCATGGACTATAACATTATGTATAGCATATAAATACCTACACTTTAAACTGGTAATAAAGGCAGGTACCTACTCATGTTGATGACAAATTGATAATGATATTTTGTGAAGTAACTACATTAAGCAACTTGCTCCGACACTTTAAAGAGTCCATCATCATAAAATCTGCCAACTGCCACTAAAGATGGCACAGATAAGTCGAGAACAAGCGTCGAGTACGCAACACGAAAATCCATAAAGGGAAAAGTAAAAGTGATCCACAGTCTTTACAGCTTACCCGCAAAGGTAAACAAACGCAACGAGTAACCCAATCTCTCAAGTAAAGGCATGTTCACACGTGGGCGGGTAATGCTCAGCACCAGGTTACAGCCGGAGCTAGATTTATTCGGTTCCCGGGTTATAACTCAGGCCAATACGTGACCGATGATCACGCCTACGCGCAGAATATCTACGATTGTGTTAACTTGAAGCAATAGTATCCTCATGTGTTGAAAGAATTAGACCATGATTCGAGACTTACATTAGTCGAGCATACACAGCTCTACTTAAAATATAAATTTCAGACTAAAACCTAACCTAGTATCAATACTGGCTATTTAGGAAATAGACACGAAGCAGCTAAGTTGACGAATGTGGTATCAATCAGAAAACGATTGAGATAGAATGAGATGGTGCATAAGGTTGTCACTTGTGTTCTGTCGTAGTTGCTGAAGTGCTATTTGAAATTCTAATTTTCCTGATGCAGAGCACCAGCGCCTAGTGTCAGTACTGTCAATATAGAATTCCGCAGACGTCCGTAAACACAGATGCGTTCAAGTACTCCGCGTTCTTAAGATTTTATATCCCGTCTTGTGGATATCTTGATAAAATAGTACACCTCTTCAAACACACTTGTATTCATGGGACGTAAACGGTTGATCTCTGAAGGAAAGAGCTCTTCTCTTCCTACTTAAATTTAGATACTATCAGCTCAATTTGTTAAATGACTTGAAAGTTCGTAAAGTGATTAGTGAAGTTAGGTTTTAAAAGAAAATAATTTATAATTTTTGTAACATAATAAAAACAAAGCCATTACGAATACGATAAAAATACAATTTTATCTAGTGATAACGGAAATATTAGAGTCTATCTTTAGTTTCGAGAGAGGGCTTGATGAATTAAGTCTTTACAGTTACTGTGTTCTAATGCCAAATCCACTGGACATAGAACGCTAATCCTTTTCTTGTTTACGCCCCAAAATCGGTTAGTGGTTTAACAAAGTTAGTTCAAGCCGTGATCAACCTTATAACCTTAGTGGGCAGACTACACAGTCTATTATGTTATATTGTTTAATACATAGTTTGTAGCAAAATAGAATCAACACAGCTAGGTATCAAACGTATTATGAATTGTGATTAGTTTCTTGATAAAATCTTTAATAAGTATTCATACATACCTAGATAGTACTAGTATACCTTGAAACTTTGAGCAGGATTATAGAAGAACGCTTTTAGTTTTGTATGGTGAACGTAATATTATAACTGTCCTATAATTTGAATATTCTTGATTGACTCAGGCGTGACTTCGCAGAAGTTCATCTTAATAACAAAATGAAAAAAGTATATCTAGTGTAATTCCGCTAAAAGATATAGCAGATAAGATATATCTTTTAGCGGAATTACACTAGATATACTTTTTTCATTTTTTTTTTCATTTTGTTATTGAATATTCTTGTCATGGTCCTATTATTTGGCTTCTATTTATTGTTTTTATCTGTTTTGGGCGCCCAATACTAAGTATAGTTCAACCATTTATTATTAAATAGTTCTTTAAAATCTGCTCTACGGTTAAAGCTGTTTATAATCTGCGATAGTACGCGCAAGCGTTTACAGCCAGTGATCTAATTTTGCACCAATCGCGATGAAATTGCAGCGACCCGACCTCATATGTACTGCCGGGGTCACACAACAATATGGCTAAGATACGGCTAAAGGTTGGTCGAGAAAGGTCGGTTCCTGTCGCCCAGGGCATTACTTTCTACTAACTAGTGCAGTCAGCACTGTGACCATTTAGAAAGGTGGATTGTCAAATTTCCGCATTGTTTAAGTGTCGGTTTAAGATCATAATTTATATATTGGTCTTAAGCAAAAGCGTGAAAATAAAAATGCAGTATAATTTCAATTTGCAAGAAGACTATTTTATATGTACTGACATCCTAATTGATGATACCGGTGATGGTGCCTTTAGGCGGCTCTTCAGCTTCAAATCGTATAACCATTCTGTCTTCATTTCTTCAGTCTGAATTTCGGGTCGTCTAAAGTGTTAAGCCACTGAAGTATGAATTTCTTAACACAAAGATAACTACTATACAGAATGTAATGCAACGGGAAGTCCTTTCTCATTTCTGTTACTGTCAACGGCATATTAATGGTTGCACAGCCAAGTATGACTGATTGGCTTAAGCTTACGATACTTGAGGTGCGTAACCATTACTTAATAGGCGCATATTGTGAAGGTACTCGCATTTAATTGATTTTCCATCATCAATCATTCCGTACTGTACTAAGTTTTATCGATTGAATAAATTATTTGAACGAATATGTCTTTGGTATGTCAAAACACGACAACTCTTGTGCAAACATAATTACGACCTCCACGAAATTTTTAATTGAACCTACGTCTATAATTCACTAATAAATCAAGTAAATTTGAATAACTTGTTTAAAATGACAGTAGTAAAAACAAACGTTCTTGCTACTTTATAGATTGCTATCAATTTGACGAATATTCAAATTGTATCCAAATTCAGACTGTAGCACTTTGTCTAAATAAGAATGAAACGCGCTTCTCGAATATTCATTGGATGTATTCGATCTTTTGTTTAGATAAAGCACTAAAGTATTCAGAAGTCAATAGTCGATTGAATCCATAAACTTTTTGCTTGAAACACAAGCGTGAGACGAGTAAATTGAACAAGTTATCCTCATATTTCTCACATTACTGTCCATACGCGGAACCGAGCTATTTGATATGAAGAAGTCCATTGAAAAGTCGATGAGAACTAGAACTGAAGTGCAATTTAATGGAGTCCGATGAGCATTATTGTCGATGAGAAAAGCGTGGACTATCCTACCCACGTCGTATAAGGCACACACATACTGTGTAAAAATTCATAATATCTTGCGTTAAATTTTTAACATTGATAAAATAATTCATCATCATCTTCAGCTGGAAGGCTCCTACTGCTAAGCAGCTTCCCCCATAGAGAGCCACTTCAAGCCACTTCTTGGTTCTTGCAATCTATGATTACCTAATTGGTAATCATATCTTGCATCCTACGGCCTCCCAGCGGTTTTGATCAGTGGGCAATTTCGATGCAATGTGTAAACCACAGATAACCCCCAACATAGTGTGCTGTTATTGATAAAAAAAATCTACTACAGATGCCATTTCTTGTAACAAATAATCTTCAAATTCAAGTTTAGATCTAGTTTCGAGATCATAAATGGTATTCTCCTCACGTCAAATTTTGAGTGTCATTAGCCTAAAATAATCGGTCAAGTGCGAGTCGGACTCGCGCACGAAGGGTTCCGTACCATTCTGTATAAAAATGACCAAAAAATCACGTTTGTTGTATGGGAGCCCCCTTTAATATTTATTTTATTCTGCTTTTTAATATTTGATGTTATAGCGGCAACAGAAATACATGATCTGTGAAAATTTCAACTGTCTAACTATCACGGTTCATGAGATATACAGACAGACAGACAGCGGAGCCTTAGTAATAGGGTTCGTTTTACCCTTTGGGTACGGAACCCTAAAAATGTACTACCTATCATTCAAGTGACACCTCGGCTCCAGTTTTAGCCCTGTATCAGAGAGTTAGAGCATACCAAATTAGTGGGATCACAGTCATGCATAAAAAAAATAACGAGGAAAATAATACAACATGGTCATCGAAACGGGATTAGAATGTGATTATTTCAGGAAATACCAAGTTAAAATTACCAGAGCTGACCCTCTGTTGGAAAACATTTTCTCAGACTTTCATATCTAAAAGAGTTTGCCAAAAGCTAATTGCCAGTGTGCCTCCTCCTCAAGTAAAGCGGCTTAGTGACTAAAGAACTGCGAGTCTACAATAGCCAGTATTGGGTTGTGCTACCATAAATGGGGCACAGTTTTATTTCTTTGGTACATTGTGCTTTTCTAATGTCTACGTACACTTTCTATTTATTCAGCGGTCATTTACTACAACTTATTACATCATTTAAAAATCTACTATTTAGTTAAAGCGTAGGTACAGTAAGTTGTAATTGAAACCGTTAGGGTTATCTTATGATCAAAGCATGTTGCTTAAATGGTCATTAGTGGACATTTCTTACTTAGAAACCCACTACGTAAAGCTAACGATTATGTTCCAACGTTTCCTAAAAACTGTGACATAACATATTAACAGAAATGCTATTAGCTACATTTTTCACTCATAAAGAGTGAAAAATGTAGCAGCATAAAAAAACAACTAAAAGGAGTAGACAAAAACGTCCCATCACACGAATTGTAACTCCAAAATGTATCATTATCAGCTAGCTAAGTGATTACACAACTTGATTGAAACCAATTGAAACATTTTGGATGGATTTGACAGTTTCAATACGCAATTACTATTGAAAATTTTTAAATTAAGAAGACAAGTTTTTCTAGGCGTATTGCTATCAAACTAACTTGATCACCAAGAACAAAAAGAGTGAACAATTTACGCTACTATAAATGACTCGCTATGAGCTTACAAATATCTGATACATTTAAAACATCATGAAATTGATTTTAAAGTGTGAACACTTGAGGTAAAAATAAAAAACAGAAAAAAATGTTAAAAGAATCCGTGTGAAAGTCTAAAGCCAAAAGTAATAGCTAGCAAATGTCTGAGAATGTTTTAACTCAATTTCAAAGCCATCATCAACCACAGCTACCGTTTAATCAACTTCCTTATTACCCCACTTTCATTTTCTAAAGGAAAGGGTGCAAAGCCTCCACTTTGCCTCATAATTTCCTGAGTTTATCTCAGTTTTCTGTTTAATTATCTTGAGAGCAGTTATGTTTCTGAACAGCCGATGCTATTTATTGAAATGGTTCAGTAAAGTTGATTTTATTTTGTTGGCGTTAAAGTCGAGTTTTGATTGACGACAAGGCACGTGTTATTCAACTACAGACATGTAAATACTGACGCAAAATATTAAAGCGTGCGAAGCGTAAAATTGACCTTAACATTTATAAAACTTAAGACATTCAGGTATTTTGCGTGTATATTGTCTGTAATATTATTCCCGTACTATAGCCTATACTTTTTTTGTATTAAACTTTAGTGATGGGAAAAATCCTGTTCATAACTTGGACTCGTTTGCAAGCCATTTGCAAGTTAACCGCACGCAAGTGATTTAAAAACTAGATACACCTATTACATCATTAGTCTCGGTTGCTTTAAACTACCTATGACTATCCATCATCTTATATATAGGGAATATTCTTACTGTATTTCTACTAATCTTCTAAATTGGGTCTAAGGTAAACTGTTGTAGTTAAGCAATTTCAATGCTTCTGAGCAGATTGAGTTTACGATTTAATTTTGCTTGTCTTTTTCTTGTGTCGTGTCACTTTATAATCGTATATAACTTTCGGTAGCGCTCTTGTAAAGCTACTTTATAGTAATCACTTCTCAGTTCTTTTTTTAATTTTACTTGTGTCATCGTGTCCATCAAACATCTTTTTTTTGTATTGTAAATAGCACGACCGGCTATAAGCTCAAAACATGTTTTTTCGTAATTTGATTCCTTGCATGTCACATAAAAGTACAAAATACATACATCATTTTGACAAATCATGTCCTGGATTATATACAAATAGCGATACACCTTCAAGAAGCCAATGATTATCTACATTCTAACCTTTACATAAATCAGTGTTACAAACATTATCAGTTGCAAAACATATCGGTACAATTGCATAATCAGGATTTGCGTGCATATCGGTGTTACATCTCGAACGAAAGTAGGATCGAGTGGATCCCGCCCACGAGACAGACTCGATCTAACTAAAGGCGTTCTTAATGTGATGTACCTATACTTTATTATTAGCAGGGTTGTCAGCTAGTGGCTCCATTTTTATTTAAATACGGTGCAAAATAGTTTCATTTTATTTTGAGCTATTTATTATACTTATATACTCATCATCATAATCAACATCATCGCGCTTTATGGATTCAAATCATAGGTACCCGTTCTCCCGTAAGAACTCTTAGTTTTCCGGGATATAAAGTATTTTGTTAATCTTGGAAGTGTTTATAGCAATATGTGTGCAAAATTTCAGTCGTTTTGGTTATCGCCACACAAACAAACTAAGAAACGTACATACAAACAGACAGAGTTTGATTTTTCAATGTTGGGAAAAATTAAGAAACTTGCACAAAACTATTTTTTGGATGTTTTCTTATCTTAAGTATACGAAGCTGTCTAAGCTCATTGTCGTATTTTCTGTTTTTAAATTAAATAAAACTCAAGATACAATTGGTTTAGTAGGTATTACTGGCAATAAAATATCTGAATCTGAATCTGGTGTCATTAAGGTTCAGTTTTCGACGTCAATCACGTCAAATGAATACGATTTTCGTATATTATGCATGCATCTAGCAACCCTATTATTATAGCCGGCTCAAAGAAAGCTGCTCACCTTCACCGTCAGGCCGCGCGCAGTTCCGAACTGAGCGCTCGAAACTCGAATCACGAGTTTAATCGTTTTTTTTTCTTTTTTGCACATGAATGGTATTCGCCAAGGACGCAATGTCTCCGGCTGTTAATGTACATTCCTGCATTTTGATTGCTTTTCACATCCTTATTTTTGGAGTTTTATTGTAAAACGTGGGTTTATTGGGTCAATTTACGAGTAAAATGTTCATTGGTTATGCAATGCAGTAGGTATGCAAGCTCCCACATTGCCAAATATTTAGGGTTGGCAAAGAAGAATTTTCTGTCAAATTCTAGAAATTCTACTCCGTGACGTAGGTATCTATTTTAATTAATTTTTTATCTCTTGAATAGGTAAATTCACTAAAACTGCAATTTATAATGTAGTTGTAAATGTTATCTATTCAAATAGGTATCCCTTTCGAAATGCACATACGAGGCTTAAAAATGTGCGGCACTTAACACTTCGTAAAGTGCGTTTTATGACGTCTTTAGCGACAGTTCGTGAAATGTGTTACAAGTTAATCTCCGGAAGCTATTTATTGTCACCAGAGTCCATTGACAAAATTATGTTGCTATAGTAAAATTTTATTTATTACGAAAACTAGATTCAAAATGTTTTCTACAAAAATTGTAATTTGCTGGCCTGATAGCTCAGTTGGTAGTAGCTCTGCCTTCTGAACTATAGGTTGTAGGTTCGATTCCCACCCAGGACAAACATTTGTGTGATGAACATAGGTGTTTGTTCTGTGTCTGGGTGTTATATTGTATTCTATGTATGTATTTACAAACAAAAAAGTATCTAAGTATTCTATCAGTTATCTAGTTTCCATAGTACAAGCTATGCTTAGTTTGGGGCTAGATGGCGCTGTGTGAAATGTCCACACATATTTATTTATTTATTTATTTATTTGTACAAAATGAAAAAATATATCTAGTGTAATTCCGCGAAGTTACGCCTGAGTCAATCAATTAAAATATTTTCTGTTTCCAAATAAGTGGCTGGCTTTTCATGGTCTTGAATTAAAAAAATACCGAGGATCTGGTTAAAACCGCGGAGAGCCGATGGATGCTGAAGGCAGGCAGCCCCTCAAAGTGGCGCTCTGTGGGAGAGGCCTATGTTCAGCGGTGGACGTCTTCGGGCTGTTAACGATGATGATGATGAATTAAAAAATGCCACAGATAAATTAGCCAGAAAGATCATTTTAAATTGATTATTTTTTTATGTTTAGGATGAAGTAGGTACTTATATCTGTAACAGGTAACTTTTACAAGTTTTTAGACTTCAAGTATTAACTAGGTCTAAATAATGTTCTAAATGTATTATTTATCAAAGGTGTTGCGCTCAATAAGACCCAAATTGCTCAATCCCGCATTTAAAAGTTAATATTGCCAAATTAAGTACACTAGAAGGTAAATCATTAGCAAAATCCCTAAAGTGTAATTCTAATTGCCGCCTAAATTATATCGCAACTTGAACTAAGGCACTAAACGCAAGGAGTGAGCGAGAAATGGGTGCGTAACCTGGTGCTACTGAATTGAGCAAGTTTTCAATCTTGTGGTGTCAGATGGAAACGATACGTATTTATAAGTTAATTAAGTTTAATTTAGATAACAACGTTGCGAAAAGAGTCGTGGCTAACGAGGCAAAATAATTCAAGTACATACTTGATGGTTCTTTTTTGTAATAAGGTTTTGTATCGTAGTAGCTTTTTGGTGACCTTCTATTTTACCGTGTGTGGATAATGTTTAAAATAATATCTATACCTACATTTAACTTAAATAAACAAAAACATTCCCATTTTTTTTCTTTTGATGTAGGTACTTAATAATATTAAGCGATATATCAAATCAAATCAAACCAAAATTGTTTATTGCAAATAGGCTATTTAGCACTTTTACAAGTCAAAACTAGATAATGTATTTAAAAATATAAAAATTAAATTATTGTACATTCTAAGCAAGCATAATTAAACAAACTTACACAGTGCCTAGTATCAAAAATGTCAAAATATTATAATTATAAGATACGAGTTTGAAAAAAAAAGTTCTCTTTCCCACATCAGGTGCAAACAATCCGCATGTAGAATAGAAAACTCCGAACCGTAGCTTCGATTAAATCTGTAAAGAAGAATCTACAAGAAACTTTACAGTGTCATTTTTTTTATTTGTTTTCAACACTTATAATTTGTTACAACATAAACGAACATACTACAAAGTAGGTAACTAAACTAGGTACTAGTACCAACCTAATGAGTATGAGAATGTCAAAACTGTTTTGAAAGTTTTGTAGAGAGGTACGTCTTTCATCTTGTTCTTGTTCTTCGTTTAAAAAGCATTTTAGACCATAATGAAAGACGCTAATTGCAATCTTTCTTTACATAACTGGCTCTCTGTCTCTATCTTCATCAAGAACAAAAACTGGTTCTTTCGAAACTAATTCAGCCTCTGTACAACAATGGTTGCGCGATTATTGTAAACAAAACTAGTCAAGCATTAGCATTCCATTATAAGAAAGTTTCTGTCTCAAATAAAAAATGGCGTGAAGGTTAAGCCCGC
The DNA here is from genome assembly GCA_910589525.2 of Ennomos quercinarius. NCBI lineage: Eukaryota > Metazoa > Arthropoda > Insecta > Lepidoptera > Geometridae > Ennomos > Ennomos quercinarius. The sequence continues at coordinate 5,539,799 of OU342493.1, forward strand.
AATAGTAGCAAAATATAGTATTGAGTACCAGTAAGTAGCGTCAAATACAGCACTGATCATCATTATCATCATCAGCCTGAAGACGTCTACTGCTGTACATAGGCTTCCCCCATAGAGCTCCACTTTGAGCAGCTGTTTGCCTCCTGCATCCATCATCGGCTCCCGTGGTTCTGATAAGGTCGTCGGTCCACTTAGACTAGCCAAACACAGCATTGTTATCACGTAAATATAAATAATTGATTTTTTTATTATACTGTAAATGTGAATGTGTTACTACTCTTTCACTGGTTTATTATCTTAGTTTTTTTTTATGTAAATGAATGACATGACGAGCTAGTCGTTCGCCTGGTGTTAAGCGTCATGGCCGCCCATTAAAAATTGCAGTGTCACTCGGAAATTTAAATTAAAGTTTCGCGTGACACTGCGCACTGCGCACGTCATCCTGAGACGTCACACAGTCTAAAAAAGATTTCTAGACTGCGAGATCACTTCTTAAGTCTCATTTGCCCAGTAATTTCACTAGCTATAATGCTCTTCAAACCGGAACACAGTAGTGCTTGCACACTACTGCTTGGCGGCAGAGTAACTGGCAAAGCGGTGGTACTTACCTAGACGAACTTTACAGAAAAGTCCTACCACCTAGTAAATCTCTCGTAGTATTTCTTTTTTCTATGAATTATTGGTCTCTGCATACATTTGCCAGGTGACTAACTAAATGGTCAAATCCCAGAGAGCCGTTGGATACCAGAGGCAATTGGCTATTCAAAGTAGCGTTTTCTGGGAGAGACAGAGTAACGAAAATACTCTAGGTCTGTGGAAGAGACGTAGGTATGTTCGGCAGTGGACATTTTCCGGCTTATAATGTTGATTATGATAATGACGATTTACCTCTACCGTCAGGTTTTTTACGCGATCAACTGAAACGATTGCAAATAGGTACGATCAAGCCCTTCGCAATATATTGCGACAGATCATCTGCAATCTAGTAGAGTTCTTCGACCAATGATTGACAAAACATAGGGAAAGCCCTATGTTTTGTCAATCAAGCGAAAACGAGACAGGGCATGTAAAGACATACCCTGTCTCGTTTTCGCTCGTGACATGTCACGTCAAAAAGAAGTTGATAGGACATTTAAAGAATTGAAAGACTAGTACGGTTGTAATTAAATTTGGCTTGTTAGTGCAGCATCACTTACATTAGTCACTCAAACAAATTTCGCCGCTGTTCTTGGCACAATCTAATCAAAACCTTTAGCATTTTGACTGTCTTTGGATCAACGCGGCTATAGTAACGCACGTTAAAAGAAAAACAAAAGCAGTAACTTCGTAAAACCTTGCGGTGTTTTCACGCCGCTTCTCAATTGCGACGGCGTCCAACGGCTTGCAAAACCCAACGTAATGCGGGAATGTAATTAATAGACGTGATTTATTTCAAGTGTCATAACGTTCGTTATAAGTTAGATTAGTGAGATGGAGGGCTGACGTGTCCACTTGATCTATTGTAGAATGAAAGTTGTAGATTTGATTTGAAAGTAAAGTTTATTTCCAGTTTAAACTATGTCGTTGGTAACGTAAGAACAATAAGTCAAATAGTTATAAACATTTTTTAAAACAAGTTAAAGGTATTTCTCAGCAAACCCTTTCATTTGATACCCATATTGTGGGCGTGCACCAAAAATGACTAGTCCGCCATCTTGGGCTATCCGCCATATTGGATTTTGAATGACGTCAATTAGCTAACCATGCATTGTCACCGAAACTCAACATGTACCCATGCCTTTCAGCCCGCTAGCTTCAGTGAAAGTGGGTAAAATATTGATTGCAAAATTACAGGAGTTAAGTTTTCAGCAGAATCACACTTAGATATACCTATCAGTACTATGACTATACACTATAACACTACGGCAATGGCGTTTAAACTCAAATGATTGCAAAGAAATATTTTTTTTTATGCGATTGAATGACGTGACGAGCTAGTTCGTTCACCTGATGTTAAGCGACACGGCCGCCCATAACAGTTGCAGTGTCACTCGGAACTAAAGTTTCGCGTGACACTGCACTGCGCACGGCATTCTGAGAGATCACACAGTCAAGTAATAAGATTACTAGACTGAGTGATCAGATCATAAAGTCTCATTTGCCCAGTAATTTCACTAGCTACAATGCCCTTCAAACCGGAACACAGTAGTGCTTGCACACTACTGCTTGGCGGCAGAATAACTGGCAAAGCGGTGGTACCTACCTAGACGAACTTTGCAGAAAAGTCCTACCACCTAGTAATTGCTGCATAAATAAGCAACTGAATGCCAAGCAATATTTTAGTCGCCCCTAAAAGTATTTTTTTTTTAACTCATGAGCTCATGACACTTATTTCAGTGATTATTATTAATACGATCTTAAAGCAACGCTGTTTTATATTATGTGCATAGAGTTAGCCGGTATTATGAAAATCCAACAGCACATAAGCCTACTCAAACAAATTATCATAAAGTTCTATTCAAAATTATTGTAAGCTTAGAATAACACTTAACAGTGTTTACTGAGTAGATTTAGTACCTAATAAGTGCTTCACGGTAATCACTTTTAATCACTCAAAAATAAATTAGGGGCACACCTACCAGCGCGTGCTATGAAAACTTTATGCAATCTCAGTCACGTTTTAGCTATGTAACTATTTAGTTTTGACTAGAGATAAGAATGCTTTGTTACGAGTACCAAGACCGTTATGTTTGCTTCATTTGAGTAAGGGCCAGTGTAAACACATCCGTGGTTCCGATATTTGGAGTAATATACTAGCATCTTGTATAAAGTTATTCTTCTTCTCGTGTGGGCAAGTGGTCAGCCCTGGTGTCTGAATTTTTAGGCCGCCCAAAGGCTTCTGACTTGGCTTAACGACTGTTGTCTTACGACAATAGCCGGGACCGACGGCTTAACGTGCCCTCCGAAGCACGGTTATTAAAGTTATAAAGTTATTAGATAGTAGAGATGGATAATTATGCAAGTGAAAAGTAATTTGAACCATTATTCTTGTCAAATTTTTTTTTACGGGCAAATTGCCTTTATTACTCAAGCTACTTACTACAATAATAAAAACTAAACTAAACTAAACTAAACTAAGCTAAACTAAACTAAACTAGCTACACTACCTACTACAAAGAACACTTATGGACTGTATAATAGCCGCGATGGCCTATAGACAGTCCAAGTGCTCCAGCCCACTACCGGTAGGTAGCGTACCCAACATGCTGGCCGCATTGCCACGTTGAATTGCAATGCTGATGCGTTGGGCCAAATAAGTGCCAGCATTTTGGTCACGCGTCGCATCGACCAGGCGCTCTGATAGACTTTGGAAAACGCGATGAGCTCCCGGTCCCCACGGACCCAGGGTCTCAACACCAAACGGCTCAAATATATAACCGCTACCGAGATTACTATATTTGCGCCGTTTTAGCTGCTCAGCAGAATTAGCCGCGGCGCAATGTATTGGCAATGCCTCAATTATTTTATCAGTTGGTTGTTTTAAACATGACCTTATGATTATGTTTTTTATTGATCCCTTAAGGCGGCGGGTATAGCAAACAAGGTGTTTTTGGCACGTTTTCTGGCGTAATTAGAGCATGTGGAGGTTTGAATTTAATATATCATGTAATTCATTCATCAGTCATTTCATTATTTTCAGTGATGACCACAAATACAAAATTGGTAAATATAGCTCTATAGAAAAAAACCGCAAACCTCCCTCAAAAAATTTGTATGTTCCCATTTTACTGAGCTTCTACCGACTATATTTTTACAAAAAATATATTAGTGTATTCCCAACAAACATTCAGATGTCGTGATGACTTAATAACTTTGAAAAATACTATATAAAAATAGATATAAATTAAAAACCGTCAAAAACAGTCATTTCGTGCGTTGTCTATTATGTCGTAAGCACCGCGCTAGAGTGCAGACTGTATTGATATTTAAGATCACGACGTTAAGGTTGATGTTTCTTTGAACGGATTTGGACCTGCTTATCTACCCGTCACCTTAACTGATAAATCTATATATCCCTAAAGTTTGTATGTTTGTTTGTTTGTCCGGCTTTCACGCCTAAACAGCTTAACCGATTTAAATGAAACTTTGCATGCAGATTGGTCACACTACCGAGACTAATATAAGATAGTTTTTAACGCAGAAAATTTAGAATTTTTCGGAAAAATGGGTAAATTGAGAGTAAATTCAATTATCAATAGAGGCGCGGGACGACTTTATTGATAACTGGATGTCAGGATTAACATAATCTCATTTGCGTAACACATACAATGAGTTTTTGTAGCTGTTGTAGAAAACTTACTTGTGTACCTTGACGAACAATAACATGCGATTTCGTATCACTATCATACAAATCAGTTTGTTTTCACTGTTTGAACAATACCGGGAAACGCTTACACCCACTATTAGTACACACTAGAGATGTCATGTGATAAAAATGTCAATCAATCGATTGACATCGTGATTCTATAATGTATCTAATTAATTCTAGTTATAATCAAGGTAATAGATTATGTTGTGAGTATGCTCCAAATTAAGCGCTGGACAAAGCCAATACTCATTTTGGTGGCGACAAAAATATTCGAATAACAATTAATTAATACAGTTTTTGCTATTTGTTTTTAAGAGTTTAACATGCGCCAATGACCTTGAGCGTTGGACACAAAGTAATTAATAAGAGCCACCTGGGGCGCCACACTCGTAGGTTTGACAATGAGCTAGAGTTTGTCAAAGATTAAAACAATTCCTGATGAAACTCCGTGAAAAATATATCTACCTATTATAATAATATTATGGTGCCCGGTTTATTACTTATATAATATATCTATCTATATTACTTATATATTATTTGTAACAGGTCCAAATCTGTACATTGAAGATAATGTATAGAATTTTTTTTTTGAGGGCTCCATTTTGATGGCCTTGATAGCTCAGTTGGTAATGGCTCTGCCTTCTGAACTATAGGTTGTGGGTTCAATTCCCACCTGGGACAAACATTTGTGTGATGAACATCGATGTTTGTTCTGGTGCTGGGTGTTGTATTGTATTCTGTGTATGTATTTACAATCAAAAAAAGTATCTAAGTATACATAAAAAAATATTATTTTGGAGGCTTGCATTAAATAAAATTAAGCAAGATGTTTTTAAAATATATTTTACAAAATACAATCAATCGTAACACTTTTTAAACTTTTGTGACTAACTCATATTATTAGGTTGGGGAAAAAGTCTTTTCGCATTATAGTAAGTATGAACTTGTAATAAAATCTCTTTGGCTGTACTATTTGTAAATGGCTGGTTTTATCATTAAAAGTTTAAATTTTAAAGAAGATAATTCCATATTCAAATTGGGCAAATGTGTGATTTTTATTTGTTTTTCGTACTGTGAAGATGAGTGAATCTAATGAAGAAACTCCATACATTTTAAAATTTTACTACAAAAAACATGGACCTAATAAAAAAAGAAGGACGGAGTCCCAATTGATCCCGAACCGAGGTACCCTTAGGAAGTCGGAACGCTAATAAGTACAAGCGGACACGCACACACTCACATCATAGGAAGTCTATCGCCTGCCATTACTGCTACGGACGTCGCCCAAGACGCTTAGAAAAAAATTTATAAAATGCTGTCTTGCGTTGTGAAAAGTTGTCGGAATCATAGTAGTTTGATAAAAAAAACTCAAGGGATCACTTTTCACAAGTAATCTTGTTATTATTCCACTAATTTTTTGCTTTTTCGATAAAATTATTGAGATGCAATCAATACACAAAACTAGCTTAGTGTTGCCAACAATCAAACTTGCAAATTACCCGGAAGTATGGGAGAATGACGAAATTGTGTTCGAATACAAGTTATTCACCTATATTGATCATAATTAGAGAACTGACTATATGCAAATGCATATTTCCATTATGCATATTATGCATGTGTTGGTCTTTTTCAGGTTAATAAATATTTTACCTGTAATGGACCTACTAATCGTGCATATTTGGGCAGGTTTTCTATAACGTAGAAAAAGTAAAGTGTCATGAAATGTATTAATAGATACTTACTTTTACAAATTAAGACGTGTTTTTGACTTTTTTGGTTGGCAAACTGTCAGAAGGGCCATGATTGGTTGATACTTGATAGATTGGTAGTGTTGGTACCATCAGCCAATCATGGATGGTTCCGCTCGAAGAAAATTGAGTTTGCTGGGGAGTCCAGCCATTACGAAAATGTCGAAAAAACAGTTAATTCCCGTTGAGCAGCAGTGGCGTCAAGACATATGACACTTACTAGTATTGGAAGTTTGTATAATAAATAACAAATATACATAATGGAAGATGCAAGTTTCATTTCAAAAGTAAAGTAGAAAAATACGAGTGATGTGTTCATAAAACATTTTCAGCAAAAGCCTGGCTATAATTCTTTGTGCGAAATAAACAGTTTTATTGACTGACTAGCAGACCCGACCCGGTTAGTTAGTTTTACGCCCTAGCCCTGTCCAAAGGAAGAAAGAAATGGGAGAGGAAAAGCCTGAAGGGAGGCAGGTGCGCCTCTGTTTACCATCATACATTCATCCTTTTCCCCTATCTTTTTCGCTCTCCCTTCCTCTTCCCTATAGCATAAAGGATAATATGGAGTGGCGTCAACTTCGTTGCTGACGATGTTTTATCGTAGTGTATGGATTACATCGCGCAGGTATAACTGTAACTACAAGGACTGCACTGCCGAAGCTCACCGTACTATCGTACACCATGAAATTACCGCTAGGATTAAAAATTTAGTAATCTTTTGGCAACATCTGACTCTAAGCCTATACGATAAATAATGCACACCAGCTCTAGGTCATCGTAAAGTAGGTAGGTACCCTATAAGTTGCATCTAATATGGACAGACAGATACACAACAAACTAATCCTATATGGGTTCCATTTTCATACTGAAACGGAGCAAATATAGCATTAATAGCGTATAAAAGGATATATATATTTATGTCGTATTAGTTTTTTACAAATTCAGATAGGACTAACCCTGAGGGATGAAAAATAAAATGACATAAGTTATTAAATTTTGACTACCCTGTTACAAGATCGCGTAGCTTTTTGGTCATACAAAAAGTCACACCAACGTCAGATCTTTTTTTTGTCGGTTTCGGGTAATTTTCTTAGATGGCAATTCTTTAATCCGTCACACATGTTTGGGTGTCCGCCATTGCTGTACGTCAGTTCGATGTCAATCAAAACTCATTCCTGTTTTTTTTTATTCTATGACAAAAACGGAAAAAATGCAAAGCAAGCCGCGAAAAAAAATTGCGATGTTTATGGACCTAGTGCAGTGTCTGTGAGAGTAGCACAAATTTGGTTTAAGCGTTTTCAATCCGGAAATTTTGATGTCAAAGATGCACCTCGCTCTGGTCGCCCTATTACGGATAAAATGGATGCCATTTTTTAAAAAAAGTGGAGCAAGATCGGCATATCAGTAGTTACGACGTAGCTGAAGAACTGGGAATTGACCACAAAACAGTTTTGGCGCATTTGAAAAAAAATGGGTAGGTACACAAAAAAACTCGATATTTGGGTCCCTCACGAGCTCACTGAAGGAAACCTAATGAACCGTGTACTCATCTGTGATTATTTATTACGACGTAATGAAACCGAACCATTTTTGAAGAAGCTGATAACTGGTGGGTAACACGTTCAATTATATAGATCAATAAAATTGACGAGACCACTTAAGTCAATGTTTTCTCCATACTGTAAACCGAAGAACATTGACCAATACTAACCCTAAACGATCAATAAAATTGATCAATCACAAAGATTGATCAATAAAATGTAACGTGTATGGGGCCTAACGCTAATTTAGTTCGACTGGAACCCTACCCTGCCAAAAGAGTTTAAAATACCTATACTGACCTTCTGTGCTAACGATCTATTATTGTTCCAAATACTTTTACCGACATTAAAGTCACTAAGAACTAATCAAATGGCTCTAAAACCGACTTTTTTGTATAGTCAATACCTATTTATTGGCTGTTTAATTGATAATTTTCATACAAATAAGAAAAACATGTAAAATATTTTATAAAAAACAGCAGCGCGTCCACCCGTTGGCACATGCCGGGGCAGACTAATTCACGCCCCGCCAAGGGCCTCGCCCTTGGCTCGCCGCAAAATAACGCAAAATATTACTAAACAGACTTAATTTTGGCTCTAAAAATAAAATGATCAATTGAGCTCGTATATTTTTAAATTTCCTATCCGAGGGTGTAAAAATATTTAATGACGCAATCTTCCTTTACGCGGCATTGTACACTGTGTGACTGGAAAGGCGTTCTAAAAGTATTTTTTTTATTCATAATGTACCTAGTAATCGAATATTTTGTTCAATTGATAAGTACAGGTGCAGAATGATCTTATTGGTGATATTTTTTTCATGTCTGTAGAATTCATAGGTTCTTCAGTATGATTAGTTAAAAAGACGCGTTTGGCCTATGTTAAAGGCTTAACGCAAGTCCCAGACAGGATTCGGACAAAAGTAAAATAATTATATTGTTTTCCCACTTCCACCGTCATGACTTAGTGCAGTATAACTGAGACAGCAATAGGAATGTCTGATCTTTTCAGATCATTTTTTTATTGAAACGCGTTTTATCATTTAGGAGACAAAATATTAATAAGAATTAAAAAATACTTCACACGTAAATAGGATTTCTTATCCTGAATATAGAGGTAAATTAGAACTTTTTTATGCTAAAATGCTTTCAATGAAACACTGTCTTAAAATTGGCAACGACTGTACCTTTCAATAATACTCAATAGTGTAATTCCACTATTTCTAGAAATATGAGTATAAATGGCATAAACTCGCTCCCAAATCCCTTGCAAGGTCTTTTCCGCCTTCGTTCCGTTACTATCACGACTTCACCGCATTTTGGACCACACCGGGCACCGTTACTACTGTGTTATATTAATTATTGGACTAGACTTAAATTGGTCCGATACCTATGCTCCATTTTCAACGTACATTCAGATCTGAACTTCATTCGTTGGTGTTTAAGTAGAGATTTCTAGTTAGTAGCAAAGGTGAGCAAGCCACAATCGCAGCGTGGCACGTGCGCTCACTTAGTCCTAACTTATTAAATAGAATATGCGAAATATCCACAGTAAAGCTTATTTAAAGTTACTAATAAGGTCGTTGCGAATTTGTTTGAATAGTTTTCCGTTAAGATAGTTCAAGTGCTTGCGAAATACAACGGTATTGTCTGTCTTGCATAAAACCAGTAAGATACTTTCAAATAGATTTTTTAACGAACAAAAATCTATAAGATCTACTGGAAAAGTTATTAAGAGGCTGAAGGCTCCCAAATCAACCAACTTGAATGTATTTTTGCAAAATATATGTAATTATATCATTTACAAAATTTAAAAAATGCGTGTTAGTTATTGGACATTATATTATCTTCTTTTCAAATATTAAAACCAAAACACGTTTACGAAAAAAATCTCGATCGAAAAACTCATGCAGTGACATCTTAAAAATTATTCAAATGCAAACAATGTTACATTATATTAAGACACCCCATTGAAATGAATAATAGTGATAAGTTATGTTTCAATGCATCCAACTGTTAACTTATTTTTTTTATAACATTAAATATTACTTTCTTAATTAATTATTACCTACCTCAAAATGGAGAAGTCGACGCGTAACGCAACGTAATCGCCATTTTTGCTATGTAAAAAGCGACCCTATACAATACAGTATCTTTTTTTTTTAAATTATAATAAAAGGGCTTTGTCGCTGATGCGATTATGCCGCCCTGGTCAGGTAAAACAAAAAATCATATGCTAATTTCTGATAAACACATAAAATAGTTATCACTAATCTATACAGTATCTTCGACTGCTGTAATTAACGTGCTCGCATTGGGTGTTGTATGTTAAGGCGGTTCACTTCTAGAAATCGGTAAAATAGCGCGCAATTGTAACCATTTCTTGACAGTATTTAATATTACGTTCATATTTACAAAAAAATAATTCTATATCTACAGAATACGAGAAGTAATTACATGTTTGTTTTTAAACTTTTATCATTAACAGACAATGGGAAAAAATCGCCAAAATACCCCCCCGTTTTACAGTCGTAACCATGTTAATCATTTAGACATTAATGATACGAAAATAGGTATTAGGTATCATGTGTGCGCCGCAAACCTTTATAAATATAATCTACTGTGCCATAAGTATTAAATTTTATCGTCACCAAATCATTAGGTGGTAATACTTGATTCCTGTATAAATAACATCACTATAGTTCAACAAATTACATTAAAATAAACATCCCAAAAAAACTGAATTGAGAAAAAAGAAGTGGGCTCCTTTTTGGAGTTGGTTGAAAAAGGTGTTAAATTCATATCTGTTCAATATATTTTTTCAAGTCATTATGATTTACAAATCAAACTACAGTACTGATTTCGATGATTTTATTAACTTGCAGATTATTCCCATAGATGATTAAATGGGATTAATCTGAATGTACCTATATCGTATCAAATAAACGGTTTGTAAATTACGATCTAGGGTAACAAACATATAAAAAACGTACAACCAAATTCATGACCTCCTCTTTTTTCGAATTCGGTTAAAAAAGGCCCATCTAACATTCGTGTCATATCAAAACACGGCGCAGTATCTGAAAGCTTTCCTTTATAACCCCGGGCGTTCTATTATCTAGGCATCTCGGCGAAGACAATGGCCGGCGCATGCGTAATGCGTTATCGCGATCTGACTCTTGCCTCACTGTACCTAATGAGGAACGGCTAGGCTGCGAGATACTGGGACATCTAATTACCTGAGTGTTCGATTGTCACTTAGACTTTCTCGTTTAGTCCAGGAAATACCAGCAAGAAACACAATTTGATGGAACAAGGTCAAGTTGTGTGTCTTAAATATTGGTTTTCCTTGTTTGAATTTTCGTTTTACTTTATGTAAATTTATTTCAATCACATTATTCGTTAGTTGTCTCGATTTTTTATTCATTGATGTTCGTGTTTTTGCTTTTAAGGTTAATCTTTTTATATCAACCACCCCTCTGATCCTTTACGATTCTGAACGCGTTCAAAAAGTGAGATATTGTACCCATTGAGGGTCTTCAATAGCGCTTCGGGTTCACCTATGGACCATCTGCAGATGTCAATTGTTTATTTTTTTATTTATCCGATCATTAAAATCATGTACACTATTACATTCTATTATTATTATACTAAAAGTAGTACAAGCCAAAAATGCCATGACAATTACAGATGAAGACAACATACTAGACAAAAAATCATTAATTTCAATAGAACGAGTAACAGAAAGCTTAAAAAAGAAACTTCATCATATAAAAGAATATTGAAAATTTAATTTATTAGGTAAGTATTTAAAATAATTTAATTCAAAATGTACAAATTAATTTAAAAAAAAAGACAAATACATACCCAATTACCCACTAAAATAAATTGTGTAAAAAATTAAAAATTGTTACCACTTACTATCAGGATAGGCTTGATCTATAGTGGCGATAAAAACCCATTTACGTTAATCCAGGGAATTTCGGACCAATGTTCGCCCGTATCGTAGGTACAGGTTTTAATAAAATTGTTACGCAAAACGTCAGCGTTGCCAGGTCAATAACATGCCAGCATTGCCACATTGCCAGCTTCTCTCAGTCTAAATGCCCTACTTATCAAGCTATGTGATAATTGAACACCTTCGAGGAAACTTCGGCTAATTACTACTAATTGATTTTTTTTAACATCTTCTCGTTGTTTCAGATAACGGCGCTTACTAAAGGATGAGGAGTAAGCAACGATGGGAGCGCTGCTTTGGCCCGCACATACCCGAATCAACAGGTTAGTTTAATTTACTGTGTTATTGGCACAGACATCTAATACTATACAGTAAGCAGACCTAACATTATCTTTACTACTACATAGACGAGAATAAATGATATATCCATTACTTTCGGTCTTATTAAAGTTGGATAATTTTATCTCTTTCCTTTTTGCTGTTGCCACACTTATGCACCCATGGACAAAAAGGAACGCGTACCCAAAACGCAATCATGCTACCATGGAAACATATCATGTTACCATAGAAACATATCGTTGTGTGGCAGCGTACCATATAGAAGCACACCCGAATTATCTTTTCACCAGTATGTTCTGATGTGCATGTCACTGTGTGCGTGAGATTTGCATGTTGTTAAAAGTGGCACGCTATATTTCTCTTATGTAAGTCTGCTTACTTTAGTATAAGGTGTCTGTGGTTGTTGGATAGGTCTTGTTGTCATCGAAGCTACGCAAGAAGACGGCACATAACTTTAAATAGCTAACAGGCAGACGAGAACGAATAAGAAGTAAAAGAACGAGGAAAAAACAAGCTCTTATTTTTGTCAGAGGAATTTGAACAAAGGGAAAAAATTAAATAGCTCTGAAACAAAAACCAGACTGTGCGAATGGACAGTCCGGTTTTTGGTGCTAAAGCTAGCTAGATTTAGAATCTTGTTCTTCAATTGAACTGACTTTAAATTAATGTTAAACTATAAGAAAATACCAGATAGACATCAGAAGGTTAAACAACCAGTTAGCGGTCTATCCAGCAATGGCTGCAAATTTTTATAATACCTCATTAAATTGTACTAATTTATTGTATTTTTGTGTGTAAGTAATTCTTTTAGGAATTCAATAGACATAGGATACATAGATCGATGGAATTTCATTTCGTTCAAAGCATGAACGTAGAGGAGGAAAAGGGCCTGACAATGCCAGTGATGCTTAATGAATTTCGTTTTTTTTTATACAGTATACCTAACGTCGTTGATTTCTGTAACAATAGAAGCATGATATATTATTAAACGATTTCCAATTACATAGTTATTTCAATACATAAATTCAATTGATAAATTAGTTCCGGGCTTAGAGCACTTAATACGGTTCTTTCACGTTTTTTTATGTTTATGAATGACGTGACGGACGTGCTAGTTTACTTGACGTTAAGCGTCATGGCTGCCCATAGCAGTTGCAATGCCACTTGGGACTCTAAAATATAAAGTTTTGCGTGGCACTGCACTGCGCACGTCATCCTGAGATATCAGCATAGTCTAACAATAAGATTACTAGACTGTAAGATCAAATCATAAAGTCCCATTTGCCCAGTTATTCCACCAACTACAGTTGACGCAAATTGTCGGAAATAGATAAAACAGCCAAACTTATAATGCATGGTAATAACCATAGATTAGTAAGCAGACACGTCACACGGTCGGCGTCTAGATCAAGCTTTGTTACCTATGCTTTCGTGCATTGTCATAAAACACCCACACGTGGTTTCATGCATAATTTCTCGATTCAAAATGCCCCTTTCGAAATACATCTTGCTGAGTAGGGCGATAAATAACAAACAAATTACTCGACGGCGCGAATCGTACATACATAGGTACACGTGCGAAGGTGACATTTGCATGCCTGAGAAATGTTTACAGCTTGTTGAATACACAAGTTTGTAGGCAGAGAATGAATGTGACGACCTGAGACGTTTAATCAAACAACAATGAGACTGGCATGTATTGGTGCTGATGTGTCTGTGTGTGATATGACATGGTGTACTCATTTTGTCGCATTGACTTTACCTCAGAATCACAGACCTAAGACCAGAATCATGAAATTGAAGCTGGAGTAGCTTCAGTTTTGCTGTACCTATCTCTTTGTACTTAGCCAAACAGAGTTAGACTCTTGAATTAGCACTTTATTTTATACTCGTATTTCAATACGTTCAATCAAATACAAAAAAAAACCGTCGAAATAATGTATTTTGATTAGACAGTTATATAATCAAAGTCTTATAAATGGTTAAAACATAAAAGAACACACTTACTAAAAAAAATCGTTTCCACAATTAAATAATATATGAAAAGTTTCAAGATTTTCTGGAACTTTGTTAAGAACTTGGTCCAATTTGTTTTATTCGACATCAACAAAACATTTCTCAGAGCTCTAGTGAACTTCAAGTTTAAGTCAATTGATATATAAGAGTCATTAGGCGTTCTCAAGACTTTGCACAGAACCTTTACATTATTATACACTTACTAGATTACATTACGTTACACAATATCAAATCAACGGTTGTCCCACCATATTGCTATTAAGTATCAAGCACCACATAATTGTTTTAAAACCAATTTGTCATCTCAGTCTCTGTTCACTTTCATCAGTTCCTACCTTTCTCCCACAAAGAAAGCTTAGCTTAGCAGTTTTTAGTTGTATTTATTTGATGACATTCATTATAAAGTCTGTGTTATTATCTTTAACAAACAGTTACTTTCCATAGCTTGATAGAACTATCAAAATATTATAAAATCAGCACTACTCTAAGAAATCGGCTGACTCTATGTACGACTATAATGTACATACTATGTACCTACATGTAGATTTCTTCTTCATTATTACACTGTGACTTCTCGAGTTCGCTATTTCAGATGAAATTTGAACCATTTCGTTAGCAAATAGCTGTCACAGAAAGCTGTGTTGCCTCGTTCAAGGTCTCTGCTTGCTAGAATGTAGCACAATTTGCTGTCACACACAAACAGCCTTTTCTTACTTTATTGAATACTGAAAGATGCCGTAGAATCTTAGATTTACTACCAATAGGATAAAACGTTATGCGTTACGCTAAGCAGGCGAGACTGCTATAAAAATCATAATTATTAAAACGTTATTGTTAGTAATTTCGATTGATCTTACTGCGTTGGTAGGAATAGGTACTAAACTTGCTCTTTGTTAGCTGGCATAGTAGCTCCAGTTTTAATTCTCCGCACAAATAATTAATCAATATCTATTATCTAAACGAGTTATAAGAATTCCGAGAGTGTTTATAGGCGCTACGAAATGAACACATTATAGCTTAAGGTTATTTTTTATATAGCTGCTGAAGTATTGATGCAGGATACAGACCCGGCGTTGTGACTTTCTCCACATGGTAGCGTTTATCGAGATAAAGATAAAGTCAAATCCATATTAAAGTCATGTATGTTAATTTGCACGCTTATTATTGTTTTGTTGCTACCTTATGCACTTGTATGTATTGAACAATCGTCACGATATAATTTAATAGTTGCTTTTTAATACTACTTTCTGTAATGTGTTCTTTGGAGTTCTGGCAAGGCTTTTATGTTTGTCTCATAATAAGTGATTTCAAACCAGTAGAAATAGAAATAGGTACTTCGTCATTCTGTCTCGCAGCTTCTCGTTATACGAATACGAATGTAACAGAGACTACTCCGAGGCCCTCAAACGGTAGCGATGGTGTTATACTGGTAACGCCGCCCACTACACGATTGTGAAACGAGCGGGGTCAACATCGTGTGAACTGATATTTAGAAATTATATTTCATTCACGATATCGATAGTGGTACTGATGTGCTAGATCCGTGTTACATTCGCTATGTTAATAATTATCAATCACTTCATAATTAGGTAAAGGTAAACTTGGTGTGTAGAAATAATATGTATTTATCTACATTTATAATTTTGTATAGCGTTTATATCAGAGAATATTAGTAATCAGCATCGTGAGCCGCAAAAGGTCCACTGCTACAAGTCTTCCCTTTTAGAAGACTCCTCAATTCGCATCAAAACATACATAGCTGAGAGCTAGACTAAATTTTAATAAGTAGAAGATATAACCCAGATACACTTGCACTCCGACTCCCAACCCACCGAAAAACTTTCGATTCGAAATTTACGCTCTCCGTCTCCTTCATCTACATTCAGGATGAAAGAGACGGAGAGTGTAGATTTCAAATCGAAATGGGTTGGGAATCGGGGTACTGAATCGTTGGGAAGGATCGTCAATTCGTCACATAATGAATTCCTGAATATACGAGTGACGTGAACAAGGTTGCCTCAGAAAGAGCCAACGTGATGCTCTCGATGCCTTTCAAGAGTGATGGTCTGAAGTTGCGGGGGATAGAAATCTGGTCATCAAAAACACGTAGTAGACCTTAGCCCAGGTGAAAGGCAATACAGGCCAAAAATTAAAAAAATATGTTCTGGGTTTTTTTAATCAAAGTTGATGTAAATTACTATGCTGCAGTAAGAGCTTCATGAAACCTTTGAAATTCAGAATTCTGCGCAGTACTTACTATTATTTATTCTGAGGCCCTTATATTATTACAATACATAGGTATGTACTTACTAAATCACAGTTCATTACAACACAGAGCCGAAAATAGAATTCTATTCCCATTCCTAAAATAAAGAAAATGGCGTGCCTATTACATTACAGGCTTCACTCGAATCCAATTTCGCGAGCTACGTAGTAACAGCGTGTTGAAATGCGGCCTGATTTAAAGGGTTGTCACTAAAGTGTCGCACAAACACGTATTTGACATATACTGGGAGAGACGACCGATGGAATGGACCCGTATGATAGCTGGCTTTCATTTGGTGAATTACGTTTCCGAATAGACAAGGACACAGTTATGTAAGCTTGAGAGAGTCGAAGTATTATTATTTGACATCTAAACGATTTATCTAAAGGTCTGTAGATTTAACCTACTAATCGCAAATAAAAAGTCATGTTGCAAGCCGCTACGGTAATATTATTTTTATTGCCATCAAGGCGACTTTATAATCAGCTTATTATTTAATCAGCTTATTTTGACATATTTTGATGTATTTCAATCGCTAATGCGAGGCAAATTTAATCGTATCACTTATCATTCTTTAAATAACATAAATTGTGTAACTCTAGGCTGAAATCTAAATGTGCAGAAGGCGTAGCTTTGCATGTAGGGTTAAAGTTAAAAGAACTTGTAGTGAAATTGTTTTTGTACCAAACAGAACTTTTTGAGCAAAAAAATACGATGTTTGCAATAAAATAATGTACTATCAAGTATTCAAACGTATATATTAGTATTTTAGTTTCAGTTATTTTACTACGACATATCAAATATGGGTGCACCTAAATTGAAGCGTAGATTATTATGAAAGTTCGTGTGGTTCAGCTACTTGGTTGGTTGTTGAATTTAGTTGATATTACTATACTAGGCTAGAACATATTACATATCTACTATAAATTTTCTTCCTTTTACAGCGTGAAAATAATGAAAACTGTGTAAACGACCAAATACGAATGTCCACACATTCCAGAACATCGGAAAATACTCCAGTATTTTCCGATGTTCTCCACACATTCGTTATACATTCGTATTTAAAAGGTTAGAAGTCTCGGAGCCGATTTTGATGAAAACTAAAGCTGCATGAATGAGAAAATATTCTAAAAAGAATAAATGAATTACCTGCTGACGCAGAACGCAGTTCAATAATCGAGACATCGAGTTAGTATATCGAGCTATTTATTGAAAACGATGGTGCAGTTTTTCTACACCGCTATTATAAAGAGGAAAGATTTGTATTTTTGTATGTTTGTAATGAATAAACTCATGAACTAATGTGCCGATTTCAAAAATTCTTTCACCATTGGAAAGCTACATTCACCCTGAATAATATAGGCTACACCACTACACGTGCGAAGCCGGGGCGAGCCGCTATTGTGTAATAATCTCAGCTAGTCCTGATAAAAGTCTTCACTTAGCTATTCCGTAACTTGTCTGCAGCGTAGCGTACTTTTCGATAAGAGCCACAGGTTGATCTTAAGGGCCCAATCATCGGATAAATCGAACGATTTAACGGATAAATTGAATACAGCGAATCGCGAAGCGCCTTCGCCTATAGCCCTTCGGGGCGCGACGTCGTTCTCCACAATAATGACGGCTGATAATCGCTGACATCCTTCTCGGCCTCTTTGAGAACATTTTTCAACATTCTTTAGCTCTATTTTTAGCAAAAATGTTGAATGGTTTAATCTACAGTCGCATTTCAACGTTTATTATCTGCCTACAAAGTATTTTAACGCTTGCGAACATTAAGATACAAGCTTAATTGTTTTGTTCTGCTCTGAAATAGCCAGTGAAAACGCTAAGAACTATAATGATTTTTATTTGAATTGTATGAAAAGTGTTGAACAAGGCGCCTCTATGGGGGCGTGAGCGTAATTTTTTTAAGTTAATGAATGGCGTGACTAGCTAGCCGCTGGCTAGTATGGGCAGCCATGACGCTTAACATCAGGTGAACGACCTGCTGTTAAGCGTCACGGCTGCCCATAACACATTGCAGTGTCACTCGGAAATCTAAATTAATACAGTTTTGCGTGACACTGCACTGCGCATGACATCCTGAGACTTCAAGTATAGTAATAGGATTACTAGACTGTGTGACCAGATCATAAAGTCTCATTTGCCCAGTAATTTCCTAACTACAATGCCCTTCAAACCGGAACACAGTAGTGCTTGCACACTACTGCTTGGCGGTAGAATAACTGGCAAAGCGGTGGGTACCTAGACCTAGACGAACTTTGCAGAAAAGTCCTACCACCTAGTAAAACGTAGTACCGACAAAACCACCTAGTAAACCGACCTAGTAGTTGTAATGAATAAACTCAAAACTACTATGCCGATTTCAAAAATTTTTTTACCATTGGAAAGCTACATTCACCCTGAGTAACATAGGCTACACCACTACACGTGCGAAGCCGGGGCGAGCCGCTAGTTTTGTATATTTGTTAATGGCAGAACTACTTGGTGGCAGAATAACTGGCAAAGCGGTAGTACCTACCTAGATGAACTTTGCAGAAAATTCCTTCGATCTAGTAAAAGTAATGCTCTGTGATTATGACTAACATCCTATATCATAATGTGAGCACTCGAAATACTACCTAAACGACTTAAATTTTTACGGTATCGAGACAATTACTTTTATATTTACCTACCGTATACCTAACTGTAATTTCGGGTATAGTTTGTTGTCATTGTCAAAATAGTACTAACATTAGAGCATTTTATTAAAATACGGTGTTTACTACTACATAATTACATAGTTATAAATTGCGAGGATCAACCCGCTCACATAATTGTGATCGTACTTCACTTGTTAAGAGGAACGTCCTGGTATTTGAAAATGTTATTGCCGTCGCTCTGCTCTCCACACGTATGATAGATAACAGAGCCCATGAGTGAATTTACCTACATATTAGCGTTTCGGGCCGTTGACGTTTTCACCATGTTAAACTTAACAAAAGCTTTTGATTTTGGTGTCAATCGTTTGGATAGATTATGATCTATGCTTATACGTGCTTGATTTTTTTGAAAACATGTTTTCTGTTCTAGTTACAACTATTTTTTATCGCCATAATTATTTTGACGCCAAAAATTCGGAACTTTAGATGGCTATAAATACGAAAATATTGTAAAAACATAAAAAAGGTAGACGTACGAGCATAGTTTTTTACTGGGTATGTAATCATCAAAATCAGATAACATTTAGAGGTGGAAAAGCGTTAGCACTTTTTTTGTATGGCCAAGAAGGGGGCGCTTTTCTTAAGTGATATCTGCTTCACCCGTCTACTCTATTTCATTATTAAACACCATTAAAAATATCATAGATCTTTACAGACACCTTCATCTATGAGATAATTAATATTCAACATCTTCAATATGTTAGTAATTCTAATAAATTACAATGTGCCGATAAATCTGTCACAGATAAAATATACCGCAACTCCAGTTCCATACATGTACTCACATTCAACCGAATATCGTATAATACCGTAGCATCATTTTATGTTTAATTCTACTATTCGTTTAGATATTGAACAAGGGACAAGCAACTCGTTAAAGAATAGAATACCCAGTAGGTAGGTACCTAATCAAATAATCATACGATTAGTCATCATAATTATTCATTTTCGCTCCTTACTGGCATAATTATACCGTGCACATTGGCGGTCATATCAAAGGATTAAAATAATATTAGTATAGAATATCTCGCCTGCCCACTAACTACACTAATAACTACTAATCATATAGTAATGACATAGTTTCAGTATCACATATTATCAAGAAAGCATTTAAGTATTCATCTTCCGCCTATCATTATCCCACTACATAGGCTGTCGATTTTAAACCTGTGTTCACAAGTCTGCTTAAGTGCAAAAAGATCAGGTTCCGAAAAAATGTGACAAATTGAAAGAAAGACGAGGACTTCCGCTCCATACAAACTATTCATTATTCCATTACGTAACCATAGATTAGTTACTATAAAGTAACAGTGCACCATTACCATGTGGGGGCATGATCGTGACACACCTAATTGACTAACGTAGACCGAGCTGCGGGACGCATGCAAAGGTAGGGCTGTCACATCGATTGGCCACATAAAGCTCGGTATACCTAAAAAGTCCTTCCGTGTAAACTGGCTACAGAAACTGGCCTATTAGGGTTGCCTCGCCGATAAAATCAGGGATTTTATTGAAAAGTTGTTGGCTACACGGGATGACTTTTAAAAGCTCGAATACCTTTTGATGGCAGGGTTATCGTTTTTGAATTCTTTTTATGTCGAAACAGGGTTTCGAATAGTAATTTGAACACGTTTTTTAACTGCCTTTTTAGATATTTAGTTTAAAAAAGAAAAGAAATATCAAACAGGTTCGTTAGTTTGATGAATAATACACTTTTTTATAATCTAAGTTTATCATTTTATTGATTTGAATAATTAAATATATAATTTTTAATAATTATTATCAAACTTTGTTTGGGTTTTTTTCACTATTAATTGCTTAGAACAGTTTCAAAAAAGTTTGCCTTAATCATTGTTAAAATAGTGCATACCCTAAAACAAACAAACAAGTCAGACCAACAATTAAATGCCAGACCTATGAGAATAAATTTAAACGTGGAGGGTCCACAACTCCACAACCATTACTAGAGCCATAAGCTACGTGTCGCACCAAAGCAGTTTAACAGGAACGTCATTATAAGTCCAAACAGGACATGTCAAACGCATTGGCTTGCACACGTTGCTTGGTGCAGTACAGACAAACAGACATGCCACGTCCTGTGGATGTGTGCTTATCGAATAGCAATAACGATTATCAGTATTAATATCTCATTGGTAATGTACAGCTGTCACCTCCTATATGGAGGTAGTGACTTCGAAAAACAAAAGGTTCCCAAGACATCCGTATAATATTTTAGATTAGTTGTATCATAGATCCTACAATAAATATCGTAATCTACACCACTATTATAAAGAGGAAAGATTTGTATTTTTGTGTGTATGTTTGTTTTTATGCGATTGAATGACGTGACGAGCTAGTCATTCCCCTGATGTTAAGCGATACGGCCACCCATAACAACTGCAGTGTCACTCGAAACTTTAAAACAATAAAGTCTTGCGTGACACTGCACTGCGCACGTCATCCTGAGACATCACACAGTCTAATAATCAGATTACTAGACTGAGTGATCAGATCATAAAGTCTCATTTGCCCAGTAATTTCCTAACTACAATGCCCTTCAAACCGGAACACAGTAGTGCTTGCACACTACTGCTTGGCGGTAGAATAACTGGCAAAGCGGTGGGTACCTAGACCTAGACGAACTTTGCAGAAAAGTCCTACCACCTAGTAAAACGTAGTACCGACAAAACCACCTAGTAAACCGACCTAGTAGTTGTAATGAATAAACTCAAAACTACTATGCCGATTTCAAAAAATTTTTTACCATTGGAAAGCTACATTCACCCTGAGTAACATAGGCTACACCACTACACGTGCGAAGCCGGGGCGAGCCGCTAGTTTTGTATATTTGTAGTAGAGTTGCCAACATGCTACATAAAAAATTTCACTGATTCTTTTATCACTATAACAGGTAGGGAATTGAACTTACTTCTGGCTTCATTGTTTCTTGACAAATATAATTTAGGTCTTTTTAAGACTAACAATAGGCGCCTTGTGGGCTAACGTGCTCATCAAGTGAGTAACAGTTGCGGTAAAACGTAGGCCTATTCTTTAAACTTTAAAATTTTTAGGTACAAAATTACTACTTTGAATATAATTATTAGAACAATTTTTGAACAGTTTTGAACAGTATTCGAACATTTAAAAAAATATGCTTGCGGAAATATTCTTTTTATCGGATAGAATTACCAATTTAAATAAAATTCTAATCACGAAAGTTCCAAACTATAAAAAGGAGTCCAATAGGCAAAATAATTTGCCTATTGGACTCCATTTTTTAGTTATTATTTTCATATTTATTTTCAGAAGAACGTCGGCATTTTTGTTTAGAATTTTTGGTTACCTTTATTGTATTAATTATGCATCGAACCTCAGTGTGTTGCACCAGCGTATGACACCTATTTCCCATTATAAACCCATAAACTTAATAGAATTGCTTTTCATCAAGCACTAGTGTGGGAGCAACCACAGCTGCGTATAATGCAGACAATCTAGCATCATTGAACACCGATCAGTCAAGCACTATTCAAGTGACCACACCAGTGGTATCCATTTTATCAGATGACTTCACAGCAGTTCAATGGGTGACTAATTAACTGAGCTATGGCACGCGTGATCGCGTGAAGCTTCTCGCTCTTTGATAACGTATTGAGGTAGTGCGGTAATTTATAGTAGTATTTAACGTAATAAGTAGTATTAAAGTTAACACGTGCGAAAGAGAGTGAATGGAGTTTTGGCGGGAACGCGCAAAAGTTCACGTCGTTGCATTGTATTATTTTTCAAAACTCGTGCTTTTTCCAGTGTTAATTGGTGGCGTTTTATGCATTAAGTGCTGAATTACGAGCATGAGTGTGTGCAAGTGATATAATGCGGTGAAACGTGGTTTTTCGTGTTGCTTTCAAAATTCCATAGAAGTATTCTAGTAATGTTGCCACCACTTTACTAGGGCATGACCTAGACTGGACTGAGACTACCTGACTTAGACTGGACTATGGTGAACTTTACGTGAAATATTCTATCACTATGAAAAATTACAATACTTGACACTGGCTAAATACACTATGTGTGGAGCCAAAATATAAAAGAAAAAAAATAGACTGAGTGGCTTTGGGTAGCTCATGCGAATGTAAATCTTATTTTACGTTCAATAAAATCCCCATAATAATAATTTGATTAACTCAGGCGTGACTTCACGGAAGTTCATCTTAAATACAAAATGAAACAAGTATATTTAGTATAATTCCGCTAAAAAGCGGAATATTACTACATATGTTGTCATTATGTGGATACAAAATGAATAAAGTAGGTACATATACCTACTTGATTCATTTTGTATCCACATAATAGCCTCGCTCGATGGCTTTTCGTGCAGCATTCAAGCTTTGAATCGGTAAAGGAAAACATAGTGAATATGAATCACAAAATACTAGGTGTAATGTAGCCATCAATCTATGAATTTGCTCTTCCCCAGCATAGATTTATCATTCTTGTGGGCGAGAGAAAACCCGCGTTGCACGTCAAAAACTGGCGTATGTGCTAAAATTATGATGTTAGGGTTACAAGGGTTAATTTGTTTACTGCAATGGAATAGAGACGAAACTTTAAAAACTCGAATACTTTTAGGGCATTCATTCACGAACTGAATAAATGATATTACAAAATATAAATTTTGCTTGTTAATCGTTAAAAGTTGCATAGAAAAACAGGAGAAGCTATACAATTTTCCTTATATATATATTTACAAGTGTATATAGCACAATAATGTTTACCGTTATGCGAGCAGGCCATTTCTAAATAATTATCTATATTTTCCGTCTGACACTCCTTGTATAGCAGGCTGGCTGTGCCTTATTTGCCACCTTTAAAGACTAATAAGCCCTTGTCACAGGTGCAACATTTTATATTAACAAGCGTCGGTTTCTGTTTATCTACTCCCAGGTTAAATTCAGTTAGTTTACTTTACAAAAGCCTACCTGAAAACCCTCTCAAAATTAACCTGACATATTTCAATAGACCTTTTTAAGCGAAGCTTGAAAGCACTCAAAATACCTTTCCTTAATTTAAATACAAGAAATTCGGTTAAGCGTAGGCATCCTCAAAGGCGGCACGACGCGGCGGCACTATTGTTCTCAAACTAATATGCATAATTCTATAAAGAATTTAATCCACGACTGGATTAAACGAAGCACGTTTTAATTGGTAAGCATCGGCTAAATGAGCATCGGGATTTGACGAAATAGTGGACCACACATTGTGACGAATAAATTTTGGTTTCACAACGTTGTCACGATTTACATTAGGCTCGTGGACGAATAATAAATGACTACACGATTGTAACAATATACAAACTTGATTTTAAACTTGAACTCGGCTTAAACATATGAGTGGCCGTTCCTGAAATTATGTCGTCGGTCCCGACTGTTATTGTACTTAAGGCAACAGTCGTTAAGCCAAGTCTTTGGAAAGTTATGATACTAGGGCTGAACACTCGCGTTCATAGAGGCCTATACTCAACATGAGAAAGAAAAATGAATCTGGCATGTCACAGAATTTATGGCGCAGCATTACACACATACAGTACATACTCTAACGTAGTAGATTAGATAGATGGCATCCAATGCATGTTACACATTCCAATTAGTGATTTCCAGTAACTAGATTATTGCTTTACTGTATTCATGAGTAAAATTCGGATCGTGTGTGATTTGAAGAGTTTTTGTCACATAGAGTCACGTTTTGTTGCAATAGATAAATGGAACAGTAAGTAATCTCAATTATATTTATAAACTTTATTCCATAGATTTATGAATATTTTATCCATTGCCATATTTTATGGCAGTAAAAACTAAAGTAATAACATCCACAAAAGCAGCACTAGGTATCATTCTTTTTTATGCTGTGTTAGTTGACAATCTAAATTCTTCGAAGAAATGTACGTTCATATCTATAACTACAAACATCTAACATTTTGTAATTCAATTGATAAGCTTCATACATAATTGTTGGAGTAGATAGATGAATGCATCAGACCTTTGCAATAAACAGTACAGTCATGCACGTTTGTGCATACGATTACGACACTCACACCTACATCCGGTGAACGGAAACATTGAGTTATATTCAAAGAAGGGAAGTGATTCTAATAAAGTATGCACAAACGAGATTATCTTGTGATGTTAGCCATATTTCAAAACCGCGTGGCAGGACTTGTTTATATTTCTCCTTTGGGTACAAAAACTTATTTTAATACATCGTGCTTTACTTTTTGTGTATGTGTATGACATTATTGAGTCTGACATGTAATTTTTTTGTATAGCTAATTTCTTAGTAAAGATTAAACAATAAAGTTGTAGTTTACTATATAGCTGCCAGAACCATATTTTGCTACCTTACCTCGCTTTTCTTTGATGGTGATGATGGTGATTAGTTCACATAATCTGCATAGAGTATTTCCCCTTGGATTAACTTGTTTCATTTTTATATTTTAAGAATTTTATTTAGATTTTCCCCATCAATGATATTTGTGTACGTTTTGTTTAGTTTCTTTTGTGGTTCTTTTTTCTTTCTTTTTTTGCCCTAGAGAAGAAGTAGAAGAAGAAATTTAAGAATCTCAACAGATCTATCCATTATTGAACTAGAAGTTACAATATGTATATCAATGATTCCTACAGACTATCCCAATCTATGGAAAACTTTGAAATTTAATCCAAAAATCAGTTAATGATCATTCTTGGAAGTAGCCTGAACTTTGGTACAAACATTTAAAGCTACATTTTTGGGCAAATAATCCATAGTCATAGCACATATTAAGAAAGTGCAGCTGCTAGGAAATAATAAGTGGAAAGTTCATGATTTACGTACGGTATCGCAATTAAAGATTGAAATACGAATTGATTGATTTAAAGCACCAAGTTTGGACCAGTCCGGAGATATTAGAAATATCTTTTGTTCTAGATCTGGTGAATGAATAAATTTGCATCGCACTGGTCTTGTATGATAATATTATTGAATATTAGTGATTTATATTCTTTAAAAATGACGCATATTACGGTGTTGGTGTAATAGTTAAACGTACAATAAAAACAAATTGTGTTGTAATATAACCCAACAGCTTGATTTAATTTATACATTGCAGGCTCTTTATATTTTTTAGCATATTCAAAGATAACATAATATTATAGATACTAGTAGCATAATCTAAAAATTTTCGTTACTTATTGCATCGTCTGTGGATCGCGTTATTTCAAAGCACCCAAGGAAAGGCTTCTTGATTTAAATTGCAAATATTTATGTTTGTACCTAACTCATATAACACACTAGCCATGATTTAATATGCATTGCACAAATCTCAGTGCGCTTTACCATAAAATATTCAGCAATTACATTTCATCACCAAGAATGGGGTATTGTGCAATGATTGTCACTAACCATTTTTATCAAAACGTTATGAAATTTTCACGTCTCTGCCGCACTCACTCTCAATTATTCTGTGTCGTAACTGGACGATCATCTGGGTACTTATGTTTTTGTTCCTACCAAATGTTATATGTATAATTACTTCTATATTTACTAGCGTATACACAGTCACTGTCATTTAGTTTATTATTGCCACTGAGCATACTTTCCATTTCAAGTAGAATTGAAAACATTTTGTTTTGCCGAACGTTATTTGCATTTGCATTGTTTGTTTTGACATCCAAATCAATTGGAAATTGTATGAGATTGCAAACGCAATTGGTTTCAATTGTATTGTGGACGGCAATCATCTGGTAACGAATGTACACGACCCGTCCCTTCATTAATCAAACTGGGACAGTCTCAATCGGTTCTAAGAGATTTCTGTATCTTAGGATCAATGTCGAAATGAAAATTATGTTGCGTAGGTAATGTTTATTACGTTTACAAAAATTTACTAATATACATCTGGTTTGAGATAATACCAAGCATAATTATGCTTGTTTACGAATCGACCATAATGAAAAATATCGAATACAGGTACTATAATTTATACTACATACTCAAAGACTAATTTATTGTAGTTGCTGCCAATATTGATGAAATAATAATGTCTATTAACAATAGCAAAATATTACAAATAAATCTGGAAACTAGAAGTAAGGTTCCTAACGACGCACGCTAAATTAAACAAATAAAACAAAACGTTTAATTATCCAGTAAACAATTCCCAAAGCCGAGTTCTCATTCTCACACTAAAATGTTGTCTAGCAAACTATTTATTCCATAATTTACCTACAGTAATTGCAATCGTTTAGGCGCCTGCAATGGACCAATAACTAACAAGGCGACAGATTTGCAACGAGACCGACTCATCACGACGAATTGAAATACAAGAATACAACAGTAGCCAAACTATAAATGAATTAAATATTGCGCATATCGGACAGGCTATTAAGATATTTAATATTTTCCATGGAACGCTTTCTTAACACCAACGTACATGGTTAATTATTGTTTGTACTTGAAGCGTTTGAAGTTTGTAGTGAAGTTGAGCTACTGCATTATACGGAGATTGCCTTTGATACCGGCAGAGGGGTCCGGCAAATGTTTAATTAATCACTTCTTTGTATCGCGACCTATTTGGACTAACTTTATCTTGTTCAAAATTTATATCTCCGTGTTTTCAATTGGTTGCGTGTAGTCCCGGCTTTATCTTT
Organism: Ennomos quercinarius; assembly: GCA_910589525.2. Lineage (NCBI taxonomy): Eukaryota > Metazoa > Arthropoda > Insecta > Lepidoptera > Geometridae > Ennomos > Ennomos quercinarius. Next base: position 5,567,394 of record OU342493.1, read on the forward strand.
CAGTTATTTTCAAGGAAAATCTCTTGCGGCGATCAATCGACATCGCTCTCCGTGGATACTTTGATTTATTGGCCATGTCTGACGTGATTTTATGAAACAGAGAAGGGTATTACATATAAGGACCTGAGAGTTCAAATTGTATGTTCTATTCATCAATTTCTATTACGGTATTCACTAGAGATCTATCTGTTGATTAGATGTTTCAATACCTACTCATAAAAAAGAAAGGAGGTGTGTATTAAAACATCGTGTTTTGGGATGATTCACAAGAAGTTCTCAAAAGATGGCTCTACCAACCCCGTAAGTTTGTTGTAAAAAGTGAAGGATAAGTTTAGACTGAGATCACTTGTCACGGTAGCATGTCCCCAGTCCCGGCTAAAGAGACGGATGGATGCAGCTTCAAATCCCGTTCGTGATTCAAACTTTCCTTTACAAATTAATCTGTTTTATTAAACTTTGACAACCTTCAAGTTGCAAAAAATAAAACACTAAAAGATATTTTTTTTTGTATTAATTACATAAAAATTGTATTTGTGTTAAGAATTTATCCCAGAATTCAGATTTTTAAAGAATGTAGGCTTGCTCATATGTTTTATCTTTACGTTATTGCCATAGCTTCCATAGACTTTTACATCCACGAAAAAAGTAAATCATAGGTACACCTATGTATTATATATGTTGTATCAATTTACATCAAACAATAAGCAATTTTACGTTCCAGTTTAATTTTGTAAAAATCAATCTATAATTAAATCAAAATACAATTTACTTCATTTAATAACGTAATAATATTTCGCGGGGAGCTAATAGATGCAAAAGGCAAGCAGCTATCGCTGGAAGTCTTCAGGATGATCATTTGCGGAACGAAGCCATAATTGAAGAATTTCTTAACTGATTTAACTTCTAAAGAGTTAGTGAACTGTCGCAATAAAAGTATTATTCCGAAACCACTTCTAGTAGACATTTTCCAACAGTAGGCCTATGTTTAGATGAAATCCCTAATACCGTTATCTGACGTGACCCCTGCCAGCAGACAGTGGTCATTGCTCATCACAAATTACAGATCTGCGAACAAGTCGTCACGCTCGCCCCAGGCGCGTGTACATGGGTAATGCAGCTAAACAATCTTAATGCCTCAGTAAAGTACTGTTTTTGTCTTCCATGAACGTTGATTGAGATTGAAATTCATTTTTGGCACGATTGTATTAAAACTTACAGCATCCAAACTGTTATGGTAAAGAATCATGATGAACCCGATACAATGAACGTTATTACGGCTGTTGTCGTAAAATAATATTCAACAAGTCAAGTCAAAAGCCTTTTGGAGGCTTATAAATTCTAACACCAGTAGGTACACTTTTTCTACACGAGAAGAAGAAGAATGATTGTTATGAGCGTTTCATAACACAATCCAATAAAATTCACAAATAGAAATGAGAATGATTACACAATAATCCAACATAATAAAACAAACGAACCACAACACAAAGTGAACGACCCAGACCGACCTTGTCGCTAAGATTAAGCGCCTCGGAAGAATTTACCATTAAAATTTCAATCAAACTGCGAGCAAATTTAAACGAGACACGATCTAGGCCGATCCAAGTTGAAACACGTTTATATTAACTTTCAAATAAACTATGTTCAATTAAATGTATCATATTCGCTAACAGTTTCCGATAGAGTTGTTATTCCACTCTCGAAGCTAACAAAGCAAGATAACCTGGTAGGTGGACGAAACGCTACGCATGTTCAAAGATAACTGTAGGAGTTAGATAGTACCATAGAAGCACATGATTATCATGACGGTATTATACAGTCATCTAACTAGACTGGTGGTTGGTGCACTAATATGCCACAAATCTGAAGTCACGAGTATATAAAGCCAACATGCTAGATTAAAATCTAGAACATACTGGCGCAAAAAATGAAAGATTGTCGTAGCCCGTTAGGTTTCTTATAAAGGCAAGGATACCAAGAATTGGGCTCGCAAAATTCTTGTGCACTTATTTTTTTGTTGCCATGTTGATAGTTTTTCATGCATAAAACTTCAACATTTTTACAAGTTAAAATATTCAAATCCTTGATGAGCGTCGAAAAAAGATTAAGAAGCTTTGTATAACTATGGCAATGTAATTTAAAACCTGTATAAGGTTTTAAACGTTAATATGAATTAGAAAAAATCAAAAGTCTCCATCTAGCATATTGAGTATTGCAAACTTTATAAAGAAACTCGATAGAAAATGTAATGCAGAAACACTGTTAGCTAGCAAAAAAGGTGGAACAATGATGCCTTTGGGAACTAATGTTTCAACGAGAGATGGGAAAATAAATCTTTATTTATGTCTTGCAACTCAGAACCAGCATTCCCAATGGAACTCACCAGCCGTCATTACCCTTATATTTATTGCGTTTGCTTGTTCCGCAAATGTTCATACACCATTGGCGTAATCAGCCTTTTGATGGGGGCATTAAAGTAAAAATAACTTCATCATAAATCTAACTTGTAATGAAGGAGACAGGGTTTGTGAGGAAAGTATATTCATACTCCTCCCAAACTATGGCTTTATGATCATGAACATAGTCAATACTCATAGCACCAAGAAAGTAAACTAAAACAAAAAAAAAGAAAATAAATATTATGGAAATTTAAAAGGAATTTTAATTGGTTTACAATTATTTTTCTTGTCTTTTGAGCTACTTCTATTGATATCTACCGACCATGCACATAACACATCACCACGGGCGAGAAATTCCATCACCTTAAAATAATTTAGCATCTAAACACCTAATGATAAATCTTTAGCCTAATGTTTAGATCTATAGTTCATTCCGGATGTTGGTATGACATTGGGAATATGTATGTAGAGGCAACACTTAATCTAGAGCATCTCTTTCATAATACATTATGAAACTCTTGTTGCATCGCCTTTAGATAAGCAACCTTCATACACACATTGACAAATACCTGGAGTCTTTTCTGTGAAGAAAATCTCGTCTTTTTGTACACTTTTTGTTCACAGAAAAGACCCCGGGTATTTCTGGGTCAGAGGCAAAAGGGGCTCTGTGCCTTTCCTGAATATATGCATGTACACTGTATATAAGACTCCTACGAAACATCGTCGTGCCATTTATGTTAATTTATTCGCATTTCAATGAGACGCCTGTAAAACGTTATTATGCATTATCATGTCTTATTTTCGTATTTATGTCCCGCCCTCTAACGGCTTCTGATGTTTTTATCTTTATGTTTGGTTCATGTGTCTAAGGAGCGATATGCTTTCATCGTCTGTTAATGTTTGTCAATGGATTTTATGTTTGTGATATTGATTTATATTAGCAATCAAAATGTTATGGCCGCTTTTTCGCCCTGAACTTCCTTATGTCCTGAGCCCAGATGTTAAACTTGGCATTTGATTATCTGACATATTTCGCAAAAATTTGGTAAAAAGTTGGTAGATACAATTTTTTTACACGAGTAGTTTACTTCACATCCTGTCAGCATGGACCTGTTCTTGATAAATAAAAGTAAGTAACATGGAAAATTATGCAAGGCTATGATCATCAAACAATCATAAATTCTATATTATATTCTGGTTAGAATCTATATCATTATCATCATCAACAGCCTGAACATAGGCCTCCCACTGAGAGCGCCACTTTGGGCCGGCCTACGCCTTGTCTTCCAGTTCGTGGTAGTCACTCGAGAACCTTTCTTCTCCATCGGTTGTCAGTTCCACGAGCGATGTAGCCTGCCCATTGCCATTTCAACTTGCTAATTCTAAGAGCTATATTGGTCATTTTAGTCCGTCCGAAGATCTCCTCGTTCCGGATCTTATCTCGCAGGGAAACACCGAGCATATTTATAGCTCTTTACATAGCTCGTTGCGCGATTTTGATCTTACTGATGAGGCCAATAGTAAGAGACCACGTACATAATATAAAATATGGCTTTCATACCAAAAGCTGAGCCGATTTGGTTGAATTTTTGTATACATTGACACCTATATACCGAGATGAACATAAGGTACTTGTTCTCGGAAAATGTTAAGTTTCCGCGGAAATCAGGTGAATTGTGGGTAAAGCCCCGGGGCCACTCGTATTTGCTTTTATAATCTCTGCCCCTGGTTTTGTAGGCATACATTCATTTTATTTTCACCCAGTTTCTGCGTTTAATATTAGCATTAAAATGGTAACCACGCATTAAATTATACAAAAACACATGAAATACAAAGCTTATTCCCACGCAAATGACCTAAGCACGTGTCCACATTACATAATTGTATGAAATGTTACGCATATGACGCACTCGCAGCTTTGAATACAAAATTTAACATACTCTGTGGGTGATATCAGAGACATCTTACAGATGATAAAATCTCCTGCAAGATTTATTTAGACTAGCTGCGTTTCGCAGCTTTGCTACTTATATATAAATTGAAAAGTCATTGGGGTAGGGTCTAACGGGATCCAAAGTAGGGTGTGTCAGTAATAAAGTCACGCGGGCTACCATTGAGCAACATTCACATCAACAGCTGAAAGGCGTCGGTCATCCACTGCTGAACATAGGCTGCCCAACATCACTTTAAACGTGTATTATAGGGAAGGTTTGCCATAATCCCCCCACGCTTGGCAGGCGGTAATGCCGCTGCCCATGCCCTGGATATTCCTTTAGTCGGCTCTTACGGCACCCGCGGCAAGAGATAGGGTTGTCCTATTCGCAAACCGGGAGCCACACTCGCTCATAACTAACCTACTTATAAGACCTAATACTTTGGTATCATTATGATTGATACACAAACAGCAGTGTTTGTAGCTACATATACGTACACGTCAACACTTCATTACCGATTCATGAAGTTTGATCAAGTATAAGTGAATAAGGGTTGTCAATAAATCGTTTTGTGCTATGTTATAAGTAAGTATGGCTTAGTGATATCTAGCGGTGTTCCGGATTTAAGGGCACTGTAGCTATTGAAATTACTGGGCAAATGAGACTTTATGAACTGATCTCACAGCCTAGAAAACTTTTTTAGACTGTATGTTGTCTAAGGATGACGTACGCAGTGCGTGGTGTCACGCGAAGCTTTAATTTAGAGTTCAGAGTGACACTGCAATCTGCGAACGACTAGCTCGTCAAGTCATCCGTTTACATAAAAAAAAGCTCGTGCGAATTTCAACCCAAAAAAATGGCCCTGCACCAAATACTTTTAGCTATGTGTAGTATTTGCACTCACTCTTATAACGGTGAAGAAAAACTTTGTGAAGTAACCGACGTTTTCGCGAATCACAAAATTCGAAAGAAAATTATTGTTATCCACAAACCCGTACTTAGCCACCGTATTATGGTTTACACTCTCCAATATAAGAGAAGGCTCGTGGTGGAAACGTACTCGGCTGATGATGTTAAAAGTTTGGGCTAAAAAATATTATTGTCGTTGTCAGTCATTGGGTAACACATTTAATTACTACAGTCATTATAATAATATCAAATTCGATATTAACGATTCAAATGTTACATATTTGAGCCGTTTGGTGTTGAGACCCTGGGCCCGTGGGGACCGGGAGCTCATCGCGTTTTCCAAAGTTTATCAGAGCGCCTGGTTGATGCGACGCGTGGCCAAAATGCTGGCACTTATTTGGCTCAGCGAATCAGCATTGAGATTAAACGAGGAAATGCTGCTAGCATGTTGGGTATCTACCGGTAGTCGGCTGGATCATTTGGACTGTCTATAAGCCATCGCGGCTAGTATACAGTCCAAATAATCTTTGTAGTAGATAGTGTAGCTAGTTTATTAGTTTTTATTATTGTAGTAATTAGTTTAATGAGTAAAAGCGCATTGCCCGTAAAAAACACAATACAGGATGTTGATTTGCATTGTCTCCATATTTACAGAGGTAGGTATGCTACACTTATAGAACACGAATCAATGAAAAAATAAATACCTAAAATTTACACTTTATAAAAAAAACATTGCACAAAAATAAAACAGCACGTGTGTGCGTTCTCATTTAACAAACAACATGATTTTATAAAGTCAACCAGTGCGAGCGCAGAGTCATAAACTATCGCGCCGACAACACACAAAGGCACCCGCCACTTTCGGCAAAGTTCTACAAACGCTCGCCGCTGCACCGGCCCCACCGCCGTTTGTACTAGCCACGCGGGCGGGCTGCGGGGTGCCCTCTCTCACCCGCCCGCGCCCGCGCAGCGCACTTATGTCACGCGTGCAGATGCAGCGACCGATCAGTCACTTGTCCGCCACCGGCGCCGCGCCGAATTTGCGTAGGCACCTACTTTGCTTACGATCGCGTAACAAAAATGGAACACTTTACAAATGTTGAGCTTGTGGAGATGGTACGTTTGTATGCTATCAGCGGAAACAGCTTAACACAGTCTGTGCAAATGTTTCGCAATCAGTTTCCGAACAGCCATGTTCCAACACGTGAAGTGATGCTGGGTGCCACACAGAGACTAAGGGATTATGGACAATTCCAAGTCCCTCGTCACGCTCGCGCTCGTGGAAGTGTAGGTCTCTCGGCCGGCCTTCAAGAAGAGATCTTGGACTTTTTTGAAGAGGACCCACGTGCTAGCACCCGTGATGCTGGGCGGCGCTTCAACGTCCACCACACAACTGTATGGCGGCTACTGAAACGAGAACTTTAGCATCCGTTTCATTTTCAGAGAGTCCAAGAACTGCATCCACAAGATAATGCCTCACGCATAGCTTTTTCTCACTGGATTTTACAAAAAAGGGATGTGAACATTTTGTGGACCGATGAATGCATGTTTTCACGTGTGGGGATTTACAACATTCACAACGAGCACTGGTGGGCACATCGCGACCATAACCCGCATAAAACCAAGAACGATTCGTTTCAGCATCGTTTTAGTATTAATGTCTGGGGTGGCATTATTGGAGAGCATGTGCTAGGTCCATACATCATCGAAGGTCATCTAACCAGCTCCAGTTACTTGGAGCTTCTGCATCACGTTGTTGACGAGATGCTCGACGATGTACCACTGGCCTTTCAACGAAACCTGTTTTTCCAACAGGATGGAGCTCCACCTCATTATGGACGCCAAGTGCGCGATTTTTTAAGTGAAGTGTTCAGAAGCCAGTGGATTGGACGTGGTGGTCCAGTACCCTGGCCCCCACGATCTCCGGACATGACCCCATGTGATTTTTTTTATGGGGTGAAATAAAAAGCCCGCTACTAACACAGCTCAGGACATCAGAGCCAAGTTAGTCCGACACTATACCGAAGATATCCCGGACGTCAGCCTGTACGAGATTAGAATGGCCCTCAAACAGCTTAAAAACAACAAGGCACCAGGTGAAGATGGAATTACGACTGAACTTCTGAGAGCGGGTGGTAGACCGGTACTTTTAGTCCTCCAGAAGTTATTTAATTCTGTCATCCTTGACGGTACAACGCCAGAGGCATGGCACAAGAGCGTGGTGGTGCTCTTCTTCAAAAAAGGCGATAACACCTTATTGAAGAACTATAGGCCCATCTCGCTCTTGAGTCATGTGTATAAGCTGTTTTCGAGAGTCATTACGAATCGTCTCGCACGCAGGTTTGATGAATTCCAGCCTCCCGAACAAGCCGGTTTCCGGAAAGGCTTTAGCACCATAGACCACATTCATACGCTGCGCCAGATTATACAGAAGACCGAAGAGTATAATCGGCCGTTATGCCTAGCGTTTGTGGACTATGAGAAAGCCTTCGATTCAATCGAGACTTGGGCGGTGCTGCAGTCCTTGCAGCGATGCCAAATTGACTATAGGTATATCGAAGTTTTGAAGTGTTTGTACAGTAAGGCCACTATGTCAGTCCGACTACAGGACCAGAGTACGGAACAAATTCCATTGCAAAGAGGCGTGAGACAGGGAGACGTTATTTCTCCGAAACTGTTCATAAACGCATTGGAGGATGTTTTCAAGCTCTTGGAGTGGAAAAGATCTGGCATCAACATAAATGGCGAGTACATCACTAACCTTCGTTTTGCCGATGATATAGTCATAATGGCGGAATCGCTCGAGGACCTTAGCACCATGCTCAACGACCTCAGTAGAGTCTCCCAGCAGGTTGGTCTTAAGATGAATATGGACAAGACAAAGATCATGTCTAATGCTCATGTTCCACCTATACCGGTAATTGTTGGGAACGATACTCTCGAAGTTGTCGAGAAGTATGTCTACCTAGGACAGATTGTCCAATTAGGTAGGTCCAACTTCGACAAAGAGGTGGCGCGAAGAATCCAACTCGGCTGGGCAGCGTTCGGGAAGCTTCGTCCTATCTTTTCGTCCAAAATACCGCAGAGCCTGAAAACGAAAGTTTTCAATCAGTGTGTGTTGCCAGTGATGACTTATGGAACTGAGACATGGTCTCTTACTGTTGGCCTCATTAGTAAGCTCAAAGTCGCGCAGCGAGCTATGGAGCGAGCTATGCTCGGTGTTTCCCTGCGAGATAAGCTCCGGAACGAGGAGATCCGCAGGAGAACTAAAGTGACCGATATAGCTCTTAGAGTTAGTAAGTTGAAGTGGCAATGGGCAGGCCACATCGCTCGTAGAACTGACAACCGATGGGGAAGAAAGGTTCTCGAGTGGCGACCACGAACCGGAAGACGCAGCGTGGGCCGGCCCCCCACTCGGTGGACCGACGACCTGGTGAAAGCCGCGGGGAGCCGATGGATGCAGGAGGCGAGCAGCCGCTCAAGGTGGCGTGCTCTGGGGGAGGCCTATGTTCAGCAGTGGACGTCTTCAGGCTGTTAATGATGATGATGATGAAATAAAAAGACTAGTTTACACGGACGAAATTACTAGTGCTGTGCAATTAAAAGAAAAAATCATTGCTGCATTTGATCATGTGAGACTAAACGTGAATGTGCTAAAAAAACTATCACGAAACCTAAGACGTCGCGCTCACTTGTGCATCGAAAACGAAGGAGGACACTTTGAGCAGTATCTTAGGGTAACGTAACTTGTAAGTACATAATTTTGTAAATACTGTAACGCCCCAGTGGCAAGCTGCTGACACAGATTAAGTCATAGCTACCATGGGTTGTTTACTGCACCCCGCGCACATAGCCAAAACAATAGAGACCGAATACCTGAACCCTGTAGGTAATTAGACAATAGGACCTTCCTCGATGTAGCAATTTTCTAACAATGTTTTTATGATGTTTTGACTACAATACAATACAATAACTCTTTATTGACACCAAAATAATAATAACATAGAAATGAGAATCACATAATTAGATAGGTACAATGGGCGGAACAAAAACGCGGGCGGTCAATGGACTAATGATGAGACAAAAAGTGTTTACTTTAAACTGAGTCATCGCGTGGGGTCCTACTATTGTCCTAGCCGAAACGAAGTTGAGGCTACTTGTGATTCACGACAAAAATGGTTTATCAAATATTCGGCTACTAAATAAATGTGGAATTTAAATTTTATTTTTATATGATTAAATATACACAGTACAATGGATTCTAAAAATATGGAGACAATGCAAATCAACATCCGGTATAACAAGAAGTTAAAATAAGTCAGAAGTTGTGAACTGAAAGTGTTGATAACCCTACGTGAATGACTCAGTGTATTACATCAGGAATTTTGCTTACTTAGTAGGTTCAGAAATTATCAAGTTACGCTTGCCTCATTAAAACTTAGGTCCTAATATTACTGACACACACGATCAATTTTCCGCAAGTACTAACATATTATCGATCAATTTGAAACTTATTATTGATTTAGGTACTTGTGCTGGCACTATACTAACTATTTAGTATTCCGTGACGTGGTTTGTAGTAACTATTAAACAAACTGTGTCACGATGTCGTATTTGAGCGTTTTCCAAAAAAAGTGTACCATGTCTAAATTCATGGCTATATTTTAAATATCATAATTTTGGTATTTTTTTGTTTTAGATATTATAAAGATAGCAGAGAGTTTACGAAAAAACATTTATTTGTTTGGCAGATTAATCTGTTTAACGAGAATCATCAAATTAAAATGGCACTGTAGAAAAAATGATGTCAGTTTTGCGACTATCATAGAAGCTTATTTTGTACTGAATATGAAGAAAAAACAAATTATTTTAACTTTGTTATGAAGATTATCATAGATATTATTTAATTAAAATGCCAATATAGTCGTCATATTAATAAAATATGAATTATGCTAGTTTTAAGTTCCGTTTTGTTACAGCTTATATCAAAGTAACCGTTACTTTTACGATACAATATCGAAATGTGGCTTAACGGGAAAAGTAATAATTATATTCCAGAACATTATAACCATTTCAAATAATGCATTCAAATTACTAGTATACCTTCATATTAAAATTGGTCAAAACTAAAAATTTCCACGTCGCAAAACGAGGGACAGTCGCAAAATCGACAGACGAATTATTATAAGGCTGGGTACACACATAAGCGAAAACTGAAACCAGAAATAATACCTTTTATAGTCACATTTATTTAAATTTCTATGAGACATTATTATTATTAGTAACATATTTTATATTAACATTGTACTTCAGTCATCATAATATTAAATATATTACAAATACACAATAAACTTGAGATCAAGGCTAAATCTGAGATTACATAGGTAACTTTAGTCACAGTTATATTTTTATACTTAGGGGTATAGGTAGGTACTTACCCGTATATCATCCAAAACAATAACAAAAATAACTCTTGGAGTACATAGTCGTCATGACGGTTACTTCGAGAGCAATTTTTTGATTGGAATCCTTAATTAAATTATAATTTAAAAAAAACTTTTTGAAAGTATTACAAATTCAAACGAGATATCATTATGTACTGTACGCTCACTTTTTCTTTATTTCTGTCTGCTAGCTTGTTTTTCTTTACGCCAAGCTTTCCTTCTTTTTTCAGCTTCTTCTTCTGTCATTTAAGATTTTTTTTCTTCTTAGATTTTATTCTTTGCAAATTTTAAAGTCTTTGGGCTTCTAACAATTCAGGATTTTTTCGTTTCAATTTTTCTCTATACCTTTGAGATCTTTCTGCACTAGCTTACTAGTGGCATTATGAAACCTAAAAATACAATTAAGCCCTAATGTAGTCCCTGCCTTATAGTGTCGATTTTGCGACTTTGTTGGTCAGCTTGTAGGACACAGAGAAAAATGTCGCAAAACCGACGTGACGCTTTGTTTCCATTTTATAATCAAAATTATATTCTGACGAAAATATATACCTACGTTTGATAGCAAATGTAAATAACGTTACACTAGAATATTGTTAAACCTACGAAAATAGTTAAATGATGTAAACTAACCTGAATCAGTAGATAAAGTGTCTCAAATACGACAGAAGAAATCTTGACGTCCGTGGCACTCACACAAAACGTGTCTGTTTCTAAAAACCTATCATAACAAACTAGTTTTTTTATAATGGCGGTCGGTGACGTAATGATTATATACCATTTAAAATACTTAAATAGTGTGTGGTAAATATTCAAACGGCAGTTTTATCCGTGACAAAACTGACATGTCCGGTCGGTACCACTTTTTATGATATTTTTTGAAATCAATCTGCATTTAAATGAGCGTAAGACTTAAATTATAATCTACCGGCAACGATATGCGATAACGAGTACTGTCAAAAAATGGAAAAATATCATGCTACCCCAGTATAAAAAGTTTTCAGAATAGCTTCTAACATCGCGGATTTTGAGCAGGGGACAAGTCGAAAAGTGACACTTTGGTGTTTAAAAATATCTATTATTTAAATATACCGCAATTTTAATACATCTATTCTTTGAATCTAACTAGTGTATAAAATATTTGATGCTTTTGAATAATTAAAATAATTAGCCACATACGAATTTTACTTGTTATTAGGCTTCAAACTCGAGGGACAGGCCAAATATGAGGGGTACACTTTTTTTGGAAAACGCTCATTTACAAATAAATCCCACGGTATTGCGTAAACTGTGTAAATGGAGAGGAATTTCTAAGTTTACTCGTCGTTTTTAATTTACTTTAGCGTCTCGGAAAAACGTCGTTATCTCTAGATCTAGTTTTGTTTTGTGGACATTGTACTCGACGTTGTTTTGTTTGACCTCTAATGACTTTTGCCCTATTTCAACAAATATAAGGCCCATTGCACACTACACGAGCGGGAAAGCTTTTGACCGACACATGTTTTCACGTGAATCTCAGGCAACACGTGTGTAACACATTTAGCTTCAAATTAGTATTGTAAACAATCTGTTTGTACATTTTCAATCAGATCTGTACAGGCGTTTTCAAACAAATACACATATATATGAAGAAAAAACACCTTTTTTATGAGATGAATGGCACCTAAAATATTCCCGAAAGAAAACTAAAACTAAACACGGATCGGTGCTCTTTTGGGTATAAATAAAACACAATATTGAAATTCATTCTATATTGTGACCATGTCCCACTCAACCTTCTCCATAACTTCCTCGACGGTACATTTGTTGTGGCGTCGTATAGGTACGCGGGCGGTCCACATAATATTCCAAACCAGCATAATTAATCTTTGGGTTCAAGTTCTTACGTAACATCGCGGGAACAATACTGCCTACCGGTAGACTGGTATCCAGCCATAAACCAATCGACTTAAACTAAGTTGTGGCAATCTGAGCTATGGCAAGGTTCTTCAGAAAATTGTTGCCAAAAACAAAAGACAAATATGACGGTACATTGTTTCAGAACTAGAATTCAGCCTGACTAACATTTTATGAAATAAAATAATAATTCATAATATTTGTTGATAAAATATGAAAATAACTGAAATTGTTGTTATTTGATTTGCACATAATTTCTACTTCTTTTATTTTTCTCAAAACTGAAATTCACATTTCTTAAATCGCTCTACATCTACATACCTGTGATGTTTTAAACACAATTATTATTTGAATAATAAAAAATTAAACTGTATTAATAATGTGACGAAATAAACAAACTTTGTTGTTTAAGTGTATACATCGCCATCGCCTTCTGACGTAATTCGGTCAGCTGGTCTTGTTACCTGATGAACAATGGTACGATACAGGTAAGTTAGACCAGTGAGATTTAGTAATAATAGAAAGGCAGTATACTTGATCTAGTAATGAGCTTAAAAATAAAATTAAATGCAGTACTTCAAAAATGATTACCCAACATAAACAGCAAGGACTAAGAAAAATACAACATAGACCTAAAACACAACATCAAATAAAACTAGGCTAGGCTAGGGTAGGATGGTTAGTAACTATGTTACTCGAAATATCGTTTGAGTTGTGTTGTTTCAAGAACACGACCGCCCGATCTCTACCCGTGGGTGCCGTAAGAGCCGGCTAAGGGAGTATCCAATGAATGGGCAGCAGCATTTTCCTCGATATTCATTATAATTTTCTATTGCGATCCCGGCTGATGATGATATGTGCTGTGTGTGGTGTGTGTATGGATGTGTGTGCTGATGTTAAACACAAAACACAATAGAGCTTCATTGTTTTACAGGTCGTGAATATAGGTACGACCATTACAATGAAATCAACTCGGAAACAAAAATACTACCTTCCATCTTCCATCGATCTAAGTAAGCCTAAGGTAGTCTTGAATGAGGCAATGTTAAGAGGCACCTTAGTTAACAATACCGAGTCACGACTGCTCTGAATTAAAAATTAATGCTCTATCGTTTCGACCCACATTCTTAATACAACCGGCATTCACATATTGGGCTTAAGTCTGATTACTTAATACCTAAATACCTAAACAGGAAAGTAGAACAGGTATTCGTAGAAAGTTTTAATGTTACGCGTACTGTATAGGATTTAGCTTTTAAATAATTTGAGAGTTACATTAAATTCAATTGTCTTTAAATTTTAGAAATAAGTGCATTAAGTATAAACTATTTTATTATAAGTACTTAGTACGCTACGCTCCAAATTTTATCCACTGTAAATGACCTAAACATAGGAGTTTACCGTGCCAATGAGATAATAAATATCTCAAAAGCAGGAATTTTTTTTTTTTTTTTTTTTTTTTTAACGGGCAAATTGCCTTTATTACTCAAGCTAACTACTACAATAATAAAAACTAAACTAAACTAAACTATACTAAGCTAAACTAAACTAAACTAGCTACACTACCTACTACAAAGAACACTTTGGACTGTATAATAGCCGCGATGGCCTATAGACAGTCCAAGTGCTCCAGCCCACTACCGGTAGGTAGCGTACCCAACATGCTGGCCGCATGGAAAAATTACTTGGTCTAATATTGTTCGTATACTTTAAATGCGTTAATGAATTCAGTAATGGTTTAGTGCTCTTAATGTATCTACTAAGGTTACTGGAGTCATTAACAAAGCATTCTCTACATCACATCTGACTTACTTAAACCAGCTAAATTTCGTCGCTTGGGATTACTACTACTTACATACTTGTATATGTATAATAACCCCACGAATAAGTAAGTACCTACCCTAAAATACTATTTACGTTTACTAAAGTACGGCAACAAAAATATGCATGATCCTTCAAAGCTTGGCGTAAGCTAAGCTCAGTTTCTCAGCTTTGGGTTTTCTTACGTCTTCTAGACATTAGTAAACATATTTTTATTATTTATAGCTTACTAAATCTAAGATTAAAGCAGTCTCGTAAACCGGACTTTAATCCCAGCCTCTTAAACCAGTAGCCCCAATATACTTAACGATTTCCCGTTCACAAAACCAGGTTCACTTCACCTCCATCACAAGTGGTTTATTATGTCACATGCAAAGAATAAAAAATAATCAGATCCCCGCATAACAGGTCACCGTAAGCGCCTTACCCGACCGCCACTTGACCGCAATCTGCTGACTTATGGATTTGGGTTGTAGAGTAGCTGGTGTTTTAATTATTTTCCTTTCTACTGTTGAAGGGTAGATATTTTGGTTCAATATTCTTTGTTGCTTGGTCTTTTGGTTTTCCGTTTTTACGATTCATCAACATGTGAAGCCACATGTGAATGTTTTTCAGCTTTTCAGTGTTTCATAGCGCGCATTGTAATTACTTAATTTTAATTTTCTGTTTGCTTTTTCATTTTTTTATTTTTTATTTTTGATGATAAAAATAAAACGTAAACCTTTTGATCGGTTGAATTGTAAAATTGGTAGGTATGTATCTAAATCTCAAGCTATACTTAATTTTAGTAATCCTACCCTCACAATATAATCTGTAGTGCCCAGCAGGATCCATGTTGTTATCTAACAATATTTATGTCTAATGGAAGATCAATATGCACATGTGGAAACAGAATAAATGAATATGAATAGGCATGAGTTTTGTAGATAGATTTAGCTATCTTAAATTTTGTGCTTATTAGGTCATTACAATAACCTCTCCACACTCTGTGCTTTTACAATAAGTGAAGGATAACATCGTGAGGAACGGTATGTTCAAGAACCATACACTTTGAGAACTATGTGTCATTCACCAATCCGCAATTGGCCAGAGTGAGCCAGTCCCTGTGAAAAAAGGCTTGTGTCCAAGCAGTGGGAATTTACGGGCTGATGATAGTAATGGTTGTTACATCTAAAACTTCATAATGGGCGTTCAAACATAATGATAATTTGAATTGTTGAATGTTTTTAACTTTATTAACCTATTGCGTCTTCCTAATTCGATATCAACGCTACGAAATATTTAAGTTTTTGGCAACTCGTCAGCTTTCTCTGTTCACAAGCCCTTTTAATGTCATAGTTAAAGTGGGTCCTTACTGCCTCGATCCATTTAGTAATAGCCTTAATACTTTTAAAGTGGATGTCACCACAACGGCTTCTTCAGTATCCATATCATTGTTGAAAGCAATTTGATTCACTAACCAAAAATAAACAGTTTTATTATGGTTTCACCTTTTTTGTGGCACTCTAAGCTCTTGTGAAATGATTTTATTTGGATACTAGTTGCACCCCGCGGCGTTACCCGCGGATAAAAGTACCCTATGTGTTAATCCAGCGTAAAAACTATTTGCATTCCAAATTTCATCAAACTCGGTTCAGTAGTTACGGAGATATAAGGTAACAAACATTCGCAATTATAATATTAGTAGGATAGTAGGATTCGTATAATATATTTTGCAACGCTATAGTTGGGAAGAGCTACAAATTTTATTCAAGATCCTAACAGATAGTCTAGCTCCACCTAGAATTTAATTATTCGTAAACTATGAAGATCAGTGGGGTAACTAACATCTTTATATTTAATCAATAGGCTAAACAAATCATCGTCAGTCTGAAGACTTCCACTGCTGAACATATTCCTCCCTCATAGAGCGCAATTTTGAGCGTTACTAATAAACATTGTTTAGCGGCAGAATAGTTATCTAATCACATCACTATACATAACAGTTATCATTTCACTAGGCGGTCCCAACGGAAGACCAGCGCCGGTTCGTAAGAACTAGCACCATGCTGAGTTGGGGCCGATTTGTAACAGCATAAATCGTATGTCTACTGTAAATCTATATTATTATTTTTATGTCTGTTGCACATAAATACTTATTTTTTAATGTTTTGTCTTTCTCTGTTGAGTTTGAAATGGGCAAAGAGAAAACATAAGATACACTGAGTAGCTATTCAACTGTTATTCAGTGTTTATTGGTAAGGTATATGAGATAAGGGTATAATATTCAATAGTTTTTGATTCAACGTAAAATTACAAAACCTTTATTTTTGCACCAACCCGCCCCTTCACAGATTTATACGACAATCCAAACATTACTAGCACCAAGGAAAGTCAAGAGAAATAGACGACCTCTGACAGATTTGTATAATACAAAGCTTTCAAGATAGGAGCCGCGCCATCCGTCCGCTAAGCTGATTTACCGAGGTCCAACAAAGCACTCACTTGCAATAAAAGAGCTGGGGATTAAAATAATTCAGACTCGAACTGCAAACGTGCGCTCTGTGAGGCCAGTGGTGATTAAATATAGCCCTAGCTGACGAAAGCACTATAATAGTAGTATCACAACTTTGAAGAGCTCTCAGGCGTTCAGTGTTACAACTGACCAAAACAAGACGTGTCATTGTATCTAGTAACTCGTGGCGGTCCTAGTTGCCTGATGTTCCTTAACTAGTTCCAGTTATTGTTGAACGACAACTTGATTTGAAACGCCGGGTTTTGCACGAGAATGAATAAGTATGTAAAGTGAAAATATCGACGCTTTTACAAGTAGATAGGTTAGCAACGCCGTTGATCAAAGGTGCAAAAATAATACTACCATAGAAATTACACGGTTTCGGTACACATCTAAAGCAAATATCAATGAACGCTAAATATACATCACAGGTAACCTTCTTGTATATAGGCATGTGGCTGTACTATTTACAAAGTAAGCATACGGTAGACGATTTCTAGTTCGCATAGCTAGACGACTTTAAAAAGTGCCTATTTTTTGCTGCACTTGGATTAACCTTTCAAAAAAATGTTTGCTGATTTTTAGCCTGCTTAGGCATTTAAGCTTCTGAGCTTGAGCAAGGCTTGTTCACTATTAATTTGTCATTTTTCAATATAGGTACATACGGGATTTTAGTATCGTAAAGTATAGCAGTAAGATAAACATACAATTCCCATATTTTATTTTTTGGCTGGATACTAATTCAGCATAGATTTAGTGTTTTGTTATGTTATCATCTGTCCATACTGTTTCTATATAGCATTACAACCAAAAGATTTATAAGTGTTTATTCCCAGCACAAAACTGCATCCATACTTTGTCGGGGTTCGCCTTTGTGTCTGCCCTTAATAAATGTTGTTTGTCGTAGTCGTAGCTGAATGTATTGTTACATGAGAAGCGACTGCACTGAATGAAAAATTTATGACCACCGCTCAGATAGAACAGTCGTCATATGAGCCTTACAAATGGATGATTGGGTGAACGTTCCGCAGCTGGAGTAACGATGCTCTCGCTATACATTTTTCTTTTACCCTCATTATTGCCACAGTAGTCAGCTTCTGTAAGGCTTCTATTTATGTAGCTACTCATAATTATCTTCATTTTACGAGCTTAAGCAGTAACTTTACTTTTACTTGTTCACCTTTGTGTTCAAAGCCGTTGAACGTTTTGTAATTTGCCAACTAATTTCGCTTTGAATGTTATCGAGATTATAATTCATCTAGGAAACAAAACCGGTGCCGGATAAAAGTAAATGGTGACTGTATAATTTGTCAATGGTTACAAAGAGTTCAATCTTTGGCTCGCGCCGTATGGCTATTAATCATATTATGCCACACTGGGCGAACATACGACAGATTACGCAACTGTCTACCGTGTTTCGGCTAGTTGAGACAAGACTACGCCCGCCTGAATGGCAGGCCCTAATTAACTGTCAAGTAATTCGACGTTATTGCTATTAGATCAATTCCATGTTTCGATTCCGAACCTGTAATTACGTCTACTGAGGATTATATGACCTCGCGTGTTACCGTTAAAAGATGTAATTGTCTTATCGTATAGAAGCTTTACATTTCCAGATTTATCTTTGTGTGCAAAGTACTGAGGTGCGTATAGGGTAAAACCGGGATACATGCCTCAGTGGGATAAGTGCCCCGTTATCAAAAAATATAACTTCCCAAAATTGCAACAGAAAATGTAAAGGTTAAATAAGGAGCGTAGACGCCATAAACCTCGGGTCCCCGCAGACCATTTCGAAAAATAGACGCATCTCGATCGTATGAGCGATCATCTCCGCAGCGAATGCGAAAATCACGTCAAAGTTTCAAACGGGAGTATTTACTGTTACATAACTTTCTAATCAGTAATTATAGTCTATTCAAGTTTTACTTTACCAACACATTGGTTTAATGAGTACCCACCTAGGTATCCGTAATCATTCTAATGTATTTAGTTTAATTTAAAAATAAAAGGGTATCTATCCATATCAAAAAGGATAGTCGCCCCAATTTTTGGCGGTATAGGTGCCCTTAGGAACATCTATCCACCACCGAAAATGTCAACGTGTTTTAGAAATGTTTTTATGTATTTACGTTTTGAAGTTTATTTAGATACATATTTATCGGTAACTGAAAGTCGAGTATCACAAAAACGAAAAATTATTTACAGTTTAAATATGCATTTTTTCTTCATTTTTCGCTGTCTGTCCGCCTGTCTGTCAGTCCCTTTGAACACGCATTACGCTGAAACTACTAGACGGATTTCGATGAAACTTGGAGTGATTGTAGTTATTTTTTTAGAATATCATTCGTAATACTTTAGTTATAAAAAACGGCCATGTGCGGGTTGAACGAAGCAAGAGAGAAGATTTATTAAACGGTAAAAAATAATCAACAATGGTGAAATAATTATTTCAATATCTTGAAAAATGACCAGCTGGCCTCCACAATACAGAGCAAATAGTTACTTAGATAACGTGTTCATAGGCTAAGCACAATATCCATATTCTGTCGAAAGAAATATTGAAGGGAGAAGGAAAAGATAAGAGAAAGGATGAATAGATCAGATGGCAAAGGTAGGCAGGTAAAAGGAAGAAAGAAAAAAATAGGGGAAATTATGAAGGTCGCATCATCTCCGTCCCATCCATTCATCCTTTTCCCTATCTTTTTTTCACCGTTCTCTCTCTTCTCTTTGACAGGGTTAGGGTGTAACACTCATAAATCCGTGCGAAGCCAGGACGGGTCAGTTAGTGTAGATTAATTGGACAGAAATGTATCTTAAGTGGGTATAATTACCAGTTTTTACTTATGATTGTTCATGTTAAAAATAAATACACCGTTGATTTTTTCTTAAACAAAATATGTTAAAATTTATTATTAAAGTATGTTTATAAGTATTATATTATAAAAAGAATACAAAAAACATAATTAATAGTATAAACGAAGTATTTTCTTTTGTAAGGCTACTATCCCACAGTACAGGCACCTATCCTCCTGCACATTTTCGTGGTGGGGCACCTATTCATATAGATAGGCGTCTATCCCCCAAAAAAAGGGTCTGTGAAAACTTAAATTCTGCACAATCAGTAATTTATAGGTCACCAAAATTAGATCCTAATGTAAGATAAAAGATTAGACTAGCTATTATCATAGGAATTATTCCTGATAAATTAATAGATTTAATGTTACGAGGCCTCTTCAAAAAGTGGGGCATCTATCCCGGTTTTACCCTATACTCTACCCCCTAATAAACACTGCATAGCAGTGAAATAGCTCCCCAGTGTTTTATCTGGTAATGGGGCGTTTCGTTTCACACCACGTGTGGTTCTAGTTGAGTAGTATAAGTTCATCGATCGCGTAACAGTCGTCAGTGACTGTAAAGTAATTTCAAAGTTTATGTTTCTAACAAGTGAGATTCCGTTTAGAATTAATAGATTGAGGTTTTAATCCTGTAGAGGAGGAATAATTATTTAGTTTTGCTTCTCTCTATTGAGTTAGAAATCAACAAAGATACAGCGGGTAATGGGGCGATTCACACCGCGGTCCGAATCGCCCAAGTGTTATAATAGCAGAGGATGATTCACACCGCGGTCCGAAAAAGCCTATACATTTAGAGTACTTGGGCGACCCTATTACCCGTATCTTTGTTGATTTCTAACTCAATAGAGAGAAACAAAACTAAATAATTATTCCTCCTCTACATGATTAAAACCTCAATCTATTAATTATAAACAGAATCTCAGTTGTTAGAAACATAAACTTTAAAATTACTTTATGGTCACTGACGACTGTTACGTGATCGATGAACTTATACTACTCAACTAGAACTAGGTAACCCAATTTGACCCTTTAGGGGTACAATTTTCAAAAACACTTTCTTAGTGGGTACAAAGTTAAATCCTTGCAAGCCTGCAAAAGCATTTGATATAATGCAAATCAAGCAAACCATCTAACTACCTACGCAAAAGATACCTTAGTAAGGCTAACACGGTATTCAAAGATAGTGCTCCCAGCAACCCTATAGCTGAGATTTTCGTCGAAGCGACGATCAGATCGCGTTCGCACGCATATTAACCTACGCGAGCGCTCGCCCTAGGCCATACACCGAACTAACAGTACAACGGCCGCGTGATTAGACGCCTCACGATAGGGCCTATTGTCGGAACACGATCGCCTCTCGTACGTCTCGATATTGCGGAAATGTACGGCTTGCACCCACTCCACTAGCGGGACATTTCAATTGCAGTACTCCTTTGCGTTCCCTTAGGGCGCGCGACCGATCAAGGACTGCTAGAACCAACTCACTTCTTGGATTTATAGCAGGGTCGATATGAAGGTTAAACAGTTTGGATGTCGTAAATGGTAATCGGACTCACACTTTCTCGTGTTTCTTCTAGTTCCTTTTTTAGTGTCCGTAATTTATTACGGGTCTATCGACGTTTAACAGTTCACATCTTAAAGTTGGATCGACGTTGTGGTCGACGGTCGTAAAACACTGCTGCGACGACATTAGTAAGCGTCAAAGTTTCCTTGTTTACGACCGAGCTAATGAGGAACATTAACGTCCTTCGGGAAACAACTGGTGCGTGACTAAAGTTTAGAGATGGAAGTAGGGCTTATAAGTCTCTAAGGAAAGGAGTAGTTTCTAAGAGACCTGAAGATTTACTCTGTTTTATTTAGGATTTCGGATAATAAATCAAGATGGACCTTAAAGTTAAGGAGGATGTCAAAGTAAAGCAAAGTTTTGTTTGTGACCATTTGCTGACTTCGAAACAACTACCTAAAGTTTTCTCTCACTCTAACATCAGTAGGTTCAAAGTCCCCATAAGTCGGAACTTCAAATAGAGTACATCACCAAAGCATTAAAATCTATATTAAAATAAACGAGTGCCACTGCCATTTGTTATCTAAAGTTTTTAATCTAGATACCTACCTCAAACATTGTAAATCCATGAACTATCCATTGGTTTCACAAGCCGCTCACTGGCATTCGATATGAGCTGAAAGGAATAATATAGGAACGCCGAGGCCCTGCGGTGAATGTTGTTGCTCATTCTCTCAACTTCGCAGGAATGTGAGGTATCGATAACCAGATATTACAGAAAGCCTAATTCTTTATCTTAGTAGATAAGGTCAATTAAGGTCTTATGCTAAAGCTTTTATTGATAACTTTGAAGCGTATAACATTCGTAGATACAGCAAACTTATCCAGCAACTATCACCATGTATTTCTGCGTTATTCCTTTCCGTGCATGGTTGTCTGGAAGAGATCGCTCTAAGCGGTAAGACCGCCCATTGTTACACTTTGGTTAAGTTTGTTCACTTAGTTGTAATTATTTGTGTTGTGGTGTTTCAATAAAGAGTTTATCTATTTATCTATCTATCTATCATGATTTAAAATTACTCTGTGACTATCACATCAGATGTTAGAAGTCTAAGTTTAGTAGTATGCGGTCGAAAGTGATAAACAATACTTTTGGTGATGTAGCTTCGGTAACAGAAATATTTATTACACTTGTAAAGTTCAGATAGATTCAGTTTATTTCAATATATCATAATATCTTCATCGGCATAAAAATATAAGAATAAAACCAAAATTCCAAAGAATCCAAAAGCAGATCACATAATAAATATTTATTGTTTTGAATAGTAAAGCTATCAACACCATTTAAAAGCAACAAAGAAAAGCTTTCATAATTTATCTCCACACTTTTTGTATCAAGAGCTAAAATAATGTTATCTCATCCTGACCACTAACAATCACACCATTTTTTACTTCATTAAAACAAAAATAAGAGTAAAATATTTACACTCCGAGCTGTCGGACAAAAACGCCCACTGGTTCGAGAACAATCAATCTTCGGTGTCCTGAAAGAAGCTCCAATCAAAACAGAATACGTAGAAGTAGAGACCGGATAAAGGGCTCTATAAATCATAAAATCAAGCCTCCATTCACAGCGGTTTATTAGGGTGTCGAGGAAAAAAAACGCTTGACCCCAACCCAACACACGAGGTACCCTTCTAACATTGTTAACCAAGAGCATAGGGTAGGCCAAACGCACCTCCAATTTGTCCTGTCAAATAATCATCGCACCGAAATTATTTATGGCCTCATTAAAGTTTCGATAATCAAGTTTTATGCGGCGGGATCGAGATCTTAACACATTTTTTAACTGTCCGATGGTGCGTAGGATGTTTTTAATAGTGTATCATTTTTATTCACTAAGTGATGACATTAACTTTTACTGTTCGACTCGAATTGTTACAAATCTAATGGCCATTAAGATCATTAAAAAACGTTTAATGGATATTTTATGTATTTTATTCTGTAAGATACATAAGCACTATACGACAGAGGAAAACAATATTTATGTGCCTCTTTATAAATTCTTTGATTTGTTCGTGAGTAGCATCGGAGTTTGTTTCTGATCCCACTCATAGATAATCAGGTGCATAAGAAGTGTCAAACGTAATGCTTGTTTAATATCTCTTCTATGAAATTCTTATCTCGAATATTTTGTAAACCTACACCTAACAGTTTAAGAAGTTAACATAATGGAGCTTCTAATGGTTCATCCTTTTTAAGTGCTTAGTAATGCATGAGCATTTAACAGTCTCATAGGCTTTATTAAATACAGAATTTAAAGCCAATTTACACGGCTGGTGTCTAAGGATTGGTTTTCATAAACAAAGTATTTTGTCCTCAATATTATTATGGAGCTTATTATGGTTTTTTTTCTTGCATCTTCAATTTTATAATCTCTAATTAATTAATTAGTCCTTTATAAACCTGTTTATAATTATGTATATCTAGCATCCAATACAAAAATTGATGATGTACTCTACTCCACAGTTTATACCGAGTCATCACTCACACCTCTCGTACCTCTCATAGGGGAACAAAATCGATTTTACTATCAAAAATCATCCAAAAAATTATTTCCTGAACGTTTTTTTTGTTATTTAAAGGGATGCCGTGACAACCTAGTCGTTTACCTGGCGTTTAAATGTGACGGCTGACCATAATAGTTGCAGTGCCATGAACTTAAATTGCAATACATCATTATCAATTATGTACAGTATCCAATCCGACAGTACCTAATTTCTGGCTATCCAAACAAGGCGTAGGTAATTGCAAACGCTATCACTCATCCAATGTGATCACGGTTCCTTGATCTTTAGCTCAGTGTCACCATACTCTAATGTTTTCACGGACATTGTTTACTAACGTTATTAAATTATCAATTCTTCTTTGAGATGGACGGAGAAACAAAAAGCAATAAAACGATAGCTACAAGATAAATATAAAGATACATAGATATACTTAAACTCTTTATTGTTCACACAAAATAATACAATTTTACAATGAACACAAGGATTTCCAAGCAGTGTAAATTGTTACACTGCCTGCAATGATAACACATTGTGGAAGAGATCGCTTTTAGTGATTATTTATTTTTAGTATGTAGTGTTACACTACACACTAATGAATATGATTAATAATATGAATAAAGCTCAACTGGAAATATTATATTGTTAAACCTTTGAAAAGGTGAATAAATATGGTTCATAATATGTTTATATTAACTTGACCTATTTCTCCGAAGTAGCCAGTAGGTATGTGGTCACCCTACGCTCCATTCGATTAACCTATGCTCCTTTACCGATCGCATCGTTGTCTGACCCTGCTCAATTACATTTTTACCCCGGACAGGTAACCTGCACCTTGATTGATATACTGTAACGTGCTGAAACAAAGGCCAGGAAGTTGGTTGTGGTTGGCTATAGTTGGTTATATCGTTATTGGATGTTCTGATACTGTTCTAAAATATATCTTCATTCATGTTACATTTTATGACTTGTTTATTATAATATTGCAAAGTTTAGCTTATATCGTGCTTACCACGGCTGGTGTATTTTTTTTCTAATTTATTGAAATACTTTGCTTGTAGTCATGATGTTTTTTTCTGTTACAGGTACGACAAAACACACGGGGGATATAGAGAGATACCCTTAGAATGTATGAACAAAATAAAGGTATAAGTACATGTCACTTAAATCTTTAAAATATTAACATTCCATCAGTTAACGAAATGCATAATATAACCAAATGTAACCAAACCATACCAAATAATTGTAATCAATGGAAGAATGAAATATTTTTGCAGTAGCATTGTCTAATACAAAAGGGATTCGTAAAGATAAAGCTTATTATGATAATAACGATATGAACTTATCATACAAAACAAAAAAAATCGAAATTTATGGACTAATTTTGGCCCCACGTAAACTATGCTCCAAGTAATCAATGACCTTCATCACTTGAACCTTCAAGCAGCCACGGAAGAACCATAACTCTTATTTCCTAAATCGGCCATTTCGCATAATTCTTTATTCTGATCGCGCACCAAAACATCAAGGGTCAGAGTGCACACTTCATTCTCAGAAGGCAGTTGTCCGTTACTTCGTGCGCTCCATATAGAGCTGCAAAGATAGACTTATGGTGATTTGATACCATTCAGCTGGGAATTGGCGTTTAAAGTGATCGGGCAACGTGGAGCGAATCGCATAACTCGATCGCAGGATTGTCATGTGCGAAATCGGGACCGTTATAGTCATGCTTGGGCTTGTCGGAGTTACTATGAGGCCTGCTCATTCTAACCCGTGACGGAACGCTTATAGTCACCCACTAAATAGTAATAAGATTTTTTTAATGTCACCTCGCAGTGTCAGAATAATCCAACTCTGATACTGCTGGGATGTGTACGTACGTAGAAATCAGTCTAGCAATTAGGCTACCTATACGGTTTTGTTTAGGGCTACCTTCTAACTAATCCATGTTTCTTTAAAAAAAACTATCAAAATGAGAACAATTGAAATACTAGCTGACCCGACTCGGCTTTGCACAGGTATAAAGTCTTTTTGCGAAATTGCTTGTTTTATCAAAATCGGTTTATTAGGAACAACCCTAAGAGCCTGTTCTTTATATACTTAATATTAATATTACCCCAAAAATACTTTTTCTAAATTATCTTCTATGTACAGATTTTACCGTGGTACAACTTTATTTGAAATAAAAAAATGTAAAATACATTTTTTACATTAGAGGCTGATAGCTTTTCGGTAACTTTTTGAATTCTATCCTTCAGTAACTAATAGATTTGGTAGGTGTACTAATCTAATAGATCCAACCAAACGTTTTTACGAAGCATCGTTTCATCATCCATCATATCAGCCATTGTTTGTACACGGGCCTTTGCAAAGCATAACTAACGTAACATCTAAAAAATTGCGTGTATTAATTTAAATACCTATTCTAAATATTCAAATTCATTTACCATTATGCATGCACGATTGCAAAGTTAGCTATAGACCGATAAAAACATTTAAAGCACATGATGTAGCAAAAATACGTAGTTGAAATACCAAGAAATATCCGAGAAAACGCAAGCATTCAAAACAAAAAACTCGAAGCTCCCTCGTCCGAGCATCGAGGCACGAATAAAAACACTTGATAAAGAATAACAATGAAGTCTTTACACTACTAGCATTTTCATGCGACTCTGTCTAGGAAATGCTCTTTTGTAGAACTTTTCTTTGATTTTACTAGTGTAATAGCTTTAATCTTAACGCAGGGACAATTTAGTGTTAGAGTTTAAACTGTTCTTTTCTGACACGTAGATCAAGTGGTGCTGTGCCAGGTCTGAAGTTGTTGCCCTTACTAATTAATAAAATAAGGTACTTAATTTTACTCTGAATTTTGTAGGTTTATCAGAACTGTAAAATCAAAGGCTCAAAGAGTTAGCGTGCGTCGAGCTCACGTTGTAGTAAAATAGAATGCAAGCTTCATCAGTTAATTTTTTTTAGTTATACATTCAGCGTACGGACAGACACAGCTTCGTTACTTTTTTATTACTATACAAAACAAACGAAGTGTTTACATGCAGTGTTCCACGTAACGACGTATCCGTCGATATGTTTGCGTTGCATAAATGCAAGACGCGGCTCGGATGCCGACCCTGACCTTAGGTCGTTGAACCCCGCTCGTGACACTTCGATTCTCTATCGATCACGACTCGAGATTGTACCGCGGAAATATCGATACATCGATATTTTTGTTAGGAAATTATCTGATCGAGTTTGGCTGATCACAGCGTGACTTCGGAGTTTTCCCGTGTCGGTCTTGGGACTTTATTAGGGCTGGCATTCTTTTGTTTCTCTATCAAATAATAGTTAATGGCATATTTTCTGGTTATCAAAGTTCTATGGGACACTTGAGCGATGATTATCAATGCTAGCTCAAAATTTGTAATAAAAAATATTACAAGCATTGACTAGAGTCACCTCCAGTGTCCAAACTGATCATGTTAGCTCCAAGAACAGCCCTGCAATACAATTTAATTAACAAATTATTGTAATTGAAATACAAAAAGAAAGGTAATTAAAGCGGTGATTACATTGACAATCAATGTTATCTAAGTATTGATAGAGACTAATAAGCATCATTAAACTTTATCCTCCTTGCAAGAATTGTAAAGCGGGGAATGTAGTATTCTGTGTTTTCTTTAAACTCATCATCATCATATTCATCATCAACAGCCTAAAGACGTCCACTGCTGCACATAGCGAACCTTCAGCGGTTGCTCGGTGCTCGCCTCCTGCATCTATCGGCTCCCCGCGGTTTTCACCAGATCGTCGTTGTTTTAAACATATAAAGAGTTTTGAGTTTTAAACTGGCAAAAATAAAACTGAAGAGAAAACACTGAGTAACCTTCCAGTAACCAATACTTCTTAATTAGGAAGTTAGTTTATGAAAATTGAGAGGTAAATAGACTATCTCCTGCATTATCATGTCGACAAAAACAAACCGATGCTTTCAAATATATGACAAGTGACAACCCTACATATCCCTGATCATTATAAGTAACCGTTAGGTTATTGTGTTGTTGTTTACCGTTGTCGTATCTTTGGCAGGTGCTCTGTGATACAATCAGTGATATCTATAACTGCACCACTATTGTTCCATCTAACATTGGTAAGCTTGCCGAAAGTACGCTCTGGATGGCGGCTCCTCTTTCCAAGATCTCAGATAAGTTGAAAATTTAACTTTTTGCGTGATCTATATTTTTATTGAGGATTTCCTGGATTCCTGATGCAGTTTCAATTACTTATAACGGTTCATCTGGAGAAACATCTGGTTCTGAGTGCACAGAGTTTCTGTTTTTGCGGAATTATCGGACCAGTGATCCGCAAGTCTTTATTGCAATCAAAATCAATGCTCAACGGTCAATTAGGTCAAAATTAAGCCTTGTAAGTTTTTAATAGTGCTGGATACCTGGATCTAAAAATCTTTCGTGGTGATGCGATGAAACCAAAATTTATAGTGGTATCTAAATATTTATCTAATCTAACTAGATAGTTCTAAACAACTGAGGAACTATTGCAGAATCTAAAGAACTATATATTTGTCTATTACCCCCAAGTTCCTCGATATCATCCTAAACAGCATACCATACTTAGGTGAGATAGTCATCATCATCATCATCATCATTAACAGCCTGAAGACGTCCACTGCTGAACATAGGCCTCCCCCAGAGCACGCCACCTTGAGCGGCTGCTCGCCTCCTGCATCCATTGGCTCCCCGCGGCTTTCACCAGGTCGTCGGTCCACCGAGTGGGGGGCCGGCCTACGCTGCGTCTTCCGGTTCGTGGTCGCCACTCGAGAACCTTTCTTCCCCATCGGTTGTCAGTTCTACGAGCGATGTGGCCTGCCCATTGCCACTTCAACTTACTAACTCTAAGAGCTATATCGGTCACTTTAGTTCTCCTGCGGATCGAGGTGAGATAGTGGTCAATTGAAAGTTACAAAAAGTGGTACACAACTGAGTGCTGAGGGCTGGCCACTTACAACGAGAAAAAAAGCAGGAACTTGGAATAAGTACCAGTTATTCTAAGGGATCCGGAACGAGGAGATCCACAGGAGGACTAAAGTGACCGATATAGCTCTTAGAATTAGCAAGTTTAAATGGCAATGGGCAGCTCACATTGCTCGTAGAACTGACAACCGATGGGGAAGAAAGGTTCTCGAGTGGCGGCCACGAACTGGAAGACGCAGCGTGGGCCGGCCCCCCACTCGGTGAACCAACGAACTGGTGAAAACCGCGGGGAGCCGATGGATGCAGGTGACTAGAAGTCGCTCAAGGTGGCGCTCTCTGGGGGAGGCCTATGTTCAGTAGTGGACGTTTTCAGGCTGTTGTTGATGATGATGATTCTAAGGGAGGATATTTAATGAAAAAGTAAATATATACAGGGTGTACTAGCAGCCCAACTTGAGTTTCGGTTCTCTCTGGGGAGGCCTAATAGGCTGCGTTCACACTAAACGTATTGTCAGCCACCGACTATAATCAGGCTTACTGCGAGTTCCAGGGTGAATATGAATGAAGCCTATTGTCGGTTCTGTGCGAACGACAACTTCAATATGTACCTATAGGAAAGCAGTACATAAACTCTGAAGCTCTGGCGCAGTCAGCGGCTGAATACATTTGGTTTGAACTCGACCCAACGGTGGACTGACACATGCTGATGGTGATGTTCATGAATACTTTCAACTATAAGTCAAGCCACTCAACGTGACTACCATATCTACGACCATAGGGACGGATTAAGATCATATCATAACACAGACATAATTCAAACTTTATCATTGGAAGCAATATTGACCTCTGATTATCTTGAATAGATATGTCCGTAATAAAAAGATTCAATACATCATCTGTCGGGCAACAATAGATGGCAATAATAGATTACGTGTGAAGGAAAACTGACTCAGGAATTGAGTTGCGGTAATGAGAATCAACACATCACACACATTCACTTCCGGTACACGTTCGCTGCTGAAAAAAGGCCTCCTCCATAAAATGCTACTTTGGACACTTATCATAGGGAGGTTTTAGCATAATCACCATGCTTGGCAGGCGGCTTGCTGATCGCAGAAGATTTTATTGTACCGAGGAGAATGCTGCTGCCCATTCTCTGGATGTTCCTTTAGCCATAGTCTTATGGTATGAGAATCAAGCTTATAAGCAATTTTGAAACGCGGCACCAGCAATTATGAAATAACACGGTTACAAGTTCAGCATGCATCGACTTGGCAATACCTATAAAACCATTTAATTTCAAACAATTTTTTTTTATAATATGTCACTAGATCTAAAATTACCTAATCAATTTTACTTCTGAATTATTTTATTAAGATAAATTAAGTAAATGCATTTTATATTAAATAAATAAAATAAATAAATAGATCAATAAAAATAATATCCTACAATCTTTGTGCTAACATTAATTAGAGTAGAATAAATTAGAGGAGCACATAAGGAAAAATGCTGACATTATAAAAGTAGATTTAATAGCCAGATGGAAAATGTAATCTGAACAATATTAATTGGGCTCATTTATTAAATTAAGACTTTATTGGCTATATTAATTTGATTTCCTTATTGCCTTTGAAGCCTATTAAATTAGGTTATCATAATGATATTATCATTACCTAAGTAGCTACATTGTATTAATGACCAAAAAATAGAAGTAAGTACATACCTACCTAACCACTTCCTATTATAACTGTATCACTGCATGAAAATCACTCGTTATAAAGAGTGAGCAGAAAAATTTACTACTAAAGAACAAAATAATAAAAAAATTACTTTGACTGACAGAGACAACGTACTGTCCAAACTGCTGGAGTAAAAACTTGATGGTTGAAGTTTTTAGGGGTGTACTAAGAAAATACTTTAAAAGTTTTACCCTTATATGTATTACAAGGTGGCATGAAGTAGAAACGCGTCATGTCGGCTGCTTCTAAGTTAGCTGCGACGATGTTATGGTTGTCTGGTTCCTAAAAATCAAAACACTTTTTTCAGACGGACTCTCAATCTTTTCAATTCGAATTAGTTTGAGAGAGTAGATATTATGTTCATCATCATCGTCATTATCCACAACAGCCTGAAGAAGTCCACTGCTGAACATAGGCATCTCCACAGAGCGCCACTTTGAGCGGCATCTTGCTTCCTGCATCCATCGGCTCTCAGTGGTTTTGACCAGATCGTCGGTCCGCCTAGTGGAGGGTCGGCCTACGTTCCATTTTCCAGTTCATAGTCGCCACTCGAGAACTTCTCTTCCCCATCAGTTGTTAGTTATTAAATAATAATGTTCTTATGATTTTATTAAATCATATCAATAATCATTTATTCACCAATTCAAATTTGAAAATTTGTTCAATCACTTTGTAATAAAAACCACTATCATCTCGTTCCATTCTAAATTATATGGTTTTTGACTATTACTCATGATTTTCTTTTCATTTGTTATTTATCTATGTCACTGTTACATGCTAGTATTATTTATATTAGGACATTTTAAACCATAAACATAATCATCATCTATTAGTTTTAAAGCAGCTGTTAGATTTCCATGTAAAATAAAATAAATTTTTAGCACCGAGTTTTGAAATCCATAGGTGATTCCATAGGTGAATAAAGCTCTTGAAATATTTTTTGTGCAAACATCTTATTGAATTTGGACTCAGTTAAAATGACGCTCTGATTGGCACTCGAGTTGAAAACAAAATAAGTATCTCCTTTTATATACTACTTCTTTGGAGGTATAAAATTAGTTGCGGTTATTTCATATAAATACTACGATGATTGATTGCCTTAAATGACTTCCTCATTGCTTTTTTATTTGTATGCTCAAATGCAATTACGTAAGTTTTCAAATAAGCGTATTATATATAAATAATAGCCATGGTTATTTTATTTTACTAGTTCGATTGGTGAATCGAACTAGCCTGCCGAGAATGCTTTGACAATTTTTTTATTTATTTATAATCATTAGGACCTATTTGTTTGCCATTTTATTCGTAGATAATTCAATGTAATGCTAAGAGATTTCTCTAATGAGGTATTCCCCGAATGGAACCTATTTGAATAGTACATAATCCTATTTGAATAGTACCCACTCCTATTTGAATAGTACCCACTCCTATTTGAATAGTACCCACTCCTATTTCAATAGTACCCACTCCTATTTGAATATGATTATTACCATCTGCACTCAAGTGGTCACATTTATGTTTATCTGCCCCGTGGTGGTGGATAACGCTACAAATTGCTTTTATAAACCTTCTTTTCAATATTATCTAAAATAGTTTTGATTTAATCATATCCTAATCTCATTTTAATATCATTTATCCATTTATCATATTCAAGTATAATTTAATGCTTAGATTGCCTATTTCCTCACAAGTATAATATATTTCTACCATTTTTTAAATCGAAATAATATTGAATTTATATTGAAATTGAATTTTCACTGTTTTGATTAATTTTTCTACACTACGGTCACTGCTTAGGCCAGTATTTGTTATTTTATACCCTTTCCTTCAACAGTTTTGAAATCTTGAAACCTGTTATCAAAGTCTAGGTATCTCGGGTCAAAGTTTCGACATTCTTACACACACGTTCTCTTCAACCTAAAAGGCTAGAACTATCGCAATATCTAGATTTTATCCTGACTGCGTATGCATCCCTAGGCTAGCTAGACGTCAGCACTAGATATCTACAGTTCCTAGTACGAACTAGGAAGCGAAATGCGTTGCCTGAACATCATTAAGGTAGTTGATATTTATCGATGACGCAATTTACATAGCTTAAGCTGTTTTATTTTTTAGTACGTGTGATATTTTTCTTTCCATTTAAATTTATAAAAATAATGACTTTCCTATGTAAAAGAATGACACGACAAGCTGGTCATCAACCTGATGTTAAGCAGCACATGTTGTAGTGCCACTCAGGGGGCTACTATAATATGAAACTTTTATTTGATTACAATGCAAGAGGCGTTTCATTAAAATTTTTAGTTACACATAAACTGCCTATTAAAAGTATCAAATCTATATAAATTTGTGTTTCTATTAATTCAAATTGTATCAATTATATTTAGAGCTAAAATGAACGAAATAATAAAATCTATAATACAAATTCCTGCGGTGATTTCTTAGTTTCATATTCCTACGGGACACATACACTGCACGTATATCGTATTGTGTACCATAATATATCATCTATTCTGTGGTATCATTCTGAATCGCAATAAAGTCTCATTATTATTTCTTATATTGCATCGATAGTACAAATTGCACTAATCGTTACAACACAAAAGACAAAAGAAATTCATTTTAACTTATTATTGAAACCATAAAGTTTAAAATCGCGTAACGATCTTTTTACATCATAATGCAACCAGTCCCGCCATGGAGTCCCACCCACACAATCGAGTCTTTCGACACTCAAATAAAGTCATAAATTATAATTTTAAAACCTGTCATGTAAGCACGCGTAAGGGTCTTCTCCCACTGTGTCGTAACTCGTAATATAGAACAAAGAGACGACTAAAGGGGGGACTAGACGAGCGACGACGTACTTTTTTCTTTTAATTTTTCCTTCGATGTAAACTGATATATATATATGAAATAATTGATTATTGAGCATAGTTCTTAAATCCAGCTTAGTGAAAACAGGCTCTTAGAAACGGGTATAAACGAGTCCAATGCTCTAATGCAACTCCATAAATATTCCAGTGACTAATCGGAAAACTATACCGTTCCATGCCGGAAACTAAATTAGGAATCGGAAATTGACCTAGACATTATGTTTTGCTTAAGCGTGCCAAGCTCAAGTTAGTCTTAGGCGCTAAGTTTGAATTAATTATCTGATTGAATCACACTTAACTTGTATGATTTATACAATAAGTTACTTACTGTAGGTATACCTGACAGTAGGTACGTAGTATCATGGAAAAAGGAGGAGAGGAATACCAATACACCTATAAAACCGAGTAGATCAGAAATATGCCAAAAACCATTATGAACCTAGATGGTGCTGCAAAATGAGCGGGCTATGAGTTGAGTGTAGATCAGAAATATGCCAAACAACCGTTTTAAACCTAGCCCGCCGTAGCTATCCGTATAGCCCGCTCATTTTGCAGCGCCATCTATGTTTAAAACGCTTTTTTGGCGTATTTCTGATCTGCGCTCAACTTATAGCCCGCTCAGTTTGCAGCGCCATCTAGGTTTATAACGGTTTTTGGGATATTTATGATTTACGTTGTTTTCTTGGTGTATTGCTATTCCTCTCCTCCTTGGTCAATGGTGGTGGCTATATAGCCACCAATACACTAAAAAATATTTTTTTATACCTTCATTAAAACGAGATTGCACAAAACCGCTGTTTAAATTCGTCGTGGTCATACTAATTTGTCATATCAGTAAGACCACGAGGATATCATGTCCTCCTGGTCATACTGTGACATCATATTTTCCGAAAGAGGTTTTTCCATCCTCCTGTAAACATACATAATGACAATAAAAAATAGAGTACTTCATGATTGATTAAAAAATTTTTTGTTCACGGAAAATGTTCAAACCCCGGAACCGCTTAAACCTTTTAAAATTCACACCACCCATTATTTTACTTGATAAATCAGATCAAATCGCTTAACTAAATTACCTATAGATACTTTAACCTTAATGTATTTGTAAAAGCTCTTGTATCATTCCGAGCAGGTTTTGAAGTAACTCTCACTGCCAATACCATTACCATCAAGTATTACCACAATAACACTTAATAGTGCAGGGTATTACTTACAAATCACGAAGCAGTGCAATTCTCTGTATATATTTCCATACATTTTCGAAAATAATACAACATTATTACAAAGGTTTTGTCACTGTTATCATAGAGAGGTTTGTCATAACGATTTGCAGGCGTTTCGGTGATCGCAATGTGAAAGATTTCAATGTGACCGAGGATATTGTTGCTGCCCATTCCTTGGATATTCTCCTAGCCTTTTACGGCACCCACGAGAAGAGATGGGGTGTTACTATTATCAGACTGGGACCATACGGCATATAAGGCTTTTAAAAACAGCGATTCAAGCAAACAATTAGAAATTCTTTGAGCCAAAAGTTAGTCCTGTGGGTTTGACTGCAATTTCTCAGTTTTCCTGTGAGTTGATAAGAGAAATGCTATTATTGACCGCAGTTTAACCGCAATTTACGACTTATCCTGAACCTCAATTTTTCAGGATTAAAAATATCTAAATACTGACTGAGGTACAAAAAATCAGCGTTCAAAATTTTATCCAAATTGGTTCAATTGTTTTGACATAGAAGCCACACAAACAACTTTCAATGAGGCTCAATGGTATAATTCAATTTACAATCATGGAGGATACATTTATCACACATAAGATGGGTCTGCTTGTTCAGAGCAAATATAACCGTGTAGTGCATCTAGAGACGTAACGGTATCGATAGATAGTAATCGATAATGGCGCGTGTCGTTGTTCTATGCTATCGATATTAAGATAAATTAGTAATACGAGAATGTCATGTTAGTATGGACATATATAACATATTATAATTTAACTCCATGTTTGCTTATGCTTAAACCGTTTAAAACTAACACTGAATTAACTATAACATTTTCCATTTTTATAAAGCACAAAATCCAATCACCACAGCATGTCTCTACAATTATTATTATAGAAATTAAATATACTTTGTTAGAATTATTTAATTTCTTATAAAAATGCACGCAAAAGTAATCATTAGCACTCAATGATGTTTTTATAGGATCTGCTTTCGATCTACCTACCGTATTTGGTATAAATCACTATAACACAAAATAATCGCTACGATCATACTCTACAATGTTACACTTCTGAATGTAGTGAAGGTGTTACAAAAACTACTGTCAAATACAACTACTTTATAGACATGTCTATCGATACACCTTCATTTTCCAGCCCGACTCTACTACATAAGCGAGTGAGAACAATGCTCGAGGCGAGCTGCAGTGACCGGGCGGTGCGCGGTCGCCTCGCCTCTTTTCATTGATTGTACCTTACGACGACAGGCCCGGCTATCGCAAATAAGTATTTATTGCAACCACACAGCCTCTGACTATGATCCTTTGTTTGCTGTCAAGTAGTCGATACTTTTATTTTGTTAGCTGCGGTGGTAGGAAATATTCCGTTTGACCTACGAAGTTAGTCTATAGTTCATAATGAGGCAAAATTCATCACGTGCTTCATGAATAGCCACATTATGAGCCACAGTCTTTTTAAAATGTAAACGTAATTAAATTCTTAGTTGTCGTCATTTTGATAACCTACAATGTTATTTTTATCTTCAGAAACAATTTGCAACAGCCACCTGTTCAGTTTTTTTTAAAACAACAGAACATCAGATCTATTGAATGCAAAGACTTCTATTGAATGTAATATTTTCTCTATACTACGTCCAAGCCATCTAGACTTTGTAAGTTGTCTAGACTTCACTCGTAACATGATCCTTGCAGAGCATTACATCCATGATCCATTTGCGTGTTGGCTTATTGAGATGGGGAATCATTTATCTATGAACCTATGTATTACCACACAGATCCTTCTCGATACGATCTTTTATCATAATATACTCAGAGCTTGTAATTCTTTTCATAATAGCTTTAGAGTTATGTGCATTAAACCAATCTTTAAAATTAAGTTTTTGCCTTAGTAAGTATCTCAAATTGAATTTGGGCTTAATCATTATTGATTGCTGTCTATTTTAATAATGTTTCCTGCCTCTTATGGTCCAGACCAGAGTCAAAATGCGGTTTATTTATGAAACGGCGGGGTAATTACGTAAAATTTGCAACAGCAATGCGACAGCAGTAGCAATGCGACAGCAGTAGCGAAGCATACATTCTCGACACCACTAATGATGTATGACAGCAATCACCGCGAGATTTACGCCTGTCGCAAACCTGTTGCGAGTTAGGTAATTAGGGGGCGGGTTACCTATACCTTCGGCAAATATTTAGGCTTTTTTCCGCTGCCCGTAGCTATTTGGATACCTACCTAATGTGATCGTTTATTATTTTATTTGTCATGATTTTGTATACAACAACCTACAACAATGCTATGTATACCTAAGTATTAAATAAGTCGTTTCGAGATTTTACAATATAATGTGAAAACAGTCCTCAAAAATGACATAGAAATCGAGTTTACAAACTGCATTTCTCGGGCTTCAAAAACATTAAAATTGCTTCACAACCGAACTTATTATGATCACCAGCAAGTGTCAGATTGCTTTCC
The DNA here is from genome assembly GCA_910589525.2 of Ennomos quercinarius. Lineage (NCBI taxonomy): Eukaryota > Metazoa > Arthropoda > Insecta > Lepidoptera > Geometridae > Ennomos > Ennomos quercinarius. Next base: position 5,604,525 of record OU342493.1, read on the forward strand.
GATTCAGATGACACGATAACAGGCCTAACAATAATAGCCCGCCGATCCACCGATGTGAGTTCGATACGATTATTATAAGAGTTCAGAGGTCAGATCGTATCGGTAACTGTAATAATCTTACCATCTTATAGCTGAGGCTTGTTTTTTTATATTTAAGTTTTCTCGGCTTTTGTGAATTCGTTTGTGTTGAAAGTTATAAGATCAGTTCCAAACCAAATAGCGCACATTTTCATTCACGTAATGTCCAGGGTACTTAGTTGTAAAATATGACACAATAAGTGTTTTCGGGAAGCTAATGTTTTTACCAATTCAAATCATTATGCAGTGGGAAGGAACGCTTTCAACCTCATCATAATTAATTGACGCAGTGAACTGTTGAATAACGCCGTAACTGATAATTATGTTGGTAGATCGCCAAGTGATAGTAGCAAACACCACTGTATGTTGACTAGTACTAAGAATGCTGACAAATACAAGGTGCAGTGAAATCATTTCTACAAGCAACATTTTAGTAACGAACCGCATATGATTTTCATCTCAAAAGCCATTTGTTTCAGATGTCGTAATGCTCATTGCTCATAGATGAGTAGACACTTATACTCATATAGATATGATCATCAAAATCACCAAAATCCCATTATGTCTAATTCAAAGGATATTTCGCGAACCAAAACCACCCAGTTCAAATTAAATAGTTGCCCTAGGGTCAGCACACCATGTGGCTAGTAGACCCGCTACCGGTACCCTTCTGTCGATGACCCTTGCTAGTCCGCGCATTCCTTCTTAGGCTTAATTATACACATGAGTCTAAGCAACGACCTAGCTGCCCCTTATTATTGTATCGGACTAGATCCGTGCTGTACTCTGCTCGCTTGTTATGTGTTCCTGGTACTTCGTGCCCACCCACTTCTCAAATGCACAGCAAATTATTCGTTTTACGAAAATTTGTAGTCAGATTATTGGAATGATAATAATTCTATGTACTTGTGTACAAGCTCAAACGCTTTTCTATTCAACATTCAGAATCAGAAAAGAAATTGAAATCGTGTACCTAATCATAATGATGTATCATTATAAATGAATACTCAATTATGAATTGAAGTAGATTTTCACATAACAGCTGCGGTTTAAATATAATTATAATATAACGTAATACAATTTACAGTACTAAGTTTATTATGTCGACGAAAGGAAGTGAAATGGGGTGGATTAAATACCTGCTGCAACGTGGGAGAGAATAAAGTTTCTAATTTTTCAACAACTTTATTCGATTTAACCAAATAGATTTCCACAAAATCGTTTCTAAAATACCAATAAAAGTAACTGCTAACAAAACGTCAGATGGAATGTGATAGTAAAAGATTTTATTGGAATAAAAGAGTTTTGGTATCAGAAGTAGGATAGAATTATATTATGGTAATAGATTTGATGTTTAGCATCCGGTGACGCCCAAGGCATTGTCGGCTGAGCGTCGACATCGCTGTCCCAGCCTCGTTATTAAAATTATTTATAATTCTATTTCGGTCTCCGGAAACCTGGACAATGTTAACAATGTTCCTTTGTGGATCGCGTGGGATGAAGCTTAAGGTAGGTCTGGTACCCACATAATTTGAGTTTATAGTGAAGCTCTTTATCGTGGTAATTTGTATAATCCTTGGTATGATAATGAGCAGGCAAACTGAATGTGTGGACACACAACCATCCTTGAATATTGTTAATCGTAATTATTATGGACAACTCTAAATAACATCTAAGGACTGCTTGTTAAAGCTTATTAGAGCTTATATAAGGTTTATAGCCGCAACAAAAAAGTTAACTTTAGAATAAGTTTCGAAATAGCTGGTACATTTTACGACTTTCATGTTATCTTACAAAGCATGTAACGCAGAGAAACAGGGAATCGTAAAAATCGAATGTACCAAACCTACTAAAATGAAAATGTAAATGGTTATTTAAGTGGTTTAAATAAAATTTCATGCGTCACCATCATCACGATTCCAATTTCGATGATCAATAAAAACCTAACATCATCGTTCCACTTTCATCGGAAGCCATATTTTAATTAAACGCCCAAAAAACTTGTTTTCATTGTAATTGAATTAGGCATGAAATAGACAATTACACTGTTCTATATTCATGGTTTTTTTTTGTTAAAAGAGAGATGATACTTCTTTTACGTTTCCATCTTAACTAACGAAAAAAGAAAAACAAAAATCTGCCCACGCAATCATAAAGCAAACTGCCTTGTATCGATTCTCCCAGAACAAAATGCTCTTTATAATTGGTACTCTATTTCACCCACTCATAACATTTGTTAATAAATACATCGACACACGAAAGAACCCGCTGGAATGTCTGGTATACATCGTTGAAGAGGCCTTTGCAGCACACTGGCCAAGAATGTTTTAGTACCTTCTTTATTGTAAAAGACCTTTAATTGAAATGAGCTTCGGCAGCTAGCCGTGATTCGGAGCGACCAAGATGGCTCATATTTCTCAGTCTGTGACAACGTCGGGTACATTATAATAACCAATGATATAATTTTATAGCCCAATAAAGAATCGTAAATGTCACAGAATGAGAAATGTCGTTGCTTCCATTACGTCGGTCCCTAAATGTAATCATTCTTTCCCACATGGATGACAAGGAAGTGTTAAAAGCCTCCATTTAATTAATCAGCATATTTAACTGGGACACATTTTATGTCGTTAGATTGATTTATGGTTTTTAACGAATCAGTCATCCTTTCCAAGGTCTAAGTATAGTCTACTTTACGCAGTTCTTTTATGTTAATTTGTAGATATATAAAAATAACAAATGCGTTGGAAAAAAGATAACTTATATGTCCTAAGTTTCAGTTTAAAATGTCTGAAGACCATTCAAGTTGAAAAGATAAACCTCAAAATAGCTAGTACAAAAGTGCTAGATACCGTATACTGTATTGTGTACTATACTGTACTTCAAAATCTTTAACGGAATGCACGTGAGAAGAAACTACACAGACACATAAAGGAAGTGTAGAAAATTGCCGTCGTAATAATTCTTACACGCTCAAGTAGAGGATGAACAAAAGATTCAGGAACTACCTCTTAGAAATGCGTTAGTATCAGCACACCAAGTAAAGGTACAAAAGACAAGCATGATAGTTTGGATGAAACTGCATTTAACCAGTCACAAGAAATTTTACGACAGATATCCCAACACAAATCATGGATATTACTTACATCCATCCATAATCATCATTCACTTGGGTGAAATTGTACAAATACTATCAACATCACTGAACTTGAAAAATACAATTAATATTCAACTAAAAATTATGATAAACCAGACGATGCCAATCAAATTAATAAATCTAAAGCACCCCGAAATAACGCTATCGAATTCACCGGAATAAGTAACAGTTACTAAGATAATCACAATACCGTATGATGCTACTCTTCCAGCACTGATATAGTGATAGTTGCTAAGACTAATACTTACAAAGCAAGTAGGTATCTCAATAATCGATCCGATACTGAGTACCTATCTCGTTAGTGTAATTGAACAAATCAAAGGCATATTACCGCAACGTAATACACGTGATATAACTGTTAGTAATAAAACCGTGGCCGTGTAGAGTATTGTTGTACATTGTGCACTCAAATGTTGTATTGCTTATTCTGTGAAGAAAATAGCCAAGGTACTATAACCAGCTATAGTTCTGTAAAAAGAAAATGTACAGTTAAAACACATGGTCCATACCAAAATATTAGTGTGCTCTTTAAAAAGCAAATGCAGAAAGAAGTAATTATAGTTGAAAGAAAAGGGAAAAGTTTAGGATTGCCTAAAATGAGAGAGCAAGAGAAAAATGTGTGGTACGGACCACACACAGACAACCACACACACACAGCACACAATACACACACAGCAGCAGACAACACACACAGCAGACAGCACACACACACACAGCACACACACACACCCCCACACACACACACAGCACACAGACAACAGACACACACAGACCGCTACAGCAGATAATCTTATGGCAAATGAATAGTTATGAAACTGAATTTTAGGATACTTTGTACTAACAACCATGAAATAATACAGGCTGGATATAAATTTAAATGAATTGGAATCAATTCTAAATTTGTTCGTAATTATGCCTTATAGTTTAACATGAAGAATGTACCCGCATAGCCTTTTAGATACTAACCCACATCTCAAAGCCCCATTCACATAACTTAATGTTACATTACCTAACAAATTAACAACTTCCACGTTAAATAGGAACACACATAAAGCTTTTAGCAGAATAACATTCATTGTTTCAAAGCTATAACAGCATCGCTGAGCAAAAATGCTCATATTGTGTAACTTGAGTCTTGGGCAATAACCAGACCAATGTACAAAGACACGTCCGGACACTCCCCAGCTTTCACTCTTCCTTGAGATAACAGATCGTTGTTTACTGGTCGGTGCCTGTCCTCGGTGCAAAGGTATTGAGGAAATGGGAGCCGAAGCTTGAACTGGATTGTTGTCTTGCGTCTTTGAAAAGATTGTGGACAGTGGGCCTTTTTTAGTGATGTTATTTTAGGTGTCTTGCGAGTTTATTCTCTCTGTGTTATTAAACAGTTTTTGGAGATACAAGGCCATGAATAGGAAGAAGAAAGAAGTTCACAACATTTTGGAAGTTAACCTTACCCAGTTTTCATCATCAACCCAATATCCACTGCTGAAATACGCCTTCTCTCATATAGAGACAGTATAAGTCATAATCCAACACGCTGGCAACGCAGATTGGTGGACGAGACATTTTCTCGAATTTTGAAATTCTTGAACATTCGGATTTTAAGAATGAATTTCAAAGCATTAGTGTAGAGCCAAGTGGAATTTGACCCATGGCGTCGGTTTGAAAGGCGTATTAGTTACCGTTGAGCCATACTCGCTCTTTCTATTCCAGTTTACTTCTGCTATAATTTAAATCCTGCTGCATAATAACACACAATAAACAACAATATGCAAATCCATCACTAAGAACATAGTACCCTAAAATTACATTCGTAATTAATCTTGACCTAAAACAAATTAACACAAATCGACATTAAATTAACCCGGCTTAAGAACCAGTTTTAGATTTACACAGTCCTTTTCGTGACCCAAAATGTACGGAAATAAACATTACCTTACATTTTAGATGCAAATCTAAAAGGAAACAAGCCACTAATTTGTGGTAAACACAAGTTAACATTCAGGAGACGTGACCAGAGAAAGTAGACCGAGATAGTGCGAATATATCAAGTGCACGAGGTAGATATCCACTGGATTACGCAAGACAAGCCACACCAGGGCTCGGTCACCTGCAGTTAGTCATGTAAAGCTATCTACAAATTGATACTTTTTTTTTTTTTTTTTTGAGGGGGGGAAATGCCCTCGCACTTCCCTGCCACCACATGGGTGATGGCAGGGGGTATGTGGGACTCGAACCCACTAAAACCCCCCCGTGATCCGTCCGCCGCCGGGATGGGGCGAGATAGGGTCGCGCTAGCATTCACTATCTCGCCCCGACATCTACAAATTGATACTGATCTAACCCTACTATAATAATTATAACAAAATCTCAGGTATTAGTTGTCACTTTAAAACTCTGATGTATGAAAGTTTACTTATCGAAAGGATTGAACGAGCCAAATTTTATTAAATTTGGCTCGTTTTTGTTTCTGTTTTAATTTAATTGTTTTCCGCATCTCGCTCTATGCATTTAGCCAAGTGGCAAATTTGAAATTAAAGAATTTCAAACACAGACGAATTAATAATAGTAAAAACACTTAACTATTTCAAATAAATGTTATTAATTTACTATCTACTATTTTTTACGGTGCTGTTCCTAAAAGATTAAACTTAAAGTTCGTGCAGTTCATTAATTAATCATAGATAGGTATCAAAGCTATGTGATTTTCAATTTATAACTTGATTCATTAAAATGTTTGATTCCTTAGGATTTCTAACTTTTAATTAAATGGAATCATAAGCTTGCATTTAGATACTCAACTAAGCGCATTGTAGGTGCTTACACTAGACTTGATTTAAAATGAACCAGACGTTTTTATACAATAAGCCAAGTCAAGGCAAGGAAATTATGCTTCGTGTTGGTAAACCATTAGCTTTGTAAACCAATAATTATACCTAAACATGTAAGCATAATCACGTTGTCTATTTTTCTTTTCAAAATACATTTATCGACAATTTTGTGGATAATATAATTAATATAGTACATTACTGCAGAGGCCAGCAACAGAGGCATTGATGGACGAACGTGTAAATGTGGGCCGTGGCGAAGCCGAGGTGCACATACGTAAGTCCATCAATGCCTAGTTGTGGCCAAGGCTTGTATAGTACTTTTCGCAAATAATTCGTGGAAGTTAAAACAGTATTACCTAGGCAGAACTTTTTATCTGAAAATAATTTTTCCCACGATTGTGTTATTTTTTTTCCATTAAACAGCTTTCTCTTTGCAAGCCAGTTCGAAATTTAAATAAAACCTTTTGTTAAGTTACCTCCTTGGTTACCATGTTTCGCAGTAAAAGATCGTTCAATTTTTAAATTACATGACATATATGAGTTTACTATGTAACTTATTTGACCGCTAAACCACGACAGATGGATTTTCATACAACTTTTGCCGGCCGCTGCTCGCCAGTACAGCGATTTCGATTTATCTCGAAGAAGGTTGCCAAAATAATGCTCAAATTTCCAAGCATGTTTGAGAAGAAATATTTATAACATCGTATTTTGAACATCTCTGTTACCTGGTACAACCTTCTGCCACTTACAGATGTATATATTTATAAAACACTAGCCTGTAAAAATGGTAAATCAAAAGTAGGTATACTATTGGCTCACGTCATAGCTACCACTAGTCCACTGTAGTAAAATGAACTGGCTAAATGAACTACCGGTCACGCAGTGTGAACGTGTCTTTGGCAAGGTATTTGCATAGACCACAATAATTGGTATAAATGGATCTTATCAATGACAAATTACAATTACAGGCGTATAAAACGAGTAATTGAATACGATTAATCAAGTGTAATCTAGAACATTTTTATAGTTTCGTCCCCGCCTTGTTTTACAATAAAATAAGTGAATAGACTTGATATGTTAATAATAAAGTTTATACGAGCTTGCACCCCTGAGGCTATAACAATTGAACGTTGTTTATGCAAGTGTCGTTGTTTATGTAATAGGTTGTTCGAAAAAGATTGCGTCTTAGCAATAAGACCGGCCACCTTATTATATACATGTATTTGTTTTTAATAAAACAATTTACTTCGTAATAACTTTAGTTAGGAGTTTTGGCGGGAACGCGGAAAAGTTCACGTCGTTGCATTGTAACTATTATTTTTCAAAACTCGTGCTTTTTCCAGTGTTAATGATTAAAATCGGTGGCGTTTTACGCATTAAGTGCTGAATTACGAGCATGAGTGTGGGCAAGTGATATAATGTGGTGAAACGTGTTTTTCGTGTTGCTTCCAAAATTCCATAGAAGCTTCTAGTAAAGTTGCCACCACTTTACTAGGGCATGACTTAGACTGGACTGAGACTACCTGACTTAGACTGGACTATGACTACGCAGACTGTGACTAAGACTTGACTTTACGTGAAATATTCTATCATTATGAAAAATTACAATACTTGACACTGGCTAAATACACTATGTGTGGAGCCAAAATATAAGAGAAAAAAAAAAAAAACTAGTTAGACAATGATGGCTAAGATTTTGTTTTATTGAAAGCTTATTTAACCATGTCTAAATAAATTGCATATCTTTTAAATAAATTAGAAAGTAATAAATTCTGAAGGAAACGAATGATGGGGAAGAGTGTAAATACAAAAGCTAGTTATTTGACCCCATATCCATCAACCTTCACTGGAAGGTCTTTTCGCATGAGGGTCAAAACACTTTGGGTCTGCAGGCTGTTATTATTCTGTAAGACAATAATAACTATGGGTGAGAGGTTTAGACTTAGGATCCCGATCCCTGTTTTGACATTGCTATTGTTCTAATTGTTTCCTTTAGTTAAACGTCATCATGAATATTCATCAACAGCCTAAAGACGTCGACTGCTGAACATAGGCCTCCCCCAGAGAGCACCACTTTGAGCGGCTGCTCGCCTCCTGCATCCATCGGCTGGTTTTCTCATTGCCTATTGCAAACTTGATAGAGAGTAGTTTAGTTCTCCTGCGGATCTTCTCATTACGGATCTTATCTAAAAAGGAAAAGGTTAAGTAAATCAAAATTATGCATAGATTCGGTTCCTAACTTTTGGAGATGCAAACATTTGTGATAAAAATCATAAAGTACTTACTTAGGAACCTATAGACAAAAACTCGCGTTATATTATATCGATAAAATTATCTCATCCAAATTTTTTTTCTTGTAAATTGTAAAGTATTACACTTAAATACCATATACAACTCTAGCTACAACTCAGAGAAAGAGACAAAATACATCAATATCAAAGATATTTGATCATGCGCGGCTACGATAATAGTTATGCACGCCTCAAAAATACTTTATAGCCACAGACCAGAATAACGTTTTATTTCTTCTCGGTTCCTTGGTAAATCAAATGCAAAACGGTAACGGTAGAATGAAACAAATGCACTCTTTTAACTTCTTGCCGTAATAATCCTGTTGGAATTAGACCATGCTCTCTTTCGCAGCCATTAACATTCGTACCTACCCTTTTTTCATTTAACTTAGCAGTTAAATTAGTTAGTCCTACGTGAAATATCTCTTTGCAATTTACACCCAAGTTTTAATTTACACGTTGCTGGCCCTAATCTTGAGTACCTACTAATTTATACGACTGCTGCCCTAGAATTAACTTTAGGTCTAGCATAGGTATTAATTAATGGTAGTGCCTTTCGGAATGATACTTTAGGTCACCGATACATTAAATTATAAGAGGTACCTAAACCATTTTTGAATCTGTATATAAATAATCGTCATTATAATATTATAGTAATCAATATTTGGCATCGGTTTCGTTATCTCTTTACTGAATGCGTGAACATAATGGCAAAACAATTAATATTATTTATTTATTTATTGGCTTAAATAAACAATAATAATAACTTACATTAGTTATGTAATGATTATGTAACTGAAATAAAATAAGTTTCGTAAAATTAATTCAAAATATAGTACCATCAAAATCCTTAGCGCTATGACCATAATTATTTATGGAAAATCGAAAAAAAAATGTTTCGTGGGTGCGATAACCTCTGGACTTCCATGGGAATAATATCGATACGGCATATGAATGTTAATCTATTGTCCTGCAAAATACAGGTATTCCAGGTGTTAATAGTATCTTTGAGGTTTCAAACCAAATAAGTGGTATCCCTTGTTGAATACTGAAGAGACGCGAGTACATAAGACTGTCCAGTTGAATAGTGATTGTAGTAAGTACCTACTTAAATTAGATTGAGGTTGAAGTGATTGAATTTTCCTTTTGTGTAATAGAATCTTTGGTAAACGAAGTTGATGACAGTGTTGATTGATACTATGCTCTTAGCTGCTAAGGTACATTATTGAGCTGTGATAATGAGAAAAAGAAGTCAGAAACCTACGGGCGGCCTAAAAATTCTGATACTAGAGTATACAAGAAGATGATGACAGTAATAATTACAAAAAGATCCAACCGAATAATCTCTAAATAAATGCCAGACTAGGCCTATGTTCAGCAGTGGACGTCTTCAGGCTGATGATGATGATGATAAAATGCCAGACTGCATTAAAAGGTAGTATCAAGTTCACAAATATTTTCTCTCTGTTATTTTGTATTTTGGACAAATAAAAATCTTGTTCGTTTCTTAAGGGTAAAAGCACTCGAAAATGTTATATTCATGCTTTTGTCAGTCAACTCTGTAAGAAAGCCAATATAAACACCAACCAAATTGGGATTGGGAACCAAATGAAATAAACTCAACTATCATCTGTTATAGATCTTTATCAGCTGAACTGTACAATCCTGTAAACAAGGTTCAGGTTATTACAGGTAGGTACATAGGTACACACAATCCAGTGACCAAAGAAGCGAACCGTACAGCCAGTAATGAGGTCACCAGGGGTCAGCTCGCGTGATACTCGCCATAAAGTTACCTTTTCGTCCAGATTTACAGCACCACGATATACCCCCTTATATAGGGGTCACGATTAACTGCACGCCATTAATAACCCTTAAGTTAACCTCAGATCGATTCGGCTTAGTGGATTATTTAGTTTATCTAGACCGATATCTTCATTAGGAAATTGGAATTAGTACAGTTGCAGTAACGGTGCATTGGTCATTAGCCGCATTCTTAAAGCTTGGATTATATCTGCATAAATAAATCCATGAGCGTTATAGGCATTGCACCTGAATTTATTGGTCACATTTTAGGTTTTTCGTCAGGTGGAAAGAAAGACATTGCAGTCGATAAGTGACGTCTATTGTGTAACAAGGCTACCATATCAGTTTTTATAAACCAGTGTACGACCCGCCTGAAGAAAAGCGGTAAGCATAGCCTAGTATGGACATCTGCAACACTTCTAGGGGCCGGGCGTGGCGTTGTCGAGGCGTTGCTAGCTCAGTAATTTTTTGATACCCTTTTTAAAAGACTTCATATTGAAGCATCACGGGATGCTTCTGAGAAAGATTTCACAGCTTGCAAGTGATGAACGCATGAAGCAAAGTGTAAAGTAGTTCGAATTTACCAGGAGCGCCAAACCAATGTATTTGCGAGAGGGAGAGAAAAGGGTCACACATGAGACGTTTATTCCATTTATTACCAGTAGTTCCTTTTGTTTCTACAGATCTGTTTGCGAATGCATAACAAACTTTTGGTCTGGAGTTAAAATATCCTCAACGTCAATTATATGGCTCAAACATGTCTCGTGCATTATTAGCAGAATTTTGTATGTTTTCTACTCGAGCCAAACATGTTTAGCCTACCTACAGCACATTTTCAAAGTTGTATAGCCTTGCGAGAGCGGCAATGGGAAAATCAATAGTAGTTATTGACCGACTGTCGACGGCCATTGACTGACCGTTACCGTTCCCACAACAGACCTTTTCCAAGCGAAATCACCCATTATTAACTCCTCAGTCTCGGCAAAAATGGCTAACACATCGTTTGTAATAACAGCCACGCCAATCTCATTATGCTAAGCCTGGGATTTTGTAATCATCTACCCAATATAGGATTATGGGGCTAATCTCAATACTGAAGCGACTTCCTACGAATTCGGCGTGGTAATGCGATTCCGTATTATTTTCACTCAATTCTGTTTTTAACTTTAACTGTATGAGGATGTTTTACAACCTAAATAAATGAATATCGCTCAACGATCACATACTTATATCCTGGACCCTAACTAGGATTCCCTGTATCTAGGGACCCAGGAACATCGAGGACCATGGTCTCACAACACCCAGACAGAAGAAGTACTTGCGCTATTTTTTTCATGTGCACAAATACTTGTCCTGTCGCGGGAATCGAACCCGCCGCCTCCGGGTTATGAACCGATCTGCTCAACCACCATACCACAGAGGCTGTCAAGCCTAGTTACGTAAATAATTATTTTGATGATAATTTTCATTCCATCATCATCATCATCCACAATCTTTTACATCTCACTGCTGGTATACCTCTCTTATACTATGCAATTTGCTTCAGTCCTTTACCAATCTGATCCATATTCCACCATTCCATTAATTATTGTTTTACCTAGTACATCAAAAATACTGGCTAATTCCAAATATTGGAATCAATCAGTCAGTGTGTAAATTAATGCGGCACATTTATTTACCTTTTTATACAGACGTGAATTATAAATACATCGTAGCCTTTGAGCTTTGGGCAGCGTTCGGGAAGCTTCGTCCTATCTTTTCGTCCAAAATACCGCAGAGCCTGAAAACGAAAGTTTTCAATCAGTGTGTGTTGCCAGTGATGACTTATGGAACTGAGACATGGTCTCTTACTGTTGGCCTCATTAGTAAGCTCAAAGTCGCGCAGCGAGCTATGGAGCGAGCTATGCTCGGTGTTTCCCTGCGAGATAAGCTCCGGAACGAGGAGATCCGCAGGAGAACTAAAGTGACCGATATAGCTCTTAGAGTTAGTAAGTTGAAGTGGCAATGGGCGGGCCACATCGCTCGTAGAACTGACAACCGATGGGGAAGAAAGGTTCTCGAGTGGCGACCACGAACCGGAAGACGCAGCGTGGGCCGGCCCCCCACTCGGTGGACCGACGACCTGGTGAAAGCCGCGGGGAGCCGATGGATGCAGGAGGCGAGCAGCCGCTCAAGGTGGCGTGCTCTGGGGGAGGCCTATGTTCAGCAGTGGACGTCTTCAGGCTGTTAATGATGATGATGATGATGAGCCTTTGAGCTATTATTACCTATTCCTGGGAACCGACCGATGACGCTGTAAAGGTCGATAGACACCAACAGCAATAGCTCGTAAAAAATATTCCTGGGACCGTCTCACGTCCTCACACGCCCAGCGTTATGATAATGGGAAACCGTGACCAAAACCAAACAGTGGTTTATTATGTGGTGGCTTGGGGTCAGCGACGCGACAACGTGATCCAACCATTTTTGTTACTGATACTTCTTCTATGGTCATATCATGCTGTTTAGGGTGCATATAAGTGTTACCGCCGTTTCTTCAAAAGGAATTTTGTTAAGTTGTAATTTTCGTTTTGTTATTTCCTAACCTAATTAAGGACGCGATCCCTTCATACATCTATACCTAGATGAGATTGGCCCTTCGTTACTTTTCAACTGATGTAAAAATGAAGTGTTTTCTAGTTTAATTTAATATAACTCTTACTGTCATTTGTTTGTTAAATATTGCAGCATGTACCTACTACAAAACAACTAAACGAAACGTGCCTGGGAGCATCTCCTAACTTTTCCGTACCATGTACTTTACGTAAAATTAGACCCTACAAACAAATCTTCCCTTACTAAAAGAGTAAAGGAAAACTGCGTAAGGTACAAAGTACTGGAAGAGCAATGTTTGGATCATGAAATTATTGTTCCGCTTAACAGGCGAAACAATATTATAAATTCAAAACAAAATAACGATTCGGCCACCTTTAAAATCGTAGAGAGCAAAATTAGTGACGGCGACATTAAGGGCGCCGCCCGCGTCCTGTTCTCTAGCGACACAATAGCCCCATATTGTTCTGAGACAATTCAATCACTGCAGGACAAACATCCACCTGCAGCAGCAAATCTCCACCTTCCTGAACCACCCCTACCAAATGACGTCACTGTTGAAGTGACCCCACAGGAAGTAGCTGCAGCCGTTACTTCTTTCCAGAGTGGTTCAGCCGGAGGTCTTGATGGCCTTACCCCTCAAATTCTAAAAGATCTTTTATCGGGCATTTCCGGCGAAATTGGCGAGGCCCTCTTGAGAGACTTAACGGCTTTAGTAAACCTGATGCTGTCAGGGCAAGTCAACAGTGACGTCATCGAAATTTTGTATGGCGCAAACTTGTGTGCCCTTATCAAAAAAGACGGTGGTATCAGACCTATTGCGGTAGGCACCACATACCGCCGCCTCGCTGCCAAGGTCGGCTGTAGGAAAAAGGTTGCTTTTTTAAGCAACCTTTTTCAGCCAATACAGCTGGGCTTTGGTTCGCGGGGTGGCTGTGAGGCCGCTGTTCATTCACTTAGAACCTTTCTCAAACTAAATTGTGGTGAAGTGTTGCTAAAGGTGGATGTTAAAAACGCTTTTAATTCTGTCGACAGAGGCGCTCTTTTGACACAAGTCAAGGATAAAATTCCCGAACTATATAAATTCCTTTATCAATGTTATGGCAATCCAACAAAATTAAATTACCAAAATAACGCGATCCTATCCTCAGTCGGGTGTCAACAGGGCGACCCTCTAGGTCCGGCCATTTTTAGCCTTGCCATCCATCCAATTATTCAACGTCTTCAGTCCAAACTTAATGTTTGGTACTTGGATGACGGAACCCTAGGAGGCGACGTGAACACTGTTTTTAATGATCTAGGTATCATTATTAACGAATTTCGCGACATTGGTTTGGATTTAAATTTTTCTAAATGCGAACTTTTTGTTTGCGATACTTGTCCTGATAAAGATTTGGTTTTTGAAAAGTTTAATAGTCTTGCTCCGAATATCAAATTAGTAGACAAGCGTTCTCTTCGCCTTTTGGGTTCGCCGATTCTGGATGAGTCTATCTCACCTTTTGTAGAAGAAAAAATTCAAAAGTTCAATAACGCATCAGACAGGTTACTCAAAATTAACGCCCACATGGCTTTTACAATTATTCGTTTTTGTCTATTTGTCCCTAAATTTACTTATATTTTACGATGTTGTCAACTGTGGAAACACAGTGAGCTCCTTATGGGCTTAGACAGCATTGTAAAAAACACTCTGGTTTCGGTCTTGAATGTTGATATGGATGACAGGACGTGGTCGCAAGCCTCTCTACCTGTGCGCTTAGGAGGTTTAGGGATACGCAAAATTTCGAGTGTTGCATTACCGGCATTTTTGTCCTCTGTACATGGTACACATAAATTAATAGAAAAAATTCTTGCTCCATCTTTAGGTACTTTCGAAGTAGCCCATTTGTCTGAGGCCAAGAATGCCTGGGGGTTGGCTTGTCCAAATTCTGATTTCCCGGTGGTTCTTTCCTCACAGAGGCTGTGGGACCGACCGCTCTGCGAACTAGCACGGAAAAATCTTTTAGATACGTGTCCTAGCGTCGCTGATCGTGCTCGGCTTCTCGCAGTCTCTGTGTGGGAGTCAGGACTTTGGTTACAGGCCATGCCTTCTTTCAACACTGGTAACCTTTTAGATCCGACTACTTTTCGTTTAGCTATCAGCTTACGTTTGGGCGCAAGATGCTGTGTGGCCCATCGCTGCCAGTGCGGTACCGCAGTTGACCAGCTCGGTCATCACGGTCTCTCGTGTTCAAAAAGCGCTGGTCGAATTTCGCGCCACGCTAGTCTTAATGACATCATTCGCCGGGCTTTTACCACCGCCAATGTTGCAGCCATTCTCGAACCGAATGGTCTCATGCGTGACGATGGTAAAAGACCCGACGGAATGACTCTGGTTCCCTGGAAGATGGGGCGGCCTTTAGTGTGGGACGCTACTTGCGTCGATACTATGGCGCCGTCACACCTTCCCGAGACACACGTTAGGGCCGGCGCCGCGGCTAATTCTGCTGAGCAGCTAAAACGGCGCAAATATAGTAATCTCGGTAGCGGTTACATATTTGAGCCGTTTGGTGTTGAGACCCTGGGTCCGTGGGGACCGGGAGCTCATCGCGTTTTCCAAAGTCTATCAGAGCGCCTGGTCGATGCGACGCGTGACCAAAATGCTGGCACTTATTTGGCCCAACGCATCAGCATTGCAATTCAACGTGGCAATGCGGCCAGCATGTTGGGTACGCTACCTACCGGTAGTGGGCTGGAGCACTTGGACTGTCTATAGGCCATCGCGGCTATTATACAGTCCATAAGTGTTCTTTGTAGTAGGTAGTGTAGCTAGTTTAGTTTAGTTTAGCTTAGTTATGCTTAGTTTAGTTTAGTTTAGTTTAGTTTTTATTATTGTAGTAGTTAGCTTGAGTAATAAAGGCAATTTGCCCGTTAAAAAAAAAACCAAATAGGTACTATTATTAAAAAAACAACCTTAGAAGTACGGATGCGGTCTTAGTTCAAAGCTTTCATTTAAGTCATATTAAAGTCAGATTTTAGTACTGAAAGCTATTGTTGCAATCAATTGTGGTTCTTTAAGCCCTAAAGGCTTCTAGCTACCTACTTTCCACTTTCCACAGTAGTAGAGTACTCGCATAAATAACAATGACTAATGATGCTTTACTGAGATTGCATGTTATCGTTACTGTTCCTGCACGTGCATTGTATATTTATATAAGCGTGTTTGCATATACATAGATGTCATAGATTTATCATAAAATATATTGTAGTAGTTTCAGAGCATTTTTCATTAAAAAAGCAGACAGTTGAGGTAAATATATAAGACTAAGTACTATAGGTATATATACCTCTACAAAACTACAAGCTAAGCTGCAAAGCAATCTCTGTCACATTAAAAGACACAAAAAATAATGAGTGACTAAAGAAAAGCTTATTGCTATGCTAGCATAATTTTTTTCCTAATCCATGGTGATTCGTTCAAGACGTTGAGGTAAATCCGAACACGAGCATAAGTCACAGGACAGGAAAACCATTTTAAAATTGCTTGAAAAAGCGCATCACAAAATTGCTCGCTGCTCTAACAGCCAGTTTTCGTCGAAACGTTTCCCAGAGCTAACATTAAAGTCTATTCTCTCGAATACGAGATGATTTAAAACCTGGATCCAAGTCCAAGCGGGAGGATCTCGGTAATAATGCTGGTGCCTGGGGCATACCTACACGGTCAGTTCGACTTCATTGCAGGCCGGTATAGCATGGTAGTTTGGTCACGATTTGCGTTATCCAAATTGTGCTAGAGAGACGCAGAAAAAATTAAGTTAAATGTTTTGCTTTAGTTTTTCTACAATTTGTGCGTTTCCAAGCCCGAAGATTATAAACGCCGCGTTGCTATATACATAATTGATGAAGTGGGCACAAAGTTTTTATTAGTTTACTAGCTGCGCCCCGCGGTTTCATCCGCGGATAAAAAGTAGCATATGTGTTAATCTATCCCTGTATATAAGCTATCTCTGTTCCAAATTTCATTCAAATCTGTCCAGCCGTGTGAGCGTGAAGGAGTAACAAACATACACACATACACACAATCACACATACAAACTTTCGCCTTTATAATATTATATTGTGATGTGATGTGATAGTGTGATTATTTTCTCATAATAATCGGTTTTGTGTTTACTGCATCCTTCACTTTCAGGTCTTCTAATGAGTGGTATTAAAAAAAAAGTTATTTACACAACAAAGTGGGCGGAAGCTCACAGTGCGTAGGTGTATCTGGCTGGATGTTAAATTACGATCCTGCATTTTCCGACTGATCGAACGTCAGTAATTGCTTTTCAGTCTGCCTCCAAACCGACCAAATTGGCAAAGCGGAGGGTGTGTGTCCATATTTCATCTACTATTCATCATTTTACAAAGCGATACGGTTAAATTGTATAAAATTTGAATAAATAAAGGTCTTGAACTTTAGAAATACAATGGGCAGCTATGTTTTATCGAGATTTAAGACGCTCTTATAGTTTCAGCCTTATAGCTTAGTGTGGCCGAAGCCAGAAGTAAGAGAACAAGAGCTACTTCTACAGGATTCATGAATGTTTATTGAATCTGTTATAGCTTTAGGTAGGTTCTAACTTCAAAATAGAATAATAAGAAACTTCAAAATTAAAGATTATTGTATTTTAAACATTATTTTGAGTTAAATCACTAAAATAATGCAAGGAAATGCACACAAAGCACATTACAACCAAAAAATATCATTTCTTTTTTCAAATTTTGTAAATAAGTTAAGTTGCTATAGTGGTATATTCTGTAATCATTCAAATATTGGATAAAAGTACGACTAGAACCATTTATTTCTTGTAACAACTTCATCACAGACAAAGCTGCTAGCTGATACAAAGTAAATACAAACTATCAAGTTGTCGATATCTGGAGCTTTCGTAGTAGCACGCGACAAGATTTAGAGCTGGCGCGCGGCGTACTTGGTATCACGTCGGACAAATATTTCACCTTGGTTTTTGCCAGTGGCTCTCAAACTATAACTACAATCGCTTTGATTAAAACTAGGAGTATAGTGATTTATTTTCAGCTTCAAATGCTTTGAAACTACTACTGTGTGTGCCTTGCCAAAATCTTTAACTTTGTCATGATACTGAATGACTTGACGAGATAGTCGTTTATCTAATGTTAAGGGCCACGTCCGCCCATATCAGTTACAGTGATACACGAAACTCTAAAAATTTAAATATAAAACAGGAATGCTTGCACCTTGCACACTACTGCTTGACGGCAGAATAACTGTTATTAGGCAGGTACAATCACTTTTCCAGTGCCTGGCAAAGGGGTGGTACCTGCCTACCTAGACGAACCCTGCAGAAAAGTCCTACCAACGAGTAAAAAAATGTAAAGATTGGGTCACTTGTACTAGATTATGTGAAACAATTCGAGAGAGTATAATAAAAGAGTATAGGAGCTATAATTTACACAACTAATTATACATTTTTGATGTTAAAGACCAGGTGTCCAAAGTTCGAGATCCATTTTCTACAGTTCACGCCATGCGGAAACTCAACCGATGTAAGGGGTGTAAATCAGACGAGTAGTTCGAGTTAGAATCCTTGTTTTACGGCACAGTACAGTCCCATCCCTAGCTCCGTAGAGCGTGTGAAATAGGAAATATTCAATATCTCACCGACACGGACACACTTTTGTCTTGGCCAAAGACCTTACCGTCACTTCTTAGCTCGATGAAAGAAGACCTAAGAATCATTATTGTACAAATAATTGTGACGATTCACTTGAAGTCTTCAATTTATATCACGCTAAGAGGTTGACGATAAGGTCCCTTGGTTTCCATTTTTTGAATGTTAATTAATGTTGTGGCGAGCTAGTTGTTCGCCTGATGTTAAGCAATACAAACATAACACTTATTATATAAATTTTATCACCCAACAGCATTTCAGTTTCTATGAGATGGTTTGTTGATGATCTGAACTCTACAGAACTTATGTTCATGTGTTATAAAACAGCTGATTCATTGTGAAGACTCAAGGATCCATGTGAATGTCTGGTTCAAGCCTCGTGGTCCATTTGCCTTGAACTTCTATACATTACAAGTCTCGTAGGTAAAATAATGGTGTAACTACGCATTGCTATTTGTAGAAAAGATAAGAGATACTTCCTTACCAGAGTCGCGATGGTTGATGGATTGAGCGGTATGTTCAAAAGATATTCGTCGTCTTTTTTTTTTAGTTTGTAAGGGAGAGGTTACTTATTTACGAATTCTTTTGCGCTGTGATGATTCTTAACTTCTCTATAAAGTTCAACAGCTACCGATTGCACTGAGTTAATAATAGCCGTCCAAACGTCTGAACGATTTATATTTCAAGTCATGTGAGCTGGATTTACCATCCTAGGACCAAGTTAACGGCACTAATGACAGTTCATGAGCATTTCTTGGTTTAGTGCGTGATTTAAGTAATTAGTTTAAGTAATTTAAGTAATTAATTTAAGTAATAAGCTCTAACTAGCTTCCTAAATCATATTAATAAACTGTTCTGTAACTAGACCAGAAATCATGATGTTGTCAATAGTTAATAATAAAAAAAATAGAATAACTCTACCAGCGTTTGGGTAACTGAAAAACTTATAACTGGTTCTCCATTACTAAATAGTTAAATGACATCATAACAAACATACTAGCTTGATCTTCAATTGAAACTAAGTTCCCAAAAGATAATGGATAATCATCAATTTTTTAACACTCTCAGTCCTACTCTGTCCTTCCTTTATGTATAGGCCGCTAATAGAACCCTGGTGCTTATAATAATAAACCACCTGAACCTTTACGGCACAAAAGGCTACACAGCAGATCTAAACCTAGATAAAGCGTGATGCTAAACCTTTTGTCATGATCGCAATAAATGTAGTCTAAAGCTGAAATAAAAGTGTCTATTACGCCATCTTATGAACATCTTACTTATAGTATGTCAGTAATAAGTAATAACATATCAAACTATATATTACTACTATAAAGATTAAATTTACAACCCTGGATCAAACTGTCACGCCAGTACTTACTGGTCTTCATTCTTCTCTTGGTTTACACAGCCTGAAAACGTGATCCTGTATCCATTTTCCTTACAAAATGTTTGTGTCCCAAAGAGCTAGACAAGTTTCGTGTTAACGTGCCAGTGAACTTGTAACTTGTCTGTTACTTGCACAAATGCTGGAGTAGATAAACATGGCACGAGTCGTACTCTATAGTTTTGTATTTTGCTTGCCTGTTGAGATTTGTGGAGCAAAAAGACGTAAAGAGTAAAGTATGGTGTTACAAACTTTATAGCTCTCTAAATAAATGGACCATAACTTAAAATTTATTAATTTTGAGTGATTCAATTGGACCCATCTTGAGGTGTAATGTCAACTATTTTTATAATACCATTTCTTCATGAAAAACGAATACTATTGTTAACTGTTTCCATATAATTATGGAAACAGTTAATCCTTTAAAAAGAAAAGGAAAAAAAGGAAAAGGTAATCCTTTTTCTTCTTTTTATAATACTAATGACAATGATTTGACTCATCATCATCATCATCATCAATAACAGCCCGAAGACGTCCACTGCTGAACATAGGCCTTCCCCACAGAGCGCCATTTGAGCGACTGCTTGCCCCTTGCATTCATCGGCTCCCCGCGGTTTTCATCAGGTCGTCGGTCCAACGAGTCGAGATACTATAGCTTGACTATTACGACGGAAATCATCACAATTCCAACTCGGCAAAGAAATATAACACATAACAAAATGACCCAACCTTAGAGGAACTATATCACTCTTGTAACGTAACACAGAAACACACAGAAGTATACACAGAATTACAAATAGTTTGTATTCCGTTGTAGGGTGTACCGTTTGTAGCTTTAATTAACTTGATAAATCTAAAATAATAAGGAAGTATGTTGAGAACTAATTTATGCATCAGTTGACATTTCTGAATAGACGTTAACTGCAAGGGCACTCGTTATCAAAATTAAATCAGTTGCGCATAAAATTTAATTTGATTTTTCATTTATTATTGTTGTCTAATTTTGTGTAAGTATGGGTCGAGTTTTATCTTATCACATTTATGTAACGTTATCATCAACTTTTTTTTTTTTTTTTTTAACGGGCAAATTGCCTTTATTTCTCAAGCTAACTACTACAATAATAAAAACTAAACTAAACTAAACTAAACTAAGCTAAACTAAGCTAAACTAAACTTGATCATCAACTTGATTTTTTTTAATTTCAGAACCTTAGTATTTCAATTACAAGAATGTCACAGCATTTCACAGAGCATAATGAATGTAGTCTATGTAGTATCTCGACTCCACTCTAGCCACAGTTTAACACCCTTTGGTGTTGAATCATTTCAATCGAGATAAAGGAGCGGGAAGTACAAACTTAAATTAGAATAAAATTACATTAGATACCATCCTCAAGGGAGTTATTACCAGCTATAAGTGAAGCTGCTTCCTAGACGCACAGAAGCAGTATGATTTCATAACACAATTTTCCCTTTCGCAAGTTCTGCGGTCGATTTTCTGATCTTGAGCGTCCGAGAAATGTAGCCAATTTATAATTTAATACCCGGCCTATTCCACGTTAGAGTGGCCAACTGGCCGTGTTTTCTAAGACTGGTTTTATAGTTTTCTTCCCTGAGACTTCAAACTTTGTCTATACTAAACACTAGTCAAGTCTGAAGTGCAGACGGGCATAAGAGTATACTATTTATCATCAGCCGGAAGACACCCACTGCTGAATATTTAGGCCTCCTCCATAGAGCGCCAGTTTGACCGGCTACTTGCATCCAACGTGATCCAACAGTTGGATCACATTGGAGGAACAGTTCCCTTATTAAACTTACATTTAAAAAATCTGTGGTGTAAATATGAAATAAAACACTTTAGACCTATCTTTCTGAACGGTTGATAGAGGCAACACGTAACCAAAATGCTGGACTCTTTTGGCGCAAAGGCTAGGTAAGCATTGTCATTCAACGGGGCAATACCGCCAGCATTTCGGACACGTTGCCTACTGGTAGCGGCTTCATATATTAAATTTCCCTATTTTAAAGTTTATATAATGTGATTTAGATAGTTTATTTTAGTTTAGATTTAATTTAGCTTTAGTCTTTATATTTTGTGTTAGTTATTATCAATCTTATATGGCATTTGAGTTGTTGAGAATAAATCCTTGTACTTTAGACTTAAAACGAGCTTAACCATTATGCATTTAGTAACCATAAACTGGCGTAACATTCACAATATCAAAATGAACGTTTAAGAACAGAACAATATAATAGTACATCCTCAGGTGACATTTTTGGGTGTCCATCAAGGTCTTACACGTTTCTAAACTCCCTAGATCAATAAAACTGTATGTATAGGTCACATCTGCGTAACTTTTACACAATAATTACTACTTTGATGGTTACTCTATCCTCGACAAGCTACAGCCTGACCAACTTGATCCTACGAGATGTATTGATTGTAGTTTTCAACGGACGAACTTGTAGCAATCTCGTTACGGCCATACAGGAAATTGTTGGGAACTTGACGTTTAGAAGCTTTATTTTTAGATGCAGAAAGGTTAAGCGGGGCTGCGGCTTTTCCGGATGCTTTTTGGTTGATAGGAAAACAGTCTTTGTGGTCTATTAAATGTACGCTTTGCTCATATATTTTCGCCGTACACTGTGAAAACGCTTAAGTACCTATACAGTGGCTTGATATAGAGTCCACAGGTATATAGAAAAAGAGTACAAACATCATTGATCGTCATAATATGTAGTTATATCGAAAGATGTCTACTCTACTTCTGATGAACTATATCAGTATTTGAATAGAATAGAATACAAAAATATCTGTCATCATCAACAGCCTGAAAACGTCCACTGCTGAACATAGGCCTCCTCCAGAGCGCGCCACCTAGTGCAGCTGCTCGCCTCCTGTATCCATCGACTCCCCGCGACTTTCACCAGATTGTCGGTCCACCGAGAGAAAATATCTGTATTATAATATAATACCAACATAAAATAAAACTTAATATTAGAGTTTTATAATACGTAGCACAACCACTGTGATCCAAAGTGATCTCATCCTAGCCACATTTTACTCGATAGTATCACATAAATAAGGAGTTGTTAGAATTTGCTTTTATTTTTATAATCGGTCTTTAGACTATTATCTACTTAGAAAATGTATCCACTGTTTAGTTAGTCTGACAGATAATATTATACGATCTTAAATTGTAAACAAATGTTTTCCTTTGTTAACTTCAGAAAATCAATCTGTGAAACTCTAAACTCAATTTTACGTTTCTTTTGAATGACTTGTTTTATCTAATGATCGTTCATTCAAATTCCCATTTCAAGCTTTGAAATGGGAATAATTACCACAATAAAATAATAAATAATTAACACCTCTAGTGTGGTGGATCTGCGGGGAAAAATGCCCGTAGTCTCACTAGTGGGTTTGCGAGGAAACCCCCAAAAAATTACCAACACCTTAGCTAACATCAACGTGATTCTACCACCTGCAAGGTTTAATTATGTGGATAGTGCTTAGTTCATCCAAATTTTATTTGTAGTTATACGTAGCTGAACACCGCGATTTCACCTGCGGAGAAAAAGTGGCCTATGTGTTAATCCAGTACTATAAGCTACCTCTTTTTCAAATTACATTCAAATCCGTCCAGCCGTTTGAGCGTGAAGGAGCAACAAACATACACACATACACACAAACTTTCGCCTTGATAATATTAGTTTTTATGTGATATGATAGTGAGATTGGTTGATTCGACCACCAGCCTATACAAATTCCATATAGGCATTTACTTCAACATTAGACTACCACGAAATAAATATCTACCAATTTGAAAAATTCCAGACTATAGTTTTAACTTGCACCTAAAACTAGTTACTGATACCAATATAAACGATAGCTTACTCGCCAGCCCAGACCGGATAAACCAGATTCTAGATAGTGCTTTACCTAACATGCCTTCGATTTGGTTCCGCTACAATTTACCTGCCAAGACATGCGTGTTATAGCGGCGCGTGGACTGGTGGCACTATATTTATCGTACTCGATTTTACAATGATACAATAGGTCTCTAAAAAAATGTATCTTTTACCATTTTATCTGCAAGCGTATGCAATTAAAGGCGAGTTCAAAAATAGGCAGCTGAGGCTATCAAAATCACTATACATTTATGCCTTACAGCACTGGTATTGGTGAGCGCACACCGTCAATGCTATAGATGTCCCAGACTATACAATCGCTTCCCATTCAGTCGAGCTGTATGCTTGATTACTGTCTATAAAATGCAGAATGATCAACGTTTCTTTAAGAATTCCTATTTGAATGGTGCAGCTTTAAAGTTTTATTATTTATCATAGATAGGCTTACATTTGACCACGGTCTCACCTGATGGACGATGGAGCATGCTTGCCTAGAACACCCTAGCCTTAAAAACACCCAGACTAAATTAGATTCCATTCTTTTGCTGTCCAAATTATAAATGAGGAATCAAAACGCTTTGTACGTATTCGAGAAACTACCATAATATGGATGCCGCGTTTTCGTGCGTCTAGTTATACGACGGTAAAATAGGGATGGGGGCATTAAGGTTGACAGCACTGTGGTAACTATTTTTTTCTTATTCCCAGGATGACGATCGCCCTGGCCCTGGTGTTGCTGTTTGCGAGCGGGGCGCGGGGCGGAGAGCCGGTGTTTGACCCCAGCACTCTGATGCGACTAGTGCTGGTCCCCTCGGACGCGGCCGTAGGCTCGGTCATCTACAGAGTGCGCGCTTCCGATCCTGACTTCGACTATCCTCTGCATTTCGAGCTCATTGGTAAGGACAAAACTGGAAAATTACACTACACAATTTTTAAGATATATTTTAATATTTTTATATTAGACAATGTGTGCTAAAGTAACAATTATAATCATTGAAAAATTTAAGGACCATCCAATTTCATCCATGCTATATCTTTCATCGTCTGACTCAAGAAATTTATAGATTGGTACCTTACCAAATTAAACCCAATTTAACATGTATACATGTATGTGTGTGTGTGTGCATGTATGTATGTATGTATTTTAAAGCTGAAAGCGAATGCGTTTTAGAAGTGTATGTAGGTATTTATTTATAAGATTCAAGCTTTGATAAAGAGATTGTGACACCTATTATTAGGATCAATAGTTGATCTATAAAGTCTGAAAAAAGATTTGTGGTACACAGTCAAATATAATATGGTTAATAAATATGATTTTCTGACTTTTTGCATTCATCTAACACGAGTTCATTTGCTAAATATCAAATAACAAAGCTATTTGTAATCTACCTACTTGTAATTAGAGGAAACTTGGTTATGAAAAAAAAGCTAATTTACCGCTTAACTGAGCCGTTCACTTTTGTAAACATCGTCGTTGTTTCTAAAAGAATCACGTTCGTTATGATAACATCAATCCAAGGCGAATCAGATCAAACGTTTCGAAAACAATGGCTTTTCAGTAAAATTTGGCGTTTGCTTTAAAATATATATCATGAAACTTTAAACACGAAGTCGATTGTGTTTTGTTATAGCATAATAATTATTATTATTCAAACGACATGCCTCGTGGCAAGATTTGTATGCACTATTAAGAATAGTTATTTTGTATTTTGATCCTTTTTATCAAATCTGAAATAACCAAAGACAAAACAAGAGAAGACACTGATGAGTAGCTATTCCACCGTTATGCAGTACGTATAAGTAAAAGAGCACCTACATTAGTACCAAATTAGTAGGCATGGGTATAATTAACTACATGTAGACACGGGATTAGCAGCAACAACTATTACTAACGACTAAGCAATAAGAATTCTAATTAAAACTACATAAAACTAATGAAACCTACAGGTCAGATGGGTCGCTTGGACATTGGCGTGGAGACTCTACCTTGTACCCGCTACAACTCAGTGTGCCAAGCGAATATCATCCTTCTGCGACGGCTGGAGCCAGGAAGATACGTGGACTTCAGGCTTTCAGTCAGAAACACCAGGGGCAGAAGCTCGAGGATAGCCTGTTCTATAACTGGAACCAACACAACGACCCCAAGGGACACGATATTTCCTCACCAGCCTAGCATCATTTTAGCGCCTGAAGTAAGTCCCTAACTCCCCTAGTAATACAATAAAGGTAAAATGTTGTCTGTACGTACGTTAGTGTGGCTTTAACAGCAAAACCTATGAAACTATTTGAATGAAATTTTGTACCTATAAAATATTATGTAGCGTAAGCTCTACCAAAATCAATTTAGGCACAGATTACTGATATATATGCGGCATAGGAAAGTTATACTCGGTGTTTCCTTGCGAGACAAGATCCAAATTGAGGATATCCGCAGGAGAACTAAAAGTGGCCAATATAGCTCTTATTTAGCAAGTTATAATGGCAATGGGCGGCCACTTCGCTCGTAGAACTGACAACCGATGGGAAAGAAAGGTTCTCGAGTGGCGACCACGAACAGGAAGACGCAGCGTAGGCCTGCCTCCCACTAGGTGGACCGACGATCTGGTGAAAATCACGGGAGCCGATGGATGCAGGAGGCGAACAGCCACTCAAAGTGGCGCTCTCTGGGGGAGGCCTAGTCAGCAGTGGACGTCTTCAGGCTGTTGATGATGATGATGCGGCATAGGGTACTTTTTTTATTTAATGAAAAGTTCATGCGAAATATGTACCTACTTAACAATTGGGTAAGCCCGCAAGGTGTCCCTATATAATTAAGCATGTCATGTCAGGTAGCTCTATACGTACTTAGTGTGTAGTTTTATATTAAGCAGAGTGATGGTGACTGAAGTTATTAAATTATAAGATAACAGTCTCATTGGCATTACCAATACTAAACCTGAAATGAAATACTTTGATCAAGAAAATCAAATATCACGGCTTTCCGCCCACTATGATCGCGGTGACCGCAATCGGTACTTTTTACAAAAGCGAAACGCTTTCGGAGTAATGATGCGTGCAAATCGAAACTCCGTGCTACTGATAAATTGGAGATCTTACGTTTTAATATCAGATCTCATCAGCACTTATATTGGAGCACTAGGCTTCTCTGGAAAGTAGTTTTCGATGTAGATAGCCTCTCGATAACCAAGTCTAATGAAAATAGAGCTCCACTGAAAACCTTAATCACTAAAATAAAAAAATTTTTAGAAAAGAACCGATATGTGACTGGGCTAATATATTTGTTTTCTCACTCACACGTACACTTTCGACAGAGTTGTGTGACAGAAAACTGTATTTCAGGTAATCTCAGAATCATTTAGTTATAATCTACCGCGTTGACAAAAATATCCTTAATCTGCAATTAAGCCATTTAATCAAATACATTGCAGTAATTTTGTATTCAATTTATTAAAAAACAAAACCAAATAATCATGCCATGCAAATGCTGATGGACGCAGGACGCCAGCAGCCGCTCAAAGTGGCGCTCTGGGGGAAGACTATGTTCAGCAGTGGACGTCTTCAGGCTGCCGATAATGATTAAAAAATGATTTCATGTGTATATGACTATGGCTCAGGATAGAAAAGTACGAAGTATAAAAAAACACTTAGTGTGTAAAGTGTGGCGTGGTGTACCTACTGAAATGGAGAATTAGCTGGTGTATGTACGATTAGCTACTAAAGTATAACTAAAACTTAAATTAAAGTATGTTTTATGATTGTGTATAGAAATGTATTGAAATTGTCATTTTTTTTATTAAGTCTTGTCGCTGTCTGCATATGTGTATGTACAAAAATAAACGAGACACCACCAGATGTCTGTCGTGATGCGCGATGATTGATGATGATGGCGAATCTCGCTTCCCGCGGGCGGATATGGAATATGGGGATTAACACGCACTCTATTAAATGTGCACAATTTGTGTCCGTAGCACTTCTGTGGTATAATCGTGTTACGTATCAAAAGACTATACATAAGCAAACTTTTTGAATTGAATCATCTTGCAGTCAAAATTTTAGAAGCTTTAACCAAGAATATAAAATATTCGTCTATGGTTTAGTATAAGCCTTTCATATTTAAGTAAAGGAAGGGTTAATAAAAGGAGTGGGACAGAGCAGCATGTCGGTTTGAAAGCCGCACGAGATGCTGTTGAGTCTGACTCGCTGAAACAGAAATAAGTCAGTAAAATTATTTTTAACTACTTACTCCCTGCTAGTGTCATCGACCTATAGTATAGTATTCTGGGATCCTGATATCAAAAAGGCTGCCTCGTTTTTGTCCATAAATATTTTTGTTTTTCGATAGACATCACAACCAAATGCCTTATAAGGATTCTCCTAAAACAAAGTCTTCTTTCAGGATGCGAAGCGTGGGACCGATCTCGAGATAGTAATTGCCAGAAAGAATCCCCTCTCGCCAAAACCTTTAGAACTGGAACTTTGGGTAAGCTATTTACGTTTTAAGATATAATACGAGGTGATTATTAAGGTTTATAATAACGTTTTCATACGCCGCTGCGTGTTCTACGCGAGTTTCATTGTAACCACATAATGAAGTTTCGCCTTACCTTAATGGAGATCATTTTCACAGCAATATAGGTGCTGACGGAGATACGCCTCCTGCAAACTTATTTTACAATCTAATATTGTTGAACATGGGAATTCGCTAGCGCGCAATTTTCTTACATAAAGTGAGAGATTGACAATAGCAAGCACCAATTTCCTTGGGTTATTATGTTTGCGTAACCCAATGGGTTTGGCCGCGATAGATGTCTGACCGTGTGAAAGATTCGGATCACCTTCAATTTACATAGGACCTCGATAGGAGAGATTCTACGAAATATCATTACCAGTCTTTCGCAAGAGTATTATAACGGAATAGATTGAACGCTAAAAGACGAGTCCATCTATGGCTAGTTTTTAAACAGCATTCATTGGGCACTCAAGCTCACTACAAAAATGTTCATTAGACTCTTGGATTCAGTCATCATTTTAACCTATTCTCATCAGAAATTTTCAGATTGCATCGAAAATCAGCTCTCTGGAACAATTTCTTGTATCGCCACAAAACGCTCACTGCCCGAACTCGTTGTGAGTTCCTTTTGTTCGACATAAGACTTAAAGATGGGCTGGTGAACCCATCCGTCTGCAATGATCTCCGCAATTACTGACCATTATGAACACTTTAAGGCGTGTTAAGTTAAAATTCTCAGGGACGGAGAATGGTCAGCCTGCCGAGGTCGTATACGGTTAAATGCTACATAATGTGGATCATGTCCTTACGCGTAATTTAATGGAGAATCACCTATGTGGGATATTGTCCGTCAAGTTGTTTCATGCACATTTAAGAATACTTACTTTAAAGGTTATAATGGGCTACAATAGTTACAATGGGTTACATCGCTCATATGCGAGGAGATTTTCAATATGAAATAAAACAATAGTTTTAGAACATTAGAGATAGATTAGTATAGTCATCGATTATTGATTAAACTGATAAGAACCATAAACTTTCATTGTCTAATGTTATTTTCTTGTCAGGGATCACCAATTTTCGCTATCCGTCAGCGTCGAGTATCTGCCGAAAACACCGAAGGCACTATATTCCTGGTCGGTCCACTCGATTTTGAAGCCCAATCGATGTACCACTTGACACTTCTAGCTGTGGTAAGAATACTTTATTTTTAGTAGTCTATTATGTAGATTTCTTATGCAACTGCGTCATTCTAAACTTAAATATCTTAGCTATTAATTTACTTTTTAAGTGTCCTTCAAATAAAGTCCAGCATCCAGGAATCGTGCTAGTACCGCTATTAGTAAAGAGTACGAAAAAATAAGACCAAATAGTTTACTCATCGTTAAAAGCATACTTACTTATGTCTAAAGGGTAATTTTCCTTTGCACTTACATCTTTACAACTGCAAGCAATTAAAGTGGCTTTAAATGTTTATCGCTAGCAAATGAACTATACTTTGCTCCGATTGTACATAGAAAGACCTAATATAGGTTTAGGTAAATATTTATTTGGATTAAACTTAAATATTGAAAT
This sequence comes from Ennomos quercinarius, assembly GCA_910589525.2. Classification (NCBI taxonomy): domain Eukaryota; kingdom Metazoa; phylum Arthropoda; class Insecta; order Lepidoptera; family Geometridae; genus Ennomos; species Ennomos quercinarius. Next base: position 5,634,339 of record OU342493.1, read on the forward strand.
GAATTTAGTTAAGTTATTTTTTCTTGGTCTCCCTTCGGTCGTGTACGAAGCTAGAGCTTCATAACCAGTTGCGATCGAAGACCTTTACGGCTTTACGGCTGTTATTGATATACCTTTAATAAAGATACTAAAGGTTGGCAACATTCTGATGCGAAGGTGCCTCTGGTGTTGGAGATGTCCACAAGCAATATTATAACGGTGACAGTTTGGCTTTACAAATTTTATAAAAATGACTACACTAAAAACTGATTTATTGCAATGACTACCTTTATCATCCGTTTTTGGAAATAAGGCAAAACACAAACAAACAATATTAATGCAGTTCATGTGCGTATTTGTGATTCACAGGATCCGTACGTAGAGCTGGGCAAAGATACGCGCAACATCGCCGGTCTGGAAGTCGTGGTAGTTGTCCAAGATGTCCAAGACATGCCTCCAGTCTTCACTGCCGCGCCTCCTATCACCCACTTGCCCAGACAAGTGGCACCAGGAGACATGGTCGTGAAAGTCCGAGCTGAAGATGGGGATAAAGGGGCTCCTAGGCAGATCAGATACGGCCTGGTATCGGAGGGAAACCCATTCACACCGTTTTTTAACATCAATGAAACTACAGGTAAGATTATTTTATTTTTATTATTTCTGATATTACTGCCATCATCATCATCAGCCTGAAGACGTCTACTGCTGAACATATGCTGAACATACTTACGTAGGCTTGACGATTGAACATCGTGTGTAATACGACCGTGATAACGAATATGAAGTTAGTGAACTGAATACTGAAGCTGACTTGATTGCCCTTAATTTGTCAGATAGAAAATACACAGAAAAATCACTCAAAACTGGCAGAATTGTAAAGAAAACCTTAACAAATTGTGTGAAAAATATAAACCGTTTACCGTAATAAGCTGGCCATACACAAAGTTACTTCACAAAAATATTTGGGCCGCAAAATAATCTGGCCGCTCATCTTAATGAGTGCGGATTGAGGTCAGCCCGGACCCTTAGCCCTCAAAATTTCATATTTAATATTATGTATCTTTATATACGGTTTCTGTGAAAAGTCCATCCGGTAAATCCCTGTTCGGATAGAACACGAATGAGGGCAAACATTTACCCTTGCCGGATATTACAAAGGTGCATTTCGACGCGTTGAAAAAGCTCCGGTGTGACATACCTTAGCGATCAGTTCGACTGCTCAATGAAGCATTAAGTTAATGACATAATCATGCCAAATGTTGCTTCCTCTTTGCAAACGTTTTGTTGTTTTCAGTTAGCTATTAGTTGTGTTCCACATCTTCTAGTGTCAAGTCCGCAAATCAAATATGCTCATTGGTTGAAGACAGATGATGATCAACAGACAACCAATGAGCGTTCAGTAATAATTGGTGTGCCAAGTTTATGTTAACCCAGGGAAAGTGCCACTTAGCTAAGTTTTATTTTAATAGGCTTTAGTACAGATGAGCATTAGCGTCTACCTATAAGCTGCGCTTGAGAGACTATACACCACTACTATCACTATATTGACACAGAGTTAACGTTTTAGACGGCATTTTATATTCAGTTTTTTTTTCTTTGCCAGTCTACTAAAATGAAAATGCGAGAAACTATTTGGTACCCATCGCTGCTTGCGAGGATCGCGGCGCGGCTGCCAACGAACATGGACAACGATGGGTGCTAAATGGCCGAATTTACCGCTTCACTGACGCCACTTGACGCGCCGGTGTGGCCGCAGCTTTAATTATCCTCAAAGATCATTCATTTACGTGCTCGGTGGTAGGTCGGTGGCTTTATAACGAGCGGTCGTGTGTTTTTTATGACGTGAAACAGTTCCTTTCAAGTCATTTGTGGAGTCTAGGCTTATGCTATAAACACCTGAGTACGAATTGAGATTTATGTGAACATTAACTCAATATGGTTGATTTAATGTCAAAAGCGGCTTACTTGAAGGCGGAATAAGAATAAAAAGAAAATTCATTATGTTTTTCACACCATCATCAGTCCTACCCAGTTACTAAAAATAAAACGTTAATGTGCAAGCAATTTTTTTTTGTTGCTTATATTTTGTGCAGTTCCTATAACTACTTAATATTGTTATTGTATCAACAATATTTTGTAAAGTTTCATTAAGTCTCAAGCAACAAAAAAAACTTGACTCAGCATTAATATTTAAACACTTTTTATTGAATTCCATCGCCAGTCCAGCGTCCGGCGGCTTCCGTAGGATATCCCACTTCCTTATCGTGAGTCGCCGCTCCCGCCCACTTGCCCCACTTTGCTTTACTTTGCCCCAACTCACCTCGCGTGACCCCAACACTATCTGATTTACTTTGCACTCATTTTCACCCAAACTTCCAACTAACTTAAATACAAAACTTTCATCATTTAACAGAGACAATTAGCAGGAAGTTAAATTATGCTACAAACTGAAAGGCTAATACAGTTACCGACATTTGTTATGCTGTCGCTATAACTACATGGACGTAACAAAATTAATACTGTACAAACTTTGGTCGTTTATTTCAGCTGGTAATATTGCATGAGCTAAGTTTTACTAGTCTACATACGCGAACAATAACGCAGTTCAGCGTACAGCTTATTAGTTGAGTAAATCGGGGTGGCATTTCGAAAGGTATAACTGAGTATAAATTGAATTTCCGTCTAAAGCTGCGGCCACACCGGCGCGTCAAGTGTCATCAGTAAAGCGTCCAAATCGGCCATACGGCACCCATTGCTGCCTGTGTTCGTATATAGACGTCGCGCAGCGCCAGCGATCCCTGGTGGCAGGGATGAGGGGGGGGGGGGGGGGGGGGGGGGGGTCTAGCAAAGATGCCTTTCCATTAGCGTTAATGCCTCACGCTAACTCCAAAATGTATGGGAATGACATTAGCTATGACGTTAGCTGCGGAATAGTTTTCATCAGGCAATTTCATTTCCCGTACATTTTGAGTTAGTGTTTGGCATTAACGCTAATGGAAAGGCATTTTTGCTAGACCCCGGGCACCGAATCGCGTCGCTGAAGCTGCCGCTTCGCAGACGCACCAGTGGGACCGAAGCTTAATAGTGCGTGTTTGCCCGCTAACAGTGAAGCAAACACGACGGTCCCCGCTAACAGGCTCTTAATGCAGCCTTGCATTCTGTAGAACGAGCACATAATGGCTCATTAGACCTTACCGGAACGCAGCGTCTCGGCCCAACATCTATTGTTTGTAAAGCTGCAGGTTACTTCATAATAAAGGCACTTCCTTTGAATGCCCTGCCTGCGAGCTAGACGGTAGCTCCTGACAATACAATCTGACTACTTTCCTACACGGTAACTGCTCTACCATGGCTCTACCTTAAAAATGCGATGGAAATATCTCCGTAGATCCACTACGATTTTGAAGAGCTCACTCATGGTACTGGTACCTGGTGGTGGTTGGTACTTGTCATAAAAGTTAACATATTAATACCCGTCTGAACTAAAGTTAATCACAGCTCTTAAATTTGCATTTATCTTTCTAAGGCGTATACTTATCAATATAAATGCGTTACAGTGTATACGTTCTACAGAAATAAGTGCTTATTTATCTAGGTCGTACTACTTAGAAGCTGTCAAACTTTAGTGCATAGGGGTCGGGGATAAGGCTTATGCCCTGATATCAGAAAGATGATACCTTGTACTGACAAGATCACAGAATGATCTCAGAATACCATATTCTCAAGCTCTATACTTGTTTTTTTCTTCTTTTGTAGTTTAAAGTACTTAAAACGGTACCGCATGATCTAAACCCTATAAGACCTTCACCAAACTCTCCCTTACTTACTGAAGTTGATATTGGAAGAGTTGGCGTACTTGGCAATTTACCTACCGCATTAATTAGAACACCTTACGGGGCTCTGAATGGAATACGGGATTCAATTAAGCCAGTAGTGTTCGGTATTCAATGGCGGGAGCTCGATCTTGGAAGTCATGAAGGTATTGAACCCGTAAATATTGCCACGGAGACCGCCATTTCAGACGCCAACATTATTAGTTTCCCGGCACGAATTATGTGCCAAATCTCAGCATCATGAAAACAACAATAAAACCCTGGGAGAAGGAAAAAGATAGTGATTAAAATTACTTGTTGCTTTGCGCAACCCGCACTTGATCGTTTTCGAAAACAAAGCGTCCTATAATACTTTACTTAAAAATCAGGTGTAACTATATAAAATTTAATCAAAATCCGTCCAGTATTTTCAGCATGATGCGCATTAAAACGGACAGACAAAAAGTAAATGAAAAATGTTATAACTTTGTTATCGACAAAGAAGAATAGCAAGTACAGTTTTAGAATAGGCTAGTGTCCTGCTAATTTCTTATAGCACAATAACAAACAAAACTTAAATATCTCAAAAAATTACAAAGCAAGCATTTTAAAATACAGGAATAGAAAGAGACAGCTCAAACATGCAGCGACATCAGTTGTTGCTCCTCCATTGTACCTCATTACTAAGCCGTGGTAGCTTTACATACAATCTCATTGGTATGTGACATCACAACGTACGTTTTCATAGTAACTGTGGGGAAGTTCCACACGATCTCTGTTTTGCGAGAAAGGGACAGGGGATGCCCCCTCCAAAATCTTTAATATATACTCCTGTATTAATTTTACTGATTTTACTTATTTTTTCAATTACTTATAGCATCCTTTTTTAACATAATTTATGAAAATAATGTTAACTTGTTCATTTTGCCTATTACATTACGTAATTTTCTGTGGGTAGTCTTATTGTTCCACAGCATTACCTGCGGGATCATGGCAGGAGAAGATTTCTAGCAATTTCATTTTAATTTATACAATGAATGAGTAATAGCCCTGTGTAAAGGCCAGGCTTTGCCTATTAAACAGAGACACAGAGAAATGAATAAAAGACGCAATCAATTCCGTTCATTAGTTAGGCAGACTGTACATTCTTCGACAATAGTTGATACACTTTAGACTTTATTGTTGCGTGTTTAAGGGCCAGGCTTTAAGGTTTGTGGAAGGGTGTATGTTAATTTGTTTGTAGCACTTATTGCAGACATGACAACATGGGCTTGGACGAAGTTGAAGTTTTTAATATTAATTAGTACTTTCTTTAAATTAACTTTGTTCTAAGATAAATCTACTATCTGAGTTTGAATTAGTATATTATCCCGAAGGGTGGTAAATGTACTTCCCAAGGTAGACAATATTTCTTCTACAAATTTCTAAATTAATAGTTTTTTTTTTTAAGAAATGCCATGTAAAGTTTACGTTCGAAGACAGCCCTAGCGCAGCTGGGTGGTTGAACTTCGTCCTTAGCCGAATGCACTTAAATGAGTTTGACGACCTGTGTTTTGAAATGAATTTGTTTATTTATTTTTGTATCTTGTTAACTCTCGTAGCAATCGCACGTGCAATTTTGTGAGTGGATTTATTTTTTTAGTAAGAATGGAGGTTTGGATACATACAGTTTCAAGTAACACAACTTGTGGGCTATCATGGTCCAAAATCTTTTGTGATTTATATTCCAAACTACATCGGTTTAAATGAAATGTCTGTGGAATCAAGTTTAAAGTGATTAAAAAAGTTGTCCAGATTGGTTAAAGGAGTTCTGATGAGGTAACAAACATAGAAAAGAACACCAAAATTACCGTACTGAAACCTTCTCCTTTTTGAATTCGCTTGAAAAACATTGAGTATACATATCTAAGTTGCCTGGAAGAGATCGCTCTTAGCGATAAGGTCGCCCATTGTTCCCCACTTTTTGTGAATCAATGTATTCTTTGTAACTTTTTATTTTAAATTTTTGGTGCGTACAATAAAGAGTTTATCTATCTATCTACCTAGGTAAGTTCTTACAGGTCCCGAAGTGAAATTAATGATCTCACTCTCAGACACATTCAAGTTTAACTTCAACCCAACTGTATCCTAATCCGCTTTAAATAGTACCCTTTATCTAACACATATCTCGTTCAGAACCTGATTTAAATTGTTAAAATATTAACGATGCTTGTTGTCACCAATGGCAGAGTGGAGACGAAAAGTTCATCTTACTGAGTGTACGTAGGTACCACTTTTGTATGCTAATCAGTCATGTCACTTTTTCTTAGCACCTCGAGGTACTCGGCATAATGAAAGTGACGCTTTGAAAGACGATACATGAATGTATCTAGGGAGAGGGCTTTAGGGCTACAACTCCGTCTCCATATTTATCTTACACTAGCTTCTGCCCGCGGCTTCGCCCGCGTGGCCAATAGCAAATAAATGGCATATTTTTCCACCGCAAAAAAAATTACAAATGCTCTCACTCTCTCTTGATACATTTTATACAAATTAACAATATCCCAAACAATGGAATAATATGAATTTACCGTAAAAAACCTTTGGGATGAGAGTAGTATGGTTTTAACAGAACTCAAAGCATGTGTGAATAGATCTAATTCGGGAGATCCCACAGCGAACAGAGCACCCTCGAAAAAAAAAACGCTAACTTGTACCTCAGCTCACTTTCGCTAAACGGTCGTGGGCCGCTTGCGGCCCAGCGAACAGGGCACCATCGAAAAAATAAATACTAACTTCAACCACAGGTCACCTTCGCTACACGGTCGCGGGCCGCTTGCGGCCCAGCGAACAGAGCAACCTTGAAAAAGAAACACCAACTTCAACCACAGGTCACCTTCGCTACACGGACGCGGGCCGCTTGCGGCCCAGCGAACAGAGCAACCTTGATAAAAAGAACGCCAACTTCTACCACAGGTCACCTACGCTACACGGTCGCGGGCCGCTTGTGGCCCAGCGAACAGAGCAACCGCGAAAAAAAACGGCAATTTCTACCACAGGTCACCTTCGCTATACGGTCGCGGGCCGCTTGTGGCCCAGCGAACAGAGCACCCTCGAAAAAAACTCCAACTTCTACCACAGGTTACCTACGCTTCACAGTCGCGGGCCCAGTGAACAGAGTAATTTCGAAGATAGATTATAATATGTTAAAATATTTATATATCTTTTCTATCTATACCTATATTAAAACTGTAACAGGGTCAATTAGATATTTTGAATGTTTTTGTTTCTCTATATTCGATACCAAAACCAAAACTATAATTCTTTTCATTTTTGTCTGTCTGTATCTTGGCTGCGCATCACGCCGAAACTACTAAATGGATTCAAATGAAACTTGGCATGATTTGATTTCATACTTTAAGGTAGGCTATAGGATACTTTTTATTCCTAAATTTAGCACGGTTTCCGCGGGAGAGGGGATGAAAATTAAAATGTATACTTATTTTTAATTCATCAACGCGTGGTCCAATTTCATTCATTCTATTTTGTTGAAAAGGGGGTATTTTATATATTTTCTCGTAAATATTTCAAGAACGTCGGTTTTGTGGTTCAGAAATTACAGACATTCAACCATTCCTTTCACCATTTTATCCATTCATCCATTTCCCTTATCTTTTCTCCCCTCTTCCTTTAGACTGAGATAAGGTGTAAAACTAATTAACCCGTGCGAAGCCGGGGCGAGTCACCTAGTACATAATATATGCATAGATGTAATGAAGATAGATGTATTTGGTTTTTGCATAAAACATACTTCGTTATTGCTCAGTGCAACCCGCACTTGGCCGTTTTTGAAAACAAAGTATATTTTATGTTATTCTGATAAATTATCCATTACCGTTCCAAATTTTAGCAAAATCCGCTTTGTAGTTTCAGCGTGATGCGTGTTCAGAGGGACAGACATATAGACAGACAAAAATTCAAAAAAACTTTTTTTATTCAATTTCGAGTACCTAAGTGTAATAATGCAATCAAAATTTAAAAAAATATATTTAGGTACAGGTTTAGCCCAGTTACAGTTTTATTATAATATGTGTAGATAGAAAAAACTTTGGGACTCCGTTTGACCTTGATGGTAGGTGATTTCCAAAAAACCGTGACACACCCCTAAAAATTTTTTAACTGAAGAGTATATGCACCAAGTTTCAAACCAATCGATACACAGAATAAAAAGTTTCATACAAAAGTAAAAACCTCATTTCACCCCCTTAGGTGTCGTATTTCGAAAAACCCTTTCATACTGGATATTTTCACTTTACAAAGAACACACCCTCCAAATTTCAAGTCTCTAGGACCAGTGGTTAAGGCTGGGCGTTGATTTATAGATTTCGATAGAAAAACTTTGAGACCTCGTTTGACTCTGACGCAAGGTGATTTTCAAAAAACCGTGGCACACTCCTAACTTTATTTTAACTGAAGAGTATAAGCACCAAGTTTCAAATCAATCGAACTACAGAATAAAAAGTTTCATACAAACGTAAAAACCCCATTTCACCCCCTTAGGGGTGGAATTTCGGAAAACCCTTTCTTAGTGGATACCTACACTTTACAAAAAATACATCCTCCAAATTTCAAGTCTCTAGGACCAGCGGTTTAGGCTGTGCGTTGATATATCAGTCAGTCAGTCAGTCAGGACTTTGAATTTTATATGTATAGATAGATAGATAGATTGTTCTTCTCCTTTACTAAAATGACTGAGGCTTCAAGAAACTTTATAAAGTTAGATAGAAGAAATCGAAACTGAGACATTTACTTTACTGAGGAATTTTACTTCTACCGGCTATGGTGCTAATTTTCTTGAACTTTTGGTAGGAATTAAATTTCTGATGGCTCCTTTTGAATATACATACCTACATAGAGGTACCTAATGTAATCTAGGTACCTATACTACGGTTGAAGTTACACTAGGTTTAGGCCTAAATCTTATTAATACCAAGGTTTTAATTAATTTAATAAATCTTTCAAAATTATAATTACAATTTCAGTGATGTTAAAAATGTATCATTGGAAAGACAATAGTAGCTTACTACACGGAAAAAAAAATCTCGTTACTGTAACGAGAATATCGTACGCTCAACAAGAAAGTCTCGCTATATATGTGACAACAATCGCTCTTGTTAACACTACGAAACTGTTCTAGTCAAAAGAAGATTGTAATTTCAAATTATTGTATAGTTAGAATTACTAGACAGGATTGTACACTGTACAAGTGATTTGGTTATGGCCACTTCATAGTCTGATAATCATTACACATTGATAAGTAATGATGAATAAGTTATGTGCTGTAGTAACTATACCTATAATACAGATTACTGATTAGAATATTTAGGGTTAAAATGTTATATTGTACAAACTACAATATAGGGTCGTATTAAATGCTATGCTGTTCTGTTATATGTATTAATTGATTTTGCTATGGTAACTAGACACGTGTAGTGCTGGTTATCGATCAAATAGTTCGTGATATGATGTATTACTGTTAGCAGTACGATATAGTATCGTGTGAAATACTAAACTGTATTGTAATTGTAAATAATTCGAATAGTTCTGAGTACACTATATCATTGTATTAAATACTAATTCTATTGTAATGGGGATTGTTTATATTGTACCTTTTGCCACTTAGTTGGTAGTATGTACTATAAACAGGGTCACTGATCACTACATGAAAATCTCTTCGGCAGTTTCTGGTACATTATCACACATTTTTGTTTCGATTTTTTATGCCTAAATTTTCGAAACAAAATGTGTGTTATGATGTAACAGAAACTGCCGAAGAGATTTCGTGGTAGTTACCAGTGACCCTGTTTCACACATCACACTTTTTTGTAACTTAAACAGAAGAAAAAAAAACACAAATTTTAACAAAAATCACACTATGAGAATTAAAGAAATTAAACAAATAACAAGATAGACTATACAATAGACAAAATACACAAGAGGCAAAAGATACAACATAATCTTCAGTCTAATAAAAACAAAGTTATTACACATTTAGTCATTTTATTATTCATTCTAATCCAGATCTCACATTCTTTGGAACAACAAAATTATTATAATTCTTAATCAAATTTGGTACTAAGCCATACGTTTAGGAATTACAAAATATTAGATTTGCCTGTTGTCTGATCAACCAGATGTTGCCAACCCTAAATTCATTGGCGACAGCCGTTTGATCAGTAGACAAGTTAAACAAAAAAATACAAAATCAAGAATATTATAACTATTCAAAGAGTACTTTTTACGTAGTAGGTACTAGACTTATTGACAAAGTATTTAGTGATATATAATATATGCTTCTTATCATTATTTGCCAAAAGCAAGTATGAGTAAACTAATAATCTTAATAACAATGGAGATCTCACAATCACATATTTTTATTTGCCAAAAGCAAGTACGAGCAAACTAATAATTTTAATTAAAATGGAGATCTCACAATCACATACTTGGTATTAGCGTCACGATTAATTGACAAAGTATTAGGGATATAACTATAAAGATTGTCTTATGCATAAAAATCAGTACTCACACAACACACAACAACAATAAAAAATATAATAACAAATAATATGATTCTTATCATTATTTGCCAAAAGCAAGTATGAGTGAACTAATAATCTTAATTACAATGGAGATCTCACAATCACATACTTGGTATTAGCGTCACGATTAATTGACAAAGTATTGGGGATATAACTATAAAGATTATCATATGCATAAAAATCAGTACTCTCATAATTATCCTCAACAACATAGCAATATAATGCTTCATCAAAATACAGAGTTTCATAAAAACTGACTTCAAAAATTATATCACTGCTGTTAATAAAAATATTTTCTATTAATCCAAATACAGGCATTATATCATTTACAACATCTAGTGTTAATACCATATTGGAGGTATATTTCGTTCCGTTTACTACCAACCAACTGCACTTTTGAATGATTATGTCAGCTTTTAGTTTAAGGCGATCCGTTATGCGTTTTCTTAAAGTATTGCTGATGTACTTTTTGCTTCCAGTTTGTATGAAACTCATATGATTAGTGTTTAAAAGTAAGTTATTAAACTTTAACTGATGCCGAATAGCTAACGACTTACATATATTTCGTCTATTACTAGATATATTTGCAGACATCTTTGAAATGCGATGTTTAGCTTCGTATCTCATGGACCAGATTGAGACTAAAGGTCCAAATTTGTGCAGCATTTTGTGATAATGTGTTAAAAAGTGAAACTTTGGTGTCAAATGTTTTTTACTAAATTGAATGTATAGTTTGTGGTGTTCAGAAACTAAACATTGTAATAAATCAAATGAACCTCTGTGTAAAGATGTTGATGTCACAATATCAATTATTTTTTTTAAAACTACAAACAAGTCCCATAACAAATCTTTTGATGGGATCAGATCATATACCAATAAACCAAAATATCTCAGGAAGCAAAGCATTTCTGATGCCGACATTTTAATTGTCTGTTTGCGCAGATGATCAAGTTGTATACATGGTGGTTGATTACTCCGGTCAGGTCCATAATCAAAAGAGATTAATCTATTATTCAAAGTCTCCAGGGAAAACAGTTTTAACTCAATGATATATGTATATAGCACAAAAGATATATCATATTTACATACACCCTCAAGTAAATCATGCATTATGTCAACTCCAACATTATCTATGACAGAAAAGCCATCAATTGCATGCCAAACACACTGTTCTTTGATTCCGGTCACAGACACATCATTTGTATTTACATCTGTCAAATATTGTTCCATAGTGCGCTCTAACCGATTGTCACATACATTAGTGTACTTAAGGTCATTTTTATGTACTTTACAAATCCGACATGGATAATTGCATGAAAATGATTCACTAAAACCAAGTATGGTATGAATACCTAAATTGTCGCCAAGAATGACAGCTAATTCAAAGAAGACTTTACTAGGAAGTTCATGCTGAACATTTAAGTCTATACCATGACGACTTAAGTACATTAATTCGGAAATAACCGGGGCAAAAGTATCTTTATTCCCAAATTTACGCAGATCGGACGAATGAAAAAGTAAAGCCAAAAATATGTTTTGCAATTTTGATAGGTATTGAGACGGAAGACAAAGAATCGAAACGTATACAGCCCCTAGTTTATGTATACCTGCATGACTACCTAAAGGATTTCCTACTTCGTAGTCATCAAAATATAAGGCAAGTGGTAAAACTACTTTTCCATTATGAGAACTACATTTTTTTTGCCACACTGAACCCTGAATTATGTTCTGAATAATATCATTGTTTAATGAATTTTGATAATTATTATAACTTTCAATAGTATCTTTAAGCACACCTTCCAGTTCAAGAAATTTTTTCAATACTAATCTTAGTGGAATGAATTGTCCTGTAGATGTAACTGGAACTAAATTCAAATTATTGTTAGTGTATCTACTTTCCATTCTTTGTCCAATTATGTAATCTTGAGGTGGTACATATGAACCAATATCCTTATATAGTGAGAAGCGTTTGTGTTCAGTTTTTATACTATGAAAAGAGTTAGTCACTGAATTTAGTTGATTACTAAGCCGTTGAGACCATTCTTGAGATATTTGTCCCTGCGATATACATTCACTCAACAAATCATTAAAAGGCTTAGTGATAGAATCGAGTACCACAGTAGTCATGTGTGTAACAACATTTTGAACCACATTTCTAGGAATCAATTGGTTAGCATACAATTCGGCTGTAAATTTAACAATAGGGTTTATAGGTGGTGTTGCAGAGGGAGAAATATCAGTACTAGGAGTCACAGGAGAACCTAAAACTTCAGTTACATTATTAGGCATACTTACATCTAAATTTACAGGTTCTAAATTCGCAACTGGAACATTTCCCGGGCTATTTGAACTGCTAGCTAAACAGGTGCTTTCTACAATATTTATATGGAGTGACAAATGTTTTTTTAAAGAATTGAGCAAATAATATTTTCTATTACATCCCTCTTCAACACATTCGTAATGATTAATTTTACAATTCCGGTGGATGTGTTTGAAATGATAACACAAATCCTTTACAGAAGGCAGAAGCAGTCGACATATAAAACAACGAGGCATTGTATCCTTTATTTTTGAATGCTAAATTAAATTTATTCCAGCAGGCAGAGATCCGACAAAAGTGTATTGACAGAAATGAATTCTTTGTCGTAGGGGGTTTTTATTTTGTAGAACCCCTTTTGGATAAATTGCCACACGCATTCGCATTCTGTAGGATATTTGCCGTTTAGTGCCTGGTAAATTTTAAAGCATACATCGACTGCCTGTAAAATATTGTTCACTGTATAAAATGTGTTATCAACTAATACAAAGTATTGGTCAATATTATTTATCTTATCTCCGACAATATATATTGTCGGCTGTAAAGTCATACCTAGTTTTGTATACCTCTCTTTTTTTTTGGCGATAATTTCTAGCAGATCCATTTGCCTTGTGACGTGGGTAATGAAAGACTCTCTGGACTCTTGCTTTGAAGGACGCCACGAATTTTTCTTCGTTTTTATCATGGGCTGGGCTACCATCAGTGGTAGCATTAAGAAAGCTGTAATATTATCGGCTTCCTCATCGGTGCTTCCATCTGCAAATAAAATAAAGATAGACGATATACTAAAGGAAAACAATAGGTACGATTCTTGGTAGATTTTCCGTGACAAAAGTAAGCAGGGCAAATTTTTCTCATTATTGGGCAAATCATAATGATCTGATCTCGCAGTCTAGAATTCTTATTACTGTGTGATATCTCAGGATGACGTGCACAGTGCAGTGTCACGCGAAACTTTAATTTGGGTTCCGAGTGACACTGCATCTGTTACGGGCAGCCACGGTAGTAACGCTTAACACCAGGTAAACGACTAGCTCGTCACTTCATTAGTGCACATAAAAAAGTATATACTTGTATGAACATACCTTGAGACTCATTTGTGCTCTCGTCCAGTATATACTTGAGAGTTTCATCCGTAGTGCGGTTATATTTTTTCAATGTCATATCAATAATTTTTTTTTTGCAGATACTAAAGTTGTCGTACAGCTTTTCAGAACAGTCTGGATAGATTATATTAAAATCTAAACATAAAAGCTGAAATCCAGATGGCTTTTTTAGGCTCGGGTATTGACCCATATACTCCGATATAGTCATCTTTTTTGATTCTTCTATTCTCTTGGCATGAGTATTTTTCCACTTCATTTCAACCGTTTTCCATGGCTCCGTTGATGCTTGAAGCCATACAATATCATCTGTCACATCCTCTGAATATAAACAATGTTTTTATTAATATATTAACAAAATAACATTAAAACATGTTTCACTAGGCGGGAGTTTTCTGCAGTTTGTCTAGGTAGGTACTACCACTTTGCCAGTTATTCTGCCGCCAAGCAGTAGTGTGCAAGCACTACTGTGTTCCGGTTTGAAGGGCCTTGTAGCTAGTAAAATTACTGGGCAAATGAGACTATGAACTGATGACGTGTGCAGCGCAATGTCACAAATGAATCTTATTAAAGGGTAACTCAAAAAGTAGGAACCCAACACATACAAGAGTATAAAAACTCAAACAATTTATTGCAAATAGGCTAATTTTTAGCACTTTTACAAATCAACAAATCGGAAAAGTTATAATACCCTAATTTATGATATTGGTCTAAGCATTATATAAAATTACAATTGCTTAACATCAAATATATAGAAAAAAAAAAAAAAAACGAGTTTCAGTAAAACCAAAATCTCTTTTACACTACCTACTAAAAAACTAAGAGAGTAGTGATGTACATGAAATGAAATGAAATGAAATGAATGTGCATGTATAACTTGTAGATACCTATAACTTAGTTTTAAATGTGCAAAAATTAAAAAATGAGCCCAGACCAAAATGTGTTGTTCCTTAGAGACATAGTAAGTAGCTAAAGGTATGTATTAAAAGTGTAACATATAATAAATTACTCACCTCTCAAAATTTCTTTTTTATGAGATATCTCAGACACACTCATCTTATTTACTTTCTTTTCTGCATCACGGTATTCTCTCTTGCGGTTATGAAGACAGTCATACAATTTTCCTTTTGCACATCGTTTTACTCTGAATTGTTTATTATTTACATAGGGGATGAAGTATGTACTCAAGTTTTCTTTAGTGAATATTTCCTTAATTTGTCTTGCGTAATTTAAAAGAATATCACTAGAAACGTTATTCGCTTTAGTGGGTTCTTCCCCAAGTAAATCCGTTATATTAATGTTGCATATTTTTCTTCTAGAGTTGCCGTCGAGTAAACCATCTGCTTGATGCAACTTAAGGATGGCTCTCCCTTCCGCACTAATTTTCAGCAAGTCCAAAAGACTCTGAAAATAAAAGGTAAAAATGGCACTCTATGAGAATGCTATGCCAGATAACTACCTAGCTATGCTAGCATTGAACTGTAAATAAGTTCCTAATGCCTCTGTGTACCTATGCATATAAGTACATGAGTAATGACCATTCTGATTCCACCATTAAATCAATGATGTCAAAATATTAGATTATACTTAAATTGCCAGGTGCAACCAGTCTACAATTTAGACAGCCTATGTGGTGTAGTGTGGTGGTTGAGTGGGTCGGTTCATAACCCAGAGGCGGTGGGTTCAATTCCTGCGACAGGACAAGCATTTGTACTTAGAAAAAATAGCACAAATACTTATTCTAAGTGGCTTGTGGGACCATGGTCCTTGTATCGTACCTAGTTCCTGGGTCTCTAGACACCGGGAATCCTAGTTAGGGTCCAGAGTCCATGCCTATATGACCGTTGGGTGTGAAAGAAATTTATAAATAACTACTGGCTTCTGCACTACCTATATGCCACTCACATTCTCCACAACTACTAGGTATATCAATAAGCCAATAATGCCAAAAACCTATTTTTGAAACTGCCAAAACCAACCAGAACTTTGGATCTATTATGGCAGTGTTGAATGTACCCCTGATAAACAAATGCAAAAAATAAAATGCTTGAGATGAACATTAACATATCATAGCCCATTAATTTTTTTTTAGTGCTGAAGTCTTCAGCCAAATCATTAAAAAATTCTTCTTGCCAGCTTCAGTAAAAAAAAATCATGCCTTTTTACATGTTTAGGTACCCCAAAGCCGAAGAAATCACTAAATTACAAGGCTGATGAGCTAAAGAAGCCTTTCTAATTATTATGTCTATCATTTTATTAACCACAGGCACCTACACCCTTTAATTTATAATGGTCGGAAACTAGCAAAATTACCCTACCTACCATACAAAAATACTCAAGGATTTATGTGAGATGCCAAAGATTTCATATTATGTAAATAGGAAGGCCTTACCTTCTTCTCCCGTTTAATTGTAGGTGTTGGTTGCTGGAAGCTTCTAGACATTTCGCTAGTAGATGGCATTGGACTGCCAATTAGGTTTAATGTATCCAACAATGAGTTGCGGTGATGCTCCGACAAAATGTCCACACCATCCTCAGACAAAGGTATGTCCGTATCAATAGTATCCGATGGCTGCAACTGGCAACACATCATGTAGTTAGGTAGTTTTATGTAGTTAGGCCCTAATAACTTTAAATCAAAATTGACAAGTTAGTAGGTATATGTACTGATTATGTAAATACTAACCTCATTCTGTTGACTTGTTAACAGCTTCCAGTTTTCGAGGTTTTTTATAAATATTAATCTGTCTCCTATAATAGGAATAATCTCTTTCACTATTTCAGTGGTTAACATATTTAAACTTTGAATAGTAATGCGGTTTTCTGAAAAAAATTAACAACTTTATTACGTAGGTAACTAGGTGCGTAGATTACCTACCTTGATCCTCGATACCTACGTAACTAACTATAGGGATCAAAGTAGAATGTAACTATTTTCATTTATGAATTTTACTATTTTATAGCGCTGCAGGATAAAACGGTGTTAGTTCTACCTTTGAGATATAAATTCCATCAGCGCAAGCTTTGCATGGGCCGTGATAAAATTGTTTCTCGCAAGGAAGAAAAGAAACAAACGTAATCCATACACGAGTGGCAGTGGTCGGTGGCTCGTCGTTTGCGAAGAGCTTAGTGGGTATAATAATGTAAGAAATAAGAAAATAACGTCGGTACTAGATAGATAGAAGCAAAGACTTCTATTTACTATTTGGGTAGAAGTATGATTCAAACATTCAAACTCTGATGGCGGCTGTAAAGTGCGCGCGGTGGTGGCGCTACGCTGCACGTTCCCCGCACGCTGCGCACATCGCTTACCTCTGCCCGCGCTTTCGATTATGTACTTAGACGCCCGCGCACGTATCTTATCAGGGCAATTCTTGATTCTACATACATAATAACACCAAAGTTTTCACACACAAGCACAAACAAACCATTAGAGTTAGAGGAGTAGGTACATAGACATAAATAAACCTATTACTTCGTAGGAGGCACCTACATGTGTCGCGGGGCTGCCATAAAATACACACTACACCAATCTATATGCCTGTCTACACGTAATAGGTACATATCTAACACCGAAGAACAGATAGGTATTCAGATTCATCAATCGAATTAACAGCCAATTATTATGTAGTTGATAGGTATAGGTAATACTTACTGGTAAATATGTCGATATAATCGGCAAGATTCCATGCTTTTAATAGATTTATCACATCTATATCTACTTCAAAGTCCATTTTTCAATACAACTGAACAATTTCACTATAACAAACGTAAAAGCACGCAATGATGATGCAATACGAAGTAACGCAATGGACGCCGGCCCGACGAACATGATTGGTCATGAACCGGCCCCTTCCCCCAACGGACACCCCTTTCACACCCGTTGATACCTAGTCGGCTCGTTCCGAAAACAATATCGTTCGTATACCTTACGATGCAAATTGTAACAATAAATAACGTATTGTATTAGTTATGAACGCATTGTATACATCACGACTTTTTGTAATAATTACCATTTGCCCGCTAAAGTTTACTAGATTGAGTATAACTAGAATTGGGTCGTATGGTTTACAATATGGTTTATTTTGTAAACAATAATTCTAGTTACTTTAAATAAATTCTCGTTAGCATAACACATTTAATTCTAAATAAGCGTTCTTGTAGTATTGTAGAGAATTATTTTTTTCCGTGTAATGAAAACAAAAAGAATTAGAAGAGAATTCACTTTATTTACCATTTAAACCATTTAAAACAAACCATTTAAATCGCCTTCTTCTTTTTCCCCCAAATCCTGGCTGCGTGCCTGGCCCAATGCTCTACAATCAGTCGTCTTGCTATTATATACATACTCGCAACTCGCAGACTCGCACATACTAATGGATATACCGTATGACGAGACACTGAACATGAATGAAAATGAAAAACAGCCTGTAGGTAGGTATCAATAGCGCGGAGTCTATAATATGGGACATAGAACCTACCTACTTGGAACAAAGTAGGTACCACAGATTAGAGAAAAAAGCAATTGACTAGTTGGTACCCAGCTATTATTTTGTATCGATTGATTTTAGGTCTCTTTAAGTATTTAGGTTAATTTTCGTATCTATAATTATGTCGATTAAAAATAATTAACTTAAATATTTTATATCTATTATTTGTAATCCAGACATTGAATTTACATAGACATATACATAGAACGTTACTCATATTAAAATAAATTTTCACGAATATGTAATTAAAATAGTTTAAAAATGGTCTTATCAAAAAATGCAAACATGCCAAAAGCATAAAGCGCGCCATTTGACTTAAGTTGTGATTCGCGCCCTCTGCCGAGTAGCAGCTAACCTATTGTATCATAACATAATACGCACGAAGATAATATACGCTAGTAACTTAAACTGTATGCCACGAGCTTTCAGCAATTCAAGTACTATAAAAGTACAAGTAGTAGTCCAAAGATGGCGCTATTCCTCAAATAGTTATCAATCAATGTTTATTTCTTTATTTTCTCATCACAATAACGCTACCAAAGAAGTTTTGGCGCGAACGCGGAAAAGTTCACGTCGTTGCATTGTATTATTTTTCAAAACTTGTGCTTTTTCCAGTGTTAATGTTTAAAATTGGTGGCGTTTTACGCATTAAGTGCTGAATTATGAGCATGAGTGTGGGCAAGTGATATAATGTGGTGAAACGTGGTTTTTCGTGTTGCTTCCAAAATTCCACAGAAGCTTCTAGTAAAGTTGCCACCACTTTACTGGGGCATCATGACTTAGACTGGACTATTACTGTGACTAAGACTTTTATGACTTGATATTATTACGTGAAATATTTATTAGCACGATGAAAATTACAATACTTGACACTGGCTAAATACACTATGTGTGGAGCCAAAATACAAGAAAAAAAAAACGCTACCAAAGTTATGTTTAATTTTTCCAGGTGAAGTGACATTGGGGCGGCCAATCGAAGAAATCGCAGCTATATCACATGCCGGAGCCCCGATCTTGCTGACAGTAGTGGCTGAAGAAGTGAGGCTGTCAAGGGAAGAGCCAGAAGCGATGTCCTCTACCGTGCAACTAGCCTTTATATTGCCCGAGAGAGAGAATTCACCGCCGTATTTCGAAAATCAGTTGTAAGTATCAGTTTGTAGGGTTAGTAGAGACAAAATTATTGTATATGTTTCTTCTCTTTAGCTATACTATTTGTACCTACCTACCTACTATAGTCTTCTTTATTTTGTAGACAAAGAGGCATTTAGAGAGGGGAATTTATTTCTTTTATCTATGGCATTAGATTTTCATAGTGTGTCTCTACATTATTTAACTCATGAAGTCAAGTTATTAAATAAAAAAAGTTTAAGTACTTACCATGCTCTCATTAGTTGATATTGAATAACACCTGATGACACCACATCATGACTGATGTTGGGATTTCCAGTTCAGAAATTTTTCCTGATATTTTTCACAGTGATTTTAATAAAAAAGAATAGACAGCGTGGGTACTAAAAATAAAGTAGTTTTTATTTTAATTGGACGGCACATTAAAATAAAACTCGTTGTTTTTGTACAGTCTTAAGAGTTCAATTTATTTAAAAGAGCTAACAAAGTATTCGGCATCTCATCTAAATTTTACACATTCGTAATAACCTACCACGTGTACATACTTTTCTAGAATAGATATTATTATAGAAATGTCTTCATATCATAGATAAAGTAATAGAGTACCTCCCTACCCGATCTTTTACTGTAAAGTAATTAGTTATACCTATTTGTTTCCAGCTACATCACCTACCTAGATGAGAACGCTCCCCAGGGCACCGCGCTTACCTTCTCCGATCCATACATCCCACAAGTGAATGATAATGACGCTGGCAAGAATGGCGTGTTCTCGCTAACCCTGGTCGAAAACAACGGCACCTTCGAGATATCACCCGCGGTGGCTGAGAGACACGCGCAGTTCATCATCAAAGTTCGGGATAATACAATGCTGGACTTTGAAGCGAGGAAGTCTGTCGTATTTCAGGTATAATGTTTAAAATACTCTAATACTTACGTTGGCAGCGCTCTGTCCTGAACTGCTACATCATCATTTTTTCTTAGGAAGTATCCACTATAGTTATTCATTTTGTCACGACGTCATAAAAAATACCAATGAAAATAACCAAAAATAATTATTAATTCTTATGAATTATAATAATTCTTAATAATTCATTTCAGATTGTAGCGCAAGAGCTTGGTCCAGCAACTAACCTTTCAGCCACCGCCAATGTCACAGTTTATTTAAACGACGTAAACGATAACCCGCCGATATTCCTCGCTCAATCGTACGAAGAGGAACTTCCAGAAAATGTCACAGCAGGCAGCAGAGTCACACAAGTAGCAGCCGATGATGTAGACACTGGATCTTTTGGAAAAATACAATTCACTGCCATATTAGGATATCTAAACACATCCTTACATTTAGATCCTCAGACTGGGGTTATTTCAGTTGCGACAGATAATCACGGCTTCGATCGTGAAGCAATGCCAGATTTGCATTTCTTAGTAGAGGCTAGAGACAATGACGGAGTAGGTTTAAGAGTAACAGTGCCATTCATTATTAAGCTTCTAGATGTAAATGATAACCCACCAGAATTTGAGAGGTCACTATATGAGTTTGTTCTCTCACCGAGTTTGAATAACTTCACATCATCAGCATTTGTCAAGGCAGTTGATAAAGATGCTGAGCCACCAAATAATGTAGTCAGATATGAAATTATACAAGGAAATACCGACAGAAAGTTTTCTATCAATGAGGAAAGAGGTAAGGCTTAAAGCTAACTACAATTACAAGAGGTGCAAAAAATACAGTTAACCATATTTTAATGCTTATCTATGTATACCTTTTCAGGAGAACTTTATCTTTTGGAAGCATTAAAAAGATCGAAAAAACAAAACTTTCACAGACAAAAGCGTCAATCATCTGAAGATGATGATGAAAGTGAAGTTTTCATGTTAACAATCAGAGCTTACGATCTGGGAGTACCAAGAT
This sequence comes from Ennomos quercinarius, assembly GCA_910589525.2. NCBI lineage: Eukaryota > Metazoa > Arthropoda > Insecta > Lepidoptera > Geometridae > Ennomos > Ennomos quercinarius. The sequence goes on from OU342493.1 coordinate 5,655,658, forward strand.
TGTTTTCTACCACTACTGTGAAGATATACCCTCCAGAGAGTAAAACTAGGACCATGTCTTTCATTGTCCCTGGTGCTAATCCGGATAGGAGAAAGTTGGAAGAAGTTTTGAGTACACTTTCAGGAGGAAAAGTGACAATAGTTGACATAAAACCATATAAAGGCAATGGTGCTATAGATTTGAATGGTCAGGAGTCTAGTCAAGAAAAGTAAGTCATTTTGTACAGAAAAATATGAATTGTGAATGTCTTTTTACAGGCTTACAGTGAAGTTAACGAACTTTCTCCGCTCTGAAGTCGCACATGTGCAGCCATAGAATATTTTACAGCTGTATGATAAAATACTACTGCATAGCTACCCTCACCAACTTCAGAGTGGCAATGTTTCATTAACGTCACTGTAACTTATTGTTATGATTTTACGACATAAGTATGACAGGTACTCTTTACTTTATTTTTTACATAAGTACCACAATTTATCATGTCGTGGTTGTGCCCAAGCGTCATCTCTTTTCTTGCATACTTTGTTTAAAACAGTAAAAATATTTTCTATTTAAGGAGCGAAGTAATAGCGGTAGTTCGTCTCTCGGGCAATAATGCCATCAACGTAGCTAAGCTACAAGAGCAACTCGCTAAGAACGCAACAATCTACACCACTGGTACAGGCATCAACAGCGGCACAGGAATAAACCAGAACAATGCTGGTTCTGGACATAAGGATCAGACTTCTAGCGATGAAAGTGGAGACTCTGTAAGTAACAATAATTATTAAATGTTACTTGCCGATATTCTCTCCGAAGATCAAGTGTAGTACCTATTTGTGAAGATTCACATACATAGTTAGATGTATTTAAAACTGTTTGAAAACCAATAATGACGGATTTTTTTTTCAGGGCTTATATAAAGCAGAAAGTCGATTATTATTCTGGCTGCTTATCCTGTTGGCCATATTAGTAGCTTTAGTTTTACTCTTGCTAATATGCTGCTGCATTTGTGAAGGATGTCCCCTTTACATGCCACCACGGTAAATATACATTTTTGAAATTAATTCATTTACCGGCTATAACTATGTTATTTCTAGAAAAAAAAATTGTAGCACTAAACCTCTTCTTTTGTTTAACAGCCTGAATTGCACCAACTAATTCGAGTTATCACACCAGCTTTTGCAGCACTATAGGTATATAATAAAAATATATTTATCACACTGCTCAACATTTCTATCGAATTCACACAATAGGTTGTCAATAATTATCCTGAGGTTCAGTTATTTTTTAGAGTACGTATTTATTCAGTAACTTCCTTTGATTTTATTTGGATCGTTTATGTCAATAAATGAATTTATATCTAGCACCTACCTAAATAGCTATGTATTTGTAATTTTGATTACTTGCTATTACTGCACTCTGGTTAATAATACCTAGCTCTATAATAAAACTTGCATGGTATTTGTGGCTTGTCTGCTATGTTTTTTTTTGTAATATTAGTCCATAATAGAACAGCTAGGTACATAGATATCCATTAATAAATTCTAGGAAAAGAGTGATACGTGTCAACTCCACAGAGGACGACGTGCGTTTAGTGGTACGCGACAAGGGACTTGGCAGGGAAAACAAGTCGACGCAAAATTTACAAAATAAGTCAATACAATCTAATGAGTGGAGGAGAAGGGAAGCGTGGAGCGCGGAACAGGCAGATTTAAGAACTAAGCCAACGCAATGGAAGTTTAATAAAAGGAATCAAAGATCTAAAGAAGCATCAAAACCTGCTTCGACCCCAGGAGATATAAGACAGGAGTTTGTGCAGACAGCAGCTGATAATGATTACAAAGACAATAGACAGTCCTTTCGACATAGGTAATAATTATATGTGTGTATCTATAATATAGTATATTTAATGTTTATACCTATATTATTATTTTATGCTTTATACTGTTAAAACATTTTAACATTAACTAATTTCAGACTCTGCTATAAATTACTATACATTTTAAAGACTGGTAAATTATTGTAACATTGCTTTTCCTTAATATTAAACATCATCCGACTTACTTTTATCATTTAATTTTATGTATTTGTTGTTTTACCACTAACATTGATCTATTTTTCAGGGATGGTCCGAATATCATTTACACAAAAGAAATGCAACTCCAAGAAGCCTTCGCAAATAAGCATAAAGAATACATCGACGATTTAGAAAATGGTTACGACAGAATTGCTACTTTGCACTACAATAGAAGAGAACACGACAATGACTCCATAAGAAGACATGAGATAGACCGAGGTTCCGACGTTGGAGCTTACCACAAGTCTGAAGACAAAGCTCATGATAGGACTGAGATTAAAAACCGTGAGGTCCAAGATAAGACAAACGCTCAATCTTCTCATGCCAGAGATCAGTACTTCATCAAGGAAGGTAATACAGAAATACTAAGACTTGTAACTAGAGGTCATAACGAAGAAGAAACATACGTAAACCTTCCGATGCATCAACAAAGACCAGTTACATTAATTCCACATACTCAATACGTCGTTGTTGATAGTGGAAAAGACCTCCTTATGGAAAGATTTATCAGAGAGCAAGGAGAAGAAGCTAAAAATATAAGAGAAAAGATGGGTAAAGTTACAACCGATTTGGATAATATGTCTGGTAAAGATGGTAAAAGTTATGGACAAAGGTCTCAAGTTGGAAGTGATGTAAATCAACAGTATCACGATTATAGTAACCAGCATCTTGAAGTCCCAGGTTCCGTTCCATTAAAACCTGGGTTATTACAAACAGCTTTACTTGAAATGCAAAACAAATCAACATTAAATCAAGAGTTGCTAGAATCTTCACTTAGAAAACAAAACGAGTTGTTACATCAAATTCTTATAGAACGCGAAAGAATAATACAAAATCAAGAAACAGCTTCACAAGTTGAGAGTAAGTTGGAAACTCAGAGTTTGCCTGGGCAATCGGTGATGGCTACTCAAACTGAATGCCACATTGGGACTCAAACAGAATCGCAGCTCTTAAAACCATCTAGGAGAAAAGCCAGAAGCGACAACGATTCCTATAGTGAAGATGATTCTCAAATCATGGTTGAAGATGACGAAACAAAGAAAGCTGTATGGGTAAAAAGAAAAAAACCGAAGAAAAAAATTAAATACAAAGACCCCAGAAGAAGTATTCGAGCTTACGACTTAAAACGAAAAATCAAAACTCCAATCCTAGAAGAAACTGAAATTTCCCCATCATTAGAGAGTGAAAAATATGTAAAAGTTAGTAAAACAAATGAAAGAGAAGAGCACTTTAAAAATTATGGGAATAAAACTAAGAGTGTAGTCACGACATCAAAAAATGAAACGGTGAGCTCTACACAAATTAAATTGTCTGAAAGCGAAAACAAAGCAAGACAAAGACGTGAAATTTTGATGGAAATTTCAGACTCCTTGGAAGATAAAGCAGAGTCAGACAATATAAGTGAAAAACGATTTCGACTTCAACGACAATCACCTGTAGCTATAGATGAGACACCATCTAAATTGGCTCTTGAACACGAGAGTAGTAAAGATAGTAAAAGTCGAAGTAGTTCAGCATCAGCTAAAGATGGTCGTAATTTGGTATTTTCAAGGCAAGGTTCATCCACAGAGGGCCGTGACGAAGCCGAATCACTAAAACTCAAATCACCTGATATTGATGAAGCACCATCGAAGAAAGAAAGCTCTAGTGCATCAAGCAAAAAGAAGGCAACCGAATCTGAATCAGTAAAATCACCGGATAATAAACCTTCACAAAAAAGCTTACCCAGATACATGCAATGGTACGGTAAAAAATCAGCCCCATCATCAAAGCAACCTGCGCCTGAAAAAGCGGTTCCAAGTAAACCAAAACGATTATCAAAATCAAAAAATGACGAGGAAAAAACTGCTAGGTATGGAAAAATTATGCCAAAAGATAACCAGGATTCTGAGGTAAAAAAAAACTTCAAAGGAAAAGAAAGTGAGTTTATTCATCCGCGTTTGCTCAAAGAGGAAAAGGTGACTCCCGTTCCTGAAGGACCACTCCCTGACGTACACCCTTTACTACAGCATTCTCAACATCGATATGAACATAATTACGAGAATCAAAATCCTCTTTGTTACATTCAACCTACACATATCCCAAAATACTTAGGTCAACCCAGTATTCCTTTGCCTCGAAAACAATCAGATCAGCCCATATACGTAAATCAAGACGACGTTAAAAATAAAGAAAAGCAAACAATTTCTGAAAGTGCCTTAACTCATAGCATATCAATTTCAACGAGCTATGAAGAAGACTTGAAGAATGCTCCAGAAGTCCACGTATCCAAGATAAATATTGGAGGAGACAGTGATGTTACTCATAGATTAGCATCAAAAATCGAAGATAATGATTCTGGCATTGCTATGAACACTTTGGTTCAGCAAACTGGTAACATAAAAAGGTTACCCATCACTGAAAAGAAAAGTGTCTTCACTATTGCATATGACGATGTTCAGACTAAGCAACTAAGACCGGATAGTAGTTCTACTTCTTATTGACTATAATTATTATCGTTTTATGAATAACTATATAAAGTTTACGAGTGCCTTATTATTGTGTAACCAAAAGAGTATTATTATTGTATAAATTCATTGCGTCATTAATAATTTAAATATTAAGACTTGACATCTATGCCGTCCAATTCGTGTAAATTATTGTAATTATTATCAACTGCCTTATTAATTGACGACTGGTTATGAATAATAATTATTATATATTAAGATTAATTTAGAAATTACGTGTAAATATGAATATGACGTCGCATGTTGAAAGTATTACAGTTTTAATAATTATTATTATTTAAATTATAAATTGTAATTAGCTATAATACTCCATGTAAATATGTAACTAGTATGTAAGTACATTTATTTCTATAACTCTACGATACGACAAAGCGCGCTGAAACAACAGTGTTCAATTATTATATATTTGTTAAAAAATATAAAGTTTTGAACTTACTCTATCCACGAGTTTCATTTTCATGATAATAAAAATATTTGGAGAAAAATATATTAACTGATCATAACTGATTAAAAACTTTCTGCATTGAGAATAGGTATAGGAACCTAGAACCTAGTTGATTTTTGCAGCTGGTAGTAAAGTCGTAGCAAAAATAAATATATTTTCTATCCAAACGGATCATAATCGAATGCAAGGATTTTGAAACTGTTCATTTTTAAATTAATGCCAAGATGTGGCCTGCCCAATCGCCATTTCAACTTGCTAATAATTGTAAGAGCTTATACATTATATCGGTCACTTTTGTTCTGCTGCGGATCTTATTCCGCAGGGAAACACCGAGCGAGCATAGCTCTCTCCATAGCTCGTTGCGCGACTTTGAGCTTATCACTGGCAACACACACTGATCGAAAACCTTTGTTTATCTACGTATACCAACTATTATAATAATTACATTCTGTGGTAGGTAGTACTGTTATCCAATAAAACTATCATACTCTGTGGTCTCATGTGCAGGCAGTGTTATTATCAGGTTGTTATCAGGCGTTCAGAGATCCGCGCCGTCGCGAAAATGTAGGTACCTACGTAGGTACCTGTCAAACAGACTAGAATTTTATACAATAAGTACTTTCGAATTTTAGTACCATGGGAATAAAATAATACGTAGGTACCGGTACAGGTACGTATGGATTATAATATGAATATTATAGTAGGTAGATAGACTAGGTAGTAGGTATGGATATTTTTGGAGCAATTAGGCACTGTTTAGAGTGGATCCACTCTAAAAACAGTGACTAATTTATGGTACAAGGAACATCTAATATTTCCTTGTACTTGTATTTCCTTGTAATCAAATAAATAGCGTGCATAACAAAAATGTTCAATGATGACGTCATTTACTTCGAATGATAGCGACGCGCTTCCCTCTGTTTTGCTACGGATTGTACTAGGCGAACAGTAAAGCAAAGAGATAGCTAACCGGCAATAGTCACTCACACTGCGATACTGATGGAATGTATCATCTATCCTTTTCTGTCGTGTGAATTGTTTAAAGAGCGATAAGGACAACGCCAACGGCACACATAGCTAAACGAGTTCAAGACTTTTGATAACCGACGTTCGCATGGGTGTGCAATGTTAGTGTGTTGCTTGTAGTGACGCTACTTCTCCACAGATGGCACCATAATTATTACTAAAACCAACCTTTAAGCTAAACAAAAGACGATCGTGTTTCAATCTTAACTGTGGTCCCGCTATTCGTCGCTAGATGTCTTGTAAGCGAAAAATAGTTCATGTTTAGAGGCAGCCTTCCATCAGTATGTGAAGAGCATAATAATAATCACAATAAATACTTTATATCTAGCTCAAAAACAATAAAAAGCTAAAATTTTGAAACATGACATGATAGTTAGGTAAGTGCAGCTAGGTAAGTGTGTGTGGTAAGTAGTGTGGTAAGTAGTGTTTAGGCATAAGGCATTCGTAAACCGTTAGGACTCATCATCAACAGCCTGAAGACGTCCAAGGCTGAACACAGGGCTCCCCCACAGAGCGCCACTTATAGTGGCTGCTCGTCACCTGCATCCATCGGCTCCCCGCGGTTTTCACCAGACAACAGTTAGGATTAGGTACCTATTCATAATGTTTACCCAAAGAGCCTAATCATGGCCGTGGGCAAGGGGGGAGGGTTTGGGGGTTCAAACCCCCCCCCCCCCCCCCGAAATCAGCGCCGGTCCAAGTAAAGCAAGAATGTTTGAATTACCACAAGTATTTTTAGAAATACAACACGACAAAAATAAAAAATTTCGCACTCGCTTTGCTCGCGTCTTTAATATTTCTACTGTATTTTGTTTTATACCAAGCGCGTTTGTACTGACTGACATGTAATTTGTGTTTGAATTGCCATACGCGTTTTTAAAATACAATACGTAAAATATAAAAATTTTTGCGCTTGCTTCGCTCGCGCATTTATTGTTTTTGTTATATTTTGATTTACAGCAAGCGTGTTTGTACTGACTGACTTGTAATTCACGTTTGAATTACCATACACGTTTTCTGAAATACAATACGGCAAATATAAAAATGTGCACGTTCGCTTTGCTCGCGCATTTAATATTTTCACAGTAACTATTTTGTTTTGTAGCAAGCACGTCTGTACTGACTGACATGTAACTCATGTTTAAATTACCATACGCGTTTCCTAAAATACAATACGGCATATATAAAAAATGTGGCACTCGCTTCGCTCGCGAATTTAATATTTTTACTGTAAGTATTTTGTTTTGTAGCAAGCGCGTTTGGACTGCCTGACATCTAATTCATGTTTATTAAAACATGAATTACATGCTGGTCAGTACCTACAAGTACCATACTATACGCCACGTATGACTAAAACAGCCATACGTGTTTTCTGAAATACACTACGGCAAATATAAAATTTTTGCGCTCGCTTCACTCGCGCTTTGAATATATTCAAATGCACTTAGATACTTACATGTATGGAGAGCTGATAAAATTAGTAGGTATAAAATCTATCTTACCGTACAAGTCGTGTGGAAGATTTGATAAAGAGTATATAATTGTAGTATTCAAGCTGAACCCCTCCCGAAGAGAATTCCTGGCTACGGCCCTGAGCCTAATACCTACCTGTACCTGTTTACCTAATGTACTGTTTATGCCGCAATTACATTACACTAAATTCAGGCCCCTAGTTAGCGTCCGAGAAAGGAAGCTAGTTAGAAGCGTTCTGATCACACTGGCCTAAATTCAGTTACTGAATAGAGTAATTATAAAATATAAAATAGCAAATTAAACTATACGGCTACCTAGAGCTTGTACCTACTAAATATATTTGCACATTTTTAGTACTGCCCAACAATAAAAACTTAACTTTGCCGTAGCCCTGCACGGTCGTTGGCTCAGTTAAAATAAGTAAAACCGGCTAAGTGCGAGTCGGACTCGCGCACGAAGGGTTCCGTACCGTAGTCTATAAAAACGAGCAAAAAGTCACGTTTGTTGCAATAAATGTGATAAATGATGCGACGACCTGGTGAAAACCGCGGGGAGCCGATGGATGCAGGAGGCAAGCAGCCGCTCAGTGTGGCACTCTATAGGGGAGGCCTATGTTCAGCAGTGCACGTCTTCGGGCTGTTGATGATGATGATGACATTATAGAGTTATTTTTTATGGTGTGGTTCCTGTATTTTCCATTCGGGTAGAAACCATGGGGCACAATTAGTTAGCTATTCTAAATAAACTCCAATTCACGTATTTTAGGTAGTCTATCGGAATAGGTATACCTCGATTCATTAATTATTATTCATCTCCACAGGTACTTACCAAGACATAGAGCTACGTATAAACTTTTCACATTGTTTCACCAGCAGTCAATCATTCGCATGAGTGGTCCTTCATTCAGCTCATTTGCACAGACGGCTCGGGCGGAAAATTATTTCTTTTCATACCCCCATTTTTCGCGTCTTACTTAAAGTTTCACGAATCAGCGAGAGTTTACAATTCATTTGTTTATTTTTCTACCATTTTACAAAAACGCGGACTGATTTTTATACTTTTTTATATAAATGCGTTTAAAAATGGAATAAACTACGGGAAAAGGGAACTTGAAACAGGTACCTACCGTCATGGAATTGGTTTTAAAGTGACTGACTCGTGAGTGGCTCTTGTGTGTGACACTTGAAGTATATCTAAAGAAGGTTCTATAGACGTCACCACGACCGCTTAGTGGGTAAAACACAAAGTCCTAAGGATTTTCGCAGTCAGTGGTCATGTAACCATAGCTCAATTGGCAGAGCGTCTAGTCCGGTTTATTCGAAAGCGCGGGATCGAATCGCGCTGATTGTTAAAATTTTAAGGTTTTTTTATCTTCATAGGTACCGTGTTTACTATAATAATAACGCCCAACGATCACATACCTAGCTAGACCTTGTACTTTAACAGGACTCCCTGTATCTAGGGACCCAGGAACTACGAGGACCATGATCCCACAACACCCATGCCCATGATGTATTGAGATTGCAAATCGTATTATATCGAATCTATCCTAAAGATACGGGTAAAGGTAAATAAATAATTTACCTGCATGTCTTTTAATTAATCTTCATTTAATCAAAACAAATGGAGACACTTCTCAACTTTTAATAACAAAAGTACCAAGAAGACAGACACGGACAGGAGGTTATCTTATGGAAATTGCGTTTCCCCGCGGCACTGCTTTCACAGTCCACTGGTTTGATCATAATAAAAACTCGCGCCGTCGCCTTCGCCAGAAGTTTGACCATAAATTCGCTGGTCACAGAATAGGCAGCTTAGCATTGCCGTTGGCAACACTTCAGGACCCCACGATCTGCTTTTAATATAATAATAAATATCACCGTATACTTAGCTACACTACTTTTTTGCCGAACTTTTTCTGCTCTTTGTTTTTTTACCGAGGGTGAGCTAAGACCATTAAAAAGGTCGGGAGTGGCGATATTTTATGCGATTTTAAGTGTGTAAAGGTTCTAATGTCCGTTTTATTGTAGGTGAGATGAATTATGAAGGCAGAGGTTGAGAGTGTTTGATCTATCTACTTTTCTGATGTAGCTTAGTGCTGTAGAATAATGTAGTTTTTTTTAAGATATAAAGTCGGGTAGGTATTTTTCTATCAGACAGGACAGGGTAGCGTTTGATCACATTTCACTTTATTTTCAGTAACAGCAAAGCAAAGCACCAATTGTACCATCAATTTTTTTATGTAAATGAATAGCATGACGGGCTAGTGGTTCGCCTGATGTTAAGCGTCACGGCCGCACATAACAGATTGCAGTGTCACTCGGAACTCTAACTTAAAGTTTCGCGTGCAGCGCACTGCGCATCATCCTGAGACATCACACAGCCTAATAAACTTTTCTAGACTGTGTGATCCAAAAAAAAGTAGTAGTCATAAAGTCTCATTTGCCCAGTCATTTTACCAGCTACAGTGCCCTTCAAACTGGAACACAGTAATAGTGCTGCACACTCTACTGCTTGGCAGCAGAATAACTGGCAAAGCGGTGGCAGGTGCCACCGCTTTGCCAGTACATAAACGAACTTTGCAGAAAAGTCCACCCACCTAGTAAATGAAAAATGATATAAATCAATGGTACTAGTGTTCCAATTGGATCCAATTATTGTACCATCAATGGTAGGTATACATCTGGGACAGTGGCAAGCCATGGGACGTCTAATAGATTGACAACTAGCTCTCATGTGAGACTAGCCGGCACACAAGAGTCACAGATTCTTTACTTGAAAGAGAAAAATTTGAAAACATTACAAAATTTTGATTCAATGTTGAAAATATTTCAAATTTTTCTTTATATGAATCTATAACAAAAAGTAACAATGATATTAGTATTAAAATTGTCATAAGTGTGATTAATTTTAAATAAATATGTATCCGACTGTTACTCATGACTAGTGTATTGATTTCTCGACCAGAAAAAAGAGGAAAATCGACACACTAGTCGTGAGTAACAGTCGGATACATTATTTATTTAAAGTAACAATAATATTTGTTACTTTTGTTTTGTTTAGCTTTAATGCGTCTAAAGATAAACAAAAAGTAGTAATTATTGTTACTTTTTGTTTATCTTTAGCCTGTCCTAATTAGAAGCAAACATTATTGAAAACTAATGTTATTATTAATATCTTAGTTTCACCGTAAATCTTAATTTTATCACGTCACTCAGGTTGTCGCAAGTGGCGGTTGGCTCATTATTCTTTAGGGAGGCTCGAGCAAGGGTTAACTTTGAAGTATCATTCCCATTTATAAATGGTCAAGTTGAACCCCCAAATTGGAACGGATCGCTGTAAGTGAATTATTTAATTGGCGTCATTTGTTATGACGATAATATGAACGTGTTGGCTGCAAAAATCAAACAAAGTTGAAGAAAATTCTACAAATAATTTCAAAATGTTCTTTAATTTACAGTTTAAAAAAATATTATTACTCTACCGACTACACTTAATCATCATGAGCAGCCTGGAGACGCCCACTGCTGAACACTGGCCTCGCCCACAGAGCGCCACTTTGAGCGGTTGCTCTCATCTTGCATCCATCGGCTCCCCACGGTTTTAACCAGATTGTCAGTCTACAGTGGCGGGATGGCCCACGCTGCGTCTTCCGGTTCGTGGTCGCCGCTGAGAACCTTATAGTATAAAGTGACTATACACTTGCTACGTTTCGTTTACCTTTAGACGCATTATAGCAAATCCATTTTAAAATATTTTTGATTCACTCTATAAATCAGGTTACAACACACCACTAGCGTGGCCTAGCACTCGTCCTGTGACGCGATCTCCGCCCTCGACGAACAACGCGACCGGCGTGCGCCACGGTGTTTTTTTTATTATTTACTTTGCACATTACCTTAGAGTAAACTATAAATAGAAAGCTGTCATACTTGGCTTCTCCATCTTATTTTCCAGGGAAAAATGCCAGGATGAAAGCGAGTGATGAGGGGTTATTCCTGGCTGAAGAACCTGCGGGAGCGGTTTGGCTGCAGTTACCATATTTCTGTCTAGAGTGGCAGCATCGAAAGTTAGATGCCATGATGATGTCCAACCTACGATAGAAGTGAAGCCAGAAGGTGAAGTAGAATTAAAAAGTACCTGTAAACGCAAACTAGATTCGGGGTCCTCCAGGACGGGAGCCTTGAGGATCGAAGTAACCAGATAGTTTTTTCATCATCATCATCAGCATCATCAGCTGCCTGAAGACGTCCACTGCTGAACATAGGCCTCCCCCAAAGAGCGCCACTTTGAGCGGCCGCTTGCCTCCTCGGCTCCCCGCGGTTTTTGACCAGGTCGTCGGACCGGGAGGGCCGGCCACGCTGTAGTTTTTTATGTAGGCCAAACTTGTTTTTCTATGTTGCCCACTTTTTACACCACTTCAACGCTACCAAACACAAAATCCGTAACTCAAAAAGCTCATTAATTAAAATTTCCCAATTAATAAATTTTTCCAATGAAATCGCGAACGACTAAAATTGACACTTATTGCTTTCGTACGGATTTTCTCAAGAAAAAGCAATTAATCACGTCGCCTCTGTCCAATAAATTCGCTTATTTTAATTATTTTCTTATGATTTTAATTTTTAGTCTCCACATTCCTCCCCCTGATCACGGATTTCGAACAACTGTCTCCACTCCGATTTTTTTCTTCTCTGTTTAAGACTTTTATTAATAAAGCTGAAAGATAATTAATACTACTTAAATTTTGTTTAAGCTTTGCAAAACTTAATTAGATTGTTTGGAATATTTGAACCGAAATGGAAAATTTTATTCGGGATTTTATTAAGGAATATTTTTATTTATGCTTTATTGCCGTCACATAACCCATTATCCACACTATAGGTTTTTTATAGCCAAAAAGGCTGCATTTGACCGTCTCACCTGATGGAAAGTGACGACGCGGTCTACGATGGTACATAAAACCACCATAGGTAAGGTACTCTTCTACACCCATCCAAACAGAATACTTACTCAGTGATTTCTCATTCATCATCATCATCATCAACAGCCTGAAGACGTCCACTGCTGGACGTAGGCCTCCCCCAGAGAGCGCCACTTTGAGTGCTGCTCGCCTCCTGCATCCATCGGCTCCCTGCGGTTCTAACCAGGTCGTCGGTCCACCTAGTGGACTGGTTTTCTCATTGCCTATTGCAAACTTGATAGAGAGTAACAAAACACAAATTAACTAATTTTCCGCTATGTTTAGGGGGACAGAAACTTAACTCTGTTTCTGTTTGTTTGTCTTTTTGTCATGATATGATATAGGTTAAAGAGCAAAGAAGAACATTTATGGCAAGTGAAACTGCGAAAGGTAGCTAGTCTTCAATATGGTACAATTTTTCTCGTTGTACAAAAAAAAATTACTTTATATCGTCGTTTGTTTGAACTAAGTGACGTATCTGACATTTTGACTACAAATACGTTGATTAGACAGTTCGACGCGTCTTTGAAAGTAGATAAAAGCTACATTTAAAATGTCAGATACGTCAAAATGTCAGATACGTCACTTATTCAAACAAGCGACGATATGACTGTCATTTGTTTCATAGAAATAAGGTTATTGCTATCAAAATTTCTATTTATCACCATTTTCCATTTTTATTCCCTCAATTAAAATAATCAATGGCCGATTATTTCCCGCATCGGCATCAAAAAACCTCGCAATTAACCGCCATTCGTCCACAACAAAAGGCACCACCACCCCCTTTCTACTGAAATTAGTGATGACTTCAATAAAAATAATTCTTGTCTTTTAGGCAAATTGCATCGCGAAAAGTCCGCGAAAGCCTTTAATTAAGGGGGGCACCACCCCGTAAACAGTCTTGGCCGGAGAAGGCCGTCACCTTTTATTTTTGTTAATTCTTGGAGCTCTTTCTTCGCCGCATAAGTTACTTCACCCCTTCCCACTGTGATTCTTTACGCCTTTTTGTCACCGTTTTGAATTCTTTTGAAGACCCCTTTGTCCCATCTGCTACGCCCGTCAATATTAACTCTCTTAGCACGGGTTAAACTTTTTAATATCCGTTAAATTTCGTTACACCGAGCGTAATTCCTTTTAAGAATTTGAAAAAAAAATGTCACCCTTAAACTTTTCCTTGTAGGAATCTTGACACGGAATATGTAATAGTTTCTTCCAAGACTTTTTTCGAACATTCTCATGTAAATTCAAATAACAAAAGTCGCAATCAAAACGATATTTCTCAAGATATATTAAATTATTCACGAGGGTCCGAAAAAGTAATGTAAATCAGTGTTTAAAAAAAAGTTGTTTGGAAACACCGGATCGCGGTGGAGGACAAGGAATTTTAATCTATTTCCTAGTCGATTAATATGCAGGGCTCGACCGGTCTGGTTCATCTCCTCCTTTATTGGAGTTGCCATCGCGCTGCTTTGATTTCGACGGGACTAATTACCTTTCTTTGTGGTTAGTTCCATTTGCAGTTCGTGCCGATCGACTGATGGAAATGATAATGGGGTTTGGGATATTGAGTTGAATTTAAAATTAAAGGTAGGTTTGTGTTGTTACGAGTTTTTATGAGCTTTAAAAATCTAGGGATGTAGGGACGTTCATTAATGAGGTGATTTGGATGTCCCAGCTCTAATTGAGATATTCTGTACACTATAGGTACACCTTTTCATGCAAGTGGTTGTGGAGTGGTGATCTTTTATTTAACCTAATTATATAAACAAAGCGCAAGCGAGATTATTTTTAAATACAAATGTGGCTTAGCATGGCAAACCCGTGCTACTTTCAAACCTATGGACCCAGGTTCAAATATCACTATAAGCCTTGCAGCAATGAAATTTCTTGTACAGTGCAGAATTTGCACTAGCTCTTAAAACGATAAAACGTCGTTGTCGCGAGGAAACTGGCTTCTTATTCTAATCCTATCTGGTGGCGGTAAGGCCTGCACTGACGTTCCACATGGGGTTTGTTATGCATTTCCCCCTGCCAGCATCTACCCAATCCAGCCCAGCTCTTTTATATAGCGGAGCATTACTTTGGGTCGCTGATGGCACAACTGTTCCAGTGATGTTACATGTTGTGTGATGTGTGTTGTTTTGTGATATGCTGTTTGTTGTTGTTGTGTTTGTTTTGTAGTTTGGTTTGGAGACCAGTGCAGTGGATCCCATGGTCGTTGTTCGTTTTCATTTATTAGATGTGTCGTTTCTCTTGGCTCTACTGTGGCTGTGCAATATAAGCAGCACAACATGCTCTTTTCTGCATGCAACCCCGACACAAAGGTCTATATGTGGCACCAATTTTGTGCAGCTGATATTTGAGGTTACAGTGACCTATGATAATATCCACCATAAGTTGGAGATCTTGCTTTGTTGATTTCAGCAAACTGTTTGTGAGTTTCCCATTCAGGGATGGTAACATCACTTTCGCTTGCTTACAATCAGTTTTCTGTCCCATAGAATTTGCTGCTCTTACTCCGTGATGTACGCAATTTTCTTTCTTCCCCTGCAGTGGGTTTACATAGTTCCGCTATGTTAACCTTGACCTGTTTTTTCGTTCCTCCTTTTGCTAGAGTATCTGCTTTGTTGTTTCCTGGACACGAGCCGTGGCCCTTCGTTCAATTTGCTACTACTTTATACTATTCTGATAAGTTTTGCTTTGACCTTGTTGAAACCGACCTCTTCATGAATCAGAAAATTTGAGATCATGGTGTTATCCACCCACCCGCACTTGGCCAGCGTGGTGGACTATGCACTCTGTATAATCTATTTACTTACCACGTTTCACTCAATGTTGGTTGTAGGTTCAAGAAACGCATAAATCAAGACTCAGCAGTTATTATTGCAATCACAGTTGCGACTAGCATGGGACCAATTTCCATAACCACTGATGATCTGAGGCTCTTCTTGGTTTTCGGAGACATAGAGAAAATAGATGACGCATTCAAGAAATGAAAAAAATGTAGTCTACGCATAGATTATGTTTATGATTGAACACAAGATGTGGGCAATCATTTATTTCTCAGGTTACAATGTTTTACGAAATATTTTTCGTATAGTTTTCTGTTTTGATTTGAAAATTGGTTTTCTGACACTTTCTAGGCTGAAACTAATTCGAATTAGTTGTCCACGCGAATGAATTGAAGGCAAAAGCTAAAGCTTAGCGGAAAATCGCATTATTAAAGAGGTCTGTCACTCGCAATTTGTATAACTAAGGAGGGTTTTTTGTTATAAGGTGACCAATGGTTAAAAGTAATTTTCACCATTGGTTACAATTTTTTACCATTGGCTACTTTAACTGCGGATCAAAAAACCCACCGTAGTAAGTAAATAATCTCAAGCACACTTTTATTTAAATTTGCAAAGACTCAGCCAACGAAGGTAATAGTAGAGTTAGTTTTTGCTCTGGCACCATCCAGTGGCATGGGGTGGTCGTTTGGACATTTTGACTTATCTAGTTTCTCTTACTCCATGTTTTCCACCGTCCACAGTAACTTACCATATACTCAGACAGAGCAATATTGCCTTAATATATTCAATATCCGGCAGATGATAATTTACAGGGGTAGAATCCATTAAGGGTGTTTACTTGACCTGCGCTTAGTGCTTACTAAGACAACAGGGGTTGCTTCGATGGGATGGACATCTTGGGGGTGAGAATGTCCATTGGGATCTTGGGAGTTGGAAGTTTGAGTGACTGTATCTATTAACAGTTGGTCAACATCGTTTGCGATATATATAACAGTAATACCTCATCATCATCCTCTTGCCTTTTCCTATTTGTTATTGGGGTCGGGTCCTAATCTTATCTGTAGCGGCAAGCTACCAGAACTACACCAGCGACTGCCATCTGACCTCGCAACCCATAAGGGACCAGAAACAGGGATAGTTTGACCAGGTGTCAGATAACTACCTCTAACGATTGCCATAGATGTTCTTATGACAACCGGAACCGACGGCTTATCGTGCTCTCCGAAGCACGGAGCGATGGCATCGGAAACTGCACATAACTTACTATATAAATCATTGGTGCAGGGCCGAGGATCAAACCCGGTTCTGTAAGATTGCGAAGCGCACATGCTACCGCTCGGCCACCATCGCTGTGTATACCAACAGTGAAGCATTCATCATGATTAAAAATTGTTTATGTAATTACCTGTACCTAAGTACACCGTCTTAGAACAATCTATGCCTTACCAATATATTTTGAATCACGTTATTTAAACAACTAAAAAAACTTATTCTTTCGTATACCTCAAGTGCCATCACATTTCTTCAAAATAATTTCAAGTGCTCCTTCTCCCGCTCATATACATAAACAAACAGCACACCGCCTGCGATAACAAAATAAAAGAAAGTAAGATAAACAACAGGGACGAAGGTGAATCGTACCGAACTTTCAATTTGATATTCAAATCTCGCACGTTGACTTTCGCACCGCACGCTTAGGATCACAGCATTTACAAACCAAACTGGTAATAAAAAGATCAGCTGCTCATGTAACTTTATATAAACCGGTGATGTTTTTCAGCGCATAAGAATACTTTTATGTAGGTGATTTAATAGTAGTGATAGTTTGATATGCAGCTCATTGTGGGGAGGTTTCAAGTGTGGATTGCAGGCACTCTAGTGTTAGGTTAGGTTATTACTTTTGTTACTTTTAATCATTTTAATATTATGATCATAATGTGTGATTTTTTAATTAATTTGAACTCTGAATTTATGGAATTTAAATTCTGATTTTATTTTAAATCTGACTTTATTTTATTTTAATATATACCTACTTCATTTCATTCAATGAATTGATTTATGTGTGTTATGGACCTAAATGTCTGAATTAAATGATATTTTTATTTTAAATTTTTTGCAGGTTTTTGAAATTCATATACTTACTGAAAATAAAAATAGTTGGTAATATTCATTCTGAAATAAATCAAATGTCGTACCTACATACATTACATAACTGAAATTTTGTTCAGTGATGTCAACGAAGCTTTGCTGTCTTGAAGGTAGATGCTGCGCATCTCATATCATAGATAGATAGATAGATAAACTCTTTATTGAAACACACAAATCATTAAAAACTAAGTGAACAAAATAACAAACAAAAGTGTAACAATGGGCGGTCTTATCGCTCAAAGCGATCTCTTCCAAACAACCTATAACGCATGGTTTACATGGAGCTATATTAAAGTTAGGTATTTGGAAAAAATTTACAGAGCGCCATCAACACTGACTTCAAAAGTTTCTTTTTCTTATGCCTAATCTCTAAACACTAAGTGAAAATGTCAATTTTCCTTTATAATATGGGCTGGGGGGTTCTATGGGCGTTTAGGTTAAATAGTAAAAGCAATTAACTGACATTTTAATGTAAAGTCTCTAAATCTTTTTTTTAGATTTAGCTCTAAGGTACCTATGAAAATTGGTTGATGATTGAAGATATTAATTACTCTAAGTATTTAACATTTTATAATGTCTTGAAACAAAAACTGTTTTTTTTTGTCTCAAAACTACACAGCCAGCCAGCTATAATGTTATTGAAGTTTATATGAGACCACATTTACCTTTCTCTACATAATTATTTATACATTGTGTACAATTATTGTACATAATACTACATTTAAAAAAATACGCTTTTAAGTAGTGACCACCTTCTGATTAATAAAACGTTAGCACTTTGCTTCTGAAATATTTTCCGTGACTGTATATAACCAGTGCATAATCATTCGCCTACTATTAAAGTACCAAACTTGATTTATAAATGCAGACCTTCACGTCATCCTGATACGAAAATACGTTTATAGCCAACACTTGGCATATTTCACCGGAAAATCCTAGATAATCTATAAATTATTATAGCCCTTAACACATTCATGGAAGCAAATTCTAAAGTAAAGTGTTCCAAGAGTTGTTTGAGAGCCATTGGTCCTTTTAAGTGATGTGAGAAAATAACGTGATGTTGTAAAATAAATTGTTACAAAGTAACCCAAATTTTTGTTGTATTTATTATACTTTCGGATTATAATGTACTTTTTATTTATAAATTATGAAATAGTGTGTCTTTGCAATTTATTAAAATTACCATGAACAACAGGCTTAGAAAAGTAATGAAATTACAAGATGTTCCATAGTTTTCTTATAATAACCATATAATATCTGATAAAAATTTATAGGTCATTCTAATTAAAGTAATGAATTGATTTAACCTTAAATTAAAGTACATAAGTAGAAATTTTTTGATAATAACTTTTTACTATTAATTGCTTTATTTCCTTGTTCAATAATGTGTCTTTTTTGCATCATATAAGTCTCTTGCACATTGCTGTAAAGTGAAAAATACGTACATAACCTCACTCTTCGTAATATACGACGCGTTTGGGGAGTTATTAAAATTATAAATAAATAAAGTTATTCCATACGCACCCTTTACGGAGCTCCGCGGTTTGAAGTCTTCACATGTGTGCTATGAATCAGCTTTATTCGTTTATTGTCTGAATACATTTTATGGAGTTTGTGAATTTGAAACGTGATGATATTGTGTATTAGCTGTCATCACAATAATAATATTTATCACATGTTTCTTCCCAGGTTTCAAACTATCTTCTTAGCAAAATTTTATCGCGATCGTTAAGCCATTTAGTAATGAAAACATAACAAACACGCACATAGAGCCAGTCAGAGTTACTTTCGAAATTTTAGTGACATGGATTTGTCTATTTATTTCAATGTAGGTATAGGTACTTTGTATATTTTAATGCAAAAGTTATTTCATGAGAATATTGAAGATATAAGATATATATTATAGGATTTTAAAATGACATGGTCACTAACAACACCACCAACTTTTTATCATCTACCCGCAAGTTCTTCAGTTAGTCCGTGATCATGGTGCCTGCGACAGCACCGAAATATCGGCAACTTGAAACAAATAAATTACATCATGGATTGATTTTTTAAGTGTAAACCACACTTCAGGTATATCTATAAAGATATTATAGTTCTTAAAATTTTAGCAACCAGCGGGATTTGAACCCGCGTCTTCTAACTCACCGGATTAGACGCCCTACCAATTAGGCCATGGTCGCATGACCGCCGCCTGCGAAAATCGTAAGGACTATGTGTTCACCGACTAAGCAGTCGTGGCGACATCTAAATTTTAAGAACTATAATATCTTTATAAATAAATTACATGGTAAATATCCCGTTACTAAACAATATTTTAGTATGTAAGATATCATTTAGTTATTGATTTCAATGAGGATGGTAATTGTTAAAAAGAGGTCACTGTCGGGCTTTGAAAGTAGAGAGAGATAAATGTATTTGCTTTATGAACTCAAAAGATTCTTTATAAAACTGTACCCAACAAACTGTTCTTATTTGCAATATGGCCATTAAAATCACATCAACATTTTTATCTTTAAAAATCTTAAAGATAATGCAAAAAGAAAAGGCAATTTCCTTTGCCGATCTCATGTCGACATTTTTCATATGTCGATATCTTAGTAGGGTTGTCTCTTTTTCTTTATTTTATATTGATATCTGGCAACTCTGTCGCTGTTCCCTTTATTTTATATTAAAGCGATAAACATGTCGATTGCTAGATTCACGCGCGGTCGCACTCCCTAGCTAGGGACCTCTTGGGACGGTGGGTGCCACTATGAAATTTGATAATCAAGTTATCGATTTTCTTAATTCGGCTTAATCAATAAAATACAATACGAAAATTCATTATTGTATACCAGACACGAAAAACAGATAAGTACAGAAAGAAATAACATAGAGCCATAGTACAGTTGATGGACTGATCGCTGAGAGTGATCTCCTCCAATCAACCTTTAGACGAAAAGAATTATTGGAAAGATAGAGATCGGTGATGGTTTGAAATAATTAAAAATTATATTTAATTTCAGAACACATACTTAATGCTAATTTAAGATAGTTGAAGCCATCGGAAAGTGTTTGTTATAATCTGATAAAATACTAGTAAAAAATGGTCTATTCGATTACAGAAAATATATTATTCGATTTAAACCTTACACGATGCCTAAAGTAAGTATAGAGTTCCAGTACTTTTTGTGGAGACACAAAAAATACTTTCACAGTAGCTACATTACCTTAGAATATGCAAGTCATGGGAAAACGCTTATCACGGTCGGGCCGATACGAGATAGATGTAGGGATGAGTTACGGTAACATATTGCGGTTTGATCCGACTTGCTATTCCGAGACGGTGTGCTTGATTACCTTTAAATTGTGGACGTGACTTTGCTTTAAAATGACGTCATTTTTTGTAATAAATGATTTGTTTCCATCGACTTTTCATTTGTTTTATTTTAATTTAAGTTAGATATAGTCAGTTCACCAGAGTAGCTATAATTAAGCGTTGGCCAGTGTCACTGGCACATTGAATCACCAAACCATAAATATCAAATCTGATAAAAATGTTGCAAACGTCACTGCTACCACTTTAGAAAACCCATCAAGTTTTTAAAGTATTGGATCGCTAATGCAGTGAGATTCGCCACCATAAATTACACCGTGATTGACCACTCGATCCTCTAGGGTTGGCACGTCAGCGTATCAATGGTGATACGCCTCACTATCGCTCAGTGCGGACACTTCGGATTCGGGGGCATTAAAAATGAACCTCGCCAGCTGTCAGCCCTGATGAATCGCCTCGCTGCACCTTGAGAAGGAATGGATTGTGAATAGAAAGTAGCCCGTTATTTGCACATTTTTGATATCTATTAATCAAAATATTTATAGGGTTTAATGAGCCTTTAAAATAAGAGAAATGCAAAAAAATTGCTATAATTTAATTAATAAATATAATTGAAATTAAAATTATGATTTAAAAAACTGTATCGGCTTATTAACTAAAAACATTGTGAGTACTTACTGAATATTTCAAAAATGAACTGGCCCCTTAATACTTTCAGCCGGAAGACATCATAGGCCACTCCTATAGAACGCCAGTATGAATGGCTGTTAGGCTCTTGCATCCGGCCACCTATTAGAGAGTTGGCCTGTGATACATTCTTCGGTTTGTAGCACCATTGTCCGTGGTGGAAAACCACCTTGTATAATCTAGCTAAACAAGGTATAGAAAATAACTGACGTAATAAGGTGTACCGATGGTTAAATTGAAGTCGCAGTATAAGCTGTTGTAGATAATATTATAGACTATTGTTCTCGTGCTCCATGGTTCAGTCATCAATTTCCAGATGATGATAATGATGATGATGAATTTGTTGACAAATTTTATCTGAAACTTGTGACGCTTTCCTCTCCATAACATACGGTGTTTAAATTGTTTTAAACAGAACTCAAAAGAAAGCCAACACTCACGTAAATCTCAAACAGACGTTGATTAAACATTAACGAAACAATGTACCTTACGAAAGGGTTTTACAACTCCGTTATTAGCAATAACACACACATCCCTTTCCTACGTGGTACGTGTAGCTGTTGGCCTATAAAGCTAACGTAGCACAGTGGGAAATGTACCTACCTCAATAATGGATCAAATATTACTTTAACTGATTAAGTCTAAAACTAGAAAAAAATAATGTACTTGTCTGCTTCACGGATCCACAGGATCTGTGCTCAGCTTCCTTCAAGTCAGACTTTTGAAGATGATCCATTGATTCCGGGTTACTAAATTTGATTTTCATTACATTGAAATTATTTTAATTTAGCGGATTGTTAGTAACGTATTAGTGAAACAGTTGTTCTTGATTATTATATCATAGCAAAAAATGTTCAATAAGTGTAGGTAGTGTCTGAAACAGACTCAATGCCGCCGTGCGGCCGTGAAGTGCGCTGTAAGCACTCGCACGCTGCGCACACCGCTTACCAAGAGGTAAGCGCAAGAGGCAAGAGGGAAGACCCGCGCACATTAAATTTTTGCTACTGCGCAGCGTTTTGTTCGCGCCGACTTTACAGCCGCCGTTGAGTTTGAATCGCACTCTAAGTACAGTAAATAAAATGTCTGATACGTCCATGAATGTTTCTAACCAGAAAATACTTAGGTATAATAGCTGTAAATAGTGTCGATAGGTATATCAGAAATTTTACTTGCAGCCCAGATTCCTTTCTGTTTCTATAAATACTGTGGTTCGGGCCCATAAAGGCGCTTGTAGCCCATAGAACCACAGAATACACAGTACCTACAAGCAGAACAAGCGATTGTGTGAACAAGCGGCCGCTTGGGACGCGAAACTTCCCGAATTCCCGGACTGGATTCCCCGCCTTGTCGCGAGCAGAATTTTACGGCGAAATTAATATGGCAAATTAATGCGCGTATAATTTTACTGAGGGGTTTCTTGCGACACATATTGCTTGACAGCAGGAGCTACCGTCTGAAACTTAATTGCTTAAAAGATATAAGGTATTTTATGTGTAGATCTTCTAGGAGATAGGTATACTAGTTTCATCACTGTGAAATAATACCACAATTTCCGTATTTAGTAAATTTGATTTTTCTTACTATAAAATTGCTTATTGTATACGTATTATCGATCATATTTTAAAGGTTCAAATACCAAAATTTTAGGTAATAAATGAAAGCGATATTGTAAACCGGAACGAGGAGATCCACAGGAGAACTAAAGTGACCGATATAGCTCTTAGAATTTGCAAATTGAAATGGTAATGGGCAGCCCACATCGCTCGTAGAACTGATAACCGATGGGAAAGAAAGGTTCTCGAGTAGCGACCGCGAACGCAGAGTAGGCCGGCCCCCCACTCGGTGGACCTACAATCTGGTGAAAGCCGCGGGGAGCCAATGGATGCAGGAGGCGGCAAGCAGCCGCTCAAGGTGGCGCGATCTGGGGGAGGCCTTTGTTCAGCAGTGGACGTCTTCAGGCTGTTGATGATGATGATAATGATGTAAAGCTGTAGGCGTCTTAAACGTTTAGCACCTCGCACAAAATTACCGTCACCTCTCACACTAATTTCGGGATTCGTATAATTTTTCCATATGGAAATGATGTAACAACGGAGGCACAAGACAACACAGATATGTTAATTAAAGGAAAACACCGGATCCAGTACTGTCTAAATTCTACTGTTTATTTTGAGTCGGCGACGAGAAAAGCGCCTGTTTTTTAATTGCTGTGCTGGATCGCAAATGGAGTGGTTACAAAACGAAGACGATAAAGAGAACAAGGAAAATGTAATGGTTTTTTTTCAACATCATCAGTCTGGCTGGGCGCTTTCAGTTATTACATTATTAGGTATGGTCTTGGACGAACAAGGGTATGGTCGAAGTAGCTAATTTACGAATTGAAACAAGTAAAAGAAAACAAATGACAATCGGTATGAATTTATTAGCATCAACCGCCTCTGCCACGACAGTTTTTTGTTTTTACATTTACCTTTACGTTGATTAATTACCTACTCATCAAAACGTGATGTGATCTAATGCCAGAGCTATTTTCCTTGAGGAAAAGATACCTTTCTACTACCTGCACAAAATTTAGTCATTTGTAATGCGATTTTTCAATAATCGACTAAAACAAAACCCCAGTGTGGGAGTCAGGACTTTGGTTACAGGCCATGCCTTCTTTCAACACTGGTAACCTTTTAGATCCGACTACTTTTCGTTTAGCTATCAGCTTACGTGGCCGCAAGATGCTGTGTGGCCCATCGCTGCTAGTGCGGTACCGCAGTTGACCAGCTCGGTCATCACGATCTCTCGTGTTCAAAAAGCGCTGGTCAAATTTCGCGCCACGCTAGTCTTAATGACATCATTCGCCGGGCTTTTACCACCGCCAACGTTGCAGCCATTCTCGAACCAAATAGTCTCATGCGTGACGATGGTAAAAGACCCGACGGAATGACTCTGTTTCCCTGGAAGATGGGGCGGCCTTTAGTGTGGGACGCTACTTGCGTGGATACTATGGCGCCGTCACACCTTCCCGAGACACACGTTAGGGCCGGCGCCGCGGCTAATTCTGCTGAGCAGGTAAAACGGCGCAAATATAGTAATCTCGGTAGCGGTTACATATTTGAGCCGTTTGGTGTTGAGACCCTGGGTCCGTGGGGACCGGGAGCTCATCGCGTTTTCCAAAGTCTATCAGAGCGCCTGATCGATGCGACGCGTGACCAAAATGCTGGCACTTATTTGGCCCAACGCATCAGCATTGCAATTCAACATGGCAATGCGGCCAACATGTTGGGTACGCTACCTACCGGTAGTGGGCTGGAGCACTTGGACTGTCTATAGGCCATCGCGGCTATTATACAGTCCATAAGTGTTCTTTATAGTAGGTAGTGTAGCTAGTTTAGTTTAGTTTAGCTTAGTTTAGTTTAGTTTAGTTTAGTTTTTATTATTGTAGTAGTTAGCTTGAGTAATAAAGGCAATTTGCCCGTTAAAAAAAACCCCAGTAAAATAAAAGGTGACAGAAGACCATCTATGATAAGCGTCCAAAGTCCTCACTTTGGACGCTTTTCATTTTTTGGTCATTTTTTTATGGCCTTAATCCAGAGCCATTGGAAAACCATCCCTGTGATAAATAACTTCACCCGCTAATTTCAAGACAGCATTGTCAATTTGTCATTATAAAAAGACTACTTGCACAAATTCTCCATTTCTTCATTTGAGATGTCTCGTAATAACAAGCAACTTAAAATGGCTCTACATTTTACCTTCTAAAGAAAATAACTGTAAAGTCTTCCCTTTTAATTGCACGTGAGTTCCCCGTGAGACAATCAAGTGTACCAGGAGCGCATAATAAGGAAGAACATGCGAGTTTATGAGCGCTATTCGTCACGACTGTTGAACTCACCGAGCACAGAATATGTGGTAGTCAGTATCGAAACTCTGACTACTTTACTTGAAATTGACAAGAATGTGAGGATTGTAGTAATATTCCATCTGAAACAAAAGACGAGAAAATGTTTATACAACTTTGATTGCAGACAATTTGAAACACACGATTCGGTTCCAAAAATCTAATGACTGGAAAGAAATGAAGCTACATATTATTTTATAGCTTTTCTTTGGCGTTGGGCTCCTCATTCTCAAGTAAAATGTCACGTTAGAACGTGAAAGCAAAGATACGAAATATGAAATTTGAAATAATAAATTAAGGCGTAACTAAATCCATTTTTGTTAAGTTTTTCTCAATTTTATTGTAATCATATTAATAATTATTTTTGATAGATTAGTAGAATTATTTTAGGGCTAGATGGCGCTGTGTGAAATGTCCACACATATTATTACACACACATTTATTATTTTATTTACTTATTTAATATTTTAAACTTTTTCGAGAACTTATTAGCTATTTTCTAGTTTACCTATAAATTATGCTGGATAGCAATAGCAAACATAGAATGGCATTATAGAATATGAATACGGTCGACAATATCGAGGGCAAACAATTAGAGGCGAGTTAGGGCGAGGGTGCCGATTAAGTTATATATGCGGGCTAATAGGGTTACCATAGTTTGGGAAATTCTGGGGTTAAGGAGGACTTATAAAATTTGACAGCTTTTAAATTCGCACTTATATCTCTAGTCTAGGACATACCCAAATGGGTTGAAGTAGGTACGTCTTAGAGAGATGAGTGCGAACTCATTAGGAGCTGCAAAACTTTAGTCCAGACAGGCATTAGCCTAATAATGTAAGGCCAAACGCTAATGAAAGAGTCCATTTTTTTATCCTCCTTTATTTGCATCCTGCGTATAAAAAAGATGACATCTGTGGAAGTGTCCTTCCTTTATCAACTAAAAATAAGCAGAGCATTCAATCAGCTGAACAGATTCTCTTCAATCATAGTTAGGAACGCTCTCAATCAAATCACCTTTCAACAAAAAATAAAAATCAACGTGTTCATCCGTATGAGAGCTACAATGCCACAGACAGGCACATGATTACATCGGACTTATAATACTCCTCTGTTTGAGCGGGGATTAAACAGACAGGATATTGTTTCTTATAAAATATAAGCCTTCTAGTTCATGTTTACGTTTAAAAGTTTTTTTTTGTATTTTTTTTTGTGTCCTGCCATAGCCAAAACGGATGGTGCTCCCAAACTTAAGGGTACCTGACTCAGGAAGATTAAGATTCATCCAAAGGCCCTTACATGGAAGCAAACATTGTATCCGGTGTCTTCATGTTTGCGAAGGTAGCAAATGTTAATTTGGTATTCACCCTACGACCGACGCCCAATATTAATATTTTGGTAAGACGGAGACTGTATTGCAAGAAAAACATTCATTACGTAAACACATGGTTTTATTTGGTACGTTCCTAATGAGATTGCGTTTTGTATTGTTATTCTTCACCAAACTGATGCAATTTTAAATCTTTTGGTTAAAAATATTGGTACAATTTGATCATAGTGTTTACGTAGCAGTAGTTATTTGTGTGATGAATATAGGTGTTTGTTCTGTGTCTAGTTGTTATATTGTATTCTATGTATGTATTTACAAACAAAAAGTATCTAAGTATTGTATCAGTTATCTGGTTTCCATAGTACAAGCTTTGCTTAGTTTGGGACTAGATGGCGCTGTGTGAAATGTTCACAAAAAATATTATATATTATATAGAAAGTAGAGAGTTGTTTTAGAAATCATAGAAAGTTTTAAAACGGCTATAATTAGATTATAGTCACAAGCTTTTCCGGCCTTGAGAATATCGAAGTGAATCACTCAATATTGGTTAGCAAGAATACAAACACACAATAATACATACACACACACACACACACACACACACACACACACACACACACACACACTCACACACAATAAACAGAACAGTGAATAATAATTATTTATGTCATTTGTTAAGAGTTTTTAATTTTTGTGCATTTACCTTATCTTATAATTATTCACAGAGCAGGGGCAAAATTATGTGGTGACGAGCGTAATTTTCTTTCTGCTCTGTGACTATAAGTACTTAAAAACGGCAGCCGTCACTAACCAAGTAGCCATAGGGTTAAACAAAATTCACCAAACACCATTGAAAGGCGTTGACCACACAAAACAATAGCATCAAATTGCCGTCACCCGCAAAAACCAAACACAATTAAGACGTTAAATTATTCGAATGACAGACCCCTCGGGGCTCTAATGTCCCTCTTAGCACTTTAATAGTCAGCGGTCCCAGGACAGCGGTCAGTAACGGCCGGAGGCGTTGCTGAGACATTGGGGAACTCCCTTTGTAAGTAACCGCAGATTAGTTTCATGGGAGAAGGCGTCATGGTCATTAAGAAATTGGTGGTGAGAAAACCGAGCAGTAGAGATTCAAACTTACCTATATATTTCTTTGTAGTCGTTCCCATACTGATTAGGATCGTGACCATGTGTAAAAGCCCTCCAAATAGTGTGGTCTTGTGTCAGAGCAATAATCCACAGTAGAGTCTCCTATTGCCTCCTTTATGCTATCAGACCATCTCAGGCCTTTTCTCTGCATTTGACCAGCTATCAGTAGTTATACCAGCTCGTGTCTCTGGGATCGCATAAAAATCTATATACTTATCTATTTGAACATTAATTTTAAAAAATCATCCAGTATTAGTTTTTGGTTAAGTTTTTTAAAAGCATGGCTTCCATAGTTGGCTTGTTTAATGGTAATTTAAGCAATCGGCATCGCCTAGAGAAATCTGCAACACCAGAAAATATCCATCATTAATGTGAACAGTAAAGTTAAACGAAGTACTTAATACTTACCTCTATCAACCTGTTAAATGATGCCGATGTGGGTATGTGTGTATTTGATTGATCATAACGACACACCCACACATACACACACATACCCACATAATTATAATCATTTGATTCATCATCATTATCATCATCAATCTGCGTTAGTCCACTGTTGGACACTGGACATAAGCCTCACCAAAGGTACGCCATTAAGCCCAGTCTTCGGCTCGTCTCATCCAATTACCTACTGCCAACCACTTGGCGCAGGTCGTCATTCCATGACTCCACCTAGTTGGGAGGCGACATATACTACGTTTTCCAAGTCACTGTCTCCACTCAAGGTCACCTCTTGGTTGTATTAGGATCATTATTTTGTTCATTCGTTCATCAAGATTTAGCGTATTAGCTATTTCAAGATTATTATAACAATCTATAAATTCTAAACACAGCAGATTTTATCGTTAGGTCTTTCAACAAACGCACTAGGTAGCTACAAAACTTATCCAAGTACTGACATAAGCCTAACAAAAGAGCCATAATCCAAAAAAGCTAATAACTTAAAAGACCCGCCCGATAAGCAAGTTAATCCTGAAGACAAATAGCGGGTATGATCATTGTGGCCAATGTCCGAAACTGTACAGGGGCGGTGAGTGATGCGATTCTTTTGTCTCGGTCTACCACCCGGGCATAGATAAAGTAGTAGTTTCTGTGAGGCAGTGTCATGCGTCAGCAATCGTCGTCAGTGGTATTGGAAGAAGACTTTTAGGTAGAAGATTTTTTTTAAACTGGATCTTGGCTTGAAATTTCGTTGAAATTGGTTACAGCTCGTCTGAAACGATCTGGAAAAAAATTTGTGAAAATTTTATAAGAAGAAAAACATGACAAGAAAAAAAAATAACTTTTCCAATACAATACATTGAATTAAGTCATTAGTTCATTAAGTTCATATTAAGGTCTGCAAAATTTGTCGATTTGCAATGATTTTTTTTTCAAGTTTTCTGGTTTTAACATCACATTTTCATTATTACTTTCATTTCATTTTTCGTGTCATCCAAACTAGAAATTTGATGTATAAGATACAACGAAACAAAATTAAATAACCGGCCAAGTGCAAGTCGGACTCGCGCGCGAAGGGTTCCGTACCATTATCTATGAAAACGAGCAAAAAATCACGTTTGTTTTTTAGGAGCCCACTTAAATATTTATTTTATTCTGTTTTTAGTGTTTGTTGTTATAGTGGCAACAGAAATACATCACCTGTGAAAACAACTGTCTAACTATGACGGTTCATGATATACAGCCTTGTGAGAGACGGACAGACGGACAGCGGAGCCTTAGTAATAGGGTCCGTTTCACCCTTTGGGTACGGAACCCTAATAATCCCATTTTCATATAACGATCTCAGTTTGAAAAACATAGTAGGTGGCAATTTTACCTTTCTACACTTTATACTTACAGAACTTTCATTCCATTTCCGTCTCGTCCAAAACTAGCAATTTGATGTGAGATAAAAAGAGACAAAATAAATAATCCCGTTAATCTTAGAATGATCTCGGAAAATTTTAGAAATGTCATCGATTTTAACCTCTCTGCAGATTGTTAATACTACACATAAACTGGACAAACGTCCAGTCCGGCACATTAGGTCCAGCCACAAGAGGGTCGCTGTCGATCGGGGGCTTTATTTAAAATCGACGCCTATTGTGTGAAAGGAACTGCTGTCCCCTTATTCCGGCTATTGAGACTTCTTAGAATCCTTCTAGATAAAGGTGTCTTATAGTTAAAAGGTATGGATAACGTAGAGTGGATTCTAAAATGTAACCACACTGATGTATATAATCACTAACTGCACCCCGCGGTTGCACCCGAGGATAAAAAGTAGCCTATGTGTTAATTCAGTACATAAGCTATCTATATTCCAAGTTTCATTCAAATCCGTCCAGTGGTTTGAGCGTGAAGGATTAATGAAATGAAATGAAATGAAATGAAATTAACTTTATTCCTAACATAAAACACACAATATCGCATAAGTAACATTAATACAAGGACAAAAGAAACTTTCAATACACACTCCTATGCGATACTGCGCGATGTCAGGAATAGGTCCCGGCTCAGCATACAACTAAGGCTGCAAATAGCAACATCAGTCACTGATTTTCAGCCGGAACCCATGCCATGACATCACGGACGCAACACACATTATACGACTACAAAGTACAAAATTACAATTTACAAACATAATAGAAATAAAATAACTATGTAGGAAAGGAACCAAGAAAAGAAAACTGGGTTATATTGTGTACAAAATTACCTATTAAATTATCAACATCATGTGAGAACTGCACTCCTTCACGCTCAAACCACTACCACATACACACATACAAACTTTCAGCTTTATAATATTAGTGTGATCTACAAATTATTAATGTCACCGGCTTAATCGGTATAATATATATATATATATATAGTTTAAAGATTATATTTCGTTATTAATATAACTCGGTTGAGAAACCATGTTAAAGGAGAGGAAGGCGCAGGACCAAATTAAATATTGAAAAAAAAAAACACAGGAATGTAATATTTCTATAAAGACATACTAGTTGCGCCCCGCGGTGTTACCCGCAGTATTCTATATGTTAATCCAGCATATAAGCTATCTGCATTCCAAATTTCATCGAAATTGGTTTAGTAGTTACGGAGATATAAGGTAACAAACATTCACACACACAAACTTTCGCATTTATAATATTAGTAGGAAGGATAGGAAGTGGGATAAGAGCTTAATAACAGTCTGTAAAGTAGACACCTTACAGACTGTTAGTAAGCTCACAGTCGCGCAACGAGCTATGGAGAGAGCTATGCTCGGTGTTTCCAGTGTTTCCCTGCGAGATAAGATCCGAAATGAGGAGATCCGCAGGAGAGCTAAAGTGACTGATATATCTAACTCATAGAATTAGCATGTTGAAATGGTAATGGGCAGGCCACATTGCTCGTAGAACTGACAACAGATGGGGAAGAAAGGTTCTCGAGTGACGACCACGAACTGGAAGACGCAGCGTAGGCCAGCCCCCCACTAGCTAGCCCCCACTAGCACTAGCACCGACAATCTGGTGAAAGCTACGGGGAGCCGGTGGATGCAGGGGACGAGCAAAGCTCAAAGTGGCGCGGGGAGGCTTATGTTCAGCAGTGGACGTCTTCAGGCTGTTGATGATGAAGATGATGACAGACTTTTAGTAAAGCTTACTGAAATGTGAAAAAAATGAAAGTAAGCAATAAGAGCACACATTAATTGGGAAATAAAATATCGTGATGTTGAATGAGACCTACATGACCCAATGATGTCGAGACCCATAACTCAATCCCAAATCCCTCGTAAATTCTACCAAAATCAGTAAGAAAACTTGCGAACATATCTAAAAATCCCCCATTTATTCCTTGGCAGTTTCCAGCATTATCGGCAAATCTACTAGGCAAACATGAGTCGGTAGGATATTCGCTGAGACTTCGCCATCGGATAAATTGACCGGTAATAATAAAATGTAAGGGGTAAGAATGTAGATGGCTATTTAGATAATTGTTGGCCGGGCGTCCAGTGTATTGGAAGCGGATAGTCTGATAGGGGGTTTTATTGCCACCCTGGTTGTCGTGTCGCTGGGTGACTTTACTGAGACGCAGTAAATAAGCTTTTGAGGAACTGTTTGACTATTTTTTTGGGAGCTAGATATGGAATGTACATAAGATTGGAAACTGAATAAGTAGGTACCTAACCAAAAATTTATCGAAATATAGAAATATTCGTTAATTCCATCTAGTTTTACTAAAGTCCGACGATCTAACTGTTTGAACGAAAGTGTTATAATTGAATATACTGGATAGTTGAACAGTTTGGCTACGCATGTTTTGTTTCAGATAGACCTACCAAGAATATTACGGTACAGTCAATCTGAAGAATGTTGCCACTATATGTATGTATTATGTATCCATCTCTCTCCAAAGCTCTATCTTTATGTATCTACTTTTTTTAAATGAATAGAATTATTTGTTCTGAGTGACAGTCCAGTTACAGAATACGTATTCGGCCAGCCCACAGGCCAAACCGCTGGACTTGGAGGCTTAGCTTTTGGATGACGTCTTCCATCAATGGCGTATTAGGGGTGAACTAAAAAGGGTATTGAAAATTCAACCTCAGACCAAATAGGGTATCAAAGATTGTATAAAGAGACGCGCGCAAAACCATCTTGTATTTTAAGCATAAGAACCACTGAAACAACCGTTAATGAACACGTTTCGAGAGAGTTCTCGATCTACTAAGTTCATAACCACGCGAGCTCATCAACTGCAGAATTAATCCTACAGTGCTTCGATGGTCATTTATGGGAAAACTATCAACGGCCAACCGGATTGATGACGGAGCATTTCTTTGTTTCCCATTTAGGAGGCGAGATATTGATGTCCTGTTTGACGGTTGATGTATGGTGGTAGCGCTTTAGGTGCTTGTCTTTGACAATGGTCCTTTGCGACTTATTCCGCGATACATTTATATTGGTTTGTGTAATTTTTTTCTGTAGGTACTCTTGTGTATCTATTTATTTTATGGTAGCTTTGGCATATTCTCACTTATTGTCGTGAAGAAGTTTCTGAGGGGTTTTATGACCGTACCGTATTAATTATCTTTTAACGCCAAACCCCATTTAATTGTTTCATCTCACACATTGAATCTTATATCTGAACCAATCCTTATTCCTTCAGCAGCTATCCATATTAATTATTATTTATATTTTACTGCAAAGGCTTGGAATTATGATTATCATTTTATTTTCTTATCAGCAATACCCAAATCTGACGTCTCAAAGCACCGTCACCCGAAATCAATAAGCCACTGTTGACTCTTCACCCTACAGCTACATTCAAATATGCATGAGGCGGTGCTAAGCCGAATATTATGAGACTATTGCCGTCGCAGGTGCTGCTAAACTCCCTTGGTGTTGGCAATGGCGGTCACGTCGCCAAGTCTGAAGACACATCAAAGGCTAAACAGATGTATTCAAGTGTAAGAGCGTGAAAGTTTGTAGAACTGGCTCTATAGTTGTTCCAAAACAATATATAAACAAACTCTCAAAAAGGGAATAATGCACACAACATAAACGTTGAAATGTATCGCTTTCAGTTATAAGAATTACGTAATTGTTGAAAATCTCTAACTACTAGTATAGTGGGCTAGGACATTTGGACTGTTTATAGTTCAGTGCGGCCAATATGCAGTGCAAGTGTTTTCGTAGTAGTGTGATTAACGGGTATTGTAGTAATTCTTATTTTAAAGAATAAAGGCACTTTGCATGATGAATTCATCAGCGTTAGATCATCATCAGCCTATTCTTGTCCACTGCTGGATTACAGCTCTCCTGCAATAGCATGCCATTGAGCACGGTCTTCACCTCAGCATCCAGTCTCTAAGAGATGTTTTCCGCAAGTCGTTCTCCATCTGGCGCAGGGCGTCCTACACTACGTTTGTCTAAAAAAAGGAAAAAGGAATTACGTTGTGGCAGACGTAGAAAGTGGTATTTGTCTCTAATTTTGCTAAAGTATTTACCTGACTATACTTTTAAAGGCGATTAACTTTTTAAGTAAATCATCATAATTATTAATATCTGTCTTCATGTCAACAGCCAGAATACCTTAATATAACAGATAACCCAAACGACAATACAAACCAACAGCTAAATAGATAAGGCAATTCACTAATACAAAGACTTATCTATATCAAAGGAGGAATGTTTGTCGATCTGATTATGGACTCCAACGGTGGGTGGTCAGTTGACCGTCATAATTTGGGACCAGAATGCGTTCATTGGTGCATAAAATATTCGCAAAGGACGGCGAGGGACGGTAAACAGTGGAAAGCGCAAACGGTGAAAGTCGCGTGCCATTACACTTCTCACCTGCTGTTTATTCGGTCACGGGAATGGAAATAAAGAAATGTGAGAGAATGAAGAAATAAAAAGTCGACCGAAACGAACATTTTTGGGTGTTGGGATTTTTGGCAATTAGCTAAA
Organism: Ennomos quercinarius; assembly: GCA_910589525.2. NCBI lineage: Eukaryota > Metazoa > Arthropoda > Insecta > Lepidoptera > Geometridae > Ennomos > Ennomos quercinarius. The sequence continues at coordinate 5,689,885 of OU342493.1, forward strand.
CTAAATCGAAAGTATTATTTTAATAAACGGCAAATGAAATAGATAACTGAAGCTGACCCAATTTTGATTTTGGTACGGAGATAGGAAACTTTTCATTATGATAAACCTTAGTTCGTGCATGATAAGCCACGGGGATCAGCTAGTTACTATTACTATCAGAATTACCATAAGTATTTTTTATTGTAGGTACCTACTAACCTTATCTGGTAGTGGTAGCATTAGGGGTAACTGATGGCCCACTCAAAATGTGAGCCATGGGCGAGTTTACTCCTTTTTGAAAAAGCTAGTGGGTGGGTGGGTTTGGTGGGTGGGGTGGGATAGTGGCTCTTCTGAAAGCTTTTCATAACACTGGGCCACTCTACACTTAGAGAGCAGGTGGTGGGAAACAGGAGATTTATCAATAGAACGACAAGTAAATACGAAGAGTGAACTCAAAGACGCTAAATTGTATAAAACAATAAAACCCCCTTACACCCCATAATCATAACAAACTTAACAAAGCAATAAAGCATACACACAACGCACGGGGCCTCAGAAATAATATTATCGTTACCGTACTTACTTACGGGAAAATCAACATAAAGTGAATAAAAGAAAATTATGAATTGCCAGAAAATAAATTACCCCGCGTTGGCGGCAAAATAACATCACATTTGAATGCCTTTTATGCTTTATGGGCCTGTAACTATATGAAATAAGTCCCGGTGCCGGTTTATGGGACATGAGGGCACGTACGCAGCATAATTTTTGAGTTGTTGTTGCGAATTTTCGTACTTGAGAATTGAGTTTGGATCAGTAATGTTCAAGAAATAATGGTATTGCCAGAAAATTTTGGAAGTTTCGGGAGTTATAAGTTCCGATATTCCGTAATGCATACATAATAAAATAATTTACTAAACCTATTATACTTACATGCTGTTATATTTTCTTCACACACATTTCACATCTAAATCTATGCATAAGTACATATTAATTTCTACATATTACTTTTTCTTTTTATATTTGCGCCTTTTGGGGTCGAGACGTTTGAGCCGTGGGGACCAAGCGCACACCAAATTTTTAAAGATCTCTTGCAAACGTCTGGTCGAAGCAACGCGTGACCAAAATGCTGGCCTCTACTTGGGCCAAAGGTTGAGCATTGCCATTCAACGCGGCAATGCTGCCAGCATTTTGGCCACTTGGCCACTGGTGGAGGTTTGTTAGATTTCATTTGATTTGATTTGTTTTATATTATATTTTAAGTTTTATAGTTTTAGTTTTGTGGTACTTTAGTTTTATAAAATATCTAGTTTTTTAGAATAATTTAGTTTTTAGGTATAGTTTAGAATTATTTTTTGTATAAAGAATAAATATCCAAATAAAAATAATTACTTTCTGCATAAATATGGCGATAAAAGTATTAAACAAATCGAGGTGCGTTTGCTGACAATGTCATTAATTGGGGAGTTTTGAATTTCAGTCTCATTATGGTACTATACACTGAAAGTACATCATCATCATTAGCCTGAAGACGTCTGCTGCTGAACATAGGCCTCCCCCAAAGACCGCCACTTTGAGCGGCTGCCTGCCTCCTGCATTCATCGGCTCCCCGCGGAAGTACATAAGTACTCTATTATAAAAAAATATCATCTTATCGTTTGAAAAGCTTTGCGAGGTATCACCAATAGCATACAAAAAACAAAGTGCGAAACTGAGAATCGAACCCCTTTCTGTTCCCTTATTATGCAGCTTTTCTCACGCTCAGACTTACCAAGATTAATTAGTATACAATAATCACATTATAAGCACATACGTATACGAGAGGCTATCACGTAAATAAGCAACATCAATCAAGTATTCTCAACACCGCACAGGCACTCAGGGCACGGAATAAATTTCCAATAATTACATTATCGAAAAAAATGTAACCGCCACCTCACCGCCTGCAAATTTTCGGGCCCACGTCGGAAGCCCATAATTCCTAATGACATGCAATAAACGTACCCCCAATTTTCGACATAAACCTCTCATAACAATATCGACATCAGCGGTTTTCCCCGGGTATTTTTTATTTGAGAATAAGTAACACTTTTCTGTGTAATCAAAATTTTGCGGTAGCTGTTTTAATAGGGTTGTTACGTTCCTGTATTTTCATGACACTAGAATGGAGAATCAACGTGCGATTTCTATTTCATTAATTTTTACAAAAAAAATATAACTCACATGATGAGACAACATAATTACAAAATAGACTATGGCTGCTGTCCGAGACTTCGCATGCATGGTGCCTACAGTTTAACACGATAGATTCAACCGATTTCCTTTTCGGTTCAGGCGTGTTTTGAAAAGACAGAAAAGACATCAAACAGACAGGAAAGCAGACAGAGTTACTTTCAATGGATAGATTACTAAATTGTTAGTAATTTTTTTTTATCCGATTGAGTGACGTGACGAGCTAGTCGTTCACCTGATGTTAAGCAACACGGCCGCCCATAACAGTTGCAGTATCACTCGGATCATTAAAACAATAAAGTTTCGCGTGACACTGACACAGATTACTAGACTAAGTGATCAGATCATAAAGTCTCATTTGCCCAGTAATTTCACTAGCTACAGTGCCCTTCAAACCGGAACACAGTAGTGCTTGCACACTACTGCTTGGCAAATGTCGGCAAACCAAGTCCTCCCAAGTCCAACCAAGCCTTTGGGTGACCTACAAGTAGGTACTGAGACCAGGGGCCTTACCGTGTACGTCTGGTGGCGATAGAGATCATGTGCTCTCTTGCTCGCACTCACGGAATTGTAAATTGGCGCGTGCAGGATGACAGGCGATGTTCATTACCAGAATAGTAACACGGTAAGGGTGCAGGTCTGATCACTTACCCAAACGAAAAGGAAGGCACTAATACGAAGTTTAATTTGTACGTATCTGAACCGAAACAATGTATAATTTTGTAGAACCGCACACGTTCCAACTTTAAAAAGCGCTCACTATACAAGCAAGGAAATGGCCAACCCTATTGAAGGGAGTGTTTATCGGCTACCCAATTTGATTTTTACCACTCACACTGATTTCACTCCTTCGCAAAACGATAAAGTGTACGTAAAGAATCACAATGAGGTGGTGATATCCAATAGAATTCTTGGCGTTAACATAAAATGCAGTTTTTAGAATACAATGGGAATTGTTAACTATTTTATTTGTTGTAATTACAAAATCATTTCGAGGAATAAGTTTACTGATCAATACCTATAAATTAAAAATCAAAATTAGTTAAACATTATTAGTATTTCAGGCCTTAAAAGAAGGACTTGAATTTGCCTTATGGTGACGTCATCGTGGCTATAATATGGAAGAAATGCCTAAGCATATGAACAAAAAAAGTGAAGAAAATGAAAAGGTATCATGTACAATATTGTGTGAATGTACTATTGACACATTGAGTAACTTTTTTATTATGTAGAGGCATAGGCCCTAAGCTGTTGTTAGTTAAGTATGACGTCATCAGCCACGGAAAATTTCCAAACAATAACTTATTATAAAATAACTACAATGAGTTAAACAAAAACATTAAATTAGTTTCGAAAACTGCTATATAGTTTCATAACCTAAAATTAAAAAGAATAAAAACGAAGGTAGGCATTTTAACCATTTTTATAGGAAAAGTATAACTGGCCAGGAAAACAATTTTACAGTTTAAAGTAATGACCAAAATAAAAATTAATCTCTAAATTGAACAATAAAAAAGAGTACCTACTTATTATGCAGTCCAAATCATAAAAATAAAAAAGAGTAAATAATAAGTAATATTATTCTTAGAGCAGTTATGAAAATGTTTGCCATTGTTATGTATCTCTCGTATTTTATGCGGTCTTCGGAAAACACATAGCACTACATATCCATACAAAGTACAACATATAGTACTACAAGAACTATCTGTAAATAAGATATCTCGCCTTCGTTTCATGTTATGAATCTTCAATACCCAAACCTGATACGCCAAACATCCCTGACCATTGAAGCAGAAACGTCGTATATTTAAATTCAGTGCGGTCCAGCGCTGTGATGTTTCAATTGTCACCTCCTTCACCATCGTAATCCGGTTACGAAGGGAGAGTTGGGCTTATTTTTTTTATTTTGATTTGGTACGCAGAAGTTCTGTTTATAAAAAATGTTCAGCAACAGAAAAAGTAATACCATCATTCAAAATGTTTGCGAATAAAATTTGGTCTAACCAACCACTAACTTTAAGTGGTTTCATAAATTTTATTGAACATCGGTTCAAGATACGCTAAACACACAGATGGGACACAGATTTCATTAAATGATTAAAATAATAAAAGATTTTGTAATTACAGTTCGTTATTTGTTAAGCCTTAAGTTTCAGTTGCAATAAATGCAATAAGTAGTATTTTTTTCAAGATTTACTTTATTCTTAATGCTAATCGGAATTCACCCAAAGTTTCATCTCAGTGCGTGCAGTCAGTGAATTAGCGACATTAAGCATTGAGCAGTCATTAGTTTGAAATGACACCCCTAACTTTGCTATATATCTGTATACGTCCTTTCTATAAATAGCTGCTAAAATTACGTAAACCTTTACTTATTTTAACCTTTTCTTTCACAAGGTCTTCATTTCCATAATCTCCATACAAAATTTCTTCCAAACAAGGTCATAAACAAAAGAGTTTACGTAACACCTCCCCATTTTCAGCTAAGTGCACATGTCCTCTCGATAAGGGTGCTATCGGCTTTCCAGTCACGTGCTGAGGACCTCCTCCCGGTTTATGACTAATGACGGGCTCACATGTAGTCACACCTCATGAAGGAGGCTTTTGACACAATGTACTTGAAGACAGTAGTTATTCTCGCGGTCAGAAGCTCTACAAACCTCCATCAGGGTTTTCTTTTAATCGAGAGTGTTACATCAATGGCCGTGTTATCCATCGCTTAACATTAAAAAAACATTTTAAAAAATAATGATGCAAAATGTTGTGGTCATTTATGGCTTTTTAAAAAACTACAGAAAATGATTACTAACATAATAATACAAAAAAATAGTTTAAAAAAATATCAAAGTTATTTTCAACATTTTCTTTGTATTTTGTACATACTTTTATAACCAGATGTGTTTTACCCGCTTCTTTTCCGTTTTCCCATGCGAACTTTTAATTTTCCGGGATAAAAAGTATCCAATGTTGATTTTGGTTGTATTAGCAAAGCAAAATTTCATCAACATAAAAACACACGAACAAACGTAAAATGTTTCACATATAAATATTGATGGGGTGGAGATTATCATATTTATGTAAAAACATACAATTAATATTCTATTTATTCATATAAGTATGCATAAGGTACACAGAACACAACACTTTAAATTGGTACAAAGTTTCTGACCAGAACATTTCCCTAAAAATATGTATTCACAATATGACCAAATTACAAGCATTCCTATTCCTCGAAAGATTACAAATCTTAACTTAATAAACCTACGTATCTAACCCTATAAAATTATTAGTGACAGATTAGAAGCATCCCGTAGTTTTAACCACATTTTTTCAGATTCCCGATATCTTTTTACAGGGATAAAAAGTATCTCTTCTTGGTCGTTTGTTTGCGCCAAAGTTTCCGCAAACTGTGTGCAAACATCCACAACAGTTGATGTCAACTTCTAGCAAGCAACAGCTGTACTGTATCCATTCTATAGTGTGTTTGATACTGTTTTACATTCAAATCATACTGTTTCCTGGCCCTGATGAATGCTGTTTTCTTTGCGAACATTTGTTAACGTCTTTTAAGGAGGTGCTTGGCGTGTGTCGTGGCAACAGAGATCAAGTGTGATTTATGTGAAGATATTACATCAGTTAAACGCGGTTAAAATGCATTTTTTTGGGAAGATAATCTTACATCAAAAGTATTAATTTTACTAGTTGCTGCCGGCGGCTTTGCACAGGATAGACTATATTTTAAAAATGGGTAGCAATAGGTCTTCTCAATATTTAGCGATCACTAAGATGCTTGCCGAGCGTGGTGATTATGGCAACATCTGTTCAATGATAATGTGAACCAAAGTATAGCGTTTTATAGGAGAGGCCTATGTTCAGCAGTGAACGTCTCTTTGCTGATGATGATGATGATGATACTGCTTCTTGCTTTATTTGTGTTAAAAGGTTGCAACAAACTGGAGTATCCTGTGACACCTGTCTGTCACTCACAGATAATGATTTATTAACAAATATTTACAAAATAAGGTCATTAAAAGTACATAGAGCGGTAGATTAAGCTCCAGATATAAGCCGAGTTTACCGCAGTGCTATAATATGAGTAAGTAAACTTCACTTTAACAAACAGCACTCTCATTCTCAAACATTTGCACTCTCGCAAGACGTCTGGGGCTGCCTTAGACGAATTAATAACGAGATAAAGAAACTCTTCGGGTCTTAATTCATTAATTAACCTAATTGTATTTGCCGCGGTTGCGGTTATTGTTTGCATGATTTTAGTGCACAGTGGAAATATTGCAGTCAGTAAACTTTCTGTTTATTTTATAATTTGTGTATAATTTTTTTATATAAATTAATGACGTGATGAGCTAGTCATTCGCTTGGTGTTAAGCGTCATGACCACCCATAGCAGGTTGCAGCGTCACTAGAACTGTAAATTAAAGTTACGCGTGACACCGCGCACTGCGCACTTCATCTTGGAGACATCACACAGCCAAAAAAAGTTTTCTAGACTGTGAGATCAATGCATAAAGTCTCGTTTGCCGAGTAATTTCACTAGCTACAATGTCCTTCAAACCGGATCAAAGTAGTGCTTGCACACTACTGCTTGGCGGTAGAATAACTGGCAAAGCGGTGGTACCTCTATAGACGAACTTTGCAGAAAAGTCCTACCACCTAGAAAATAAAAATTATAGTAATTTTGTTTTATGGAGCACATCAGTCAGCTTTTTAATCAAACTTACTACTGTATTAAGTTACTGTTTTTCAATTGCGTCATTAAAAAACCCTTATATGTCGATTCTAATTACAACAAATAAAATATTTACGTGCATTGATAATTTTCAACATATTTTTTCAATATTTTTTTGCATTACTATAACTATACTATACTATAATATACTTAGGTTTTTTTTAACTGTGCCTTTATTACTCAAGCTAACTACTACAATAATAAAAACTAAATTAAACTAAACTAGTTACACTACTATTTAGGTTGAATGTTATAAGAAGTTCAAATGACTTACATCTCAATATAACTTTTTATTTGTGTTCTTTTGTCTAATAGTTCTCAATATTTTTTATCCTGTGACACACAGTAGCGCGCGGGTGCCATAAGAATTGCCTGATTGCTCAAGAAAAGGGGTCGAATCAAAAACTTTCGCAAGAAAAATTTACCCAATTTAGAGAAAACGAATAAGCGCCAGATACCAACCCGTTGGGAACTTTCCCGAAGATTTTTCACTTTCAACATTAATTGCTACCGAAAGTAAAATAAATCTTTGTTACTTTGCTTTTCTTGGGGCTTGTTTCAAAGCCCTAAGCTAATCAATTAATTTAACTGTTTGTATTTTGTCGACTTTTAAAATATTACCAAATTTTAAAACGACTTGAGTACACCCTACTTTTTTATACATTTTGGGTATTATTTTGTTTGGTGAATAATAAACCTTTTCCGAAACAGTTTTATGTAGGTATACTTTTCAAGAATTCTTTTTCAAAAATTTCGTTATTTTGTCCTCGTGCAGTGGCATTTTAGTAAAATATAATTATATTATTATAATAAAGTATTCAATTCTGCTTATTGTTATAAAGATTTTCATGGCATGAGACCACGTGACGGACAAAAAGGTTTATGAGCCCTTACACATGATCACTCAAATCATTTATTTTGTGATACACAGGTCATATAACAAATGTTACAACAAAAATATTAAGTCCATACTGCGATCAGCTGCAACGGCATACAAAGTTACAAATAAGCCGAAGCGTCACTTTTAGCATAAGAAATACATCAATTAATCAAATTACAGCACAGGTAAAAGTCAATAACTAATAAACGGGTCCACTTCATTATATTATATTAAAATCAATCACTTAGTAGAAAAAAATCTTGAATTTTTTTGATAGATCCAACTATTAACTATATATTCTGTTATAACTTCTTAGCTAGTAAGTAACGCCACCTATAAATCGGTAGTGTACGTTTGGGGGGTGCCTGATAGCTTTATTCGCCGTAATATAGTATCGCTATGGAAAAACTTTGTAAATAAAATAGATAGTACAAAATATCTCGTTCGCCCCGTGTGCAATCATAACATTTTATCATAGGTGTAGGAAAAATATCGGTAACAGTAAAAAAGTTCGATTCTGAATGTTATACCGAAAGTTTCTTCCAATGTTTATTGTTTGTTTTTGATGGATCTCATTCAAACTATATTATGGGTTTTAACGGGCACAGTTTGTTGTATGGGTAAAGGTTTTCAGAATGGGTAAACTGCGTATAAATGTTTCCAAAACAAGTAGCTGCGTTTTATACTTATACATGTAAAGATCTGAAAGAATACTTTTTTTTAAATGTAAATGAATGACGTGACGAGCTAGTCGTTTACCTGATGTTAAGCGTCACGGCTGCCCATAACAGATTGCAGTATCGCTCTGAACTTTTTTTGCGTGACACTGCACTGCGCACTTCATCCTTAGACTTCACAGAGTCTAGTAATAAGATTACTAGACTGCGTGATCAGATCATAAAGTCTCATTTGCTCAGTAATTTTACTAGCTACAGTGCCCTTCTTACCGGAACACAGTAGTGCTTGCACACTACTGCTTGGCGGCAGAATAACTGGCAAAGCGGTGGTACCTACCTAGACGAACTTTGCAGAAAGTCCTACCACCTAGTAGTGTATACTTACTTATACATAGAGATAATTATTATTACCGTCATATAAAAGTATAGATTATAAAAATTATAATTGACACCAAAGATATACATTACACTCTACACAGGTATAAAATGGAAAAAACCGATGCAAATAAAACAAAACTCCATTGACTAAAAAACTTTAAACTATTTTCTTCTGCACGGTACTCCAACATGAAAATGGACTTGTCCAAAGAAAATATTAACTTGGGACGGACAGGTGCTCTCAGAATAGGAGTTAGAAAAGATCAACATGTCTGCAACACTTCACCGACACAATTTAAAAAGTTCCCCGAAGCTCTTTGTTTTGTCCTGAACAAACTCAATTAGGTGCCCTTTGCCTTTGAAATGTTTAATTTTATGTACTTACTTGTTTAAAAAAAAAACAATTGAGAATAAATAATAGCCTGATTTAGATGAAACTGTGACTCAAAATAATTCATGGATTTCGTTTGTTGTTTCTATGAGAAGAAAAACCATATTTTCTCATTGAATTGCTTAAAACTATACCAGGGTACCATCAATTGTCTTCGCATGCAAAGTTTACCCAACCGAATATCCAAGATCCAAAAGGCATTTTAATCAACGCAGACAAGTACCAGGCAATCAGGGCAAAGTAGGAGGTGGGTCTGAATTAGAATTGAATGTAAATGTGCGGGCTTTATCGGGGATTATAGTGTTCGTCTGCAAGCGGAAGATAGTTGCGGGCCATCGCTGGCCCGTCCACAACTCCATAATAATACATGTACTTTACAACCAGTTTCAGAGACCCTCTCTGATGTTGAAAAACTTAAGAAATTTTACGGGAGCTGAAACGTTTTGGGAGATCTAACTAAAGCAGACGGTTTAAGCCTTCGAGGCACCCGTATCATGAAGTCCTCTATAACAAATTTTACTGCGTACTAATCCACCCTTTTCGCTACATATTCCGGACCCTTACATGTCTTGTTACGTAGCCAGTTATGAGGTCATTATCCGAAATAAATCTAGGTTATACGGGCTTTGCTTGGTTTTGGGAAAATAATTAATTTAGAGATATTTGGTTATTAATTGGTCTGGGTTTTATGACTGAATGTTTTCAGTTGCTTTTCAAGGTGTTAGTATTAGTATGGCTATACATTTGATACTTCATTTTATTATTTATGAGAATGAATGACATGACGAACTAGTCATTCACCTGATGTTAAGCGACACGGCCGCCCATTACAGTTGCAGTGTCACTCGGAAGTTTAACATAATAAAGTTTCACGAGACACTGCACTGCGCACGTCATCCTGCGACATCATAAAGTCTCATTTGCCCAGTAATTTCACTAGCTACAATGCCCTTCAAACCGAAACACAGTAATGCTTGCACACTACTGCTTGGCGGCAGAATAACTGGCAAAGCGGTGGTCCCTAGACGAACTTTGCAGGAAAGTCCTACCACCCAGGAAAAATTATTAATATTATTTATTTCCATGTTATCATAAATTCGCTTTAATTTATTTTTCTGTAGGTATTACAAGGGATTGAAAAATTTCATAAATCTGTATTCGTAAATTTATCCATACTCCAAATTGATTGAAAATGAAACGTTCAAGTAGGTACTTGTATCTGACAAAATTCATTTATTACAGTAGGACAATCATATGTTGCGATTAAAACAGCATGGAATTAGTTGGGTTCCATTAAATCCATGTCACATTGGAATACGCGCCCACATTTCAAACTATCGTTAAGGTGCTGTAAGTTAGAGGAACAAGTTAAGGCTGCAACTCTTTGAAGAAGCGCAGCGGACAATAAAAATTGCATATAAAACCACGCTACGCAATTTCATATTTAAACTTGCATCATTCTTTGATACGATAATTGTTTTACTAGTTACAGTATACGGACTGTTGTTGTCAAATTAAATGACGGTAATAATTTTACAACTACAATTTTCGTTCAGCAGTTTGTTCGTTTTCTAGAATTTCACGTCACGCTGACTATTTCTAGTAACGCTACGCTGCGCTGTTTTGTTACGCTTCGAATGTTTTTCTACGCATAAAAAATTAGGTCTAAGTGCAAATAATAGTGCTACGCGAGTATTCTTATTTTAACCAACATTCAAGTATAACAATATGATTTCCCATATACCTAAAATCCCCACCAAGGTTTTTTTTTTTTTTTTTTTTATGTGATTGAATGACGTGACGAGCAAGTCGTTCACCTGATGTTAAGTGATACGGCCGCCCGATAGGTTTCCACTAGTGAACATTTCTGCCATTTTTGTCCACTTACCACCGACTATTAATATGCCATGAGACATTTTTGAACAAGTTTGTACTTGGGGCGTTTTTGGTCAAAAAGTTTCCACATCTTACTCGTCATGCTACGATGTGCGAGTAGGCATTCCTGGAAAAAAAAATCCAGTTTCCACACCAAATGAAATTCAGTTATTGAAATCGTCTTTTTCTGTTTTTTATTTAGGCAGATTCATACCTCGAGAAATAGTCTGGGGATTTCTGGACAAACGTTCCAAAAATGCCCACCAAGTGGAATATTGATGACGATTTTTGGGCTGTACAGTTTATTTTCTTCGCTGAATTATTCCTCCACGCTTACCGCTCTCTCTCCTCCTATCAACAAAGCTACTTCCTCCTTTACAGCTGTCAATCCTTCCAAACCGCGTATTACGCTAAATGGCTCGAGTAACCGGATCAACGGAACCCGAAGGGGGAGGAAATAGTAACGGAACTATAGCTGGGATAGAGCCAGTTATGGACAATAAAGCAATGTTGGAAGGTAATGAGCCTTGTTATTTGATGGTCATTCGTATTATGAAATGGTATGTAAAATATCTATTAACATAGCAATAAGTGAATGGAAAAGCGAGTGTAGCTCAGTATGGCTATGCGACTTTCAAACCGACCCAGGTTCTAGTCCCGCTTGGAAGGAGAACATCGAAAGGAAACCGGCAGGTTAAAAATCACAAAATTGAGGATATATTGTGTCATTTACCAATCTGCACAACCCGTACATGGGCAGCATGGTGATTTATGGTCTACACTTCTTTTTCTCTTTTTAGGGTTCCGTACTCAAAGGGTAAAACGGACCCTATTACTAAGGCTTCGCTGTCAGTCTGTCTGTCTGTCCGTCTGTCACCAACCTGTATCTCATGAACCGTGATAGTTAGACAGTTAAAATTTTCACAGATAATATATTTCTGTTGCCGCTATAACAACAAATACTAAAAACTAGAATAAAATAAATAATTAGGGGGCTCCCATACAACAAACGTGATTTTTTTGCTAATTTTTATAGATAATGGTACGGAACCCTTCGTGCGCGAGTCCGACTCGCGCTTGGCCGGTTATTTCCCTTTCTTCCATTTTCTGGGGTGAAGGCCCGTGTGTGGGAAGTGGAAACGTATTGGGCTAATCATCATCATCATCACCATCATCAATAGCCTGAAGACATCCACAGCTGAACACAGGCCTCCCCTAGAGGGCGCCACCTTGAGCAGCTGCTCGCCTCCTGCATACATTGGCTAATAACGACGCAGAAACAGACACGTTACAGAATGTCAAAAAATTTGATAGCGTATTTGCAAATCAAAAGAAAATATAGGACAGTATACTTACCTATATACTTGTATATACTTGCACAGTAAATGGTAGACGATAGTAATGGTGGATGGAATAACTTGAGTTGCCCAACCGTCCTTCGGAAGGAGTTCCGGTTATTGTCGTAAAAATAACAGTCATTAAGCATAGCCAGAGAAGTCTTCTGTTAGTTTTGACACTAAGGATTGATATTCTGAATTTGCCTCATGAGAAGGAAGGGCATCAACGGTGGAATAAGGTTCCGTTTGCATCAACCTGTCTGTATAACACTCGTTCAACAAACCAAAAACAGCACTAAATCAAAATAGATACTATAGCTGACGTCACACCGACGTAAAATATACAGTCGCGATTCGCATTATCGCCGTTTCAGTTCACATTAAATCTTAGAACCGGGTCATAAATAACGGAAACTTTTATCCCACTGGAAATAAGCACTCAAAAATGCAAAGAGCAGAGCGTTATAGCGCACGTTCGGTGAATTTATTTTGTTTCGCGTACAATTCAAATAACCATAACTCACCTCGAGCTAAGCCTATCTAACGATATAATGAAATGCCATTAAGTTGCAAGAAGGTTAAATTTAAGTTGCGTTCAAACGACCCCAGGTATAGTATCGGAGGTAAAATTATCGTCTAATTAAAATGAAGTGGAAGAAGTGACAGACTCAAATGATTTTATTAATTTTCATAACTTTACAGAATAATCAGACATAAACGTTACAGGATTATACTTGTGTGAAAGTTAACTAATTCATTTGGTAGAGACGCTTAATAGTAACTGGAGTTCCACCTCTCAATCATTCTAATTTTCTTTCACACTTTTTTTGTTGTACTCCAAAATCAAAATGACCGAAATACTTAACATCAAAGAAGTTGCATTTAATCGTGAATCGTTCAGGTAAAGGTGAGGTTCATGCATTAAGCACCAAGCAACTAATCTCAAAACCAATTCCTTAAATGATCATAATGTATTTATTTAGATTTTATGATATAATACTTATATATTAAGGTCTTGTGAACACTCCCTAAGTTCCGTAGTAAAGCTTAAGTTTAGGACGCGTTTACTTTCTTAGCGATAAAGATGGTTGCTTTCCGATTTATTGATCACGGATTCACGGTGACTGGAGATAAAGGGAAGTTTAATTTGCCTGTAAGTAATGCTTACTGGTAAGGTGGAAATTCGATGCTTTTGAATCAATGAATTCAGGTAGTTAGTAAAAAGAAAAATCCTACCATAACTGGACCTGCTAGTCCCTATATAGGAGTCATTAGCATTAATTAGGTACGTAGAAAAAGGACCTATATATAGGAACTACGATGGATGGCAATACTGCATGTGCAATTTTTTTTATGGCTATCACTTATCGGATAAGTGACGACTTTAACAATAGGATAAATGTTATTTTAATGTTAACATTAAAATAATGTGTACCCTCCGGGCGATGAGCCGACCAGTTATGCCATCACAGACGCTGCCAATCTATACAAAAACGTATACAATTACCTCTATATTTTTTCAAGTCCAATTTTGTTCAGACAATTCTGTATATTAATGCATGCAATCTTACCAAACATCCTAAAACCGATAACTTAATTATTCTACCAAACCCTGACTCAATCAAATCTCAAGACGCAAACTTCAGGTATTGAGCCCAGCCAACCGCGAACACCTGAAGAAAGTCGACTTAAAAGTCGGCGGCCATCTTGGATTATAATTAGGCAGTTTACATGCAGCCGACGAACGCTGTATGAATGTTACCTATTGTCTGACATCGGACCTTTGGAGCTATATCATTTTGCACCTAGTACGGGTAAGGGGCGGTACGTGAACGGAAAGAGTGCGAAAATGTGTGTCGTAAAATTTAATAAGTTGGGGCAATGGATTAGGAGCTATTTGTAACTGTGACAGGTGCTTTTACTCGGACTGTTCGCTTTCAGTATGAGTAATGAAAGGTGCTGAATGTTTAGTACATTTCCATTTGAGTAGGAAAATTAAAGAAAATGTTGTTTTTAGTATAGTGTTGCATAAAACACTGAGTCTTACAATTTGGATTCTAAAAGAAGGATGTGATAAATATAATTTGGCAGATCCATATGCCAACGCATATTTATTTGTCCTAGACTAATACGGGGTAATCAATTTATTAGTGAATCCTTGTCAGTTCTTAACTGCATGATTTATTTGATTACATAACATAGTCACGTGGAAAGCAAGAGTAAAATTGCCTATATTTTACTTGTTTATAATTGATAAGTTTACCTAAATTCCATACCAAAATAAATAGAAATGGCTACCCCAAATGTTTACTCATTTTAAATGTATCTTTCCTCTCACAATTGTTCCGCACAAGACAAAACAATACATAACTGCAAACCACCTAAAGCATTAAAGAAATATAAACACAGCCAAAACCCCGCACCCGCTAACTACCACGGCCCTTGTTTGTCGAGAAGTCTACTCGTCGTCTGTAGCTACCCTATTACTGAAAACTACAAGTTTACAAGTACTAACCTTGCCAAGGAAAGCTGATGAAGACTTGTTACCAAAGATAATGTAACGCCACGCTAAGACTTGTAACTATGCATTAAAATAATATTGTGACGGCTAAATCTAATCAAAAAGGTTAGATGGAAGTAATATTAAAACTACAGACGTTTATTATACTTATTCCATTTAAAAATGATGCGTTAATAATAAATTTATTAAAATGTGTTAATTATACAACACAAAGTCATCTATAATAATATAGGAGTTTACCTTTTTTCTTCTAATCTTATCATGTACTTGTTCCCAGACATTTTTAAATAAGTATCTATACCTTTCTTCGCCATTTTTTGGGGGGTGTATAACATTGCATAAAAAAGCCTAGAGTCGCAAGTTCAGGACATACAAAGGTACCCGTGACATACCTAGGGGAGCCACGTAAGTGTTCCACGGGTAAGAAACCACCTTTTTTTTTTTTTTTTTTTTTTTTTTTTTTTTTTTTTTTTTTTTTTTTTTTTTTATGTGAGGTAATGACGTGACGAGCTAGTCGGTCACCTGATGTTAAGTGACACGGCCGCCCATAACAGTTTCAGTGTCACCCGGAACTTTACAACAATAAAGTTTCGCGCGACACTGCACTGCGCAGGTCATCCTGAGACATCACCCAGTTTAGTAATCAGATTACTAGACTGAGTGATCAGATCATAAGGTCTCATTTGCCCAGTAGTTTCACTAGCTACAATGCCCTTCAAACCGGAACACAGTAGTGCTTGCACACTACTGCTTGGCGGCAGAATAACTGGCAAAGCGGTGGTACCTACCTAGACGAACTTTGCAGTAAAGTCCTACCACCTAGTAAACCTTAGGTAAGTGTGAACATTGTTCAACATCATCTGTATAATTTTAGATGAAATAGAAAAGAACTGTAAGTTAAAAAACTAGGTACACTTGTAACTCTGAGAATACTGTCCCAGCCCTTGTTGTATAAAAATATTAATCTCTCGCCTAATAGATATTTATGCATGGTCGGAGGCAATCTCCACGAGTTCATGAAGCGGTCTGAGGCAGTGCATCGTTAGGATAATGAGATGCTTATAGCCGATACTGTTAAACGGCCCAATGAGCGAATAAAATATGTTCTCAAATACCATTAGAAAATTAAAAAATCAGTATACTGTTAATACACTGACGGCTTTAATAAGCTTTTTACAAAGTCCATTATAAAATTAGGAACAAATCACATAGGTAAAAGAGAACTATCTGTTTTTGCTAATTATCTTTTAGAATATTATAAGAGCTCTATTTGATCACTTCCTTTGATAATTTCAGTCCTTTGTGAATTTAAAAAAAATGCCTTCCATTGTACTTATTGTTTTTTTTTGCCTATGTTATTATGAATTCTGAATTCTATTTCCTTCCTCTAAAACCTACGGTTGTGTGAATCATTATGATTATCAAAATTTCGTATCTCGTCGATACTTTGTGCGGATCATTCCTCAACAAAACAAAAGGCAATTATAACAAGGTTATAGAGATTTTAAATATGTAGAGATTGCACGTTAGACCGTCTGGGTTGAATTCCAATTTAGAAACTTCGACTTAAAAAAGTATATGCAATAAGGCCAAGTTTTGCTTGAATGAGTTTCATTTCGTGGGTAGTCTAGACAAAGCAGTGTTATGAATCTTCATTGAATGAATCGCGTCGAATATTTGATTATGTAAAGAGAATAGTTAAAACGTTTGTTCTGAAACTATGGTTTAGAGGGGCGATACGTGTTTGCTCTTAGTTTGCATATTACAAGTACAAATTTGTACATGTGAAATGTAAGATTAAATAATTGGGTAACATACTATAGCAGACGTAGAATTCTGATTCAGTCAAAATGGAACTGCTGAGTCTGTTTGTTATAATATTGTTATCCATAAATTTTTATATATCTAAGAAACAAGGAACTCACACCCAATATTTGGTATCTACTATAGCAAGCAAGGCAGAAGAAGCGTTCTTGAAAAAAATTGCTTTAGTAAGAATTTATCCACTGCGTTGAAGTTCTTTAAAACTAGAAGCATTGAATAAATTCACACGACCTCGAATGGAGACAAATACCGATGAACGCTCACCCAATTATCTGTCTCCAACAAGAAAGAACAAAAAGCGAAACAACGTAAATTAAAAACGTGCGAAAAAGGTGCCGGACGATGTATGCCGACCATACCGTACGATGATGAACGCCGATCTGAAAAAGGAGCATTCACCAAGGGCCAATACCGGACGGTTATGACAAATATGTGAGCCGAATTGAACTGATGGTGTTAATGAAAATGAACCTTTTTTCTTGAAAAAAGGCCAAAAATCTCATGAATTTGAAGAGTGTTTGGAGAGGTTTCTATATAGAACAGACTGTAGAATAGAGTAGAAAGGTGTAGAGCAGTTTTAATTTATGTTGACTTATCGCCACAAATGCATTTCATTCAACATTTTGTTTTGTTTTTGTTTTGTTGTTTATTTATTTAAAATTAATTTTAATCGTTTATATTAGTCTGTCATTGGTCTGATTAGGTTTTTACTGGGTTTTTCGTAATCCTGCTCAACGTATGTTGGACCAATTTAGGCGTCCCAGTTTGGTTTCAATAAAAATATTATACATTATACTTTTCTTATCATTTTTGTAATATATTTGCCTACAACAATCCTTTGCAACTTCTCCAATATAAATAATCTTATAGTTATTTCTAGCGGAATTACACTAGATATATTTTTTTCATTTTGTATTCAACATTTTGTTGGTATTATCTGTGACTTTGTGTGCCAATCTTGCCCAACAAATAGCTTTAATTAACCTGATGGTGTCTTGACTGATTGTTTCGAATTTCACAAATTTCTGCCCAATTAGCAACATCGCAGATTCATCCTAGGTAACAATATCATCACAGATAAAGATAAAGTTTCTACTACTGAAGTTAACAGATTAAGTGACAGTGACTACGGCAACATTTGCACATCTCATATCAATTAGGCTAACACCCAAAATCACGCCCTCGTAATTGTTTTTGAGCGCGTTGCCGTAGTTTTGGCTGTGGGTGATTTATTCGCATTTTAGTGCAAATGTGGCGAATGTGAGAAGTTTTACGCACATTATTAGACTAATTGCTGGATGTTGTTAGCATTTCCTCAGTAAATGTGCGTTTGGAGAGAACGAGACTAATTTATGATGTCGGTGATCACGAACACTAATCATACAGAGAAGAGATGGGTCTACGAAGCGCTGCAAAAGCAAAATAACAAACAAATAATACGCTTACATTACAAATAGAAATCCGAACTTGTCCCTGTATATTTTCTATTGACATTGAGCCACAGATTTCCGTAACAAAAGAACAAAGAATGCGTACGTCCACAGCGTTGCACAAAAACGAAAGAAATCACTGGAGACTTCCTTCTGAATTATTCGCATTTCTGGGACAGCCATCCAGCTCGAAGGCAGCAGTCTTGACAGCTAATTAGGACCTTCATTGTTAAATGAATCTTACCACTTCTACTTTCAATTCAAAATGATACCCTAAGCTTTCTAAGGTAGAGTTGAGAATTGAGTGTTTTAGGATTGAAGATTCATTAATTCCTTTCTTAAATATTTCGAGTGGTGGAAAAATACAATAATCCAGTGTGAATAGCGGGTATTGTATTGAGCCAGTGTCCAGGAAGGATGTTTTGGGGTGTTCTTTTTATTGCTGAATTTGCATTTTATGGGCTGCAGTGGGGAGAATGTGATGTGACAACTCAACATCATGTTGTTTCTGTTTTTTTTTAATTTTGTGGTTGTGCTTATAATGTGAGTAGATGGAGTCTAGGTATACAAAACCGTGATAGTAGTCTGTTACTAGCTGCGTCGTTATACTGGGTGGCGCAAAAGTAAAGACCCTATTTGGTTCAGCTATAACATTTTTTCTAAATTAGAAAACTAGATTTAGGTTTTTTTAAATGTATATTTGTGCCATTAAATTTCGTACCATTAGGATTTAAAGATGATGTCTTTTAAATGGTGACCTCCAGAGTTGATACACATTTGAGCCCTATTTATGACATTTTGCATAACTTGCCGTAACACTTCCTGCGATATGTTCGTTATTTCTTGACGAATGTTTTCTTTTAGAGCTGCGAGAGTCTGTGGCTTGTTCACATACACCCGAGATTTCAAAAAACCCCAAAGAAAGAAGTCTGGACTGGTCAGATCGGGTGATCTTGCAGGCCAAGGCAAATCGCCAAAACGAGAGATAACTCGGCTTGGAAAAGCGTCCCTCACTAAGTCCATAGTGTCGCGCGCTGTGTGTGCCGTAGCGCCGTCTTGTTGAAACCAGATGTGCTCCAGCCCCAATTCGTCCAAACTGGGTATCAAAAACTCACGTAACATGGTTCTGTAGCGTTCTCCAGTGACAGTTATCGCATTGCCTCCAGCGTCTTCGAAAAAATAGGGTCCGATCACTCTGTCAACACAGATGCCACACCATACAGTAACTTTTAGTGGGTGTAGAGGTGTTTCTTGAATAATGCGCGGATTATCAGTGCCCCAGAACCGAGTATTCTGCTTATTGACATGCCCTGAGAGATGGAAATGCGCTTCGTCACTCATAACCAATTTTGAAGGAAAATCATCCTCTTCAAGGTTGAGGTTTATGACGCGCTGGCAGTAATCTAGACGAGCTCGGTGGTCAGCAGGCAGCAGTTGATGAGTCATTTGAGTTTTATACGGGAACATCTTTAAGTCTTTCACCAAAATACGCTGCAGGGTCCGTCTGGAAATGCCCAATTGCGTGGCACGTCGCCTCGTTGATGTTTCTGGACACTCTTCCACATCTTCGCGCACAGCATCGATATTTTCAGCTGAACGGCCTGTTCTTGGTCTCCCAGACTTAGGTCTATCCAATGTTGAGCCAGTTGCTTCAAGGCGTGTGGCAAAGCGTCGAATTGTGCGACCAATCGGTGCCGGACGGTGGGGAAATCGTCGATGAAATTCACGTTGTGTTCTTATCACTGATGAATTATTCCGTAAGAACATTGACACAATTATTCCACGTTCTTGGGGAGTAAAACGGTCCATGTTTATTTTCAGTGTATTTTACATTTGTTCACTACACAATTTTCAACAACAGAATTACAGAAAATGTCATATAAAAAAAATAAAAGTATTTTCTTTAGTGCCAGTACTTTTGCGCCACCCAGTATATACTTAATACAAAGTAAAATATAAAGAAGTAGGTACGTCCATACTGTAATTAACTCTTTTATATTGGTGCGATATTATATAACCATTTGATTTTGATGGTGTTTATATGTGAGGTCGGCAATACTTTAACTTAGTAGCATAGAGTTCAAATCTCTTATCAACACAGTTTATGCAGAAATACAAGTAAACAAGCTAAGCAATGAAAATATATCCAGTGAAATCGAATTTCAACATATGAGTCAATTTAGCCTGTTAACTCAGTTGGTAGTAGCTCTGCCTTCTGAACTTTAGGTTGTGGGTTCGATTCCCATCCAGGACAATCATTTGTGTGATGAACATAGGTGTTTGTTCTGTGTCTATGGGTGTTAGATTGTATTCTATGTATGTATTTACAAATAAAAAAGTACTTAAGTATTGTATCAGTTATCAGACCCCCTAGCATGCGTGCCGCGAGAAAACTAGTCGTCGTTATCAGAGTGAGACACACTTAGGTACTACCATAGTCTTGTCACGGTCTCTCACGAGAAAAAGTGTCGTGGAAATTTTTTCGCGGTGCGCATGCTAGCCGGGCTGGTTGCCATAGTATTATGCTTAGTTTGGGGCTAGATGGCGCTGTGTGAAATGTCCACACATATTTATTATTAATTATTATTTAGAACAAAGGTTAAATAACACAAAACTAGTAAACTTTAAGCTCTTTAAGCTCCTTTATTTAGGTTGAGTAAGTACTTTTTAAGCAACATTCTAATAACCCTCTCATGGGGGTGCATGGATTGATCCTCACCAATTATATCTGAAGCTATCCCCTCTTTCTCAATAGCCGGTGTCCAGATGCAAACGACTTTGACATATGAGTGATATTTATAACGTCCTGTGAATTAGGACCGGTCAATTTGCATTTTCAAATCTTAACCCTGTTTTGTTTATGTTAGATTTATGAGAGAAGATTTAACTCTATCGAAAAAGTAATAAAGTTTATTTTGCTGTATTGGCTTATTAGGTTTATTTGTTTTTTGTGCGTTTTATTAGTTCCAGCAAAAAAATAAAAGCAAATGTCAGCGCTAGGTGACCACAGACCGCTCGGTCGTCGGTCGACGTGATTACGCAGGCACGTTCCGTTTTCACTTTCGACCGCTTGAAATGTCACCAGGAGCCCAGAAGCCGCAAGAGTCAATAAAATCGCGGCGATTGCAAAACGAGGTCGATACAGTCAGCTTTAAAAATAGGCAATTTATTTTGATTTAATGTTTGACGTTTTGTTATTCAAAGATTTTTAGATTGTTTTCAGATAGAATTAGGCATGGAAATTGCAGTTTCATTACCTATTTATTGTTGACCAAAGTAATGACAAAATAGCTGGGCTACGCATGTAAAGTTTCCGTAATGGTAAATCATAACATTTATTTAACTACTGTTTATAAGGTAAGCTAATTTTTTTTTTTTTTTTTGGAAGCGACTTATTAATTATTCTTTTATCATTTGTAATTTTCCTATTTACTTACAATTATATATTCTGTATTATGGGAATTGACTTGTAACTAAATGTAAAGAACTATGAACTATAGGAACAGCTGCGGTAAAAAAACCATAACTAAAAGGTAGAACCACACAACAAATTACACAAGTAAGTGCACAGTGAGGCTGTGACGTAATTATATTCTGTGGTCCATTTTACACGAAATCTCTTTAGTAAAGTTCCTAGTGAGATTTCGTGATCACTAGACTTTCAACGAAAGGAGCTCATGATGAGAGAGTCTCAAAGACTACCTCACCTTTCCCTCTCTTGAAACTGAAAACGGTTTACAAGATCGTTACATAATTTATAACTAAATGATTATATGATTTTGTTTTCTACACATGCATAAACTAAATTATTTACTTCATTATTAGCATGACTCTTATAAGGTGTGAGAATTTGAGAAATAGTTACAATGATAATAATACAATTTATGAGAGTGATTGTACCAGAGCCTCGTCTCGCCGCTGACGTCCGCGGTGACGCTTTGTGACGAAGGTTACTTTATTGCTGACCTCTGTCTGCCTCTGCGCTCCTGGTCACCCATTGTGGTGACCATCGGTTTAATTTAACTTCTTGTTTTAAATCGGTTTGTTTTTTTCATAGAGTTATAGTAATGAAATTTTAGCTCTGTGGTTTTTTTACTTTGCTCTGTGGGTAGTTTTTTTATTATTACGAGTTATACCTATTTTATCTTTTTTAATGTTTAGAAAAGCTTCTAAACATGTCATCAATTAGTATCTAAAATGTACCTACACATTTTCAAAATTTTCAATCATTGCTGAGTGTGTTGACGAGACCTAATTGTCCTTAATAGGCTTTGCCACAGAATAAATCATATCACTGTGTTGGTCAACTCTTTGTTTTGTTATAATCTCTGTAATAAATGCAGCTACAGGAAAACCAACACAAAACTTTTAACAATCCCACAGAATAATCCGTACAAGGCTGTCCCCAAACATTTACGTTGTTTCTGTTCATTCTAATCCCTATAAAACACGACGGATCAGTGTCTAATGCACGAGATGGACAGTCGTGACGATGAATATGTATTGAATGAATAAATATTCAAGTATAATCAGAACAGTGTCCATTCTTTTGATATTACAATTTCACAAGTATGACCTAGTTGTCCGTTGATTGGTGACTTCCTGACCTAAACTAACATAATGATACCTATACCTACATATATTAGACGATAAAAAAGGAGATAGTAAGTAGTCAGCTTGTTTATCCATTACTTATATAATGTGGAACATTTATTTATTTAATTTTATTATAATGTTGTTCCGTGTTCAAAAATAATCTTAATGTATGCATGATTCTTAATGTCTCTCTCTCTCTCTCTCTCTCTCTCTGTCTATCTATCCATCTCTCACTCTCTGCCTGAGACATTGATTTTTTTTTTTTTTTTCTCTTATATTTTGGCTCCACACGTAGTGTATTTAGCCAGTGTCAAGTATTGTAATTAATCATCGAGTTATGGAATATTTCACGTGTAAAGTCAAGTCTTCAAGTCTTAGTCACAGTCCAGTCTAAGTCAGGTAATCATAGTCCAGTCTAAGTCATACCCTAGTAAAGTGGTGGCGACTTTACTAGAAGCTTCTATGGAATTTTGGAAGCAACACGAAAAACCACGTTTCACTACATTATATCACTTGCCCACACTCAAGCTCGTAATTCAGCACTTAATGCGTAAAACACCACCAATTTTAACCATTAACACTGGAAAAAGCACAAGTTTAGAAAAATAATACAATGAAACGACGTGAACTTTTTCGAGTTCCCGCCAAAACCCGAGACATTGATTAGAAGATATATATTTGAACTCTGAACTATTTATGATACATAAAGAATTTTGCCACTGATGATGGTCACTATGAACTGAATAATCCACTTATGCGACGCCGCAGGCAACTAGTTAGTCCACTCACTATACTCAGAAAACCGTTGATTAAAATGTTATCTTGTTAAAATAATCCGAGTTCTTTGTTCTTGGATTTACACAGGTCTAGGAAGCTTTCATCTCTGTTTCAATATTTAATAATCCCTCGGTAACGAGCTCCACGGTGGAAAGTTTAAATGGTCTGACGTAAGTGTACGTACGTATTACTACGGCCGTATGTAAAATTGAAATTAAATTGCGTCTTTTGTTCATTAAACATAAATTAAACCTGATAGATGAATGATGAAGGCAAAAGTAGCGCGTGAACTATACGTAGTATAGTGTAGTAAGAATGATTAAGTACTGAAACTTCTACAAAATATGATCACCAAAATGTTGCCTTGCGACACATTTATTTTAAGTCAATTTAGTTGTTTAGACAATTGTGTGGCAAAAATTTGGTCTAAAGGTGGAGAAAAGCTCATCTGATAATTAAGGCGTCGTAAAGATGTCGTAAAGCTTAGATAGATAGACAGATATATAGAAATGCTCTATTGCACAAGAGTAAACCAAGTACATTACGTTACTCTTGGCCTTTTTGCAATTGTTCTGTGCCTAAGTACTGTAACGATACAGGCTGTCTCGTGACGTCACAAATATTATAAATTTTACCTAAAGTATAAAAATACTGAAATAATTTGATCAAAGCATTTTACGCACAAAGAATAGTCCAAAAATAAAGGAAATAGTCGTTGGCATCGCATTAACTGATAGAGAAAATGTAGAGATAGGTGTAAAAGTGGTTATCTGTGGTAAAATAAGGTAATAGTAAAAGAAATCAAACCTCAAAATAATTCTCATACTAAAAGGTTCATACTTAGATATGGGGAGCTGCTAGTCGTAGAGCGTTCGATCACTGAATGTGTCAAAAAATTTCCTGGAATTCCAAATTTAATTGTGACAGATTTATGTTTCTTAATTTCATTGTCCAATCCCTGAAGCCCGCGTGGTGAAAGTAGGAGCATGCGTAAGAAATTTTTGTTAAGGCTAGTACGTTTTGATAACCTCAGTGGAGGGGTGGTTGAGTAGGTCGAATCGTAACTCGGAGGCGGCGGGTTCGATTCCCGCGACAGGAGAAATGATTGTGCACGGGAAATAAAGGCGCACATATTAGTAAGATGAGTAAATAATTACAAACTAAATTACATTATGGTAGAATTTATTTAATAAAAATCGTATAATTTGAGGAATCATTTTGTACTATTCGTTATTTATAATCGTACTAATATTAAAAAAACTGCGAAAGTTCTTGTGTTAATGTTCGTTACTTTATATCTTCGTAACTACTGAACCGATTTTGATGAAATTTGGAATGTAGATAGCTTATACGCTAGATTAACATACAGAATACTTTTGTCCGCGATTAACGCCGCGGGGTGCAACTAGTATTATCATATTTTTGGTAGAGAAAAGTTGTAATGATTTATTCGTAGAGACTTACATTTCAAATTGAGATTAATGAAAAATAAACATCTAGTGTACTTTTATAAGATTTTGACGGTCTTTTGTCAGTTCTGGATATGTTAGCAGAAGGTTGGAGAATTCATCGAAAATGAAGATTAGGCAAGGCTTGTATTGTCGGGGTCAAATAGCTGATACTAAATAAAACGCTTAAATACTTTTTGTTTGTAAATGCGTACGGAGAATGCGATGTAGCATCCAGACTTAGAACAGTTTGTGTTCGTCACATAAATGTTTGTCCTGGATGGGAGTAGAACTCACGATCTAGAGCTCGGAGGGGGAGCTACTATCAACCGGGCTAACAAGGCAGTCTAAATTGACCATAAATATAGAATAGATTGAATGGATACATTGGAATTAGGTATATTTTTAGTGTTTTCATGTTTACCATTTAGGTATACTAAAGAACGGTTTTGGAATAACGTGCCCTTAAATGCGAAGCAGAAGGAATCGTGTGGGACGATATCGAGCTGTCAAAATAATTTAGTCGTCTTTTGTTAGTGAAGTATCACAACCATACGATATGGAGGAGACTAGGATCGGTACTTGGATTTGCTTTTTAATGAGACGGATGAAATAGTATGGGGAAATTATAGCAAATTGAGAACGAAAAATCTTTAATAAATTGAAGTGGGGACAATAATCATACAAACGCTATTATTGGGGTATTTATATTCATGAAATTATTGTTTCTAGACGGAAGATAAAAAGATTTTTATCTTTTAGAGAGTGCAGAAAGTATTTAAAGGATAGCAGAGTAGTTTGTTTATATATTGAAAGGATCCACGTTAGGAGGGTTGAATAATTTTAGGCGAGACTAGTTCTTTAATAATTCACAATATTTTCTAGAATTATTACGGGAAGGGATATGTTTCATAGATTGAGAGATCTCGGAGAAAGTGTATATAGTACAAGGAGAAGTCACGAGGACGTTTTAAGTATTAATTAAGACGGATTACATACTCGGTTGTGATTTTTCATACAAGATTTAATTATGCTTTTGTTGGGATTTTGAATATCTTAACGGAAATTTATTTTTAGGCTGTTACAATATGAAAACGCAATTTTCAAACACCTAGTTATTTTATAAGAATAAAGGGATTATATTTTGTATGTACTTTAGTAAGAAAATTGGGACAAGACATTTTCTTTTAAACATATAGAAACAAACACATCGACGCGCGCACTACTAAACGTGACCAGGCAAAAGTTATAAAAGATCTGCCAAGCTGTCAAACGCGATCAGTTATGAAATCATTTCACGGGGATCGCAAGTCGAAACCTGGTAATAAAAATGCACATAAAATCTTCGGTTAACTTCTTAGATAAATTCGCCCTCTCAATTAATTCTGGATCTGGGGGGAAGTATGCCTCGGGTCCAGGAACTCAGTAAGAGATAAGTTGAAACTGTGCAACGAAGCTTGTCTTCCCTTATTTTGCTTAGGGTATGCAGTTCGCGTGTTTTGTGGAGACCTGCACCAGATTTTGCCTCCGTTATAGGATCTGGATCCACCTTTTTGGTTTGGTTTGCATTCTGGCTGAAAGGAGGGCTGAAAAGATTAACTGTCCCGTCTTCGTGTATACGATACCCGGATCCTAAATGCAAATTAAGCTGAACTGTCCCAAGTGATAGGGTTTTGTCTTGTATGCTGCCCATGGACTCCGGTCCCGCATGCAAGATAAAAATTAGGTGGCAATAGGTTTTAGCTTTGGAGAGCTTTTGTCACAGCTCGTTCTCTCATAGGGTTAGATCAGGTATGTTCTCATTGCACACACCGAGAACAGACATGCACATTTAAAAGTAAATGTGAGATTTGTAGCAATCTCCAGTGTTTGGGGGTACACACTAATGTATAGGGAAAAGCTATAAGTCGAGGAATACACATAGGAGGGGAAAGTTAGGGATATTCGCGGAAAAATAATAGTGTTAGGGAAATAGATAAAATTCAATAAATAAATAAATAAATTTAAAGCGGTATAAAATATAAAAATACATTTAAAGATAAATTCATTATAATAAAATACTAATAAATAAAAGTGCAAATAAATACAATACGTAAGTGATCAAAATTATAAAAATATAATCCAAGTTTTCTCGAAGGTTGAAGCTGTGGGTGTTTATTGTAGGGCTAGTTTGTCGTGGACCTTGCTTTTGACGCAAAGCTAGGTGATCATAGAAGGTTTTAACGTACAGAGAACAATACGTAAATTTATAAATCTATTTTGTGGTAAAAGTACGTTGTACTATATATCTATTCTGTGGTATAGGAAGGTATTTCTTTAGCTGGTTTTGCGATGTTCTACGGAGGATATGAGAAAGGTTCTATTCCTACACGGTTATTACAATATGCATAAAAAGATAGGTATTTTCTTAGCGGATTCTAGGCGGAATTTTACTTAGCAGAGTTGGAGGGATCATATTCCTACAAGGAAACGAACGTTTTGTTTTCTAGTTGCGAAATAGGTAATGCTTGTACAATAGTTAAGTAACTACCGGGAATTTATTCATAGTTTAGGGTTATTCGTGTTTGTTTATAGATCAATTTAGTGGAATTCAGAGTTGGGTTTGTTTGATTGAATTTTCAATAAGAATTTTACTATTTATTCTATAAGAAACATTTAAAGTACTAGTGATAAGAAATTGTCCTTCGTGTCTTGGGTCAAGCACAGCAGTACCTGTTAGTGATCTCCTTACCAAACGGATAGGGGTAGCTAATTTAAAGATTCGAATGAGAATATCTTGTTGTTAGAAAACAGCATTAATAATCTATTATATTACTGGCAAAAAAACATATTATTATAATATTTCATATTTATGAAATATAATACCTAAATTATATAAACGGGTTTTAGATTACTTTTCAATACAAGTTCTGGAAAATAGAGACAACCTGAATATCACTAACAGATCATTGAATTCAAATAAATATTTACAGTTAAAATTAATACTACTGTTTAGTCCACTGCATGCTGTTGATATAGAATCTACGATAATATTGATAATCTTTAGACGAAAACTAGGAGATTTGAAAGTTGAGCTATTTTTAGAGTCTGTCTTATACCGAATGTAGTACGTATTAGATAGACTCACAATTAACTAAGGTGATGTCTATTTTGTTAGGATTTGGAAAAAAAATAATGTCCTCTTGTCCCTTGCACCTTTTGGAGTCCAAACTAGATAAGTAGATAAGAATAGGTAGATGGGGTACCTGACGTACTGACTTGGGATAAATAGAACAAAATTTAGTAAAATCAAATTTCTCTTAGTGTGGGGGAATTTCACACACGGTACCTCCGTGTGGGAAATTTCAAGCACTAAATAGTGGAGGGTTAACCAGCCAGGTAGTCGAGACCCACAGCATTGGAGCGGTGGCGGGGCTCCTATGCCAGAGTTATGATAAACAAATAGAGTTTACTATGACTTTGCTATATAACCAACTCAAACTCAGTTAGCAATATACTTACTTACGTTTTATCTATGTTTCACTTTCCTATCTTGTTAATTTCAACATACGTTCGTCATGAAGCTTTAATTTACTTTCAGTTTTGTTTATGACTAGGAATTATAATGTTCAATTTTTTGCAGGAAAAAATTATTCATTCCTACAATTGAAACCTTTCGAAAATATAGTAGGAAATATATTGATTGGTGCATAATATGATTTTATGTGGAAATTTCAGTTCGGTTACTCAGAGTATAGGAATAGTGTTCACCAGGGGATTAAATTGCAACTATTTGTAGGACGATGAATATTTTAAATTTATTTAATATTATTGAATAGGTTAGATGTTAGTTAGGTATTGTCTCATTACTTTAAAAGGATTTGGATTACTACACAACCACAACGTACGGTTCTACCATTTATAGGAGACGATTCACAAGGCCATAAACATTAAAATAGGTAGTCTAAAATAGTCAACAAACTTTGATAACCTTTTTAACGTGAGGTTAGTTTAGAATATTAGGCAATTTATTATTAATTTATTTAATTAGATTAAGAGAGGGTTCTTTTACAATATGTTGTACCGTGACCAGGATTGACATTTGTCTAGGATCTCAAATGACCAGGATCTCAATTGACCAGTATCTTAATTGACCAGGATCTCAAATGGCCAGGATTTTACTTGACTAGTATTTTCGTGCGTCACTTTCGTTATCAGGTGATTTATTTTAGAGATTTACATTAGTGATAATTTTGGATTGGAATGAGGTTATTGATTGTTTTGGATTTGATATTATTTTTAAGTAGCGATGGTATTTATTTACTATCGCACAATTTGCTGTCCGTGGAAAAGGAAAGGTTTCGAGACAATATGTAGGGGCGGTTTTAGATTTCAATAAATTAAATGAAAATTAGTTTAACCAAAGATTCAATCTTTTGAGAGTTTCAATCGTTACTTAATTAGTTATTTTCAATTTTTGGGGCTATAACGTTCAGGATATCATCGTTAGATTATCGCAGAAGATGGATTAATTAGATGATGAAGATGATGAATAGATAAACGGGATTCGCACTATTTATGCAAACATTGGGTTATTTCATTTACGAATATTAGGATTGACATTAAATGGGTACAAATATAAAATAGGCCGCGTTGCAATAAACTCAACGGAATTTGAATAAATTCAACATTAGAATGTTTCATTACGATCATGGAAATTTGTTGTAGTAGGTTGGAAAGGAGTTGTAGTTTATTAATCAGATAGGTACGTATTCATCTGTTTGATTAATTTCAAAATTTATTGAAGCACATAATAAGGTTGAGCTTTCATTTAGGACGTACGTGGGGAATTTATCATCATCCAATTCAGGAAAAACGACATAGCCAGTTTTCATAAATAATTCGGAAATATTAGAGTAAGTAAATAATTTACATTTCTTTCCTATGGTTGGAACTAGGAAAGGTTCGAAGTTGGCAAAAATTATAAAACTATAGGGGGCGTTTTACAGTTCAAGATATTTAATAGTTTTATCAGTGGTAGTTGATACGGTGTATAGACTAAGTTCCGATTCAATGGCTATTGTACGATACACAATAATCTAAACAACATAAAAATACTTAAAATAAATTATTAAATTTTTAAAATAGTGGTATTTAAAACATTTCGGTTAGCTTGTTTGGTAGTTTTGCGCGTAATTCAAGCTTAAGTTCGGGATTCTTGAGAATAAATATACTAATTGATAAAATTTTCAAATAAAACATTGCGCTTTAAAATTTATACTTTAATAACGATATTATATTTGAAACGTAACAAAAGAAATTATTTATAGTAAAGGTTAGTTCAGTTCGCAATAATTAATTTTTTTTTTGTTGTTATAACTTACTTATACTGAATAGATGGTTTCAGCCTTGACATTAAATGAAATTTTTAACAAAATGTATTAAATCAAATAATTATTTTTATTGTAGAAATGAAATTGAAATAAAATTAAAGATTTTATTTTAATATCATGATACGTATTAAGCAATAACTTCAAAGAAGCCTTAAATCTATTGGGAATTGCTAGCCGTTAAGATAGCGAATAAGTTAGTTGACAGGGGTCAAATGTGGATTAATGAATTGTTATGTTGTTGTTTTTGCTTAAGAAAGGGATTTGATTTTGGATTTAAAAAAAAAAAGACAATTTTATGTAAGCAAGTATCATTGTATGGACATGGTCAGAGGTATTAACAGTGCAGGAGGATCTTAGTGGCTTAGCAAGATCTACGGTTTAAGGGATTTGTTGACGGGTGGCTTTGGATTTACACGACTCAACAAATGGGTTGATATAATTTAAGGCTAGGTGCTAGGTTAAAAGAGAAAGCCTAAGTTTAAACAAAACTGTTATAACAACCCCGTACTCTACAAGGTAGGAACATCCGATCTGCTACACTCTACATCCGAAATAATAGGGAATTACGGAGTGGGAAATATATGCGAAATATTGCTGAAGTCATAGACAAATCTATACTTTGAACTATTAAAGTTGACCTGGTTATCGAAGGGTTTTGTGGGGGGCAGCTCGGAACGAAAACATGGTTCTTAGGGGTACCTTCTACTTAAAGTTATTAGGACTGACCAGCCTCACAACCTGGTTTCTTTTGGTGGCTAGGTTAGCCTTGGGATAAGTGATTTTTGGGTATGATTGATGCGATGAAATTTTGGATATTGACTCGTAAAGTAATTCACTGTTGTTACGGCTTAAGAGGGCGCTTAAAATAGAATAGTAATTACGGTTTGTTTTCAAGAAAGGATTCAATAGTACTTATATTAAAAATAAAAATATTATCATTGACAACATTAAACTTTCGAAAATAAATTACTCAATATTAGTAATATTTAATATTTTTCAAATGAATAACAAATTAATACGCAGTATGCTGCATATTAAACAAATTGAAAATACAAGTGTATTTTTGTTTTGCAAAATACCTGCTATCGGGTTGATTATTTTTAGGTGCTCTCTTAAATTAAATTTAACGGTTAGGAACACTACAGAACTATAAATACATTTTAAGTTTGGAGCCAAACGTTAACAAATTATAATTGCTTAAGTGGGGTGGTAGAGTTATAATTATTATTTAAATTATTTTTATTATAGTTTTGCTAATATTTGTGAATGTATTTTAAAGAATAAAATTTTACTTCGGCTTTAAATTTAAAACGCCTGCGCAAATATTTTAGGGGCGATTGTAACGATACAGGCTGTCTCGTGACGTCACAAATATTATAAATTTTACCTAAAGTATAAAAATACTGAAATAATTTGATCAAAGCATTTTACGCACAAAGAATAGTCCAAAAATAAAGGAAATAGTCGTTGGCATCGCATTAACTGATAGAGAAAATGTAGAGATAGGTGTAAAAGTGGTTATCTGTGGTAAAATAAGGTAATAGTAAAAGAAATCAAACCTCAAAATAATTCTCATACTAAAAGGTTCATACTTAGATATGGGGAGCTGCTAGTCGTAGAGCGTTCGATCACTGAATGTGTCAAAAAATTTCCTGGAATTCCAAATTTAATTGTGACAGATTTATGTTTCTTAATTTCATTGTCCAATCCCTGAAGCCCGCGTGGTGAAAGTAGGAGCATGCGTAAGAAATTTTTGTTAAGGCTAGTACGTTTTGATAACCTCAGTGGAGGGGTGGTTGAGTAGGTCGAATCGTAACTCGGAGGCGGCGGGTTCGATTCCCGCGACAGGAGAAATGATTGTGCACGGGAAATAAAGGCGCACATATTAGTAAGATGAGTAAATAATTACAAACTAAATTACATTATGGTAGAATTTATTTAATAAAAATCGTATAATTTGAGGAATCATTTTGTACTATTCGTTATTTATAATCGTACTAATATTAAAAAAACTGCGAAAGTTCTTGTGTTAATGTTCGTTACTTTATATCTTCGTAACTACTGAACCGATTTTGATGAAATTTGGAATGTAGATAGCTTATACGCTAGATTAACATACAGAATACTTTTGTCCGCGATTAACGCCGCGGGGTGCAACTAGTATTATCATATTTTTGGTAGAGAAAAGTTGTAATGATTTATTCGTAGAGACTTACATTTCAAATTGAGATTAATGAAAAATAAACATCTAGTGTACTTTTATAAGATTTTGACGGTCTTTTGTCAGTTCTGGATATGTTAGCAGAAGGTTGGAGAATTCATCGAAAATGAAGATTAGGCAAGGCTTGTATTGTCGGGGTCAAATAGCTGATACTAAATAAAACGCTTAAATACTTTTTGTTTGTAAATGCGTACGGAGAATGCGATGTAGCATCCAGACTTAGAACAGTTTGTGTTCGTCACATAAATGTTTGTCCTGGATGGGAGTAGAACTCACGATCTAGAGCTCGGAGGGGGAGCTACTATCAACCGGGCTAACAAGGCAGTCTAAATTGACCATAAATATAGAATAGATTGAATGGATACATTGGAATTAGGTATATTTTTAGTGTTTTCATGTTTACCATTTAGGTATACTAAAGAACGGTTTTGGAATAACGTGCCCTTAAATGCGAAGCAGAAGGAATCGTGTGGGACGATATCGAGCTGTCAAAATAATTTAGTCGTCTTTTGTTAGTGAAGTATCACAACCATACGATATGGAGGAGACTAGGATCGGTACTTGGATTTGCTTTTTAATGAGACGGATGAAATAGTATGGGGAAATTATAGCAAATTGAGAACGAAAAATCTTTAATAAATTGAAGTGGGGACAATAATCATACAAACGCTATTATTGGGGTATTTATATTCATGAAATTATTGTTTCTAGACGGAAGATAAAAAGATTTTTATCTTTTAGAGAGTGCAGAAAGTATTTAAAGGATAGCAGAGTAGTTTGTTTATATATTGAAAGGATCCACGTTAGGAGGGTTGAATAATTTTAGGCGAGACTAGTTCTTTAATAATTCACAATATTTTCTAGAATTATTACGGGAAGGGATATGTTTCATAGATTGAGAGATCTCGGAGAAAGTGTATATAGTACAAGGAGAAGTCACGAGGACGTTTTAAGTATTAATTAAGACGGATTACATACTCGGTTGTGATTTTTCATACAAGATTTAATTATGCTTTTGTTGGGATTTTGAATATCTTAACGGAAATTTATTTTTAGGCTGTTACAATATGAAAACGCAATTTTCAAACACCTAGTTATTTTATAAGAATAAAGGGATTATATTTTGTATGTACTTTAGTAAGAAAATTGGGACAAGACATTTTCTTTTAAACATATAGAAACAAACACATCGACGCGCGCACTACTAAACGTGACCAGGCAAAAGTTATAAAAGATCTGCCAAGCTGTCAAACGCGATCAGTTATGAAATCATTTCACGGGGATCGCAAGTCGAAACCTGGTAATAAAAATGCACATAAAATCTTCGGTTAACTTCTTAGATAAATTCGCCCTCTCAATTAATTCTGGATCTGGGGGGAAGTATGCCTCGGGTCCAGGAACTCAGTAAGAGATAAGTTGAAACTGTGCAACGAAGCTTGTCTTCCCTTATTTTGCTTAGGGTATGCAGTTCGCGTGTTTTGTGGAGACCTGCACCAGATTTTGCCTCCGTTATAGGATCTGGATCCACCTTTTTGGTTTGGTTTGCATTCTGGCTGAAAGGAGGGCTGAAAAGATTAACTGTCCCGTCTTCGTGTATACGATACCCGGATCCTAAATGCAAATTAAGCTGAACTGTCCCAAGTGATAGGGTTTTGTCTTGTATGCTGCCCATGGACTCCGGTCCCGCATGCAAGATAAAAATTAGGTGGCAATAGGTTTTAGCTTTGGAGAGCTTTTGTCACAGCTCGTTCTCTCATAGGGTTAGATCAGGTATGTTCTCATTGCACACACCGAGAACAGACATGCACATTTAAAAGTAAATGTGAGATTTGTAGCAATCTCCAGTGTTTGGGGGTACACACTAATGTATAGGGAAAAGCTATAAGTCGAGGAATACACATAGGAGGGGAAAGTTAGGGATATTCGCGGAAAAATAATAGTGTTAGGGAAATAGATAAAATTCAATAAATAAATAAATAAATTTAAAGCGGTATAAAATATAAAAATACATTTAAAGATAAATTCATTATAATAAAATACTAATAAATAAAAGTGCAAATAAATACAATACGTAAGTGATCAAAATTATAAAAATATAATCCAAGTTTTCTCGAAGGTTGAAGCTGTGGGTGTTTATTGTAGGGCTAGTTTGTCGTGGACCTTGCTTTTGACGCAAAGCTAGGTGATCATAGAAGGTTTTAACGTACAGAGAACAATACGTAAATTTATAAATCTATTTTGTGGTAAAAGTACGTTGTACTATATATCTATTCTGTGGTATAGGAAGGTATTTCTTTAGCTGGTTTTGCGATGTTCTACGGAGGATATGAGAAAGGTTCTATTCCTACACGGTTATTACAATATGCATAAAAAG
Source organism: Ennomos quercinarius (assembly GCA_910589525.2). Lineage (NCBI taxonomy): Eukaryota > Metazoa > Arthropoda > Insecta > Lepidoptera > Geometridae > Ennomos > Ennomos quercinarius. Next base: position 5,724,944 of record OU342493.1, read on the forward strand.
ATAGGTATTTTCTTAGCGGATTCTAGGCGGAATTTTACTTAGCAGAGTTGGAGGGATCATATTCCTACAAGGAAACGAACGTTTTGTTTTCTAGTTGCGAAATAGGTAATGCTTGTACAATAGTTAAGTAACTACCGGGAATTTATTCATAGTTTAGGGTTATTCGTGTTTGTTTATAGATCAATTTAGTGGAATTCAGAGTTGGGTTTGTTTGATTGAATTTTCAATAAGAATTTTACTATTTATTCTATAAGAAACATTTAAAGTACTAGTGATAAGAAATTGTCCTTCGTGTCTTGGGTCAAGCACAGCAGTACCTGTTAGTGATCTCCTTACCAAACGGATAGGGGTAGCTAATTTAAAGATTCGAATGAGAATATCTTGTTGTTAGAAAACAGCATTAATAATCTATTATATTACTGGCAAAAAAACATATTATTATAATATTTCATATTTATGAAATATAATACCTAAATTATATAAACGGGTTTTAGATTACTTTTCAATACAAGTTCTGGAAAATAGAGACAACCTGAATATCACTAACAGATCATTGAATTCAAATAAATATTTACAGTTAAAATTAATACTACTGTTTAGTCCACTGCATGCTGTTGATATAGAATCTACGATAATATTGATAATCTTTAGACGAAAACTAGGAGATTTGAAAGTTGAGCTATTTTTAGAGTCTGTCTTATACCGAATGTAGTACGTATTAGATAGACTCACAATTAACTAAGGTGATGTCTATTTTGTTAGGATTTGGAAAAAAAATAATGTCCTCTTGTCCCTTGCACCTTTTGGAGTCCAAACTAGATAAGTAGATAAGAATAGGTAGATGGGGTACCTGACGTACTGACTTGGGATAAATAGAACAAAATTTAGTAAAATCAAATTTCTCTTAGTGTGGGGGAATTTCACACACGGTACCTCCGTGTGGGAAATTTCAAGCACTAAATAGTGGAGGGTTAACCAGCCAGGTAGTCGAGACCCACAGCATTGGAGCGGTGGCGGGGCTCCTATGCCAGAGTTATGATAAACAAATAGAGTTTACTATGACTTTGCTATATAACCAACTCAAACTCAGTTAGCAATATACTTACTTACGTTTTATCTATGTTTCACTTTCCTATCTTGTTAATTTCAACATACGTTCGTCATGAAGCTTTAATTTACTTTCAGTTTTGTTTATGACTAGGAATTATAATGTTCAATTTTTTGCAGGAAAAAATTATTCATTCCTACAATTGAAACCTTTCGAAAATATAGTAGGAAATATATTGATTGGTGCATAATATGATTTTATGTGGAAATTTCAGTTCGGTTACTCAGAGTATAGGAATAGTGTTCACCAGGGGATTAAATTGCAACTATTTGTAGGACGATGAATATTTTAAATTTATTTAATATTATTGAATAGGTTAGATGTTAGTTAGGTATTGTCTCATTACTTTAAAAGGATTTGGATTACTACACAACCACAACGTACGGTTCTACCATTTATAGGAGACGATTCACAAGGCCATAAACATTAAAATAGGTAGTCCACAATAGTCAATCAACTTTGATAATCTTTTAGCGTCGTAAGGTTGGTTAAGAATATTCGGTAATCCGGTGAATTTATTATTAATGTATTATAATTAGGTTAAGATGGGCTCCATTACAGTACATAGGCACAGAACAATTCCAAAAAGGCCAAGAGTAAACCAATTACATAGACACAGAACAGTTGCAAAAAGGCCCAAGAGTCTTAACCCTAAAAGGCGCAAATATAAAACCGCTATCAAGGTTACTGTATTTGGGCCTTTTTAAAACAATAAACCCATTTACATTTACGAATACAAAAAGTCACGCATGATCGTATGATTAAACCTAAACTTTCAGTTCTAATGGACAGCTATTTGAACCCTTCAAATAGCGCACATGAGGAGGGGTCAAGCAAATTTGACTAGAGATTATTGTAACTGCCCGTTACTAACTCTTGTTTGCTTTTTGTATAATAGGGCGGGCGGTGGTTCATATTAGGAGCCTTTAATATTAAGACTTTCACAAAACCAAATTATCCCATATGCTGTACATTTGTATTGTCTTCAATTCATATTGATTTGGCTACCAATTCTAATTATAAATCAGATATTTACTCCCGAAATACATATTGCTCAACCAAGTAAATTGCAGCGATAGCGCGACACACTTATTGGACAAGGTGCGGGTAACGAGAATCTAGGTGCCGACTCAGCGGGATGGCGACGACACCGCGCTGGAATCCGACACTATATCCTGTGCCGACGTGGAGCCGCGCGTCACTTTTGGTTCTCACATTGACCTGAGTGCATTACTTAGTTTTTACATAGAACATTTTATTGTAATTTTAATTTAAAATTAAATTAGTTGCTCTTGAATTTTGTTTTTTTTAAGATCCTCGGCTGCTGCTCGCTTAATTCCCGCAGCCGGATTACAAATAGTTCGTTTTGTAAATAAATAATGCTTTTTGCATTCGGGAACTTTAAGCTATAAAGATAACTAATGAGCACAAATAACAATGGTAGTTTATGGCAAATAGCACATAGTAACCACAAATCGACGTAAAGCGAATTCTGTGCACAGATCGTATCTATAAATCATTTTTGACTACATGCTATAAACAAAATGGTATTAGAGTAGTATTTTGCTCATTTTGTCAATTGTATTTATTTACGCAAAAAACAAATTACATATCGCGAAAAGTATAAATTCTAAGATAAATCATTTTTATAGATCTAGATTAATCAAAATTTTGCTATGCACTATAATTATATGTATAGCCTTGTTAATGGGTAAGAGGGAAGAAAAACGGGAAAAGTATGAAAGGATGGGACGGCAATAGAAGGGAGGCAGGCAAAGGATTCAACCTTTTCTTTTATCTTTTTCCCTGTCCCTTCTCTCTTCCCTTCGACAGGGTGAGTATAAATAAAAAAAACTTGTTTAAAATTGACATCTTTATTGTTTCGTGCAACCCGCACTTGGCCATTTTAGAAAATATAAAATATACTTCATGTTATTCTCAAAAATGTTCTATAACTGTACTCAATTTCAGCAAAATCCATTCAAGCGTGATGCGTGTTCAAACGGACAGACATACGGATAATACAGACAAGAAATTAAAAAAAAATTGTTTCTTCTATTTCTATATAGATAAAAAAGTGTAACAAAAAAATATTTTCATTAAATTTTAATTTTTCAGTTTTACCGCAGCTACAGTTTTCCTATACTAAAAATAAAATGGATAGATAGATTTAGACTAACATTTTAAAACGATTAAACGTGGCTACAATCGAACACAAACATCATTCGAACCGGCATCAAAACGGCACTGCTAAACCGACTTATCAGCACCCACCGGTGAGGGTGTTCGCCGTTTAATTGTGAAAGAAATCTTTGCTCTTTGTCAGCTTCGCGAGGGGATACTATTGATTTCTTTTGTTTTATGCTGATTGAGACACCTTCCCATCCACCCCACACTTTAAAACGAACGGGAAAAAATACGCACCGCGAAGTTTATTAATGGCGGTGGTGGTGATCTACGGGATTTGTTTATTGATAGGATTAGTTTGTTACAATAAAAATATTACATTCGCATAAAGTTGTGAAATTTTCTCTAATATAATAAATCTGTGTGAGAGAGGGTGTGAGTCTGTCATTAAATAAATAAAATAAATATGTGTGAACATTTCACACATCACCATCTAGCCCTAAACTAAGCATAGCTTGTACTATGGGAACCAGATAACTGATAGAATACTTCGATACTTTTTTTGTTTGTGAATACGTACATAGAATACAATTTAACACCCAGACACAGAACAAACATCGAAGTTCAGCAGACAAATGTTTGTAAACATACTTAACTGAATTACAAAAATTGAAAGGAGACAAATTACCTTGGCCTGCAGGTAATAGTAAAACCTACAGGAAATGCACGTTACAAGATTGCACATTTTGCGACTTGTACATGATGCTATCATTCTGTTATTCTATCAGCCTACCAACTATTCGATTTTGCCACTTTTCCCAAGGATGAAAACTATTGCCGTTAATGTGTGTTACATTTTCCTAGCAAATCAAAAAAATAAGAAAACATTAAAAAAGAACGTTAGTTTTTCTATACATTAAACCACAAATGCACTGCGAAACACATTCATCTTATTCAAAGATAGTGTCCAACTGACACCCCTAGCAATACAACAATCAACAGTGATCTCTAGCACTAAACAAATAAGTCACATATTTCCTTATTTCAAAGACATCAGGGTTGCATAAGCCAATCAACATTAGTCCCTTTGATGATCGTTTCTAGGCTCATTTCTCTCATGATTGACTGAGGCTTAAAAAAATTAGATTGCCATTGCCACTTCAACGCGTAAGATACGATCGAAGAGTTTTTCCGAAGACTTTGCTAATGGGGCTCTGTTTTATCTCAAGCCCCTTAATGTTCTTATGCGGGTGACAATAATCAGATTTTGACACGTAAATGAAAGAGATTATTTGGGAACTGTGAGCAATTTAAAACAAGAGCAATTAAGATTAAAAGGTGGTGTATGAAAAACTTGAAGTTTTGACAGCTGGAAATAAGTTACTCTCAATAAGACTTAAAAATTTAACGTGAACCTTAAAGTAATGTTGATGGGCTTTAATGCCAAATTAGGAGCTGGACTCGCGGTGCTAGTTTACTACAAATATTGAACGTAGCTACAATGGATTATGTAGCTTGAACTAGAAAAGGTCTATAAGATGAAAATCACAATAGATAAATCTTGGTCATTAAATTATTATATTATACCTACTCCGTAGTGTAAGCAATCTGTATATATAAAATTTCATCTAAATCGTTCACCTGTTTCAACGTGAAAGTCGAACAACCAAACAAATAGACACGTTTCACTTTTATAAATACATACGTATTATAGATAATGGATCATTAGGTACTGTCTGAATAAACATTGGTTCTATTTACAGTCAATACTAGGTCTAGCTGTCTTTTTTGCTATTACTTATTCACTCTTTCACCAGCAGCCAAAGAATCATCAATGGTTTCTTCGTTTCTTATGTACCATAGCACCTTAAAATATAACAAAATAAAAATATGATAATGACCGATCACCAATTTTTCAATTCCAAGACGCCTAAGACCCCTCAAGACCCCCGAGAGGTCGAGAGTGTGCCGTCAGCGGCGACTTTAATTGCTCACCACTTCGTTAACGGCCGACTTGATGGCATTTTTAATGAACACCAGAATTAATGTAGTGGGGAATCGAAAATCGAAGGCTGAAGAGGTCCGTTTGTTTGTTTAGGATGCGGACTCTATTATCTATGCGGAGTGGCGAGTGGTCGCAGCAGTTTGATTGTTGAAGGTTCGAAATGGACTGATACGTCTGCTAAGCAACCACTGTTATTTAGACGGTTATATTCCGGCACGTAAAATATAGATAGATAATCAATCTAAAGCTTGTTTAAAAATTTGCTGACACATATGAGCAGGTAACCATACCAATAGTATTTTTTTTATTTAGCGTTCCTAATAAAACTTCGACTAGTGATCAACGATAAGCGACGTTCGCTGCGGTCACTAGAAGTAGCCAGGTTCTGGGCCACAACTACCTACATAACAATTTTTGCCATCGACACGCTAAGGAGAAGAAGCTGCGGTCACTAATACTTGGATGGGAGACTGCTACAAAAGTGGTATTACAACTGAGTACTACCGTGCTTCGAAGGGCGCGTTAAGCCGTCGGTTCTGAATGTTGTCGTTAGACAATATTCGTCAAGACAAGTCAGAAGCCTTAGGGTAGCCTAAAAATTCTGACATAAGAGCTTGCCATTTATAAAAGTGCCATTTATAAATATATAATTATCTGGTAAGTTCACGTTAGAAATATTCATAACATATTCATAATTTTTCGCTGCCTCTAAAGACCGTTAAAATAATCATAGCTGCGAGACTTCCCCGGAAGTTAAAAAGTCCTATTGTTATTCTAATCCCAACAAAAAAGCTGTAATTGTCCGAACCAATCAACTTTCTCAATGATAAAAATACAGGCCTTGCTTCCAATGGGGGATCCTAAATAAATATGCTAAATAAAAGCTCGACTCTGAACCAAACACTCAACATCGGCCAAATCGAGACGAGGGATTTCGAAATAAAAATTTGGAAGTCGAAGATTGACAGGTGCGTCTTAATAAGCAGGCGACAGATGTTTCGTAAAGACGAAATGAGAAAAGGTAAATTGCCGACTTTATGAAATGTAAAAACTGATTCGTCTGTTGATTAATTTTGTTTGTCACAGTTTGAATTAGTAAAAGTGTAATTTAGATATGACCTTTTCAGTCAAATACACACAAGAAACTCGATTTTAATGGTAAACATAATAGGGTAGGTATTAATATAACTAAATATAGATATATAAATATTTAGAGGCAGTTCATTAAGTTTTTGATTTTAACGATGTATGTGATGTGTTTTAGTGTAGGTACGTGTGTTACCTACAACAATTCTCTTCGACTATAAGATATAACCTAAACACACAGAATAAAAAATAAACATAATACAGCTCCTTGGCAAGTAGACAGATATACGCATAGACAAAAAACAACAAAACGCTAATTCAGTACTCCAAAAATTAACATTGCTCGTTGGTCAAAAGTCTTAAGTCATTTGGGAATAGTCCTTTATAAAATCTTAGAATCGGTCATCAGGTCATTCTTTCCGAAAAGTTTCAGTAGCTTTTACTCTTTGCTAGCAAAGTAGGAGCTACTATGGTTAGAGTAAAACATTTAAATTCATATCGTCAGCACACACCCTTTCATTACATATACACTCTACACCTACATAACTACTGCAGATAAAGCATTTTAATCTCATATGGGAAGGCCAGACAATGGTCCGAGCAGTCTGTATCTATCCTCACTTATTCCGCTGGCCTAAGCAAATTTCCCGGCATCCCGGTTCCCGGACTCTGTTGGTTTTTCCCCGATTCCTATTTCTTCACTTCTGATTATGTTATTCCATACTTTGGGTAAACAATGGGTCGTTCTAACCCTTCTGCACTATTGCCGTTTCAGTGTTAGGAGAAATGGGTGGAGATGGTTTTTTTTTAAATGTGTTTTTATAATAAAATATGTATGTTAGTCTGTAAGGTTTTTTTTAACGGGCAAATTGCTTTTATTACTCAAGCTAACTACTACAATAATAAAAACTAAACTAAACTAAGCTAAACTAAACTAAACTAGCTACACTACCTACTACAAAGAACACTTATGGACTGTATAATAGCCGCGTTGTCCTATAGACAGTCCAAGTGCTCCAGCCCACTACCAGTAGGTAGCGTACCCAACATGCTGGCCGCATTGCCACGTTGAATTGCAATGCTGATGCGTTGGACCAAATAAGTGCCAGCATTTTGGTCACGCGTCGCATCGACCAGGCGCTCTGATAGACTTTGGAAAACGCGATGAGCTCCCGGTCCTCACGGACCCAGGGTAAGGTCTGTAAAGTATATGTAAATATGGGCCTGTTTATTTTTAAGCTAGTTGCCTGAATTAAATGAAATTATTATTATTATTTATTATTCACTCATTTATTTACAATTCTTAAGCCTATGTTTTTTACAATATTTGTATAAAAAGGAATTTACAATTTATTTATTTATTATTATGCCAAATTATCAATGCCATATAAAATATTTAATATGATACTGATAATCATAATAATTTATCAGCACTTATCATCATCTGTCTCTGATATCATTATTCCACAATAAGTATATAAACGATCTTTGGAGATATTTCGTTAGATTGTTATCTTACCAGACATAAGCAAAGCTCCTGCATGATGATGATAACTGATAATAAATCGATTTAAAACTATCTGGGAAAAGTTTTGTAAGGGCCAACAAGCACTGACCAGGGGGCGTACTGTGAGCTCTTAGCGCGATTCAAAACAGAGCCTATACTGGCTCGCTTGTCGAAAACCCCATACAAAAAAAAACAAAGCGATCCAATATAGGCTCAGTTTTGAATCGCGCTAAGAGCTCACAGTACGCCCCCAGGCGCCAGTAAGTGAACAGGTCCAGTTTTTTAAACTGCCCAAAAAGTTGAACTCTGGCAAGATGCAGCATCAAGCACAATTGGTTGATGCTGCAAATCCTTTTAGCTGCCTACAGTTGCATAATATCGTTTATTTTTGTCTTCCTTCTAAGCATCTTTATGTGACAGTGGTTGGGAAAATTAATCCACTGAACTAACCAACTAGTGTGAAACCAGGAAAATACTCCCATTATTTTTCCGTGAAACAATAGCACTTCATACTCAAGCCCTCTCCTCAGTTATCCAGCCTTCTATAAATATTTTTCGGACTGTAACCGCTGTAAAAGGTTTTTGTATACGTTGCTTTTTGGCTCCTTTTGGCAGCTAATCTAATATTGACCATCCGGCAGGCTATTGACTTATGTTTGTGTTACTCATAATAATTCGACGGAACATTTTATTATTCAAAATATCAATTTGCTCGGCGCCGCTTTCTTTGGTCTCGAGCTTGGAGCCGCATTTATTTTATTAAGTTTGTTTTAGCTGGAATTATTAATTGGTTGCAAACACAAAGATAGAATGTTGTTGCGGGAGCCCAGTCTATTTCAATCTTTTTTGTCTAGGTTTCTATAGAAATTTATATGATTTGATGTCCTTATTAATACGAGCTCAATTCAACGAATATATTTAAACCAACTCGTTTTATGAGTACAAAACATGAAACAGTTTATTCTTGGGATTTGGACAAACAAGTTGATAATAAAATCCCGATATTAAACAATTACTAATCCTTTTTCTGTGTCTGACTGATGTAGAACCGTGGTCCTCGTAGTTCTTGAGTCCCTAGATACAAGGAATCCTAGTTAGGGTTCAGGATCTATGTGATCGTTGGACGTTATGTATTAACTTTTTTATTCGCAAAAAGCGGTTTGACTCGACATTTATAATCCGAGCAACCAAGGAATGGAATACTTTACCAGCATCTTTGTTTCCCGATAAGTACAATCTAAAGCTCTTCAAGTCGCGAGTGAATAGGTATCTTCTAGGCAAGCATGTACCATCGTAGATCGCATCGTCACTTCCCATCAGGTGAGATTGCGGTGAAATGCGGGCATGAAATTATTTAGTTATAAAAAGAATAAAAAAAATTACCGGTTAGTTATTACTTATTAGTCCTACTAATATTACAAATGTGAAAGTTTGTGTGCATGTTTGTCAACACAAGACTCTGAAATGGCAAATTTTGATAACACTTGCTTTAGTGCAATAACGTGTCATAAGAATATTTAAAAGCAGATCTTTTCTCTGAGTAAGGCGCAGCTAGCTGCATTAGCATTATTGTCTTGTTTCATACTGTGAAACAAAAAAACGATTAACATTCTATCATGGAATGGATATTAAAGTGTAAACCTCACTTCAGGTATATCTATAACACATAGTCCTTAAGATTTTCGCAGTCAGCGATCATGTGACCATAGCTCAGTTGGCAGAGCATCTAATCCGGTGAGTTGGAAGGCGCGGGTTCAAATCCCGCTGGTTGCCAAAAGTTTAAAGAACTATAATATCTTTATAATTAACATTCTTATGCAAGCCATAATAATCTACTTCAAGAAGGAAATAAAGAAAAAGAAAGAGAAACTTTCAGCTATATCTCACAGCACAATTGAGTGATCAGTATGCAAAGCCAGCGTTGTGTACTAAGCCGATTTAGAGGAGGAAGCGTTAAAAGAAAATTTATTGCATTGAAAAGTCGTACGTAATTAATAAGACATTTGAAGTTGCGTGAAAATGTAATTTAGATTGTTTTCCTCGACGAGGGGTCCTCAGTTTCCGGTCTGCGCAATCCTTACAAAGAAAGAAAGCTTATTTATATATGCCCGCTTTGTATTAGCGTCTTTAGGATACCAGGGGAGCATAATAAAAGAAGAATCAGCATCGCATCGGTGTCTTAAAGCGTCTTCCGGCGCGATAGCTGAATGCTCCGCCGCAAAATGGCGGTCCACACTCGAATAAATTACCCACCCCCACCCCGTGAATCGAATTGTTCGATTCTTTTGAAACGAATCCAGTTTTAAAGTCGAACCTCCTTTATTAGTGTAAGCCAGAGACGATTATCTTAAGCCGCCATTACATATTCAAATTGAAGTCGTTTTGCTTCGCGGAAAATTGACGCGGAATAAAACGAAGCCTTTGAAAGCATTTTCTGCATTAAGTTGGTGGTAATGAGATTTTTCAGTGACATTTTGGGTGTTTTGGAATAGGAATGGTTTAACAGTATATCCGTTATTGTTTTACTTACCATAAAAATTAAACCAACTCCATAAAGCTGGCTTCCCACGGTGCGTGATACTGCGCAAGTCTTCACGCACGGCCGACGACCACGGACAGCCACGCACCGCATTCAAGGCTCTTTCAACGGTGCGTGTTGGTCTACGTGTATCTTGAGAGTCGAAGACATTTTGTTACTCCAAAATTAATAGTCTAAGAGAACTTGCACCGGACCTTTGAAGCTATCGACTCGCCGTAGATCCGACGCACCGCACTGGACGTGTCTACGCTACCACGGACGATACTCTTCCCATGGTGCGTCGGCGTGGGCTGGTCCGCGTCCATCCGCAGTATCACGCACTGTGGGAAGCCAGCTTAACAGTGATAAATACAAAGCGCCTTGCTTATAAATGATGCTTAAATCTAATCAATAATTAAAATGTTCTGTCTCGTGTTCGCTCGTGACGTTTTCGAGCGACTAGGTGACAAAATGTTCCAAGCATTCATAAAATTTTGCTTTATTTTTAAGTTGTTATAAATTAAAATAGATCCAATAAATGAGCATGTAGGTACCTTACTTTTTGGTAGAGCCGGAGAGCACAGTTTAAAATTATAGTTACGTATTACCTAGCATAAGGACAACAGTTTTTAGACAAGGAATAATATATTCCAGTAGAATAATAAGATTCTGACCACTGAAATCTAGATAAAATGTTCTGACCTATTAAGATTAGAATTTAATTAAACAGGTTTAAACGTAAACTTTTCGTACGGCAAAATTTAATGAAGCTTACACTTATTGCCCGTTTCCAGCCCAGTACGTTTCGGACTTTTGGGTGGAGTCCGAAAAACATAATTTTTGCGCGACTGACCATAGATTAACATTTAGATACCGCACGACTCTTTGTTGCTAACGGAAACTGTTCCTTTCATACCCTCGTACATTTAGATATTAAATATAATGAATAACATCCAACAATGGCGGTAGAGTTTTATCAATATAGGTCACCACGATGAAACGTCAAAGTAAATAATTTAGAAAAAATATTAATCTTTAATAACACCCATTCAAAAATTATTTTAAGTAGATTTTCATGGAAGTAGGGGGGAGGAAGCATAGATCAACTCTTTATTGTACATCATAAGATAATAAAATTTACAAAAAGAAAATCTTAATTAATCTAATATCAATTCAAACTTTTGTTAATAATGTAATGATGCAAGTACAAAATAACGTTCACGGGATTCCAAGCTGAGTTATCATTTTCTACCTACTTATAGTATAAAAGTAATAATGAATGTTTAGTGACTATTTGGCGCCTACTTCAAAACAAAAACCGTTCAAAAGCCTGCCAAGTTTTCAATATGCCATAAAACAATTCAAATCCATACCATTTATTTTAAAATGCCCCGGAGTTACCCCAAAATAGAAAATACCTGGTCCATGATTTACTGCCTTCACACAAAGTGATACGGCTTTCATCACCTACGGAATGACCCCACATCCCTCAAGCTTCCAGAAGCCCCTAGATAATATAGGGGATAGTGTCACCTCTCCCCAAGGATTTGTCAGACAAATGCTTCACATTGTATCAGGAAAAAATAGCCAGCTCACTATCGGTCGTTAAGGGTATTTATGGGTGATTTTCCCAAGCTTTTTTATTAATAAAACGTATATTATGCGCGCAAGTGCGTTTTATATCTCGCGGACCTTTCTTCGGCGATATTATCGTCCGTCTTCGGACATCTCATATCGAATCTGGAAATATATTGGCATGTATTCAAAGCGTTCGTTTTATTCAATATTTTTGTTTATCTAAATGGTACGATATCTCAGGTATCGATATGGGTATGTTTACCCCAAACTGGGGGTAAAGTAGTTATGCAAACACAGAGATATTGATACGGAATTTTGTGACAGACAAGAAAAACAAAAGTCACATTCGAATAAATATAGGTATTGTTCGAAAATATTTTGAAAGCTGGGATGTTTTCGAGTCTAATGAAATACATTTGGATTTAAAAAGAAATACAGTAAAGGTAACAATAAACTAGAGATTTTAATAGTTTAAAGTATTTTACTTAAGTAGAAAAAAATGTTGTCCTTCTACTCAGTCGAGCCAAATAGGCATTTACCGAAGGGTCTTTTCTTATCTCTAAGAATTATTTTAAGTCTTGAATAAAATTTGAAACAGTTATAAACAATTTTGATTAAAATAAACATTCCCGTCTTATCCGGCAATCAGTGGGAATTGTCGGAAGTAAAATCATTAATTCGCAACTGAAAATCGCATTAAAAGTAACAGCTTGTGCGCGGCTTGCCACTTGCGATCCGGAGGGATTGGATCGTGTTATGACTTTGGTTGATTACTGGAGATTCTGACGACTATCAAAGTTCCTCCTATTCTGTTATCCGTGATTTTATTTCAAATAATACAAGGATATTAACCAGTCAAATGCAGATGGTTTGCATAACAATTAAAAGCTATAAGGGTGTCAGTACGTCCAAAATTCCTTGAATTAACAATGATTTTATTTTTACGGCAAACGTAGTGTAGTTTGCCGTGCAGCTAGGTGGTGCGACGACTTGTGAAAAGTGATGACTGGTGACTGAGAAGGGGATAGCAAAAGAACGAGCTTAATGGCGTGTTGAAATTTTATATGCTTAGAACAATATTATAAATAAGGTATCTTAACTTTTCCGATTCCTTGACTTCTATAAGTGCTAAAATTAACCTATTTGGAATAAGTCGTTCGAGTTTTGAGTTATGAGTTGGAGAAACTCGCGTTCAGCAGTGGAAATAAGCAGGCTAACCATAATCGTTTTGGGGATTGCATATATTTTTAGATCGGCTACTAAGTAAACTTAAATAAGATTGATAAGTAAATTTTTATTTTCCTGTTGCATTTAAACAGATTCTGTTTTGTGTTTTCAGAAGCTTGTCACAAGTGATCCTTTCAACATGCTAGGAGTTAAGAGCAAGTTAATAGGCACCAAAATTAAATAGGTAAGTATTCCTCAAATTTTCAAAACTGCTGTGTTCCAAAGCTTGTCCAACCAAAACAAATTGGAAACACCTCACCCTCAAATAACGATACTAATTCCAAGGGCGTGCTCCGCAGACATATTCTTATAAATTAATTACTTGTAATCTACTCATGAAACGGGACTTACACAAATGAAGTTACGGCGAGCTGTAACATTGTCTCAATGTATACTGTCAATCCGACAATGAGCTTCAAGAATCTATGGTTTAACTCACACGGCTGCGAAATGTTTTATACCTATAAATTTTTATCAAGAGCAGATCTTGCACCTTGATCCTTTCTTGATCTTTTGATCTTGCTTGTGCGTCTTGACGAAATAAGTAGAGATATACTCATAATTCATGATTACCTTTACTAAATGTAAAATATATAAGTGGATTGAAGACGTGAGCTTGTCAATTTAAAAACAAAATAATCTCTGAAAATTTTATATATGTATATCAAATGATGGTATAATTGAGGCAAAGTATTGTATCCCTATCCTCTGACTTGATTAAATTACCTAGTCTAGGTTACATAAATTACTTAGATCAACGGACACTGTATCACAAACTCTTTCACTAGCTCTACGAAAATATTCCCTTAGCTGGCTGTTACGGCATCCATGGGAAGAGATGGGGTATTCCCTATCTGTGGGTATTTCTTTGTTAGGCTGGAACCACACGGCTCGTGCTCAGTCTCTGCCAAATGAGAACGCGTAAGCTTACATACTGTCTACACAAATACGAGACTGTCGCTGTTGAGCTCAAGGGTTCAGTAACGACTTAATGTCGGAGCAAGTCGGAATTAGAAATGAGGATCGCAAAGTACACGGTTAATAAGGCACATGTGACGCGACTTTACGCTACTTTATGACACCTTGTCGTATGTGATGTTTCTTAGTTTTCAAGTTTGCAATGGTTTTACCCTAGGGAGCAATACAAGGCAACGAGTTACTGTAATATAAACAAAAAGATGGTAGAAGACGCTTAGTGGGTAAAGGTGGGATGTACTAATACAATTTTAATTCACAATCTATCTTGTTGATTATTCTATAGTCAAAAACTAATTCATTTTGGTTTGGCAATAAAAAGGCTTTTTATTTTGCTTGACGACTGTTTTCTTGTGACAACAACCAGGGCCAATGCCTTCATGCACCTTCCGAAGCACTCAGTCGGCCAGTCACCACTTATTGTAGCGGACCCCCAATCCAGTGATAACCGCAGTGAGTGTGTGTGGTGAATGATGAATATGGTGATTACCTATGTCTGCACTGTTACATTGAATTAAATAATTATAGGTGTGTTACCGTGCCACGGAGAGCACATAAAGCTGTCGGTCCCGGTTGTCATAGGAACATCTATGGCAATCGTTACGGGTAGTTAGACGCCAGAATTTGACACCTGGTCTAACCATCCCTGTTACTGGTTCTTTTTGTGGTATCAGTTGCAAAAAATAATAGGTGGCATCCGTTTCGTGGGATCCGTTGGGACCTACCCGTTCTTTCTAGACAGATGGCAGTCGCTCGTCTAATTCTGGTAGCTCGCTGCTACAGGTTAGATAAGAAGCCGACCCCAATAACAAATAAAAAAAGGAAAAGAGGAGGTCTGTCACCAATATTTGACCATCATTTTCGTAAAAATACATTGTTCCGTTAGTTTTACAGGCTTTAGAGAAGCAGATTTTATTTCTCCATTTTCCTTCTTTCACCGGACATCAAGGCGCACAAAAACAAGGCACCCATATATGGTTGAAATTCCATCAACCCGCACTAAGCGTTTTGCTATGCACTTTATAGTGCGAACAGCCAATGAGTAGAACACCTTGCCGGCGTCCTTGTTTACAGCTAACTATGATCTGGGTGTCTTCAAGTCGAGAGTGAACAGGTATCTTCTAGGCAAGCATGTACCATCGTAGACTGCGTCATCGCTTTCCACCAGGTGAGACCGTGGTCAAATGCTTTGCCTATAAACAATAAAAAAAAAGGAAAAAAAGCAAAATATCTATATAGGTCCTTCAGTTTCTACAGGTTTTTGTTGATCAACTACTAAACTGTGTTGTAAATGTATAAACAGTCGGGGGTAATTTTGAAGGCTTTAGTTTTAGTTTTAGATAATTTTAAATTTAAGTGACAGTTCTAAATTAAATAGAACACAGATTAGAGAAAAAAACAATAAATAGAACGATTCCGACTTTACTTTCATACACCATTGAACTCACAGATGAAAAAAAACTACTATGTCGCTATAATCCACAGACCTAGAATTTTTTCGACGCAATAATCAGTGGTAGACCTACATCGATTTTAGTAAAAAGGTAACATTTCAGTACATAGCGGGTTTTTTATTATATACTCCTTGTAACAATCTGTCGTGACGTCGTCTGTGATCGTAATAAATTATATACTCTTTGATCGTAAGATCTGTTTGTTAAATAATGTTTTGAATTCAAATATCAATTAATTTTCGCGGAAACGTGAAGAAATTACGGAAGTATGTACAACGGCTGGCAAGAAAGGGGATCTAAGAACAAACAAATTGCCTCTGGCTGAACGTCTGCCTACAATAAAGATCCCGTCATACATACATCATCTTCGTCGTCCAGCCTGGCTCAGCCGAAGTGGGAGTAACACAACAGTCCCAAAACAACTCATAACTCCGCCACCGTTACGTACCTATAACGATAGACCATCACACGCAAAGAATTTGACCAGTTTACTGATTGATGATTATGACCTTTGATTTTATATCAAAGAGTTTAATGCTGTCGGCGGTAGGTATTGGACGTTGGATAATACATGCAGAGTTTTAGCCTTTTTTATTCTGCTCACTCATACAAAAACCTCCTACACCCATAATTATATGAAAAGCAAGAAGAGAAAGGTAGCTTTTTCATTTAGAGCCTACAGGCTGGTTCGGTCCCGCACCAGCCACGCAGGCATCAGTGGTGGAGAACGGAAGGAACTTACCTACAGGAAGTCATAGTGAAATTGGCTGAAGCTATGCATGTGGCGGATCAACAGATAGCAGCAGCCACAGAATTCGCCCTATTTACATAAGTCTTTGGCAGCAGCCTTATAAACCCCTATCACGATTATAGTAGCTGGTGTTAGTGGTAGCTAGCAAACAAAGTTTTATACTTGGAAGAATTCAGGCCAAAGCAAAATGCTACTTAGGAGGTAGTTTAAAAATGAATTAAATTTATTTGTTTGTTTTGAAATGCAGTGCTACTCATAATGATTACAACTGCTACCTAAGTGCAACAATTATTTTATAATAAAACTTTTGAAATTTATCTACTTTGTATTATTTATAAGCCTTGTTGTTTTTTGAAATAAAATATGGACACGAATTCAAAATATCAAATTTCTTTCTTTTTTGTGTGGAAGTTGAACAGAAGTATTGGTGTCAACTGCTTTTACAAGTAAATATACAAAACTATATAGAAAAAACTCACTTAGAATTTTAAGTTATTTTTAGGAAGGATCCAAAATGGTACTTGTTAAAATATACTAAAAACCAACTTAAAATTTTAAATGACAGTACTAAATGTTTTTATGTCACTTAAAATGTGCCTTCAAATTAGCACATTCACCTAAAATCCTAAATTGATCAGATTTCATTCAAATCATTCATTCATTTCGATTAAAATTTGAGTTTGAAGTTACTAAAATGACATAAAGTGGTGCCTTTAAATTACCATTTAGTTTTAAGTTTTTTAATGAGTCCTAAAACTAAAACTAAAGCTTTCAAAATTGGCCTCAATGAACATTTTAAACAAACAGAAGCTGACATTTCGGATCGTTAACTTTCTGCTAACGTTGGTAGCAATTCAGACGTACGTGCTAAATGGCCACTTTTTCCAAACGTGGTCTCTCCTACTTTGTTATCCTGGTACTTTTACATGTTTAATCGTACCTTGGGGACGTGGGGAAGTGAGACAGCGGATATGGAATGAGGAGTCAGAAGGAATGTCTTTCAGGTAAGACGTGCTTTAATTTGGCACCTGCTTTGTAACATTTGATGTTTTGACGTGAAACAATGTGGCGAGAGTTATTACCAAAATCGTGGAATTTGAATCTTGAGTATAAAATGAAGAATTTCTTTTTCTCGGTCAATATTAAAAATTAGTTTGATACTTATATTATTTTCTATGTCTAGTTATTTTGTGCATGAACTGATAAATAATATAGGTAAAGGAACTAGCGGGATTTTCTTTTGTGATTTTATTATGTTTCATTAAGTTATATATAGGTACTTTTTGTTAGGTTTCTCCGAAATCCTATTTACAACCAATTTAAAAAAAGAAGGGTTTCTCAAGTTGATAGTATGTTTTTACACTGACTTCTATTCTACTATTACGCTGGACTTTATAATGACCAATATTGACCAAAATCAAATGCCTTGAGCATTTGATTTTGGCGCTGATTGCTAAGAGTGACCAAGGAAGTTGGACCTATATTCTATACAAAGAGTGACATTGTGACCGTTCTCTGATCTAATTAAACCAACCAATCAACGCGAAGGATTTTCAAATTACAGTTCTCAGGACGCTCGGAGTGGCACAAGAAATTCTCAGCGTACTAATATAATAGAGCTCAATGCTTCTTTTATGATTGTGTTACCTCAGAACTACCTACATCATTTATAAACCAATGTGGAAAGCACTTTTTTTAACCAATATACTTTCAGGCTGGTTCCATAGAAACTTCATCAAAATCGGTTCACCAGTTTCTTTTTTAAATAAAAATATCTGGAAATATGTCATCTAAGTACTACTCAGAAAAAAAAATTAAATTATGGCGATTGCAGTCGGTTTTTTAAAGGATATACTGCTGCACGTGTGATTATGCGTTTCTTGATTTTGATATTTAATGACTAACAAAGACTGTCATTTTCTTATGCATTTTGTAACGCCGTCTACTGTTAAAACAACGATTAGATTATCCAAAACATTTGCCCAGTAATTAGTTGAGATCAAGAATCGTAAACAGCTTTACTGCTCGTGCTCTACAAATCTTAACAGTTCTCGGTCCCTAAGTTGGATTTATCTTTGTTTTTCTTACCCGTTGGAACTTGAATCCCTCGATGGTGTTTGCTCAAAGGCTCTTTGAAATACTTTTTATTCCGCGTAAGTATTTGTGGTTGCCACCTCACGTAGTAAGTGTGAAAGCCGCAGAAAAGGGGTCGTATGGAGTAATCAATGGCCATCAAACTATTATTTATTTAAATACATTACGTACTTATAGGTATTACAATTATATTGGTTTTAGTAATTGAATTACCTAATGTTGTATGTTCAGCTGTATAATAATTTAATGAAAGCACGTACAAAAAAAGGAAAACAGCAAAGCCTATAAGACATGTTGAATTGAGCTATAAAATTCCCACTAGTGCATTCAATAGAACTAATAATTGAATCACTGGGAACGGGCGGATAAATATGAGGCCTTACCACACGCTCCTCCTTCTGGGCCGTCGCGTCGATTTATACTTTTTTACATTTATAAAAAATTATATTGATACATATAACAATTTGGATCACAGTGCATATGAATTTATTTCGCAAGTTTTAAACACCGGTAGTTCCAAAAGACGTATTTACGAAGAAAAGTAAAGCTTAATTCACCCTATATTAGGTACATACCTACTCATATAATATATTTCTACGTGGCGGAAAGAGACGACAAACCGAAGTGCTTTTTAAAAACTGAAATAATATTTTACGACACCTCAAGCGTACTAATTCGCCATTGTCTGACGAACTGCATAAAAAGAGTGTCGACGCGAGTGGAAATCAAAATGTATTTATTCTCTCGCCGTATAAAAAGTCAATATGAGAGGCAATAAAAAGAGGATGTTGGGGAGAAATAATAAAAGATAACCTCTAGAGTGAATGGAATGAACAGGGCTTGTAAAGAATGTTTGCGTTGTGGATAAGACGCGATCATGGGGACACCTCCCCCGGGCGTTTAGTGCGGGGGGATGTGTCTGTTGTTATTACTCATGCTGATTCTAATTTTTTTTATATTTGGGCTACGTATACACATCTTTATAAGCCATAATTATTTAACGGGTCATTAGAAATTTTTTATTGGTATTTATGTGGCCAAAGTAGCGTTTTATAGGGGAGGCCTTGGTGCTCAGCTGTAGACGTCTACCTACCGGCTAATTATATATTGATGTGATTAATTGATAATTGATATGAGAGAGATGAGATTTTTAAGCAAAAGTAGAAATTTTAATTTGAATATTTTTTTTATTTATTTTAAAAATGAATATCACATTAGTTATAGAACCAATACAACATTTTAGAGTGTGGTTATTTACATTTTCAGGATAAAATATCGATTTAAAGCAGTATCATGTTTTGCTTAGCATAATCAGTAAGTTAACTATCCCACTTATTACTTACACAATGATTACTTTACAATGAAATTAAATTGGTAAAATTATACAAAATGAAGTAAATACTTATACTATTAGTTAATCTGCGGTATAGTCCAATTCAGTTTGCTCGTAATGATATTGAACATAGTCTCCTATACTAAATTCAGATGAGCTGGTGTGCTGGCGAAATATTAATATCGGTTTTTACAATGTGGCCGTTGTCCGCTTCACTCGTTTTGATGGAAACAATGTGAATAAAAAGTTCACTTCTATTGTTCCTATTATTTCTATTGCACTGTTACATTTACGACTGTTTCGCACTACGAAATTATGTAAAAGAGGAATTTAATTGTATACATACATCATCCGTCCATATTCGGGTCTACGACTAATTATAATGAATTATAATTATGTAAATAATAATAATAAATTCCAGAATATACAAATATGTTATTTAATTGGTACTTTTTTTAAGTAAAAAATAAATAAAACAAAACATTACGGTAAAATACAATCAAAATAATAATCAAATTAATGCGCTATGCTATTTTTCGACTTATTTCGGAAAAAAGTTATTAAGCATACGATATTATTGCTTTTGTTAACCCAAAAATAACAGTTTACAAGAAAAAATAACGCAAAAGACTCCAGCGTAATTACTTCTTTTTAATGAATTAATGTCTTTTGTTTTGTAACAGCTATTAAAATAATTAAAAGTGTCATTATAAGTGCCATCAATTCCGTCTCAAAGGAGACATTAGTGTTTTTACTGGCTCTTCCCGTGCAATAAATGGTGACTTTACCATCTAAAACACTTGTAAAATGAAATTTAATGGTATTATCGCAATGTAAGGCTATAAAATATAGCTTTAAAAGATAATCTGTAAATATTATATCAAACTAAAATTCAAATATTGATTTGGCGAATGGACAACATTGAGAATTCAGACCTTTTAATTTTACTAAGCTTCCAAATTATTATGATGCAACAGATAATAATAATAGCGCCCAATGGTCACATACTATATACTTACATAGATCTTGGACTCCACCTGTATCTAGAACTAGGAGGGTTATTTTCCCACACACCTACGAAAAGGTTGTCAAACAAACCCTCTTAAGATGAAGTGGCTTCTTTACCTGCAGCTACTTATAGGTATTAGATATACAAAGATAACTCGGAAACCTTTGAATCGCCTACAAATACTGTCATTATTAGCCCAATAAATTTATTTTTATTTATTTATACATATACATGTCCTTGGGTTAACATGACAGTTTCCCAATTCCTTCACTAAGTTCACCAATTCGTCATTAATCATGATCCAATTCAAGTTTCGACTAGTCTCTATCCTACAAAGGTAATATCATAAATGCCAAACGTATAATTTTGAGTGTTTTGTGCCTCCATAAAAATTATAAAATAATTATATCAGGCAACTGACTTTTGAGCCGCAATAATCAAAGTGACCCCACGTGCTTCTATGTACCTTGATGAAAAAAGATTAGACAATGTCAAGTAAAAGTTACTAGAATAACCTAGAGCTAAGCCAATAGCCAATATAGCTGGCTATAGCTATCTTTAAGAGAAATGTAAGCAAAGGACACAGAAAAGAACCTGAAATTTTTGACTTTCCCAGTTTCTTAAACTTAAAAACTCTCTAATATTGCCTTAGCTAAAACGTTTAATTCCAGCCTCGGTTATTACAACAATAAGTGTCAAGTGGTGCGTTCTTCCCACTTTTAATTGATCCTTGAGGGCGAGTAAGATAAAACTCGCGTATCTTAACTTTCTCTATTACAGTTTAAGAAAACTGAACCGTTGTTTGGACGATAAGAAAATTTTCATTGCCTTACTGGTTGGGAAGAATGTTTCATTGCCTTGCTATGGTTGGTGATGCGCGTGTAGTTGTGAAATGGGTTTGGTAATTGGTGTTATTGTTGGCTTTTGAAATTGTTTTTAGTTTGTCTGGGTGTAGATCGGTTACGTTGAATGGTTTCTTTATAGACCCGAGTATGTTCTATAAGTTCTAAGTTCAAATCAGGCGACAAAAACATTCTTTTATGTTGAAAAAGTCAGAAAAAAAAATTAGATGCGATGGTGGTGGTGAGCTGAACCTATTTTAGTACCACTTTATTAGGTTTACCCATCTCATAAGATATTATATAATTTTATCTTAGTGATTGCTGAAAAAATTATATTTATTTTATCATAATGATTGTTGAATAAATGATTTTTTTTTCTTTCTTTAAGTGATTGTTATCATCATTTTTGTCCCAAAAATTAAGTTTTTATATAATTGTTAACCTTGCTATACCTTCAACCGCATCGCCACTTCCCATCAGGTGAGATTGTGGTCAAACGCTAGCCTAGTCAAACATGAAAAAAAAAGTTTTGAAAACATGAAAGAAAATACGTTTTCTCTTTAGGAAGTAACAAAAACCGTTTATTTCCCGTTCGAAAACAATAACCCTTTATTTTTACAATAAAACGTTTAGTGCAAACGTGTAACAACAAACTTCCATATTTTATTATGATCATTATCGTAAACCCACCCCCGAATTTGCCGTTTAAAAGTTGCGCGTCTATACCCACGTTACACCCTTCGTCTCAACCCGTCTGCAGGATTCGATTATAAAATTAAACTAAAACTTGGATGCAAATCGGAGCTTGGAAGTTTCTGGTTATTTATATGTTTGTTTCTATTGTAATATCAAAGAAAACGTGTACTTTAAAGATTAGGGTTGAATACACAAATTCAGTAGAAAACGTAATTAAAACCTTAAAACACACCAATGAATATAAACTCAAAAAAGCTAATAATAAAATTGTACAAGAATAAAATTATAACTATTCCAAAAAGATTACTATTGTATAATGCATTAAACAAGTAAATAGGTTACCGGCAAGTGTTTTATCACAACAGCGGCGTTCAGACTCACCGTTGGCAAGCATTATATTGGTCTTAATTAGAGTCAAAGACAAAGTATATAAACATAACAAATAGATCACCATAAATTATACACAAACTCGAGACATCGATACGTCAATAGATGCAAGCACGACGTTTGGATTCTGCTGTAAGTACTTGCGCGATCACACGAGCTTGCCCAATACCAAATTGTTCTCGATCAAATACCACCCTGCAGTATCAGGCAGCATCAATAGCCATTTGAAAATCCGTCGACACAGAAGTTCTTAGCCCCAAGCGGCTCAAGGGACGTAAACACATAAATTGTTGGGAAAACTGCCTCTAATTGTCTTGTTTCCGATGCTTTACCTTGCAATTAGTTGTTATTTATTTGTTTTTACCAAAGATAGATTTATCTTTAGCAACGTGATGGCGAAAATCTTTGAAAAGAACTAGTAAAGTTGATAAAGAAGTGTTTTCTAATTTTCGGTAAAGGGGATGAGGTCTTATATATATTTAAAGGATAAGAGTCTGGATTCGAATGCAATTAAAAGCCTCGCACAACCAGACGCATGGGCTAAAAGGTTTCTATTATACTTCAACTCACTATCTCGCTTTGTCACCAGAAGCCAGTGCACTCACTAGAAACGTCCGATTAATAAACCAGGTCGTTGGCAAACAGAACGGCAGCGGAACGGCAGAAAAACCGTTTCAAAACCCCGCCTGCTTAAAAAGGCTAATTGGGAAAGGATCAATTTTTCCAACGAATGATCGCCTTCCGCTTTCAGAGATAGTGGTCCAAAACGAAAGTCGACCGTCCGGCGCGAACGTGACAATGACGGCTAAGCCGGACCAAGGAGCGTTTTGCTCCTTTTGTATCTCCACGTCGAGTCCACCGCTTTCTGACGACGTTATTTTTTAATCAAATATATCCGTGGAACGGGTGACGGACGATAGGGTCGCACCGACGTGAAACTAAAAGGAAAAAGTGCTTTTAAGCAAATACAGGCGAGACCAAGTTGATTGGTTTCGTTAGCAACCCTGTTGATTGGCACGCCGGTAAACAATACGGCTGTCGATGTTTAAGTTTGCAGCGACAATAGGCTTCTTTTGGGCAAATACTGACGAGACGCGTTGATTGGTTTTGTTTTCAAACTAGTTGTTTGACACGGAAGTAGCCAAAACCTTTGTTAGAATTGCAGACGACAATGTTTTCAGTGTGAACAATATATACCTTTTGATGTTTTATTTTGAATGCTCAAGCGCTTCGGTTTTTCTGAATTCATTTCAATGTTGATTTGACTGCTGGAGTCAGCGTTTCAATGTTTATGTAGGCGCGCCCTTAGGCCCCTCATACACGTTCAATTTATTGATCAATCTTTGTGATTGATCAATTTTATTGATCGTCTAGGGTTAGTATAGGTCAATATTTTTCGGTTTACATTATGGATAAAACATTGACGGAAGTGGTGTCGTCATTTTATTGATCAATAAAATTTAACGTGTATGGGGGGCTTATATTTGTCAATTTGTTACAACTGAAATTGGTGCAGTCTTACAGTACTATATTATCTATTCTGTGGTGTTACCTCTAAATATGCACTATGGGTGAAATTTTTAAGAAGATGGAAATCATACTAAATTAAGTGACACCTATCATTTGTTTGCTCGCTTTTAAGCAATAGTTGCTAGGTCAAAAATTCTGCAGCGTTATTGAAAATAATATTGTAACAAAAAGAAAGACCCACACTGTGGTAACCTGCGAACATTCAAAGTTCATAAATTGTCCGCTATATTATTCACGGCGAGTAGCTCACATAAATCAGGACCTTCAGCCGCTATCTCCCTTCCATTAGTGACCTCAAGCGAAATACTCTTTTCTTAGATATTTTCACGTTGTTTTAGTAAAATATTTACGTACCTAAATACTCAGAAAGTCACAACAGTTTTTAGTAATTAGACAATTTAACTTTCTCGGTTTTTTTTTCTTTTTATTTGTTATGTACTTTATTTATTTTAATCAAATTCTAAAACACAGTTTCCTTAAACTTCAATAATTATGAATATGAAGCAGTATGTTCACAGCTTAGATTATAGATATTAATGTTTTTGTATCATTGTGGTTTGAGTGAAGAATATTACCTACAACTCCTAATTTTCTTAATATTTCGGCATAAACTTTGATCCATTTTGCAAATATTTATAGTCTGTTTTATCGACCGACATTTTTACTCTACTTTTAATCTTAATCCCAACTCATTGCGTTCCACATCCGGCATCCACTGCAGCTTCCAAATAATAAAGGAGGGTGGCTAAAAAGCGATGGTCTGTCGCCGCGAAGTGTCGATAAATGAGAGGCCGTTTTTTGTCCTCAAACTAGCGACGGTTGCGATATTATCGGAGTCCGCACGACTCGCCGACGGTAATGTCTGTGCGGATTATTGCGATATAAATTGTCCGCAGTTGCCCGTTCGATTTGTTATGGCTGCCACGTAGCTTTTTCTTTTACAGATATTCATTTATTTCATATACTAAACAATGTAATTGTGATTTCAATAACGAAAATTGAAATGATACCTTACAAAATACCTTACAAAATATTTTACAGGTCCCAAAATAGATTTATGTAATTATAATTATATGACGTGACGAGCTAGTCGTTCACCTGATGTTAAGTGACACGGCCGCCCATAACAGAACGAATACGAATACAATCTTGTTTATTTTCTATTTCGTATCTCATTCCTATTTTTTCTATTTTTTCTGTGCGTGCATTTTAAAACGATGTAATTTTTAGACATACATTTATTTAGAGTGTTTTACAGCTAATTTGACGTCAAATAGGTAGTGTTTTTTCGGATTACTTTACCTGAAAATAAAAATTAGTATTTTACGACACATTACTGTTGGCAGCCCTACCGAAACGAGAATTCCCGCGTTTGACCAGTCACTTCCCAAAGGAACATTTAACGATATTAGAGCTTTATTTTTTATAGTTCGGGACAAAAAGAGCTCAAACGATATATTTTACGAAGTGGCTACTTTATATTTTCCATTTTGTTATGAGAAAGAGTCGTATTGAAATAAAGAGTCAAGAGAGAAATATCATATTTAAAAAACAACACTACACCTACATGTTTATTGAGAAAGTGTCAAACGTTTTGAATAAGTACTATTTATCAGTTTAAATGTTGGTAAGACTTATTTGTTATGTTGAATGATTACTGCTTTTATTTTATTGGCTAGGCTTAAATATTGTTTAATATCTAACCCTTTCAATATCGGGCGCATTTTGTCGAATATTGTCCAAAAATTTCAAAACTTCCAAGGTTTAAAAAATATCCAAATATTTTAAAAAGTTTAACTCAAAAAAGGACGTACGTAAGCTCAGGTGATATCAAAAGTCGCAACAAAGGGCGCGAAAAAACCCCATTGTTATCGAGGGCATAATTTATTAGGGGCGCAGGCTCAGTGGGACCTTTTTTTATATATCATCGCATTATCCCCACTTGGAGAGTTACAACTTCTTAAAAGAAATCTGGGGAAATTAATTTAAGGCGTTTAAAAACTGTCCGAAACAAGCGTTGACTTTGGGGCCGTTTTGATAAATGTCCTTTGTGGTCATTAGTGGAGGTGGAACAATAAATAGGTAAAACAAACTTCAGGAGTAATAATAAAGAAGTTATTATATTAATATCACAAGTAGAATAAATATTCTAATAGTGTAACGTTTCCAATAGCGATGTTTAGAGCCATGAGTGCTCTAGATAAATCCTAATTTAGTACGCATAATTCAAAATCAATGCTTAAAATCCGATGAATGGCATTTTAGGGGTTCATTTCAGTTCTCCTTGTACATTTTCCAATCTACCTTTCACTAGGTGGTAGGACTGTTCCACTAAGTTCGTCTAGGTAGGTACCACCGCTTTGCCAGTTATTTTGCCGCCAAGCAGTAGTGTGCAAGCACTACTGTGTTCCGGTTTGAAGGGCATTGTAGCTAGTGAAATTACTGGGCAAATGAGACTTAAGAACTGATCTCACAGCCTATAATCTTTTTTAGATTGTGTGATGTCTCAGGATGACATGCGCAGTGCGCAGTGTCAAGCAAAACTTTAATTTAGATTTCCGAGTGACACTGCAATCTGTAATGGGCGGCCGTGGCGCTCAACACCAGGCCAAAGGCCAGCTCGTCACGTCATCTGTTTACATATTAAAAAAATACCTGTGTTATCATTTTGTAAAAAAAATGTAACACCAAATAAATACTTTAAACATTTTATACAAATAATAAATGTCCTCAAAAATAAAGGCCGCTCCACCCTGCTCATCCGTATTCGATTAAAAGTGTCCCTAATATTTTTATCTCCTCACATAAATACCCAGTAATGAGCGACCCAAAATTCTCGACCAGTTATAAATTTATTCAAGTCTACGCATCCCACGCGTTCGAGTGTGCATAATTTTGATACAAAAATAATCTGCGTATTATATTAAAACCCCTATTAATTCAAGTAGAAATTATTCTCTCGAAATTTTAATTTTCATACAAAACAATCACGCGTTTTAGGACGAATGTGGTTACGGGAGCCGCTTGCGTGACTTTCTCTTCTCACCCAGGAAATGGGCCCTTTTTCTTGTTGCAATTTCCTATTGCATGATAAAAGGAAATAAGTTACTTTAATCTAGAAGCTGTGGGAAAGTCTATTTGTAAAATATGGCAACACTATCTATGCCTCGCGGTTTCTCCCGCAGAACACAATTTTTCGAGGTAAATGTGTTATTAGCACCTAATTTGTTTAAGTGCTATGGTGGGAGTAGATATGATACTATTGGAATTAGTGCTATTGCCATATAACATAATATATTATTTACATTTTTTTTATAACTCTTTCTAAATAGCACCTTAGACATTGACGTTACAGTACTACGTGGTAAGAAATATAAATTAGGTACCTACCTTAGAAGGTTTTGTTTTATTTTGCATTTTATTGAAGAAGTCTATTTTACACAACAAAGCTTGCAAAATTTGCAAAACGTGATTCTCTTATATTATTTAAAAAAATTCAAAAACTAACAACAAAATTTGAAATATTCATCTAAACACGACAAACGTTAACTAGCATTCAAAGCTTTATTTGCACACCCCGTTTTGTTTGTCACTGGGGTGAACGCGTAAACTTTAAAAGCGTTTTCATTGTGATGTAATTGAAAAATCGGTGCTGCGAACTACAAACGGGTAACGTATCAATTATTCACGCGACAATCACGTGAAATACGGAAAAACGATGCGAAAAACGAATGGCTGTTGTTTCACGACGATTCGATGCATAAAAAATTCAATGACTTAATCGCAGGTCCGTCCAAACAAACGGGAACCGATGAGTCGACAAAGTAAACGATCTACAAAATAGTTGGCAATTTGCGAAGTTTGTTTGCGGAAACAATCAGAGGACATGCGAATCGTTGCAATTAAATTCTTTTATTTGTACAATACAAGTAGTACAATCTGGAGCTCTTCAAGTCGCGAGTGAATAGGTATCTTCTAGGCAAGCATGTACCATCGTAGACCGCGTCGTCACTTTAACAAATGCGGGCCTGTTTAGTTATAAAAATAATTGTGTTGGAAAAATATAACTTGGGTCTGTAATCGTATATTTTGAGATTTGAACGTCATTGTACGGGGTTAAAAGGTTTGACAGACAGGATCCGTCCATTTGGATTTTTTTTTTTTTTATGAAAATGATGACGAGCGACGAGCTGGTCGTTCACCTGATGTTAAGTGACACGGCCGCCCATAACAGTTGCAGTGTCACTCGGAACTTTAAAAAAATAAAGTTTCGCGTGACACTGCACTGCGCACGTCATCCTGAGACATCACACAGTCAAGTAATTAGATTACTAGACTGTGTGATCAGATCATAAAGTCTCATTTGCCCAGTAATTTCACTAGCTACAATGCCCTTCAAACCGGAACACAATAACGCTTGCGCACTACTGCTTGGCGGCAGAATAACTGGCAAAGCGGTGGTACCTACCTAGACGAACTTTGCAGAAAAGTCCTACCACCTAGTAACCACAGTTCGGCAATAATTCTGGTGGATTGAAGAGTACAAAGAAGTAGGTATACATGGATCCACAACACATGTGGATTTAAGAGAATATAAAGGCATCCGCGGATCCACATGTGGATTTAAGAGGAAATATCCGTATCCACGGATCTACATATTGTGGATCCAAGCTGTGGATCCAAGTGGAAGGAGCCCAGTTTTCAAGCTGTCACGAGCACATGTTACCTTTTTAAACTATGGCACAGAACACACTTTTACATAGAAAATCACATCTAATTGTCAGACAACAAAGTTCTGTTAAATTTTTGGTTAGTTTCTGGAGGTCACAGTAGCTGGTAAAATTACTGCGCAAATGAGATTTTATGACCTTATCACACAGTCTAAAAATCATATTAGTAGACTGTGCTGATTTCTCAGGATAATGACGCAGTGCAGTGTCATGCACAATTTTATAATTTAGTGTCCGAGTACAGTAGGTACTGTAACTGTTATGAGACCCGTGACGCTTTATATCTTCATTCTTTTTCATCAAGAGAATGGTTTGGTCACGACATTTTTTGCCATAAAAGAGTTACTTAATAATATTTTTTTGTGCGATTGAATGACGTGACGAGCCTGTCTTTCACCTGCTGTTAAGCGACACGGCCGCCCATAACAGTAGCAGTGTCACTCGGAACTTTAAAACAATAAAGTTTCGCGTGACACTGCACTGCGCCCGTCATCCTGCGACATCACACAGTCTAGCAATCAGTTTACTAGACTGAGTCAGATCATAAAGTCTCATTTGCCCAGTAATTTCACTAGCTACAATGCCCTGCAATAATCTCTTTAGGTACCTCAATTTGTAATTTTATATTAGTTTCATTTTTAAGATTAAACACCTATCTCTTTCAAACTTATCACTCATTTTAAAAACTGCAGGTACCTGTTTGGTCATGGAAAATGCTTCCATCAGCTAAGAATGTTCCTCGTTATTTTTCTCGAGGAACCTGCCATGCGGGCCTTCACATCGGATCCCCAAATCCCGCATGCTAAGGGGGAGATATAGCTGACTCATCAAAACAATAAACAAAGTATCAGGGGCCAATTTATTTTATTATTATGCACACAGCCCTATGATTTACGCTGCATAGCTTACAGGTTGTGTTGGGTTGCCAATACCAATAACAATTTGACTATTACAACTATTTTTTTTGTGTTTTTGTTGTGTCGCATAACCAAAATTAGCTCCTGTTGGCAACAACCATGCCGCAACCTTAATCAGTTATGTTTCAAATTCATTGCGGCAACTATTATATACAATACAATACAACAACTCTTTATTGCACAGCAAATCAAAAATAAAAGACAATAACAAAAAAAAATTACGAAGCTTAGTACAATGGGCAGTCTTATCGCTATATAGCGATCTCTTCCAGACAACCGGGGGATGGACAGGAAAGTAAGAGACTATCGTAGTGGTCGGTGGTGCGGCAATTGACAAAAATTAAATTAAATACATGCATAGAATAACAAGAATAAATATATGTTTAAATAATATATATTATAAATACACAATAATATATATACCTATAAATAAATACAAAATTAGAAACATTATAAACATGCATTGACTATAGGCTGATAGCTCAATTGGTAGTAACCCTGCCTTCTGATCTGTAGATTGCGGGTTCGATTCCCACACAGGACATGCATTTGTGTGATGAACATCGATGTTTGCTCTGTATTTGGGTGTGTTATATTGTATTCTAAGGATGAGATTTTGATCTCTAGTCAAGGTAACCAATGGTTAAAAATGCTAACAAATTTTGACCATTGGTTAGAATTTTTTGTCATTTTTAACCATTGGTTACCTTAAACTACGGCTCATAAAACTCACCCTAAGTATGTATTTACAAACAAAAAGTATATAAGTATTCTATCAGTTATCTAATCATAGTATAAGCTTTGCATAGTTTGGGGCTAGGCGGCACTGTGTGAAAAGTCAACAAATATTTTTATTTATTTTTCTCAATACTCAATACTCAATAATTTATTGCAACCAGTATTATACATTACATACAGGTGTTAATAGCGTGTTTAAAGGTAACATGACCCTGCTTGGGTATGGCAATAACGTGCGGAGCGAATCAACTTAGTCTACAGTGAATCGTTCCGAAAGGAATTCGTCTAATGTATAGTAGCATTTATCCAGTAGCACAGTTTTTAAAGCTACGGCGATTTTTTTCTCTTCTTCAATTTTTTTTAAATATACCGGTAATTTGTTATATATTCTTGTGGCCATTGTATGCGTGCCGGAACTATGCATAGCTAATTTTGACTGGGGTGTTATTAAATCATATTTATAATTTAATCTAAGTTCATAGCCTCGATTGCAATCCGCCAGTTTTTTGAAAAGTTGAGGGTATTTCTTTATTTATGCTGGGCAAGCTATCTACTGGTAGTAGGCTGGTCCATTTGGACTGTCCATAGGTCAGCACGGCCAGTAAGTAGGTACTACCATTAAGTGATAGCACGTACTTCACAAACAAGGTAAAAGGTAAAGTAAACTAGCGCTTCATATGAGTACGGCTCTTAATTTTGAATTTTCGCCGAGAAAACTAAATACTGTATAGCATAAATGTACAACACATCATAATAAACACCGGCACACATACAGGCACTCTGAACACCATAATTCTGAGCTTTTGACAGCCTCTGTGGTGTGGTGGTTGAGCAGGTCGGCTGAAAACCCAGAAGCAGCGGGTTCGATTCCTGCGACAGGGCAAATATTTGTGCACAGGAAATAAAACGCAATTACTTGTTCTGTGTCTGGGTGTTGTGGGACCATGGTCCTCGTAGTTCCTGGGTCCCCAGATACAGGGAATCCTAGTAAGGGTCCAGGATTTATATATGTGATCGTTGGGCGTTATTGGGCGCTGAAACATAACTAAAATAAACATAATTTAATTACTTAGTATTTATTCAAGGTACTCGTTAAGTAGAAAACGAAGCCAATTAAATAGGGTAAGGCACGTAATTGTTTGTTACTAACTTTAAAAGCGTAAGATTTTTTAAATCTTGGTAATAATAAGATAAATATTCGAGATACCTCTTCATTCATCACTTTTGCGAATCCCGGGAATTAGTTACACTCTAGTCCTATTTTTCACCCGGGATTCGGCAGTTTCAAGAGATTATCAATCAAGGAGCATTTCCCGGTACAAATTTATCACGAGCTTCTTATTGTGCCCCGGATAACACAATATCCAACGGAAATCCGGAGGGGAGGCCAGACATCATATTTTTATCATCATTATGTCAAGAAAAATTGTAAGGATATAATAGTATGGAGCTACCGAAATATAGAGTTTGCGAGAAATTGTTTCAAATTCGATGTTAACTGGAAAACTCGTTGCAGCTTACTATCAACCGGCTAACTTTGTAATCCAAATCATAGGACAAAAAGATTTAAGCGCAGTATTAATGCTGCAAACCAATTTCTATGCGTACCTTAAGAGGACCGTATTTACGACTTATTGACCGTATTTTTGGACGTATTTGAAAATGTTATTGCCGTCGCTCTGCTTTCCACACGTATGAGAGAGACAATAGAGCCCATGAGTGAATTTACCTATATTTTAGCGTTTTCGGCGCTAAAAGTTTTCACCGCCTAAAACCTAACAAAAATGTTTGATTTTGGTGTCAGTAGTTTGGATAGATTATATAATTTATCTGCTTGTGCGTCTTGATTTTTTTTTATATTTTTGGTGTTCGAGTTACAATTTTTTTTTCTTATAATTTTGACGCCTAAAATTCGTAACTTTAGATGTATATAAATACGAAGATATAGTAAAAACTTAAAAATGGAAGACGTACGAGCATAGTTTTTCACTGCGTAGACATCATAAATAAAAAACATCATAATCGGATAACATTTAGAGGTGGAAAAGCGCTGCCACTTTTTGTATGGACAAGAAAAAACAATTTTTTTGCAATAAAACTAACTCAAACTGCTTATAAAAACGCGTAGAGTGATTGCTTCCTTTATAATAATTGTTATTAGCCTATAGTATCGATACAAAACTCATTGGTGCGTTTGCGGGCTAAAAACAGAATAAGGATCTAATACGTTGCCTACGTATTTGAGCCGTTCCTGTGGCATGCTAATATGGTATGTTTTAAGGCTTGTTTAGTTATTAATCTGAATGTCGCACAACGAGCTATGGAGAGAGCTATACTCGGTGTTTTCCTGTGAGATATGAACCGAAATGAGGAGATCCGCAGAAGGACTAAAGTGACTGATATAGCTCGTAGAGTTAGCA
Organism: Ennomos quercinarius; assembly: GCA_910589525.2. Lineage (NCBI taxonomy): Eukaryota > Metazoa > Arthropoda > Insecta > Lepidoptera > Geometridae > Ennomos > Ennomos quercinarius. Next base: position 5,757,976 of record OU342493.1, read on the forward strand.
AGTTGAAATGGCAATGGGCAGGCAACATCGCTCGCAGAACTGACAGCCGGTTATCAAGCACACAAAATTAAAAATATTAGCCTTGTTACAAAAACTATTCGATTCAAATCTAATATTATATTTCAAGGACAAGTTTTACTATTTCAGTTTTTTTAAGGTACTGCGATTCACTACATGCTGCCGATGTATGTATCAAAAATAATTTTAGGTATGTCTATATTATGACTAATGTCTCACTTTTTTATTCGTGGTGTTTTTAACTGGGGTTTCATATTATTGGCTGATTAATGATAACGTAGACTTGAATGAATTGGGAAGGAAGAAAGTGGAAAAACAAGCTGAAATGGATACGTGATACGTATCTACTTTACCTTACGTACATTTAGTACATTTTATCTCGACGAGACGTTTTTATGATACAATTTTATGTATTCACTAAATAGGCCTTAATAAATAGTTATGACACATTTTTTTATAATATATTTTAATCTGTACTATTAATATATTAAAAAAAAAAATTAATTACTAATATAATTTATATAAGTACAGCTATGGTTATGATAGATATAACAAAAAATTACAATGACGAGATTAAAATCTAAAATATGTTAATTTACGTAGTTATATTTTACGTAAACTAACAAAACGTAACGTAAACGTAGCGTTTACATTACGTTTTTTTAGTTTACGTATTTATAATATTTTTATTTATTTCTAGTTTTCTTTTTTAATAACATAGAATCATGACTTAATGTGTATTGTATGCATAATTATGTGACTGTCTATAGATCATCGCGGCTAGTATACAGTCCAAATATTCTATCCATTGTATCATATGCGATTCTTATTTCTATGTTTTTATTATTTTGGTGTCAATAAAGAGTTATTGTATTGTATTGTATTGTATTCTTTGTAGTAGATAGTGTAGCTAGTAGTTTTTAGTACATAGTAGTATAGTTTATAATATTGTAGTAGCTAGTTTAAAGAATAAAGTCACCATAATTTTATTGCCCGTTACCATAATTTTATTCATATTTAAATAAAAATTAAAAAAATGTGTGTGGAGATTTCACACAACGCCTGTCTATCATGTAGCTTCAAACTAAGCAAAGCTTGAATTATTTCTATTACTACTTTTGTACGAATTTCACTTTCCATACGCACTTGCATAAAGCAAACCTATTCATCCCGCGATATATAATCAATCGTCTGAAAAGTTGCTTCAATCGATATGCCAATCGCGATCCCATACTTTACACGACAAAATCGAGAAGCCACGTCTTTTCTATACCTACCCTAAGTTTGGCAAGGTGTAAAATTCTGCAGGGTTATAGGTTATTGTCTAGATGGAAAGAGGACGAGAGATCTGAAGGCTGTAGGCGGTGGGCGTTCCAAGAATGACCACGCCTTTGAGGGGCGTGGTGGGATGTTAAAATAATTCATTGAGAAACGTTTATTTAATGTAAGAGTAAAAAGCTGAGTACAAAGGCAGTATGTATAAATGCACTTATTATGAGGCCATTTTGATAGCTGAAGACCTAAGCAGTAGCTAACCATTGCATGTAACTATAAGTGACGTGGTTTGGTTAAAGTAATGTTTTCAAAAAAAGAACAATTTTATTGATTGAAAATGTGAGTTTTTCTATATTGAAAAAATATAACTTTTGAGATATTATTATCTACTAACAATTATTCATTTACTATTGTAATAATATCTATACTGTACGTTTGTAAAAATCTTATTAATTTGTATTTCGCGTTACTAAAGTTAAACAATAAACTGTTTCGTTTTTTTACTTTTATTGCGTAAATAATAACAATAACTACGAGATTAAAATCTATAATTATTCCGGTATCTGGCAAAAAAATTTAATAACATAATTCCATAAATAGGCACTGCGTAGCCCGGCTTCTCACTAGGTGGACCGACGACGTGGTCAACACCGCGAGGCGCTGATGGATGCAGGAGGTAAGCAGCCACTCAAAGTGGATCTCTGGGAGGCCTATGTTCAACACTGGACGTCGTCAGGCTGATGATGATGAATAGAATTAAGAAAAAAAGAACTAAGAAATGAATAGCTTACCGTTTTAAGACTTATAAGTAAAATTGCAATCAACTATTATAATGCAGCAGTAATTTCGTAAAATTAATTTATTATGTCATATTAATCAATGTAATTATTGTTATACTGCTATTAAAAATAATACAAAAGAGAGACTAATAAAAAAAGTAATAAATCTCACCATCCTGCTACGAGAACCTCTACGCCGTAGCACAGCTTTGATATTGGTTACGTCGTAGCGCCCAAGACTAGGCGGAGCTTTCCCGTCGGATGTCACACGAAGTTTTCCGATTCCCGACGGCCGACACAGCAACCAGTTACCGTAGACCCCTACATTTAAATACAGACTCGTCCTTTTTGTGGAAAATTGAAAGTAGAGAAGAGGCGAGGTAGGTCTAGGAAAATTGGTTCTGAATGAGGCTGGAGGGATTCGTCAGGATGTGGTTACGTAACTTCAGTTAAGTGAACGCCGCGTTACGGGAAGGACGTTACGGTGTTTGTTGCAAAACATAAACAACAACAACGTGTTTATTGTCGTAAACAACGCGGTAACTTTGTTGTGGGACTTTGCTGTTTGAGATTTTGAGGTAAGTGTATTTCTCGAGTATGTTTATATTATTGATTACTATGTAAATAATAATTGTTTGAAGATAAAAATATTTTTTTTATATAACCAACTAACTGATGTTTCAAACAGGCAAAACCGGACAAAAAAACACACCTGCTTATATTGTTTCTATTTTTTAAAACCATATATTTATTTATTCAATAGTTTAGTACTTTTTGTTCAATCTTTTTTTTTTTATTGTTAATGGGTCAGTCAGCGTTTAGCCACATCTCACCTGATGGTAAGTGTAGATGAAACCTAAGGTGGGACACGCTTACCCAGAAGATACTTATTCACTCTGCTCTTGAATATGCCTAGATTGTATGTGGAAGGAAATAGCGTTTCGGGAAGCAAGTTCCATTCCTTAGATGTACGGATTATGAACGAACTTCCGAAATGATTTGTGCGAACATGGGGCACGTTAACGACATAAGGATGGAAGGCTTCACCACGTCTAGTTGTTCTATGACGGAATGGAGAGGGTGGGATGAGATCATGAGGCTCCTGAGAACACTCCCCAAAATGCAAACGGTAAAAGACGGACAGACAAGCTACTTTTCTTCCGTGTTCCAGACTTTGCATCCTGTTTCCAAGCAAGTGTCTCATCATTAACCATATTTAATTTATTCTTCAATCTTTCTTTATTTATTTATTTATTTATTTATTATTCATAAGGTAATGTATAAAGACATAAAACTAAAAACGTACAGGTAACAAACAAAGCAATTAACAGATTACCAATAGTTAGGCATAAGCATGAAATGTGAATGAACAGTTTTTAGGCTGATTACAGACTTTATGACTACAGATAGTTATGTGACAATTCAATAATAGCATCTGTTGCAGGCGGGTACATTAAAATGTGTGCTTATGTATCTTTTTGTATCATTTTATAAATTACATTTTACAAATAGGTAGGTAGGTAGGTAGATAAATTCACTTTGCCGATAAATAAAATATCCTTGTAAATACAAATGTACAAAAAATAGTGAAGAATTATTATTTTTTATATTATTTTAAAGTCTCAAAGTCATAAATGTTATAAATGGCTAGTTAAAATACAAATACTTATTCCTTTATTATGCTCGTGGTAATTATGTAGTAAACTTATACTACCTGGTATATAATATTGTATAACTCTGCGATAATATTTTTTGGATGATATATTTGTCTTGTCTTAAAATAAATAGGTTTTAAAGAAAACAATTTTTACACGATGTCTTTTATACAATAACCACGATAGCCAAGCCGATAGCCAGTGGTCAAATGCTTTGCCTACAAACAATTAAAAAAAAAAAAAAAAAAAAGCCGAACTAATGACTTTATATTAAATTAAAATTAAGGTTATCGCGAGACACACTACTACATATTAATTATGCCCTCGGGGTGCGCAGTGAACGATGATACGTTAGGTGGTGTTATAGGGGCAGATGCGTACCTAAACTACCTAACAAATGGACAATATTTCAAATTATATACCCCCCCCCCCCCCCCCCCCATTGATATTGGTTTTATTACACAGACACATATTTTTAAATTTTATTTTTATACTAGTATCAAGTTCAGCCTCTTGACTCGATACAACGTCGAGTTGTCAGAATTGTCGGCAATCCCAAGCTTACCGAACATCTTGAGCCTCTCAAAATACGCAGAGATATTGGGTCTCTTTGTATATTCTACCGTATCTACAATGGGGAATGCTCTGAAGAACTATTCGATCTAATACCGGCATCGCGCTTCTACCATCGCACCTCTCGCCACCGTGAAAAAGCTCATCTACACATTATTGAGTCATGGAAGTCACATACGACTCGGTTTATGCGCACTTTCTTACCATACATCTTTAAGATGTGGAATGAGCTTCCACCAACCGTCTTTCCCCGGAACTACAACATGCAGCAATTTAAAAGGAGGGTCAAAAGAGTATTATCACAGGGTAAGCAACGTATCAGTGGCACGTCTTGTGTTACAGATGTCCATAGGCTACGGTGACCTCTTCCCATCAGGAGGGCCGTATGCTTGTTTACTACCTATAGCATAAAAAAGCCAATTATATATACCAATGCCAATTGTATATTTTTTGTTTATTTTTTTTATTTTTTTATATGATTTTTTTTTATTATATATTTTATTTTATTTTTTATTTTTTAATTTTTAGTTATTTGAAATGATTTTTTTTGTGAAAAGCTAGAAGAAAAATAGAGTCAAAGGCAGCTGGAAACAAAAAATATATTAGGCATTGATATTTCAGTTTCAAAATCCAGCACACCTACGCAATATTACCACTCGAAACACTTAAATGCATTTAGGGGTGCAACACCAAGGGCAAACCACCCTACGTGGAGCGGCGGGGGTGGCATCCGTAAACAGGGTAAACAAAGGGTGTACGCGTAAACAACGGGGATGATGCAACTTAATTTGGAAGTGGTAATCGATTTTTTTAACTAAAAAATATGTTTCTTTTTTTTACGATTGGTAAAAATAAAATATGAAAAATGTATTGTTTACAATTTCCCTACAGTTAAGTTTAGGAACTGCTGAAAAAAGTTAAGGTTATAATAGTTTCAATTTTTAAATTATTCTATCACTTATAAACGCTTCTTAAAAATAAGGGTCCTGTTGTGACGCTTTATGTACGCTACCCTAAAAATCGACTAAATGCTAGTCTGACTCATGCAATAAGAGTTCCGAACACATTATAGACATTTCTGTTATTTCTAGAGTACCTAATTTGTTTTTTTTGTTTTTTTTTATGTTAAAGGGAGCAAACAAGCATACGGCCCACCTGATGGGAAGTTGTCACCGTAGCCTATGGACATCTGTAACATCGGAAGAGGCGTCACCAATGCGTTGCTTACCCAGTAGGACTCTTTTAACCCTCCTTTTAAAGTACTCCATGTTATAACTCTAGAGAAAAAATTTAAATCATGAACTGGATTTGAGCCCGCAGCCGTCAGCTTTACTTAGCTACCATGACAAGAGATCTCATATCTTTACCTTTTACAATCAACTTAAGGGGTTAGTAGAAATTTATTGTTTCTATAGCAGGCGATACAAATCATATAGCTTTTCAGTTATTGGGTTGAAAATTAAAAGAATTAAAAGGAGAAAAGGTTCTTGGTGGAACAACCACGAATACTTGTTCTATCACGGGAATCAAACCCGTAACCTCCAGTTATGAGCCGACTAACTCAAACACTACTTTAGTGACTGTAAAAAAAATCAAATCAAATATGTAGGTACGTGATTTTATTAATTTTTAAAATGAAATTCCACATACTTTAGTTATAAGATTTAATTAGCAACTTTATCCGAATACTTGATTATCAAAGCCAGGGGTAATGTTGCCACAGATTAATAATTCACAGAGGCGACAATTGAAACCGTGATACCTGTTATTAAATATGTAAATTAGTTATTTATTCAAGTCTCGGCGTCTTACAAAAGGGGGGTTATTTAGGAACTTTCGTAAGTCGTTGCTCGACTGTCATATCAATTCAGATTTGTACGAGTGGATTAATTTCGCTAATGACTCAGGTACCGCTTTTGTATGACATAAAGAACGTTTGAATTATTTTAATTTTACAAATGTAAGATGTTACTTATACCTAGCCTTAAGACGTCCCTGCTCAACATGAGCCTCCCTCATATAGAATGCACCTTCGAGCGGCTTTTGTTTCTAGCATCCATCGGCTCCCCGCGGTTTAGACCAGGCTGTCGGTTCATCTAGCTAGGCAGTTCCCACTGACCACTGGCCTACGCTACGCTGTTGCTTCTTCCGATTCTTAATCGCCACTCAAGAACCATTTTCCTCATCAATTGTCAGTAATGCGCGATGCGAGCGATGTGGTCTGCCCATTGCCGCTAACTTGCTAATTTTAAGAGCTATGCAGTTATATGTCGCTATATCAAATTAATTAGCACTTAATATATAAAAATCACTAGTCGATATTCAAGTATTAAAATATTTTCATATTGATTTCAAATTGTTTTGTTTTGTATTTTTTAGTTTCCTAAACTTATTCTAATAGTCCTTCAATATTTTGTAAAAATAATACAAATTATAAAATGGTGTATATTAAACAAAAGCAAGACATCGTTACACACTACAGAAGCAAATCAGTATCTAATTTCTTACAAAAATATTATGCGTTTATCCAATACCTACATGTAGCTAAAGGTGCTTTTTATGCATGTACGTCAATTGATTTTAGTTTTATGTAAGCCATCTTGCTACAGACAGTTATTTTTGTTTATTTTTTCATCATGCAATTTTGTTTCATGTGATTATAACCTAATAACTTAATCTAAAGATGGCGTATCAAAGGTTAAGTCTATTGATTAGAAGCTCAATGACTTTAGCGCACAATGGTGTAAGTGCATTAATTGGTACTGTACGTTGCGCTCTAATGAAGCACTTACAATTACTTGCCCTATTTTTAGCTTGGCGATACAACCTTTGAGCTGTAAGATATGTATATCATAAAAAAGTGCTTTATCGCTATCTCTGGCCGAAGCGTTTTAGCATGGATGCCATTTTTAACATTTTACGTTAAACTCCTCATGATTGCGTAAGTGCCAAGTCGTACAAATGCATGCAGCTTAATACAGTGCGTAAAGCCCGTTTTCCCTCGAGGATGGTTCAATTTAGATTATTTATTGTTGGAGAGATGGGCCACGGCGAAGACTGCCGGAGGTTCGGCTAATTTCCAAAATAAATATTGGCTCAATCATACTCCGGTCTTGGACGGAATTGGGTGGAAGCATTGTTTCGAGTTTTGGATATTAATTTTAATGAATCAATTTGTAATTTAGCTATAGTATTTTCGATGAGTCTACATTATTTCTGATTCTTATGAAGTATAGTATAATATGCAAATAATATGCCAAGATGTATATTTTTATACCTCAGTCGACACGCAGACATGCACACTGCGAAGATCCTGAATCGATTTACATGATTTTTTCGGCAGAGTAAGTTATACATAGTTATACTTCTTATTTGTATTGTTTTCCTTATAACATTTTACGAATAAACATCATTGATTAGTTTTGCCCTTACGGTCTTATGACTTTTTGAGAAATTTAAACGGTGTTGTACTTTTTTTTCTACAATGATAAAGCAAATCAAATCTTTGTCTACGGCTTCCTGCAGTCTCCATCTTCAGGATATTATAACTATGCGTGGGCATTCACAACACACCTTCCTGTATCATTGATCACATCAATTATAATTTCCAACTCACAACATGATTTATTTTTCACACGCCACGTCGGTCGTCTCAAGCCTATAAGCAGGTGGTCCTGATGTTACAAACAACAACAAGATGTACATATCTCGCATTGTTTTCAATACATTACCTCAAAGACAAGCTCTCGGCAAACAGCCGACGGGCTCCGTCAACACAATTATTATACTCGGACAGCCACCCCAGTTGGACGCCCTCTAAATAAATTAACTGGACTGAGAAAATATTGGTTTCGATGCTGTATGGATGCTGGGACTGCTGTAGATTAATTGCTTTGGGTTTTGTCGTTAGATTTGTCTTTTCACGATATTATTAAAAAGTTTTAAGTTGTACCTACTTTCATTTCAAAAATATATCATTAATTTTGAACAAATCCAATTTTTTATTTAATAGGACATAAAATAATATTTTAAGTAACAAATAGGGTTTACACTATAAATAGGTATTTGACAAGCCAGCATATTTTATTGTTAATATTTATTATTATTCATTAGTATTCTTTAGCTCAATCAATGTCTAGGGAACGATACTTTAACGGATATGTTGTAATACTCTGAAGGTTCCATGTCTCGTCTTATAATAAGTACCTACAGTAAGCCTTTCACCTGCATTTGCTGCCGCATCAACTAGTAAAAATAGGACATTTGGCTTGTTACAGGTAACCATAATGGCTACGCCAAGACCTGCAGCTCCCATCGCCAGAACAAAGAAACAAAACCATGCCAACATTCCCTGCCCAATCGAAAACTGTGCACGCTTTACGTACGGTAAGCTCCCGGACCACCTCACTAAGATCCATGGCCTTACAGGCTCCGAAAGAGACGCTCTCAACGAACAGCAAAGAAAACGATTCTTCAACGGAGAACTATGTCAAGTCCGATATCTAAAAGAAGCAGCAATCAGGGACCTCTGGGGATCAGATTATGAAGACCCACACATCAGAGCCAAGATACATCAAAGCTATGCTCTAGTTAAGATCAGGATAATACCGCTTGCAGCCTCGCAAAGAGCTCGTCCGTTAACAGAACAAGACGCGAATGTTCTCACTGCTTACAATGCAAGAACTGCGCCGAGACCAGCAAGAGCTCAGCGACCGAGGAAGCGACCGCGGCCTTACCCTGAACCTCAAGTGAAACAGCCAGAGAGATCGTCTAGTGAATCAAGCGAGGCAAGTGAGGAGGAGCATAACCCGTTACCACCATCGCCTCCCCCTTCATCGCCGTCTCTTCCTCCATCACCCGCTCCATACGAGCTCCAGCCTGTAGAAACTCGCTTGCGAGACATATTCGACTCCAAAGTTGATGCCGGGTACAAAGCTGTGATCGATGACATGAAAAAGTCAATGACCATGGGGCGTACTCTTGGAGCAAGAAAGCGGAAAGCGTATAGGACTTACAGGCGATACGCAAAGAGGCTGATCGCTTATTTGCATCGTCAGCATTCACCATTGGCTTACGATGTAGACGTGCTCCTCTGCGGTGAAAGCCAAGTGTGCGAGTTTTTGAACCAAGTCAGCAGCGAGCATAAAACCAAAACGCTGAGAAATTACATCGTTGCTGCGATCAAGCTGTTAGATTCGAGACTGTTTGCAATAGAAACCGATCCGTCTTGTAAACAGAAGGTGGCTTCGATGACCCGTGTTTATAACGTTCTTCATGGGAGATTGAATGAATGCGATAGACTTCTAGCGCAGAAGCAAAGACCTAGTAATCCAGCTGAAAGCTTCGACAGCGTATCTGCGGAACCTATATTCACCGATGGGTACGACGACTTGGTGTAGGTTCCTAGGTTTACCTAATAGTAGCTTTTCTTACCGGCTTTCTGAAATATTTTAAGGTTAATTGGTATTGTTTAGAATTTGTAGCAATGTTATCAAATAACAGATACGTTTTTGTAAATAGAAAATCGTAAAGTACCTTTAGAAGAATCTAAAACTACTTATTTAATTCAGGTCACACTGAGCGGCATAATCGCATGTGTGATTAATACCATTAAACAAGGAATTTAAAAAAATCATTTGTTTGCTTTTTAGTACATAATATTGTTAGCATTTCTTTATTAATATTTACTTACTGTCAATTTATTTAAATTAATTAACTGCCGCTTATGTATGCACATTTAGCTTATACTACTATTAACTTCTATAATTGTGATTCATTCGATCATCAAAGCCGATTTTATATTAATTCTGGTATGGGTTGGTTTTTAACATATTTATGTAAATATTAAACTACGTGTTTCAAGCAATAATATTTTTATGCATTTTGTAGATTGTATTGTATTATATTTATTGAAAGTATCTCTTAGGGTTTATGTGCAATAATTACCTAAATGTTGGTCTCAGGCATTATTTATGTATTATAAGTTAGAATTTAAAAAAAAAGCATTGTAAATATCATGATCTTGTTTTCTTTGTAAATAAATGAGCTAGTCAAATCGTTGTGTCGTATGATTGCACCACTCCGGTTCACGGTGTGAGCCTGCATGGTTGAACTTACCGGACCTGCACCCCTATCTCGTAACTGTTCTGATGGCCTAGCATGCGCACCGCGAGAAAACTTGTCGTCGCTGTTAGAGTGAGACACACTTAGGCACTACCATAGTCTTGTCACGGTCTCTCACAAGATAAGTGTCGAGAAAATTTTGTCGCTGTGCGCATGCTAGCCGGGCTGGACATGGATTTTGCCTACCATTCTACACGCACCAATTTAAAAGCCCGTGAGTGTGAGCAAGAGATTCCACGATCACCAACTTCTGCAGACTTATTGCGATAAGGCCGATAACGGCATATGACGGCACTATTTTCCCATTGGCCCCGGTGTTGGGCTTAAAGATGCGCGATTATGAAAGACAGTAATCAATTCATTCGATTATGGCGGTCATTCGAACGGTTTGAATGGTTCGAAAAAATAATCGATAATGTGGAAATGGTATTGTAGCCTTTATTACACAAACGCTAAGAATCAATTTAGATGGTAGTTGAAAATAAGTTACTTTACTAACTAGCTTGTATGATCGAATGATTGTGCTGCCTATCCATTGTTTGAAACAAACAAAATTGTATGTAAGAAAGAAGTAGTATATTATGTATTCATCGGAACTCTTTTGAATCCAGGCGATGGTTGGACGAAAAGTGATTCTTGAAAGAATGAATGAATGATTTTATTCGATTATGAGTATGAGTATTCGACTTATTTTGTAGTCGATTATTACTAAAAGTAGTTTCGAACCTTTCGATTATCGAAATAACTAATTATCGCACCTTTAGTTGGTCTAGATGGCACCGGGGCTAATAGGACCAAGTCAAACTTAGGCCTGTCATACACCGGGTGTCCTACGCAGAGCAAAAACAGATACCTACAGATCAGTCAAGAAGGTATATTATGGGGTAGGGTAGGTAGGTACGCTAACTACATCACACACTCAGAATTTGAACTGTCTATAGGACAGCGCGGTTAGTATACAGTCCAAATGATTTATTTTGATGTAGTACGCAACTAACGAATCTTGTACCTACAGTCCTATGACTAACTTTCCATAGGTCCATCTCTTCCAGTGGTCGTAGCATCGCACCCTAGGTGCCTCCCATACTCGACGGCTGGTCTTATAAATACACCTGACCTCCCGCTCGATGACACTCTAAAGATCGGTGGACAAACAGCAATAGTCCGTTCAAATAATAGTCATTTGACTTTTTTGAGTTGTACGAAAAGATGCCACTACGCGGCCATCCTACCAACTACAGTTTTGATACTGTCACATACAGCTAGATTTGGTTTCCATATATCCGATCTTGTAAGTAAATCATTTTCATTTTTTCATTTTTGCATAAAACTTCAATAAGTGTAAACACCTATAAAGTTCTGCCAGAACTATTGAATTTATTCTATTGGTTTATTACCATAATTATCTATTTATAAACAGATTCAGTTCCTGAACTTGGCAGCATCACAGGTTTACAACACGTGTTATAAAAACAAAGTACCTATAGGACACCAGCCCATGGGATCACAATGCTCAAATTTATAACCATTTGCCAGAACACTGAACAAATATGCTGTGTCCGACAATACCTAGCTATAGGTATGTATGTAAAAGCAAGCTTAAAATGTTGCTGATCGGCAAGGCTTACCTAAAGACTCAGTCAATGAGTTTTTCATAGACAAACAAATAAATAAATGTGTGTGGATATTTCACACAGCACCATGTACCCCCAAACTAAGCAAAGCTTGTAGCTATGGGAGCAAGATAACTGATAGAATACTTAGATAATACTTTTTGTTTGTAAATACATACATAGAAAACAATAAATAAATAAATATGTGTGGACACACGCTGTGTCGCTGTGCCATCTAGCCCCAAACTAAGCCTTATAGCTTGTACTATGGAAACCAGATAACTGATACAATACTTATATACTTTTGTTTGTAAATACATACATAGAATACAATAATGACACCCAGACACAGAACAAACACCTATGTTCATCACACAAGTTTTTGTCCCGGGTGGGAATCGAACCCACAGCCTACAGTTCAGAAGGCAGAGCTACTACCAACTGAGCTATCAGGCCAGTCAAACTATATACAATCACATGCATTATTACGTAGTGTCCTTCGTCGTCGTTCTAAAAAAACGTGTCACTTTTAAAGCTTGTACGCATCGAAACGCATCGCAAGCAGAATCCTCCTACATCTCTTTCGTACATTTTATAATATTGAAGTAGTATTTATTTCTTAGTAGTATTTAATTATTATTAACCTGTAGTGTGCGACTTATATAAAATGTACGTAAGTGATGATGCGATGCGGCTCGCCCTAATGTGGGCAAGCCTTCGTTTTTCTTTGTTTTGGAGATAAGTAGCGACACCTAGAGGCGATTTATTAACATTTAAAGTTCAGCTACTCAACGATAGATGTCCAAATAGCATATGTAGACCAAAATAATGGTGGTGTGAATTCCTCAACATAACGCACTTGTATAGACAGAGAGCGCCAGTGGTCAGTAATATTATTGTAAAATGCACTGAGTAAAATGCAAGAATTTCCTAAAACTATCTAATCCTAGTATAAACTATTTTTTTAAATTGATGCTGCTCCGTTTTCCTCTACAATGTAGAGCCCAACTCAACTATGCAGTCTTTTTACTTCTAAATAGTAGCTACAACAGCTAACACACACGCACACACTAATATAACCTCATAATAATTATTATTGCATCATAACTGTATCATAGTTTTGCTTTTCCACGCCAGGTTGCGCCGCTATGTATGTGAATGGTAAAAAAACAACTCCGTTGCATTTATGTTCGCCTGGTACTTGGCGATCGTCACCGCCTGCTCCAGATTCTCCGACAGCCGGCCTTTACGTTCCAATCGTGCCATCGTTTCATTTCATCCTCGACGAATGGCTGTCTACCAGAAGAAAAGCTGTTCGCTTCTAATTCTAATCTCTCCAAAGAGTTAATAATATAAAAGCGGTGCCATTAATGTACTATATATTTCGCCTAAGTATTTTAAGGTTTATTTCAAGTTAACCGGAAAATAATAACAATAAATTCACTTTTGTTGAGATGTGGCACGCATATCAAACAGATCGCCATCATAAAGTTAATGATGATGGTTGAGGCTTAAAAAATTTAGAAAAAAATAGTTTCACATAATATTATGTAAGTGAATAATAGTTACCGTAATTTTAATTTTTCTACAGATGATAAATTGTGGTAAATTCTAAACAATAACTAAGTTGACAGATACACCACAGTGTTGCTGTCCCTCTCATATTGATCGAAATAACAAGGATGCACTAGTTTTAGAACTGTCAAATTAAAACCGACAATACTGGGAAATGAATCTGTCAAGAGCTACGCCACGCCGCCCGCCGCAAGTAGTTACGATGTAATTATGTTACTATCTATTCTATGACGAAGCTGACAATAAAATTTGTGGTCAATAAAGCAATAGCTACTGATTTTGTATCTTTAAAAATAATTACTATAAATAGAAAGATATTATGTGAGTAGGACACAAAATCACATTTAATTTTGAGGCAAAAAAATGTACTCCATCATAATATTCTATTTTCTCACAATAATTACTATTTATAAGATACGTTGTCGATGGATGAGTGAGCTGAGTTGGTATCGACAAACTTCGCTGAAAACGCGCCTGTAGGACGCCATACAGTTATTTTAAACTACTTACTCATGGGCTATTCTGGTGTCCACGCGTTACCTTGAACCGCGAAGTACGACCTATTTTACTTTAACGAAAGAACATTCTAGAATAAAGTTATTTCGGAAAAATGTGGGAGGATAGGACATACGAGTCAAGTTATGTAGGCGCGCGGTGATTCGTTAGTCGCTATGCGTTACCTAGGTTTAAATATAGAGGCATCCATTTCTATTGTTTATGTTTTCGTTCGTAATGCGGAGGCTATAAAATGCGTTTTACAGACTGACATAATTAATGGCTTTTCTTCTTTAGAAGTGGGAAATTCGGGATTATAAAATGGAACTAACACACACACACACTTCCCACATTAATATGTTTGTTAATGTGATAGTAAGATTTTCGTTCGATTTTTTTGTTAGAAGTAATCTGCCTCTACTTGTAAATACCTAATATAATATTATAAGCTTTGAAGCATCAAAGCTTATAATATTATATTAGGTATTAAAGCTAGCAAGCTTTCCGAGTGACACTGCAATCTGTAATGGGCGGCCGTGACGCTTATAACACCAGGCGAACGACTAGCTCGTCATGTCATTCGTTTAAATATTTTTTTTAAAAAAGCTACACTTTAGAAGTAGAGATTGCAAGCGTTATACTGTGGGAAAAATAAAAACTAGTGTCTAAATGGGATTCCGCTAATTTAGTAAACTTTAACACGTGGGTAACTGAGGTGTATGTTTACTGTATAATTTAAGCTATCTGGTAGACACGAGCAATTTGTCCAATCGATTACATTTATCAACATCTATCGATTCAAGGAACCTCTTCTAATCTCCTGATACCGCAAAGGGAATGCGCATTTTTACAACTATCTAATAGGTAGGTTCATACATAGTACATACTTAAAAGCGGAGAAAATATGCTTCTTGTTTTATATGATTCTGACTCTTCACCCGACAGCCAAATTATAGCCTCTCGTGATGTACCTACAGTCTGGATTTTGCAGAAGGATGATCTTGTGTCAGTTTAAAAAGTATAACTTAGACCATCATTGTTGAACATATTCCACTACTTAGTGATTAAGTAACTAGGTACCTCCTTTTTGTAAACATTCTGCGAATATCCTTGCCTTTTACGAGGATTTTGTAATGTAGAACAAATGATATTAACATTAACACGCTCTGATCGGTATCAGGACTATTCCGTCAGAATTCTCGAAAATGTACAATACCAACATATTCGAGAATTTTATTATTACAAGCAAGGTAGTGCTTGTGCAAGTAGCAAGTAGACTGCGTCATCGCTTTCCACCAGGTGAGACAGTGGTCAAATGCTTTGCCTATAAACAATAAAAAAAAAGTAGTATAAATAATTATTTATACTCTTCGTTAACAAGTAAGTGTGTTATTATCAAATATGTGTAAAGGGAGAGGTAGAGAGAGTGTCGTAGAGTTGTAAAATCATAGTTCTTTAGCTAGGTATATTTTTAATACTATTTCTTTGATTTCTGAAACATCATATAGACTAATAATTGCTAAATAATTATATGATAAGAAACCTAAAACAATAGCATCGTAGGTCATTGTTTTAGAATATATTCTAGGTAGGTATAAAAAAGTACAAATAGCTGCAACGCCCGTCTGGTGCATTTGCAAATTCATAAACGGCTGGCCGGCACTATAATTGAAAATTGCAGCCGTAACAATGCGGTGGCAAACAGCGATGACGTCACTGCGATCGGTGCAAAGTGCATGTGCATCAAACCTCCTCGCAGTCATGGCTCCCTAGTGCTTGTTCCTTCGCAGAGCGACACCAAAGAGGCCCTATCCCCTTAGTGCACCCTTCTCTGGGTCAATGCGCATCTCGCGGTCATTCACCGCTGACCTTCATCTGTTTTGTCTTTAATGCTGTTTGTTGGTATGCTTTCATATTATTATAACATAAATTATAATTTCTACATTAATGCTATTTTTATAATTTTTGTAGTTTTACATTAGATAAGTAGGTAAGTAAACTATAAGAGTAGCAGTGAAGAAGTCAAAAATAAGAGATTAAGCTCGCTATCTTTATTGCTTATTTTATTGATCGCTACCTATGTCTTGATAAATTATAGGTACCTACATCTTATTAATTTTCATTTTAATCTCACTTTAGATATAAGCGCTGTTGCTATATATTTTTTTTACGGGCAAATTGCCTTTATTACTCAAGCTAACTACTACAATAATAAAAACTAAACTAATCTAAACTAAACTAAACTAAACTAAGCTAAACTAAACTAAACTAGCTACACTACCTACTACAAAGAACACTTATGGATATATACCTACCTACAAACAAATATATATACAAACACTATATTTTAAATTTCACAGCTATATTGCCACATACTACAACCATTTTTTCACCACAAATGCGTGGAATGGTGGCAATGACAATGGATCATACCAGGAACTTGATGTACGAGGGAAGCATAAAAACGAAGAAATATAATGCATAATCCTGCATAAAAAGGATATGCAATGCAATGGAACGATGATTGATAATGCGAGAAATTGCATACAAAATCAATAGGACATTAACATTGGGTGAGTGTGTACTCACCTATGAATTTGGTTTAGTTTGTCATTGGATCTTGTTTGCAGTTATTATTTATAGTTTAAGAGATAAACTTGAATAATTCATAAATGTTTAATATCTGCGGTTCTCCCAAATATAAAATATATTCTCATTACTGATTTATCAAGTAAAGCCTTGCAAATATGTAGGTAATTTGGAAGCTACTAATAAATCAATACGAATTGCATTACAAACATCGTTGTAGAAATCCAGTAAATTATACCATTACTACCTAATTAGGTGTTGTAAAGATACTATAGTTATTAAAAATTTAGCAACCAGCGGGATTTGTACCCACGCCTTCCAACTCGCACTATAACAGAACTAAAAACAGAACTATAATATCTTTATAGATATACATGAAGTGTGGTTTACACTTAAAAATCAATCCATGATAGGTACCTACTACTTCTCCAATAAGTACCACATTTTGGTTACCTACATGATAAAACTGGAAAAGCAAAAGCATCTGTGAATTCTTTTAGCCTCGCGCCAGATTAACACGGACTTGGTTTCTAAAAATACTGTGATCTAATTAAATCAATGCAGCGCATCTGCGACGTCTTCATTGCCTGACTCAAATTTATATTAGGTGGCGTTGGCGGCGTAGCCGTTTAACGAAAAATAACGTCGTTATGCTTTCTTATTTTCGTTGTTTCCTTTTAGATGCGCTAGTTTTTCCATTTTCAATGTTATTTTATTTAAACAAGTCTTAATACATTTGATACCTACTTAGTATTATTTCAGTAACTAAATAACTAGAGTGCTTTTAATACTTGTTTGATTTTGTTTTAATTTATTGTTGTTTGTCATAAGTTTATCATATAAATAAATATATCTATACTTATAATAAAATTGTAGAAGGTCGAGTTTTGACCAGGACGATAAAAAAAATTTTGGAGGGCATTATCGATGCTGAAGCCAAAACTGTAATTTTATAATTTTTGTCTGTCTGTCTGTCTGTCTGTCTGTCTGTATGTCTGTATCTTGGCTGAACATCACACCGAAACTACTGAATGGATTCAGATGAAACTTGGCATGATTTGAGTTCATTTTACGAGGTGGGCTATAGGATACTTTTAATCCTGAAATTCAGCACGGTTCCCTCAGGAGAGGAGATGAAATTAAAAATACGTACCTAGTTGTAATTCATTAACACGTGGTTCGATTTCAAACTTCTTTTTTTGTTAGAAAGGGGGTACTTTAAATATTGTCCCGTAAATATTTTAAGGTAGCCAGTGGTACAGAAATAACAGACATCCAACCTTCAATATTAGGTCCGAAGCCACTCCTATCCTGTATTACGGGAAAGAGAGAAGGGAGGGGGAAACGATAAGGGAAAAGGATGAATGGATGAAGGTGAAAGGAGGCATTCGCCGTTTTATCCATTCATCCTTTTCTCTCTTCCTTCTCTTCTCCTTTAGACTGAGATGAGGCGTAAAACTAATTAACCCGTGCGATGCCGGGGTGGGTCAGCTAGTACATATAATAAAACTGTAACTGGGCTAAATCTGTACAATGAATATTTTTTGAAAATTTTGATTGCTTTACACTTCTTAATCGATATATAAATAGAAACAATTTTTGTGAAATTTTTGTCCGTCTGTCTGTCCCTTTGAACATGCATTACGCTGGAAGTACAGAACGGTTTTCTCTGAAATTTTTATGCATGATTTTTTTGTATATTATTTTTTTATTTACCTATTTATTTATACCCTGTCGAAAGGAAGAGAGAAAAAAAAGCTCCTCTCTTACCCATAAACAAGATTAGGACGTTAATTAACTCGTCCGAAACCGGGGCGGGTCATTTAGTTTAACTTAAAAGCAATTAAATTATGTTCAAATATCACTATTTTTTTATAATGCGCTTTATTGATAATTATGTACCTTACTTTATAATTGACAATGACAACGCATCAACAAAATGATTATGTACGGAAGCGTGAATCATTTTAAAACGGGATGTAACACGTGGACCTGTGATATATATTTATTAACTAATATTTATTACCATGAAATAGCGTATATATGATTCCCGAACACGTATGGGATATTTCTGTCGATCGCTTCTGTTTCGTGTTCGTTCGCGGTGGTATTTACGCGAATGGAGCGCTACCGATGTATAAAACACGTTATTATGAGGCAGTAGTGGTTATTTTGTTCTCAACTTTGGTGAGAGAGCCATCTAGTGGCAAGCGCGCGAAACGTGTCCGGGTGTGATATTGTGTTGTGATATTTTTTTGGGAAACCCCTATTTTCAAAATGCCTGGACGCCCTATTTGGCAGGTAAGAATTATAATGATATTTTTATTGGTCATAGCAAAGATTTTTTAAACGCTGGATGGAACATACATAATTCGCCTAAATTGCATGAATATTAAAATATGTCCAAAACCTACACAGGCACCTTTTTAAATGTGTAATAATTAATTTCTTAGATCCAAATTCAAAACTTTTCTAGATAATATGATTATTCTAATGACACTGACTTTTTTTTAACAAATAGTTTTAAACCTAGCGAATTAAAAAACCAACCTAACCTCATTACCCTCATTTTTCGTCTAATAATCTCAAAATAATTTCATACTCTGCTACAAAATGTAATTTAGCTTACCAATTACATTGTTTTGATATTTTTTTAGACAAAATGTAACAGTGATTCATGCTCTGACCTTAGCCTACCTGAAAATATCCAGGTGGTAAACAAGCACGCTTCGTAAACTTCATCTGTTGGCACTTTGACAGAGCATTCTCCGTAATTTTGCACTAAGATTATAAGCTGGCTTAATTATACAGATTTTGGTCTTGTAAAACACATGTGGTCTTAGTAAAAAGTAGTTTTATTTAAATTATTTACACCATACTTACTAATTACATTGATCAGTCAAAATAAGCATTTGAATTAAAATTAAACCAATGATCTTAAAACGACATGTTTGTGAACGTGCTTGTAGGGTCATTGTAGAGTTGTAAAACACTTGAATACTAATAGTACAAACTTTCTTGAATAAAATTGAATTATTGTACAAATAGATACCTACGTAACATCTGAATTTGTAATTAAAAGTCAGAAATCACAATCAGTCACCAGCAATCATAATAATTATTCATTCATTTCAATCATTCAGCACTTATACAAATTATTAATTTAAAATTTTAAACTATTTAAACTTTCTTTTCGGTTTTTTTAACTGAACTCCTGACGTCTCCAATCATGAAGTTGCCTGGCAAGTTGTGGAAGAGTTGTTGCATGAAACCAAGGAGAATATCTTCGATGGTCTTCGATAGTATTGGCCGCAAGGATTCAGAAACTGGGCGCCAGTTAGCGTTCAAATAGGCGTTTGTACTCTCTTCTGTAAACAGAAAACACAAAATATTAAATAATTTTATTAGAGCTAGTAGGTATAAATATATTATTAACACAGTAATGGAGTTGACAGGTAGCTAACTACTCGTATTACCATAAAATAGCATTTTTTATAATATCGTGTTTGAATTTGTCTATGATATGTTTAGCGTACGACGCACGGAGCAAGAATCTGTCAACGGATAGGTTTGAAAGTAGTTTGTAGAAAAATACCATCGTATATTTTAATCTACGTAAGTATTCAATAATAACAAGGTAAATCTTATCTTAGTCACTATAAATAGTTAAGAATGTATAAGAAAAAAAATAATACTAAAATATTGTTTAGTAACGGCATAGCGTTACTCGAAATTGCATGGTAAATGTCCCACTAATAGACAATATTTTAAAAATATTATAGTCACAATGAAAGTATAAAGTATTATAAAAAGATTGTTGAATTATAGTCCAACCACAAGATATAATCTCGTTGTGTTAAGTCTTGGAATAAATTATTATTATGACTTTATTAAGTGCCTACTAAAAAATAACTACCTGATTTTTAACAAATCATCTCCGTACTTATCACAGCTTTATTTATCTTCCTTACCATCATCGTCAATGCTGTGACGATTTTCATTTACGTTACCATAGCGGCTAAATCCTTGCGAAAAATATGCCAAACCAAGCCCCAGTTTTCCAGCCGACAATCGAGCCGTCGACGGCTCACCCGACGGCTCAACGTTGCAATTTGTATCACGTTAGTACCAGGCTAGCAGGAGGTACGAGAAGGTATCTTATTAGGATACGGTATAGAGAAGATGGTCGCGCCACCAATCTTAACTTTGTGGAAGCAACGCTACAGCGGAACATCACCGTCTTATCTCAGCGCTACTCAACGCTAGATGGCGCGCTAAAAAGTTTATTAAACCTACGCCATAGATGACGCTACTAGTTTCAAAGATAACGAATATTTTATGATAAGAATTGTATTACGAACCGAGAGATTTGATTCCATCAAATAGGTTGTTCATTCGTAATTTTAAGCCTCCAATTGAGTATTTTACGTGTGCTGAGGTCACGTTAAAAAATGTGAACTCATCTTTGTTGTACAGTTTCACATCGCTCACTATATCGATTGTCATGTTACCTGAAAATAACAAGTTTCATGTAAACTTATTATAATACCTACAATTATCGTTTACGTGTATCTACGTACTCGTACATTCTTTTAAGAATTACATTAACAAAGCATTATTCACAGTTCTAAATAACTTACTCGGTTCAAACCAGCAGACTCCTCGACCAACCAGGGGTATCAACAATATTTTTCCTTTTAGATCGTAGGTACCTTCTATTCTTATCTTTGGAACCCGAACTTTTGTATAGAAATCGTACGTTTTGGCATCAACTCTGTGAAATTTTCAAAAAATATTAGGTTAGTACTAAATTGTTACTTAATTTACATTATACTTTGGATTTGTGTGTACTTATACTTTTTATGTAAATAGTTAAGTACACCAAAATGGTTATTTAAGTTACTTAAATAATCATTTTGGTTAAAGATGAATTTGAAAAGCTGCAACTAAAACAGTCTGTACCTATTTTGTGCGTGATCAGTTGATCACTGATCATGGTGCTTGCAACGCAACTTGAAACAAATAAATTACATGTTAAATATCCGGTTAATAAACAATATTTTAGTACTTAATACTTACAATGAAAACTATAAATAACACACACATAAAGTAAATAATAGAAACATGAAAAGCAAATGAAAAGTTCATTTCTACTGCGCGCGCCCGTCCAACACTGGTTCAATGTGCCCCACTCAGTCGATCAAACAGTTGTCCGAGGTACCAGGCGTTCATAATAAACAAAGAGTTATTTCGACTCACTGGCTCAGTAACACTTCTGTTTTGCCGAAGCCAGTCACTGTGACGTCATCTAGTGCTGCGTTTATATTCACAGGGCCTTCACCTTGAAGGATCCTGATTTTTGGGATTTTTAGTGGATCTAAGGGCAGCATGCCAATTTCTGGGAGACCTGTTGATAAGTAATACATTAAACTAAGGATTTATACAGGGAAACACAGTTATTTGATACCTGGTTTAGTCGCATGAGTGTGGTGAAGAAATAACGCTTTCGCTTTCCGCAAGTTATGTACAAAATGTTTCGTAATGAGGCTATGCGACTAGCCCAGCCGCTTGTGAACCTACCAACCTAACCTACCGTACCGTAAGTAGGTAGATCTAAAGGAGCATGTCATCGTCAACACGCTTATTTTCTTCCTAATCCTAAACCAAATAATAATATAGCGCTGACCACATAACCTGTAAATTAATGATCACTATACCTACCTACAACTTCTAAACACTGATGAACTTGAGTAGTAGGATCGTACCTAGTGTAAATAGCTAAAATGAAAGCCATACTGAATAGGTACTTTGTGTTAGTACGGTAAGCGAATTTATGATGTTAAAATATGGTTCAAGTCGAGCAGTGACCTCGGATTTTTTATGCAACATGTTACGGCTAAATGACATTTGAGCACCAAGACTGCAGCATTATAAAGATGTGAGGTCTTGAGTCCATTCAATAACAACAAACAAGACGTGGTTTTGTATGGTATGGTTGGTATGGAACGACTATAATTATGATAGAACTAGTAATATTCTAGGTCTACGACAGTGGTAGCATGTTGGAAGCAACCTGCTGTGAGATTGCAAAACCAGGCGCCCAGTAAGCGACGGCTATCGACGACGGTAGTATACCTATACTAGTATAGGTACTTACTTATCTATTCTGTGACAGGCCGCCCGCGCCGCCGCGGGCCGCACCACCACGGTAGGTAGGTAACCTAACGACCCAAGTAAACATAAACGCGTTTGTCAAATGTTTATGTTTAGCATAGAAACAAAATTAACCAAACGACCTTTTCACATCTGATGTTTAACGATAATTTTGTTGCATATTTATTACACATAATTATAATTATGATTTTTGTAAGGCGAAGGTAGCTGACGCAGTTGCGAAAGCAAGAACGAAGGTAAACAATAAATACTACCCAAAGGCGCATAAACTTTAAAAATTTGAATAAAATTATCGTTAGTATGATTTATTAAGGTATTTAGTTACCGAAACGCCGCGCCCCATAGAGCAGTCTCTAGAACAAAGATTATTAAACATAGTACTAAATTGTTGTAATGTGTTTTTTGATTCGTAATCGGAAAGAATAATAACAATAAGATGTTATTTAATGACAATATATAATTGTCCTATAGTAGATACATGCCTCAATTTTATACTTCTTCTTTATCATCATCATGCTCCAGAATATGCATTTTTGCATCACCTGCTTGCTCACTCTAGTCACGGCCATCATCACTATTGGAATGGCTGTTCCAGCGACCAAAGATCGTTCACTATTCTAAGGAGGTGTCTACTTGTCTAGGCTAGGGTAAATGTAGGCGGCGCGGCGCGGCGAGGGTATAATTTGCACAAAACACCCTAACTATGACTAATGCTATGACTATGGCTGATTCTTGCCAATTCGACATTTTTGAAGTCTTTATCGCTTAAATCGAAATGCACAATATCGATATGGAATATGAACTACAAGGACGGATGATAAACCGAGTACTAGAAAATACGACTAGTTCACTTATAATAAACATCATCTGGAACCGGAAGACGTCCACTGCTGAACAAACAGGCCTCCTCCATAAAACGCCAATTTGGACGCTCAAAAGGGGATGGCGGGTATTCAAGGTTATATGATAGAGGGAAGCTCATTACAAATCCCACCAAAATTTTGCAACTGATCCCATAAAATAGTATTTTGAATAATCCACTAATCCCAATCAAAATGTTGAATGTAAAACTTACGATAAACGCTATCAGATGGCATCAGGTTTTTATTGCCCTGATTAGAATTAGATTAGAAATACTTGTAAGCCGCTCTGTTCTGTCAATGACTTCAGCTATCAGTACCTACATCAAAGACTTGGTTGAGCTTTATCACGAGGCACGATGGTCTTTCTGGTTCTGTTAATTCTGATCCAGTTTTTTTTCAAGAACCTGTCAATTTCAATCAATCATCGATCCGACTAGTGCGATCAGGTTTTTGCCATACTTCAGCCTTGATCTACCTTTGATCATTCCGTCATTCTAAGGTGTTTTGCAAATCTCTACTTCTTTTGGTAATTTTTTTGGGAGACGTTGAATTAGTTGTATTTACACTTAATCAAAACTAAACTTCAAATAAAATAATTATTATCTAGACTTAGAGAATAGCTTAAATCTAATTGAAAATAAATGTCACTTGGTTTACCTGGTCCCAATGCATTGAACAACTGTTGTACAGCTTGTCGTGAACAATCGTCAAATTCTAAGTCACTCTTTAGGCATGTTTTTACGAAATCGGCTGAAAATAAATTTTGGTTATTATAACACTATAGATTTGCTATTGAAGCTATGTGGAAAGATGCATGACAATAATCTGGTGTGTACATTATATTGCTATGAAGTTTAAAACTAGCGTGGACACTGGAGGCTTTGCAAATGTTACTGTATCCTAAATTATATCAATAAACAGATTGATTAATTGTTTGGCTACTTTATAATCGACTCTCATAGACTTTTGCAATATCCTCGTTCTCCATTATAATCTAGCGGAATCATCAAGACGCGTGCCAAGCGTGGTGTTAATGGCAAGCAGCCACTCAAAGTGACGCTCTGTGGGAGACCTATAGGTAGGTATTCAGCAGTAGACGTCTTCAGGCTGTTGATGATTAAACTCTCAATCAATCAAAATAACGAGTCTTAGTACGATTCTAGAAATTCCAAATCCCTAATGAATAACTAAAAAACGATAGCCAAGAAGTGGAAAGCGTTTCCGAAAATATAAACAAAAATGTAAAAAACACCTAGCGTGCTTTATCTTGACTGCATCTTTAATTTGAGAATTAAAGAATTCTTTTATATTGCATGAGATTGCAAAAAGAACCAAATCAAACAATTTGAAATAATTACTTAACATAACAAACAATAATAATATCGACTGCATTAGTATTTACGTAGGTACTGTTTGTGTCAGCATCCACGTTCAGATCGAACTGCAACTGGGCTAAATGGAAACATTAGATATTTTTTGAAAATTTTGATTTCATTAAACTTCTTAATTGATATAGAAACATAAACAATGTTTTTGAGTTTTTTGTCTGTCTGTCTGTCCATTCGAACACGCATTGCGCTTAACCTACTGAACGGATTTTGCTGAAATTTGGTATCTTTATATAGCTAGTTTTTCAGAATAACATTTGGGATAATTTTTGTTTTGTAAAATGGCCTAGTGCGGGTTGCACGGAGCAATAAGGATATAATTTGTATCCAAGAATGTTGTGTTTGTATATTATTTATTTACTAGCTGCGCCCTGCGGTTTCACTCGCGTGTAAAAATTAGCCTATGTGTTATTCCAGTATATAAGCTATCTATATTCCAAGTTTCATCCAAATCTATCCAGTCGTTTGAGCGTGAAGAAGTAACAAACATACACACATTCACACATACAAACTTTCGCCTTTATAATATTAGTGTGAAGTGTGATACTCACGATGTCGAAGGGCAGAGGGAAGTAGAAGGGAAAAAGATAGGGGAAAAGGATGAATGGAAGATTGCAACAGAAGGGAGGCAGGCCTCCCTTCTGTTGAACAGGGTTTGGACGTAAAACTAATTAACCCGTGCGAAACCGGGGCGGGTCAACTAGTGATAACACTAAAAATCTAAGACTCACTGTTTAAGAAATTTCGATTAATGACCTTTACAATTATTAGTTCAAGTTCAAGAAGCATGATGTATTTAATTGACTACGAAATTGCTTATATTTTATTATTGTTTCCAATTCGTTACCAGCTGTGTATCGAATTTATCTTCCGTAGTATTTTAATACTGCTGAAATTAACCTTTGAACATTTAGTTTTAAAATGGATTGGCACTGTTGGTCATTTAGCTTGACGAGCATGAAAAATTTACTATCTTGACCTTTGTATTTTGATCTTAGATTTTTTCTTTGGTATTGTTGCTGGCTGACCCGCCCCGGGTTCGCATTGGCTAATTAACTTTATCTTACTTCATATAATTATTATTGCCGTAATTTATTTCTTTTGCACAAAAAATAAGCATCGCCATTCAAAGTGGTAATGCTGCCAGCATTCTGGGCACTTCCCTCCGCCAACGGGTTATTTTAAATTTTTCTATTTTAGTTTTAAATCGTTATTTTAAGTTTTTAGGTATAGTTTAGTTTTTATGCGTAGTTAAGTTATATTATGTTTTTAAGTTGTTTTAATAAGTAATAATCAAAGCAAATAAATAATAACTACATTAATTGCAAGATGATTGCTCCATTGAAAATGAACTCTACTGCTAAACAAAAATAGATTACCACCTAATGAAAATAAAATGAAGTTATTCCAGTCTGAGAGCAATCTGCGGTGCGGCGTAAACAATCTATGATATAATAAATTATGGTTGCAATCTTATGTAACCAATACCTACGCCTTATGAAACTCACAGAGCGCAACCAATGACTCGAAACGTAACCATGTCCCGATATAATTTGTTTATCTCAAAACAAATGAATGTAGGTCATCAAATCCAGAAATATCGTACGCCGTGAACTGGTATTATTGATATAGTTAAGTTGCAGGCATGCGCTGACTTACGTTTCGTCTTGTAATATTCCGCTGAAGAATAATGTAGCACTAATGTCACTATGAATAATTTGAACTGCATTTCTGTGTTTTGCGTCTGCGCCAGTTTTAGAAGATAGTCAGGTTTGCCCCGAGCAGGTGCTCGAGGTGGTGGTACGAGACTAAGGCCCGGGCCTGTCGGTATCCACTTGCCAGCGAAGAAAGGAGGGGAGCCATACGCAATTGTTAACTATGTAAATAAAGTTTGAACTTTGGTTGCCCAAGTTAATATTGCTAATATCGTGTAAACATTTGTCATTCAATTTTTACTTATGTAAAGTTGCGCAACTGATGCAATGTAGCCGCATCTAGTACCAGGAGCGCAGATTACGCGAGCGATGTAATTGGGACGGAAAGTACAAGGGTAGCAGGCAGCAATAGGAAGCGTTTGTAACCGAAGTTCCTAGCTTGTTCCTAGAGTAGAGCAGTAATTAAACCTTACGTGCAGTAAGTGTTACATTCGTTCCATAACATCAATTCCTTGTTCTTCGATACAATGCATGTTGTAATCGTGAGTTATTGTACAGTGGCTTAATTAGCTTGCACATGTGATTGCTGCATTTAATTAGTGTGGGACAAATAATCTAAGTAGAGGCAGTAGATGGCAGTGCTTGTGACTCTAGAACTTATGAACCATTCGCGTAGCGACCAATAGCTTATTAAAACGCCGACTGTGAAAAGATTTAGGTAGGTACGTAAAACCTGTGGTACAACCTAAACATAGTAGGTAGGTATAGGTACCTACTACTCTTAAGCTAGTTGGTAGTTAGTTGTTGCAATGAACTGGCGCTTTCTGTGAATTCATTCACAGAAAGCGCTTCGCGATGAACCAGAAATGGTAGAGCATCTAGGAGGCACAGAACCCCTAGGGCCAGAGGCCAGAGGCCCTATTTAATAGGTCTAGGTACCTCCTCGCCTAGTCAAAGCATAAACGACTGTGTTGTTGAATTAGGAGGCATACTAAGTATACATAATTATATACCTACTTACCACAGAAAACTAGAATCCGTAGGTTAAGAATGTAAGTGTACAAATTATAATGATACTTTTTACTCTTTCATGATGATTCAAAGATAAAGCCCGTACTCGCAAAGGCTAGTAGTGGAAATTTACTACTATTTTTCATATGAGGGGAAGTTGTATCATTGGTCCACTGGATTTATAGTTAATGTTATGATTGGTAAGTAAGTAAGTATATAAAGTGATGGTAATGCTCTGTTCTTCAATTGAAATGAAAGCAAAATCGTGTCCTTGACATGCTGGCACAGAATAAATAATAGTAGATAGTTCTGGTTAAACCTGTCACTTTCAAGTTGCCAGTGCTGGTACAAGTTGCAAGTGATGATTTCAGGATCGTCACTTTCGCTATCATTCACTACGTGTATTTACAGAGTACGTACCTAGGTATCTAGATTGAATATAGGTTCCTTCAGAAGCTACAGATTCTCAATATAGAGATGTACTATGTGCACTTTTTCTCTAATCTGTGCATATAGATAATAGATAAAGATCACTACTTTGAATATCCCAATATTTTGATAAGTAGGGTACGTAGTATAAGTACGACCAAAACGTTTCCTTAGGACATACGATTATGTATATACTTATGTATATACTTAGATATGTATTATGATATAAGTAATGTTATAGTTGTCGTTTTAATTTTAAACACGCACATCTGCACCTTATTTGCACTTGTACTAATATTGATTCGCCTGCACTGGGTGACTGGCTGGGTGGGCAATTCTCAGAATAATCGAAATATCAAAATATCTCGATTTAGACGAGTATAAATAAACTTATTCTTTTGTTATTCCCAAATGGATTCAATCCAAATGAAGTTCAAAGGGCTCTCCTGGTATTTAGGTCGTGGTCTTCGCATGTACCTAAAATACGTAGGTAAGTCATAATATGAATATAATTATGAATAGGCTTCTAATAGGTTAACGAGCTACAACTTTGACTGCATCGTTGCTTAATCCCTTAGCATTCGCGCCGCGAGAAAACTTGTCGTCGTTGTTAGAGTGAGACACAGTTAGACGCTACCATAGTCTTGTCACGGGCTCTCACGAAAAAAAGTGTCGATAAAATTTTGTCGCGGTGCGCATGTAAGGCGGCCAATACACGATCAATTGTATTGATAAATCTTTGTGATTGATCAGTAATATTGATCGTGTAGGGTTAGTATTGGTCAATGTTTTTCAGTTTACAGTATGGAGAAAACATTACGGAAATGAACTGATCAATTTAACTGATCAATAAAATTAAACGTCTATGGGTGGCCTTAGCGGGCTGTTGTGAGATGCAGTCAAACGGTGGCTACATAGCCACTACTATACTACGTTTATATTCTTACATAGTAAAAAACACCCAGGTACAGAATTAACATCTATTGCTAACAATAACGTTTATTCATTACAAAATAATATAAAATTGTAAGGTTAGTTCAAGGTCAACTCGTGTGACATCTACCAACCCATGCAGGGCTGGCGGTGGTAGATGGATAGCCTACAGTCCTATACGCTCTCTTTATGCTCTACGCAGATGAGAGTGACAGAAGGAATAGAAAGAGAAAGGGAGGGTGGGAGAAGGTCTGATGCCGCTGATAATGATAAGGAAATAAGGAAAGAAACAACGATTAACTCAATTATTACTCGTTGAAATGGCAATGGGCAACCCACATCGCTCGTAGAACTGACAACCGATGGAGAAGAAAGGTTCTAAAGTGGCGACCACGAACCGGAAGACGCAGCGTAGGCTATCACTGTGGACCGACAGCCTGAGCTGGACCATGGAGAGCCGATGGGTGCAGGAGGCGAGCAGTTACTCAAAGTGGCGCTCTCTGCGGGAGGCCTATGTTCAGCAGTGGACGTCTTCAGGCTGTTGATTATGATGAGCACTTTCTCTTATGACGTCCAAAGCCCAAACTAGATTAGGTTCTAAAAATGGTATGTCTGAGACGGAATGATTTGAACGATAACAAGCTTAAATTGAAAGCATTCAAATTGACCACAGGCAACGTTGCAAAAAATTCCATCTCGAGGTTGAATGCAATTAGGAAAGTAGTTTATGATGTAATTAGTTTATAGTATTTTTCGGTTTCACGCACGCTTTTCAGCTCTCCCATGCCAGTGCCACGCACGGGAGCCGTTTATCTTTCCAAAATAAATTTTAAGAAGAAAATACTTAAGTACAAAATTTGTGTGCCAAGTTTCATCGAAATTTCAGCGATATCAATGCGACAGCACACATAATTATAATAAACAGAGATTTTTTTTTCTCTAAGTACATTTAGTTAGTAAGGTCTAGAACTCTAGGGTATTGATTGATGTTGCTATAACTAACAAGCACATAGGTATTGGTCTGCTAATACTTTAATTATGTGGTATAAAGAAGCATACCTTTCATAATAGCCAGCTTTCACACAGCTTACGACATAGTCGCGACACGATTCCTCTTTTGATCTTAAGTTTATCGGGTCACACTCGACCACTTAGCCTTGCCCAATGCATTTGCTAAACCCACACCCAACGCTTTCAATATTCTTTGTTGTGTGTTTGTGGGTGTAACGGAAATATACAATGGAAATAACATAGTAGCTATATAATAATGTACGTAATATCTATCTAACGTGCTAATACCAATATAATTAGTACCTAATAGAACCCCAGTAGGTGCATTCGCGAAATGTCAGAAACGCAGCATAAGAGTTCTGGTGTGACATTCCATAGGAAAGTTTTTCATTTTCTAGCTTAAGTCATCTAAAATACCAAAAATAGTGACGTGCATTTTGAGAAAGCTTGGAAACTTACCTTCTATATGTATGTACTTATTCTATGGTTTAAGTATATAAGATTTTCTGCAAATGGAGATGATCTGTTTGAAAGACTGACAAAGAAAAGACCTACGGAAACTGTTTTGTAGCACGCTCCGGCTGGTTGGTATATTATCTTATTTTTATATATGTGTATACCTATGCTGGAAATTATTTAGCATCAACCAAACAACATTGCAATTCAATAGGTAATGCTGCCAACAATTTGATGGGTGGGACCTAATACTGGTAGTGGGCTAGCGCAGATTTCCTACAACGGTCTGTTAGAATAGGCTACCCCCTAATAGGGTGTCCTGCTATTTGTTTATTGCACAAGTTTATAATATTCTTAAAAAAAATAAACGGTGGTGAAAACAAAAATTAAATATCTCAAAAAATGACCAAATTACAAGCATTTTAAAACATAGGAATAGAAAGAGACAGTTCAAACGTGCAGCACTTTACGACAGTTCTTGCTCCTTCATAGTACCTCATTACTAAGCTGTGGTAGCTATACATAATCTCTTTGGCATGTCACGTCACTAACGTACGTTTTTATAGTAACTGTGACGAAGCCCTGTTTTGCGAGAAAGGGACAGGCGATGCCCCCTCCAAAAACTTTAAAAGCTTATTCCGTGATTTATTTACCGATTTAACTAATTTTTTCCATTATTGCATTAATTTTTAACCTAATTTATGAAAATAATATTGACTTGTAAATTTTAATAGCAGGACACTAGCCTATTAAGCAAATACGTAGTACCTACGTCACACTTTCACATAAGTAGCAGTCTCGAACTATGGCATGCACATCAAATCCTTTGTAAAATTCAATTCTTTGTAAGCTACAGTTGTTTCTAATTTTACGATATTTACCCAGCCACTGTTGCACCAGCTATTTACTTTAACATAGTCAATGACTTTAACGGTTAGATTCTGTAGGGTTGTCGCTGTCGTATACCTAATCTAGCTTTCCAGTTTGGTGAAGCTTATACCTATTCACAATTTTACATATTCGGCCTTTTAGATGCACCGCATCGCAATGCTTGAACACAATCGAAAAAGTTTAATGACGTTATTCTTAGAACTAAAGTACGTTTTTGTTTCAAACTGTTAGAATAGAATAGATCCCTTAGAATAGCTCCCCTTCATATCGCTATATCCTTCTCTCTCTTCTTCTTCCTTCTTTCTCTACCTCTGTCTCTCTCTGAGTAAAGAACGTGCCACCATATTCAGTGGAAACGTAATATGGGTAATAAGAGTAATGTGATTTGAATTAATTACTGACTAATATTCAAGGCCAGCTACTTTTTACCTCGGAGTTGACAACCCTAACTTCGTCAACAAACAAGTTAGCCTGTAACCATCTAACCATATGCGCAGCCACGTACCTATAGTTAACTGAATGGCTTTGACCTAATCCGGTACACAATTTGGTATACCTTCTAATCGTATCCATAAAACTTGAGCTTTAATATGCAGGTCACATTATAGATACACTAATATTAGGTAAGTAGGTATCTTAGTACAACATTGTGGTACTAGATTTAAAGCCGTTTTGTTATAGGAAAACCGAGAAGTTACTGTAAGGTAGGACTTTTCTGCAAAGTTCATCTAGGTAAGTACCACCGCTTTGCCAGTTATTCTGCTGCCAAGCAGTAGTGTGCAAGCACTACTTTGTTCCGGGTTGATGGGCACTGTAGCTAATAAAATTACTGGGCAAATGAGACTTATGAACTGATGTCACAGTCTAGAAATCTTTTTTAGACTGTGTGATGACGTGCGCAGTGTCACGCGAAACTTTAATTTAGTCCGAGTGACACTGCAATCTGTTATGGGCGGCCGTGACGCTTAATACCAGGCAAACGACTAGCTCGTCACGTAATACGTTTACATTTAAAAAAATTAAAAATTAAGACCCTGAGAACCAGGCACCCATAAATCGACAAAGCTTGCAATGTCAGAAAATCTCGTCTGATTTTCAAAGCGCGCTCCAATTTCCCTCACAACAAAGCTTCCAAAAATAACAGTACATAAGTATGTTCCCTTCGGCCTTGTTGTAATACCTTGTAATTACAACTAATTAGTGTATAAATATAACCCGTAATGTCAAGGCCCTACAGCACAGAGGCAGAGGATGAATCCATCTTAGTTTTTGGCTGGAGTTCAACGCAAACATTACACTATTTCACACCACGCATGATGGAATAACTGTTTCTGGAGCGTGCGTAATAATTATATAAACAATTGCTAATTGTAGTCTAAGTACTAGTTTTAATAATAAAGTAGTAAGTAAGTAGTAGTAGTAGTTAAGTAGTATTTGAACCGTGTTTGAAGAGTTTGGCATCATCATGTTTGACATTTGAAGGGTAGACTATTAAAAATTAATCATCATCAACAGCCAGAAGGCATAAACACTGCTGAACATAGGCCTCCCTCAGAGGCCGCCACTTTGAGCGGCTGCTCGCCTCCTGCATCCATCGGCTCCCCGCGGTTTTCACCAGATCGTCGATCCACCTAGTAGCGGCAAATAATATTAAAAAGTTACTATGATATGTTTAATAATGGGTAATACTGGGTCACTCGAGGACCTTAGCATCATGTTCAACGACCTCAGAAGAGTCTCCCAGCAGGTTGGTCTTACGATGAACATGGAAAAGACGAAAATCATGTCTAATGCTCATGTTCCACCTATACCAGTAATTGTTGGGAACGATATTTTTTTTATTGTTTATAGGCAAAGCATTTGACCACCACGATATTCTCGAACTTGTCGACAAATATATCTACCTAGGAAAGACTATCCAATTAGGTAGGTCCGACTTCGACAAAGAGGTCGCACGAAGAATCTAACTCGGCTGGACAGCGTTCGGGAAGAATCGACCTATCTTATCGTCCAAAATACCGCAAAGGTAAGCCTGAAAACGAAGGTTTTCAATCAATGTGTGTTGCCAGTGATGACTCATGGAACTGAGACATGGTCTCTTATTGTTAGCCATAATATAGTAAGCTCAAAGTTGCGCAACGAGCTATGGAGAGAGCTATGCTTGGTGTTTGCCTGCGAGATAAGCTCCGGAATGAGGAGATCTCAGGAGAACTAAAATGACCGATATAGCTCTTAGAATTAGTAAGTCGAAATGGCAATGGGCAGGCCACATCCCTCGTAGAACTGACAACCGATGGGGAAGAAAGGTTCTCGAGTGGCGACCATGAACCGGAAGAAACTCGGTGGACCGACGATCTGGATGAAAACCGCAGGGAGCCGATGGATGCAGGAGGCAAGCGGCCGCTAAAGGTGGCGCTATTTAGCGGAGGCCTATGATCAGCAGTGGACGTCGTCAGCAAGCTGTTGATGCTGATGATGATGATGAAATAAACAGCTAAGTGTTTTTTAAATTAGAGATCAGTCTTTTGTAAGTACAGTTTTTGTCGCATTTTATATTTTTGTAATTTCTTCGGAATGAATGAGTTGAATGCCCTCGCGGCGTCTTAGAGTTAAAATAACCTAGAGCGACGCGACTACATCGTAAATTATATTGCGAAGTGACATTGCGAGATCTCGTGGTTTCAATAGATTTACCCGACGCTGTTCTAAAATAATTCTATTTATCTCAAAAACATGCATGGCTTCTTTGTTTTGCTGTATTTGTAATATTTCCTTTACACATTTACATATAGGTAAATTGCTTTTATTGACTAACTACTTATAAAATACAAAGTGTAGCAAATTAGTGTAGCTAGTGGTTTTTAGTACATAGTATAGTTTAAAGGCACATTGGCCATAATAAAACTACCTAATCCACAACTCAATTCAACTTTATTTTCTACCTAGTTTCCTCAGTGATATTCAATACAAAGACTAGAATCAACTAGGCAGCGGGGTTAGAAAACATTTACAGTACATTTTTTGAGCATTTGAGCTTTATTGATGGTTGCTCACCACTGTTCAAAAGGTCCTTAACTTACTAGGAGGTAAGGTCTATTATATATTATGTGGTAAGGTATCGAGTACTTAATTTATTTTTTTAAAACATCTTTGAATTATTTTACGTTACATTTTTATAAGCTTATCACCAGCAGCGTGGATGTAAGCCTTTCCCAAGGTACGCCACTGAACGCAGTCTTTGGCTCTTCTCATCCAACGTTGATAGCCACTCAGCGCAGTCCTCGCTCCACTCCACCTATAGGCGGAAAGCGTTCTGACTACTACACGCGTTTACCAAGACGCGGTCTCCATGTTTACTCAAGAACACGTTTGCCCCATCAGTATATATTTACTTTGATGCTCTGTCGAATTAAGTACCTCATTTTTAGTAGCCCATTTTTTTGAGGGGGAAAATGCCCTCGGACTTCCCTGCCACCACGGTGGTGATGGCAGGGGACATCTGGGACTCAAACCCACTAACACCCCCCCATGACCCGTCCGCCGCCAGGATGGGGCGAGATAGGATCGTGCTAGCATTCACTATCTCGCTCGGGACATTTTTAGTAGCCCAAGCCTAAGCCTATAAATATGTAATAACATAATGCCTACAATGACATATTATTAATTATACATTCAAACTTTATTTCATTCCAAAACTCTATTTTATCTTAATTTCAAGTGTTATAATTGTATTTTGCAATACCTACTTGAGCATGAGCATGAGAAGAACCTATAATACCTATTTGAGCCAGAGTTACGTTCTCACTCCATTAATCCTTAGTATTCAATGTGAATTATTTATAATGATCAATTAGAGTATGGTGCTCTTGCCAAAAACACTTTGTGTAGACACTGAGAGGTTCAGAGACAGTGCAAGCACGCTGTATCAGTGTCAATGTATTTGCACATGCTTTTAAATTTATGCAACAGCTGGCGGAGCTAGTGTGTCTCTTACCAATAATAATTATATGCCTTCCTTTAAAATGTATGATTAGATGCGTCAATTGTTGCAAAATCGCTCAGCATTAGATGAAAGGTTCAAAACGTAAATCAAAGTTTAACCAAAATCGAAGCAGAGAATAGATAATAAAAGTACAGGAACAATATAACTTTATACGTAAAAGTGTGTGGTTTAAAGACAAAAAAATCGTGAAGTGAACTTTGGTGCAATAATAAAACCAAAAACCTTAAAACATAATTTATTAAATTAGTACTAAAATTATTTTACATGCTAAATTAAGAATAAGTATTTAATGATAAAAAGACTTAACAAAAATATAGCGTTAGATAATACTAGTTTAATAAATAAAAATAAAACTATCACGCAATCTTTGACGTTGTAAAGCAGTATAATGTAAACAAAATAAAAACAAATGAAGGATAAGTTTGTATATCCGCTAGAGCAGATTTCAGTAAGATAGTATGGACTCTTTGAACCTAAGGAGTCTTAGAACCTTACAAATATATCCACCTAATTCTTTTGAGATTCAAAGTAATGCATGACTGATTTAAAATAAACTGGTTGCATCACCTGGCATCTGATTTCTCGTCATTCTCCAAAGCGCGTAAGAAAGTTGTATTTGTATGTTGACATATTTTCCAATTTACATATGACGAGTGTTTCCGAAACCGCCATGACCCGATTGTGAGGCACCTTTGTTGAAGCCCATTTGAAGGTTAAGTTCGGAGTTATGGGCTTTAAGCTGTTCTTCTGTGAATGTGCGTTCGTTTTTGTCAGCCATTTTGGGACCTAGTTGGGGGCCGGTCCATTCTGGATGCTTTTGAGTCTGAAACAAATAAGTTTAAAGTGTAATATGCTGTTTATTTCCAAATCACAAAAAAAACATCATCATCATAAGCCTGAAGACGTCCACAGCTGATGTCGCCATATTGAGCGGCTGCTCAGTACCTCCTGCCAACAGTAACAGACTACGTCTTAATGCCATAAGTCAACACTCAAAAAACATAAATAAATTTAAAGTAAAATAAGTACTTAATACTTACAATTCTGCCTAACGAGTATAGGCACAAAGTAACTTGAGGAATGTTACGCCTCTCGAAAAGGTCAGCCGTTTGAAAGATTTCCTCCTCGGGAACACCGTATTTCTTGATCGCCGCTTGGAACCTGTAATGAAAATCTTTCTCTTAAAAAGATAGCTAGGATGTGATGCAGGTGATTGTGGTAATCAATATGATTCTATAAGTGATCCTTTTGACCTACACGAAACATGGGTTCAACTATCATGACAAAAACAAACAAAAGTAGACCACAGGTAATATAATACTAGACCTTAAAGGTAATGTAGGTAATAGAATTGCTATAAGCATAAGAGCATCAGAGTCTAGTCTATTAGGTACATACAGTAGTAACAGTAAAAAACTTCATAGTAATTTGTGTAAAAGTATACAATTCAAGAGGACAATTGTCGTTAGGTTAATAGCCTAAAAAAATCTTTAGGTTAGTAAGTATACATTTCTCTGCTTTAGGCGCCTGCCTCCATAACTAGTCATCTCTGCACATCTAGCTAAATCTTGAGCAAGAGAAAAAGGTTCCGTGGCACATAAGAAATTACAACGCTTTTGTCACGGTACAGGCAGATAAAGAGAATTTAGGAAAAAAAAATAAAAAAAAGGAAGAAAAGGGGAATTAGGAAAGGGAGGGGAATTTAGGGAGAATTTTTACCTCTGGATGTTCTCCATAAGCTGGAAGTTGGTTCCTCTTTCTTGGATTTTCTTGACTGATCCAGGAGACAGCTTGTTGATCAGCTTGCACAAAATAATACCATCCTTAAGAATATCTTCGTAAGCGCCATTGGGCAGGGGCTCACCAAGTACGGCGGTGATCCAGGTGATCACTTCCTGTTCTTGTTCCTTGTTTCTGGGCTGAAAAAAGGGAGAAATAGAATTGTTAGCATATTGTATGATGTCTATTCTGATCAGAAAGCCTACATGCAGAATCAAAGCACACCGCCTAAAATTGCCTGTGTAAAAATACCAGGAAACGCGAATCCAACCAATAATAGTTATTTGTTATACAAGGCTGCAAAGTTGTTTTTTGGCGCGAGTACTTGAATTGAAACCTGAGCAAGAGAAGGATTCTAGGATTGAACCACGAGCGTAGCGAGTGGTTCAAATGAAGAATCCTGAGCATAGCGAAGGTTTCAAAGGTACGAGACGCAGAAAAACTTTGCTGCCGAGTGCAACACATAACTTTTCACCTCACTACAGCGAGGAAAATGCAAGAAAAACAGCTAAAAGCCTAAGACTAGATTAGTTCTTAGCTTATTAATTTAGCTATGGGTGGCGGTAACGCTTAACATCAAGTAAACGACTAGTTCGTCACGTGATTCATGGAAAATTAAAGAAAAAGTGTTTTTCATCCATTTTCCATGCAGTCGCCGTGCTGGATAGCGTATTGGTTAAATACTCTTTGGTGCTGGACAGTGCGATTATTCTAAAAATGACGTTGGTGAACGAGAAAAAGATGGTATCTTTTAGGAGGTAGTCTGTGGTATTAATGAGTTTTCAGTGGACTGGCAATATCAAGAAGGTTAAATTCGGGCAGATCTGTGATTAAATCCTCAATTCTTGACGAGAAAATTATTGAATAGAAACGTTCGAATTTTAAAAACACTTTCCACGCTAGCGATTAAAATGCGTTTTTGCGCCCAGATTTTGAATGACAAAGAGAATCTTTCCGAGCTAGTGAGGTGAAAATGTTATTATAGTATTTGTTAATAAATCAAACGATAAGTAATGGGATAATATTTGGATTCAATCTGCAGTACTTAGTTCTTAGAATTTTACAATAGGTGTACAATAAAATGAGGTTGATAGTATTTGTGCTTTAAAATAAACTGAAAATAATGAACACAAGAATTTTACATATTTATAGATTTTTACATATAAAGTCAAAACTTTATAAACAACTGTATTAAATCTGCTATCATTATCTCAAAATCACCGTGCAAATTATTTACTTGTTCCAATTTCTATAGATAACAAATGTTTATAGTATAACATAGCAAAACGACTACGTGGAGAGACATTTTTTAAATACTATTATATCATTCGAATTTAATGGCGTAATAGGTAATTTATGTAGAATAACCATTGTATATATAAAAAGAGGAATATAAAGCGATCGTCCATTTCTTAAAATTATTATTATAGCGTGTAGCGTGCTCTATCTCTCAAGGGAGATCATTGACGCCTACAAAAATATGACCGCCGGAAGTTTATTAGACCCGTTGCTGTTTATATTTTATGAGTACTAAAACAGTCTCTCAGTACATCGACTTCTAAACATCGATGAATGAAACGATCATAATAATTCATTATTACTTCAAAGCTTAAGATTTAATCATTACTATACTACCCATGGCCTTTACACTTGTCTAAAATTTGGTCGCATTGTCATCTTTGTAAAGATAATATTTTCGTGCCTACAAGTGAATATTTTCGTTCTGACTATTAAGTATAATACTATCGACGTTCTCTTAGATTTCTTTTGCTTACATATTGATAAAGTATATAATTATGTTGTGTTGTGCAAATCCGTGCGCAAAGTTTGTTGCACACGAAACATTTCAAATTAAAATAGCTTTCAAAAGCATTCAGCGGCTATTTGTCATAGCTATCGTTCGTAAAACATCTGCGTTGATAGGCAACCGCGCGCTTAGACGATTGACGCCTCGAAATACATAAATCAACCAGAACAGTAGATTGGATAACAGACACTACCCAGAATCTCAGATCCCGTTAAAAATATTGGAACATGCAAGTCTTGAACGCCAGCCATAAACCACTCGCTTCCAGTGCCAAGTCGTTATGGCAAATGGGTGGATTCCAGTACTAGCATCACCCGAAATAACGTTGTAACATAAACATCACTGGCATCACTATTAATCCCATGGTGATGCGCTGGAAAGCTTTTTGTGACGTTCCATTTCTCTCCAGTCGCTAGTAGTATATTATTTTTAGTGATGTTGATTGGAATGGAAATGAGGTCATAAATGATGGGATCAAACAGATGTTTATTATATCTAGCTATTGAAAATTTAATGTGGAAATCACATGAATGCTTTAATCACATTCATAAAACGCTCGGCTATTTACCTTTTAATATGTTATATAACACCTAAAATAAATAGGCTTCTAAATAGTGGTATCACTAAGGTCAAATTTGATTAACCGTAAATAATTTGTTTGAATTAAAACAATCCAACCATAGCGCAAAACTCTGTGTACCTACTTGATTCGTTTTTGAGTTAGAATATGCTGAACAACCATCAAGAATTCTTAATCAACCAAGAGTATGATGTACATAAGTAGTAAATTTAACATTTGTACGTTTCATTAAATTCTATAATTGCTTTAAAGATTACATACAGCTGAAAGTGTAGGTATGTATTCTGTTAAAATATTAACATATTTTTAATACATTACATTTACATTTTATGATAGCTGTAAATATTTTGAAGAAGTTATGCACTGAGTGCTTTTTTTACAATATTTAAAGTGATCTTTAGAGACAGATGGCGTTCCATCGTCAGTATAAAACGCGTCACGTCAGGTTTTCACTTACTGTGATTTAAGTTAATAATTCAGATAAAAACGCGATGTTTCTTATTTTGTTACATTTTATTGGCTTTGAATTGATGATCCATGAGATTCATTTACGTTAATGTTGGATGAATATATATTTTCAGTTTATTGATGATGGAACGAGGATGAACCAAGTAAATATCTTTATTTATTGTCGCTTCTATAATCATGGCTTCCAGTGTTATTTTTTGACAATCTAGAGATCTTAACTTAAAACAAGAAAAGTATCCATATGTTGTACGGATACTTTTTCTTGATTTTATTGTTGTTATGCTCAAGAATTGAGGTTGTGACCTTCTTGTTGTTATGTTACTTGACCAAGTCATCTATCAAATAAAAAAAAGTTTCGGTGCCAGACAGATTCACATGTTTAACATTAAATAATACTCTTCTGTTCGGTCGTGGGTTAAAAAAAGCCGCGAATCTAATTACATAAATCTAGTGTTTAGGCAATAAACTGTAGTGCTGATAAAATAATAAATACTTAAGGGTAATAAAGGGTAATAAATACTTAAGGGTGAATTTTACGAAGAATTTAACTCTACAAATATTGTTTACTACTAAGAGTGGGTTTTTTGCTCCGTAGTCAAGATAACCAATGGTTAAATTCTCTAACAAACTTTAATCGTTGGTTAGAATTTGTTAGAGTTTTTAACCATTGGTTACCTTAACTATGGATCAAAAACCCACCCTAGGTAATAATTTTTTAATTAACATTCATAACTGGACCCTCTGGGATTCACATTTATAAAATTGACAATGCAAAATTTTAAAAAGTTATTTATTTACTTATGGTGGACTAAAGTTTGCACGATAAGTACTCGTACCTAAAATAAAACACCACGTGAAAGTATTTTTCAGGTGGCATTTTTTAAATTTCCTATTAAATTTTCACTACCTAATCGTGTTATTTATTTATAGCTTAGTGAAAAGGCCAGGTGCATACAAAAACTGAATAATAGTGAAATATTATGTAACTAGTAAATATTTATATAG
The DNA here is from genome assembly GCA_910589525.2 of Ennomos quercinarius. Classification (NCBI taxonomy): domain Eukaryota; kingdom Metazoa; phylum Arthropoda; class Insecta; order Lepidoptera; family Geometridae; genus Ennomos; species Ennomos quercinarius. Next base: position 5,799,124 of record OU342493.1, read on the forward strand.
CTGTTAGCCACAGTAGTCTGTGGTGCTAACCTTCATGCACTATTATTAATTTGCATTGAATTGTATAAGATACGAGTTAAGTACTGATGAATATTGTAGGTACAATGTACAATAATGCAATTTACATTAATAAAGATTTACGAAAATATTTTTAAATTAAAAGCTACTACACGAAATTAACAAATGATTATTTTTCTACCGGAAATGCTAAATAGATAGATCTGTTTAATCTTACGTACAGCCATTTTGATATCACACAATTTTTTGACACTTCAGGGCAAGTTTACGCTTCGATATGAACAAGTGAACTGCGGGTTGAATCCGCCCGCCCAGCAAGCCATCTAAGAAGCGGGGGCGGGCGGCAACGCAACAACTTCTGTTGACTACGTATACAAATATACAGCGTTGTATACGCCATCATCTTTATTTACATCGTCCGCTAACGTCAATTTTCTACCGGATACACGCAATAAATCTGGTTAAACAAAATAAAGACCCACGCATATGTTTTACGTTTCATTCATTTGTTGGTGATAAGAATTTCGTGGGAAAAGCGTCGGGTTAGTACCTATTGTTTTCAATGTCTTTTTGACAGTTCATGATCACGTTTAGAAATCCCTATTTATTCCATTAAAGATCATTATGTTTAGTTTAATTAATCTATTATATATAGGCACAACGTATATATAGCATTATTATTATTTGTGACTTTGTATAGTTTTATATTATACCTTTGCTATAAATGATCTTCGGAATCACTGATGAGAATCTTCACTCTTGAATGCATAAAGTATGGTACCGATCCACTCTTTCCGGTGCTTTTCGAGAATATCTGTGAATGCTCTTTTCATCAGTGCTCATAAAATTGGTGCTCTTTTGGGAATCTTTATCTTTATTAATAATAATTTGTTTGTAGGGTTCAGCCGTTATGACGGGAACGCCATCTGAACTGCTTTGGGTGAAACTTTTCACATAGGTTGGTTATATTGTCGTAAGGTCAGAATCGGAGTTTTGGCGGGAACGCGGAATAGTTCGTCGTTGCATTGTATTATTTTTCAAAACTCGTGCTTTTTCCCGTGTTAATGTTTAATATCGGTGGCGTTTTACGCATTAAGTGCTGAATTACGAGCATGAGTGTGGGCAAGTGATATAATGTGGTGAAACGTGGTTTTTCGTGTTGCTTCCAAAATTCCATAGAAGCTTCTAGTAAAGTTGCCACCACTTTACTAGGGCATGACTTAGACTGGACTGAGACTACCTGACTAGACTGGACTATGACTACGCAGACTGTGACTAAAACTTGACTTTACGTGAAATATTCTATCATTATGAAAAATTACAATACTTGACACTGGCTAAATACACTATGTGTGGAGCCAAAATATAAGAGAAAAAAAAAAAGGTCAGAATCACAGACAGAATATTTTTGTTGCTTCCTAGGTCTATGAACAGAATGGAATACTTTTATATAAATTATTCTTATAAACCTGTGTAATAAAACTATTCCCCCGTCTGGCTCACTGATGAGAAGTTTTGAAAGTCGTAAAGGAAAAATAGGTGTAAGTATTAGGTACCCACATACTAAAGTATTTTAATTTAGAACAGACTACAAATCTAGTTATTCTAGTGATGTAGCAATAACGTGGTGTTTTAATTTGGTTCTAACATAAACATTTGAAATTGTTTGTTTGGACTAAATCGAATGAGCTCAGAGAAGAAAAATAACGGGTGGCATCCGCTGGCGTAAGAACTCTATAAATATAGAGCTAGACTCAAAACAGTTGCTCGATTAAATAATTATGAACTTAGGTAATATTTATAGTTCATAAAAGTGGCGAAATATTATTACTACCTACCTCGATTTAGCGCAAAGAGTAGGTTACAGTGTAGGACTATAGGTCTACACTGTAGACCTATAGGTACCTGTAGACTCTACAGGATGCCATTTAATTCATTGGCATAATTTGATTGCATGATAGTGCATCATATAATGATGATTATTAAGAGTAAAGAGTAAATCGAAATACTTTTTATTGAAAATTATGAATATTGCCCCGGCGCCTAACATAGTTGGCACGAATAATTTTGATACTTTTCTAAGATTTTTTACCTCATATGTAATAATCAAAAACAGTATTTAATTAAATTATTTTAGTTTAATTTTGTACTGTAGCAGTTGATTAAGTAAGCTATCTCACTTTTAGAGTTATTGTCGATACCAAATTAATGCGTTACATTCCATAAATTTTGGTCCACACTTGACCGATGTCAGTAGTACCTAGTTTCAAAGGATGCTAATGAATTCAATTACACCTGGTATATTATAAATAATAGTAATACCTAGCGCGAACTCAGCAAATCTGTGACATTGATAGATGCTCTGGATGATACCTATGACCTGTTTGTTTATGTGGTTTTTAAAGTGAAAAAATCTATAATTTATAGCAGGATCTCATTCTTAGTGTAATCAACAGATCAATTTTAATTAGTTTGATCCCGTTCGTGTTGTGCTATTGTGAGTTAATCTGTTCTGAAAAGATTTAATTATGATTTATAGCAGGATCGCCTGTTTAGCGTAATGATCAGATTATTTTTTTAATTAGTTTAGTTTATTTTAGTTTATCAGAATTACTTTGTTCAAAAAGTGTAGGTGTAAGGGTGTATATGATGGGATGGGGTGGGATGGAGTGAGTTGAGGTGCCACTCCAAAGAAGGGGCGATTCAAAATCATCCTTATGCCACAGAACACTTATTAAATAAATACCAAAGCACAAAGCAGTAAATTTATTTACCCGAGCAAAGTAAGGACGGTTCAGATAGTATATAGTATACAATAAATGATTAAAATAACAATGGGCAGGTATGCTACATCAATGTGTTGCTTGCTTCAATAGAATACAAATTTATAAAACCTAATAAGGGACAATGCAGTCACAGGCTTATACATACATGCATCTTCCACAGTATTTCCTCTATAGCTCAAAATCCTTCATCTTTCACTACCCCTGCCTAATACCGAAGCAAAAAACGAAATAAAAATGTTAATCTTCTTTATTCTGAGTGGACCGGACCATCTATAAAAGTAAAGGCTTAATTTTAAGGAAAAGTATCAGACTGGTTGTTACAATACCTATAAATGCATAGTGAATTAAAGTTTTATGGTTTTCAAATTTTACGCTTACCTACAGAAATACTTACTAATTCTTGCAATATTACAAAAATGATCTAGGTAAGTAGGTACATTGATACGGTTTTTTAGATAAACTTTAAAACTTAGTAGATAATGAAAGCTTCCAAATCAACTTCAAAATAGGCAAAGATAAAACAAGAGAGAAAACTGAATAGCTATTCTACTAAGAGTGTTAATTAGTAAGGGGGTTATTTAATTAAAAGTTTAATTAAATAACACGTATAGGATATTAAAATCTTTCACGTGAATGATTTTAGTATCCTATTATCTCACAGAGTCATTTGTTTTTTTCCCTAATCTGTGCTATTATCAAATTTCAATTACAGAGTAGAAACACCTTTAGTTTTATTCACAGAGCAAAAAAAAAGAAAACGCTTCGCTGAAGCGTCATATTTTTAATGCTCTGTGGTGTTATTAATCAGTCTTCCAAAAATTAGTTATCTTTTGGAACAATCGAACACCGAAAAATGCGTTTCGTATAGCCTGTAAAACGCGTACTTGAGCTGAATCTAGGTATAGGTAACTACTAACTACGACCGTATTATATTAAATGTAAATTTGAATTAACTTTATTTACAAAGAAGCCAAAAGGCTTAGGTTTTTAATTAAGATTTTTATCTCTACCTAATTACATCTATCTCTTTGAGAATGTCAACCCTCCGGCTTGTGTGTCATTGCCGCGGTGTTGGCAGATATTTGAAACTTATGAACGATTATTATTATTATCTTTTCCCCCACTTTGGACGTTTATCAGGGATTGGCTATAATCACCACGCTTAGCAGGCGTTTTGGTGGTCGCAGGCTTTAATATACCGAGATGAATGCTGCTGCCCATTCCCTGGTTTTTTTTTTTTCTTATATTTTGGCTCCACACATAGTGTATTTAGCCAGTGTCAAGTTTTGTAATTTTTCATCGTATTATGGAAATTTTCACTTAAAGTCAAGTCATAGTCACAGTCAGAGTAGTCATAGTCTAGTCTAAGTCATAATCCAGTCTAAGGCATGCCCTAGTAAAGTGGTGGCAACTTTACTAGAGGCTTCTATGGAATTTTGGAAGCAACACGAAAAACCACGTTTCACTACATTATATCACTTGCCCACAATGATGTTCGTAATTCAGCACTTAATGCGTAAAACACCACCAATTTTAAACATTAACACTGGAAAAAGCATAAGTTTTGTAAAATAATACAATGCACCCACGTGAACTTTTCCACGTTCCCGCCAAAACTCCAACCCTGGTATTTACCTGCTTAAATTTAGGATTTTGCATGACAGAATTAACACTGGTGTCTGAATGAGGAAACGCACTAAATAACTGAAATTAGAACACTTTAATTTACCAATTTACCTGTCTATGACACATAGACAAAAGCAAATTCACAGCAAACAGATTAAATCATATAAATACACAACATAATTACCTATTATATTATATTTATACTGTATTTTCTGGTTATGAGAAATATTAAGTAAGTACCTATTTATTAATTTTACAGGACGAGAAATCAAGAATAGGGCTTTCAAGATTTACACTAGCCCGATTCGAGTTTCTATCCAATAGGTTAAGTGTTTTCTATTTTACATGCTCACAAAATTGTCCTGCAATTTTAAAATTATGCCTTTGTCAAGCTATATAGTACCTGTGTGCTGTGTAAGTATGTGTAGGTATAGGTAAGATTATTAGTAAAGTTTTACAGCTCTTATCCATAGGTATTCGGCGTTGGCCCACAACATTTCTTTACACAGGTCTTTCTTTGAATGATTTTTTTATGTCATCTTTGACTCACACCCACAAGCACTGAGTAATATGCAGCCACTTTTTTCACTTTTTGGTCCTCTTAGACCCTTCTCTTGTGGACCGTACGGTCTTCTTGAAGAATAACCAGCGTGCGTATTATATTATCTTAAAGATCTCCATCCTCATCTATGATTTCATGTTCTTTATTCTCTTGCTCGTTCCTAGTGGTGATAAATATATACGTGTATGTCAGAAACAAACCAAGCACCAGTATTGGTGGATTCTTCAAAATGGCGTAAGTGATTCCAGCCAAAAACACTAACGGTGTGAACGGCGCCGACATTTTTCGCTTTAATTATCAAGAAAGGTTTAGCAAAGCGCGTCCGTTCCTCGACCAATCGTTTATAAAAATAATTTCAACCGTGATTCTAATGAAACAATACATACCTAATTCACAATTGAAAATAGTAATGTGACTGTCCTGTTGTAACAATTTATCAGGGCTGTAACTAACCGTTATAGGGTCAATTCACATAGAGCGGCAAAATGCTCGAGCAGTTTTTAAGTGCTATTGGAATATAAACCTTATTCCATTTAGACAAAGCTGAAAACGGTATGCAACATTAAAATCTTACCTATTTTAATGTTGCATACCATTTTCAGCTTTGTCTAAATAGATTAAGGTTGATATTCATACAGCAATTAAAAACTGCTCGAGCATTTTGCTGCTCGGTCTGAATTGAGCCTATATACGTGTAATATAATAACTATATAGTACAAACTGGTCTGAATTTTATGAATTAGACGGAAACTGTATATCTGTTACCTTTTTACCTACCTATAAAGTAAGTACTTACCTAATATGCAACTGTTATGGGCGGCCGTGTTGCTTAACATCAGGTGAACGACTAGCTCGTCACGTCATTCAATAGCATAAAAAAAAAATAAAAAAAAAATAAAGGACGATATAAACGGCAAAGAAGAAGTGAAGTCAGCGGCAAATGCGTTTAGTCATTGGGGTATGATACACACACTTGTATCAACCTCAATGGTTTGTGTTCTACAAATTGATTGTTATACAATAGCATGAGTCAAGTTAGGTCTGTAGGTATATGGATTGATATGTAAATACTAGGTATCCGTATCTGTATTATATACAAGGTTTTATAGTTTGTCGGCTCGTCTGTACAGACGGACCCACAGAACCACTTATAGCGTAGGCCGGCCCATAGGACCGACTAACGTCAATACCGCGGGGAGCTGTTGGATGTAAGAGGCAAACAAGCACAAGCAGCCGCCTAAAGTGGCGTTCTTATGGGGAGACCTATGTTGAGTATATCCAACATAGTCCCCTATAGGGGACGTTTTCAGGCTGATGATGTTGATGACGCACATAATGGTTTTAAAAGGTTTCCTATGTATTGAACCATTACGGAACTTTAATAAACTAAGTCAACCTCTTTTCCATTCCAGTGCGCTGGAAAACGCGAGCCCGAAAAAGAAGCTGAAGCTCAGAAATGGATTGAAGCTGTGATTGGGGAACGTTTCCCTTCAGATCTTTCTTACGAACTGGCTCTACGTGATGGCATCATTTTGTGCAAGCTCATGAACAGGCTGCAGCCTGGCATCATCACCAAGGTCAACGTCACTGGCGGGGATTACAAGTTCATGGATAATATTAACCAGTAAGTATACATATAACAACATGCCGCTCAAGTGGTGCTCTATGGAAGGTTTAGCAGTGGACATCTTTAGGCTGATGATCATACTTTTAAGAGCTAGGTAGTATGACTTAGCAAGAGTAAGTGTGGCTCAGTAAGAGCGAGTGTGGCTCAATGGTAGCCCTTAGACATTCAAACCGAGGCACCGTGGTTCGGATCAAACTCGGCCCTGCACCAATAGCATTTTAAGTTATGTGCGGAATTTGCATTGGCTGTGAAAGGTGAAAGAAAACATCGATGGGAAACCGGCATGTTCAATAATAACTTGAAAACATGTGCCTCCGTCTCTTCCGCCAACCCGCACTTGACCAGCGTGGTGTTTAGGTAAGTAATTTAGTTTTCTGTATTGCTTACTGTAGGTATCTACCTGATCCCCATTGTTTATACAAGTAACACGTCAATCGTCATTATAAATTCACACGGACTGCTTATCATTATCAAATATTACTTACATACCACTTTTCGACGTACGTCACGAATATTTACATAAAATGCATCAAGTATGTGGGTTCTAAGCATTTTCGAAGTTTACCTATTAGTGCTTAAAAAGTTATCAGTAAGGTTTTAGATACTCGGGCAGTAGGCCTTTTTTTATGAGAATGAATGGTGTGTCGATCTTGTCGTTCACCTGATGTTAAGCGACACGGTCGCCCATAACAGTTGCAGTGTCACATGGAACTTTAAAATAATAAAGTTTTGCGTGACAATGCACTGCGCACGTCATCCTGAGACATCACGCAGTCTAGTAACCAGATTTCTAGACTGTGAGATCAGGTCATAAAGTCTCATTTGCCCAGTAATTTCACTAGCTACAATGCCCTTCAACCGGAACCTAGTAGTGCTTGCACACTAAAGTTTGGCGGCAGAATAACTGGCAAAGTGGTGGTACCTACCTAGACAGAAACTTTGCAGAAAACTCCTACCACCTAGTAAAACCTAGGTACCCAGATTATGAGTTTATTCCCCACTCCGGCTTCGCACAGGTTAATTAGTTTTTATTTTACGCCCTAACCCTGTCCGAGGGAACAGGGAGCGAGAGATAAAAAGTTAAATAATAAAAACGATGAAAAGATGTGACGGCGAAGTTGCGTTTTCTGGATTCGCGTGGTGTTTTTCGCTTTTGATTTGGGTACGTTTGGTAGATTTTCATTCGGTGGTTTGCTTGAGAACATGACTTTTTTTGTTACTTATAATATATCACCATCATCATCATGATCATCGTGTAGGGGCCTCCACGTGTTCATGATCCAATCTTGGATGTAGGCCTCTTCCTTCCGTCTCCATTCCCGGCGGTCATGAGCCTGGTGTAGCCAGTCACCCATCGCTATGATGGTCGGCTTCTCCCTCTTGTATCGGCTCTGGGTCTCCATAGAACCCTTCTCATCCAACGGCTTGGTCGGCTTGGTAAACATTCACGCTTGTTCACTCTACTCTAATCACGGTAAAAGTCCCATACCTAAGTACTATTAAAAATGTGGCTTGGTTACTTATAATTATTACGTAAGTAGGTATTCATTATTTTGATGTTTTCTATGCAGTAGGCTTCACTAAAAGTAAAATGGTAGGTAATAATAATAAAAATATTGGTTAAAAAAATTATTAAATCGACTTGAAGTGAAGAAATTCAAATGTCTTATTTGTGTCTTTTAGAAAATGAACACATCTAATAAATTATTGGTACCACAAGCATGTGGGCTGCAACTGTTGCTGCACTCGATCTATATCAAAGTCGAGTGGTCCAGCTCCTTGGCAGGACGCCAGGTTCTTATGAAATATCTTTGGGGAATGGATATTTGTAGATATTGTGGAGGGAATGTCCGATAAACGATTGGGATTTACTAAATTTATGCGTTAGAGATGCAGACGTTTGGTTCTTGGCTAGGTAGACATCACCGTAACAATAATCTATACTTACATATAATAAAACTGTAACAGGTCCAATACTGTACATTGACTATATTTTAATATTTTTTTTTTGGAAGGGCCCGCCCCCTATCATCGATTCTGAAGCCAAAAAGTATTGTCCTACTTAAACATTTCAAGATCGTCGGTTTTGTGGTTCAGAAATTACAGGCATCCAACCTGCAGTAATAGGTCCAAAGCCCGATACTGTATAATGGGAAAGACAGAAAGGAGGGGGGGAAACGAAACGGTGCCGGTGGCGGTGGCTTTCCCTTTAGACTAAGGTAAAACTAATTAACCCGTGCGAAGCCGGGGCGGGCCAACTAGTAGCATAATAATAATTGTAATGTAGTTATAGGTACGTGCAGCTTCACTCGTGTACTTTAAGGTACTTGATACCATGATTCATTTTGTACAATACGTTCCCTGCGGTTTCCTTCGTAATTCCCGCAGCTGTTTTGCCCGTTTTGCCGTCAGAAATTATTATTTTCTTGGACAAAAATATCCAAGTACCTAGTTAGGTGCTTATTGGACCTCGATGTGTTAGAAAGTTGTGTGAAAAATGACATCTAAATCGATTCAGCCGTTTAGAGGTGTTATTCAGATAATTTAAATTTTCCAATGTTCCCTTGGTTCTCATCACTTAGCTTAGCACTATTCTCTTTTAAACCTCTGTAATGATAGGTAGGTACTTATTCAGTGATTGAACATTATTTATAAAGATTGCTGACATTCCACTACTAATTTTCAGTCAATGAAATAACAACAGTTAAGAAAAACCTAGATGGCACACGCCTGTAAACCAAAGTGTTCCATCGCTCTTGGCATCTAGCCAAATTCTTTCAAGACTTACGAGATTTTTTTCCATGTTACGGAGAATAATGGGTATTTCCAGATAGAAGGGGGAGGGTTTGACATGTTGTTAATGAAAACTAAGAAATAGGTACAATGCGTAGGTATATAGCTCTCTGATTGTTGTTAAAAACACAGTGTGTAGGTATCGCTGTCCAACCAAGTGTGCCACACTGTCCCAAATAAGTCCATTTCATGTTACAGGTTCCAGAAAGCGTGCGTAAAGTATGGAGTGCCTGATGTAGACCTCTTCCAGACCACCGATCTTTGGGACCAGAAGAACATCACCCTCGTCACACAGACTATCTTTGCCATTGGCAGGACGGTAAGTACTTTGCAAACTCAAGTAGCAGGGACTATACTTAGTCATTAGACGAGTTCTCCAACGCGCGCGGTAGCAAAAACAAAAACCGCTTAGGTAGGCGTTTTTGAATGGGCACAGCTCCGCAAAGTAAACGTAAAGATACCCTCCGAGGCTCTGACTAGGTGTAACAACGATATATGCATGTGGCTGGCAGCATCTGAAGAGGAGAGCTGAAGATTGGGCTCATCTTCATCAGCCTGAAGACGTCCACTGCTGAACATAAACCCCCCATAAAGCGCTACTTTGACCTGCCTCCTGCATCCAACGGCTCCTCGCGGTTCTGACAACGTCGGTCCGCCTAGTGGAGAGCCGTGGAGGGTCGAGATCGCCATAAGATAACCTTTCTTCCCTATCAGTTGTCAGTGCTGCGACCGATGCACTCTACTTACTGCCATTTTAACTTGCTAATTTTGTATTTGCGACACGACTTGCGTGCTCTTAGTACTTCACGTATTGAGGCCGCAATTGAGCGGAACCAAGGCTCTAAAGTGTTCGCAAAGGATTCGTCTATTGGGCAACACCAAATGACAAAACTGAAGACCGAAAATGGTAGCGTCATTTCATCCAAGCCTGAGATTCTGAGAGAGATCGAGAACTTCTATGGACAGTTATACACCTCGACACGTAAGCCCGCTACTAACACAGCTCAGGACATCAGAGCCAAGTTAGTCCGACACTATACCGAAGATATCCCGGACGTCAGCCTGTACGAGATTAGAATGGCCCTCAAACAGCTTAAAAACAACAAGGCACCAGGTGAAGATGGAATTACGACCGAACTTCTGAGAGCGGGTGGTAGACCGGTACTTTTAGTCCTCCAGAAGTTATTTAATTCTGTCATCCTTGAAGGTATAACGCCAGAGGCATGGCACAAGAGCGTGGTGGTGCTCTTCTTCAAAAAAGGCGATAACACCTTATTGAAGAACTATAGGCCCATCTCGCTCTTGAGTCATGTGTATAAGCTGTTTTCGAGAGTCATTACGAATCGTCTCGCACGCAGGTTTGATGAATTCCAGCCTCCCGAACAAGCCGGTTTCCGAAAAGGCTTTAGCACCATAGACCACATCCATACGCTGCGCCAGATTATACAGAAGACCGAAGAGTATAATCGGCCGTTATGCCTAGCGTTTGTGGACTATGAGAAAGCCTTCGATTCAATCGAGACTTGGGCGGTGCTGCAGTCCTTGCAGCGATGCCAAATTGACTATAGGTATATCGAAGTTTTGAAGTGTTTGTACAGTAAGGCCACTATGTCAGTCCGACTACAGGACCAGAGTACGGAACAAATTCCATTGCAAAGAGGCGTGAGACAGGGAGACGTTATTTCTCCGAAACTGTTCACAAACGCATTGGAGGATGTTTTCAAGCTCTTGGAGTGGAAAAGATCTGGCATCAACATAAATGGCGAGTACATCACTAACCTTCGTTTTGCCGATGATATAGTCATAATGGCGGAATCGCTCGAGGACCTTAGCACCATGCTCAACGACCTCAGTAGAGTCTCCCAGCAGGTTGGTCTTAAGATGAATATGGACAAGACAAAGATCATGTCTAATGCTCATGTTCCACCTATACCGGTAATTGTTGGGAACGATACTCTCGAAGTTGTCGACAAGTATGTCTACCTAGGACAGATTGTCCAATTAGGTAGGTCCAACTTCGACAAAGAGGTGGCGCGAAGAATCCAACTCGGCTGGGCAGCGTTCGGGAAGCTTCGTCCTATCTTTTCGTCCAAAATACCGCAGAGCCTGAAAACGAAAGTTTTCAATCAGTGTGTGTTGCCAGTGATGACTTATGGAACTGAGACATGGTCTCTTACTGTTGGCCTCATTAGTAAGCTCAAAGTCGCGCAGCGAGCTATGGAGCGAGCTATGCTCGGTGTTTCCCTGCGAGATAAGCTCCGGAACGAGGAGATCCGCAGGAGAACTAAAGTGACCGATATAGCTCTTAGAGTTAGTAAGTTGAAGTGGCAATGGGCAGGCCACATCGCTCGTAGAACTGACAACCGATGGGGAAGAAAGGTTCTCGAGTGGCGACCACGAACCGGAAGACGCAGCGTAGGCCGGCCCCCCACTCGGTGGACCGACGACCTGGTGAAAGCCGCGGGGAGCCGATGGATGCAGGAGGCGAGCAGCCGCTCAAGGTGGCGTGCTCTGGGGGAGGCCTATGTTCAGCAGTGGACGTCTTCAGGCTGTTGATGATGATGATGATGATGATGAATTTTGTATATTTCTAGATAAATAAGTGAAAACCATTTTCTTTTTCCAGGCATACAAACACCCAGAATGGCGTGGCCCCCATCTAGGCCCTAAGCCTTCAGAAGAGAACCGTCGTGAGTTCAGCGACGACGTGCTACGCGCCGGACAAGCCGTCATCGGCCTACAAGCTGGTACCAATAAACTCGCCTCACAGTCGGGGCAGAGCTTCGGTGCCTCTCGCAAGATCATTCTTGGAAAGTAGAATGTGCAGGGTTCAAATTAGTATAAGAATTCCAGTTCTAAACAATATTGGAAATAAAAATTACCTTTGTAAGCTAAAAATATTTGCTTATTATACCTACCTACCTTGTACCTACCCCATCATCGATCTGAATATTACTAAAAATATCTATCTACTGATAAATAAGTACTTATAAGTATTAAAACTGTATTTTATTGAAAATAAATGAAATATTTTTACATTTTATGTACCTACTTACATTACCTATTTTTGATTTATAGTTATAGGTGAGATGAAAGAGCAGTAGGTATACAGGCACGAAATATATTGTGTTGTAAATGCGGGTGGCCATGTGAAGGTAGCAGGTAGCAGGCTGATCTTGGGCTGATGTGTAGAGGTCCAAATGGTGGTCTCTAGGGATGAGGCTTGCTGCTGCTGTCCTTATTCTCTTGCGTTTAGGCCGGGCTATACCCTTGACACCGATCCTTGCTCCCGTGCTCTTTGATACCGAAGATCACGGTGTTCTGGATAGGCCTCTTGAGAATTGTAGGCACTGTGAATAAGTCTGTATTTAGTGAACCGATTTTAAATATAATTATACCCATTATTTTATTTTTAAAAATCTGCTTTTTGTAATTTTTTTTCGTCACCATTAATTTCTTTTCACAAATACCTATTGCGTCGTAATTCTTCATAATTTATTTTGTGAGCAGCTTTATCTTCATATTATTTATTTCCCTTCTTAAATAAATATATTCTTCGGTGTTTTATATATTTTTTTTTAACGGGCAATGTGCCTTTATTACTCAAGCTAACTACTACAATAATAAAAACTAAACTAAACTAGCTACACTACCTACTACAAAGAACACTTATGGACTGTATAATAGCCGCGATGGCCAGTAGGGTGGGCCACTAATGTATGAAGAAAAAAAAAGTTTGAGAGGGATTGTGTAATAGTTATAAAAAGGTGTTATGGTATGAGAGTATTACATACACAAAAAACAATTACTTTTGGGTGTCATCTTCAGCCTCCGGATTGACCTTGAAAAATCATAACATTTGAAAAAGAGCCTAACTTCAAAATATTACTAGTAGTGCTAATGAATGTTTAATTTGGTATATTTCACATCAAAATACGAGTTCACAAGACACTTATGCTTTTATTTCTGAAAAATAATGTATTATTAATACATTAATCATTAGAAATCATTACCGAGAATCCGTGTTATTTAACTAAAACACCTTTTTGCTTTCAAAGCATGCCATTCAATATAAAGCCTTTTCTTGCAAATTTTCTTGGGCATGGAACGTGCTGCTTGAGTGACAGTCTTGACGGCCCTTTCATCTGCTTATGCGTGGCATATCAAGCGTAGCAGATGCACAGTTCTTGTTCTCCTTTCTGTGCAACAAACAATTGCAAGTGCTCGTCACTTTTAATCATGAAGTTCGGAGGTTCGGTATTATTTTGATGGCAATTGATGAGGTCACCGTAAGAAATTGATCCAGGTTTTGATCTGGAACGTGGAATAGTCAAACATTGGGCTGCTTTTGGGTCCGAGCATTCAAAATACAACGCGCCGCTAACTCACGAGTGGGATTTTGCAAGTCAGTCAGTATTGTAAGTAATAAGTTCTCGGAGTAAGTGAAATAACTGTTTCTTTCGATTACTGGGTCAATTCGGGGCTTTAGATCATCATTGACAGCCTGAAGACGTCCACTGCTGAACATAGGCCTCCCCCAGAGCACGCCACCTTGAGCGGCTGCTCGCCTCCTGCATCCATCGGCTCCCCGCAGCTTTCACCAGGTCGTCGGTCCACCGAGTGGGGGGCCGGCCTACGCTGCGTCTTCCGGTTCGTGGTCGCCACTCGAGAACCTTTCTTCCCCATCGGTTGTCAGTTCTACGAGCGATGTGGCCTGCCCATTGCCACTTCAACTTACTAACTCTAAGAGCTATATCGGTCACTTTAGTTCTCCTGCGGATCTCCTCGTTCCGGAGCTTATCTCGCAGGGAAACACCGAGCATAGCTCGCTCCATAGCTCGCTGCGCGACTTTGAGCTTACTAATGAGGCCAACAGTAAGAGACCATGTCTCAGTTCCATAAGTCATCACTGGCAACACACACTGATTGAAAACTTTCGTTTTCAGGCTCTGCAGTATTTTGGACGAAAAGATAGGACGAAGCTTCCCGAACGCTGCCCAGCCGAGTTGGATTCTTCGCGCCACCTCTTTGTCGAAGTTGGACCTACCTAATTGGACAGTCTGTCCTAGGTAGACATACTTGTCGACAACTTCGAGAGTATAGTTCCCAACAATTACCGGTATAGGTGGAACATGCGCATTAGACATGATCTTTGTCTTGTCCATATTCATCTTAAGACCAACCTGCTGGGAGACTCTACTGAGGTCGTTGAGCATGGTGCTAAGATCCTCGAGCGATTCCGCCATTATGACATATCATCGGCAAAACGAAGATTAGTGATGTACTCGCCATTTATGTTGATGCCAGATCTTTTCCACTCCAAGAGCTTGAAAACATCCTCCAATGCGTTTGTGAACAGTTTCGGAGAAATAACGTCTCCCTGTCTCACGCCTCTTTGCAATGGAATTTGTTCCGTACTCTGGTCCTGTAGTCGGACTGACATAGTGGCCTTACTGTACAAGCACTTCAAAACTTCGATATACCTATAGTCAATCTGGCATCGCTGCAAGGACTGCAGCACCGCCCAAGTCTCGATTGAATCGAAGGCTTTCTCATAGTCCACAAACGCTAGGCATAACGGCCGATTATACTTAGCTATATAGAATTCGAGGCTTGCAGTTGAAACTTTTTGGTGACTATCTGCAGGATCGGTCGCAATGTGTCAAAATAGGTAATATCATCAGCACCGACATGAAAATTCCTCCTTTTGGGATTCCCCAAGGAAGCATCCTTGGACCTACACTTTTCTTAGTCTATATAAATGATCTCTGTAATTTAAATCTAGATCATGGGAAAATAATTTCATATGCTGATGACACTGCCTTAATTTTCTCCGCTGACTCCAGCACAGATGTACATATTTACGCGCAACGAGGCTTTAATGTTGTAAATAGCTGGCTTAAACGTAACCTACTAACGCTTAATGCTGATAAGACGAAATTTATGAGTTTTTGCATGCGGAAAATCCAGAGCCTTTCTAACAATAATCAATTATGTGCACACTCCTGTGATAACACCCTGCTTGACGTTTGCACTTGTCCATTTATTGATAAAACTGTTTCCATTAAATATCTTGGCATTATAATTGACGACACCCTTTCTTTCAAAAAACACATTTCCACTCTAGCTAACAGAGTACGTAAGTTAATATTTGTTTTCAAAAAGCTGCGCTATATTGCGGATAAAAAAATAATTATTCAAGTCTATCAAGCTTTGTGTCAATCTGTTATTCAATACTGCATTACGTCTTGGGGCGGCGCTCCAAAAACCACTATTTTACCTATCGAACGTGCCCAAAGAGCGGTCCTGAAAGTAGCCACGTCCAGACCGTTCCTTTTCCCTACACGCCTACTTTATTAATGTTGCAATGTTTTAACGGTCCGACAACTTTTCATAATGTACACTGTCCTAAAACAGCACACCACTCAGACGCATAATGCACTGCTTACTAACACTAAGAGGCGGAAAGATATTGTATGTACTTCACTCTCTGTGTCTAAGTTTGTTTTCACAAACCGGTTCTTCTTTTCCTAGGTCCTTTTCTGTAGAATAAACTTAATAAGGCATTATCTATCTATGACCTCAATTATTTTAGTACTAAATTAATACTGTATAAGCATTTACAAGGTCTGACTTATGATCAGACCGAATTACTGTTACACATTGATAAATAAGTAAATTAGTTATTTTATTTTTTTTTCCTTTTGGTAAATTCTAATATACTCTGCTTAAGTAATTGATACGTAAATTATGGTAAATATATTTTTAGATAATACTTTTGTTTGTTAAATAATTATTGTAAGCTTGTCTATAAATAGAGGTTTTAGTTTTAATGTAAAATATTGTTAATAATTTAATTTTTCACGTGTATATACTCGTATTGCTGAATGCTAGCCCTTATGCCGCCTGTGACACAGGTTTATCCTAGTACAGGCACCGTGCATTGTTAGACTTATGTATAGTTCCTAAGATTCATATTGTATAGTATTTTAGCATAATGTAATTTTTGAATAAATATTATTATTATTATTATTATTATTATACTCAGGGCTTTAGATCATCTGCCAGGTATTAAGAAGCAGATATCATCTTCCACGAGTGACGTGATCCATCCTTCCAAGTGGCATGAGTTTCGGTAAGTGAAAAACCGAGAACCAAACGTAAGTTTGCTAGAATATGTAGTTTTCCACATGGATCTTTCAGCGAAACATAGAATCAAAGGATACGATTAGCTAGAGTCAGCCAATTTAGCCGTCTAGAATGAGAAATCTTGCTTGGCGATTTGTTGGCTACATTATCAGGGCAATTTCTTATCGCAATTGCTGCCAATGCTTTGGAGATACGATTTTGAGTTGTGACGTGATTTGTCAAATTTGGTAACTGTGAGGGTTACCGGTGGTGGAAACTGAACTACAGGTGAAATTTGACAGTTGTGTAGGTGTTTACGATTGATCCTGTGAACATTTCAAGTCCCTATGAGTGTTGTTTGCATACACTAAAGGTGGCACATAGGGATTTGTCGAAATGCTAATTCGTTCACGGTAGCGTATGTTGTTTTTATCAATACGCAGTAGAGCTGGTTACTTGCAGAGCTGGTTACTGAGACTATGGCTGCTCCTGCTGGCTAATATTCCGTACCTACTTACGGGTCATAAGTTTTAGCGATCATAGAATATATCGTGCTAGCCGCGCGAGTTAGCGGAACAATGAATTTCTTCAGAACAAGTATCTCATCATCATAATCAGGCTCAATGGAATCGTTGGAAGTAGAGGAATCAAGCTAGACGATGTTGGGATTGTGGCTTGTAGCAATTTATAAGGTTTTTTGTTATAAAACATATTTTTGCTTTACCAGAACGTTTCGTGAGATTTCTTGCATTTTGGCGCTCCTCTTCCATCTCACACCTAAAACTAACATGGAGAACTCTATTACTGGTATGTTATCGTAATAGCAGCGTTTTACCTGAAATAAAACGCATATTAAAATACTTACCTTACTGGAACCTTATATTGAGAATAGCATTTCCGTTTCCGTCGATTTCCTGCCAGTTTTTCCGTACTTTTATACCACGTTTCCTGTAAAGTGGCGCCACCTGGCGGATGCGCAGCATTTTAGTTTACTTGGAAAAGTGCAGCGCCATATTGGATCATTGGCTCAATTTTCACCAGGCAGAAGTTAAGTGAAAGGCTCCAGTAAGGTAAGTATTTTAATATGCGTTTTATTTCAGGTAAAACGCTGCTATTAAATAACTGTACCGTTACTGGAACCTTATATTGAGACGTGTTTGTTATCGCCTGGTGACGCCACTTTTAAAATAATTAAGTATTTAGATCCTTATTAAAATAACGCCAATGTGATGTGATGTGGCTTTTATGTGAAACACACTACTGTGTTAATTGTGTGGTTTTCTATTATGAACATTCAAATATAATTATATATTACATAACAAGAAGTGCAGTGAATAATATTCACACTAAGGCAATTTAGATTGTCAATTCAGCATTATGAATTGTGTTACAGATTGTAAATCATCGTATATGTTATTACCACTTCATGCCGGTAGACCTGATGAAATGTATTTAGCTGCTTGCTAATTGCCCTGCGCCAAAACTTGATTGAGAGAGACAATGTCTAAACATTTTAATACTACTGCTGATGTTTTGAAGATGTGGTGTGATGCCAGCTTCTTCAAACAGAGTTTTATCTCAGCCACATACTGCTGTGCGCGAGGTGGTTTTGCAATACCTTCCTCTGATGAAATAAAACCTGACGTTTTATATTTGGTGCTTTCTATCCAGACCAGAATCAAGCATTAAGATTTTTACTGTTTACATGGCTATCTAAAGTAAAAATATAAATATTATATATTCGACAGACTTCAACCTTACACAATGATTAAAATCTTCTCTCAACAATGCTATGTCTGATATTTTCAGAACAAAGTAGTTATTGCAGTATGATGCGATGCCTGAAATCAATTGCTTTTGTCTAATAGGTACAACCATATAAATCAGCTGGCATTCCATCATCATAGTACCTCAAGGCTTTTGGATAAGCCTAAAATAGAGCGTGAGAGCTTACTGACTGGATCTTTCGAGATACAATGCAAGGTGAAAACGATATGCCTACGACAGAATAAAAAATAGTTCTAGCGTAATTACGGTTAATACTCTTCCAAAGCTGGCCTTCCCTGTCAAGGAGAGGGTGCAGGTCACGATCCACCACGCTGGCGAAGAGTGAGTTGGTATGTAAATTTCCGAGCTATGACATGCGGTTTTACGTCACAAACTTAAGGAAACCATAATTTTTTAGTTTAAGTTAGGAATCTACGGTTCCGTCCCCTTGGGCCACCCCGTATTTTCAAATTTCATGAGCTGAATGCTCCAACTGTTCATGATTCATAAGTCGTTCAAGATCAACCATGCTTCAAGTGCTCGGGCATTGAGATGTCCAAGTTTTCACATCTTTGTGGGCTTAAACATCACAAACACGCCATTTGGCCGATGTTGGTGAGTCAGGTCAGGACTCGAAAAATGGTCATGGAAGCGCCCATGTGAGTAGATAGTTCGTTTTAACACTGATAAAGACACAAACTAGATAGCGATACTAACGTATTATATACTCACAGACCAGGTAGTGGATACTACGTATACTGATATGGGACGCAAAAATAGGGATTATTGGTTCTCACATTTCATGTCAGAAAGTTCAACACAAGACGGGCTGTTCCGAACTCCCAACCATAGATATAACCATATAACCATACGATACTAGGGCGCACTATACTTATACTTACCCGTACCTAGTCCGAATTAAACAAACCCGTTGTTTTTAATTTCATTATTTCTACACTGGCCAGTATTATTAGCAGGTGCCACTCTGGAGGATGGCGATGCAGCGATAGATGATCGGCATGACTTGCATTCAGCATGAATGAACGTATCATGACACGAGTGTATCTGATGCTGATCTAATACTTGCAAAAGTTTATTTAGCATCTCAATAGTTCCATTATTGGGCGACCTCGCAGTTTTGTTGTCGCTTGTCGCATTTATTGGAGACTGAACTGGCTCGAATTTACTGGGCCGGGGCAAGGCAATGATATCTTACCTGTAGGTATGTTGTACGCCCGCTAAAACTAACACGAAGAGTTCAGGCTATTTTGTCCTGCCGTGCCGTCATCACTACCAGTCTTGCACTCCGAGTGTCCGGCAACATATCGCCACCAATTTGATAAAAATATGCTGATAAACGTCGTAACGAAAATTGCATTCTTGTCTCTTTCTAACACCAGTGGCGTATATACTCTCCATACTCCACAAACTTCATAATAAACATACGTAGGTATGTATAGGTGGCTTCTAGTTAGTTTTTAAAGCAGTGTGGTTCGACTGTAACGTCTCTATATTTCCAACTCACTGGGGCAAGGGCGTTGCTCGCTTGCAGTTCATAGACCACTCAAATCGTTAAGAATATCTTTCGGTAGTTTTAAAGGTTCCTCAACGTTTATTTACGGTTAAACAAAACACGAGGTACCTACCACAACAGGCAATATTCATTTTTCTAAGTACCCGACTATTTATTACTATTTATTTATACTAATATTTCTTTGCTGACAAGGATCAGCGCAAAATTTTTACTATTCTGACGAACCGCAGTGTTCATGTATTCATTTCAGAAAAAAAAACATATATAGTCGAGAGAAATAGCAAAACTACTCCCATTTCCCATTATGTCCATTATGTCCCATTTTTCTTGCAATAATTGAGCTACCCAATTGTAAGAATCAAAGTTCTTTTGGTGCTGTGCTCAGACACAATAGCAAGAAGGTCACCTCTTACAGTTCACAAGGTGCAAAAGGCCTGTCTGTATAAAACTGTATATTTTCAAAGGGATGCTCAACATAAACTTACTTTCACGCCCAGTCCTGATTTGGTTGCAAGAAGTATGGAATACAATTCATGTATATCAGGTGAAATGGTGCGGCCATTATATTAACGCTTTAAGGTTGTGGGTAATTATAGCGGACGGACTGATCTATCCAACTTTGATATTTGAAAAAGAGAGGAGAGGGAACTAAAGAAGGTTATCTGCTACTTTTGGAATGCCCTTTATTTTTATAGATTTTATGAACAATTACAGACAGTTGTTCTGAGAAAATAAATTTATGTATGGATTAAATGCATATGTACGTGTATCAAAGAATTGTATTTGATGCTCTTTAATTTTAACTTCAAAATCATTCCTGCTAGGTGATCACGAAACTTCTATTACAATCTATAGAAACCCCAATTTGTTTCGATTTGACAGTTTCAATAAATGGTTTACGTGTATAATTACTAAGGAAGTTTTCCAAATTAGGAATTAAAATACTCTTGTTGCATTGCAATCAAAGTTCCATGATCACCTCATAGGTGTGCTCATTTCTGCACAATTCTGCTCATTTCATACCTTGGCTGATTTGGAAATGTTTGAGCTATTACTTCTCTCTGAAGGAGTGTCTGAGCATTTGTACGCTCTTTGCTACTTATACGAGAGGGCTGCGAGCCCCGGTTGTGAGCCTAGCTCAGTGCTAGTTACAATGGCTATTTGAGGATTGACCTCTCAGGGCAGTTCCTGTGATACAATCCTGCGAGGATAGATCATTGTAAGTTTGTTATGACAAATTTTGCTCATTGCATGTGATAACATCCCGTGAGGATGGCTATTCAATTTAAGACAAAATTTACTTTAATTCACAGTATATGATAGCATCCTGCGAGGATGGCTCATTGTAAGTTTTAAAAGACAAACTTTAAATCATAGTATGTGACAGCATCCTGCGAAGATGACTCATTCTAAGTTTTAAAAGACAACTTTAACTCATAGTATGTGATAGCATCCTGCGAGGATGACTCATTGTAAGTTTTAAAAGACAAACTTTAATTCACAGTATGTGATAGCATCCTGCGAGGATGGCTCATTGTAAGTTTTAAAAGACAAACTTTAATTCATAGTACGTGATAGCATCCTGCGAGGATGGCTCAGTGTAAGTTTGGAAAGATAAACTTTGTTCATAGCATGTATGTATAACATCCTGCGAGGATGGCCCCTTGTAGGATTTTAAAGGATAAACTTTGATCATAGCATGCAATAACATCCCGCGAGGATGGATCATTGTAGGATTGAAAACGGCATACTTTGCTCATATCGTGTGCTTGCATCCCGCGAGGATGGCTCATCGTAATTGGTAAATTTGTAAATGACATTTTGTTCATAGCAGTAACAAATATCCAGTTCCATGCGATGGAACGACAGGCTTTTGATTGCAAGTCGCTAAAGGTGGAATTCTGTCTACCGTAGTGTAACACGCAATCTGCCAAAACATCTATACAATCCATTATTATGGTGATCAGTGTCAGAGAGACTTAATGGTATCTTGGTTCTGATATAACTCTTAATATTTTATAATTATTATAGGTTAGGTGACGAAAGGTGTCATATTTATATACCTCCTCGACTGATGTTTGAACAAGAACACTACCCAGTCACTGAGATCGGGTAATATTTTTACGTAGTCAAATGCTGACGTTTTGCATAGGGACAATTCAACATTATAAATAATTCATAATGACTATGACTGTCACTGTTAGGATTACGAAATTATCTTCAAAATCGATATCCTCTAGTATAACTTGAGATGACATGACATGCATTATCTATAAAACCTACCGAGGTACTTGTAGTAAGAAAATAAGAAAATTGTTATAAAGCTCACCCCTGCTTCGTATGGCTGGAACGCTTGTAATTCTGTGGCTGGAACCTTCGCCTCTGTTTTTTGCAAACCTGAAGAGCTGCTGTCGCTGCTGCTGCAGCTAGATCTGCTTCGGTGCCGCTCTTTAGCAGGGCTTGAATGGCAGCCTGCTTTCGTTATCCGTGTGCTCTGTAACTTCAAGTCCATAATAAAACTACTGTTAGCACTACGAAAGATATATACACTGGCTATTTAAAATTTAAACTGTAAGTGTCGAACGGCAAAAGCCGTTTAAGCATAATGTAATTGGTTTACTTACCAAGTGTGGGTACCACTTACATTTACAATTTACTCACATATTCCACTATAATATTAATATAATTAAATAATAATGTGAAGTAAAGCATATAGAAAATACACTTAATAACTTTGCAACTCACGCAGAGCCAGAGCTGCTGCGCACAAGTTGCTACGACGGGAACTCAAACGCCAATGATCCAATATGGCGCTGCACTTTTCCAAGTAAACTAAAATGCTGCGCATCCGCCAGGTGGCGCCACTTTACAGGAAACGAGGTATAAAAGTACGGAAAAACTGGCAGGAAATCGACGGAAACGGAAATGCTATTCTCAATATAAGGTTCCAGTAACGGTACAGTTATTTAATCGCGCCATATTTGCTTTCAAATAAAGTTATAAAAATGCAAACATCATGCACGCAATATACAACAATCTGTCGTTAAAGTCACATCGAAAATTACATTTTCCGTTTTTTTTCAAAGTAAACCCGGAGGCAGTTAATAATAAAAGAGACTAATAATATTTTGCATACGCGATTTCTATCCTATATAGCACCTTTCTATAACTATTACATCGAAGAAATTTGAAAAAAAGTTTTTTGGCCCACCCTAAATTAGACAGTCCAAGAAATTTTATTAAATTTGTTTCATAATTTTCATCGTCATTCTTCACTATAGTAGGTAATTAAATTCTTCACAAAATTCATTTTCTTTTTCTTCAATAATCAAAGGAAGATGAATTTTGTTTTAATTATCTTCAAATTTCAAATTCAAATTTAAATGTGCATTATAATTATAATGTTACAAAAGATGTTGGTATATACATAAAGGTGTCTCAGTAAGAATGCACTTTAACATTTTAATATTTTTTGAGATAGTTGTGATGTTTTTATTGGATTGTAAAGAAGACATGTTCCGGTTATGAGTGTTTTCTAAAATGTACCTATAGTATAATGTAGGTATAGTTTTGTGTGTTATAAAAATAATACCACAAAGACAAATTAGTTAGTCTTCTAACCTATCACAGCGAACTGCAGCAAACCCAGCCAGACACTGCACACTGCACAGGTGAATTTTTGAATTTACTCAATTAGATTTGGTGATAAATAAAAATATTACGTTTTTGGCCTGACTGTACCTACCTAATATCTTTCTAATTGGTAGTACGGTGAATATTAGATTTATTATAATTCGGGCCAAGCGGGCGGACTATCGAGCCTCCTATCCTAACGTAAGCAAAACGTAAGTATTGGCTTAGTACATAACACAGATTGGGGGTTATCTGTGGTACATAAGCATAATACCAGATACTATTTAGATTTTCTTCGAAGTGTGTCTTCTAATGTTGGTAAATGCACAGATAACTGTCAGATAATTTTAAATTATAGTACCAAGCCTTACAGACAGTTTAGTTGTTGTTTCTCAAAATTCAAGCCAATTCAGACATTTTTATTTTAGCGCCATCTAGTGCAAGTGGGATACAACTGGTTCTTTGCGAGAAGTTCTTCGTTTCATACACCGAAAGTTAACAACTCTTATTATTACAATCTTATTCTATTATAGTTTACTTTACATTCTTCGCGATAGATGGCAGTGAAACAACTGTCATCATCAAGGTCAAGAAATAATAGTGATGTGAATATGACAGAGTAACGTTTAAAATATCGATAATGTAATTTATATCCTACACAGTATTTTTGGAACAATATTATGAAAAAATATTACCTACTCCAGGCTTTGTAATAACCACACTAACCGATTTCTCTCTTGACAACTTTGACTTACGAGTCATTTTCATACAACTTAAAGGAAAAAACTCAAAGATAAGTTTAAGTACCTAAGCCAGGTAGTTATACCACTATACATATAGGGAGAAGTGAAAAAACTAACTAACTATACCCTATTTTTTTAATAGATAAAGTGAACTGACAGATCGAAATGTCACTTATGAAAATAATGCTACCATCCTCTAAATCGTACTGATGAATTTAATTCAGCTCCTACAGTTCAAAAGAGCGGATTTATAATTTGCCATTGCAACAATGCTACTTCTTTTAGTTCGAAATACTATCACCACCACTTTTTGGTTTGGTGCTAGACAGTAGACGATTATTTCGATACTGAATAAAATATTAAGTAATAAAAATGACAACTATTATGTTAATTTCGTAATTTTTATGAAACATAGTCCATTTTTTTGCAGGCCACTAATTAATGAAGGTACCTAAATCACAATCAGTCATGAATTAGGATTTTTATGAAATGTTTAGAATATAAAAGACTGGAATAGATCACCAAACTGATATAATCAGTGAACTGTAGCTTTTTACCCAGTTCTAATTATTTTTCATGAAAAAGAGGCAACACTAAACTCGTAATGTCAGTTTACTCCGTGTAATTGAAAAATGAGGTATAGGTATTAACTACTATTTGCTACCTATGTAGTTAAGTATAATAATTATGATACCAGCTAGCCCAAAAAACACCTTGCTTGCGATATCAACCTATAGAACGGTCATGACTTTTTCTATGGTTTAGGCCTTCCAGTAGACGTAAGTCTTCTCAATCCTAATCCTCTTCTTCCAGCAAGCAGCGTCTCGCTCTGAAAGCCCGCACCCCAGGGGCGCTCTTGAGCTAATTGCCTCTCACCTTCTACTTTTAACAGCTTTGCTGAGCTCCTCAAACAAAGATGACACTACAAACTTCACGGTGTAAAGGGTAGGTAAAGGTTGTTAGAAAACAGCATTTAGCTTACCCGTTCAAAGAAAAAGAGTGTAGGTAGGTAATCTCCAGAACGAATACTTAACCAATTCTGAAAGTTTTCTTATCACTGATATTATAATAGACTATGCAAAATAACGTTAACAGGTACCTGTTTTAATGTGATACTAGCTTCCGCCCGTGGCTACGCTTGTGCTATGTTGGGTGCCAGGTGAAGATTGAATGGATGTTGTTTAAAATATCTATTACCTAATATACCATGCACATGAAGTCGTGGGCAGAAGCTAGCTAGTAACTATTTCAATCGGTAATCATAGAATACCGCATGAGTTTCTTGATTCACTTTTTACAATGAAAAATAATGTTGATTGCTTAAATTGAACCGAATCGAATAGTATTGTGGTACTTAGTATTTACTTACCTGTTAATATTTTGTACCTGTTCTCAGTTCTGTCTGCCCCATCACTATAGTTAAATAAGCTCATCGCGCTGCGTTTTTTAGCGCTACTTGTTGTGGAATTTTTAACTCGAGCTGCGTAAAATAAACTTGAAATGTGTGTTTCAAAACTATCCAAATGAGAAACACGTGAGAAAATGATAACATTCGGCGCTGCTAACACTTCTGCGGCGTTGGAAGACACAGGTGAATGAAAATACACTTTGTTTTTGTAGTGAATTTCGAACTCGATATTTTACACATGTACTTATTGTGATATTTATCAGCAGGAGAAGTAAGAAGTATCTGCGAGAGTGTTTGCAGCGATGGATCAAATGCAACTGTCCAGCCAGGTGGCTCGAACCAGCGGCCTCGGATGGACATTGCCTGTGTTTTGGATATCACACAAACATCCAATATTACACATAGAAAGAGAGCTTTGGAAGAAGTACGGCTAGCTTCAGAACTCGTCAATGCTAATTTACATCATATCCATGTAAGTACATATAAGACCCATCCCGTAAAAAAACTTAGATTGTTCGAAAGTTACTTCATTCAAAAATATTTCTATGCATTCATTATAAACAGATAAGCATCCAATTTCATAATATCCTAAAGCAACCACATGATTGAGAATTATAATGATGCTTTGAAATTACAAAATTAAATGTTAGGTTTCAAAATACATGATTTTGTTGTCTTATGCTGCAATCATTATAGAAATTATCTACATTTTTTTTCAGTTTGAAAAGCTAGACTTCGGTGAGACCAATGTGCTGGATACATTCTACAATGCCGATGTAGCACTGGTAGACCTGAGTATTGTTGTTCAGCAAAGCTCATTGTTGTACCACCTTGGAGTTCGAGAGAGTTTTGATATGAGAGAGAATGTGTTGCTTTACAATGATGTTGATCCCGATTCTACAGTCAGACTTAAGGTAATCATTTCTATAGTAACTTGCGATAGTTTACGGATAGATTTTTAATGACTGCAACTAGACCACTATTTTTTCCTGATGATTCAATTATTATTATTTTCCTAGAGTTCAGGGCAAAGTTCAGGCCTTCTGACTAGTTTTAGTATCCCCTTTTAGTTTCACACAAAATACAGTCTATGAAACTGCTTGCATTCTTTGAAATTGTTTTAGAATGAGAGTTTTTTGTGATAGGTACATCACCTATTTCTAATTCGGTGTTGTGGTGGTGACCCTTCACATGCTCTGCTTGAGGTATGTTGTGCATTTTCTCCATCAGTATCTACCCAAGTCAGCCCAGCACTTTAAAGTAGCGAAGTGCGGTTTTAAGTTGCTGTCATAAATGCACCAGTGTTGGTGTCATGTTGCAGGTGTTGACGATGATGAATGGGTGCTATGTTGTAGCGTTTGTCAACTGCTATCGCATTTTGTTTGTATATTATAATAATCTAAAACAAGGCAAGTGTGTCCATCGTTAGAGATACTATGCCCAATTGCCAATACAGACTCTTAGATAGATAGATAGAGACTCTTTATTGTTTCACCAATAAAATAAACAAACAGGAATAGAATAAATCTTACGAACTAGTGTAACAATGGGCGGTCTTATCGCTGACAGCGATCTCTTCCAGATAACCTTTGGATGGACAGTATCAGTAGAGAGAGAATAAACGGCAGTGCAAAACAATTTAATAGATAAAGTAAATGCACTCTTAGTGTTGTCAATTCACCTGCTTTGGGTCAGATTATCACATGCCCTTGAACTTTGCGGTTATAAGAATTATTATATAATGCTTGTTCCTCAACTTTTTTCTGTACCGGTTTTAAATGCTCCACACATTACTCTACTCATGTATGTAGGTTTGAGATAATTTGGACTGGTGTTGCAAGACATATATCCTAAAATCACATAATAATTTAAGGATACATAAAATTCAATTTAATTTGATTATATTGTGTAAGTGCTAGTGCAGTTGACAATATCCTGAGGGTTCCGTAGATCTGAATAGCTATTATTCTCAATTTGTCAAATTGTCCTGTCCAATGTCCATGCTCAATCATGCCGAGATGACAGATCAAATGGCAGTTGTAAAGTTTGGTGTAATTGAATTACAACCGGGATCTATCATTCTATACATTTCTAATACCTGTTAAAACGTATGGTTAAGGACTTAACTCTGCTTGGTCTAAAAAAAAAAAGGTCACCTAACTAAATAATTGTGGTCTCCGTTTTTCATAATACAATTTTTTTAGTCTATTCATGTAATCTCAAATTTTATATTTATTTGTGTGGGGTTTCAGGCCAAAAAGGGCTAGATCGATATAGATGAAATTTAGCAAACATTGTCAACAAAAATACTATATTTATTATAAAGTCAAAACGGGTCTCTACACCCACAAAAATTAATCAAAAAAAATTAATCTTGACTATGAGTGCAAGTCGCGAATGTTTAAAAAGTGTTAAAGAATACTATCTCGGAAGATTAAGAATTCAGAATTAAGAATTCCTTACCAGCGTCATTGCTTCCTGACAAATATAATCTGGGAGTTTTTAAGACTAGAGTGAACCGGTACCTATCTTCTAGGCAAGCATGCTCCATCGTCGACCGCGTCGTCATTTACCATCAGGTGAGACTGTGGTCAAACGTTAGCCTATCGTTGATAAAAAAAATCCAACGTAAACAGATTTTTGCGTATAATGATAAAGTAATTGTGATCACAATGTTATTGTATCTACTAGAAACCCACATGATGATGTACACTTAAGGTGGGGTTTTTACTACGGATCAAAAAACCCACCCTTAATGTAACGGCTTATTTTATGTAGGTTGCATTGTTTCGTACGTCTTATAATAAAGGGGCGGGGGCGGCTTTGTGGCAAGCATTCGCGTCGGTGCGGTGAGTGGCGGCACCGCGTACCCTGATTCCAAGGGGCTAAATGAGACCCTGACCCCTAGCTTGCATTAACGGTCTGTCCGAAGGTGGAAGTCGCAAGAGCTAAAAACCTAAGCTCCAGGGTGGAAGTGTTAAAGGGCGTAACGCCACGAGTAGCGTTCAGTGAAAGTGCAGCACACCTCTCGACACCCTAAGCCAACCCACATCAAAGTTGCTTCCTCGGCACCAATATGCGGCAGCCACTATAGGGGGCCCATTTAATGGGTGGCAAGTCATCACCTGCCTCAAAATTTTTGATGAGTCAAAATTGACAGGTGCCGTTATCTCATTCCATTAAACAAATATCATAATCCATCCAAAGTTCATCATAATATATAAATACCCAGATTTTTGTTATTAACCATTATATTGCAATACAATCTGTAGTGCCCAGCAGGGTCCATGTTGTTACCTTATAATATAATTAGGACTTATTTCTAATGTAAGATCAATATGCACATGTGGAAACAGAATAAATGAATATGAATATGAATATGAATATTGTTATACTCGTACCTAAAAAAACCAGGTTACCCCAAACAATGGGGTGACAATACAAACAATATGCACTACCTAACATACCTATTGCTCAGCTGGTGATTCACCAGTATTTACCATTTGTATTTGTATTTTATTTTACTTATTTCCTTCGACCATGTCGCAAAAAGAAATATAGGTACAAATTAAAGGTAGGTATAATTATTATGTGTATTTACGAAAAGGTGAGCAGAGAACTGAGATAAGCTATAAAAGTATGACTTGGGACGGTGGGACCCGTGTTAAATAATGATCATTTTGAGCACAGCGATTGTCGACTGAGCCAAAGAAATACTAGCAGAGCCCACATCTATCACCGATCTATTTCATGTGGCCATGTCTAAAGGTACCTCAAAAGCAATTTAAGAATTAAACTAGTACCTAGTTCTGCGAACGGGAGACCTCGCAAGCACAAACATTTTTGCAACCACACGGCATGATATTGCATCTTGGTACCTTTTTTTATTTATTTATTGGTTATACAAAATACAGAATCTTAATCTAAATAACAACATTCTGCCAAACTGCTGAGCAGTTTGTCGGCAGACAAACTCTCATTTTTTTCCTGATAGATATTTATAATTGACACTCTATGTCCCAAACTCAGCCCTCACACATGGCTTTATATCTCGATCTCCTCTTGACCGATGCTTCGAATTGTGCACCTACCTACCCTTCGATCAGGTATCCAGTTGTATACCTGATCGAAGTGCATAGCCAATGTTTCTGGCAAATATTATCAAAATAGGCTGGTAAATGGCGCCGCTGCAGGCTTCCCCTCTTTTAAGCTAACTGTAGGTACAGAAACGCCATAAATTAATACACAGCGAGATATTAAGATTGTTGTGTATATGTAGTGTTTTCGTCTCACGACATTATGCTTTATAAATTGTCGCAGGTCAAACAGAACGAAGGCTTAAATTGCCTTCTGAAATAAAGAAATACTCAATTGTGTTAGCTTTTTTTCAGTCACCCATTAAACGGCTGTATCGTGGTTTGTCTGGTTCTCAATTAGTCTGGCACACGAGCTGAGACTATTTATTCTTAATTCGTCGGGAGTATTATCAGTTTGTATGACACGCAAAATGTTAAGTAGAAGTTAGCAGTTTTTGACCGGTTTCGTGTGGCACAGCGGTAGCGTGTGTGACTTCCAAATTGACGCACCCTGGTTCGAATCCCGCTCGCCCTGGACTAGGCTTTTCAAGTTATGTGAGGGGTTCACACCCACTCTCACAACGATAAAGCAAAACATCGTAAAGTAACGATAGGAACGACAAAATTCGAGAACATGTGCCATCCACCTACCCGCACTTGGCCAGCGTGGTTAAGTTATGGCCTACATACTGTCATGTGAGAGCAGACACGTGTTTCAGCAGTGGAAACGTATTGGGCTGATTTAGAAGACGCCCGTCTTGTTAGAACGCGGTGAGCTGAATTAACATTCTACCTAATATTGTTTCATAGTATATTTTTCCAACGCATTGCGTTATAAAAAGTTACCTTATTCAATTTATAACTACAGCAAGTATGCACGTCTATGTGTGGATGAGTCACATTCATTCAGCAGTTAAATACTGCTAACATAAGCAGTTTTTAATCAATATTACGAAGTTCAAAAGATAATAACGTCAATAGAATTACATAATAATTGCATAGTACGTACGTTGTAATTACACTCATCCGTTTTAAGTGATGAAATTAATGAGCGTTGCAGGTGTAGATATATTTCTAGAATGGGGAAAAGGTAGCGTATCCTTATGCCTTCTCTAAAGAGATATTTGGCTTACCTTCTGTGCCCCATTTCGATGTATGTATAGGTTTTCACTCGCCCGTAAAACTGACAACCGATGGGGAAGAAAGGTTCTCGAGTGGCGACCACGAACCAGGAAGACACAGCGTAGACCCGCCCTCTAATAGGTGGACTGTAGACGATACCTGGCTAAAACCGCGGGGAGCTGATGGATGTAGGAGGCAAGCAGCCGCTCAGTGGCGCTCTGAAAGGAGCTCTGAAGGTTGTCTATACGTTCAGCAGTGGACGTCTTCAGGCTGTTGATGATGATGACGATGATGATAGGTCTTCCTAATTTTTTTCTACATGTATGTTCTTTTTATTTTCTAAATGAAAACAGCGGGTGCCTCTGGTTCCTATAATTCTATCGTAATTAAAAATATTGCGATATAATTTATTTTTCGTTTTTCCTCAGATTTCACTACCAAACTTCCTATTTGTTTCGTACAAGCTGTCTGAGTCTGGTACATGCGTTACCACCAATCCTGCTGCCACCAAGTTCAAGGGCGAAGATTCGGCGGACCCCAAGCAGCATCTTACCTTGCGACTTAAGAATATACTTCAAGATGTGGAGGTGCAAACTAAGTGAGTTTTCATCTTTTAGGCTATTATGCTGTTCTATCATTATCAACATAAACAGCTCAGACTGACGGAGACGTCCACTGCTGAACATAAGCCTCCCCACAGAGCGCCATCAAGAACTTTCGCTAAACCTGTTTTCTCACTTTGACACCACTCTGGGTGCGAGCCGTGCCACAGATAATGTTTCTTGCTTGACAGACAACAAAGTGATGCTATAACGTTTCTGTTTTTGCAAAACCGATATGTGGAGCCCTAAAAAACGACGGAGTTATGCAAAACTGATCTCTGATCTCTTTCAGAGCACACCTCCAAGAGAAGTTCCTATCTGACCTACGCAAAGCCAGGGAGCTGTACAGTGGTCTAGAGCTGGCAAACATGCTACATGCGATGAGACGGAGGCTCGACGACCCGGCAGTTCTATCTGGGGATACAATCCTTAATATGCTGATATCGTATAGAGAGATACAGGACTACGATGCAATTGTTCACGTAGTCGATGATCTGAAGACTGTTATGAACAGGAAGAATTACGTGAACATGCCTATCATTAGGTTTATGTACGCGTTTGCTATGAACAGGTGAGCTGGTATTGGTTTTTCTTGGAAATATGAGTATTATTTTGGGTTCTCTGTCGAAACTTACAAAATCGTTTATCATAATTTTGTTACAAATAAAAATGTTACTTATAAACATCATTTCACATAATGTGATTTAACATACTTTTACTACATCTAATTTTCTTTATTATAAATAAAAATAAATAATAATCGAAATTTATAAAAATGAAACTCATAAGGCGTATGTAACATAACAGTACAAATTTATAATGTTCTTTTACCACAACTAACTTAAATCATAAAACAAAAAATCAATAATAATGTAAACAAATGAAACTGAAACACTTTACAATACGTCATGTTTTATATAAGGACAAGTGACTTCTGGCACTTTGCCGGCCGTTGCCGCGGCACGCTCGCTACGCTTCGCTTCGCTCGCTCGGCTCGTACATCGTGTGGTCACTGTTCACCTAACGCTCCTCCTCGCTTCGCTCGTCGTCGCACCTATTTATCATTTACCCTAGACTAGTATCCTAGTATCTTTAGGGTATACATGCATAGGTATGTCATGCTTAAACTCCCTAAAAATAATTATTTTGCTACCTAATAAATACGAAAAAAAAAATCATTCTAAACAATAAAATTATGAAGGATGATTATTATGAAATTTATAAGAAATGAAACTTATAATAAAAAAATCTTAGCATTAACATTATAACATAAAATTTTATAAATTTAACCATTATTTTCATATAATATAAATTATATAAGAAAAGATCAATATAAAAGTATCTATTATGAAAAAAAATATTTATGAATAACCACCATTATGAATTTGATCATTATTAAAAATGAGGTATGTGAAATGAAATTATGAATAATTAAATTATTAGTACAGACGGTATCCCATTATTTTGACAACCTTCTTCGAGATAAATCGAAATTGATGTACTGGTGAGCAGCGGCCGGCAAAAGTTTTTTTTTTTTCCTTATATTTTGGCTCCACACATAGTGTATTTAGCCAGTGTCAAGTTTTGTAATTTTTCATCGTATTATGGAAATTTTCACTTAAAATCAAGTCATAGTCACAGTCAGAGTAGTCATAGTCTAGTCTAAGTCATAATCCAGTCTAAGGCATGCCCTAGTAAAGTGGTGGCAACTTTACTAGAGGCTTCTATGGAATTTTGGAAGCAACACGAAAAACCACGTTTCACTACATTATATCACTTGCCCACACTCATGCTCGTAATTCAGCACTTAATGCGTAAAACACCACCAATTTTAAACATTAACACTGGAAAAAGCATAAGTTTTGTAAAATAATACAATGCACCGACGTGAACTTTTCCGCGTTCCCGCCAAAACTCCCCGGCAAAAGTTGTATGAAAATCCAATCTGTCGTGGTTTAGCGGCCAAATAAATTACATACAAAACTCATATCTGTCGTGTAATTTAAAAATGGAGCGATCTTTTACTCCGAAACATGGCAACCAAGGAGGTAACTTATCAAAGGTTTTATTTAAATTTTGAACTGGCTTGCAAATAGAAAGCTGTT
Source organism: Ennomos quercinarius (assembly GCA_910589525.2). NCBI lineage: Eukaryota > Metazoa > Arthropoda > Insecta > Lepidoptera > Geometridae > Ennomos > Ennomos quercinarius. The sequence continues at coordinate 5,832,654 of OU342493.1, forward strand.
TATTGGAAAAAAGTAACACTTTATGGTGGGAAAAATTATTTTCACCTAAAAAATTCTTTGTTTTAATTTCCGCGCATTATTTGAGAAAAGTACTATACAAGCCTTGGCCACAACAAGGCATTGATGGACGAACGTGTAAATGCGGGCCGAGGCGAAGCCGAGGCACACATACGTAAGTCCACATTTACACGTTCGTCCATCAATGCCTCTGTTGCTGGCCGCTGCAGTAATGTACTATTGTCTCGATTGTGGAGTTATAGGTCTATACGCGTTTGTATGTTTTTGGATATGAGACTAATGGTTTATTTTAAATAGGCTAGCGTTTAATCTGATTTCTCCTGATTTTAAGTAGCTATGCGTTCGACGACGCAGCACACTCGCCTATTAAAAACTTTCATATTATTATGGTATATGAGGACTAAAGGTCGGATCAAAACGCTTGGTACGGATAGGAGGGATGCCACGATGTCTTACGTCTGGTCGTCAGTTGATTGAATGGGGAGTAAGGAATCAAATAGTGCAATTTCAATGTACACTCCCTGATATGTATCTTGTAAAAGACCGATAGAATAGCAGCATTTCGTCTTTGCGTGTTGTGTCTCACTTTTACTATACTATCGACAAAAAGGAGGCAGCGGGATAACAATATTTTTCAGCTTACGTCATATATGCTTTTTTAATAGGAATGATTTATAGTTTTACACCTAACTGTGTGCAAATTAAAAGTTATAATAAATGCTAATAAACTAATGATTTCAGGCGTAACAAAGAAGGCGATAGAGAGAACGCTCTAAAAGTGTGTGTCAAAGCGTTGGAAAAGAAAGAAAACCGGTTCCCAGACATGTTGTGTCTGTGCGGACGTATTTACAAAGATAAGTTCGTTGAATCTCAACACTCTGATAAGGAAAGTTTGAACAATGCGATACATTGGTAAGTGTTGAGTAAAATACCAAGCTTTTTATAGTAAAGGAAAAATTTGTATCACGAGCGGGTCAGCATGTAACTGTTCTGGACATGGATTTCTCTGCCATCCTGCTTGCTCCAGTTTACAAGTCCGTGAGTGCGAGCAAGACAGCACACGATCATTATCGGCACCAGACTTATAGGCCCCGGATCGAATCTATAGAGTACTCTATGCAGGTTACTATAAAAATCAATACAAGTACCTATGTTCAGTAAAATGTTTTTAAATTATGTGGGTTTTATGTGATACAACTTTGAGAAGAACATGGCCTAAATGGCAGATCTTACTATCACGTGATCATATTTCTGCTTGCTTCAAACTTGCTTTCATGAAAACACCCAGTAGAGAAAAGCGAAGGGTAGATGTTTTTTGGCACGTATCCTGGCCAAAAAGCTCAGACTGAGTTGAGAGCTGTTGAGTTGAGTTGATGTTTAAGGCCAGTATATTAGTGCATCCTCTATCTCGCTCGCGCATTGCGACATTTTTGAAGGTATTAAATAGTAGAATTTACTTAAGAAAAATTTATACATAGAAAAACCTTAAAAATAACATCACAAATGTTCATCAAAAACATCACAATAATCAAAACAAGTTTTCATACATGAAAACAGAATCAAAAGGTTTTTCGTTCTGTCCTGTTTTTAAGTATGAAAACTTGTTTGGATTAATGTTTTTTTTTTAACATTTGTGATGTTATTCTTAAGATTATTCTACTTCTACCATTTAATTCCATCAAAAATGTCGCAATGCGCAAGCGAGATAGAGGATGCACGAATATAGGGCCTTAAGTCTACCACGTTGAGATCTACGTTATTTTACTTTGAACCGGTTTTTGCCCTACCTTTCGCCAATATAAATAGCGATAGAAAGAGAGAGCTGTAAGCACCCCTAAGTGTAACCTAAGGCTTGTAGAGCTGTGCGAGCTGAACTACACTTTATTGCGTTGTAGCAAGAGTCGCTATTTATTTAAGTGACTTCACGTAGTGAATCTTCTGTGCCTGTACTATTAAGTATTCTGTGCCTTAGACTGAAACAGTTACGTTTGCGCTACAAACAAATATTTAAAAGGTAAAAATGTTAGGGATACTATCGAATTCTGGCTGTAACTGTTTATTTAAGGTATAGACAAGGATTTGAAGTGCAGCCTAACGAATATGCGGGCATCAACCTCGCTACTTTGCTAGTCATAGCTGGAAACGACTTTAAAAACTCACAGGAGTTGCAGCATATTGGTAAATATTACTTTTAATTTTCTCCTTTTAATTTAATACATGTGACTAATTAGTTGACAGTGGGCCTAGATGAAAAGTATAATAATTATGGCAGTATTTCACAAAAGCGTAGCTTATTATAAAACTAACACTTTAAGTTTAGATTTAAGAAACATCCACTTTGTATGATGTTTTACTTGACAATTATATTGTCTATGCTTTAGTAAACTAATCACTTCAGATATCGTTCTATTAATTTTATGTACCTTCAATACAAAACTATTTTCCAAAAGCTCAGCTTATTATAAAACAAACTCTTTAGATTTCAGCATCTACTTTGTTAAATAATGTTTTAGTTAAAAGATTGTTATATTGTCAATGCTTCAGAAAAACCCCTGCCGTGCTAACCCCTGTAGGGTTAGCACGGCCGGTAGACAAAACTGTCTTTCCCCTGTTTTACTCCAAGCAAGTATGAAGAAAGTGACGTAAAACAGGAAAAGACAATTTTGTCTACTGTCCATGCTAACCCAGCTGGTTTCTTAAACATTTGTTAAAGTTAAACTCATGTCAAATTAAAAATAGTGAATGCTCATTGGTTGCCCGTTGATCATCGGCTGTCGTCAAACAATGAGTGTATAGTATTTGGTCTGCTAAGCTAACATGAGTTTGATAAACGTTTAGATTTCGTTCTATTTATTGTATGTACATACAATACAAAACTATTTCCCATACGCTTTATCTAACAATACCAATACAATCCTTTAATTTCAGGGATGGTTTTAAACCACCTAATCGGTAAGAAAGGCAGCCTGTCCTCACTAAAAGACTATTGGGACGTGGCGACCTTCTTCGAAATATCCGTACTGGCTCAGGATTACGTGAAAGCTATACAAGCGGCTGAGTGCATGTTCAAACTTAAACCGCCCAATTGGTACTTGAAGTCGACGATTGGGAATATTGAACTTATTGATAGGTAAGTTGTGGATATACCTAATACTTGAACCATTAAAGAAAAATCCTGAAATGATTAAGTATTTTTGTCTTTCTCCCACTGTACTTTTGGCATGCTGTGGAAGTGAGAAAAGATTAGGTTTCATCGGAATCGCATTTCCAATGGCGGACGTTATGTTTATGTGTATTTCTATTCCGTGTTTCCGTGCGTTTAGTAGTACGATGGTAAAAAGGGGATGTGGGAATTAAGTTGTGTAATTCCATTGCACACTCTCCGAAGTGTAGCTTGTAAAAAACCGTTAGGCTGTAAACAGCTTGCCATAGCTGCAGCTGCAGCTCCTATAACTATAGGCTACAGTGAATGTCTGTAATATGTCAGATTGTTTTATGCAATTTCCTAGTTTTTACAATAATATTGTCTATATATATAACTAAAGTTTGTTTGTAAACTAACAGGTTCAGAAAGAGCGAAGAGACTTCGCCAGAGCAGCAAGTGTTCTCATTCTGGATGGAATACTTTGTGGAAGCAACTAAAAGCAGCTGTGAAAATATTATTAGGTTCCCTGTAAGTATGTCTTCAGAACTTTTGTATTGCAAAACTTTCTTCTTGCGTCCAACGATTTCCTGCAGATTTGGCAGGTCGGTTCATCTAGTTGGGGGTCTATGATACGTTCACCAACAACGAAGCTCCACATATCATACGGCTAGGGTATCCATAGAGCTGCTGAAAAATGTTTTCCCGGAAAACTCAAATGAGTTTTCCGAGAAAACATTTTTCAGCCATTCAATATCCCCCCTTTTCGAAATCGAAAAGGGGGGATATTGAATGGCCACCACGTAGCCCCGATCTCTCTCCATGCGATTATTTTCTATGGGGCTACTTCAAATCAGTTGTCTACGAGAATAATCCGATCAATTTAGAGCAGCTGAAGAGCAATATTACTCAGGAAAGTAAGAAAATACCCAGAACAATTTTTCAACGTAACAACACCCCTTAAAATCGTTGAATATACTGAAAAGATTTAGTATATTCAACCATTTTTTTTGCGTTCTACAATAATAATTAGGTTCTATAGCCTCATAAAACACCAAACGAAACAACCCTATTCTATTAACCACAAGGTTGCTTTTCTTTCAGGTGTTAATATTAGAAACTACAAAAGTGTACATGCCGTCATACGTAAACGTGAATGTGGGTGCAGAACAGAAGTCCCTGGAAATACTCAACCTGTGCTTAGAGGCGATGAGGGAGAAATGTAGGCAGGTCCATCGGTGGCTGTTCACTTCGGACATGATTAGGAGTTACAGGTATGTCACTATTATATTATACGTGTTACAAAACAAACAGTTTTCTGGACAAATAATTAATCCAGCTTTATAATAGGCTATTTAACTTTGCTATGTGTTCCCGGTGGAAAAATAAGACTACCCTATTTCTCCTCGTGGGTGCGCTAAGAGACTGCTAAGGGAATATCCAGGGAATGCAGCAGCATACCCTTTGGCCTGCATTACAGTTTACTGCTATCACAAAGACACCTGCCAAGCGTCCTATTGGCGGAGGCCTATGTTCAGCAGTGGACGCAAAAAGGCTGATAATGTGATGACTGTTGTGTGTGTGTGTGTGTGATTAATATCCTTTAGGCTCCAGATATTTTTTTGTAACTAAATAGGCTCGCATTTGACCACAATCTAACCTGATGGGAAGTGACGACGCGGTCTACGATGGTACAGGCTTGCCTAGAAGATACCCATTCACTCGCGACTTGAAGAGATTTAATCTAGATTGTACTTATCGGTAAACAAAGACGCAGGTAAAGTGTTCCATTCCTTTGCTGCTCGGATTATAAATGTCGAGTCAAACTGCTTTGTGCGAATCGAAGGACTCAGAAATCAACCATAAATGGATGACGTGTAACTAGAGCTACATGCCATCCATTTATGCTAATGGGTGGTGTGTAGATTATAGTAGAAGACTCGTATATAAGCGAAACAAAAAGCCACGGAGCAAGGGTAAAAATTCTAATACCGCGATACAATGGACTGACTAAATACCTACTATTTTATCATTTTTATATTAATCATTTTTCATTTTCAGTTTATACAAACGCGACGAGCGGTGTCTATTTCTCTACGTGAGCGAAAACTCGGATGACTTCCAAATATTCCTTCCCTCACAAGCTTGCAGGCAAAGGCTACATGACTTATTGGGAGAACTGACCGCTGATCATGAAAAAGTGACGGATCTGGATACCAGTGTTATGCAGGACCAGTTGAAGGTATCATCATCATTGGTAGTCCAATATTCTGACTAACAGTAGTCTGCATAAAGCGGGACTTAAAGTTCTGGGAAAAATTTGTAACCCGGTCTTTGAATACCACCTTCCCTCAGTCTCCAAAAACGTATTTCGGTAATTAACATTAAGAAATTGGAGTTAGATACTTACTACAGCCTATGTGACCAATCGAAACAGTTTGCCGACTCAGAGTAATGCATTTTCCTCTTCCGCTGACTTGAATCATTGTGATGGTATAGTATCTGAGTTTGAATTGGTAGATTATCCCGAAAGGGGGTAAATCTACTCCCCAAGGTAGACAATACTTCTTTTACGACTTTTCTAAATTAATAGTTTTTCATTGAAGAAATGCCATGTAAAGTTTACGTTCGAAGATAGCCCTAGCGCAGCTGAGTGGTTGAACTTCGTCCTTGCCCGAATGCACTTAAATGAGTCTGACGACCTGTGTTTAGAAATGAATTTATAGTATCTTGTTAACTCTCGTAGCGATCGCACGTGCAATTTTGTGAGTGGGTTTATTTATTAGTATGAAGGTTTGAAAACTCGCAGTTTCAAGTAAGGCTCTCACAGCTTGTATGCTATCATGGTCCTCCCTTTACGGGATAACACACCAATTTAAACTCACCTTGTATAGAGGGTAGAATTTCTCTTTTACGGGATAGATTTTTCTGTTTAAGTCACTAAAATGATGGTGTAAATCTTTTTAGTGTTCGTAAACATCGTAACAAAAATCAAGATTTGCAGCTGATTGTACGTGAAACTACATTTCTTGGTATCAGCAACATCTTTTATTACATGCACACCTTGTATAAATATTTTTTATGATATAAGCTGAAATATGAGTGGCGAACACTGCCCGTGTGCGAACTGACTAATATTACACAGAATACAGCAAATCGAATGCCGAAGGTTTCAGAGACCAAGACATTTTCAGTTCCTGGTACACTTATAATAAGTTATTCTTTTATAGAATGTGGCATTCTGTGTGTCTTTCTGTCACCAAGAAGTGTGCAGTTCCCGGCACATTTATAAATAGTTCTTAGCTTCTAAGTTTAACTTATAGCCGCGTTTTTGTATTCACAGTTCGAGTATGAGCTCGACGATTGCAACAAACGCGTAATCCTCGGTAAAGGAACGTACGGTATCGTTTACGCAGCAAGAGATCTCAACACGCAAGTGCGCATCGCTGTCAAGGAAATACCTGAGAGAAACTTGGGAGACGTGCAGCCCTTACATGAAGAGATTTTACTACACTCGCAGCTAAGGCATAGGAATATTGTGCAGGTTTGTTTTTTTTATGTACCAGACCGTTTTATATATATTTGTGAATGTGATGAATTTACAATATAGTAAAAGATGCCTCTACGCTACGCCTGGAATAAGAACTGCGGGATGATCACGTAACTTTGATAGCAATGCAACAAAAGAAATTTCAATCCAAATTTGAAAATTTCCATAGTAACTCTGTACATAAGCTGCGTACTGCAACTGTCAAATCCATACATTTTTGTGTTTCTATCGGTTGCCAACAAGTTACATGATCGCCTAGCTGGGCTCTGAAATAAAACTGCCGAAACCAATTACTAAAGAAATAGGCTTGTGTCCTGCTATTTTGTATTGCATAAATTAATAATTATTATGTTTCTAAAATTAAATAGTCGTGGAAACGAAAATTAAATATCTCAAAAAAATTACAAAGCTACAAGCATTTTAAAATACAGGAATAGAAAGAGACAGCTCAAACATGCAGTGACTTCACTCTTGCTCCTTCATAGTACCCACAGATAACCCCCAATAGATACCGCATGGAAGACGACGACCGCGCTCCACGCATTGGCGTAAATGGTTCTATATAAATCGCCGCTTCGCAGCACGGCCTTGGTTTCGACCAATTATTAGAGTCCATTATTAGGGCGTCACTCGAAACAGCCAATAATAGCGCATTGGCTCCAGACCCCGCAACCCGTGCCTTCGCCAGTTTTGGTGAGCTAGAATCCGAACAAAAATCCCGTAATGCGGTATCTATTGGGGGTTATCTGTGATAGTACCCCATTACTAAGTTGTAGCACAGGTTGTGGTATCTTTACATAGCCGCTTTGGCATGTGACTTCACAACGTGCGTTTTCATAGTGTCTGTGGAGAATCTCCTGTTTTGCAAGAAAGGGGCAGGCGATGCCCCCTCCAGAAACTTTAAAAGCTTATTACTACCATTTAATACCAGGACACCAGCCTATTGTCCAAAGATTTAAGACTAAATATATTTTGTTCTGTGTCTGAGTGCTGTGGGACCATGGTCCTCGCAGTTCCTGGGTCCCTAGATACGGGGAATCCTAGTTAGGGTTCAGGATCCATGTATGTGATCGTTGGGCGTTATAATTCTTATTTTAGCGTAGTAATGTGTAGTTTTTTGCAAATTCTAGCATCTCTGTACTACAAAATGTATCTTGTAATTTTTTTATCGCTAGTACCTCGGCTCAATATCAGAAGACAATTACTTCAAGATATTCATGGAGCAAGTGCCGGGAGGGTCGCTCTCTGCTTTACTGAGATCCAAATGGGGACCCCTCAAGGAAAACGAAGCAACTATTGCTTATTACACGAAGCAGATATTAGAAGGTAATGTTATATTTTTATTATTTCCGACATGAGGAGATCCGCGGAGGAACTAAGGTTACCAATATAGCCCTTAGAATTAGCAAGTTGAAATGGCAATGGACAGGCCACATCGCTGTTAGAACTGACAACGGATGGGGAAGAAAGGTTCTCGAGTGGCGACCACGAACCAGAAGACGCAGCGTAGGCCCCCCACTCGGTGGACCGACGATCTGGTCAAAACCACGGGGAGCCGATGGATGCAAAAAGATAACCCATAATATTGTTTCCAATTCACTATCGGCTACGTCAGCAGAAGTCTGCCTCATACCTGTCACAGAATAAATAATAAATACCCTAAATACTGTCATCTGCATTATTATCGTCATTTAATTCAGTTTTATCATGACTTTTTTGGCGACGTTTCCTAGAAATAAGTAAAATTGGTCTATTTTCAGGCCTAAAATACCTTCACGACCAGAAAATCGTTCACCGCGACATAAAAGGCGACAATGTTCTAGTAAACACGTACAGTGGAGTGGTCAAAATATCAGATTTTGGCACTTCGAAGCGTCTCGCTGGCTTGTGCCCCTCAACTGAGACTTTTGCGGGTACTTTGCAATATATGGCACCAGAGGTCATAGACAAAGGACAGAGGGGATATGGTGCTCCCGTAAGTAGACTTTAATAGAATAGAAAAACTCTTTATTGCACATACCAACGTAAAATTAGTTTCTTATACAGGATGCAATTTAATTCATTAGCATAAATTGAGTGTATCATTTATTGATGATTATTAAAGGGTAAAGAGTCCAAATGAAAATATTTTTATTGGAAATTGTGAAGATTGCCGCGGCGCGCGGCGCCTTGGCACGAAGGATTTAGATACCTACTTTTAAAAGATTTTTTGCCTTGTATGCAATAATTAAAAACATTACTTAATTATTTTAATGTAATTTTGTACTGTAGCAGTGGATTAAGTAAGTTATCCCATTTTATGGAGTTATTATCAATACCAAATCGATGTGATAGATTTCATAAGTTTTGGTCCACACGTGACCGGAGTCACGAGTAGGTATCTAGGTTCAAAGGATGCTAATGAATTCCATTACACACAGTAGTAGGTAGCGCAATGGACGGCATTATCACTAAAAGTGATATCTTCCAGGCAACCCTTGGATGGATAGTATCACAGGAATAAGAAATAGTCAGTGGTGCGCAATATAAACAAAAAAAGTAATAATTATTATTTATTTGACTGTAAGCAACATGTTTAGAATCATCTTCTTCTTCTTCTCGTGTAGGCAAGTGGACAGCCCTGGTGTCAGAATTTTTAGGCCGCCCAAAGGCTTCCAACTTGGTTTAACGACTATTGTCTTACGACAACAGCCGGGACCGACGGTTTAACGTGCCCTCCGAAGCACGGTTTAGAATCATAAAGGTCATAGACACATGTATTGAAGGTTTTGCCTGCAAGTTCTTTTTTCTAACTTACTGTTTATTTTTTAGGCTGATATCTGGTCTTTGGGATGTACCGTCGTTGAAATGGCAACTGGTAACCCGCCGTTCATTGAATTGGGATCACCGCAGGCAGCTGTATTTAAAGTGAGTGCCACAATGGACCAAGAGGTTCTTTGTAATTTGATCTTTCATAAATCACCAAGTAGTAGTAGTAGCAGGCCTTACTCACTGTATTAGGTGCGAAACTCCCTTGAAGCTCCAAGAAATAACTGATAAGCCAATATAGAAAGAAAGGCGACTAGCAGTTGAACACAATTTTATGGCAGCAGCACTGTGCTAGCCGAGTTGTACTTTATTGCGACGTAGTAAGAGTCACTGTTTATTTAAATGAGTTTTCGGAGTGTATCTGTATTGTTAAATGTCCTGTGTCATAAGTGAAAACTATTATTTCCCAGGTGGGATATTATAAGATACATCCTGAGATCCCAAGCGAGTTGTCGCAAAGGGCCAAGAACTTTATCCTCCGTTGTTTCATACCGGAGCCGGAACAGCGTGCTACGGCAGCAGAGTTGTTGGAAGACCCATTCTTGTGCGAGTAAGTACTATGTTAAGAAAAGGATAACAGGCAGTTTAGTTTATTTTACGTAAGATATCTAGCGTAATTAAGTCGAGGAGTCGGTGAAAAGCATTAACAATTAAACTCTACAATATTTTAAAACTATAAATTTAGTAATATATTAGTGTAATCACACTAATATTATAAAGCTGAAAGTTTGTATGTGTGTTTGTGTGTATGTGTGTATGTTTGTTACTCCTTCACGCTCAAATGGCTGGACGGATTTGGATGAAACTTGAAATATAGATAGCTTATGTACTCAATTAACACATAGGCTACTTTTTATTCGCGGGTAAAACCGCGGGGCGCAGCTAGTATGACATAATAATTAAAGTCAAAGAATGGGAGAAGCCTTGGCTCCTGAAATACAGTGTTCTCGCTAGTTCGGGAGTCCTTGGACTCAATAAGATGTATAACCCCTTTTATGTCTATAAATGATTTGATTATTTGATTTGATTTGATTTTATAAAATTGTATTAATATTAACGGCGGTAAAAATGCGATGGTCTGTTGTTGTCTCAGATAATGGCCAAATCTAGAACAATATTAGTGATAGGGCTGGTCTATATGTAACACGTAGGGTTTTCTTTTAAGAATAAGTTGTATTATAACATGTATTTCGAAAGAATCGTCTTTTCATTCATTCATTGATTATTTGTTGGAAAATTAAATGGATTCAAAACGTCCATAGGAAAGTTTTACCTTGACTTCCTACAATCTTATGTCTTATTTTACGGTGCTTTCTCCACTAACTAAGAGTTGACACTACACATTTCAAGTTAGTGATTCTTACCGTACATTACAGAAAGAAGAAGCCCACTAGCCGGCTAGGCAGCAGTATGGACTACAGCCGCAGTATATCAGTTCCAGCAGACAAGGCTCGTCCAATTACTTCTCAGAAGAAAATATCTGAGCCAAGCATGACTGGCAACTTACCCAGTTCACCGGAGATCGAGTGAGTTGGTTGTAATGTAGAAATCTTTTGGTTTGGACAATGTGTTGTAGAGGAAATTGGACACGAATAGTTTTTAATTTTGGATGTAAACGTTTTTATTACATAGCTCGTCGCGAAAGGTGCTGGTGACCATCGCTTGTTCTGTTCGGAATGGTGACGGATGCATTACCAATTTAATCTCGGTTTTTTTCTGTGGTTGATATGAACTTGCATTTGTATTCTGTGATTAGAATGCAGCTCAAAATAGTATTTATGGTTGCTTTATTGATACACTTGACAGATCCAGGTTCTGAAAATTTGGTTGACTGTCTCAACTTTCTCTATGACTTGCATTGCCGAAACAAAAGATTGTATTGATAAGTTGATAACACTTCTACAAGCACATTAGCGTTGTCTTAGAAAAGCATGGACATCTATGAATACTTTAGAATAATTTCTTGTTTATCAGAGTTTTGCATGGCCCTTGAATTTAATGTGACGATAATATAAGACTTGGTTTTATTTTTGCGTTGTGTGATGTTTTCGATCATACATGCTATTCATACGTTATTTGGTGAAAGGGCTTATGTATTGGGCAGTGAGAATTAACATTAAAACATTATTGAGTTTTACATGAAATCAATTGGCATACATAAACCCATTTGTCCTTTCAACCATTGGATTCGCCGGAATCGAAGCAGGTGCAAGGAGTTTTATCAAGAAGTTCAGATTATTTAGTCATTCAAATCTCGAGGTTTATTGAAAGTGTGATTGTAATGAGATTGGTACTCGAAATGTATGAAAATATATCACAGAAAGCATGATTCAAATTCTTCAGCCGTACCAGTTATGGTAAAACTTTTTTGAATGTTTATCTTGTTTTATTCAAAGTGCATATTGTCTTATCTTTTACTGACGTAGCAAATGCATGTTCTTTTATAGTTATCATCAATGTTCAGTATTATATACTTTCTATATGAGCAAAAGAAAGTTGAACACTTGATGCATCGAATTCACTACAATCGCACTTTAACCGGACCCTTATTATAACACACATAACACACAAATTGTAATAACAATATGTCGATTGCTTTGCACCTAAGCCTGTGTTTATTTTCCAAAATCGTCAAGGGTGAAAACGGTCCGGTCTAACCCGACAATCACTAGGACCGCTTCGTCGATGCTATCGCCGATTCTGATATACCCGCCGGATTATTCGAATAGCAGGTAACCATTCGTTGTTGTTACGCACTGTTTTGTTATATGGAACTTTCATAGAATACTATATTGGTGACGTAGATCAAAGCTGCTTCATAAACGCAGCTTCTGCTTATAAATTTCAGTTCTAGGAATGGGAAATACAGCTAAATATTTCGAAAATACTACATACGGTCAGGTTCCTCATAAATATAAACTATGGCAAAAATACATAACTGACAATCATACCAATATCATACTGTGCAAAAGTCTTAATCATTCCTTCATTAATCCAAATATGAAATGAATTTCTCGCTTGATTTTTTTATAGTGATGAAAATATTGCATTCTATGAAATCACACACAAAATCACTTAGCACTTTTTTGCTGGAATGTCATGCACAAAATCGCACCAAGCTTGTAGAATCCACATATACCGACACCATTATTTATAAAACATCTTTCTAAGATATATTTCACCTGTCTATTTACGAACGGCCACGTACGCAAGTTTGTACGCAAGTGTGCGCGTAAGTAACGTACACGTGTAAAGGGACATATCAAAAATCATTAAAATGTAACATTTCGTGTAACGCTCAAGTTCTAATGCTTCCTATTAGCAATCTAACCTTTTCTATATTTCAAGGTCTAACTGCTTTTATGTATACTTTAAACGGTCTTTAAAATAAGAGTATGTAGGGTGATAATAGCGCGATTATGTTTTAGTACAATGCCAAATACGCCGTCGACTGACGATATGGACAGCAATGATACTCTGCTTAACAGGAGAAGTTCTTCTGGCGGTCTACTTTCGCCTGAGGTAAGCTAGACTTACTCTAAACAAATATTATCATCATCATCATCAGCCTGAAGACGTCCACTGCTAAACATAGGACTCCCCCAGAGCGCGCCACCTTGAGCGGCTGCTCGCCTCCTGCATCCATCGGCTCCCCGTGGCTTTCACCAGATCGTTAGTCCACCGAGTGGGGGGCCGGCCTACGCTGCGTCTTTCGGTTCGTGGTCGCCACTCGAGACCTTTCTTCCCCATCGGTTGTCAGTTCTACGAGCGATGTGGCCTGCCCATTGCCATTTCAACTTGCCCATTCTAAGAGCTATATCGGTCACTTTAGTTCTCCTGCGGATCTCCTCGTTCCGGAGCTTACCTCGCAGGGAAACACCAAGCTCTCTCCGTAGCTCGTTGCGCGACTTTGAGCCTACTAATGAGGCCAACAGTAAAACATCAACAAATATAAAAATACGAATCTATGCATCTATATTTCATGTAGGTACGATTCAAGCGCCAAAATGAGACGGCCAGGCATTGCATACAAGAATAAGAATAGAATAAGAAAACTGATATTGAATAAAGAAATTGTGAATGACTCAGCAGACAGTTTGCCTAATGGTAAGCGTTCACTGTGGCCTATGATCTTCTCCGTCATAGACGCTGACGATGCATTGCTGACATTTTAGGATTCAACTGACTCTCGAGTGATACCGCCAGAAAATATTGTTAATTGTTAAATGAGGTACCCAGGACCGCAACCATATAAAAATCCTAATTTAAATATTGTATGGCTCTGCCTACGTTAAAGGGGACTTCCTAGAGAAAAGTTTAGAAGTTAAGATGAGTAGCATTTGACAGATTATTATTTCAGGTGGACATGACTAATGTACCTCGATCATCGATAGACATAGAACAAGATGGATTCTATTTACTGAAAAAAGACTCGCAGCGGCGTCTCACTCTCTCACGGGTGTTGGAACAGGACAGCGAAAAAATATGTTCAAAATGGATGCTGAGTGTGGAGCAAGATTTTGGTAACACTGTACTGACCATGGCAAGTATTGTTATTTTTTTAACTTGCATATTGCTCAGTACTGTAGCGAAGTCTATCTATCTTAGCTACAGTCTTAGTGTTATTGATACCAAAATGTGGAAAAGTGCAACAATGCGCCTTGCTTTTCGGAAAACGTTAATTACTGGAATTGATTATGTTTATTCATTAAGGATAATTATATCACATATTTGGGTTTAATTATTCATCACCCTTTCAGAACCATCTTGAAACCTTACGCCGCGCTCTGAAAGACTACATAATGGATCAGAACAGATCTGTCATAGAACAAGCCATAACTACCCTCAAAGAAGAGCTGGACTTCGATTCAAATGCCATAAACGAAGTCCACTCTGCGATATATATGTTCCAAGAGGCTGTTAATGTCGTGTTGAGGATGCACAGTATAAAGCCTCATTGGATGTTCGCTTTGGATAATCTAGTTAGGAACGCTGTCCAAGCTGCCATTACCGTTCTTTCTCCAGGTTAGTGTGATAATTATCTATCTATACTAATAAATTAAATGAGGTTGAAGTTTAAATGAGATCTAAAATCAGTATCTGTCTCTGGCGGTAGGATTTAGATGATATTTCGATAAGTCTAGCAAACAACTTATCCAACCGGATTCTCACAGAAGATTAAAATTGGGATGGGAAGAATTTTCTGTTGCTGTTTTGAAAATTCTGCAGATATGCAGAAATAAGAGATATCATTTTCATATGATATTAGGCAGTGCCACATTTCTATTGCGTCCTTGAGTGTAGATTTTTGCTCAGCAAACGTGATAGTACAAGATCCAATCTTAGTTCGTGAAAAAAATACGGCGAGGCTACTAATATTATAATACCGAAGGTGCTTCCGTTTGTCAGTCTGTTACCTTTTCACACTGAACCAATTACTTTAAAGTTAACAAAGAACAAGTAATGTAATCTTCTCCATTACAGAACTAGGAGCGAATTTAGCTGGACAAGAGTCGCGGCGCGGTGGTAGCGAGCGAGGCGCGTGTGGTGGTGAAGCTGCCACGCCTTCTGCTCTGTCCACTGCCACTTCCACCAGGGATCATCAGCTGAACCAGCTGAGGCAGGAGAATCACAAGTTAGTTGTCTAACATGATGTACCTACATGTGTAGATATGCAGGAGAGACAAAAGTTAGGTGTCACAAGGCGAGTCTACTACGCCGTCGGCCCTGTCCACTGCCACCTTCACCAGAAATCACCATTTGATACAGGAAAATCACATGTTAGCTGTCAAACATACTGTACATAATAGGAGTGAATCTAGGCGAGGTAGCCATGCAAATATGTCTACCTAGGACAGACTGTCCAATTAGGTAGGGCCAACTTCAACAAAGAGGTCGCACGAAGAATCCAACTCGGCTGGGCAGCGTTCTGGAAACTTCGACCTATCTTTTCGTCCAAAATACCGCAGAGCCTGAAAACGAAGGTTTTCAATCAATGTGTATTGCCAGTGATGATTTATGGAACAGAGACATGGTCTCTTACTGTTGGCCTCACTAGTAAGCTCAAAGTTGCGCAACGAGTTATGGAGAGAGCTATGCTTGGCGTTTCTCTGCGTGATAAGCTCCGGAATGAAGAGATCCGCAAGAGAACTAAAGTCACCGATATAGCTCTTAGAATTAGCAAGTTGAAATGACAATGGGCAGGCCACATCGCTCGTGGAACTGATAACCGATAGGACCACGAACTGGAAAACGCAGCGTAGGCGGCCCCACACTCGGTGGACCGACGATGTGGTGCGAGCAGCCGCTCAAGGGGGCGCGCTCTGGGGGAGGCCTATGTTCAGCAGTGGACGACCTCAGGCTGTTGATGATGATGATGATGATGAGCCATGCTATCTACCTTGTCCACTGCCATTTCCACCAACGATCAAGAATCATCAGAACCAGCTCAGGCAGAATCACAAAGGGCCATTTAGATGGAGAGACATACCATACTGTACATTATAGGAGTGGATATAGTCGCAGGTAGTGGCCACGCCGGCCGTCCGCTTTGTCTACTGAATGATTTGGATGGGTTGGTTATTAAAGAATCGAGTGCCGATATCGATATTATCATACTCGTGATATTTACCTATGTATTCCTTTAAAATACCTACAATACTGTTTATTTACTAAGCAACTATCAAAATTGTGATCAGTAATCACAAAACTCCTCCTACCCAGTTCAACCTTTAAAAGTCCTTTTATTTTCAGACTACATCAAGAGCTGTTGGAAAGCTACCAACAGTATCAAGGCCTTCTCAGGCAAGTGTTAGAAGAACAGAAGGCGCAAACACTAGTTATTCGGGAATTAGTCGAAAAAAAGCCTAGGTAAGTACCATTTTGCTTTCAAATTGATTTTAATGGTAATACTAATAATTTTTATATACTTTTTAAAAAAGGGGCTAAATCAAACCAACCGTAATCACTTCCGTTTTGTCGGAAGTCTTTCCGTGTTCCGTTCACACTGAGAAGTACGAAATGAGAAGTAGATGTAAAAACCCAATGCATGGATTTAATTTTAATGATATTTGTACGGGACCAATCTGAAAGTATATATATATCTTTTTAAGTTAAAAAAGGAATTTCCCAAACCGGTATATAAATGACGGAGATATGAGGTAAAAACATTTAAAAAAAATACAACTGAATTGAGGACCCCCTCTATGAAGCAGGTTCAAAATAGTTACCCTGTTACTAATTTTTTATCTCACTCGCATTACATATTCAAATCCGGGGTGAGAGTGAGTACACTATGTAGGTATATTGTCTAACCTTCGTAGGAGCAAGATGTGCCTGGGTTAAATAACGAGTGGGAAGCTAACTTCATGATAAGTGAAGTTACTTCACTTACTCAAGTATAGTATCACCATCTTATACCTTATTTCTTCTGAGAGTTTTCAAGTCAAGAGTGAACAGGTATCTTCTAAGCAAGCATGCTCCATCGTAGACCGCGTCGTCACTTACCATTAGGGCCATAAATGTGTATGAAAACACAGATTCCACACGATACGAAACCACGTCTTTATTGTGTCTTGTTCAAATCGTGTCACAATATTAGAAATACCTTCTCTTTATATTAATGTTATTTTAATCACACTAATATTATAAAGCCGAAAGTTTGTATGTGTGTATGTGTGTATGTTTGTTACTCCTTCACGCTCAAACGGCTGGACGGATTTGGATGAAACTTGGAATATAGATAGCTAATGTACTGGATTAACACATAGGCTACTTTTTATCCGCGAGTGAAACCGTGGGGCGCAGCTAGTTTTGAATAAATATTGACGTAGGTGGTGGTATAAACTTTTGACGTGTTGATGTTTTGGAACGCGTCTCAGTGGAACATTATGATTTTTGACAGTTCAAATCGCGCCAATTCCTAATTCATTTCGCGTGGTTTCATTTTCATTTCGCAGAGAATAGATTTTTGCAGATTTCTTATGTACGTAAGACAAGGAATTCGCGTGGTTTCGAAGTAATGGATCGTAAAGTGGCCATACAGAATTAGGGCCCAGGTGAGACAGTGGTCAAAATGCAAGGCTACCAAAGGTAAAAAAATGTTAATTTTGCAGCAGTATTACTCCAGAGCTTGAAGACCCGCCTGATCCAACGGAAGAGTTGAAAATACGGGATTGGTTGGAGTCGAGAGGCGTCTCCGCCGTTGCTTGTAGGGCTCTCATAACCCAGCAGTACAAGTTAGAAGATTTGTTGCGGCACGCACAACGGGAGGATATTTCTAGGTTAAATCTCAAGTAAGTATAACGCAACGATAATTATATCACACACACGCACATCATCAGCTGGAAGATGTCCACTGCTGATATAGGCCTTACCCATAAAACGCCACTTTGGGGTCCAAAGTGGCGTTTTATGGTGTTCCAAAGTTTGAACGGGGTCCGTTAATCACGTGATGTTTTTTAGCTATTTTTAAAGCCCCCCCTTCCCCTTGGTGATACATGGTAAGATTTTGGACTAACCCTCCCCCCTATCCGTAATCACGTGTCTTTTTGCGGCGGGGATATCGCTGCCTGGCTACAGCGAGTCAAATTATGCGCCACTTTTTGTTCTGAAATCGCAATCGTGACTTTGTTTTTAAATTTGTTCAACATCACACTCATATCATTAGTCAGAAGACGTCCACTGCTAAACATAGGCCTCCTCCATAAAATGCCACTGTAGACGCTTATAAGGGGGATTTGCTATAATCACCACGCTTGGCAGGCGGGCTTAATGATCGCAGTAGATTATAATACAAACTGAGGAGAATGCTGCTGCCCATTCCCTGAATATTCCCTCAGCCGGATCTTACGGCACCCACGGGAAATAATAGGGTGGTACTATTCTTCGCCGGAACTACACGGCTACAGTTATCCAATTTACCATGATAGCATGTATTAGTCCACTGCTAGTCACAGTCCGATTTATATAAGGAATCTATAGAGATCAGCAATGTTCCTTAAAGCCTTGCAAATTGAAACCAAAAAATTATAATTTTATCAACAGGGGTGGCATCGAACTCCGCCTATGGCGAGCGATCCAAGACCATAGACTGCGATCCGCGCCCCACCTTCGCCGCACAAGCAGCACAGAAACTGACATAGACAATAGCATCGTCGTGGTCGAATGCCAAACCTGTAAGGCAACCAAACGGACTTCGACCTCTGCGCCTAACACGCCATCTGTTGTCATCAGAGAACAAGTCAACGGTGACGGCACCGTGGAGTACTACGGTAACAATGGAATCGATCTTTGACTATTGCGTGGGTGGTGCACTCTTCAGTAAAGGCATAATAATGTGAAGCATTCTGAAATAGTACCGTATCTGCTTAGGCAGGTGAAGTACAAGTACCTACATCGGTTAGGTAAGCTGAATTGCACTTTATTTTGGTGTAGAGAGAGTCGCTATTTTATATAAATGCGTTTGCGGATTGAATCTTCTGTACCGTACTAGCGTTTTGTTCTTTAAAGCGGATTTCAGCTATCAATGACTTTCGACTTCATATTCCGTGAATATAATTGTACTCGATTTACAGCTCAAGAAAATAACGTCGTCGTCTTTTCTTGGGTCTAGTAAAAAACTTTGAATTAATGAAACAAGTGAATATGCTAAATTGAATCGTGTGGTAACTGTGTATTCGTTCGGAAAGTCTTACACCTGCCTTCGTAAATACGGTGCTATTTTGAATGACAGAGAAAACAATGTTCTGGTAGGTCTCCTCAGTGGTTTCAATAGTTAATGATATAAGCTGTAAGTCACCCAGTAGATACTGCATTTTGAATCATGGCACATAAATACGACAACTGACTGTTTTTTTAATACCTTTCTGAATGTTCACTTTGAAACTGTCCTAACTGTAATTTGTTCTGTTGTAGAATTTCCTGACTCCAATTTTTTAATGGTAGGTTTCGCCTTCAATGTCAAATAGTTGACAACGACCTGTGTTGTATACACGGTCTGGATGTAAAAAGTGTGTTTTTGTAGTTTTTTTGCTGCAGCGTGGTGTGTATTAATATTTATAACAACTTCAAACTAATAATTAACTGAACAATTCCGCCCAAACATAATTTGCCTTGAATGTTTTAACAATATTAACTAGTAGGAAAATTAATGCTAAATTAGTACTCGTCCATTCATTGTTTTAAGTAACTACGGAACCCTTTCTGATTCAAAAGTTATAAAATATGAAAATGTAAAATAAGAATGAGGATCGATTCGACAAAAGGATATTTTTATCAATTTTGTATATCACATCAAACACGATTACAATAGGTTATTAGGTCTCTCAAAATAAAATAGGTACTTATAAAAATTAACAAAGTTGTAACAAGTCAACGTCTCTCAATACGCGAACAAGCATAGTTATTCTTTGACAAAGGATTTATTGATTGAAGCTAAAGTCATTCGCTACTTTGATTTGTACAGGATATTCATTAACACTGAGAACGTACACAAGGGCACCGTTTGTTGTTTTGTATGGCCCGTTTCTTCGAAGTTCTAAAACAGCTTACAATCAGTAAACCACAAGTAAACATAGGAAGTATTTGAATCAAGTGTTTATGAGGCGGGGTATTTATTGCTGCGATGTGACGCGTGTGCTCGGGGTTTTAATATGTCACTGTACCGACATTTTTGACGAGAGCATAATATTCTCATGAGTGTGATTCATTTTAAATAAATATGTATCCGACTGTTACTCACGAATAGTGAAAAACAGTAATCGGATATGCTCGAAACCTGGTCGAGAAATTGACCCACTATTCGTGAGTAACAGTCGGATACATATTTATTTAAAATGAGAGCATAATAGTTTAGGCAACTAGCTCTGCCGTCCTTATGAAAAATGCAGTAAGTAGGTAAAACATGTTTTCGAGAAAAACGCGAAAACAAAAGTTGCAAGTAGTCGAGAGTAGTCGAGTTGCTGTATTCTTACTTCCTGAGTTTTTGGGTTCCAGGTGGAATTTTGATACGTGAGAAAGAATAATAAAGATTTTTTGGCGATTCCGAATATGTATCTAACTCAATTTTGCCAAAAACGTTAGTTACTAGGTTTTCACTATGAGGGCAGAGCTGTACCCCGAGGTTTAACTATCATCTTTTACATACAGCCCTCCTTGATCTCTTAGCTTCCTCTCTGCCATATAACATAACATACCTCAACATCGAGGCAGACATACTTTTAAATGTATCATTTTTTTATGCGATTAAATGACGTGACGAGCTAGTCGCTCACCTGATGTTAAGCAACACGGCCGCCCATAACAGTTGCAGTGTCACTCGGAACTTTAAAACAATAAAGTTTCGCGTGACACTGCACTGCGCATGTCATCGTCATATGAAATGGATTTGGATTATTGTCACTGGTAAAGTAGGAGAAAAGGATATATACGCCATAATCTCAATATACAAGCAATGTACTAAGTTTTTTTTTCTTAGGTTTGGGCTCCACACATAGTGTATTTAGCCAGTGTCAAGTATTGTAATTTTTCATCGTATTTAGAATATTTCAAGTAAAGTCAAGTCTCAGTCACAGTCTGGGTCATTCATAGGTCTAAGTCAGATAGCCACAGTCCAGTCTAAGTCATGCCCTAGTAAAGTGGTGGCAAACTTACTAGAATCTTCTATGGAATGTTGGAAGCAACACGAAAAACCATGTTTCACCACATTATATCACTTGCACACACTCATGCTCGTATGCGTAAAACGCCACCAATTTTAAACATTAAAACTGGAAAAAGCACAAGTTCTGAAAAATAATACAATGCAACAACGTGAACTTTTCCGCGTTCCCGCCGAAACTCCTTAGGGAAGTTGACATAATCGAACGTCCTGAAAGCGATAGCGATGCTAAGCGTCGATTACGTAGTTTTCAACGAAACCACACTTCAAATTTTAAAAGGCAGACTGGTCCAAAACCACCCTTGGTTATTAAACACAATTATTATTCCACACAAACACTAATGCTTCTTCACATTATTAATAGTATTGCGTTAACGTAACCACTACATGCCTAGAGTGTATCATCCAATTAATAAACGTGTAAATAATGCTTTGTATTTATTGCTATAGCGTATATATCTGTTTTGTTTTAACTAGTCTTTGTAAATGATTCTGAAAGGAAATAACAAGACACTTTATTTAAATTCGTAGTAACCAAATAAAAAATGCAGGGTTAATTATGTTGTTTTTAAACGCTTTTCTTTGGTTTTTATACCATTCTAAGTGAAGAAGTGAGCGGTTGTTTCTTGTTATTCTGAAGATTTCCGATAATTCAAGTGTGTTATTGGTCAGATTCGACCGCACGCTGCCGTACGAATTAAAATCGCATTGGTGTCGTTATCCATGTATGTCATTGATAATTATTATTTGAATATATTATTAATATTAATAATATTGTACATGTTTTTAATGATATTGGGAACTTTAAGTCGGTTATTACCTTTCACAGTCTTGATATAAATAACAATAATTATAATATTTATAAGCATAATAGTAAGTATCGAAAGCTATACAAATGAAGGTTGTAATGATGCACAAAGAAATGGTGCTATATGTATGTGATGTTAACAAAAATCAAAGTGCCTTTTGAACGCTTTTAAAGAAAATAACGTGTTATAATAATTATTATTAATATGTCAAAGCTTAAGAATTGAAGCCATACGCTATTCGAGCAGGATAATTATTTGAAATATAATAATGAGAACGAAATTTCAGTGTTGCCACACCAAGGGAACATACTCATCTTTTTCATAACTTTTCGAAGGAATTTTGTTTCGAAGTTTAGACGTTTTATGTAAATAAATATGCGTAATAAATTAATATAGGTTTAAAAACTGCAGTTTGTATTCGTTGTAACATATATGATTTCGGATTTTTCGTTATATATGTTGGTAACGTCTAATTAGCACTACGGTAGCACTATTGTGTTCCGGTTTGAAGGGCATTGTAGCTAGTGAAATTACTGTGCAAATGAGACTTAAGAACTGATCGCACAGTCTAGAAATCCTTTTTAGACTGTGTGATGTCTCTGGATGACGTGCGAAGTGCGCAGTGTCACGCGAAACTTTAATTTAGATTTTCGAGTGACACTGCAATCTGTAATGGGCGGCCGTGACGCTTAACACCAGGCGAACGACTAGCTCGTCACGTCATTAGTATACATTTAAAAAAAAACCTGATTTTATATATAATCTGATTTAATGTTTACCTATTGATATACTTATCATCTAAAAATATACTTTATTTATACTTACTTATGTCTATAAATTAACATTTATTTACCTAAGTATAATTATACTAGGATTAAGTCCCTTGGTGTGGTTTAACGGTATTTTTATACAACACATTTAAAATATCCACAAAAAATTAATTACACGCGATGTTTTGTTACGTTTTCGCGCATTGAAGTTTAAATCGGCGAGAATAAGAAAAAACATATTTAAAGTTGAATATGTATTATAAATATGCAGGCAATTAGAATTATTTCAGATATTGTTTATTGTTGTTTATCTTTTAAGTGCCATACCAATACCAACATAATAAAATAACCCCCATTGTTATTAGAATTTAATAGTAACACTGTTAATGATAAACACTGTATGGGAATAGTTATTTGGTGTTTTGTCTCTTTCTATCAAGTGTGAAATAGGCAAAGAAAAAACAAGAGAAAACACCGAGTAGCTATTCCACTGTTATTCAGTAATTATTAGTAATGAAGACGAGTCACGTTGATCTGAAGTATAAACAATAAAAAATATAAATTATATTATAACTTCGATGTAGCTTTACAATACTCACAATACTTATTTATGAAGTACAAATAAAAATATCTATACAATTCGAAGATATTTATGAAATAACGGTACAAAGTAGAGTACTTCATTAAGGTTTTCACCAAAATCGTAAATCGGAGAGAATAACTTTGATTTAGATACGTAAGTAATTATTACTTATATCTGATAAAAATGGGCAAATAAAAAGTGTAAAAAAATATGCAGCTTATCACATAATCAATGGTTCGTTTATTTAGTACTGTCACATAAAATAATTCTATATACTAGGTACTGTCTACTTACTTACAAAACACACACATAAGTATTACCGAATAACTAGAAGACTTATAAAAATACATATGTTTGCATCTACCTAATAACATTTTTCAGATCTTTTCACAATTATTGTTCAGAAATTAACACCAAAATTATTCAAACTACTCATTGGCCAATTGAATTAAAAATATATATATATCACTTGTGCTGGCATCCTAAAACCAAAAATTAATAATTTGCGTGTTTAGTTAGAATGTTGCTAAAAATCATAAAACGGTGTCTTCCATATTGACAGCTATTTGTATTTATTTACATATTTGGTTATCGGTTATCACCATCAAGGAAAATGTCAGCTGAAATGTAATTTCTAAGACGTGTACTAACAAGAGATTATCGCAAATTGTTAAGTTGTTAAAATATTAATAAATCTAATAATGTTAGCATTTGCCCACATAATTATATTTTTCAAGTAGTCGATTAATAAACGATTAATAATTTTTTGTTGTTTTTCTGAGATTCCCCACTAATCCTAAATAGTTAATTTTTTTAGAATTAAGTTATATTCTAATCTACCTATTACTTTAGGCCAAATTAGGTGACGCTTATAATAGTACCTACGCTAGTACCTACTATTAACTATTCTGTGCTAATGTAACAAAACTTAAATTAGAAAGAAACTAGATACGCCCCGCGGTTTAACCTTCCCGTCTCACTCTTTCTTTCCTTTCCAGTATGCTTTGTTGATCTCTCTAATTTTAGCTATCTGTGTGCGAAATTTCATCCAAACTAGTTCCGCCTTTTTGGCGTGAAAGCCACACAGACAACTTTACAATTTTATAATTAGTAGTAATTTTAAAACAAAATCTATATTACAGCCCAAACCCGCGATTAATTACAGAAACATCCGAGGCTAGGAAACACCGGCATACCCTGGGGACATATAACTCGCTAAGACATTAATTCACCAATGTTTGCGGGATACGTCTACTCTAATTTACATACTGCGAAACATATTATCTTAAGTTACGTGGCGTAATGTGGGCGTAATAGCATTTGTATTAGTCTTGTGGATGTTAGCGCGTAGCGATAGTTATTTATATAGGTAGGTAGTCGCAATGAGGGTGTGATATTTGCTGTTATCTTTAATCTAACTATAGTCGTAGTCTGACCATCGAGAGTTTTTGTGTGGCATTTTCTTGTCATGACATCGACCATTCGGCGTAGTTGGGTGTCCATGTGTGTAAGCCTTGCGCGCCGACAAAAAATCGTACTGCAATGGAGGTGCTCCAAATGCAAGTACTGCGTGATCAGCCCGGAGGTTTATATTTATACATTCATGATTCCATTGATTAATGTACACAAGTTAATCAAACTATAGTTCAAGTATGTATCTGTATAGGTACCTGTACCTATAGGTGTGCCTACCTAGTTACCTGCGCTACTCAAGTACCTACCTAGGCAACATTTTGTTCGTAAATAAAAGAATAAATATAGGTACCTATAAGCACAGACCTACGCCCAACAGTAGTAAAATAATCACCTACACTTACGTAAGCCATAAGAAATCAGACGTAGAGACTGGGTATCTAATATTAGGTAATTAATCTGCGATTGAAGAACCTACCTATGTGTAGGTGTTGGTATAGGTAAGTAGGTTAGGAACCTATAGGTAGGTACTTTACTATACCCCCTCAACCTCAACAAATGTCAATCTGTGTCGATTTGCCTTTTTATTTGCGGAGTTTTCAAGAGTTTTCTATAACATAGGGGCGAATGTCTACCCAATTACTGAAACGTCTTTAATTATATTAGAAAATTATGCTCAAGACTCCGAATTAGAATTTCAATTCTGTTTCCCTAAACTCGCGTCTGGCGAAAGAAAGGAACTGTTAATTTTATTAGATTCGCCCTGAGGCTTTTTAATGTAAATCTGAAGGTGATCTCATTACTTCCCTCCTTTTTGTGAAAATTCGATGGTTTGAGATTCCGAGTCAACTAGTTATAACTATATAGACTAAGCTTCCTTGTACCCTGTAGGTACCAAGTACCCAAACCGATTAAGTAGAGCCTACTACATTTATCAGGTAATTTAATTAACCTGGATTATAGGTGGCAGCAGCTGCAGATTTTATTAGCCGCTTAGGACTTCTTGCACAAACACGATTTTAACATGAAAATGAATCTCTAAAATTTTTAGAACCGGTGTAGAGTAAATTCCCTAGAATGATATAATTTTGTCGGCGTGCTTATATCGTCGCCGAGACTGCTGGCAGTGAACCAAAACGTTGTTACTCGCATAATGTGGATTTATATCAGGCGAGAGATCGCTAGAGCCCACCGTCTGAGCCCTGAGCAATTTGCAAGAAGTGACGCGTTTAACTATGGGTAGTATACCTTGGCACGTGGGGTTATCTCAATCTTAATTTATTCTAACTTGCTAAAGATTACTTATTCCGCTTTATCAGGATTCATATCGAGAAGTGCTGAGGCACGAATGAAATTAAACGAAGTTGAAATCGCTTCTGTAGATACTTACCTAGTATCCACCTACTTGTTGACTTTTCTTTCCCTCTGGCACTAGCCCATCGGAGCCATCAATGAATGGTGCTAATGAGATTAATAATAGGTACTTATTTAGGTAGGTAGTATAGGTACCTACATAGGTAGGTACTTAATCAATAATTTAAAAAAAATATTGTTCAGTTACCTACCTACCTAGTTGAAATAAATTAGATCTCAATCAATTAGATTATTTACAAATCCAATGAATATCAACACAATCTTATAGAAATGCCACCACTTTGCACGGATTGCATCGATATCACCTTTTTATAAGTTTATTTTAGCTTTTTGCGGCGTCTGCTTTGCTGAAGCGAGCACTTTTCTCTTTACCCAAGAGAATCGGAGATCGGTACGACAGACGTTTCCACCACGTGTTGAAAGGTCTTAGATAATATAATATAAAAGCTTTCAAGAGAATAGCGCTTCACGGCGTGTCTGAAGTATCAATTCAGCTTGTAAGATGACTACCTCTCGGATGTTGCAGACCTCTGATGGCTGTATTGGAAAATTGCTCGGGCACCGAGGGAAATCCTATAAGAGACTGGCTTGTATTAAAACTTTATAAGGAGATACTTGATCATGCAAGTGGATAGCAATTTCGCTTCTTGTTATCGTTGTTGTCATAAGCGTTATATGCAAAGTTTTCTTTTAAGTTGTTAGAACAACAATGATTTCCGAGCCGCTGGGCTGGTTAAGGAATCGAAAGAATGCGCGCACCTTTGTGATATTTTATCAAGGATGTAAAAGGGATTCCATGGTTTGTAAAGGCAGAAAATACGCAGCGGAAATGTAAGCTCGTTTTTGTTTTACTTATCTGAGCAATTCAAAGAATAGAGCGTTTGAAACAGGGTAGGTAAATGCAATAGTAACAATGTCTGATAGGTAGGTACTACACTTAGGTACTTTACTTTTACCTAATAAAGATATTTTGTGAAAGGGTAGGCACGGATTTGCATATTGGCATAGCAAGTCGTCTTAATTTTGCTGTAACGCGAAGGGGTGGGTTTCGATTGGGGGTGTGTCGCCCACATGCTGTTGTTACAATGCAATTTACTGTTCCAATCTGTGTACAGTCTGAAATTAGAATGACATGAATATACATGTGGACGAATATGTTTTAATAACGTGTGTTGTGGATGCAAATTTGAAGGATACAAACATTGGTATGAATGAGATGTTGATTTAATTGAGATTTTATATTGCTATTGAAAATTTTAATAAAATATCATTTTACTTATAGAGACATTATACTCATCAACTCAATATTAAGTAAGTACAAATCTAGCCAATCAAAAATAATTTAATAACTTTGAATGAAAAATTGAGGCTAGTAGGTCGAACAGCATTATTTACCACTATATGGCAAGGCTGCACCATTGTAGGATAGGTAGGTACATAAAACCTCTTAGCTTTCCTAATAAAGACCAAAGCTCCAATCTCATTCATCATGATCATCATCAACAGCCTAAAGTCGTCCACTGCGGAACATAGGCTTCCCCCAGAGAGCGCCACTTTGAACGGCCACTCGCCTTCTGCATCCATCGGCTCCCCGCGGCTTTCACCAGATCGTCGGCCAATCTCATTGCCGGATTCAAATTGTACGACTTGTGTTTATCACTGAGCCATCGTCGCTTCATAAAGCAATATTATTAAGGTAAATCTTAATTTAGATATACTTAGTTTAAAAATTATGCTAATCAATATGACGAAGACTCCAAAACACTTAACCTGATTGACCCTAGGTTCGTATTTTTATTGCTTGCGCTGCTCTGAAGCATACCTACTCACTGCTTTTTAGTGCCTTACCAAAAAAGCAGTGGAGAGGGATTTTTATTAATAAACGAATATTTAATATCAATAGGCAGTTTCATTACATTCGGCTAATTCTGCTGAGCAGCTAAAACGCCGCAAATATAGTAATCTCGGTAGCGGTTACATATTTGAGCCGTTTGGTGTTGAGACCCTGGGTCCGTGGGGACCGGGAGCTCATCGCGTTTTCCAAAGTCTATCAGAGCGCCTGGTCGATGCGACGCGTGACCAAAATGCTGGCACTTATTTGGCCCAACGCATCAGCATTGCAATTCAACGTGGCAATGCGGCCAGCATGTTGGGTACGCTACCTACCGGTAGTGGGCTGGAGCACTTGGACTGTCTATAGGCCATCGCGGCTATTATACAGTCCATAAGTGTTCTTTGTAATAGGTAGTGTAGCTAGTTTAGTTTAGTTTAGCTTAGTTTAGCTTAGTTTAGTTTAGTTTAGTTTTTATTATTGTAGTAGTTAGCTTGAGTAATAAAGGCAATTTGCCCGTTAAAAAAAAAAAGTTTCATTACTTAAATGTAATATCAAGTTTATTCTACCTAAGCACTTAGATTGTACCTTAGAGTTTGATTCCACTTTAAAAAAAGTGAAAATTTGGTTGGTTTCACTTCTAATTTTATGCGAATTAGGTACCTTGACTAGTAACCTTTTTCTGGAAGAACTTCCTCTGCAGGTACTCAAAAGTTGTGTTATTGGCCCAGTAACCTTTAATTTGTCAAAAAACCTTAAGTATTAAATCCTTTAACTGAGTGTATCCGCTTACCTACCTATACCTACTGTAGAGCATTACCTATATTATACCTAGGTATACTTATTTTACAAAACAACTGGTTGAATGCACACCAACATAAAAATATTGCATGTATTTTATGGCAAGTAGAGAAAAATACCCCGCATAACCGCCGTCCATCCGACACGGTATGTTGTGGGATTTTCCACGAATTCGGAAAATCTCACCGCTCTCCCACAGAATAGATAAATATCAGAAGTAGGTACAGTCAGCGTTAAAAAACTTAAGCTTATTTAAGTGCACGGCCAAAAACACAAGTAGCTTTTAATTTTAAACTAGGTTTTATGTTCATATAGCTATAGGTACTTACGTGTAAGGTAGGTGCTTACTTAAATAAATTGAAAGTTGTCCTGGGTAAGTATGGCATGGAAAAGTACCTTAAGACTTTATACAGGGTTTTGAAGCAAGGAATCGTAAGTTGGTCATACAGAATTAGGGTCCAGATGAGACAGTGGTCAAGCGCAAGCCTATCAAACGATAAAAAAAAACTAAGATTGTCAAAAGCGGGCTCATTCTACGTTTAAAAAAACTTATCCAACTTATTAAGAAGTTCACATAGCTCTTCCGGACAACATTTAGTTACTTTCAGTAACTATACCTACATAGTAATGTTATGTCATATCATATTATAGTAATTTATAAATTGAAAGTACCTTTTTGTAGCAACTTACGTTACTGGCTGTACTTGCCTGCCTGTTTGCCGTAGGTACTTACATTCCTATCATATCGAATGAAATCTGAATGTTTTGGTTGAAAATGTTTTATTATAGGTACTCAAAAATATTATAAAGATAGACAAAATGTGGCTTTCCTTTTTAGAATTCGAGTCCTCTGTTGAGATTTTAACTATCTTACTTTCTATCTTTATTTCTATTTTTATACTTTTATTCTTTTTTTATGTTATCGGATATTTTGGGTGTAATTAATCGCTTGTAACTAGATGCAATATACAATTATTCTATCAAGTATTATACGTATTTAGGTACCTACCTACCTATTGTATTTAGTTTTGGCTTAGAGCTGAATAAAATGAGTAGGTAACCTACCTACCTGTTGTATAATGCTGTTCATTCATATCATACTGATCATAACGTTCGTCAGCTCCGCAGATAACAAATTGTCAAAATCGATTTTAACTCCCCGTTTTAAATCATCCCGGGATAACATAACACTTCTCCAACTAAATCCAAGTTTAAATCAGCAGTAGTTGCAACAGGTAGGAGTATTTTTACAAACAGAAAAGTCTGAACCTTCGTAGAGCTTCCTCTAGAACTATATCGCTCAAAGAAAGTGTCACCTTTACTTTCCTAAAAAAGCAAAATCAGAACAAGTGGCTGTGACAAAGGTGTAAAACGTTCAGGTATTTTGTTTTTGTATTTAGCATCTTGCTACGAAGAAGTTGACTTTATATTTTCATCAAAATGAAATTTCATATGGAATGAGAGGGGGATGATGTTTTCGGAATATTCATATGCTGACAGGTACTTCGCAGATTGAAAGTGGATGGCAAATCTAATTCTGCCACCAACTTTATCACACTAGGCAGGATAGGATAGGTAGGTACTTACCTACATAGGTACCAAGATACTGAAAATATTAGGTTTCTTTTTGGAAAATCTAATTAAAATTCTTCTTTTCACTCTAAGAACAAATTTTTAGAGACCTATTTGTAACTTGAACCTGTGGTAGCAGCGCAGGCTGTTGGTATTTCAAAAATTCAAACCTGTTGCCCGTTACCCCTGGTTTCTCGTACGTTTGTTAAAGTTAAACTCAGGTTAACTTTGAAATACTGAACGCTCATTGGTTGAAGACAGCCGATGCCGATGTTGTTGGTTGCCGATGCTACAATAAGCAATAAGCAAGCAATAAGGGTTCCGTATTTTAAATTGAGAAGAGTTTATGACTTTAACAAACGTACCTACGGGAAACCATGGGGTTGACTTTATAGTAGGTATCTGGTACAATAATAGCACTGCACCCAAAGATTATAAAGCCCGTTGATAGCTCGTAAACATAATTTCTCGTACAAACACGACTCACCTGCGCGGGCAGGGGACGAGGTAACAAAACAAGATAAAGCTATACGAAATTACAAAGGACAGAGCAGGATGGAACAAAAGACATCAACGGGTTCCCGTGATTTGTATGATAATAGTAGTTGAAATACACTACTAATTACTCGATTAGTTAGTATGAGAGGAAGTTGTATCATTGGTCAACTGGATTTATAGTCAATGACTGCACCCGTCAATGAGGCTTATTATTTAAAAAAAAAACGGTAGTTCCGCTTCTTTTCTAGACGGCGCTGTAAGTACATAGTTTAAACCTTTCAAACCACATAGCAGTTTAAACATAAGAAAATGCTTAGACTACCTACAAGGAAATGTCAAATTCAGTTGAGTGGACCACGAGTACATTGTCTGTAGTATCTCCTAAGTAGACTGTGGTGCATTCTTCTAGTAAATTGAAGTACCGCAGAACCGCGAGACAGATAGACGTTAATATTATGATCCAAAATAAAGCCGAGCTATCGCGCAATGAAAGTAAAACAAACGAAACTGTTTAGAGTTGTCAGTCAGTATCGTGACACATTTCCTATAACCTGTGGTCTATGCTTACAACAGTGACAGTGACAGATTTTGGTAAAACCACAACTGGCGCCATCTATTGGGTCATACATAAAACACCATTTCTTTTTTTTAAATAAAACTCCTCATTGGAAACATCAGTTTTGTTTTAACTTTGTAGCAAGCTTATTTGAATGAAGTGACTGTCTCTTCCATGTATGTAGGTAATAGGTAGAGCAGTCACGGATATGTAAACACAATAATTGTCTGTTTGTTTGGGTGGATTCTGCGCCTGTCCTTTTATAAAAAATCTGTTTAATATATATACAAACTGTTAACAATACTGTACTACGATTTTATGGTACTTTATACTATGGAGGGTACGTACAATACCTAAAAGTTAAGATTGAGACGTATAATGTTCACTAAACTTTACGGCTGAGACGTAAGTAACTAGTAATTACATAATAAAGAATACAGTGACGTACACTTTATTGTTCACCTATAGGTAGTGCTGAAAAGCTGCCATATTTTATTAGAGCAGCTCAGAAAAGATTTTCATCTTAAAGTTTAAAGAAAAACGTAGGTGGGTTGTATGCAATAAAAGTGACATAAACAGGTAGATTGTAGGTAGGTAAGTAACTAATTCCTATATACATACCTACAATAAACGACGATTGATGACTTTTATCATTCATTACACCTGTCTCATCGGGCGTCATATCTATTATGTGTGTAGGGTAGGTGTACGGTGCAACCGCACATTCTCCCGCGTCAGCGTTTTAGTTGTAACATTTTACGTAAACGACAGTTCGCATCAAGCGTCGATACAATCACGTCGCGCGGCTCATTATTATTAAAATCATTTATCATTTAAAGACTAAGTACAACAAATAAACATATCAATTAATATCAAATCAAACTTTCTTTTAATCACTATCATCTTAAGAGTACGACGCACCGTACATCTTAATGGTCCTTCGGCGGTTCAGGACCACGTATCGTCTTCGTTAAAGTCTTGTTCCGGGAAGACATTCCGCGAGTGACTAAAACGTAATTCGTAACAGTGGTTCTGTGAACACTAGTGAACAGTGGTATCAGTTCATCGCACATCTTATTGGATTGGTTCCTGGTATCTTGGCAAGGCCAGGGTACGAGCAGCAGGCGAGTGCACACCAGCACTAGTAACCAAGCAGCATAAAGGTCAGATCTTGCCGGTTTTATTTTGCTACATAAGTAAAACTATCAATCAGCATGGAAGATCTAGTAGCAACTCAAAAACAACTCCAAGAGTCTATCGAAACATTATTTCGCTATTTCAAAAAGGACGGGAAGGAAAGAAGAACCCCCGACCTCATCAAACGGAGGTTGGAGACTCTTGAACTTTACTGGCAGGAGTTCCATTCTACTCACTTGAAACTACTAGACGTAGGTGATAGTAGTCACTCTTATTTTATCAACTGTTTCTACGATCAGACAAAATTGTTGTACAGTAACGCTCGCAAATATATTGACTCAAGCTTCGCTGAGGTGGAGGTGGCCAGAGCACCACGTCCAACAACTCCGATTATAAAGCCTGCGTATTTACAACCCAGTACATCAGCAGTAACAACACCAACAGCTTCGTTCGGTGAAGGTGAGCGTAGATCACAGGGCTCTCTCAGTAAATTGGACGAAATGCTGCGGAAGCAGTCAAGTAATTTTAAGGCGTTTGCACGAACATTATCAGGTATCAACATCAATCTTATGACGACGAAATGGGAGTACGAGGATGCTCTCAAATCAATCGAGACGCGGTGGTTGGCAATCGATGCTCTCCACTGGGACCTGGACAGCCAACTGAATGGCACAAATGAGGACTATGAGGCTATTTTCTGTAAGTATGAGGAAGACTATCAATCTATCAAGAAAAACATCAACAAAGGTATGTGGTCGATGCAACACCAGGAGAAATTCACGCCTCCTATGGAGCTCCAGACATTTGGAGGCAGTTATCATCAGTGGGTATCTTTTAAGGACCTCTTTATGGAGACAATCCACAACAACGGGAGCCTATCAAACACACAGAAAATGCAGTTTCTTAAAAGTAAGGTCAAAGGTGAGGCGGAGAAGCTGATTCAGCATCTTCACATATCATCGGACAACTACAAAGTCTGCTGGGACATATTGAACAACAGGTATAACAACAATAAACTAATATTCACATCGCACATCAACCTCTTGACAAATCTACCTATAATGCAACAATCATCTGCCGTCCAGCTTAAGAAGATCCATGACACAACCAAAGAATGCCTCTACGCTATTCAAAACCTAGGGGTCGACACGTCTACATGGGATCCTTTGCTGGTACACCTACTCTCACATAAACTGGATACAGAGACACATAATGAGTACATACAATCACTAAAGAGCCCTAGGGACCTTCCTACTCTACACGATTTTTTGACATTTTTAGAGGCTAAATTTACGGCATTAGAAGGTTCAAGGCGTAAATTCGAAACCATTAAACCAACCCAGCAACAACAATCAAACACAAAACAGCATAACTACAATCACCCGCAAAAAACAACTCTATCAACGCAGAATAAAGCATCGCATTCAAACACAGCAAAATGCCCATTTTGTAAAAATGAGCATCGGTTATTCCAGTGCAAACAGTTTCAAGAATTATCAGCAGAAGCAAAGCGCAGCACGGTCTCGAAATTGGATATATGCAGGAACTGCTTGTATCCGCACTACGGTAACCCGTGCCGTTCCGACAAACGGTGCCGTGAATGCAACGAGTATCATAATACGATGCTTCACGACGTTTATTCGAGAACTGGGAAACCGACACCTCAACTTCAACCAACTACGTCGAAGCCTGGGAATGCAACGTCAACAGGGAACGCTTCGCGTGTACATAACGGTCACGTTGTTTCATCAACACAAAATGATATCACGGAAACATTGCTTGCCACAGCAAAAATTCGGGTCCAGAAATCAAACGGATCATATGAAATGATGCGAGCCTTGATAGATCCCGGATCACAGACATCACTCATTACTGAGAATGCTACACAACGGTTAGGGTTGCCTCGTCGACATTGTAAGGGAGTCATAACGGGAGTCGGCACCAAGGAGAGCAATTGCAAGGGAATCGTCAACATTACCTTTGAATCAATTTATAACGACTATCAATATCATACAGCGGCGTTCGTCATGAAGTCACTTGTAAACAATCTTCCTAATCAATCAATTGAAAAGCCATCATGGGCATTTTTAGAGAACTTAGAATTAGCTGACCCTACATTCTATATCAACGGGAAGGTAGACATACTGTTGGGGGCTGATGTCTACTCTGATATAATTCAGAGTGGCATTATCAAGATGGAGAACCACCCAGTTGCACAACAAACACAACTGGGGTGGATACTTTGCGGCAATATACACAAAAGCCTGCAATGTAACGTGGTTATCACTAACATAGACGACCTGCAAAAATCTTGGGAAATCGAAGATATCAATGTGGAGCAGAGCTTATCAGAAGAGGATCATCAATGCGTACAGTACTATCAAGCAACAACGACACGAAAGGAAGATGGCCACTACGAGGTCAGACTACCACTAAAAACAGATCAATTATCAGAAAAATTGGGCGAGTCCAAGGCCATCGCCACTGCTCAATTTCGTCAGCTAGAGAAGAAGTTTATCAGACGCCCCGACATAGCACATGACTACAAGTTGTTCATCAATGAATACAAAAATCTAGGACACATGGTGAAAAGTAGTGACAACCCTACATTACATTGTTATCTACCACACCATGCTGTGTATCGCACAGACTCAACAACTACCCCTTTGAGAGTTGTGTTCAATCCTTCCATGAGCACTACGTCCGGATACAGCCTGAACCAACTCACCCACCGCGGTCCAAATCTTCAACAGGATCTCCTGGAACTAATCCTAAAATGGCGTCAGTACGAATTTGCATTTATCGTGGATATAGAGAAAATGTTCCGACAGATTTGGCTGCATATCGACGATCAAGCATTTCATAAAATCATATGGCGAGATGACGTCACTCAGCGATTACAAGAATATCAGCTGGCCACGGTGACGTATGGCAGCAAGGCCGCACCATTTCTAGCAATGATGACTTTAAAACAACTAGCTAGTGATGAGGGTCATAAATATCAAAACAGCAGAGCAGCTAAGGTCTTGGAAGGAGATTTCTACATGGATGACCTTCTGAGTGGAGATTACACTATGGAGACAGCGAAACAGCTTCAAACGGACTTGATCAACCTACTAAAATCAGGGGGGTTCAACTTGCGTAAATGGGCATCAAATAAACCAGAACTACTTACTCATTTAGAAAAACAGCAATGCAATCAAGAAATATTTCAATTCAGACAGCCAGAATCTATGAAAACTTTAGGATTAAGGTGGCATCCACACGACGATCATTTTACATTCGAATTACAGCAGGATGACTCACCACAAAAACTAACAAAACGATTATTACTGTCTCAAATATCAAAAATATTTGATCCGATGGGATGGATCGCTCCAATTACAACTAAATTAAAACTACTCTTCCAGCAAGTCTGGGCGAGTAAAATTCAATGGGATGATGAAGTACCAACCGAAATCAAGAACGAGTGGACAAAAATCAAGGATGACCTACCAAATATCAGCTGCGTCAAAATGCCTCGGTGGATAAATACACATCAAAACGACAACCTTGAACTTCACGGGTTCAGTGATTCGTCACAGAGAGCATATTCTTGTGTGCTATATTGCAAAATAAACAAACCGAACCAACAATCTACGGTGGTCATGGTAGCTGCAAAAACAAGGATAGTACCAGAAAACAAAGCCATATCATTACCCAGACTGGAATTGTGTGGAGCGTTGTTACTATCAAAACTACTTATCAAGGTTCAGCACTGCCTCTCAAATCACAACATCAAATTGTGCGGCTGGACCGACTCGACGGCAGTACTTGGATGGCTCAACGGAGGAACTGACAAGTGGAAACCGTTTGTAGCCAATCGGGTCAAGCAGATCGTTGAAGTCATTCCAGCAGACTGCTGGCGATATTTGAAATCGGCACACAACCCTGCGGATCCAGCCAGCAGAGGACTGACAGCATCAAAATTAATAGAAAATCAGCTATGGTGGAACGGCCCCACCTGGCTATCTTCATTTGACGCTCAAAAACCAATTGAGCAAACAAGGTACTCAACAGAAGAGGAGATGAAGAAGCAATCTAACGTATCAACAACATCACATCAAAGCAATCAATATCAAAACATAATTATCAATGAGCTACTTAACAAGTACAGTAATATGACACGTGTCGTCCGTGTACTTGCATGGATACTGCGAATGATACGTCATCGTGACGTCAAGCAGCCGTATTTAACCTTGCACGAATTGAATGCGGCTCACGACAAGATAATCAAATGCGTCCAAGAAACAAACTTCTTCGACGAGATAGCAGCTTTACGAGCAAAGAAACCACTGCATCATAAGAGCAAGCTACTCAATTTATCGCCATTTTTGGATAATGAGGGTTTGTTGCGAGTGGGTGGAAGGCTCAGAAACGCCAATATCAGCGACAACAGTAAGCACCCTCTTATCATTCCAAAGGACAGCGTTATAACGCCTTTACTAATCAATCAAGCTCATCATCAAACATTCCACGGCGGTGCACGTCTCACTACTGCACGTATGAGGCTGAAGTATTGGGTCATTGGTGGAAATCGAACTATCAAACAGCATCTTCGTAGCTGCGTAAAATGCAGAAGGAATGACCCTTACAAACAACAGCAGATTATGGGTGACTTACCTGCAGCCAGGGTGAATGCCTCACGTCCCTTCTATCACGTGGGCGTGGACTTCACGGGATTCGTCAATGTCAAATACAACAAAGGAAGAGGAGCCAAAACAACCAAGGGCTACGTTGCGGTGTTTGTCTGCATGGCGACAAAAGCAGTCCATTTAGAGCTAGTATCAGATTTGACATCATCATCACTATTGGCTGCATTGCGTAGAATGGCCGCAAGGCGTGGAACCCCTGGTCATATCTACAGTGACAATGGGACGAACAATGTTGGCGCCAGCCGAATCTTACAGGCTGAGTATATCAATCTAAAACAATTAATATCACCAGAATTTCTCACTGAAATAACCAGCATGAAGATCCAGTGGCATTTTATCGCCCCATCATGGCCAAGTGCTGGAGGTTTGTGGGAAGGCGCTGTCAAAAGTCTGAAATATCATATGAAGAGAGTGATAGGAGATCAAAAGCTAACATTTGAAGAATTCTACACATTGTTGGCACAGCTCGAAGCTTGTCTAAACAGTCGACCACTCTGTGCATTAACAGAAGATCCTGACGACCTTGACTGTCTTACTCCATCACATTTTTTAGCAAGCGGCCCCACCTTGAACATCCTCGAGACAGAAAGAGATCTCCGTACCAGATGGTATTTGACACAAAAAATATTTGATGACATCTGGAAAAGATGGCATGCCGAATATTTGAGTCAGCTATCTATCAAAAGCAAATGGAAACAAGATCATCCAAACATCAAGATAGATGACATCGTTCTCATCCACGAACCTAACTTACCCCCGGGAAAGTGGGCCTTAGGAAGAGTACAAGAGCTCCACCCAGGGCTGGACGGCCGGGTACGAGTCGTATCAATAAAGACAAAAGGCGGTATCATGAAACGGCCTATTGTCAAACTATCAATTCTGCCGGTTCAAGAAAACACACCTGCACAGCCGGAACCGCAGATCAATCAATCATCTTCATCAGTCAAACAAGGACAACCCATCACAACAACAAAACAAAGATCAAGCATCGTATCAACTCTGTTATCAATATTCTTAATGCTAAATGTGCTTACATCCGCATTCGGCTCATATAACTTCACGGCTTTAAACACCGAAAAAGGGCTCTACTTCGACAAAATTGGAAACATGCAAATAATCAGAGATGACTGGAAGGTCATTGTGTACTACGACATGACACCATATTGGGAAGGAAGGGCGGCTTTCGATAAGTACTC
The DNA here is from genome assembly GCA_910589525.2 of Ennomos quercinarius. Taxonomy (NCBI): domain Eukaryota; kingdom Metazoa; phylum Arthropoda; class Insecta; order Lepidoptera; family Geometridae; genus Ennomos; species Ennomos quercinarius. The sequence continues at coordinate 5,871,065 of OU342493.1, forward strand.
GAAAAACCTAATCAGATTATGTGAGATTGCGGAAGCCAACATAATAACACACTGCAATATTATAATATCACAGTTGAAGCTTGGTTTCTCCGAACTCAACTACTATGACCAGATGCTAATGGATCAGCAGTTCTCGGCGTACTACAGGCGTCGCACGCGCCGAGGGCTGATAAACGGTGTGGGTTACATCGCTCACAGCCTGTTCGGAGTACTGGACGACGAGTTCGCGGAACAATACAAACGCGATATCGCACTCGTAAATAGCAATCAAAAACATATGGCATCACTTTGGAAGAATCAGACGTCCATCGTAGAGGCAGAATACAACTTACTTAAGCGGACGGAAGAATCGATGAACAAGCAGCACAATATGATCAGTCAACACCTGAAAAATTTAGAAAACGCGACTTACATTCTTACTTCTGAAATGCTGGGTTTAGCTACAACCAACGAATTTATATTATCAACTATCATTGCCAGCAACATGTTATCAAAACTGAACAGCATTCAAGAAACTTTGCTAGACATCATTACAAATATTTACAACGCCAAATTTAACATTCACTTATTAACACCAGAACAGCTTCAGAGAGAACTCAACATTATATCAGGACAGCTACCCAGAGATCTTTCCTTACCTATCAACAACATCCAGACAGACTTAAAACATATATATCATCTTCTTCGGGTAAGAACCAGGATGACCAAGACACAGCTTATCTTCGAGGTCAGGATCCCACTCGTCGGCAGGGAAGGCTTCGAGATTTATAATTTAATCCCGATTCCACGCCAAGTTAACAGAAATGCCGTCAGAATATCACCGGTGTCAGATATCCTAGCGATAAACCTTAGGAAAGATACCTACGTACCTATACTAGACATAAAATCATGTGTTAACTCCGACCTACATACTTACCTTTGCCACGTTCAAGGTCCCATATATAATATCGAGTCAAATAATAGCCTATGTGTCCAAGATCAAAAAACAAACGAATGTGTGAAAACAACATCAACCTGCATAAACAAATGGAGAGAATTAGAAGTTCCTAATACTTACCTATACTTATGTTGCGATCATTGCACACTCCGAATCATATGTGAAGATCAAATAACAGGGGAAAGCATAAATGGATCTGGAATCATTAGCCTGAGTGCAAACTGCCTTATAAAGGGTGATGATTTCACAATATACTCGCATAAACAAACGTCATCAGTTTTGAACATACAGCCAAAGATTTATACACACGAAATTGCGCCTATCAATAATGTCATAAATGTTACCGTACCAATCTCACCAGGAGACATATTAAACGCCACAGACGAGCAATATCATCTTCATATCATCAAACAGCAGATTGAGCAAATGAAACAAGAGACGATTCAGTCAGACCACATATCTTATCACGATATTCATCATTACACGGCCATATACGTGGTCGTGGGTATCACGATCTGTATTGGAGCAGCATGGGCGTGGCGGCGCTGCAGGCGCGTCCGTGCGGCGGGCATGGAGCTGCCCGCTCCCCCGGTGGCAGCGCGGTCGCGGGTGGCTACCCACGTGCGTTCCTTCGGTGCACCCAGTGCTAGTGATGTGTACAGTGAAGTGTCAAGGCCCACTTTTAAGGCCAATAATAGTGAAATAGAAATGTCCCAAATCAGTGTTGTGAGTGGTCAGCACGATAAGGCGTCGTCGCCTATAACGCGCGGTGTCGTATTCCCTCGCGATTAGTCATTAAGTTTCACTATTATACGATCAATGTCGGTATCATCTTGTTATCGAAATTATTATTGTTTATCACCTTGTATCACCTCATTTCATCTCACGCTCATCTCGCGGCCGGGAGCATGTACGGTGCAACCGCACATTCTCCCGCGTCAGCGTTTTAGTTGTAACATTTTACGTAAACGACAGTTCGCATCAAGCGTCGATACAATCGCGTCGCGCGGCTCATTATCATTCAAATCATTTATCATTTAAAAATAAGTGTAGCAAATAACCATTATATCGATTAATATCAAATCAAACTTTCTTTTATCACTATCATCTTAAGAGTACGACGCACCGTACATCTTACCTATACCAATTGGGTGCTGATGTAGCCAAAGGCACTCCTCTCACACTCCTTCCATCCCACTTATAGTGATGGTGGATAGGTAGTCTAGGTAGGTACTTACTCATTGTATTAAAAGTGAGTCATTCTTTCTAGTCAACTTTGTTAACATTTCAATAAACTAAAAGCAGTATTTACCTACGTTTCATTGTAAACTTTTTGAAAGGTTCTGAAGTTTAGGTACTGAAATAAAACTACAAGAAAACCAAGACGCTGCCATTTCAATTTAATTCTCGTGATTACGAGAACGCCTTCACACGTAGGTACTTCGCTTTTAGAGAAAAATTGGCATTCCATAAATTATGAAAACTGCAAGTCTATGGCAGACAGACGTCCTTTGCTAATTAAAATGTTGCCATCTTTCTTACTAACAATGAGAATAATAATTTTTAATTAGAAAGCTTTGAGCAAATAAGAATGGCGTGGATCTTTTCGGTGGTGGCATTCTTTTTTTATTAAGTAATTGATTTTGTAAGATAAACGTTACCAAATCGTAGCAAAAAAAAATTGTGCAAAATCTCATCAAAGCCGGTTTAGCGCTGAATGGTTACAAACATAAATATTTTACTTACATGTATGTTTGGTGCCTATGTGTAGATACATTATACTTTTCTAAAACTCACACCAGATAGTGTGACACGGAGGGAAAAACATGCTTCTGTTCCACACTAGTTTGACAAAAAATTTAGGTGGTGAGTCTGCCCCCAAACATTCTCATTTATATAGGTTTTGTATTTATAGGTACCTGTAAAGGATTCAGTAGGAATACCACCAGGAACCCAGGGGCTCTCATCATTAACAGCCTGAAGACGTCCACTGCTGAACATAGGCCTCCCCCAGAGCACGCCACCTTGAGCAGCTGCTCGGCTCCTGCATCCATCGGCTCCCTGCGGCTTTCACCAGGTCGTCGGTCCACCGTGTGGGGGGCCGGCCTACGCTGCGTCTTCTGGTTCGTGGTCACCACTCGAGAACCTTTCTTCCCCATCGGTTGTCAGTTCTACGAGCGATGTGGCCTGCCCATTGCCATTGCCCAGGGACTCTAGATACAGGGAATCCTAGTTAGGGTCTAGGATCTATGTATGTGGTCGTTGGGCGTTATTTATTTATTTATTAATAAGGAGTAGGTATTAGGCAAAGATTAGGAAATAATTTATTATTATTAGGATAATTATTTACTTATGTTATGGTCCGAATAATTGTACTTTGGTACTGACGTACCTACTACCTACTACTTTTGATGGACTTATTAGTTTTTCTTAAAATATTTGGGATTTGTTTTTTCAAATTAATTGATATTAAAATGTAGGTATGAGGTTTAATATATTTCGAACAAACATTTTGACATTGATATGAATATTCATAGAGCCCCTGAGCGTTTGCTTTTTGTTTTCATTAGCGAATATTCCGACGCGATATATAGACGGTTGCTTTTGTAATGCACTTTAGAGATATCTTAGAAAGGTATCTATGTTTTATTCATAAACAAATGTCTAAGATCTAGACATATAATTTTCTATCCATTTTATCTAATCTAGGTATTTAACAACTTTGATTCTAGAGTCATCTAATGACTCAAGTGTGTTAAATACCTAGATTAGATAAGATGGATAGAAAATTATTTATTATGTTTAGAGTATAAATGACGATTTTTATACCAAGTACCTACTTATCATACAAGGTAGCGTATCCAATCATCAACAACCGGAAGGCGTCCACTGCTGAACATAGGCCTCGGTTTACCGTAATCACCACGCTTGGCAGGTGTCTGGGTGACTATTCTAGATGATCTAGGTAGTACCTAAATCTGAAGGTCTGTATTAAAAATGCACTGATACCTACTAGAGTCTCGGCGACGACAAAGGAATTCTCAACGAGCTGTACTCCATCGGGACTTCGACCGACAAAGGAAATGCAAATACCTACTCATATATTTTCAATTAACGTTATGTAGGTACTAGGTGGTAGGACTCCCCTGCAAAGTTCGTCTAGGTAGGTACGCATGAAGCAAGCGAAAGAAAAACTACACTTAATATTTTTTTTGCTTTATTTTAGTAAAGTAGTAAACTGTTGTCAAGAAATCAAACTCCACTTATTTGATATTAATATTCTTTGTACTGAGTGATTGATTGACTGACTACCTAATCCACTATTAATATTATGAAGGGGTGTCTCCATGGACGTACTTAATGGGTGTCTCTTATGGCGCAGGAAACCCTAATGGTGTCGAACGGGATTATAAAAGGCTAAGAGCTGTATGAAGAAGCACAGGCAAAACTGCGTGTTGTTCCTATTAGGTATATACTGAAACAAATATAATACCTAACTTGCTTACACAAAGGTAGACTCGTCCATTATTTGAAAAAGAAACCATGCAAACGTCGCGTCGCCGCGCCGCCGCGCCGCCCCGTCGGGAAAACATCCGCTATAAATTCCAAAGACCTCTATGTATAATTGTATACTAGACAGGACATCTCTTACTGGCACTGTCGACCACATCAAGTATGCTCCGGCTAGCATACTTTCGCTCATACGAAGCTGGTCACTCAAAGCGACTGCACGTGTTTTGGAATAAAAAATATGCGTGCTTAGATATTTGGGGAAACAAACAAAAGCGTCGCTTTGAGTGTTCAGCTTCGTATGAGCGAAAGTATACTTTCCGGCATACTCGCTGTGGTTGACAGTGCCAGTTAGAGATGTCCTGTCAGGCGCGGATACAGAATATGGGAATATGGTGGTAAAACACATAAGTATATGATACAAGACCAATTCCTACTCTTTTTTTTAAATGATGAATTCCATGCACCTATATCTTGCTGGTAAATTGGCTAATTACCGCGCTTGGTGCTGGACTGGCTGAGCCAAGGGGGGAGGGGGGCGCGCGCCTCCTGCCCCCCCCCCCCCCCCCCTCCCCCCTGTATCCGAGCCTGTGTCTTGTCCAGTATACATAGAAGTCTTTGATAAATTCATTAGTCTGGCTATCACCCCTATCGCGTAACCGTTCTGGACATGGACATCGCTTGCCATCCTGCACTCATTAATTCACAAATACTTGCGTGCGAGCAAGAGGATACATGATCACCATCTCCACCAGACTTACGCGATAAGGCCTCATACATGCAGTACAATATAATGCTACATATTATGGAAAAACATTAACACGTCTTACAATACAACTTTATTTGAAGCTGTGTGAATCTGTCGTAAGAATATGACCACACCATCACTTCTCGTAGTAAGAGGCAGCTAAGGAAATATCCAGAAAATGGGCAGCAGCATTCTCGTCGTTTGCATTGGATATTATAATCTACTGCAATCACCAAGATGCCTACCAAGCGTGGTGATTATGGCAAACTACCCGGTGCCAACTTGCGGCTTTGGACACAATTGAGCGGCATGCCAAGAAGCTTATCAACGATGAGAGACTAGTTAAAGGGAGAATTCAAAGTCTTGAACACGGACGCAAGGTCGCCAGTCTGTCGATCTTCTATCGGTTACATTTTGGAGAGTGTGCGCATGCCCTTCATCAGCCCATTCCATCATCCTACAAGGCATGGTGATTCTTCACATCCTTATCTTACGTCGTAAGTGTACCATCAGTTCGCACTAAGCGTTTTGCTGAGTCATTCATAGACCTTGGCCAGGCAGGTTTGCCTCCGCAGGAAAAGAGCAGGCTTCCTTGGGTTCGTTTAATAATCTTCTAATGAAATACAAAATGGTGGATGACGTTTCTTCTAAATGATTTAATATAAAATACGTGGTACGTGTCGTGCGCGAGAGTCGCAGCGACCGAATGGGCCGCGTGGCCACGTGACCTGCTTCCGCAAAAACAAAGACAAAAAGCAAATAAGTATAATTATGTTCTACAATTAATATGACATACAAGGTGACATTACAAAATAATAATAACCTGCCTCGCTATACTTAAACTCTAATATTCTCAGTCAAAATTTTCTCACATAATTTATACATGAGCGCAAGTGCTATTCTCGGGGCTCTAAAGCGCCAATTCCCTAACCGCGCGCTCATCTTGCTTTTAATTTAAGTTTTCTCGAGAGCCGAAACGTTGCCCAGGTGTGTATGGATCTGCATGTAAACTCATGGATCGAACCACAGCTAAGGAGAACAGGAGGTCGACTAGGTCCCAATGGTTTCATAGAACCATACGTAGGTAAATCATAATCTGTAAAAATAAAATAACCCTAAACTCCGGCACCTATTCCTGTTACACAATGTCATATCACACATGTATTATAGATAGATACATAATAAATAATAATAACTATTAATCATCTTTGGTTTTTGTTTATGCAGCACCCTTAGAGTATACATAAGCAAACTAACTGCTCCTATAAATACTTCTATACCTACTGTGTGATAATGTGTGTGTCTAGAATACATTTATTTCATTTTAATTTCTTAAACAACATTATCCTGCCTATATCCTATTCCACTCCCTATAATATATAATAGGTAATTCCTACTTTCTACTACCCTTTCTTACTAATACTCCCTGTATTATTATATTAAGTTTTCAGTGCTAATATTAACCAACGTTGAGTTAAGAGGATCATTACATTACATTACCTATACTCTTATTCCTACTCGATTTTCCATGATATTATTGTGATTCACTAATTTTCAACGTTAATCAACAAGAGCAAGTTCTAGATATCAGTTTCACACGTTTAATTAAGGCCTAAACGTTGGTAAGTATGAAGTTATTAGGTAGGAGGTACTTAAAGTTAGAAATATTAAAACAGCGGCGCGGTGATCCTTACACACATATCAACAGCCGGGAGACGTACATAGGCATAGGCCTCCCCCATAAAACTCCACATTGGACGCTTATAATAGGGAGGGATTTGCCATAATCACCAAACTTAACACGGCAGGCGGGGTGGTGATCGCAAAAGGAAAATGCCGCTGCCACCTGCCCATTTCCTGCATTACCTGGATATTCCCTTACCCGCGGTTCTCACGGCACCCGCGGGAAGAGATGGGGTGGTCCTATTTGCAAACCGAGACCACACGACCAACTATATTCCTACTGCTTCTGAGGTTCTACTATACTTATGAACAAATTTTTGGTAATTTGGTAAGACTACTAGAAAAGATTAGACATGCGTTAGTGCAGTACCAGTAGGTACCTATAAGTCTACTAAGGCCCGATTTTACCAAAGTAGAATAAAGTTTATTCCAAGTATAAGGCTAATCGTTACTCTCGGATACAGCTGATTGACAAATTAAGAAAGAAAGAAAGAAAGAAAGAAAAATAATTAAATTAAACAAAAATACGCCATTTTGATTGTATCCAAAGAATAAGTCTTATTCCTTCAAAAAATTGGTGGTCTAAGAGCTATATTAACTATTAACTCGGTTGTTCTCGGAAAGTTATACCTGGAATAAAATTTATTCTACTTTGGTAAAATCGGGCCTAAGAAGAATATTCCCAGTGATCTAAATAGTAAGACTACATGTTACTACTGGAAACAGCCCGAACTTCCATCGTTACCTTCTCCTTTTGCACTATGATCGGGCTTCATTTAGCCGTAATGGGTTTAGAACGAGCCGCGAGGTGCCGCGCGCGCTGTGATTGCCAGACTCCCTGGAGACTTTTACATACCTACCTATATGCAGCTGTTATAGTGTCGAAATGAACACACACGTCGTACTGTTTGTATTTGGTATGTTTGTTAAGTCGTTAATTATTATTATGCCCATTCTATTCTTTTTGTTTAGGTCAGTAGGGGGGTATGGTAAGCCTACTACTGCGGTGTCATTATACTTTTAAGGTTGCCAGGAAGGTCTCGTTCGATACAGTTTTCCCTTGCAGTTTCTTTTCTTAGCTCAATATTATATATAGAGAATCTGCCATATTAAGAATCAGTCCAATCCAGGCGTGGATACAGAAATTTTTTAAGGGGGGGCGGCGCACAAATCATTATAGTAGAGGAGTCCAAAAGGTTAAATTGGGGATATGGTGGTAAAACACATAAGTAAAAGATATAAGACCAATTTGTGCTCTTTTCTTTAAATGATTAATTCCATGCACCTATATCTTGCTGATAAATTGGGTAATTACTGCGTTTGGTGCTGCACTGCCTACAACAAGGGGGGGGGCGCGTGCCACCTGCGCCCCCCTCCCTTGTATCCGCGCCTGGTCCAATCCAGAATCTGTTCTACACTGTAGAACAGATTCTGGTTGGACAGATTCAAAGTAGAATCTACACCGAACAATCGGGTAGGTATATGGTGCTTTTACATAGGCTGAACGGCCTTCTCGGTTCCTAAAATCACTTATGTGCTTCTATTACAACAGTTATTAATTATGCCAATATCCTTTTGGAGTGAACTACATTAGTTCAAGTGAACTTTCATCAGTAGTCTACAAATAATTATCTCCATTTTATGAAAGCGCAACGTTTTCCTCATTTAGTAAAAGGGCGTAAAATTTCATATCGGAGATTAATGGAGAGCTCACCCTTAAAAATTACGTCGAAGGGTTGTCCCTATTTTTGTGTCGTTAGTGCTGGAGCGCCATCAGTCATGCGACTCGTGCGTAGTCGCGTGAGGAAAATCTGTTTTGAATCGGCTTTATATCGGCTCAATTTGGATAACGTTTGATGGATGCGACAACCCTATATACAATCGTGCATCACAAAATATACACCATCTTGAATCTTGATATTGCGTGATACATCTACTTGCATAAAATAAAATACGTTACAGATTGGTATTTTTTGTTGGGTGATTATGGCAAACCCGCCCCTCCCCCATGATTAGCGCAAAGTGGCGTTATGGGGGACGTCTATATGTTCAGCAGTGGACGTCTTCCGGTTGTTGATGATTGAGACAAAGCCACGTAGTTAAATAATATATTTCAATGGAAAAAACAAGGTAGGTAAATTAGGATCCAAAACATGTTACTAAAACGATGAGCTATTGAACTACTCAGACTGTCGGATTCGTAAAAAAGAAAAACAACTAGTTGCAATTTAAAGTTACGTGATATTCCAACCCGGCTCGCCGCAATCAATCAGCCGACCGCGGCCTCCGGTGGCCGCCCGCCCTTATTCATAATGCACGGTCCTTCACACCCCGACGAAGATATTAAATTCGCTAAATGTTTGTTTACAACACCCACGTCGTAACTACGTATGTATTTGCAGATAATGTAAAAATTCGGAAAATTAAAACCTTTTCATATTGATGTAGTTATATCAATATGAAAAGTAGAAATATATGAATCTGCCCTAAATCGAACAAGGGTACGTAACTACCTAGCTAAAGGCCGTTGTCTTTGTTTGGTATTATAGGTACAGAAATTGAATATTATACCGGAATAAATAAAAGAAATTCTAAACTTATGTAAAAATTAATATTTTAATAAAGGAAATTCTTTGCCATCTCCAGCTCCGTACCTACTATAAGAAATTGAATTCTTAGTGAAAGTATCATGCGCTCATTTCTGTATTGTTTCTGTAGGGATGTTTCAGATTTGGTTAGGCCGAATATTGAATGATGAAAATTTACAAGATATAATTTTGTAATGGGTTAGGTTACAGCAATGGATTACGTACCATGGTTGGGTACTAAACGACAAAAATGGGGAACTCAACTTTTAATGGCACAGAAACATGAGTATAGGTAGGTGATTATGGCAAATCCGCCCCTCCCCCATGATTACCGCCATAAATAGGCAAGAATGAAATTAATACGTAGGTAGGTACTAACTGTCAGTTCTTTCAACATGTGGTAACCCTAAAATTATTTCATCATCATCATCATCATCATCATCAGCCTGAAGACGTCCACTGCTGAACATAGGCCTCCCCCAAAGAGCGCCACCTTGAGCGGCTGCTTGCCTCCTGCATCCATCGGCTCCCCGCAGTTCTGACCAGGTCGTCGGTCCACCTAGGGGAGGGGGCCGGCCTACGCTGCGTCTTCCGGTTCGTGGTCGCCACTCGAGAACCTTTCTTCCCCACCGGTTGTCAGTTCTACGAGCGATGTGGCCCGCCCACTACCACTTCAAGTTGCTGATTCTCAAAGCTATATCGGTGACTTTAGTTCTCTTGCGGATCTCCTCATTACCGGATCTTATCTCGCAAGGAAACCCCGAGCATAGCTCAAAATTATTTAAAGTAACCGAATGTTAGACGAACTGAAAGTTGACCACTGCGATTTAGACGAAATGCTTATTAAATAAACTGTCAGGCCTACAGTTACAAATTGTTTTTTTTTTCTGGTTAAGCGTATACGTATAATAGGTCTACGGTCTAACTACAGATCAAAAAACTTAATAATTCAGGGTGGGGTTTTTGATCCGTAGTTAAGGTAACCAATGGTTAAAAATTTACAAATTTTGACCTTTGGTTAGAATTTGTTAGTTTTTCAGCAACCACCTTAACTACGGGTCGAAACACCTACCCTAAGACTTTCGGATTCGGAGGGTGCCGGAAGAATTCAGCTCCTATCCGCCTTATTTTAAAAAAAAAATTTGCTGGTCTCGGTATTAGTTCTGGTACACTGAGATTACCAGACTAATCGGGTATCCGGTGCATCTCTACATGCCAGCGTTATTAAACGCTGAGCTGTGCGATGGCAACAAAGGACGCAGTGGAGCGTCGATTGATAATTAATATTGTTTTATTAAGCCGCGTATCTCGACACAACGGCTCGCGGGCACGCCGGCTTCCGACGCACCCGCGCGTGCATAACTCCCTAATGCTGTTTTATGTTTAGGTAGCTCTTAATTGCGATTTGCTTGGATTTTGATATGATTCAGTAGCTACGTTTTATTGTTGCGCTATCTATACATTCTTGATAAAGATTTAGGTACCTACTTGAAATGATGTTTACTTTTCTCAGGGTTTCTTTCCGAATTATTCGTTTTCCATGTACTTATTACTTTGACGATGTAGCTGTTTACTTTGTGTAGTCCACCAGTCATATATTGATTATTATTTTTAGTTTGGACATCCTGCTGGAGATAAAAAGATGAAGCGAGAGCATGCTGATAAGGCGGTGGAAAATGATGAAATAAATATTTGTGATTTTAATAATTATAAAATATTTATTATTCCGGCTAATGAGACGGATGTGTGCTGGTTGAAGTCCCGTTCGCGATTCAAATTTTTCCTTTACAAATTAATCTGTGATGAAATAAAGTGCATTGGGTGGAAGAAGGAAGTCACTGTCCAAAGACAAATAAGCGATGCCTATAATGTACTGAATAATTGAGAATGCAGAGTTGTCGTCGAGGCTTTCACTCTTGAGGCTCAGTATTTCGATGGAAATCAATAAAATCATTAAAATCGTTTTTGTCTCATTTGATTCAGACACATTAATGACTCGGCAAATTAAATTTATAAATAATTTGAAACGGTGAACGCATACAAAAAATCAATTTGTTTCCCCTTCAATAATTGTCAACCAAGAGACGAGCCGATTCAGCTGCACGGAGGAAAATTTACAGACAGTGAAAAAGATTATATTACATCCAATGATTTTTAGTATCTTAATATAATAAAGAAAAAAAAGAATTAAGGAAAAAGAATTATTTTTTGATATTGGTGTCGATTCGGTGGTTTTAGAGATCTCTTATTTTAGCCCACTTAAAAATTTTAGTTTAGTCGCCAAGCGTCACAAAAGCTATTCGGTATTTACGTTGAACTTAATTTAGAACTGCTTAGCCGTGCAACTAAATGAAGCAACGCCACTCGCGCCTCTAGTGTCGAGTACCTGTACTACGTGATAGAAAAATCTGCAGATAAAGCAACTATTTATTTTAAATAGGTACGTTATTTATTTAAAGTAGGTACCTACCTACCTAATGATCGTAAAAGTGATCAATAAATATGACGTATGACGTTTTGTTGTATTGAGTTGAGTTATAGTAAAGGCGTAAAAAACTAACCCGGCCCTCCACGGGGTGGACCGCGACGGTCTGGTGAAAATCACGGCGAGCCGATGGATGCACGAGGCGAGCAGCCCCTCAAAGTGGCACTCTGTGGGGGAGGCCTATGTTCAGCAGAGGACACCTTCAAGCTGGATGATGGTGACGATGATGATGATGATGATGATGAGTTATAGTAAAGGCGTATAAAACTAGCCCGGCCCCCCACGGGGTGGACCGACGATCTGGTGATAATCACGGCGAGCCGATGGATGCACGAGGCGAGCAGCCGCTTAAAGTGGCACTCTGTGGGTAAGGCCTATGTTCAGCAGTGGACGTCTTCAGGCTGGATGATGGTGATGATGATGATGATGATGATGATGATGATGATGATGATGAATTATCTTAAAGGCGTATAAAATTTTAGGCACAAACTTCTCTAAAATGTGTCCGCCGAATGGCTTTAACGTGCCTGTAAACTAAGTTGAGTAATTTAGACGTATCGTCTCTAAATTTTAGTTAGAGCTGTCATGTCTAAATAGCAAAGTGGTGTTTGACAGCTCTAAATTAAAATTAGAGAAAATTTAGGTTAGTCGGTGTGCCGCCGAATCGACACCATTGTATTTTATAGCAGTATTGCAGTAGCGTCATCTACATGTTAATTTGTAAAGGGATTTGTATCAAGAACGGCATCGCGTTTTCGTGATTAAAAGTTTTCCTTTACAAATTGATTATTTTTTGGTCTGTAGAAATAGTTTTAATTAAAATGATATTTTATAGCCCAACATATTAACTACTAGTATGTAATGTTTTTTACAAATAATGATCTAGTTTTCTTTAAAAAAAATTATATCTTTTATCTGCCTGAAGTAATGAAATATAGAGTTCGAGTGACGATATTCAATTTGGTTTAAGGTGGAACGTTACACTATCGCGGGAAATTCAAATTTTCTTGCATTCTTTTGCCAATAATAGCTTAATTACTCAACGTGATTACATGAAAACTAATTTTGCGCAAATAAATATATTGTATCAAAAAATCAAATAAAGAGGTAAAATAGTAGCAGTGTAATCTATTCTATTTATTTATTTATTTTACTTTAAACTTTACTTTTACTTACCTTTTTTTATTTTTTTACTTATTTATTTTTCCTATGCTCTTGTATATTAGTTAAATTAGGCAGGCACCTTTGTGTTATTCTAGTAGCTAAGTATTGCAGTCATATTATATGACACAAAGTTTCAGTGAAATTTCACTGATGCGTCGCTAGAGCTTAAAGCACAGTTTTAAACCTCCCTTATCTTCTTTGCATTTCGCATAAATAGATTCAAATTTATTCGTTGATCGGGCACGTCTCGTTGCTAACGTATTTAAAAAGTGATTAGAAGTTAAATTGACACAGTATGAACTTTTTTACCCACAATGGGGCTTAACAGGAAACGAGATTATTCAATTTTCTTTCAAATTGACGGTGCTGCATAGAGATTAATAAATCTTTACAAGTTAAAAACCAATAGCAGTTTACCTTCTGAATTTTAATGCCGCGTTTGCAATAAGATATTTACGATACACTTGCATAAAAGACCTCTAATGTAAGAAAGATGTAGGTAAGGCCACAAAAGCCGAGCGCGTACTTACCTAATATTTACAAAGCGAATGGTGATTAAATTTACATCGTTGCAGGTTTGCAGCGTCTGTTATGTTACGGTATTCATGAAAGCGATTGTTTGGTCCCGTGGGGTGGCAGCAAAGCTCACAGAATCGTCCGTGTGCGCTCAACTTAAGGTAATTACATTTAAAATACAGACGCCTGCAGCGAGAAATATACGGAAGTCAAAATTAATGCATCGCATTATTCTGTATAGAAAGTTTTAATTACTGATTAACATTTCTAATATAACATAAATACTTTATAAAAATAACTTTTAGATAGATTTCAATAAGACTCCAATAGAAACTAAACGGTCCATGGAACAAACAGATACCTGCTTGATGTTTTTCTTTTCATGTGGAGGTTTATTTCAGCATGGTTTTAAGTATATTTTATCTTAGACAAATTACGTCTTCGCCTCGGCGGTTCAAAGCTTCGGTAGAGCGAAAGACTTAATTCGTCACACTTTTTAAGAATATTTTGGGCTAAGTACGCAGCTTTCATTGTTTGTTTGTCTTTAGTGAATAGTTCTTTAGTCGCTTTTTTAACAATCTCCTGACCCATACCATCCATTTTTGCTGTATATTTGTAGTAAATATTCTCCAATTGACGCATTAGCGTGGCTATATTGTCATTAGGGTCTTCAGGTAACTTGTAAATTATTGAATGGACATACTGCACACACGTGTATAATTTCACATTATTGAATGATGAAAATAAATTTCGAAACTCCGTCATTAATATTTTGTTAAAAGTTTCTTTGTACACTGCTTCTTTGTCTCTATAAATCTGAATTCTCTTTTCATACATTTCTATATAGTCTTTCAAATCAGCAACAATTATATCGAGGTTATCTCTTAAAATATTTTGTCTTTTTAAGACAAGCTTAATCAGAGGATTGCTTTGATCATTAATTTTCATATAGTTTGTGCACTGTCGACTTATATCATTAAATATTCTAATTAAATCTTTTGGTTTCATGAAGAAAAGAATTGGCGGCTTTTTCCGCTCCATCGTCTTAATTTTGTATCTCTCTATAGTTGATTCAGAATCAGAGGATACGTTATCCAAATCCTCTGAATCAACAAAATGAACTCTCTCATCCATATCGAATATATCACCAAATTTGGATTTCCACCACTGAGGAGCTAGATAAGTGAGAAACTCAGCATATGTGGCCAAAGTGTCTAATTTACTTCCTAAAGTCACCAACCAAAACCTCATTTTTACGTATTTAAAACTAAGATCTTCCAACGTTTCAAACATTTTGGCTGCTTCAAGAGCTTTTTCTTCACTACGGCGCATTATTGTTTGAGTCGTTTTAAAATCTTCTTTGATAAATCGTGTAAAATTGTATTTACATTGCACGTAAAGTTTTCGTATTACATTGTATGTTGCCATTTCGTTCCTGTTTTTAGTATCTATTATTATTATTGTTTCTTTCAAGTATGCAGCGTCAGCTTTTAAAAGTGATAAATCTCGCAGGCTTTTCATATGTACTTTAATGTTTGTGTTGGGTCTAAAGGGTCTACCTTCAACGATTTCGAAAAAAATAGGGTCAAAATCCGTGATCCCGTAAGGTTCTTCTGTTATGAAAGGTTCAGGTTTTGGCGTCCGTGGTTTCAATGGTTTACTGAACACTCTCATGCTGTCTGATAGAACAAAAGGATTTCTGCGATATTCTTTAGCTTCGTCGTTGCTTGTAAAAGTGTTCTTTTTAGTATTATTATTTATAACCGGATTGTTATTTCCCTTAGTATCAAAATTTCCTTCGTTTTTGGGCAGTTTCATCAATTTACTCTTGAACACACGTTTTCTAGCCAATCCTTTGGGTGTCGGAATGGATCTGCAAAAGTTGTGCTTTTCTCATAATTATACCTAGGTTAAAATTATCTGGTAGAAGAGACAACGCTATAGTAGACAATAGATACCATTTGTTACTAAAATGCCTGATCCATGGACCTATAAAAAATAGGTCCATGGCCAATTGGCCATATCATTAATTTTAGCACAAACGCTTCTTATTGTTGTTCATTCCGTTTGAAAAAAAACAATGAAATATAACGCTGTTCAATGTAGTTACACATGTAGGTAAAGGTAGAACTACATATGTAAAGTTACACAGTATTTAATTAATTACTTACTTTTTCTTCATTATTTAATATTTAGTTAAAATTGATGATAAATAATATAAATACGACACAAAATAATGAGAACAGAGTAGAATTCTATTTATTATTTATTTAATTGCAAACGTCTAGTTTATTGTCAACTTGACAATTTCATTGAAAGAATAGGTATAATACCTTTTTGTATAAAATTGTCAGAAGAGGGAACGCAAAACGTAAAACTCATTATAGTTTCATTATGAAATTACGTTTGATCATGACAAACTCGCACCTTATTTCAACTAGAAAATATGCTATCCCGGCCTGCTTTTTCAAGCACATTTACATTCATATAATTATCATCATGCATCAGCTTAGAACTCTCAAGCCTCTTTCAAGGCATAATGCTGACGTTATGCCTTGAAAGAGTATTGAAAGAGTATTGTCAGCTCTACAATACTCTTTCAGTTGCTATCTTGATAGTCACTCCTTAGTGGGCAGGACGGACGTTCCATCTAATATCTACGGGGAGCATATGGATGTTAAAGGCAAGCAGTTGCTCCCAACGGTGCTCTATGGGGGACGCCTTATGCCTATGCTTATGTTCAGCATCTTCAAGCTAATGGTTTTTTTTAAGATAAGCTTACATTCGACCGTGTGGTCTCACCTGATGGTAAATGATGACGTGGTCGGTGACGGAGCATGCTTGTCTAGAAGATACCGGTTCACTAAAACTTCTAGATCAATATTTGTCAGGAAACAATGACGTGGTGTTCCACTCCTTTGCTGTCCGAATTATAAATGAGAAGTCAAAACGTTTTGGCTTTTGCTGAAAAACAGCTATTTAGTCGGGGCTCAACGAGTAACCATACTAGTTGGCCGCTATTTTGAAGAAAAAACAAGATGGTAGACTGTTTGTAGGTAGGCATGTGCCAAAATATTCAAAGCCCTTAGTGCAAAGATTTTATCCATTTGACATCTAAAAGCATTTGAATATCTCTGAACTCTAACCCCAGTAGACAAAATATTGGGTAGGTATTATGTTTGTAAGGCTGCCACTCAATTTAACGGCTGACCCCTGAGAATGACCCTCGCCTGAAGCGTATAACTCCTCAGTGACCACTGTCGGAAGTGTTGCCTCTGACGCCTTGCCGAGAGGTTC
Source organism: Ennomos quercinarius (assembly GCA_910589525.2). Lineage (NCBI taxonomy): Eukaryota > Metazoa > Arthropoda > Insecta > Lepidoptera > Geometridae > Ennomos > Ennomos quercinarius. The sequence goes on from OU342493.1 coordinate 5,887,993, forward strand.
AAGCTACGAACTTTTATCAAGAAGGTCCTTTAGTTATAATTATGTGAGTTATGTTTATTTTATGTTACAATCAATAATTGTTTTTTTAATATTAAGTATTGTGCTATCTGTGGTAAAACGATGTTACATAATAGAACCTAACTATAAGAACAAGAACCTTCATATATTTCAATAACTGCAATCGTTTTAATAATGAAAGCTATCTTTTTGTTCCTATCTTTGTTCTATTTTGTTACCTTTTCACGACTTAGAGTTTAGTAAGGAAGATAGTGTGGACCCTAGATATACATTCTAGTTAAGTATATCTCATGTTTTGCATATATATATAACTAACCTAACTGGAATGCACATGATAATAATAATTCTAGTAACCAACTTACCTATATTATATTGAAAAACACACAGGATACGTATATTTTGTCGCGTTAAAAAAAAGCTGTGGGGGGTAGATTTAAGGCGCTAGGTCACACAATAAATAAACTATCATAAAGTAGCTTATATTAGATAACTAGCAGCGCCCCGCGGTTTCACCCGCGTTCCTACAGGAACCGTTCCCGTTTCCGGGATAAAAAGTAGGCTATGTTTTAATCTAGGGTATAAGCTACCTCCATACCAAATTTCATCTAAATCCATCCAGCTGTTAGAGCGTGGAAGAGTAACAAACATACACACATACATACATACGCACAAACTTTCACCTTTATTATATTAGTGTGTTTTTTTTTATAACACGGACAGACAAACAAGCTGACGGCCCGCCTGATGGTAAGCAGTTACCGTCGCCTATAGACACCTGCAACACCAGGGGCACTGCCGATGCGTTGCCTACCTTTTAAGACTCTATTTACCCGACGTTTGAAGTGCTCCATGTTGTAGCTCAACGGAAACACCTCAGAGGGTAGCTCATTCCACATCTTGCAAGTATGTGGCAGAAATGATCTCGTGCGAGACTTCCATGGGTCCACGAGGTGTGGATGAGCTTTTTGACGGTGACGAGCTGTGCAGTTATAAAACCGCGATGCAGGGATTAGGTTGAACAGCTCTTCAGAGCATTCCCCATTGAAGATTTTGTAGAACACACAGAGGGAACCGATATCTCGGCGTAAACTCAGTGGTTCTAAATCTTTGGTGAGCTCAGGAGCATCGGTGAGTCTAACAGCTCGTCGCTGTAAGAAGTCAAGGGGCTGAAGCTGGTACTTTGGCGCACCGTTCCAGAGGTGAGAGCAGTACTCCATATGCGGCCTGACTTGTGCTTTATAAAGCATAAGCCGTTGGCCCGGCGTGAAGTACCGCTTGGCTTGGTGTGATGTCATTAAAGCAGGTAGATAATTATTTGATAATTGTATCATCATCATCGTCATCATCATGATCATCATCATTATGATCAACAGCCTGAAGACGTCCACTGCTGAACATAGGCCTCCCCCAGAGAGCTACACTTTGAGCGGCTGCTCGCCTCCTGCATCCATCGGCTCCTCGCCTCGGTATTTTTTTATAGTCATTTCTTTTTATAGTTTGAGGCCACCCATTGTTTGTCGTTGATTTACCTACACAAAACTCTTTCAGTTTTTGCCTTGTGGCAAACCTCAGACAAATCTTGGTGGACGTCGGACGTAACCACCGAAACCTTGCGTAAACCACAGATAGAGGGTGACTGACGTTGGTAATTAAATATCCTGATCAGTACACCGGCATGATTCAATTCTATATTTTTGGTAGCTAGACTATATTTTTAGTTTTGATGTTCCAGTTTGAAGGGCTTACTGGGCAAATGAGATTTAATGATCTGATCTCACAGTCTATGTAATCTTATTTACTAGACTGTGTGATGTCTCAGGATGACGTGCACACTGCGCAGTGCAGTGTTACGCAAGACTGTATTAATTTAGAGTTCCGAGTGATACAGCAATCTGTTATGGGCAGCCGTGACGCTTAACATCAGGTGAAGAACAAGCTCGTCACGTCATTCGTTTACATAAAAACTATACTTCTTGATAGCCTGATCAAATCATATATTTATGGTAGCTAGGTATAGGTACCACTTGATAGCCTAGTCAGTAGGTACACTGGCATGATCAAATTCTATACTGGGTCTAATTGAATTCATTAGCGTCCTTTGAAACTAGGTACCTACTCCTGACACCGATCACGTGTAGACTAACATTTTTGAAATCTATCGCATCGATTTGGTATTTATAATAACTTCAAAAAATTAGATTAACTTACTTAATCAACTGCTACATAACTTAATTACATTAAAATAATTAAGTACTGTTTTTAACTGTTACCTAAAAGGTAAAAAAAACTTTTAACAGTATCAAAATTATTCGTGCCAGCTACGATAGGCGCCACGGCACGGCAATCTTCATAATTTTCAATATAAATATTTTCATTTGCACTCTTTACTCTTTAATAATCATCAATAAATGATGTACTTTCATCATTCACTCAATTTATGCTAATTAATCAAATTACATCCTGTATATTTGGTAGCTATACCAGCACTACTTTTTTTAAATTCTATAATTTTATTAGAGACTTAAGTCGTCCAACGACTACTAAGTCAGCCCCATATTGCTCGCTCTCAGTACTACTTGAGATTATGAAAACTATTGATGTCTAAATGGTTCTTCTTGTAATACTTCATTTCTTTATTTACTAAATACTTCCGCGCACTGCTTGTGCTTAACTTCGGAATGGAATGGTTCTAAATCGGGTATAAATTCATTAATTCCGACACATTTACATAATCGCCGGGGGCTGATTAATTTGTAAACATTTCTTAGAAGTAGGTATCAACTAATTAATAATTAAAAATAATTTAATAATAATTAATTTAAAATTAATAAATAAATAAATAATTCAAATTAAAAGGATTTTCATCATTAAAGTATCAAATTGATTATTTATTGTAAACAACTGTGCGTCATTTTACTAAAGACCACATTTAGATATTTTATACTCAGATACCTAATACCTATCGTTTATAATCCGAGCAGCGAAGGAATGGAACACTTTACCAGCGTCTTTGTTTCCCGATAAGTACAATCTGGAGCTCTTCCAGTCGCGAGTGAATGGGTATCTTCTAGGCAAGCATGTACCATCGTAGACTGCGTCGTCACTTTCCATCAGGTGAGATTGCGATCAAATGCGGGCCTTACTTAGTTATAAAAAAACCTATAGTTTATTCCCGTTACAATACCAAATTCTCCTCTGAAATAATTTGGTGATGTAGGTAAATGAGTCATTAAATTCATTTTTACCCACTAATTATTTTAGTCTTACTAATTTCGAGCAAAATGGGATAATAGCTGTTTGAGAAAAACGAAGAACGTTAAATACGTAAGACGCCCAACTTCAATGGTTATCGACCTTTTAAATGAAGAAAAATTTCAAGCTACTTAAAAATAATGATAAAAGTATGTAGCTCATTACGAATTAATTGAAGATACCTGTGCGCCTACGGAAATCAAATACTCAAATATGGTATAGTATCACGGAAGAGTACTACTAACTGTACCAATTTAAACAGCATTCAATTTAGTAGTAAAGAGGCGAGTGACTACCTCCATGGGTAAGCTAGGTACTCTACCACTTGCCTTCCCCTACCGCAGCGCCCACTCTATAGATTTAAAAATGAACTAATTAAATGATTTTAAGGTAAAGGAAAATTTGATTTCGAAATTATATATTGTATATTGACGATGCGGTCGACGATGAAACATGCTTGCCTAGAAAATGTACAAAATTAATAAAAGATTGCGTCCGAAAAATTATATATCACATTTAATTTCAATTACAATGACGTCATTTTTATGTGAAACTACTTAATATTATAATCTATGTATAATAGTAAAAACAATGAACAATTTTCAGATGTAAAAGGAAAGCATTAAATCACTAACGGATCCAAGCCAAAGATAAGCCCATTGATAGCTCGTGAACATAATTTCTCGTACAAACACGACTCATCTGCGCGGGCAGGGGGCGAGGTAACAAAACGAGACAAAGCCATACAAAATTACAAACAACAGAGCAGGATGGAACAAAAGACATCAATGGGTCCCCGTGATTTATTGGAAATTCATAGTATTTATTAGAAATTAGTGGTTGAAATACACCACTAATTTTCGTATGAGGGGAAGTTGTATCATTGGTCAACTGAATTTATAGTCAATGCTCCAAGCTAAAGGGACGGATGGACGGAAGTTCAAATACACTCGTAATTCTAATTTTTCCTTTACATTAAAATTAATTACGTTAAGCAGGCGCAACTTCTATAAGTCTAAAATCTTAATAGTCCATAAGTTTAGTACATCAATTTGATTTAAGAAATATTAGGTACTTACCAAACCTTTATTTTATTGTACAGGTACCTACGATACAGCGGTCGAGTGAGGCCAAACGAACGAAATATTGATAGAAATAGAGTTTTTGATTATCGTAATTGACGGAAACTTTGAAAATAACACAGTAGCTTCAAAAACCGCGACTCGGCTCACTACGCTTGTTTGGATTCACCTTAAACACTAGTTCTTATTCAAATAAAGTTATACAACAATAGATAGTTAAACTCTTTATTGAAAACACCATATTACAGGAAAATCATTAAACAAAATCTTATAACTGAGTGTCACTATGGGCGGTCTTATGGCTTAAAACGATCTCTTCCAGATAACCCAGAAGTATACTTAGAGAAATGAAACATATACCGATTTATGTTAACATCATGATATTTTCAATAGCAATTTCTTTCACACGGCAAGACAAGAGCACGAATAAACATAACTCAAGAGCAAGTTCAATAATCCGAAGACTTAAAAAACAAAACAAAAAGTAAACAGTATCCACAGTTTGTGATATAGGTATAATAAAATTTCCTCATTGGAGGGTTATTATGACTGAAAAGTTTTCGAAGCTAACTTTGAGTTACGTGTCTGGCAGACTCCAGCCGCGGGAGGTTGTAATAGTTTCTACTTCGTTAAATGTCTGTAATAGGTATTTTTAAGTTTAGCAGACGCTATAAGTTTTCAACCTTATTATTTAATGACTAGCACATAATTTACCATTACCATCAACGAGTCAGTAATACCTAAAACAACAGAGGCCACACTCAGCTCAGATTATGTACTTCCTTGTGTTGTGTTTTTACATAAATTTTCAGGGTGCCGATTCTCGGAAAATTGTAAATGTTGTAATTGTAAATTGTTGCAGGAGCATCAAATATCGAGTGAAAATGTTATTTGAAGTCCCTTGATATTAAATTATTGAAAAATCTAATTATTCTAGCCATAAATTTAACTATATGGTGATGAAAATAAACAGCCTGTATACACACAGTATCATAATAATTGGCTTTGCAACTCTATTATTGCTATTTCCTACCTATACTTAAATAGATTAGGATTTAGGTATTCACACCCACTTGGAATTTCAACCTATTTAATTTCGTGACGAGTATACAACTCATCTACAATTCAAACGCAAATGTTCCAAACTTTACTAGGTGGTAGGACTTTTCTACAATGTTCCCGTTACGTCATTCGTTTACATAAAAAACATAAACTACACAGACACACGTCATGACTTTGACGGTCGTTGTTCATCTCTAGAGGTCATTTTCATTGATCAATATCTAAATCGATCGATACACAGTATGAGAGGATTCCCCGCAGTCGACCGCAGTTGCTAATTTTAGAGTAGATCTCTCGCGCCCTGAATACTTTCTCACTATATAGCCCACCGACATTATCGTTGCCATTGGACGTCGACTGCGGGAATCCCCGAATCAATTTGTCTATCAACCGAGGTATTTTTAAATATATCTGCTATGAGAAGGTAATGTGCAATGGTGATAAGAAAATTTTGATAAAATACGATGCATGTGACTTTATGACTTTGATATTTGATAAAAAGTTTTCTGATGCTTGCTTATATGTATATAGGGGGGATTAGGAATACATTACATAGTTACTACTTATAATAATAATGATGAGTAATTGCACTTATGGTATAGTTTGGCTTTGAAGACAAAATTTTTAATGAATATTCTTGCTCTGTCTACATAACGACCTTTTTTAAATCTTTACGTAATAAATCTGAGTGATGAGAACTGATTCAAAATCCAGGTCAAGTTTAGACATAAACATAAACATGCCTAATATAAAATTGGCCAATAAGTACCTACTTTGGTACCTGACCTGCGTTCTAAAAACGTCTACGTCCACAGAAGTGTCCCAATGATCTGCACTTCTGGCAAAGATCTTGAGGATGGGACTTGGTTGGGTCGCTCTTGTCCATGCCGTCGGATTTCTGTAGAGGCACCTTGAAATGGAATAACATATGGTAAGTCACAACATATAGGTACCTGGTATCTACGATTGCACGGAAAAATTTAACGTTCGGATATGTGCAGAATTTTTTGTCGCTGACCGTGCAGAAAATCTTTTCCGACGGACTGTATTTTTTTAATGCTATAAACCTACCTGTATACCTCGGACATCACATCGATGGACTTATTAGACTATGTAATTGGGTGAATTCTGTGGTTGCACCTAGTGACCTAGTGCACTTCTGGGCACAGTTTGCCTGTGGTTGCACCTAGACTTAGTGCACTTCTGGGCACAGTTAGCCTGTTTTTACACCTAGTGATCTAGTGCACTAGGTCACTAAGTGCAACCACAGAATTCACCCCAGGGTGGTACGGTCTGTATAACAGCTTATGCACATAAATGTAGGAATGGATCCTATGGAAGAATAGGACGCTTTAGTTAGATACTAACCTGTTTAAACGGGTACACGTCGATGTTGCACCTGGTGCACTTCTGGGCACAGTTTGCCCACGAGTTTGCACTGTGCCATCCTCTGGAACAATTTGTGCATCGGTACTCTCCAAAGACACGTCCTTGGCCTTGGTACGGAGTCTTGCCACCAGACTGCAAAGTTATGAAATTTTAAACAGAGTAAGTACCAAGATCTTCTGCCCGCAAATTTGTAGAGATAATAAATGTTCTATGTCCGTTTGTCTGTCCTCCCTCCTCCCAGAGTTCAAACAATCTCGTCATACAGGCACTATTTTTGTCATAATATAGATTCAACTATTTAATTGACTAAAAAGTTAAACTTTAGTATGCATTTAGTTTATTTGTGTGAACAACATAACCAGTTTGAATGAAATTTTGCACACAAATGCCTTTCACTACCGAGATAACAAAAAGTAAGTAAGTACACGAAAAAAAATAAGAGTTCTGCAGGAACACAAGTAAACTGCGGTGAGACCTCTAGTAATAACAAAAGCGAAACATTGTTATTAGTTAAAAATAACACTCGTGTTTTTTTTAATTTTTTTTTCTTATATTTTGGCTCCACATAGTCCATATTTAGTCAGTGTCAAGTATAGCAATTTTCATCATGAGAATATTTCACGTAAAGTTATGTCTTAAACACAAATGCGGGCGGGCCTATTTAGTTGTAAAAATAAAATAATAACACTAACAGAATGCAACGACGTGAACTTTCCCGCGTTCCCGCTAAAACTCCTATTTTTCTTCCTCCTATTTTTTTAATTTTGGGTAAAATGAGTCTTAATGAAAATTTTGGTTAAAAGCCAGAGGAAAAAAATTCAACGCCTTAGTGTCGAAATCTTTTTTTATGGCACTCATTGACAAAAATTAGGTTTCACATGTCGCTTGTCATTTAGCCTCACGCTTTTTACCACTTTTTACCAATAACTTGAGAAATATAGAACGTAACAATCTGATATTTTTCATACTTATGAGATCTTTAGACAATAATCTCGGAATGGTTTTCGAATTTCAGTTCCTCCCAAAAAATGAAACGTCAATTGTGTGCATTTCACACTAAATCGGCTGCACTTATTCAGATTCTGATGTATATAATGTACTACATAGATCTATATGCATATTTCACTCACACATTTCACTACCAAGATCAACAAATAGTCTAACAACAACGGACAACCAACGGGGCTCATCTAGTTATTTTTTCCACCATAGCTATAATTATACCATACTAATCGTTATGTAGGTACTTACCGGCATCTTCCAAACGACGAAATACACAAAAAAAACAATTAAAAATTATTTCTTCTCCGTTATGACAAAAACAGAGATAGGCACAAATACAATGTGAAAATTATATTTGAAACTAAATTCAGGATTAGATTAATATAAAATTGGGTTTGTGTTTTTGTGCACAAGATCGCAGGACAACTGACGACAAAGTCAAATCGCAATTGAACACTGCTACTGGTTGTGGCTTGCTTTTGTACTTTAATTTTGCTAATGATGTGAAAATACTGTAACGTTGTGTTATAGCTAAAAAGCATAATGATTTTGCTCTACTCAGTAAACGTTATTTGTCCCAATTACACGTCAACTAAATAGCAACTAATAAAAATAATAACATCATTTATTAAACGTTTCAGTTTCCATAATAGTAATAATAAAATATAAGTTTTCATTTGTTTCGATTATCCTAAGCATAAGTTTTTTTTTATTATTCTATAAAAATCATATTATTACAAAAATATAATAACTTTACTATTATTTCAAACAATATAATCTAGTACAAACATAATAATAATAATTATAAGTTTTGTTCCAACAGGCGTAATAATTTGGCGATTAGATTTGGTTATCTTTGTAATTCGGCATACATGCCTACTTACCTTGGTGCCTACCTAGGTAAGTAGTCAAGTATGCCAAATTACAAAGACATAATATTGAAGGTAAAAAAAATGTAGTAAGTTTCTAGCTAGTAGCATATAGTAGTTAGTATTATTGTAGTAGTTAGTTTAAAGAACAAAAGCACTTTTTTTAATGTTAATGAATGACGTGACGAGCTAGTCGTTCGCCTGATGTTAAGCGTCACGGCTGCCCATAACAGATTGCAGTATCACTCGGAACTCTAAATTAGTATAGTTTTTCGTGACACTGCACTTCGCACGTCATCCTGAGACTTCACACAGTAAAGTAATAAGATTACTAGACTTTGTGATCAGATCATAAAGTCTCATTTGCCCAGTAATTTCACTAGCTACAATGCCCTTCAAACCGAAACACAGTAGTGCTTGCACACTACTGCTTGGCGGCAGAATAACTGGCAAAGCAATAACTTTTAATAATTTAATGTCATATGCAAACTAGAAAATAAACAGATAATAATGAATATGTAAAAAATACCTTTTAATCTTTGTTTATTGCATACTTAATAATATGCCCCTACTTCGGTAATACATTACGTATTATTTCAAGGAATGTCAGACAAACGAACGGCAGCAATAATTAGCAACAATTAACTTCTGGTTATAATAGAGTATTATGCCGAATATTTTAATAATGACTGTTGTAAATAATTTTAGATTTATTATATTTTAGGTTAAGTACTTATTAATGTCCTCCTCTTCTCTAACATAATATTGTTGTGCCCAACAGGGTCCATAATGATCTACCTTATGTCGTCGCTTGTTTAACTAATGTCAGCTAAGTGACGTATCTGACATTTTGACGTATCTGACATTTTAAATGTATCTTTTATCTACTTTCAAAGACGCCTCGAACTGTCTAATCAACTTATTTGTTGTCAAAATGTCAGATACGTCACTTAGTCAAACAAGCGACGATATATACCGTCATCTTTTGTAACATTGTGGAATGCAATAAATATTTGAATTTGAATTTGGATTTGAGTAGAATAGAGAATTATAATTAAATAAAAAAATATTCCTGACAAAAGGCACAAAAACAACGCAAAGTTACAAACTAATACTACAATCAATGATACCACCAATTATACTATTACTACTGATATACCATAACTCACTGTTGTTAAACCTTGTTCCAAAATATAACTGTTGTTCAACAATAACATTCGTTATAATTCCTATTCCTGCCTACATGCTATATGCAAGCCCTACGCTGCGGGGAAATCCCGTAGTTTGTTAAAAGATTGGTATAACTCCCGCGTTGCCACAGCTATTGCTATCAATAATCTGTGCCACAGATTGGATTGGAGTTGAAATGACTGTACCTATTGTATTGTATTTGATTGGCCTGTTAGCTCAGTTGGTAGTACCTCTGCCTTCTGACTATAGATTGTGGGTTCGATTCCCCACTGAGCACAAACATTTGTGTGATGAACATAGGTGATTGTTCTGTGTCTGTGTGTTATATATATTGTATTCTATGTATTTATTTGTTTATCAGTTATCTGGTTCTTATAGTACAAGCTATGCTTAGTTTGGGGCTAGATGGCGCTGTGTGAAATGTTCACACAGTCATATTTAACTTGTTTATTGTTTAGTTGCGTGTTGTGTTTAACTTAAAAATAAATTGTGTTGTATAAGTTTAAACTAAATGGAAAAGGGAAAAAGAGTGAATGGATGGGACTCAACTGGAAATTTACCTACTTACTTTAAAATAAATTCAAAGCTACGGTACGGTAAACCCCCTGTTATAGTTACATATTATGTCAATTTTAGTATAAGAGTTGTAAAATCCCCTAGAGTTTCTGCAGATTGCCATTTACAAAAACAACTGTTTTAAATATTGCCATTATAAAATTTATAAGAAGGCCCAGGATTGTGTAAACTAATTAAAAAAAACTAAAAGTAGAAATTGTTGATACTACACGGAATCGACCCATTCATTAACCATAATTCATTATTATTGATCAAGCCAATATGTTACCGAATATCTTCGATGGAGAAACTGAGTGGACTGTATTAAAATTTATGGTACGCACAATCAAATAGGGCAAGGAGAATGAGAAGAAAGGACACGCAGCACATACCTCTGAGAGCACAGGGAAAGCTCCAGATCCTCCTGGGAACGGCGACCGCGGCGGGCCCGCCACACACGAGGTCCTGGTGTCCAGAATCCTCAAACACCATCAACAACACCGTATCCGATCGCACTCGCGTAAGACGTGATTGTTTTTGTGGAGAAATTACAAAAGCACAATGCTTGACTGCGGGACAATATAGTATCGAATTATAAGCACAATTCGCGCGGTTGCGTCTGCGGCCATTGCGGCGAGACGTTCAAGACTCTCTGTTTTCTTCAGTAGCCGCTAGAGGGCTACTCGGCGGTGCGGTAGTACTTGCATGTATGGGTAGGAAAATGGAATAAAGGATTGTACCATAATATAAATTATTTATCATTAATTTAAGTTAAATAACTTGGCGTTACCATTTCCACCCGCCCTTAATGGGTCACCTTTAAAAACAACCATAAGGCGAGAAAATAATATGTCTATGACTCTAAGATAGAGCGCTCAATGCGCGCGGGCGAAATAGGAAGTCCGAAGAGTCACGGCGAAGCGGGAGTGTAAAAATATAAATTATAGATAAGCGAAGCGGTAAGAATAATAAAGTAATAATAATATAGCGGTAAATATAGATAAACTAAGAACTAAATTGCAGGGCAATTATTACTGTTTTGGAAGAGGGCATAAGCGAACGACTGGGCGGAGGTAAGTTCCCTTGGCGGTTCTCACAGTCGTAACGCGCACGATTCCATCCTTGGAGGGATGAACCTTCTCTACAATCGCTAACGGCCAGGCTAGGGGCGGTACGTTATCATGCATCACTACCACGATCGTTCCCGGTGTGATAGGTGCGGAAGGAGTGTTCCATTTCTGCCTAACCTGCAGACCGTGCAGATACTCCATCCTCCATCGGTTCCAAAACGACTGAACTAACTTGTCCAGTAGCGAGTGCCTATGAAGCAAACTGACAGGATCAGACTTGACATCAGGCGCGGGTAATGAGTTTAGCGGAGCGGTATGTAAAAAATGACTTGGAGTCAGAGCTGAAGGCTCAGCGGGATCAGAGCTCAGTACTGTTAGCGGGCGCGAGTTAAGTAAACACTCAATCTGAGTGAGAACAGTACAGAGTTCCTCATACGAAAGAAGTTGCTGTCCTAAGACACGTAGGAATGATTTCACGGCTTTCACCATACTCTCCCAAGCGCCTCCAAAGTGAGGAGAGTTGGGACAGATGAAGTTCCACGTTATGCGGCTCTCAGCACACTCCTGCTCAAGCTTTGGATGATATTCATCCTTCAGAAATTTATATAGGTCGCGAAGGTACGACGCAGCGCCTTTAAAGTTGGTCACATTGTCTGAGTGCAAGAACTGCACTGGACCTCGACGCGAGAGAAAACGCTTGAGCGCGGCGAGAAAACTAGGAGTACTGAGATCCGTGGCAACCTCAATATGAACCGCACGGGTAGTAAGGCACGTGAATATACACAGGTAAGCCTTCTCGCTGTGGACACCACGACGGCGCACAGGAGTATATGGCACTGGACCGGCATAGTCACAGCCACAGTGGGTGAATGCCTTAACGACCTGACGAGTGCGGCTATCAGGTAAGTCAGCCATGAGCGGGTAAGTAGGACGCGGTTTTAGTCGGAAACAGGTATTACACATGTGGACTCTTTGTCTCACGATGCGGCGTGCGGACAGGATCCAGAACCTTTGGCGAAGCAACGACATTAATAGTTCTGGCCCGGCGTGTAAGTATTTTATATGATAGTAATCAATGATCATGTTCACCACATGATCACTGCGCGGTAATATAGCTGGATGCATATGTGCATAGTCCAGCGCGGAGTTGACAAGGCGACCGCCTACGCGGATCAGACCGTTGTCAAGGAAAGGCCTCAATCGGTTGAAGGCCGGCGAGCAAGATTTATTATTCTGAATATTAGAATATTCCTCTGCAAAGTGCTGTCTTTGCAGAGCGCGGAGCATTTTATTTTCAGCGAACTGAAAATCATCGGCAGTCACTGCAGTAGTGCTGCGGCGGGGCAATAACTTAGCGAACTTACAAACGTACACAATTATACGCAGAAGTTTACTCCATGAGGAGATGCGGAGAGCGAGCTCATATAAAGCGCAATGCTTTACAGGCGTGCACACGGGGTGCGCGAGTACCCTTTTTTCAGGTATGTCTGCAATAGACTGTCCGTCGAGGCTCTTCAGTGGCCACTCAGACGGATTTGATGAAGCCCACTGGGGCCCGTGGAGCCACAGGGGGTGCGAGAGAAGATTATGGGGCGTAATGCCACGCGAAAGTATGTCAGCGGGGTTTTCAGTACCCGCGACATGATAAAAGTTGTCAGCTGGAATATTATCCGTGACCTGAACAACGCGGTTTGCAACGAACGTTTGCCACCGGTGTGGCGAACTCTTAATCCAATATAGTGCGACTTTAGAGTCGATGAACGCGTAAGTCTTGATTGGGATGCGACGAGAATAATTATCGTGAACAGTGCGAAGCAGTTTTGACAATAGGACAGCTCCGCAGAGCTCGAGACGAGCGATCGAAAGCGGTTTGGTAGGTGCGACCTTAGTCTTCGCGCACACCAGCTGGACCGTATTGCAAGTAGGGGCACTCACGTGTAGGTACACTACAGCACCGTATGCGTGGAGACTAGCATCAGAAAACCCCAATAGAGTGACGTCACAGTCCGCGGACACGCCTACGTGACGCGGGATGCGTAAGTCATTAAGAGCCGGTAATTCGACGCAGAACTGATGCCACATCTTAATGATGTGCAACGGCGGTGTATCGTCCCAATCGAGATTAAGCTGCCAAAGCTGTTTTATTAACATCTTGGCATATACAACTGTGGGGGCAACGAAACCCATTATATCCCACAGACGGGCGACGGTAGACAAAATGGAGCGCTTAGTGCACTTCACTTCGCCGGGAGAAGAAATTTTAAAATAAAATACGTCATTATCTGTGGACCAGTGCAAGCCTAATATTTTATGTTGCACGGCTTTATCAAACTCCACCTCAGTGGGGAGTCTGTGCAAAGCGGGTAGATTATTCAAGACGGATCGACTGTTGCTATTCCATTTGACAAGTTCCCACTGTGCACCTTTAAATAGGTCAATCAGCTGCTGAGACGCTTGGACCGCTTCTCGTTCGCTAGGAAGCGAGAAAGCAAGGTCGTCCATAAACAACGAAGTAGGCACAATGCTACTCGCGATCGGAAAATTAGCGCCGTCATCGTCAACGAGCTGTCGAACCGTGCGCAGTGCATGGTATGGACTCGACGATAACCCAAAGCACGCACGATTGAAGTGGTACAACACGAGGGGGTCTTGTGGGCGGAACCGGTACAAGAAGCACTGGTAACGACGGTCAGATTCGCGAACAACGATTTGTAGGAACTGCTGGCGACAGTCAGCGGTCATTGCGACTGCGTGTAAGCGGAAGTTCAAAATAATTTGAAATAAATCGCCCTGCAAGTTCGGTCCTGAATACAGGATATCGTTCAGCGAAAGTCGGGAGCGGCTGCTAGTCTTACTGCTAGCATCCAGAACCATGCGAAGTCGAGTGGATGTCTTGTCCTCGCGGACGACTCCATGATGCGGTATTACGTACATAGGAACGGGGTCATGAGGATCGTACGGAGGCGCGGGGGAAATATAATCCTTTGCGAGGTATTCATTAATGACGTCATCATATGCCGACCTAAGTTTAGGTGAAGCTTCTAGCTTTCTTTCGAGGCACATGAATCTCTTACGAGCGGTTTCGAAAGAATCTCCGAGAGAATAAACATCATCGTTAAATGGTAGGCCAACAATGTAACTACCAGTAACGGGATCGCGGGTTGTAGTCGACTTATAAAATTCTTCACATTCAACATCGGCGGGATGATGAATGGGCGGTGCGGAGGGAAGCTCTTCGAGCTCCCAAAATCGCCTGACTAGTGAGTCAATAGCGGCAGGCTCTTGAGCGAGGCAACATGTCAAGGCCTGGTGGTTATGATGTGTGGGTATCGTGGGCACGGAACCCATAATAACATACCCCAACACCGTGCGTAAAGCAGGGGGCGCCGACGAGTCGCGGGGAGCACGAACTACGTCGGGGAGAAGAAGATGCGGGAAGAGAGCGGCTCCGATAAGCGCATCAATTTTATTAGGCATACCGAAGCTCTCATCCGCGAGCGGTATTCCTGATAAATGTGATAAGACAGAGGTGTCTACCACAGCGGTGGGTAATAAATCAGTAATTTGATCAACAACTAGCGGCGAGATATTAAAATTAATATTGTTGTCAAAGCGTGAATAAAATTTTAAATCGATCGAGTTGGTTTTAATTATTTTCTCAGCTCCACCGAACCCCTTAACAATAGTACGTTCAGCATCCTGGAGCTGGATACCTAACCGATCACAACACTCCTTTGTAATGAAGTGGCTTTGCGAAGCGGAATCTAATAGCACGCGAATAATATGTCGATCGCCCTTAGTATCATACGCGACGACTTGTGCGGTTGATAATAAAATAGTTGATTGTTTACTACGCGCGGGCGCATCAGGTGAGCGGTTATCTATAGATGCATACGTAGCACATAACGCAACGTCCGAGCGCGCGCTCGGGACGAGGGGAGGCTGCAGCGGCTGCGCGGGAGGTGCGCGGCCAGCGGCGGTGTTATCGCTCTGCGCTGGCGCAGCGGTTGGCGGCGCGGGTCGCGACGTGGCTAGCGGAGGTTCGCGCCCGGTCTCCATACGCTTGAAGTGTAACATTGTGTGATGTTTTTGTTTACAAACGCGGCAATTAGAATGAGATGAGCAATTAGAAACTCTGTGTTTTAAACTGAGACAATTCACACACGCATTGTTATCTTTCACGCATTTAAAACGTTCGATAGGAGTCATTTTATTAAAATCAGGGCATTTAAATAAATGTTGATGCGTTATATTAGTGCAAAGACATTTGCACTGCGGGTCAACCGTGGTACTCAAGTAGGCTTGGTACTTCGGCGGCGGAGCGGTATTAGTACGACTATTATTATTTTGACGAGCATTCAACGTGCTTGAGGCACACTGAGCGTGAGCTGGCTGAGTACGTTCGAACACCTTGGCGCGGGCGGTAATAAAGTCGACGAAGTTGTCGAAAGTAGGTATTTTGGAACCACAACTCAACTCGAAAGCGCGAACAGTATCTGAGTCTATCTTCTTGAGCGCGATATGAAGTATTATTAAATCGGTTAGATTATCTAACTTTAGATTCTTTAAAGCGCGCACTGCACTAGTAAAGTTATCTGTAAATAAATCAAAGTTCGTCGCGGAGGCAGATTGTAAAGGTTTGAATTCAAACATTTGATTTAAATACGCGGATGCGAGCATTCGCTGATCTTCATATTTATCAATCAGCGTCTGCAATAGAAGTTCATAATTCTCAGCGCAGGGAGATATACCTGCGCATGCAGACTGAGCCTTGCCTGTCAGCTTGCCTAATAGGTAGTACAACTTTTCGGCGTCCGTGAGCGATGGATTTTCATGAACGGTAGACTTAAAACTGGCATAAAATAACGGCCATGAGCGAATGTCACCCGAAAAGTCCATCAGCTGGATTGGCGGCAGTGTAGGCCTAGCCTTATGCGGTGCGATACCACCTCGTGAATCCTGTATATTATTACTTGGTTGCGAATATTGCAATTGGAGTCGTTTAATCCTGCTATACAAAGACTCGAACGCTACGAGGCTCTTATAGTTAGGCTTCGCGGAAGGATTCAATGATAAGGTGCGAGAATTATGGTTATCTAAATTCTTTTCGAACCTAAGACGTAAGGAATCGATTTGCGAGGAAGCGTCAAGGAAACTTTCCCTATCTGCGGCGTTCGAATGAATATTTAAAGATAGATCATAGATACTTTGTACTACTTCAAAGATGGCTTCACATTTTGCTTGCATGATGGTTAGTTGCGCATCCTGCTGTTCCTCATTGGAACTTTCGCTATGTGAAGTAACCTTTTTAGGCGGCATTGTGTAATACAAATAAGTAGAACTCGGGCAAATAAATTAGGTCAATATTATGCGGATAAATAAAGTAGGTAAGATAATAGTATCGAGAAGGCGCAAGCGCAAGACGCTGCGCGTGACTTCGTTACGCGGTAGGGTTATATCGAACGGTAAGGTCGAACGAGTCACAGCGGTGAATAAAGTAAAATGTGGGTAGAAAAATATTACAATGAATATTGAGATTTTAATATCAATTATATGATTAATTAGCGGGATAAATATATAATATAATTTATGTAGTACGTAGATAAATATTATATCTAGGCGAGAATTCACGTAACTCAATGTTACGGGCGGTTTCTTAAGAAATAAGTGGGTGACGCAATGTCTACCCTATGCGGGTTATTAAAGTAATATTCGCAATTAATACACTAAAAATCTCTTACTAGGGCCTATAAAAGTATCCTAATAAGGGCGGCTGGATGAGTCTCGGTCGGAAAGAACCGAAACTTTTATCCGGTCGGAAGGACCACACACAAATGATCACGCCAATATGTTACCGAATATCTTCGATGGAGAAACTGAGTGGACTGTATTAAATTTATGGTACGCACAATCAAATAGGGCAAGGAGAATGAGAAGAAAGGACACGCAGCACATACCTCTGAGAGCACAGGGAAAGCTCCAGATCCTCCTGGGAACGGCGACCGCGGCGGGCCCGCCACACACGAGGTCCTGGTGTCCAGAATCCTCAAACACCATCAACAACACCGTATCCGATCGCACTCGCGTAAGACGTGATTGTTTTTGTGGAGAAATTACAAAAGCACAATGCTTGACTGAGGGACAATATAGTATCGAATTATAAGCACAATTCGCGCGGTTGCGTCTGCGGCCATTGCGGCGAGACGTTCAAGACTCTCTGTTTTCTTCAGTAGCCGCTAGAGGGCTACTCGGCGGTGCGGTAGTACTTGCATGTATGGGTAGGAAAATGGAATAAAGGATTGTACCATAATATAAATTATTTAACAGTTAAATAACTTGGCGTTACCAATTATAAAGAAATCATTGCTCTATCGATCTGATGTTTAATATTAAAATAACTAATCTAGTGCTCAGTCTCTGCTAAAATATATTCGAGGGTTGGCGGGGATCGGCCTTTTAGAAAGCGCCATCTCGTGATTCTTATCATCATCAGCTGCACACACACCCGTAGACAGGTAGGCAGAAAGCCATCAACTATTCCTTCTTCACCGCCCACGCCCACTGCATAGGTCTCCTTTGGTTAAGCAACTCTCCACGATTCCTTTCTTATATCATCTACTAAGTACGTTCCTTCGACCCATGAACCTTAAAAACAAACGCGTACGGTTTATTTTCTCCTAATTATTATGATATTAGTAATTCGCAATCGTCGTTTATGCAGCGCAAAAGGTATATCCTCGACGTAATTTTCGTCTTGAACGAGAGCAAATAGGCTAAAAACGACTGAAGAGCTGCTGGTAATTAGAACCCGTGCAATGTACAGCCAGCAAATAAAATCTATTTAAATATCACATTTTATAATTAATTTATACCAAAGAACTAAGAATCTTCGAAGAGTTCTTGATAACTTTAAAAAAAAATGTTTATGATTGCCTACCTAGATTATTAGAACGGCGAAAATTGTCTACCAAAACAATTACAAAATTTAAAAATTAATTTACCTGCTTACGAGTAGGTACTATAGGTACCTGCCTCTATACGTACACTAAAAGTAAACAGTTATAATGTCAGCATTCCATATTCATACAAAGGCATTTATACGAAATTTACGAACAGTGTCACAACGGACATCGAATACTGAGTTTTTTTCCATGTAAATATTTTCACGAAAAGAATAAATGTTTTTGCCAACGCTCTTTTATGCTCGCAACGGCCTCTTCAATCGTTAATCGGAGCAACCCTAACCATTCCAGGGTTGTCACTTCCCTTGAAATGGAGATCGTCAACCGTAACTAGGTAATTAGAAGGTTTGTTTGCATTTACTTCTGAGACCTCATTACCAGGAGCTTTTAAACATCGGCTATCAAAATAATTTTATTCCTCGGACAAAAAACCGACTTAAAAATGGATTTACAATTAAAGCTTAAAAGTAAATGAACAACTAAATGATGAAAACTTTACCCATCCAAATAAAAACATAACCATCTTCTGAACTATAAAAATAGGCTGGATAGGTATCCATATCCACACGTAACCAAATAGATATGCAAATACAAAAACGGACTCGCATGGCCGACTATTCAATTCCGAAGGTCCAGCCAGCCACTTTTAAATATTCCATGTGCAGTCTACCGTAAAATCTACAAAGAAAACGTATTACAGATCTTTTATTGCGTTTTCTCCCCATTTTTCTGTGGGGTATGGATAACGCAATTTTATGACACTTTTTATCAATATTACAAGATCTCGCGCGTGTGTATCGCGCACTTTAATATTTAATTTTATTCTAAATTTTTCGAACGGTCGTAAAGTTCGTAATGAAATTTGGTCATGTTTGGCGTATTATTTTAGTATGTACTCAGGTACCTACGTGGAATTTCGTATTAGATACATTCTAATATCAACGTGCAATTGTCATTGACGTATATAATGGCAATTGTACACCTCTGTGGGCAAGCCACATCGCTTGTAGAACTGACAACCGGTGGGGGAAGGAAGGTTCTCGAGTGGCGACCACGAACCGAAAGACGCAGCGTAAGCCAGCCCCCCTGGTGAAAACTGCGGGGAGCCGATGGATGCAGGAAGCAAGCAGCCGCTCAAAATTATGGTGCTCTTTGGGGGAGGTCTATGTTCAGCAGTGGATGTCTTAAGGCTGTTGATGATGATGGTGTACACCTTCGACTGCACCGTCGCTGGTTAGTTGTAATAGCCTGATCGTAGATTTTTTTATTTTTTTCTATCCATGATATCTACTCCATGTCACCATCATCAACAGCATAAAGATGTTCACTGCTGAACATAGGCCCCCCACAGGGCGCCACTTTGAGCGGCTGCTTGCCTCCTGCATCCATCGGCTCCCCGCGGTTTTCACCAGATCGTCAGTCCACCTAGTGAGATGAAAATGTGGTTATCAGAAATGGATGAACGGAATGAAAAAGAAAGCCTTACCCGGTATTAAGTCATTAAATATACACAAAAAGGACAAGCAAGCTATTATAAAACAAAAAAATAGACCATTCACATATTCTCTGAGAATTATACGGTAAATTTTATCAATTTGAGTAAATAAACACTTTCGGTGTTAATTGGAGCTTTAAAAGGCTAAGTAGGGCTTTAAGTATCCACCCAATCAAATTTCCGTTCCTTCCAAGAATGGAACCCTTTATTTCCCTTTTTCTCAGATGTCAACGGGTTCTTTTAGTGTCAATTCCATGTTGAAGGGGAGCCTTTAATTGAAATAAATATTTGCACAGCGAATTTTCTTTCGTGTTGCCTGTCGTCTCTAAATTAGACGAAATCCTCCTCTTTGTGTACTTTGAAAATTATTTGTCTTATTATAAATTAAGACAGCTGAAGCGTGAATTGCAGGTATAGGTACCTACTTTATCAATTAATGAACTGTGCTGTTGGTTCTTCACGTCAAATTTTAGGAATAAAAATTAATAAATTACCTACTTGTTCTTACACTCGGAACACATGGTACACCTACCTTGACCGAATCGGTTCTCAGGTAGGTCCTTTCAAAATATGGTCCTAGTTAGTCCTACCGATAAATACGGTAGCTATGCGTTATGTGTGTATGTCTGCCAAAAACAAAAGATACACACAAAATTACGCAAAAGTCTTACAAATTAATGTGAAACTCAATTATCAAAACATAACAAGAAAGGATCCTTTCAACTACCTTAATTTTCTATTTTTATTAGATTCACGAAGGTCTCGTGCAAAGTCCGTCTCATCCCATTCAATATCTATTTACTTCTATTGCTATCACTCGACATGCATGCAGTTGGCGTTGAAAACTCGTTCTAGTACTAGAAGTGAATCTAAGCATCGCACTAATGGTATTGAATCTACGGAGTATAGAGGACTGACTATTGGGACAATCCGTGGCTGGGGCTGTGTTTTGTGCCTAATGTCTTATTACTCACTGAGACTTATTTCTCGTTTTTTACTGTTTATTTTTTCTGTTTCTATTTTTATTTTAGAAACCCGAATAAGCAGTATTATGTGGCGTATAAGGTGTTGTTTTTTTTTTATTATAGGTGATCGATTGGTCACCCCCTGACTTTACTGAATCAGACAATCAAATATACCTACATTACCTATACTAACGATAACATCTAAATAAATGCTCTAAATCCCTTCACGAAAATATTAGGTCTGTGCTTCCGTGATCGAAACACTGATTCGTTACCATTAGTTCCAATATTACACAATGGAACCCGCCAATTTTTTTAATAATACGCAACCTAATGTCCTTTTGTCTATATGAACCTGTAAACATTAAAGATTTTAAATGATCTTAGTTAGGCAACTTAGCTAGGTATTTGCCTATCTGTAAAATAAGCAATCTATGCCCCCGGGCTAGACATCTCGGGATACATCAGCCGCAGTCCTAGACCTGATGCATACTTATTGCCCGATTTTCCACTGAGCAATTTCAATTGAACAACGACATTAGCGGTGCTACGAGTACTATGCATTGCTGCATTTTCAGTTTTCGCCTTCAGTTATTTCCATTTATAGAATTGCTTATTAGTCTTATTGCTGTGAGAAACAATGTTATTGCCTATAAAATCGATTGCGCTGCCTTAATTAGAGATTTTGGCTAAATTGAGCAACAACATAAACAGATTCTGTTGTACAAATTATAGTAAACCTAATTTTGACAGTTTTAAAACTATTGCGATCTATGTCATTTCTACACGAAAGGGACAGGTAACATTTTTGGAGCTATACAATAAAATATAGAAATTCTAAATCGTGTATTTAATTATATAGCTCAAAAAATATCTCTAAAAATCGGCTCCACTGCATCGGCACTATATAAGTTTAACGTTTTTAATTTTGTGGAAAATATCACAAAAAATTAAACACTTACTAACCAAAAATGGTCTCAGTAAAATTTGTTTTTTCACAAAACTATTTGCAAATAGCCTGCAAATTCACCTTAGCTAAAAGCTAAATTGCAAGGCTTTCACAAAATAGTTTTCTAGATCCTCTATAACATTGAATATTTTTACCCTAATGATAACTATAAAAATATAGATACAAAAAGCAAGCAAGGTACAAAAAATCATAACCGTGAGTGGTATCTTTATGACGGCCTTATGAAAGACAATGTGCAGACTAGGCGAGCATAAGTTGCGGGGAGCCATCACAAGTGCGGGTAATGTGAGCTGCCCAGGCTTTATAGTTATTTGAGTGGGCGGACCAGTTAACGTCCTAATTTATAACGTTAATACTGAGGCACATGATCGCCACTGGACGGTATTAAGCCCATACTGCGTTATGGTTATAACGCTCTCGGCAAGTATTAGATTGTTTGGTCTTCTAAATATGTTAGTGGGAGACGTGACTGAAGTTGCGGTACTGGTGTGAGAATAGCGGTGTTTACAGAAAATCTTTTAGTAGATATCTGAGTAATTTTTATCAATCGAATTTTTAATTGATGTGTTTTTCTTTGCGGGTTTTTCGTGGGCGTGTGTTATATTAGTAGCCAGAAAGAACGTTAAGGTAAATAAAAATAATGTTTTAACGCGATTAAGTGTATAGCTAGTCGTTCGCCTGGTGTACGCGTCACGGCCGCCCCTAACAGATTGGAGTGTCACTCAGAACTATAACTTAAAGTTTCGCGTGACACTGCGCACTGCGCACGTCATTTTGAGACATCACACAGTCTAAAAAAGATTTGTAGACTGTGAGATCAGTTCATAATTATCATTTGCACAGTAATTTCACTAGCTACAATGTCCTTCAAACCGGAACACAGTAGTGTTTGCACACTACGCTTGGCGGCAGAATAACTGGCAAAGCAGATTACTACTTTTCACCGCTTTGCAGGAAAGCCCTACCACCCTACCATGTGTTCAAATCGTGAGAATTTAAGAAATACAGGAATAGGTTTATTGTTTACCTATCATTAGTTGCTCAAGATTAGTTTTAAGAAAGAAAGCAATCTTACGTTTATTTATTTCTTTTTACTCTTTATTGGCATCTGCAGGTGCTGTTTTAATAAAGCTTTGAGATGTTTCACATACAATAGACCACAAACGTTTGTCTTGAGTTTTGTGTCTTTTTTCGTTTCTACAAAACAGCCACAACCGTTTACTGTCTTCAAAGAACATTTTCACAAACATCGGTGAAAATAAAATGTATTGTTAGATGAAAATATACAGTTAATAAGATGGTGCGGAGTGCACGAGTTGTTTGCTCTCCGCTCCGCGCGTTATATATGTTGAACTGAAGATAAAAAAAAGTGCCTGAAAGATAATGTTAATGTTATCGCTTATAACAGTTATAACCCCAATATCTTGTCCATAAATCCTACTATATGGAGATTTATGAAGGTGCCCTGAAAGTCTTCCTGAAATCCTTTTGTACAAAACTCTGCTCACCGCAAGACGTTCAGTAATGAACATAGGCCTCCTATAACGAGCCTTTTGAACCGCTACTTATTGCTTCTTACACCTAACAAAAAGAATGACAATGATCTAGAACATTATAAATCAGTAAACGACAATGTTATTATGGTAACACCCTGTTCTTGAACTCTATACGTTTATGCCTCCATTGCACTCTCTTCGCGAGGAACTATAATTATAAGGGTGGGATTTTTGATCAGTAGTTTTAAAGTAGTTTTTTAGTACTTCAAAAATGACGGTAATATCACCTATGTATGTAGGTACAACAGGTAGGGCCTCTGTTCAGCAGTGGACGTCTTCAGGCTGTTAATGATGATGTAGGTACATATTAATGTGTAGCCAAATTAACAAAACTAATGATATGGTCCGATGGGGTAGAAAGTTTCTCGAGTGGCGACCACGAACCGGAAGACGCAGCGTAGGCTGGCCCCCCACTCGGTGGACCGACGACCTAGTGAAAGCCGCGGAGAGCCGTTGGATGCAGGAGGCGAGCAGCCACTCAAGGTGGCGTGCTCTGGGGGAGGCCTATGTTCAGCAGTGGACGTCTTCAGGCTGTTAATGATGATGATGATGATGATGATGAATGATATGGTTGTTAAGAGTGGATTTTTTTATCCGTAGTTAAGGTAACCAATGGTCAAAAATTCCAACAAATGCGCTGAATTTTTCACCTTAACGGGTTACCTTAACGGGTAAAATTAGTATTCATAGGTATTATTAGTATTGTAGATTTGGCTACACATTATTATGTACCCTACACACATATATAGGTGAAATACCATCATTCCATAAGAATTTAAAAAAAATATCACATAACTATTATAGAAGTAATTATAGTATAGAGTAAAAATAACAATCTTCTGGAAAATAGCCCACTTAAATTGTAATCAAATCAAATCAAATCAAATCATTTATTTATTTGCAAGAATACACTACAAAGGGTACAAGATCACAGAGTAAATAATGGATACGTGCATTCAGCCTGCAAGCAGGCGTGCAAATATTAAAAAAATATTTTTGTTACTACTTACATGTTACATATTCCTTAACACTATAGAAGCATTTACTTAAAAGCCAGTCACTTAAATGTTTTTTAAACATATTTCCTTCTAAAGACTTGAGGTCATTAGGTAAATTGTTAAAAATAGTTATACACATGTTATATACGTTTTTCTTATAAATATCTTTGCGGCAAGGAGGTTGGTACAGCAGGTTCGCGAACTTAGATATTTTTTGTCTAGTAATGACATCACTTCGTTTTTTGAAAAATTCGGGGTGAGTCTTAGTGAAAAGGGTAATGTCCCTAATATACATGCAAGGCAGAGGAAGAATATTGCATGCTTTAAAAAGTGGCTTACAACTATCCAGAAACCAAGCCTTGTTTATAACACGAATACACCTCTTTTGAATTTTGAAAACCATGTCTATTTCAACTGAGTTGCCCCACATTATTAACCCATAACTGAGAATAGAGGAAACATATCCATGGTAGGCTGCTAAAGCCGCTTCAATCGAAACAGTTTGCCTGAGTTTCTTCAGAACAAAAACGTAACGTTTTAGTCTTTGGCAAACTTGCTCCACATGCACTTTCCAATTTAAAGCAATGCAGCAATGCAACGAAAACAATTTGCCGTGCCAAAAAAAGAGAAAAGCAATACGCGACAAAAGGAGTGTGGCACATATCGCCAGTATTTGGCTAAGTGTACGTGTCATGTTTCCAATCACATTTATGATACAAAATGGTCGTTGTAATCGTCATCATCCGCCCAATACGTTTCCACTACTGGGATATGGGCCTTCGGAGAAGAAGAAAGAAGTACTTCTCTTCTCTTCTCACGGTAGTGAGAAGGTGAGAGTGGGCTATCATCCACCATGCTAGCCAACTATGTGATTCTGGAAATACCGGTTTCCTCACGATGTTTTCCTTCACCACATGTTATAACTCTAACAGCAAGTGCAAATCCCGCACGTAGCTTGGAAATTCATTAGAGCAACGAGCGGCTAGCTAATTACGTTACTCGCAACAAGTTTGCAACATAAATTTCGCTATCATTGCTGTCAAACGTCACTTTGGCAGAGCAGAAAGCGATCGAGCGCAAGATCACCGTCTGTCAGACAATCGATAAACTAAACAGTGCATTATTTTGTTTCCATCTATTGCTGTTCTGTTGCTAGTGACGCTGGCGCTGGTGTCAAAGGCCAAAGCGAATTCAGTGACAGGCGAGCAACAGGCGGGCGACTGTGACCGATTGCCAAATGTTTGGTGTCGCTTTGCTACTGCTGTTGCAATTTTTACATAATACGACAGCGGGATTTGAACTTGGGTTCGTCAGGTTGAAAGCAGCATGGGCTACCACTGAGCCACACTCGCTCTATATAATATGGTACTTGTAAAATGTCATTATATAATAAAAAAAATAACTTCTCTAACTTCTTATACCAATATAGTATTATATTATCTGTGCTAAAGCTAAAGGTGTGGCAGCGGTGGGAGTTGCGGTGGTGGCGGGGCTAGCAATCAAACATTCGGTATTTCAGGCAGTTAGACAAGATTTCAGACGCATTGTTTAAGTTATTCCGAGCATCCGACCGTTCGTTTCGAAGACGAAACTATTTCCAGGGTTGTCGATTTGGAAAATATTGCCCGTGAGGGTGAGTGTTCTTTATTTATTGCGGATACTTTACCGAAAAATGTTGAAGGAAAAAGAAATAGAGATGTTTGAGTATGTTTTTATATCTCGGAAAATACTTTATTTCTACAGAGTTACGTATTTTATAAAGCGTTTAAAACAACTTTCTACTCAAGTTTATTAATAGGTACAAAAACTTTCTGAAACAAACTTGACCCACTCATGGGTCACTTACAGATGGTAAATGAATAATGGCAGTAAAGAGACCTCAGTATTTAATTTTTTTCGGATTTAAAAAAGGTAGTATATAAACGTAATAAAAATCTTTACATAGTTATTAGTTATCGCATGTCTTTTGTTTCATATCAATCAATGAGTCAATGCCTTCATGTCCACATAATCATAGGTAAGTATGTAAGTAGGTATATCACAAGAGTATTTTTGTAATAAAGTTTGTGAGTCAAGCGGTCTTGCGCTGGCCTTGTAAACATGATTCATTCACTGAGTCATACGACAACAAGCTAGCTCAATTTTTACTCGCTGTTGTTAATGAAATTAACGTCCTGAATTCTTCAGTACGAATATTTAGTAGTAATTTTACGAATTGGCGAAGGTGACGAATTGGCAAATGTTAAGTTTCTGACCCGATATTGTAATTTTCATCTCACCCCTTTTCACCCGTTATAAATATCATTAAAATTGTTATATCTCTGAGCTATGAAATTATAATAGGTATATTTATGCCTATGCCCTAAACTCTAAGCTAAAGAAGGAAAAATAAATCAATAGAAAAATACGTCTAATATATAGAAAGTACCTAATGAAGGTTTTAAGTCATAATTATCTATATTATACATAGATACCTGTATACATAAAGAAATAATCGAAAGGAAATACCGCAAAGCGTCTTAACCGATGGAGAGGCAAGCAGCCGCTCAAGGTGGCTCTATGGGAGAGGCCTACGTTCAGCAGTGGACATCTTCAGGCTCATGATAACAATTTCTGCACTCCGGAGAGTGTGCGATGGAATTTCACAATTTAATACCCGCATCGAAATTTCACTATGGTACAACTAGACGCGTGAAAACACGGCATCCGTATATGACAGAAGTTCCTCGAATATGGAGGAAGTGTTTTGATTCCTTATTTATAATTCAGAGAGGAATGGAATGGAAAACCTTACCAGCGTCATTGTTTCCTGACA
This sequence comes from Ennomos quercinarius, assembly GCA_910589525.2. Lineage (NCBI taxonomy): Eukaryota > Metazoa > Arthropoda > Insecta > Lepidoptera > Geometridae > Ennomos > Ennomos quercinarius. The sequence goes on from OU342493.1 coordinate 5,915,244, forward strand.
AATATAACCTGAGCGTTTTTAAGGCTAGAGTGAACCGGTATCTTCTAGGCAAACATGCTCCGTCGTCATTTTACCATCAGGTGAGATCGCGGTCATATGTAGCATACAAGCCGAACGATGAAAAAATACCTCTATGATCACCCACATGGTTTCGCCAAGGTCAAGGGAATAAAATACTACCCCAATGTTGACATTCTCTACGGCATGCATGTCAAACTGAAAGTCTTTGATGGGCCGCATGCATTATGGACCGTAGAATAGAGGGTCGCAATACCTACAAAAAAAATTGTCTTCATGATAATTTCTATTATATCTAACTATCTGTAAGCGACTGGGAACTCAATCGATATCAATAGAGAAAAGACCTGTAAACAACGAAAAGCTATCTTCTTGGAACTTAAAATCTTGAAAACGCATTTCATATTCTGCTTCAAGTCTTCTTATTTTATCGGTATACTTGTTATTAGAAATTGCGACACTTGGTTTTCCATCGGCATGCATCGGGCTGAAGAAAAATACATTGAGGGCCGCATGCGGCACGCGGGCAGCAAGTTTGACATGCTTGCTCTACGGCGTAGACCGACTCTGGTGACGTGGTTTCGGCTCCTAGCTTGATGTCCTTCAAAACAAGATTGAAACGCTGGCTTATCGAGCAAACGTTCTATAGTTTTGATGAATTTATGAAATTGTAATTAACATCTACTTAATGTAATAAATCCTTTTAATTAATTTTTAATATAAGTAATGAATTGTTGTACTGACATTACCAAATCGATATAATATTTTGTCATGATATCTAATTATTTTTTGACATTTCTTTAATATTTATGATTTAAATGATAGAAATGCATTTTTTTTATTATTTGAATAATAATCATCATTTTTGACATGAGTATTTTTTATGGCCATGCGTATTTTTATTTAGATGTATATAAATGTAAGTATATACATATTTTTTTTTACTTTTCTCAAATTAACTTTTTCTGAATGTATATGACGTGTAAACATAGTTTATCAATATATGAGTATTTGAGTGCGATGCTTATTTACCATTAAAATCTACTAGTATCAACCCTACGAGTAACTGCCAGCCCTAAGAAACCATTCACTATGCGGTGTGCGTACCACCGGTCAGATTTGCTAGTAGTTGCAGACAATCAAACGACGGCATCAATGCGATTCCCTCGCGATATTTGATTGCTGTACATTTTAATGCAATTTCTTGCCAAGTCTAGATAGACTACTAGATAGACTTATTCTAATGAGACCTAGCGATTATGACCAGATACTCATTTTCGCTAGGTCTCATTAGGATAAGGTTTCAGCGGGTTCATTAGCATAGATCGACGATTTAAGCAAAGGACTCTGTCCATTACAAAGCTATATGTAGGTATACTATAGAATAGACATGGTATATAACTAATTAAGTTTTCCTAGTTTTTGTTCGAGTTAGTTTTTGTTGTTGTGTACCTGTGTGTAAAACATTGTGGCTAAAGAGACGGATGAAAGCGGGTTCAAACCCCTCTCGGAATCCTAATTTGCCTTTACAATAAAAATTAACCTCTTCATTGAGCTGAGCAGGCAAAACTGCTATCTATATAGCTTAACGACAGGTAACGTACAGCTCAAACCACTGGACGTGTTTGGATATTATGTTTGGATGGTCTCATTTTTTCGCGTAGGGGTGCTAAGAAAGGATTTTGAAAATTAAACTCTTAGAGGGGTGAAATGGCGGTGTGACCGATTTTCTGAAGTAACGCAGTTGAAACCGCGAACTCATCATCATCGATAGCTTGAAGACGTCCACTGCTGAACAATAGCCCTCCCACATAGAACGCCACTTTGAGCAGCTGCTTGCCTCCTGTATCCATCGGCTCCCCATGGTTTCGACTACCGCGAACTGCCTTTATTTCCAAATCTGCAATATAATATATGTACATACACATTGACTTGAGAGTAGCGAAAATATTTTAGGTCTGACCTATACATGATATCCGCGGCAACCTGCCACGTAAATAAAATACAGGACCTGCAATGTTTTCTTTGTGACTGTGAATGGATAGCACAATAGTATTTCTAAGCATTTGTTTCTGTTTATTTAGACAAAACAGAAAAAAAATATCCTTCAAAGGGTTTTCAGATCTTGGAGTTGAATTCAATATTTTTGTACAAAAAGACTTTTGTAACTTCACATGAAAATATTTACCAGACGGTTTCTTACAAATGCAACATGCTCTTAACAAATTCTCTCTAAGTGTACAGAGAAAAATGAACAAGAGAAATAACATTTTTCTTGTATACGTGCTGGACTTTATCATCTTTCCTGTGTTTGATATATCACATACATTTGGTAGAGTTTCTGCCACTCAAAAGTGACGTAAAATAAACAACTACTTTATCGTACCTGGTTTTAACGAGTTGTGGCTTTGTTTGGGTTCGAGCAGAGCAGATTTTTTGGACATAATTAGAGGAACGTAATAAATAAGCCTGGGAATTCGTCAAATACTGTCTTATTCGTCAAATCCTATATATACCTATCCTATACGTGAATAGGTATTTTCTCTAAAATGTTACTTTGTGTAACTGATAGTGTTTTGTTTTGTGTGTATTGGCTACATCCTCACTTGGCACGATCCTGACTCGGTACGGAAAAAACAAATGAATAAAATGTATCAAATTCAGGATATTAATATCGTTTCAATTCACATTAACGAAACCCGTCCCGTATTGTATAATAAATGAAATAGAGAAAAGTTTGTCTGGCTGTCTATTGGCGGCTTAATAGGGCACTATACTTACCTACTACTACATAAATGTGTAATTTTTTGACTTGTGTAAGTACTACGGTACTACCTGGCCACTATATAGTACTATACGGAGTAAGATTTAATAAAGTAAGATATAAGATATAGAGCGAGCTTTTGCTACCTATTGTAAAATACCAAAACCACGTATTAAGCTTGGAATACACATGCGACTAAAAAGCACGCTTGCTTGCTATTAGGTAGTATGCTCATTTACAGCATGCTCTCCGAATGTGTACATTTGCATGCTCTTTTCGTATACACATGCTAATTGTATACTACTAGGGGTGGGTTTTGGTCCGTAGTTAAGGTAACCGATGGTTGAAACCTCTGACAAATTTTGACCGTTTTGGTTAGAATTTGTTAGCATTTTTAACCATTGGTTACCTTAACTACGGATAAAAACCCCACCATTAGTAGCATCTGCTTGAAAATAGTAGGCTTATCTGCTACTATGTAGATGTATATTCTAGACTTTAGGCATATGTAGCTAGCCAATACACAAGGTCGGCCAAATTGATGTCCATTGTGCACACGCCTGTCACCAGGGACGGATATAAACTACATTTTACAACGTTTTACACAACCATAGTTATTTCTTTTGAATTAACCATGTTATGTATGTTCCAGACGATTTATAGTTGGGTAACAAGCTCACAAGGCTGCATGGATGTAATAATTTGTTCGCTTTAAAGCATTTTAGTGAAATTCCAAGAATGTCTGGGTGGTGTTGCAAATTATAGTTTAATGGTATAGTGGTGATTTATTCTGTACTTCGTATAATTGAATGTTACTTTTCAGGGCAGTCACGAAAGGTGTCAGAATAGTAGAGCAGTGGTCATTAAAGTTTTTAAATCGCGTTTACTTTTTACTATTTAGAAAATATTAGATTTCGTGTAAGCTAGATTACTCAAAATTCTATCCAAACAAAACTTTGTGATGAGAAAAATGCAACAAATGATTAGCAGTGCAGATAAAGTTCTTTAGATAACAGACAGAATAAAAGCTGTACTCTCAGCTTTATCGATATCATTCCAATTTATTTGATTATTGGTTCTGATAAAAAGGTTCTCGATAAGCGTCTACGGATCTGAAGACGCAGCGTAGGCGAGCCTCCCACTAGGTAGACCGATGACCTCATCAAAACCAGGGGAGCCATTTGATGCAAGAGGCAAGCAGGGAAGCCGAAGTTCAGCGGACGTCATCGGGCTAATTATAAATGAATGAAAAGGAAGAATTATTATTCCTTGGTGGAATCACCACAAAAATAAGTTAAGTCGGGAGCACTTTTGCAGAACTTGACAGAAGTTCCACTTTGTTTTTCAGGCAAGGCTATACACAGGAACACAGGTGTTCATTCAGGAGGAGGCAAGTTTTAAAAGCTTCTCATTATAAACATATTTAGAAACTATCTAAAATATATCAACAGAGATTCCTGAAAAACCTTTTCTATGGATGTATGAGGCTATTTTTACAGCGCTTAATGCAAATCGATCGATACCAGACTCGCTTCGAGTCACTTTATTTATTCATAAACTTTGAAAAAGTAAACTTCCTACGAAAGCTGTTCTTTAGAACTTATCTAAGTTTGTCTTAGGAGTTGCCTCTAGAAATCTTTTGTACAAACAAATGAAAGCAAAGGAAATATTCTACTTGTACTTCGTTCCATACCTAAAAACTTTGAAAACTTGATTAGAGGAGATTTTAGCTACCATTTTTTAAAGCTGAACAAATGACAAGTCTGTAGGAAATAGAAAGGGGAAAAGATGACTATGAGGGAGGGCCACAAATATTTATTTATATAATTATTATAAAGTAGTTAGTAATTTGAACACCCCTTGAACTTACTCTTAAGTGATTATATTTAATCATAAAACATTGCCCGAATTTTCCCTTCTTCAAGACATCCAACTTTAGCAACCAAAAGCAAAAACTGAAAATAAATGTCGAGGCAACAACGAAAACAAGCAAAAACTTCTCACCTTTCCAAGTTTTACAACCTATACGAATTCACCTATTTCAATCTGAAAGCAAACATCTTTACGGGATGTTTTCAAAGGGTTCGTTTTCCACCACATTGGGTAAGTATATTTAGACTAGTCTGATGGCATTGAACTGTAGACTGGAGGTAAGGATGGGCTTGCACGAATCGATTTTAGTATGGCCACAGCTTTGTTACGGGCAGTTTTTATTACAAATACTCTATTCCGCCGGAAGACGCAACGTAGGCCGGCTCCCCACTAGATGGACTCGATCCACAACAAAACCACGGGGTGCCGATGTATGCAGCCGCAAGCTGCTGGTCAATGGGGCACTCTTTGGGTGAGACCTATGTCCAGCAGTGGAAGTCTTCAAGCTGTTGATGATGATGAGGCACCTATAAGAAATCAAAAGCTAACTCCTCTGGGAATAAGTTCGTCAATAAAATGTTGCCAGTTACGAAAACATGTTTTAATACAATGTTGGTACTATTTTTTTTTTATGCGATTGTATGACGTGACGAGCTAGTCGTTCATCTGATGTTAAGCAACACGGCCGCCCATAACAGATGCAGTGTCACTCGGAAATTTAAAACACTATTAGGTCATTGGTCACTAGTTACTCCTACTTGCCTAATTCCTAGTTAACCTTTCACGTTGACTTCTCTCTTTCTCTCGCTTGTAGAGAGAAAGTTATCATGTCAGAGATTTAATAAAAACTGACTTCACCTCTGATACTAACATAATATCTTTCACAGCACTAGGCATAGCGTGGCAAATATTGACAATATGATTGGGTTAAAATGGTACACTGCCTGAAAGAAACAATAAAAGTGGATAATATTCACCTTCTCATATGATGGCAACTTTACAGCTGAGTACGTAGTAGGTACTTACTACTAATTATTCTGTGGTCTTGCGTCCAGAATCAGTTCATGTGAACCCTAACTTATACCAGGTGCCTATAGAATACTACAGACGGGGAAGGCAGCATGGCCTTACCGTGGGTTAATGTCCTCGACACCTTCCCGATCACGGTTAATGTCAATCCCTTTTGATCTAGGGTGACTGCAAGCGTGGCAACGTGTTCGTCGTTTTGGATGCAATTTGCAGACTAAACAAGGCCCAACCTGTCTCTATGATATTTAAAAGAGTTACAAAAAAGCGCTACTATATCACGCATTTTTTTCAATTTTTTTTAAAGGTCTTGGAAGTAAGGAAATTTTTTTTAGGGCTAAGGTAATCTTTCTTTTCTGTTGAAGTTAACCCATTTGATGGATGTTAAGTTCATCAATCCCGATGACTTTACCCATCAATGGGCATTTTCTAGAGTTTTTTGCATTTATCTTGATAGCGGAGCGCTGAATTTAAATTGGTATCTCAATGAAATATCAATTATTATTTAGAACCTCGTCTTTAATACTTTTTTTTACAATTTATAGGCATAGCATTTGACCTTACCTGATGGTAAGTGATGACGTGGCCTACGATGGTGCATGCTTGCCTAGAAGATACCTGTTCACTCCTACTAATACAAAACTGAAAACTTTTAGGCTCCGAGAAAAGAAAAAATACATTATTACGAATATTAACTAAGATCTTATTTCCCCGAAAGTATCATAAATAAATTAAATTTACAAAAAGCCAACCCGTGAGAACTAAGTGCAAATTAGCCATATGAAATGTTCACCGTATGCAGTGGGAAAAAAAGTGAAGTTGGAAAATAGCAGTTGGAAAAGCGAAAGTGCAAAGTGTCACGAACGGCATTTGGCATTCAGCCACCGGCGTATTGATGCGGCAGACGGGAGCTACTTATTTATTCATAAACGCTCAAAAACTTGTCAGTGACATAGTTTGCCTGTAATCAGAAGGAAATCTTGTGAATTTAATTCTGAAGAAGAAAGAAAGAAGAAAGAAAGAAGAAATTGTTTATTCATGGCAAAAGATACAAATAAAATAAAAAGGAAAAACATGACAATAACTAAATATAAATTGATTGTCAATTGCCACGAACCGGTCCCAACTCAGCATAGGGCTGGCCATACAACCAGCGCTGGTCTTCCGTTGGGGCCGTTTCGGTGTTTCTGCAGGACAAGTGAAAGAGTGAAGTGAGTGAGTGGGGTGAAGCAAGAAATTTTAACGAAGGTGACGTATTGTGTCGGCAATACAATAGACGGTGTTAAATGCAGCTAGTGAAATTACTGGGCAAATGAGACTATGATCTGATTTCAAAGTTTAGTAATCTCATGGACTATGCTGAATCGCTGATGTCTCAGGATGACGTGTGCTGTGTAGTATCACGCGAAAAATTGTATTTTAGCGTTCGGAGTGGCACTGCAACTGTTATGAGCGGTCGTAACGCTTAACATCAGGTGAAAGACAAGATCGTCACGTCATAGATTAACTTAAAAAAAGTGATGCTTATAATTAGAATACCATAAATTCTTCTCTTCTACCTTTTTCTAAAGCTTTTCATTGTGTGACAAATTAGTTTTGATAATGGCAATAAAATACGATTAGATTTTTACTATTTTATAAAATTAAACTCACTCTGATTATTAATGGCCTGACTGGTCTGTTAGCTCAATTGGTAGTAGCTCTAGTTTCTGAACTATAGGTTTTGGGTTTGATTCCCACTCAGGACAAACGTTTGTGTGATGAACTTAAGTGTTCGTTCTGTGTCTGGGTGTTATATTGTATTCTATGTATGTATTTACAAACAAAAAGTATCTAAGTGTTCTATCAGTTATCTAGTACCTTAGTTTGGGGCTAAATGGCGCTGTGTGACATGTCCACACATATTTATTTATTAACTCAAAACGGATTTCCTCTAAGATACTCAACACCTGCAAGTCGTAGAACTTGTAAACCTATTAGATGCGCTACTGACAAGTTCTCAGACTGTGGCGCTTTCACTAAGGGAGGGGGTACATGCATGCACTACCCATCCACTTCCATATTAGTACGCCGACTGTTTATTTTACCATTTCGAACGTCCACCGCATCCCTTTCGTTTATTATCGGAGAAAGCCGTCAGATGGTGGGTACAGTGGTGTTTTGTTTTCTTTGTTAGCCCAGAGTAGGTAGTAATGGTTTCTTAGGTATTTTCTAGAATATTATTTTTCTATTCACTGTGTTTTTTAAAGTTGTTATAAATCTTCGTAGCTCATGTGTCAAAAAAGTTTTTTATTGATCATCATCATCATCAACAGCCTGAAGACGTCCACTATTGAACATAGGACTCCCCCAGAGCGCGCCACCTTGAGCGGCTGCTCGCTCCTGCATCCATCGGCTCCCCGCGGCTTTCACCAGATCGTCGGTCTACCGAGTGGGGGGCCGGCCTACGCTGCGCCTTCCGGTTCGTGGTCGCCATTCGAGAACCTTTCTTCCCCATCGGTTGTCAGTTCTACGAGCGATGTGGCCTGCCCATTGCCATTTCAACTTGCTAATTCTAAGAGCTATATCGGTCACTTTAGTTCTCCTGCGGATCTCCTCGGTCCGGAGCTTATCTCGCAGGGAAATACCGAGCATAGCTCGCTCCATAGCTCGCTGCGCGACTTTGAGCTTACTAATGAGGCCAACAGTAAGAGACCATGTCTCAGTTCCATAAGTCATCACTGGCAACTCACACTGATTGAAAACTTTCGTTTTCAAGCTTTGCGGTATTTTGGACGAAAATATAGGACAAAGCTTCCCGAACGCTGCCCAGCCGAGTTGGAGTTTTATTGATAGTTTCAACTTATTTTAAACTAGCGGGTCGCCCCGGCTTCGCACGGGTGTAATAGATTTCGCAGCGCACGCGATGTAATAAAAATATTTTAGGTTTTTCTTTTTTACATTTTGGTTTACATTATTGAAGTTTTAGTAAGGATCCCTAATTTTTTTGAAAATATAATATAGCCTTTGTCACCCGCCTATAGTGTAGCTTCCTAACAGTGAAAGAATTTTTTAAATCGATTCAGTTGTTTCGGAGCCTATTCAATGCAAATAAACAAACAAAGAATCTAATCTTTCCTCTTTATAATATTGTTATGTTATATTATAGATGTGCGTAGCCAGCTACGGATATCCAGTTCTCGTAGCAGTACCGTAAGATCTCTACGCCAACTGTACGCATGGAAAATACTACATAAATAAAAGAGGTAGATGTGATTTTTAATAAACATCAGTGCGATTCATTATAAAAAAATAAGCATTGCATTTTTGAAGATTTTCCTTTTATCTTGTAACACATGATATAAATAAGTATACAAAAAATAGACTGAGATATCTGCATAGAAATCGATACAATAGGTTTATGTTTGTGGTTTTATGTAAGCATCAATCTGGAGCTCTTCAAGTCGTGAGTGAATAGGTATCTTCTAGGCAAGCATGTACCATCGTAGACCGCGTCATCACTTTCCATCAGGTGAGACTGCAATCAAATGCGGGCCTATTTGGTTATAAAAAAACATGCCTTCGTGTTAAACCACAGATTAGAAAACAAAAAACAATTGACTATACTCTGTGTATCTTTGTTACTCTGTGTGTTAAACAAACACATTCTCCGGTCACAAAATTAAGTCCTAACAGTAATAGTTGCACTCCTTGCACACCATAGATTAACGACCACTGCGTGACCAAGAACAATTTTGCTGTTTTGTGGGTAGTTTTATAGCCCTGCGGTCGTATCCCCGTCATTTTCACGCTAATCTGCTGAACTTCTTTTACTTTGATATGATTTGTTCAGAGGTTGTAAACTAGATTAAAGCTTCATATTACGTGGGCGGTGGATTGAAATGGACGGATCGGTTTTATGCGACACTTAAAGAGTTTTTATGGAAACGGGTAGAAAATAAGTTAGAGTCATCAGATATAAATAATAAGAAAGTTTCTTCCATCTCAATATAATGCATGCGACGTGCCGTGCGAAAGAAAGAAACAGCAATGCACATCTTCAGCGACAAGTAGAGCGAGACGCAGGGCTACTTTTTAACTTCGCTTTTTAATCACGTGTAAAATGTGGATACAGTGATCGTATTCGCATTTATCACCAACTAAGTGTTAGGAGTTTTCCGCATAGTTCATCTAGTTAGATACCGTACCGCTTTACTAGTTATTCTACCGCTGTCAGTAGTGTGCAAGCATCAGTGTTCAATTTCAGGGGCACTGTAGCTAGTGACTAAATAAAAGCTTTTCTATTATTGGTAAATATTAATTACGTATCCCTCCGCTAACCTTATCAAAAAATTGTTGAATAACTTTTTTTTACATTCAAAATGTGTACGGCCTGCCCATCTGATAGAAAGTAGTCACCATATAATTATAGCCTATGGACATCCACAACACTGGTGTTGGTTATTAGGTGTCACTATAACGCGTTGTTTTACCCTGTAAGACTTTTTAAAATCTTTCAACCCTTCTAGAGTTTCAAAAAAAGTTGTAAAAGTTACATTGTCGTCAACATCTCACCAAAATCTAATAAGTCGAGCTTACAGTCATAGGCGCCTGCTCTTGTCATCTCTTGTCTAGACAATCCTGTGCGATTCGTGACTTTTCCATGGTTCGCAATCTGACGACAATTTTTCATGTTGCATGTACCTGAGGAGGTACGGTTGGCAACTTTGAGAAAGTAAGGGAAGTGTTATCTGAAACAGATTTAATTTTTTTAGAAAAATTGGGTATGTTGTTAATAGATTTATGTAAGTCCTACATAAAGTCAATGAAATACTTGTGTATCTTTTTTGTTTAAATACTTGTGTCCATAGTCACCATAATATGATCCGAACTAGCTAGTGTACAATTCTGCACAAATTTTGGAATCGATAACTGTTCACATCAATATTTATGTTTTCTTAATAGCCATGATACTTATGTTTTCATGTATGGTGTATGATCAAGTGATCTCCCACTAGCTGGACCGACGACCTGGTCAACACCGCGGGGAGCCGCGATGCAGGAAGCAAGCAGGCGCTTTTATAGTGGAGGCCTATGTTCAGCAGGTGGACGTCTTCAGGCAGATGATGATGATTAATTGTATGTTGTGCATCGTGAATTTTTAAGGAACAGTCTGTTTGTGCAATTTGCGACTAAACAGCCGAACAGATCTTGATGGAAGGTATTGAGATGTTCAAACTTGGAGGTAAATATACTTTTTATCACAATAAGCTGTAGTTCATACGTACAAAGCCACGGGCTACGGCCAGTGTTATTAATATTAGTGATCTCAAAAACTTTTATCAACTTTTGCTGACTGTATTTTCCCACTTCTGAGATCGTCAGCCATAATATTAAATTTTGCTTCGAGGTCTCCTCAGACGCTCCAATCCATTATGCTCTGACATCGAAATTAGAGTTTTATGGTGGGATAGGTACAAAATGAATGAGGTTTTAAAGAAATGATAGAATCTGTTATAGGATTCTAACCTTTATAAATTTATGGTATCTATTACACTAACCCATTACAATATACTTACTAGCTGTCAAAAGACTATTGTTTTTACGTAAGTTTTTACATATCTTTAACATCTGTTGGTAGCGTTCTTAAAAGCCGCACCTTTACTAGGATTACTATCTAAAGAAACTACGAGGACCATGGTCCCACATCAAGCAAAACAGAAAAAGTACTTGCCATTAGAATTAAACCCCCACCCTCTGGGATATGAACCGTCAAGCTTAACCACCTCACCACAGAGAACATCGTCCAATTCATTCATTTCATTTTGATATGCCTCCGTGTGGTCCCAGTCTAAAAATAAGGCCATTTCATCTCTTACCGTGGGTACTGTAAACGCTATAGCTAAAAGAATATCCAGGAAATCATCATCATCATCAGCCGGAAGACGTTCACTGCTGAGCATATAGGGTTCCTTAGAGCGCTCCTTTGACCGGCTTACTTGTCTCTGGCATCCAACGAAAACCCACGGTTTCGACCCATATCCTCGGTCCACATGGTAGGGGGTTACGCTGCGTTTTCTGGTTTGTGGTCACCACTCGACAACCTTCCATCGGTTGTTGTTTCTGCAAGCAATGTAGCCTGTCCATTACGATTTCAACCAGGGAATGGGAAACAGCATTTTCTTCGATGTGCTTTATAATTTACTCTATACGACCTGAGTAAGGCACCTGCTAATGGCAACCCCCTCCTCATATACCTAATACGTACAGCAGTAGAACAGTAGAAGACAGATATCTGATGCCATACTTAGATACTTTTTGTATGTATATACATACAAAATATATATATATATATATATATATATATATATACATACATAGAATACAATATACACCCAGACAGAACAAACATCGATATTCATCACACAAATGTTTGTCCTGAGTGGGAATCGAACGCACAATCTACATCAGAAGGCAGAGTTACTAGTACCAACTGAGCCATAGCTCTTAAGACCAGTAAAGTTTTTTCACATCGCGTCATTTAAACATTTTTCTTTCTATATATAACTTGCTTTGTGGTAGACGTTGGCGTCGCCGTGACCGTTGATATTTTAAAGTTAGGGTTGTCCATTTTTAATATAAATATTGGAAGTGCATGGTTGATTTTGTACCGGTCTGCGAGTAGGGTTGCTATTAACTGGTCCAGACGTATAGCGAAAGACCACTCAATTTCCGCATCGAAATCCATGGGATGTATTTTCAGCTTCACTATTTTATAACTATATTTTATATTTATACTACTATATCATTATTATTATAATTAAAGTACTGTATGTTGACAGCCTCCGTGGTGAGGTGGTTCAGCAGGTCGGCTCATAACTCGGAGGCAGCGGGTTCGATTGCCACGACAGGAGTACAGGGTAAAAAGCGCAAATACTTGTTCAGTGTCTGGGTGTTGTGGGACCATGGTCCTCGTAGTTCTTGGGTCCCTAGATACAGGGAATCCTAGTTAGGGTCCAGGATCTATGTATGTGATCATTGGGTGTTATTTGTTATTTACCTATTAGTACTAGAATAAGTAGGTACTTCCAGGATTATACATCACCAGCTATAGCTTTAGAAACACAAAAAAAAGTTTTTTTGTGCTTTAAAATAGTTTATTCTTGTGTTCAGTCATACAGGATTAGAACGTTGGCACATTCACTTTGCCATCAATTGAATTGCTTCAAAATGCACCTAAATGGACCTATTTTCATGAACCTTGTGGTTTTTCCTATCAGTTATCAGAATTATCAGTTCTTTATGCCAAACTAACTAACTACAAATTTTCGAGTTTTATTTGTAGGTAGTTTTAAAAGTCAAAGTTATACCTACTAGGTATAACTTTTCTTCGATATATCTGAAGTTTCTGATGGTACGAATTGTAATAGATACTCGGATCTCACTTCCACATAGTAACTTATGGAAACTTTTAGATTTCATACATCGACATTTAATTTTGTCGCAGAAATTCAGTGTTTCCTGAATACGGCCCCAGACAGGGCGCGGTCGGCGGCGGTCGTGTGTGACAACGAGATACGTTTGACGTGCGTCGGAAATGCTGCAGAAACATTGTCGGGCCAAAACTGATACCTGCCGCAGGATACTGCACTCTATTTGGTTCAATGTAAGATTTAATGTTATAATATCAGCGTTTGTCGCGTGATTTTATACCTAACTACGCGACGTCAGATTATATTGATTTGTTTAATTTTTGCACTAAAAGAGTACAAAAGGAGGACTTAATGCTAAAGCATTTTCTACCAGTCATCCCACACATAGTGTGAGAAAGAGGGATGTAGGCGTGCAACAAAATATGTATGAACAATTTGTAAAAAAACAATATTATCACTAGAAAATTAAATCCTTAAAATATTATTACAAATAAATATCACACGTGGTTCTAACCAAGTCATCAGTCCACCTAGTGGCTTGTAGTGAAACTATAACATATTATATTATAAATATACCAAAAAAAAATTACCAAGTGGTATACTTCTCATAATACTCTTTTGACCCCGACTCGTACGAAATACGATTGGTATCAAGCCGCGGTCAATACGCTAGTTCGCATAGGTATATTAAAAACGTTTGCAGCTTGTAGGTGACGGTGACATAACAACTTACCATGAGGTGGGCCGTCTGCTTATTTTTGACTCATAGTATGAAAAACGCTTGTAGCTAATTATAAGTAAGTCTACTATCTATATAATAACTACGTACGTCATAAGTGTTTAACCCCTTGGAATAAGGACTATAAAAAAGTCAATATTGCACTTTTTGCAAACACTGATCCAGCTCTCAATTTTTAATCTCCTGGGTACCTACTACCTACTCTATTCACATCAAAGTCTACGTTCCTAATATAGCAATTTCATCGCGTTACGTTACGAGAGCATGGCTCAAAACTGGTTGGCTATAATCTGCCGTCATGCATCGGATATTGTGTTTGCCATCCGTCCGCCTCGCTTGTCCGGCGAGCCACTATCCTGCTAATATCACTTAAGCGAGCATAGGGACGTATTTAGGTTGAACTGAAGCTAAAAGCCGGGGAGCCGATGGATGCAGGAGGCAAGCAGCTGCTCAAAATGGCGCTCTATCGGGAAGGCCTATGTTCAGCAGTGGACTGATGATGATGAAGTTAAAAAAGTTACCGGCCGAGATACATTTTCCATGCAGGAAAACATGACAGTGGAGCACGTGCTGCTTGCTATATTGGACAGCCAGAAAAGAGACGAGAAACGACGCATCTACTAAAGTTTAGTAGATGCGTCGTTTCCTAAACGAACAAGAACAACGACCATGGGATCGACTGCAATCGGTCTCCAGACCACCATCTAACGTAACATCACTGGAACAGCTGTGCCAGTGACCCAAAGCCGTGCTCCGATACATAAAGGAGCAGGGCTGGCTTGGGTAAATGCTGGCAGCGGGAAATGCACAATAAAGCCCATGCGGGACGTCAGTGCAGGCCTTACCGCCCCCAAATAGAATAAGAATAAGACATTCACCTGACTTAACGTCAGTATGTATGTATGCCTTGTGTTTCAATAACTGCAGCGTGGTTAAAGCTTTCCGAAAAGGGAAACATCATGAAACTACAATAATTTTTTGTCGTAAGATATTTCTGGTGTTCGTTTCGCTAATTTCAAGTAAAGAATCTGTTGGGAGTAAGTACATATCAGTGTGTTTGGAGAGCCGTTTGATGCAAGAGGGAAGTAACCGGTCAAAGTGGCGCTCCCTTGGGGAGGCCTATGATCAGGAATGGACGTATTCCGGCTGATGATCACGATGATGGTGAGTTTGTTCGGGCACTTTCTAATCCAGGCAAAAAGTGACGTCACGTTTTGCCACATCTTCATTATTTTTTCAAATGCCGAAATTCAGGACCTCAAAAAGTTCTCTCCCCAAAAGCTCTTCTCTCCAAAAACCACTGCCTGATTTCAGCTCTGCGCACACGTACCCTTGCGTCGAGTATGTTTCAGCTGTGTGCTGGCCCAGACTATTGTGTAACCGAATCCCTCCGATCATAATATGTATTTGCAAACCATTCTATGTCAGAATTTCTACCGCAAGTCTGAAGTTATAATAAAATTAAAATGGCCCCAGCAATGGTATAATGCATCATCATCATCATTAACAGCCTGAAGACGTCCACTGCTGAACATAGGCCTCCCCCAGAGCACGCCACCTTGGGCCACATCGCTCGTAGAACTGACAACCGATGGGGAAGAAAGGTTCTCGAGTGGTGACCACGAACCGGAAGACGCAGCGTAGGCCGGCCCCCCACTCGGTGGACCGACGACCTGGTGAAAGCCGCGGGGAGCCGATGGATGCAGGAGGCGAGCAGCCGCTCATAATGCATGCACGTGCTTTAATATTAATTAGCAAAGATAATTTAATAGGTACTAAAATTAAACTTCACCACTATTAATGTCTTGATACAAGACACAATAATAGGCATGTATACAACATTTCAATTGTAAATTGTAATGCAAAAGGTTCGACTCGTTAAACTCAGTAGGCAGATCTACATTACGATAAAAAACACTCCCATAATTTAAAACTTTGCGCTCTTTGCTCTCTCAGCCAAACTCACACTTAATAGCCGGAATGCCAAGGACTATAGAGCTCTACACTCTCTACTTGACACTAGTTGTCACAGAAGGCCCTTATTCCAACAGTGGGAAAGTTTGAGCTGATGATATTGTGTTCTATCAACTTTCTATGGGTTACTGAGTACCCCAATCCCCGAGGCCTCCGTCCCGAAGGGCCACGATTACGATAAATTTTATTCAATTTTTAGAACGCAATAATACAAAAAAGTTATGTAACGTATACCTACACTCTCCATAGTGGACCCGTGTCCTTTGGCAGTGGGAATACATTTAACTGACTCAAAAAAGTACCTACGAAATAATAATTACATTCTTCTTGTTTTTCTCGTCTAGGCAAGTGCTCAGCCTTGGTGTCAGAGTCATTAGGCCGCCCAAAGGCTTCTGACTAGGCGTAACGACCATTGTCTTACGACAACAGCCGGGACCGACGTCTTAACGTGCAATCCAAAGCACGGTAGCGCTCAGTTGTAAATACCACTTTTTGTTGTAGCGGTCATCCATCAAAGTAGTGACCGCAGCGAACGTTTCTTAACTTTACCGATCGGTTAGAAACGGCTCGTGCTTCGCTATGGGGGCTACCTAATACATTTATAAAACCTAAAAGAATGACCGTACCCTTTCAAGCTTTCAGGACAGAGTGCAACTAAAAAGATAATTAACAAAACCCGTCAAGTGTCTGGCAGCTGACAGTTTCACCTGTTACAGCCGAGGGGGTTCCGTGAAAAATGTTTCACAATTTTTATATAATTTCCGCTGTTACTTTTTAGATTTTTCTTAGTTGGAAAATTTTTGAGAGGTAAATGCAAAGACTATCTGTAGCTTTAATGTTTAGTCAAGTAGACTAATGTCTTTTTTTTATTATTATTTTTTTACAATTAATAGGCCCGCATTTGACCGCAATCTCACCTAGGCCATAATTCTGTATGAAAACACAGATTCCACACGATACAGAAACCACGTCGTTATCGTGTCTTGTTCAAATCGTGTCACAGCAAGGAATCGACAATTTTTGTATTGTGTATAATCTAAGGCAAATTATCTATGACAGGTTTTGGATACCTCGAGTGCGTTCCGAATTAGAACTAAAGGATTTCTCATCGCAAAACCGCTAAAAAATTAAAATAAAGGAATGGCTTATTTATGTTGTGATATAACGAAACCATGGGTAATTATTAAAAATTGACAGAAAACCTTTAGAAATACCTTCACTTTACATTAAAATTAGTTTTATTTTGAATAATTAATATTGACATAAGTGGTGGTAACTTTCAATGGGTTCATGTTTCGGAACGCGCCTCAGTGGAACATATGATTTTTGACAGTTCAAATCGCGCCAATCCCAGTTAATTCCACATTCATTTCGCGCGGTTTCGTTCTCATTTCATAGAGAATAGATTTTTGCAGATTTCTTATGTAAGACAAGGAATTCGCGTGGTTTCGAAGCAAGGAATCGTAAATTGGTCATACAGAATTAGGGTCCTGATGGGAAGTGACGATGCGGTGTACGATGGTACATGCTTGCCTAGAAGATACCTATTCACTCGCGGCTTGAAGAGCTCCAGATTGTACTTATTGTCTACAGTAAGACACCCCGTAAGGTGGGTGTAAAAGGGAAAGGAGGTCATGAGATCTCTTGCCATCGTGCCATGGCTTTAGGAACGCTGGTTTAAATCCTAATCGTAATTCAAACTTTTTCTTTATAAAATAATCTGTCTACAGTAATTTGGTTGTTATATTAACAAATCTGTAGATTGAAGAAATTAGTACAATTTATAATCAAAGTAAACATTTTTTGTATTCTATAATAATTTCGATTAAAAAAAATAATATTTTTTATAATTAAATCATTATCTTGTGCTTGCCTGCCGTCAATGCTAGAAAATTAGACAAAAATTTTAGTCCTACTATGATGGCTTTTCTTAGAACCTTATTATAACTGGTATCAAAGCAAGAGTAAACGTGCTTATAACTTTTGAACAAATGGCTGAATACTGATTTCTAATTTGAGATTATTGTAACTTCCCGTATGCGACGTGAATCCATTATTCAATGGGAGTCAATTATAAAGTTTGATTTTAAATTATTTCTAGAAATTGCAATATAGCTGAAAGCAAGAACGTTAGAACGTTTAATTATTATTATACTTAATTTTTTAATGTGCTAATTAATAATAATTAGCACATTAATAACAATAATTTGGACCAACGCATCAGCATTGCAATTCAACGTGGCAATACTGCCAGCATGTTGGGTACGCTACCTACCGCGAGTGGGCTGGAGCACTTGGACTGTCTACAGGCCATCGCGGCTATTATATAGTCCACAAGTGTTCCTTGGAGTAGGTAGTGTAGCTAGTTTTTAGTTTAGTTTTTATTATTGTAGTAGTTAGCTTGAGTAATAAAGGTACATTGTCCGTTAAAAAAAATTATAATTAACATGCTACATTTTATTTTAAATAAATATAAGCATAAAGTCAATTGAGTTTCAACAAAATGAAGTAGGTAAGCTGAAATAAGCTACTTTACCTGAATTCCACTTTAAAAAGCTCCCTAAGGAATTCCACCAAAACACTCCCAAGAAAATCGAGATAAAGGTATCAAATTAATTTTTAACAAAGCAACGAGCAAATATAGGCGAGTTTTTCTTTTGTGGCGCATTACAATGAACATTCTCTTCTGAAATTCGACTATATCGCTCTAAGCCATACTGAGGGAAAAAATAATGATTTATTTATGTCAATGGGCTATTTTCAAGCGCGGTGTTTTCTTTGGCAAATTGGTTATTGTCTGTTTTTAAAGTTCTTTTATTACAGGATTGTTAGTAAAATGAGAACCGGTAGGTCTTTTTTCAATTACATCCCCTGCTTTAGATAATAAAGCCGGAATTATGGCTAATTTGAGACTTTTTACGGGAGACATTTGTGTCAGGATCGACGGTGGAGTTTGGTGGAAAAGCATTGTTTTGGATAGCAAGGGAGCTTATAAAGGATATTGTTCTCTATATAGGTGAGTTAAAATGCTGGTAGTGCTTTTTCCATTAGCTGAATTGATGGGTGCTTACTTTGTGAATAACGCGTGTCATTAAAGAAACGAATCTGATGCAAACAAGAAACTATTGTCTTCCCTCTTTCACTATTGTGTTTAAGTGCAAAGAGAGCGAGACAGCAATATAAATGTTTGCTCTTTTTAGCTCTTTTCTTTGGTAAATAGCGTTATATACTCTAAGGATGCTTATTTTTGTGAATATTTTCATTTGAAAATAACTCCTAAACTAGAAATAAGGTTTTAGAAATAGGGTACCTTGATTTATATTTCATAACATTATTGTAATCGTTTGTTGGTCTTTCTTTCAACGTAAAAGATAGAGAGAGAGAGAGAGAGAGAGAGAGAGGGAGAGAGAGAGAGAGGGGGGGGTCTAGAGAGTATATTATTATAATCAATTATGTTTTGTAATAGAGAGCAGTAGTTCAAAAGTAATGATCATAAAACATACCTACAAAAGCAAACAATAAAACTAAATCAATTCCAGTTTTTTCTTACCTCATCAACTCCTTTACGACACACCTACGTCGTATCCGAGTATTTTCTTAATACAAAGACATTTCTAGCGTCTAGACTTGGCCATGTGTGAAATAACCTAGCGAATGCTACATCCACTAATAAACCTTAAACGTACGACATAAAACTAATAGCAGCCGTCACTCTGTCGTAAACTGTGTTATTAACGGAGAAAGAGGCTGGTGTGCGTTCGCTTTGACACACGAGAATGACTGACATGACTACTGTCAATGGTCATTTGTCAGTCATTTCGTATTTTCAATGGTTGTAGATTTGTTTCTAGCGGCAGCTTATGGTTTCACCAACGCTCTCTCATATAATGTTTAAGTACCCATTTCACCCCGTTTTTAGGGGCTGAATTTCTAATTGGTTTTCTTAGTACGGCCTTGCGCCATGAAAATAACATGTCCTCCAAATATTAAGTCTCTACGTCCAGCGGTCTGAGTCTATACTTTCTCACGTTTTTTTCTGTCAATCAGTCCGTCAGTAACTTTTCAACAAATTTTCATATTTCGTTTATGTTAAATTTCAAATCTAAGAGTTAGGGTACTTTTTATCTTATTTCTTTATAATGCGCCCGGAAATTGTAGACAACTGAAGGAAACGGAGACAGGCTATGCCAAATTCAACTCTACCGATAAATTAGAGTACTACTCTTCAAGCAATCTCAATTAAACAGGTACATTTTATTTAAAAATAATAAATAGTAGCTGAATGAATAAATTAAGCAAGTTTGCAATGTAATTTTTTAGGCTTTTTTTTAAATAGATATTCATCTAAACATTTATGGCTCAGCCGCAAAGCCAATTTAGAACTCTGTTTGAATAGTACTCATTTTGCTAATATTTACTAGAAGGAGTAATGGAAACAGTACATTTAGTATACTCATGAGAGACCAGCAATCAATGTCCAACTGTTTTAATGTGAAACATACTAATTACGTTGTGCCTTCTTCATGATACTCGTTCTTCAATTTATCTAGATATAATAACCATTTTTTTATAAAAGAATAGGTACTTACGTAATAGAAACCTACCTACTTGCTTGATACTCAAAACCCGTTTACATGAAATGAGTAGTTACTATGAGTAGGTACCAACCAGATAGATTTTTCTAGCATAGTTTCGGTTCAATAAACTTTCACGAACCAAAAAAGAAATACCTACAACATAATAAGCTAGGTTTACCTTAAACGATAAACTCTTATACCCCCAAGCTGAGAATTCGCGCAATAACACAGACTTTACGTGTGTAATGGCGCCTTAGCTGATATTAATGGTAGCGCCGTGATGCGGGAACTTTGGCTATATTTAGACAGGACTTCGTGAAGATGATCATGATTAGGAGCTTAAAGAATTGTTTGACATATCTAAATGTTAACTCTTTGTCAAGACAGATATTATGTTTATGATGTTTTTCAGTAACACCCGCTTATTTAAAAAAAAAATAGAGAGTAGGGGCTAATTTTTCGGACTTTTTAAAATCGCGTTTACTTTTCAAAGGACTAGGCCAGGCTTTTTTTTTAATAGGCCGTGTTTTTAATCTTTTTTGCTTCTATAAATTATATTTCTCACGTTTTTGACCTCAATATTATAAGTAATCCGTGACGCCACACAAACAAGCAAACAGACGGACAATGTTCATGACACATACCTATACCTATAGCCCTGAAAATACCCTTACCCTTTGTCGACTATGTTGGTTTTAGAGTGGGAACGAAGGAGTGTACTCGTTTCGACACAGCTTTTTGCTGTCGTTTTCAGGCTCAACTGAAAAAGGCATTTTATTTGTTAGATTTAAGCACCCGTTAATTTTTTCCATGTTTTAAAATTGGAACCGTTATTAAGGAATATTACCCCGTCAACAAATAACTAAAAGTGACGGTACTTCTCCAAGAGCCAATCTTTCAATTGCAGGATAAATGGAACAGCTAGTAATTTTTATGAAAAAACTCTTTAACCCTATAATAAGGGAAAAACGTTATATACGTTAATATTGAATGATGGGCATCGTAAGATAAAAATTGAAGTAGAAAATGTTTTTCAACGTAAGTGAAAGTCGTTATAGCTATAATAATAGCGCATAGCTTACCGTAGCTACAGCTACGGCGTAGATTTCGCGCGTAGCAATGAGGTATTGTTGAAAAGCATTGACGACCAAAAATAGAGTAAGTACCTAGGTATACCACAGATAATATAATAATATACTAGTACCTATACTAAACAATCCCTAGATTCATAATACAGGGCGCACTCAGAGTTAGAGCAAAATTCCAATTTTTATATTCATATATAGTTGGACCACGTACGTGCCTTCTGTAAGTTCAGCGGCACAAGTATTTTTTTATATTGAACAGTCACCCCATATCAAGAACCGTAGTTTAACTGATTTATAAGGAATTATATTGGTTACACTTTTTAGATCATACTGTGCTGTCTATTTCGCCTTCGAGTCTGAGTCTAGAAATAGTCTTATGCCCGTCTGCACTGAAGTTTGACAGCTCTTAAGTTAGCACTTATCTCTATAGTCCCCGGTTTCTCGTGCATTTGTCAAACTAGTTTCAAGTCTACACACCAAATACTGCACGCTCATTGGTTCAAGACAGCCGATGATCTACAGGCAACCAATTAGCGATCACTATCTGGTGTGTCAAGTAGACATGAATTTAACAAACGTACGAGGGGAAATTAGTGTTGCTTAGCTAAGTTGCGTTTTAATAGACTTTAATGCAGCCGAGCATTACTTTCAGATTCATTTCTTTTACAGATTTACATCTTTAAGGTGGAACGCTTTACTCAGCGCGGCAAATTTTCTTGCGTTTTTGCCAATCATAGATTAATAACTAAACGTAATTACATGAAAACTGATTTAAATAGAATGTATCAACAAATCACGATTAAAAGTATCACCTAAATATCATTGGTTTAGCAACAAATGACAATAAACCAATTTCGTGTTGGCTTTTCAGTCTATTGCCATTTGTCGCTAAACCAATGATATTTAGGTGATACTTTTAATTGTAATTTATTGATACATTCTATTTTTTGGGCAAAATTAGTTTTCATGTAAATACGTTGAGTAATTAAACTATTATTGGCAAAAAACGCCGGAAAATTTGAATTTGCCGCGCTGAGTGAAACGCCCCACCTTAAGGTATAAACAGAAGTGCAGACGCGTAAGGTACGTGCAGTATCGTATATTCTCAAAAAGCATAAGTTGCAGATGGTGCGGCAACTCCCGCTAATGATGCCGGAGTTGCCAGTAAATAACGTGCACGAGCGCCGCGAGACGATCCGCAGCCCAGATTGTTGCTAGTGTTGCCACTATTTATATTAATGCTGGTTATTACGCTATAGGGGGAAATATTTTTATTTGCTACCGTCATTTGTTATATTTGTGGCAGTCGTTAACGTGATCTGTCTGTGTTTTGTAGATGCGATATATTTTTAATATAAATTTTGAAAATATTTATTAATGATTTAGAAGTCTATTTATTGTCTTTATTGTAACTAACCCTACTACAATATAAGAGTAAAACAGTTCAATGAGACAAGGTCATCGCATCCAGATATTCACTGCACAAACTGAATTTTAATACCTACTCTGTCATTTGCGTTTATCCACGAAATAAGTTTATTTAAATTAAGCACATTCATTTATTGACATTTGCTAATTATACTTCCTTACTTACCTAAGATATAATCTAGACCGAAACACTGCGAAATATACCATCTTTTCATCAATAGCCTGAAGACGTCCACTACTGAACATAGGCCTCCCCCGAGCGCCACTATGAGCGGCTGCTTGCCTCCTGCATATTATTTACAAAGTTACTGCGAAAAGTTTCAAAATATGAATTAATTTCTCTTGATGCATTGCAATCAAAGTTATATGATCACCCCGCAGTTGAACCCAACCCCAAAAGGATGAACTGACTTTAATTTTCCTATCTTTGTTTGAAACTTGACTTAAGAAGACCGTCCTGGTATTTGAAAATGTTATTGCCGTCGCTCTGCTCTCCGCACGTATGATACAGACAATAGAGCCCATGAACCTTGAGTGAATTTACCTACATTTTAGCGTTTGGGGCGCCAACGGTTTTCAGCCTCTGAAACCTAACAAAAACTTTTGATTTTAGTGTCAATCGTTTGGATAGATTATAATAGATAAATGTTAGATGGTTATTTGGTTTGGATGGTTTTTAGATTATTTTTTTTTAATCTATGCTAATACGTCTTGATTTTTTGAAAATATGTTTCGTGTTCTAATTACAACTACTTTTGTTCGTCATAGTTTTGACGCCAAAAATTCGCATATTTAGATGGCTATAAATACAAAGATATTGTACAAACTTAAAAAAGGAAGCCGTACGAGTATATTTTTTTACTGGGTAGACAACAAATAAAAAAATCATCAAAATCGGATTACATTTCCAGGAAAAGCGTTGGCACTCTTTGTATGGACAAGGGGGGGGGGAGAGGGTATACGCTTCTCTTAATGGAGTTTTAACCAAGAATTGAAAACAAAGGTATAAACTTCGTTTAAGCTATAATTTAAAAAAAAAATGTTCTGTCACTTGAAGACCATCAGCGGTTTTCAAGTGGAGAAAGAGAAAGTCAGGGTTTTAAATTTTAACGAACGAAATAACTTGTTAACTGATAATTCATTTATTAACACCTAAATGGGTACCATAATGTAGACCAAAATCTATCGCGTATCTCACCATGACTACATTTTAGGTCCCAGACAGAGTGATTAAGCTTTGGACGCATCTGGTCTAAAGTTAATAACTCATTTTATAGCTTTTCTGTCGGCTAGCTATTAGCTTTACGTTTAACCATTTTGTCTGAGATGAGAGGGTCAAATATTGTGTCAAAAGCTAATTAAAAATTGCATCTGAGCTGAGCCTGCATAAAATAAAGTAATACGAACCTTGCTACAAAAATAATTCATAAACTTGTTTACTGCTTAATATTTTTAAACATAAATTTTTTGTTCTCTGTATTTTATATGTATAGAAGCCTATCCATGATAATTAAATACATGAGTACTCATAATGAAGTGATGAGGTATAGTATTAAAAACTGTGAATTTAGTAAATACCTATCAACGAAAAAAACACCTTATTAGGGTTCCCAAATGTGCAACACTAAAAGGGTAGGACTACCACTAGGTGGTAGGACTTTTCTGCAAAGTTCGTCTAGGTAGGTACCACCGCTTTGCCAGTTATTCTGCCGCCAAGCAGTAGTGTGCAAGCACTACTGTGTTCCGGTTTGAAGGGCATTGTAGCTAGTGAAATTACTGGGCAAATGAGACTTTATGATCTGATCACTCAGTCTAGTAATCTGATTATTAGACTGGGTGATGTCTCAGGATGACGTGCGCAGTGCAGTGTCGCGCGAAACTATTGTTTTAAAGTTCCGGGTGACACTGCAACTGTTATGGGCGGCCGTGTCACTTAACATCAGGTGAACGACTAGCTCGTCACGTCATTCAATCACATAAAAAAAAAAAAAAAAGGGAATTTTGGAAGCAAATAGATATAGTTTATACCTGCAAGTTCATTCCCAAAAGAGCACTAACGAGTTGATAGTACGTAGGTATGTGTAGTGATTTGTTCAAAATTCTTTGACTACACCTTTACATTTTATTACCAATATCAATATAGGCATGTAATTTATGTATAGTACTTACCTAAGTAATATTTTCCTATGTAGTTATATTAAGTATGTACCTACCTAATTTATACAGGTAGCAATTTAATTCATTAGGATTTTTACTGATGGTTTTTGTAGAGTAAAGAGGGCTAATAAGATGAATTTTCTTTTGCGAAGTTTGTCGGTGCCTAACATAGTTAGCACGAACGATTTTGGTATTTTAATACTTTTTGTTCACTTGTATGCAATAATTGAAAACAGTAATTCACTATTTTAATTTAATTATATACTGTAGCAGTTGATTAAGTAAGTTATTCCATTTTGCAGTTACTATTATACCAAAACCAATGTGTTTAATTTCATAAATTTTGGTCTACACGTGACCGGTGTCAGGAGTCGGTATTTAGTTTCAAAGGATGCCAATGAATTTAATTACACCCAGTAAAACACCTAAAAGCACCACAATCAAAAACTTGTTCCCATAACAATGAAAATGCAATTAACAGGACCTATAATACCGTGTCGCAGTCGCCTCAAGCAGCCATAAAGAGTCGGTAGAGATAAAAACTGTCATCCGGCAAATATCCGGAATGCAGCAAAAATATCTTACTCAAATTATAGGTACCTTTAATGAATGTAATAACTGTTGAAAGGTGTCGCCATGACAATAATTTTAAATAATGTATAATATTGAATTAAAATAGATCCCTGTGAACACTTTGCTTGAAAAAAACTTCAAAAGTAAACCAGTAATAGAAGAAATAAAATTATAGAACTTCACTAAAATTACAACCACCTTTTTACCATCTGGTTAACAATGCCCACTTACCTAAAATGCAACGATGTAATACTTGATTAATATTTTATTCAAAATATTCTCAAAAATCATCCAATTTTAATAATATTTCGATATTAAATGATTTATAAACTAGAATCCGGGCACAGATCTTAAAGGAAATAAAAACTGCTTTCCACTTCCATAATCAGAGACTTATGTGTATAATAGTACCATCCATTCCATCTTTTCTTTCAAACTCTTAAATATAGTATGTTTTAACTTGATTTTAAAATAACAAGAGCACCAAACATGCTAGTCACATAAACATGGTGCAATAAGTTTCAGTCACTCAATATCCGGCGTAAAATCGTCCGGCTCTCCGACCAAAAAACAAATTATCACGTCTCTATCACACACAATGAATGCAATAAGACGCCCATTAGGACTAGCAGCCGCAATAATAGTTGCAATAACAACAACTTCTAGAATCTAATTACAAGATTCAAATGCAGAGGCTGAGTTAAATGTCTGTAAGTTCTAGGGAACAGTTAGGTACAACTTATTCTAGATTTTTACGATGCGTGAAATTGTTTTTCGGAAAAAAGCGCTATTTATTGATTTATATAAAACACGTGCATCTGGGCTGGGCAATGTCTAAACCAAAATTGACTTTTTTTTTCTTCTTAGAATTCAATGAAATTGTTCATGGAATTGTGTAGGGCCAATTCATTGTCAACTCCAAGTTTTCCAAACACAATATAAATAAAAAAAATCTAGTGAATGAATGAATGAATGATTTATTTGCGATAACTTAGCCTAATGCACTATTTACAACTACTTTAAATCAATAACAAGTACCTTACAATAACAATAGGTACTATACCTACTAATAATAGTCTAATAGTAGGTAGGTAGGTAGGTAATAACAGGCAAGTGCTTTAGGGGCGGCTTCCCAGGTCCAGATGAAGCTTATGTCATATCTAATAGAAATTATAAATTATGCAACTAAAACAATGATATTTTACCTGAACTAAAACAAGAAAAAGCCGTACCCCAGTTTACCAATTTATTCAGTTATGGCATACCTACATAATAAATCAATAATTCAATAGGTTACTAATAATAACGGTAGTATTATGTGTTCGTAATAGTTATAAAAAGTATAGTTACCTACCTACCAAAATTACTTATGTTTCCGTAAAACAGTAGAATGTGGCTTGCCCACTGATAATTTCAATACATATAATTACTTACGAATACATTAGTGAACATTCATTTTGTATTAAAAATTAAACAATAAATCCTGTTTCCACCCACTTAGTTTTCTTGGCTTGGCCATGATACCCAGAAATGGAAATGCTTGAATTAACAATAATATGGGTTAACCAATTATTTTTATAACAAAACTGTTTACTTATAACTTCTACTTTTACAAATATAAGTAGGTATATGATAATTATGGTACGTGGGTAGATTAGCTAAACAATAGGAAAAAAATAAAATAAGAACTTGATATGTTACACGCCCATTATTATCAAGGTTAACTCTTAAATCTTCGTACCATTATTATTTACCCTTGAACTTATCAATCAACATCGGATCAACTTGAAGTTATTTTAATAGATGGTTTGTAAATATCTCTAATTATCGGTTGGTTAAAACAACCGGTCATTAACTTTAACTAGTCCATGTTCATGACACAATAATTAGCACCTAGAAACCAATTATTTTTTGTTTAAATACAAATCACTATAATTAGACAAAAAATAAAAAAGTCCTTTAATAACATATTAATAATGTTTTTTATTAGTTTTGTAATACAACATCGGTTCAATATTACCTATAAAATGCAACAGCGACTTTTACACAAGAAAATGATAGATGTAGCAGGAGGCAAGTGGCGCTCTGTGGGGGAGGCCTATGTTTAGCAGACGTCTTCAGGATGACGATGATGATGATGATGAATCTCAATTAGAGAGATTGCATCTCAACGGTAGCCAGTGCGACTCTCGAATCAACGCACCCATATTCTAATCCTGCTCGGCCCTGCGCCATTGACTTTTCAAGTTATGTGCGGAATTTGCAACCGCTTTAACAACGGTAAAGAGAAAATGCAGTGCGAAGAAACCGGTTTTCGAGAACATAATTATTGTGTTATCCAGCAACCCGAACTTGGGCACCCTGGTGGATTATGGTTCATAATTTCTATTAAGGCTGCTTTTACAAAACTATGCGTAGTTGCACGGTTTTCGTCGTCAATATTTCATACATAGCTTTAAGGTCTGTACTTCGCCATTATTTGAAAAACACCCTTCATGTCACCTTTTTTGATAATAACAGAGCGAATTTTAGGTAATTTAACTATTTATTTAGTAATCATCATTCTTCTGGTGTTCGTTTTGGCAAAAACACACAAAGACCCGATTTGATAGCTCTAATTTGAAAATTCTGTGTAACGTAAGTCTCCAAACTAAATTATACCCCACTAAATACATCCCAAACTTAAATAATGTTAGAACAGATTTTCTATGTTTACCATTAAAGCAGTAAAAAAAAATTAATCTTATTTTTATTAAAAAATGCTGCAACAAATGGTCGAATATCTCCAGAGTTTTATATTACCTACATCGACAAAATATTGTTACCAAAATAATGTTCATTATTTTTCTAAACTACTACAAATTATTTAATAATTTTAAATTATTGTTCTTATTTATATATCAATAAATGAAACTAGATATATTTAGTCAAACGCTGCGAACTCGGTACCGGGCCGCGCGGTACTGAGCTCACCAAAATGTAAAAGCAGTCTTAAACTCTAACTCAAATAACTTATTGTAAATTGGCTATAATAGTTTTAGCACTTTTTCTCTGTAAGGGAAGGCCCGTATCCCAGCTGTAGGAGCATATTGCGCTGATTACGATATAGTACATCAACTTATACCTAATTTATTAACAATCTAATAAGCACAAGTTATTCACACTGAAATAATATTAAGATAACTAACCAGCTTTGCCCAATAAAAGTCATTAATAACCATACTAGTCGTCTACAAAGTTTTTATCTCGCCCTCAATGCGTGAGAACTTATTAAAATGCAATCTCAGAATTAAGTGAGGCACTTTAAGCGTTTCATTGAGGAAATTGGACTATTATTTATTTTTAAGTTTAGCTATTGCCCATAACTTTATTTGCGTAGTAGCAATCAGCCTCGCCATAACCAAACTCTTTCCAAAATAGTTCTTTTAAAAATATAATTTGAACCTCATGATTTGGAAACTAGCGTAGGTAAGTTTTAAAATAGTTGGACACCCAAGTTGCCATACAGTTTTTTCCCCTTAGAAATCCTCAAACCTTGCCATTAAAAACAAGAACCCATTCAAACATTTTTAGAACAAACCCTGTATTAGCTGGGCTTGAATTGAATTATACGTTGGCAAGGCACAATTATTCAGGCATTATTTAAAAAAAACTATTGCTTATTCTTCAATATTTGGTTGTAGTGCTCAATAAAGTGTAGGGCGTAGGTACAACTGTAAATAGGCAGCAATTTTTTTCTGTGCGACATATTTTCTACACTAATAAATAATTTTTTTCAAACAGCCATTGCATGCTTGCATGGACACCTTGTATAAAATAAGTTGTGTGACATATATTTGTTTATTAATCAGTATTTATTTAAACGGCTAGAAGCGCCCCGCGATTTAATTTATATTTTACCTATATTCTAGCAAAAAATTTTTTTGGGAAAAAGAAGCCTGCTTTGTGCATTAAGCAATCTCTGTGCGAAATTTCGTCCAGATTGCAGGCGGCTATTCATCATCACCAGCTGGGAGACTTCTGACGAAACTACGTTCTTTCAGTCTTCCTATTGATAATGATTACCTATCTATATTATTATTGGCGATCAAATTGCCTCTTTAACGTGGAATCCACATAAAACAAACAAACCATTTCAAAACGTTTCAGTTTTGCAATTGTATAGAGATAAATATGCATTTATGACCATGGTAAATGTTGAAGAGTACCCAGGTATTGTTCTTCGAAAAACAATAATTACCTCGAAAACTAAGGCGGCGCGAAGCGAGCATAATACGTATATTCTGCAATGTTCAGATCTTCCATCTATCAAATAAAAATATCGACTTCCATTCTTCTCAATGTGGGTGCTATGATTTTACTTTTTAAAACAAATCTTTCACAAAAAAGTAATAGCACTTGAAATGAAAATACCTGCTTTCCAAACAACTTTTAAGGGCTCTAAACTTCAAAACAGATATAAAAAGACATTTAATGGCTTCACTATTTTTATTCGGCGAAGAGGCAGCCAGATATAATGTCTTTGAAGAATCGGTTATAAAACTGCAATTGCTATATACTTATACGAATACCTAAGCACGACCGTCTGTCTGGACATTTCAATTCAATGATGGAGGTTGTTTGTAAAGAACTAATTTGGTCTACGAATTGACCTAGGACGACAGAGGCGTACGTAGGATGTGGGCTAGGGGCAGCCGCATATCAGTCATCTCTTAGGTACAATTTTTTACATTTTCAAACCTAGTGGTTCTATGCACTGTGGACCTCGCGAATCTGTCTTTGCATAACTTATAGCTGAAAACTATTTTTACGTTTTCAAACCCCATAGATTTTGAAAAAAAAATCCATTAATTGAATCGACACCAAAATTCTATGTAATTTACAAACCTGGTGCGCTCGATCTAATAAACTTGTATCAATATAGGTACTTACTACGAGTAGATATAACGTAAGAATAAAATCAATTGTATCAACAATAATAATAATCTGATATTTTTTATTATCATCCATAAAATTACTAACAATTAAAAGCAAATAAGGTCGATTATACAAAAATCTGAACGTCATGCTCTCTGCTGTTCTATACACACCTTCTTATCACCTACCCTACATACACTACACACCACCACCCCACCACCTACACCGTAGCTATACCTACATATTTTAATAACCCCTTCCCTGATTACGTCAACGCCAATGGAACCATTAGAATGATTGCTGGCCCATCGCATCGTAGTTAGTTTGATGCAAACTGAAGTTTAGCAGACGGCCTCTTATGCGATTGAATTCTACTCTACGTCCTGTCTGGCGAACGGACTGAATAGTTTTACGAACTTCATTTCGAGATACTTTAACTTCGCTAGCTTGTTATTCTGTGATTTTCTATACGAGTATAACTATTGTTCTGTAGGTTGAAGTGAGGGTGAAGCTGAGTGACTGTATGAGAGATTAGTTATTAATAACTTTATTGTATCATTTAGGCTGCGTATATATTATGGTTAGGTACGCTACGCTCACAGAATTCGTCCCATTTACATGCTAAAGTCTATGGTTAAGGGTTATAATGTCTTTAGGTATGTCTTATGTCAGAAACTTTTAGAAGTCAAACTTTTACACGTAGCCGCAGTCTCATACTGTTCTAGAGCTTATAACTCTGGTGGGCCAGGGCTAGGGTTGAATCTATAAGAACAAAGGTAGCCAAGCAGAAGCACTGTTATCTAAAAAAAAATTGATAAATTATATTTTGGTCGTCTGTTTATCTGTTGGTCATCTCATAACTCGTTATCAGAACTGCCTCCCTGACTCCCGTCTCCCTGACCAAGGACCTCAAAAAAATCTGACCATCGTTAGATCCGCGGGGTAATTACGTAAAATTTGCAACAGCAATGCGACAGCAGTAGCAATGCGACAGCAGTAGCGAAGCATACATTCTCGACACCACTAATGATGTATGACAGCAATCACCGCGAGATTTACGCCTGTCGCAAACCTGTTGCGAATTAGGTAATTAGGGGGCCGTTTCCATTTGAAATCATATTTAAGAAAGGTATAATTTAGCTGTCCTACCTTAACAAGTTTTATGCCAAACATAAATATACCTGCTCAATAACAGTATCTCTTTCCTATACTTTACCAAAATTTGAAACGAAACATTGTTTATTAAATGTGTTTTTGTATTCAGCACGCACAACGGCTGATCCAATTTTTCTTTTTTAATTTTGCACTCTAAAGTAGGTACATTGCTCTGTATAATTAAGAGCTTGTTCATGTAAACGGATGAATTGCGGGTAAAACCAGACGCATATCTTAGTTTTCAGTTCATACCTTCGATGGTCTATGTACTTTAAAACTCCCAAAAAGCAGTCGGCGACATTCGGTCCCTGAGCATTCCGCAAAGAAGGTGTTTACATGCATTTTATACCGAGCACACCTTATCAAGTTGCTACATTTGTGCTTCAGACATCGTATACTTATCGAAACAGTAGTTAAGATTAGCCCGGTGGCAAACTCCTCGAACATAATAAATTGGGAAAATTCTACGTTGGATAAGTAAAGACGCAGCTATTACACAAGTTGAATAAATTCACAATAAATTGCATTTTTTTATATATCCGACGGAATGAACGTCAGAAAGACAGACATGATGAACGTATAAAATTTCCTTGTAGTACTAAAAGTAACAATTCATCGGGTGGCCACTGATACCGTATTTCTTAAAAGAGAAATGATTAGTATTAGGATTTAGAAAAGTAGGTACCAAATCATTTTGGTATTTTTTTTACCAAGGATTAAAGTATGGGAATATGTAAAGTAGGTAGGTACTTTCATAGTTGAGGACCTAAGCATGCACGTTAGCATAGATATTATCCAGTGCGAGTTGCGAGTGTGGCCTTACTACAAATAATAATTTAGTTCTGAAAAAGTACCGTCCAGTGTTTCCTGAGATTGAAAATTTTCCGGAAACGTTTCCTAAAACTTATTATAAAAGTTAACTTACTGTTTTTTTCAGTATTGCAGGCGTCGTCAACCTTCCAGAAATATTTACTCAGCGCTCTTTCTCACTTTACGCGACTATAAATGCAGGTGAAAATTGAAAAAGTTTATGTTACTACCTTTTTTAGAATCCCTAAAAGGAACGTTTGGGTCTAATTGACGCGGCGCGTCGTCGGCTCGTGGATTTTGTAAATTTATAAGATTATTTCTTGTTTGTTTGTGTTTTCTTGTTTTCTTGTTGTTGATATTAATTCGATTACCATGCTATTCTCCTTGGAAACACAATGCTGTCCGAATGAACCATCAAGTTTTTCTGAAACATAATTTCATCATCTATGATGATAAATCATAGTATCATGATGTAGAAGTATTTCTACCCATTTAATAAAATAACTTGTAATATTTCTAAATTTATATTAAATAAAAAATAACTACAATGTGACTTTGAAGGTAGCAGTAATCAAAGTGTTAAATATTGTATTGGGTTTTATAGATATTGTTTTTCTGGGCATCACCCAAATTTTCCATCAATAAGTTGTCAATCAAATATGTTTGTCACCCCTAAACCATCATTGATTCAATCATAAAACTCATAAAACCGTTCATTCTGTACCAATCGTGAAACTGATATTTTAGGTTATGGGCCCATTAAACACCCTATCCAACGACAACCAATTCGGTTTCAAATCTAAAATAGTACAAATGAACGTGGTCGGGTCTTGTAGCGTCGGATGCTATAAACAGTTAACTTTCTCCCACGATATCATAAGAACTATTACCACGAAGGATGGCAAGAGAAGGCGCCATTACACCGATTTCCTAGGCGGAGTCGCAGACGCATAGACCAGACGGTCGCTCGTAAAAGTGAAATATTATAACCACGTTCGCTGAATTTAAAAAATCGCCTTCTGTACGAATGATATGAACTTTAAATCATGCAAACTGTCTGTGTTATAAGTTACTTATATTAAAAGTGACGATATGGTTTTTGTTATCAAATTCGTAGTGAATACTTTATCACCCCCTCTATGACAGGTCCAGTAGCTAATGATACAAATAGTGGGGCAACTCTTATTTATACGTTAAAATTACTGCTGGCCGACTGACTTTTCTTAGTTTACTTTATCAAATTTCTTAGGGCTTCTATAAATTATCTACTTCAGCCTTCTATTTTTCAGGCAAAAACAACAACACAGGTTAGTCCTAATTTTAGGACGGCATTCTTTGTCTGCTTCCGTGTGGTCCCGGCGTAAGAATTGGAATACCTATATATTCACCACCACCTCTCTTCCCGTGGGTGCCGCAAGGCCGGGCGAGGAATATCCATGGGAATGGGCAGCAGCGTTTTCTTGGATCTGCATTATAGTCTATTGGTATCCACCAAGATGCCTGCCAAGCATGGCGATAATGGCCTATGTTCAGCAATGGGTGCAAAAAGGCCGATGATGATGATGATGTGATTCTTTGTCATAAAAACAACGTTTGGAAACCTATATAAGTAAGTATTCCAAAGTATTCAAGCAAATACAACAACTTTTTATAATTATATTATCAGTAATAATGACATCTACAATCGTTGATTTTACCTACTCTTTTCTCTTATTAGAACCAGCCTTCAAAGCAGGTCTGCGAGGCAACAAAGAGAAGGTGTGAAGGGCGCAATTAAGGGCCCTCGCTTTAAGCAAACTCTAGGTATGCGAGCTCTCCTCTTACACTTGAACTTTGCAGACTACATAATGTTTTGAAACAGATTTGTTATGCTGCATTAGGAAATTATCTCGTTTGTGAATGGAGTCTTTGAAGAACGTCTCTAAAGATCCATTCGGCGCGCGACGCTATTTTCTCAATTCAATTGGGTACCTAATTTTTTTATGAGATTGATATCCAACATTTATTTATCTCGAAGACCTATATATAGTAGTACCTACCTAATTCTTTATTCGGTAGAAAATCTCTCGTACACCCCTAAATGACCCATGATGATGATGATGATGATGATGATGTCTCGTAATGACCTATTATACAAATATTTAATTTTCTCAGGTTATATTATACTAAAGAACATTAAAGTACCCAAAGTGGGATTAGTGTTAATTTTACAATACAAGAAAACCTATTTTCTTTTCAGCCAGTTCGTTTCCCCATAAATTAATCAACGCGAATTGCTTGATTACTAAAATAAACGTAATTAAAACTTTCTAAATTAACTTGCGCTTGATTTCTTTTTTAATTTGGCTCTGACTCGCCTAATTCTATCGCACCGGGGGTTTGACACACCCTCTATTTAAGCTGACCCTTTGTCGTAGAAAAAAAGGTTTTTAAAGATTTGGCGAAGAAAAGCAAAGTATTTTGAATGGACAAATTCATGCTGCGGAATAATTAATTTTGTTTTAATTACCTACTGAAAATAAAGGGAGTGTAGGTATAACCTACCCATATTACTGAATTAGGTACCAAGTCAACAAACCGTGGTCAATCTCTTTACTTTGTATAACTCATTAGGTTTTATCATTTGTACGCGTCCCACTTTGCCACAGGATAGATATACGTCATTTTAATAAGGTTTCATTCGCAATTTCCCAATTCATCCTTTCTTTTAGAGAACTTTTTAAAAAAACAAAAACTCGTTGAAAAAAAGGTAACCTAAACCATTTAGGTAATGTGCTGGCGTCGCGTATTTTCAATTTAATTTGAAATCCGCACATCAAATAGGCAGAGCTCCCTCAGATTAATTCACGCAGAAGTCGTTTACCTTTAATGACACTGGTCCCTGCCACCTGTCTTACATCGTTCAGGATATTTACGAGTCATTAAGTTTTGACCGCTTGGGACGTGGAGATGTGATGACCAATGAAGCTTACTCAGGAGGATCAAGAGGTAAATGTACCTACGTAACTATCTCGTGTCAAACCTTCGCTTTCCTTTCGCCCGCAGATAAAAGTGTGGGAAAGAGATGCCTATATAGTGCTCTCTGTTGCACTTGCAGGTCTTATGGAGACGATAGTAACGTTCTACTATCTTATTGATATACAGAAAAGAAAATAAATAGAAACGTTAATATTTATTTTTTAGGCAAATTACGACATTGGTATAAATACAAACTATTATACAATAAAATTGTAACCTAAGTACATCAAAATAATAGAAATCTATAAAACAAGCTCAAAGTGGCGTTCTTTGGGGGAGGCCTATATTCAGCAGTAGACATCTTTAGGCTGATGATGATGATGATGATAAATACACGCTCGTAATTATAAACATAGAAAATTAACGATTTGGTTTATAAAACAGGTAGCGAGGTGACATCAAACCGCCTATTGTGATAGACTGCGTCAGCGCGCACTCGGCGGCAATTTTCCGGGAATCGATTAGCGGTTATGGATAAGTTAAGATAATTTAATTTACTTATTTATAAGATAAGTTTATCGATAAGTTGCGCGCTACACGTGGCTCTCCTTATTGCAACGATGTGGTATAGCCTCGCGGGCAGCGAAGGTTTGACACGAGTTATAGATGGAGACAGCATTTTTTTTACTCTCGCAAAAGAATCAAATACGTTTTTAAAATAAAAATTAATAGATACTTTATAATGATTTGTACCTAAATAAAAGTGCAACTTTAGGTATCTATTTAGTTATTTATACTGGTGCGAGAGCCCACTGCAAAAAAACCTACGTCATCGAGTACCCCAATAAGCTATCTTTAGATCGTTAACCGACACTTAAACATGTAAAAAAAAACAGGTCTGCCAGTTCCGATCTTGCCGGGTCATGGAAATAATCCACCTCCACCAACTTCAAATGCCTTGAATACTAAGTTTCGCCAAGTTTAGATCTGGCAGACCTTTTAATGTATTATCAGGGTCACCTTGGCTATTATTAGGCGTAGGTTTCATCGGGGTATTCGCTGAGGTAGGGAAAGGGTGTGAAGGGCACATTCTTAGGGGTCTGCTGGTCTTAGGTGCGCAATGGCAAACCAATTTTTTTTACATAACTAATCAATGGTTAGGTAAATTTTGACAAAAAAAATACGTCAAAAAATTTCAATTATTTCCATGACCCGGCAGGATCGGAAGTGGCAGACCTGATTTTTTTTACATATTTAGATGTCGGTTAACGATCTAAAGATAGCCTATTGGGGTACTCGATGACGTAGGTATTTGTGCAGTGGGCTCTCGCACCATACGGCTTCCACACTAAAACGACTCGCTTTGACCCACACGAATTGTTTACACTACCGAGACCAACATAGGGTGCTTTTTATCCCGGAAAATTTACAGTTTTCTCTGGAATAGGTACGGGTTAAATCGCACGGTGACTCTCTGAAATCGGTGATGTAGAAGTGGGAGAGGTTGGCAAAGATAGAGTGATGTTATCGTTCATTCTTCTCTGCCGATAAGTAGGTACTAAAGCAAGTGGTGATCTCAGGATAGGTACGGAAACATATATCCCTGATTTTGTGGTGGTGTTAGTAGTAATAAAATTAATTCAACATTCCTATAAACATACCTAATTTTAGAAAAGAAAGAAAGAAAGGTGCTTTTTGGGCACTTCAATAAATTTAAAGTGGCAACAACAAAATAAGGTACTTATATTAATAATTAAAAATAACTGCGAAACAAATGTTAATGATCTCATTAACATTTGTTTCGCAGTTTAACTTGCTCCTTTTGTGCAGACGCACAAAAGGAGCAAGTTAAACTGTTATATTGTTACAATTATAATTATTGTAGCCACAGCCATCTCTCCATAATACCACATAAGACAGTACAGGAATGTACAGAAGGTTCACTCCGCGAAGTCGATTAATTAAATAACGACTTTGGTACACCACAATAAAGTGCAGATCGCATTGCGCTATAAGCCTACCCTAACACGTACCTCTCTTTCTATCGCTGTAGCTCTGCTATTCTGACACATTACGCAGAGCGACTCAAATGTCGCAGCCAGTCGCATGTACTTTTGTAGGAGGCACCTAAAGTGCAGAATGAGCCAGCATAATAGCCATTTATTAGCGCGTCACTTATACATATGTCATCACGTGACTCATATATTTTTTATGGAATAGGTATACCTAAACCACACAGGGCTCATCAAAGACAGGCATCGGGGAGATTGGGCAAAGATGGCTCCCCAATTTTATTGCATGTCACGCATCATAAACACGGACGGTGGCGGTTTTCGGATAATGTTCGGTGAATTTTTTTTTTGATGTGTCGCATAAAAGTTGTTTAATGGGCGGCAGTGGATAATAAAGTGGTGGTTGTTTTCGCATTGGATCTCGGGGTTAACAAGCTTTTTGATAGCTTTAGAGGGGTCGATAGGTATTATCCAAAATGATGTAGTGTGAGTTATGTCTATCCACTATTGGAATAAAAAAAAAATGTAATAAAAATAAAAATTTTCGGATATATTTTAGTGAAGCATTAGGTATAAATTTAGTATACTTTGAGGGCCCAGCCTACCTATATGTAGGTATATAGGTACACAAGAGGTCTTTGATAGTATATTAGGCATGATCATTAATTCAGAATCGGATATTTCAAAGTATGATTACGAAGTACTAAGAGATTCTACAATACATTATTATAATGATTTTGGCTCGCACAAAAGAAATCAGAGATTCAGATCTTACCGATAAAAAAACCAGCATAAAGTTAAAGATGACTTTAAAGAGATTTTCCAATAAGCTTCACAGACGAATTGCTTTATTGTGTATTTGCGATTTGTTCGATAGATGAACAATGTACCTACTTAGATAGAAAGCGCACGAGTGATGTTTTTAGATACTATTTGATTTGTACAAGTTGTACATATTAATAGTAGCCACCCTACCTGTGTACCTACTTAATTATAGATTTAAAAGTCTCGTATTATAAATATGTCAAATGCTAAAGGTACATACAAATTATGGCTTTACATGATATTTAGATTTTGACGTTTTTCGAGCATTGGTCCCCTGTATTCCTACTAACTAGATGGGTATTTAGATATCAATAGATATTTGAAGGTGCTTGCTCTTTGGACAAGTATCTAACTTTACCAGGTGTTGAAAAACTATCCACTATAGGAAGGAATAGGAGTTAAAGCATTTAGCTTCTGATAAAGGGTCCAATTTTGATAAATTCACTAAAGATGTAAAGAAAGTAACCGTAGAAAACCTCGGTACTGATAAACGATTTCCGTTAATTATAACAAAACAATTTTGTGGGATTTGGTACCTATAACTATAAACTTGACAAAGACCAAAAACAAAGAAATTTACAGTTTATACCGAAAACCACGGACGCTCACGTCCAACCAAATGACTTTCAAAGAATGAGGGTTAAGTCACAGAATTCGCCTTATTTATATAGGGGTTAAGTTAGCAGTGCAAACACTGAGTCGTACTGTATCAGCACTAATCAGCAGCACTTCACACGTACGTCGTCCTAGACAAAATCTCGGAAAAGGTCAGACGGCCAGACCAACTGCAGATACAGATCGGTGCGGTAGTTCAAGCTTCAT
Source organism: Ennomos quercinarius (assembly GCA_910589525.2). NCBI lineage: Eukaryota > Metazoa > Arthropoda > Insecta > Lepidoptera > Geometridae > Ennomos > Ennomos quercinarius. Next base: position 5,954,371 of record OU342493.1, read on the forward strand.
TTTTTTTATGCTCTGTGTTTACACACAGAGCATTAAAAAAATGAAGCCATCCTGGGCAGCGCCTTTGACTATATTATAATTATATTCAAGGGCAGCACCAACCATATTTGGCCTAACGCGCGTTCGCACCGTTTTTCAACCTTTGGCCCGTTTGACGTTCTGAATTCAGGCAAAATAAAATGTTACTTGTACCTACTTAATAAGAATAGTTTCAAAGAGCTTTCAGACCACAAACCTAGAATATATTATATAGAAAGACCAGGAAAAATAATACGGAGCATATTTTATAAAATCTTTTATGAATTTTTAGATATCTATACAATCAATGAAAATGCTTTACCCTCGTAGAGCATTTTCATTCCAAATCATCGAAAAAAAAGATGGATTTAAATATTTATTAACACGAAGATTAAATCAAGAAAATTTATAATAATAATAATATTAAATAATAAATGTGTTTATTGCCAAAAAAAGTTACATAAGTTAAAGTATAGGTACACAAGGTATTCAAGAAACTTAACGACTAAACATGATTGTGCTGCGAGGCTCAAACTAGGCGGTAGCCTGTGTCTTGAGACTCTGAGATACGAATTACGAAACATGTGGTTAAAGCAATTACGGTGCCATAGGAAGGTACCTTGATTAGTCTAAATACGATGGTATCTGATATTTGATCACAGAAAGCGACATAATTTAGATAAAGACCTAAAGAGTAACAATAATTGTAAAATAACTAATCTAATTAAATATTGATGAAACATAACAACATATTTTAGATAAAGAACAAAATATGAGCAGAAAAAATAAAAATTAAAAATATGAGATAAGTAACTTCCTAAACTACCTTTCTAGTATATTCTATCTAAATTAGTTTACTATTCCCCATACCTTATTAATTATCATCGTTGAGTACGAGTTTAGCCAAGCTTTTGTCTTGCACGATCGCTATTCACCTGTTATTTGGAAAATAATTTTGGTGCAGACAACAGGATGGATCCTGCAGTATGCCTACACCAATTCAATCGACGAGCTTTTTAAAGCTGTTTTTATGTAACATACTCTAAAGGTCATCGTATGAAACTGCGAAGTGGATATAGGTATTTGATAATTTGTATAAAAAGCGAACAAACAGAGCCGGTCAAGCTAGAAACGCTTAAAAACATCAATCTTTTAGATAAATACAAAAAGCACGAATCCAATCAAGTTTGTAAACAACAGAGGCAGTGCGGGAAAGTCGTCTGAAACATAAAACGTTCACGCAACGGACATAGCAATAAAACTGTTTTATGTGCCGTGTTAGTTCGTATAAAATACCCTAGAGGTCTCTGCCCAGCGCCCGGTTTATCACCGGACGCTTTATGATTCTCAAATTTCTATAAACTGTGCTATGTTATTAAATAACCCTAAAAAGGGTTGCGCAACACCTTTTATCTCTGTACCTAAATAATGTTAGTAAGAAAATGGAATAGTTCTTATGTAGAGCAGACGTGTATACATATACATATAGGAACCTAAACTTACCTAACTATTGATATACCACATAGGAATCACTAACCTATCCCTAGCTAAGTAAAAAAAGTAGTAAGTTTCTTGCCTACAGGTACCTATTTGTTTAATATTTATTCAGGGGAAACGATGCGTAAAGTAGGTAGATACTTACTTAAAACGTAGGTATTAAGTTTTATCCAACAATAGAGCAGTACCTAATTAAAAAATACAAGTACTTAGGTAGGTAGTATTTGTACAAGTAAGTACCTAAGTAATGTAGATTCAATAATGTGTTGAGATAATGTGTGTGATAATATGGCAAGTGCCTAGCTTGGAAAATTGCGTAAACACAGTGTGTCAGGAGAGTTAGGAGAATGGGCAGGCGCACGAATCTACCTAAGTATCATATTTGGATACGCAAAGTCTTATGTACAAGAAGTAGTAGGTGTGTGTACCTACCTAGTTTATATGACGGGACTTCGCTGAAGACATGTTGAAAATTAAATAATAGGTACATTAAATTAAAATAATAAAAAAAACAACATTAGGTACTTTAGAAAATTGCAAGTCCGTAAAACTTGACAGTTTATAGTTTAGGTACAAACTTATCCTGAATTATTAGACGATATTATTTACCTAAATTTGATTCAATGTAAGTTAATAAAAACGATGTTCGGTTTTGTGTAACAAATAACAATGTAAGATACTTACATAAATTATAATTTGCAGCTGTTTGTTGGTCTGCCTTACCTAGGTATCAGAAAAACAAATTAAGGGCGTTTAAACTAATTTTTTTGTATGAATAAGTAAAGTCTGCAAACAACCATACGGCCCTGATGGTAAATGGTCACTGTAGCCACAGATAATAATATAATACACTAAACAACTAATAACACACAATACAATAATAACACAACTAATAGGTACAATAGGTTAAAAAAACCTATAAAATACCCTACGCCTATATAATACTATTAGCCTATGGACAAACATTCTGTAAAGGTTGAAACATACCGGCGCGATCGCGTCGTTGGCCGCGCGATGACCTGCCTGATGGTCCATTTTCCACCGGCTACGGCTGGTCTATTCCAGCCTTAATACTGGAGATGTCACTAATGCGTTGATATGATGCTAAACCCTTTTTAAGTCTGTAATAGAATGGCGGCATGTTTGAGACGTTCAAACTTCATTCAAAAGAAAGAAGGAAAAAAATTAAGTAAGTAGATAAATAAAATATGCTGGCAAGACCTGACCGAAGACCAAAGACTTCTATAGTACCTCTTTGCCGAAGACAAACTTATCATCCTCTTCTCTTCTCGCGGTAGCGAAGAGTGGACATCATTATGATCGTAACGAAAATACTTACGTGCTAAATAGGTACCCCGAGGTAGCCCGAAGACGTCCACTGCTGAACATAGCCCCCCCCCCCCCACAGAGCGCCACTTTGAGCAGCTGCTTGACCCCTGCATCCTTCGGCTCCCCGCGGTTTTCACCAGGTCGTCGGTCCACCGAGTGGGGAGCCGGCCTACGCTGCGTCTTCCGGTTCGTGGTCGCCACTCGAAAACCTTTCTTTCCCATCGGTTCTCAGTTTTACGAGCGATGTGGCCTGCCCATTGCCATTTCAACTTGCTAACTCTAAGAGCTATATCGGTCACTTTAGTTCTCCTTCGGATCTTATCTCGCAGGGAAACACAGAGATATTATAGGTAATACAAAAAACGGAAATTATGAGCAGGTCTAATTATAAACAAACAGTAGGTAAGTAGCAGTATGTATAGGTAGGTAACTAGATAAACAAGTAATAGTACTTATACCTATGCTATAGGTAGGTACTAGGTACCCAATATCCACTTGCTCCATGCTTAGTATATTGGCTGCGTAATCAGCGAGTTGAAGCTGTTCTGAAGCACAACCGAATCCCGCAGGTTTACCCCTTTAATCCCGCCAGAGGCAGAGGGATAACAGTCTCCATTATTTACTTTAGTGAAAGGTTCGATATTTATTAACCATCTAAGCGTAAGCTCCACACTGTAATACGCATTAGGAAGACGCAGTGCTTCCGATAGCTGTACTTGGATCAATTTATGTGCCTATGTTTATTCAATGAGCTTGGATTAGTGTAATTTCGAAGGGTTGGGATTGGGAAGACTTCCTATCTGCATACCTACTTAGACTAAATTACGCTAATCCAAAGTAGCTCTTGTTCGAATCTTATTTCTAAAGCTGCTGGCTTGGCTATCTGTGTCTATTAATTAATAATATTTTTAGGTAGGTACCTATAATACATTAGTGGCCACTATTTGTCTATCTATTTCTTAAGTCTTATTGAAATGCCAATTATCTTAAAAACGTAAGTGACCTACTTACGCGATGAAAGATATTAATACGAAGGTCAAGGAAATAAAACACAAGTAAATAATATTTTTAAATTTTTATTTTATAAAGGTTTCATTGTATTAATAGTAGGTAGTGTCATATGAAATAGGTAGATTTCACCGCTGAATTAGCTTTAAGAAATGTGTAGTAGGCGATACGCATAAACTAAACCAAAACATTGTAAATTATATTTAAGTATAATAACTTGATTGATAAAAATCTTTGACAGTATTCTGCAAAAGCTTAATTTATCACTGTTACGCAAAGAATTAGTAAAGAAAAATAATGAAATTACATTTATTGTGTTATTTTATTGTGCATTAACTAACTAAAGTATGGGTATCTTATAAGATTAGATAAAAATTAAACTAAGTAACTTAAATTAAAAGCTGCTAAACATAATTATTGTAGGCATTGTTTTTAATGCGGCTCTATGAAAAAAAAATATTTAAACTAGCATTTGTAAATTAAAATACACATTTGCCATTAATTTATAGTTTAAGTGTAAGCGACATCACGTGAACGTCTCATAATTCTTTCTTTTGGTCATTTTAAGTTTGGCCTTACAATGTTTCTCATTGGTCAAGTATTCATTATATTCAATTTTATAAACAAATCATTAGTATTAGAACATAATTAGTTATTCTAATATTCAGTCACAACAGTAAACATTCACCGCTTTACTGAGTATGAGACACGATTTCTTTATAAAATAAATATTACAGCTTATAAAATAGGTACCTACTTGACTAAAGAGATAGAATATAGAGATGTATGTATGCTTTATATACCAATTACTGTAGGACCAAACTGAATATAAAAAAGGAAATAACTATGAAAGTTTAGAAAGATGAAAGTGTGGATTGATGACAATGTTCCAAATGTTTAACGGACCTTAGAACAGAACAGGGGGCGTACCGTGAGCTCTTAGCGCGATTCAAAACTGAGCCTATATTGGATCGTTTTGTTTTTTTTGTATGGGGATTTTGACAAGCGAGCCAGTGTAGGCTCTGTTTTGAATCGCGCTAAGAGCTCACGGTACGGCCCCAGTTATCCTTAGAAATCGTTTCAGAAATCTCATTAGTTTGCTAAATGGAAAGCGGATGTCGGGCTCGAACACGGATATTGAATGCTCTTGTAGTTGAAGCAGTTGTAGGTTAAAGTATTTGTACTTGATTTTTGTTTAAATATTTGAATTTGCCAACTATCCTGAAATGGATCGTGGTGGAATGCAGTGATATCGCCTATACTAAATTATTTTTATTTTTGCCATATTATAAACAAGTGCCAGTACCTACGATGTTCCGGCCTTTAGCAGGCAAAGTTAATTTTCCAAACTGACAAGACGTCACGAACGCTCTCTAAAATAATTTCCATTCAATAACAGACAAACAAAATTGGACTAAACAACAAGGAATTTGTACTTTGGAAATGTGATATATAGAGAAACGACTAGGTCCTCATCAAATGAATATTAAATACTTAATAAACATCGTTATAATATAAGCAATATAAAACGTAACATAATCGGAATTACTAGTTAATATAAATTCTGCTAAATAACTGAAATAATTCAGGTTATGTCAGTATTGTAATGGATCGGTCAAGGTGTGTAGATTATAAACTTCGATGAATTCGACATCACACGGATTTACTTATAAATTCCTCTTAAAGTTAAATGAAATTAGCGTTGCGCACTATATATTTTGTATCGCGCAGAACTTAATTGACATTTAGTTATAGTTTAAGCAGAGTTTATAAGTAAAGTCGTAAGTGCAAAACCGTATGCCCACCCATTACAAAACTGACAAAGATTTCTCTAACAATATATTAATCAAATAGAATTAAAAAACTTCGCTAAGATTTTGTACCGAAAAATGTTTCTAGCAACGTTAAAATGATATGAACAGCAACACTTTGGTATTGATCACAATTAGCGAGAATGCTCGCACGACGTCCGTTTTCGAAAACAAAATATGTCCCCATTTAAACGCCATTCTACACATTTAATCGATCAGTGTTGGCTGCTTGTTCGGTAGTACTGTTTACCAATATCGTATTAATAATGTCACAACATCAAGCTGGTATAAAAAACACTAAGCCTACTAAAACTACTACCTGCGAATACTCTTTTTCAAAGAGAGAACTTACCTAAGTTCGTAAAGTAACACACTGCCCCGGCGTGGGCGCAATATCAGAATCATATAAAATATAACATGTTTTTTTCGCCTCAAGTTTTATTACAATTTTCTGAAACAACCTACATCTATTCTCGCTTCACGAACATTACCAAAATAGACATTGCGACGCTCGCTATCCATACAAAAATTATTTGCTTTCTATAATTATTAATCGTACAAAATGGAACTTTCTTCTTATCAGAATATCGTATCACTAATTTTTTGTGCCAATTCCTTTCGCATCGACTTTTTCATGTACAAAAATATACGTAATGACGTATAAGCAATTTTAAAAATAATATCTTTTATCAATGGTACAAAAGTTATTAATATCGAATTTTTAAAAACGATTCTTATAATAAATTCAAGCACTTACGACCTAAAATTAAATTGGCGATCCTCCCGAGCTTCCTAACCTAACATTCCTTTGTTTCTCGAACCATATTTCGAAAAATTGTAAGTAAACAAGAGATCATAATAGTAAAAATTACATGACCACACTCAATATCATAGAGAATACAACGCGGTTAGCGGCGGATGCCGCTTCTCCCACTGAATAAGATAAATATGAAACATTATAGTTAACATTCGTTCATACACACATTACTGATAACACACACAATGATGCAACGCTTTTATATTCAAAATACGAAAGCAAATTAATTTCTGCCATGTTTATCGCGCACGATACACCGCGTCTGTGTAATATCGATCATTTTTCAAAATAGTAACCAAATCTTTAAGCACATGGATCATTACGATCATAATGAATAGAGGAATTAGGGCACGATAGCTCGGCCATTAGTAATTTATATAGATTAAGTTACAAGCATTCAATCAAATAGAAAATGCAAAGACGATTACTTATTTCTACGATGACCTTAACTTTTTGCACGTCCAACGTCAAGAAAGAATCCTACTCTTTAGTACTTAATTAGTAAATTCTATGCAATATAATCACGACAACGTGTCAGATTCCTTCTTAAGTTTGAACGAACAACCGGTCTTAAACCTATTATCGCTCTGATACACGTACGAGATCTAAGTCTCGGATTGTCTTCAAAAATTCTATACTACATTCAGTAAAAAAACGTACATTACTTGTTATTAAATTTACGCGTTACACATATTAATAGAGAAACCGTTATCGCTAAAGTTACACGTTTACGTTACGTTACGAAAGTACAAAAGATTTTTATCATCGTGTTATTACAAAGTTATGACACTCATACCCTGGTGCACCCCGCGCGTTACGTAAAAAATTGTAAATCTAATTGCCACGCAATAACTTATTAATTATTATCATTAACCAATTCGTAAGATTATCACCGTTTTTAGAGTACCTTACAAATGTTATTGGCCAATTACGTCGGGGCACGAAGCTAGTCGTGAAGTTGTTCCTACAAAATAGTGGATGTAGCATGTCCTGACGCTAATATCTGTAATATCACCACTCACAACCGCATCCCATTTGTTAGTTTCCACTTTAATACCTACACATAAGGTTCAGTCTGCAACTGCTCTTATTTTTAATTGTAAACTTTTCCAAAACCAACAAATGCGATCGAAAGTGACGCTATCCTACTCATACAAAAGTTAATACCTACTACATTAGTGTAGAAAACATCGAGTATCAAAATATAATTAACAGTTGATTTGAAATTTTCACTAACCATTGACAGCCGTATACTAGATCAGCCAATGCATTGGTGAGGCTTGAGCTTCGGGCGCGGCGCTGGGTAGCTTACATGGATCGAATGTCACTAGGTAAGGGCTGCCTGCCCTAGATTATGTTTACCTATTTGCCAACATTAAAGACACTGAGACAAAAATACCAACGGAAAAGATGTTGTAAAAACTTAAGCCGCGTTTACATTTGGCTCGATTTAGACAGGCTAAATCAATATACATTGCTGGCTTGGTGTTGCTTCCATCCAATACCCTTACTCCAGCCAGCAATGTATATCGAGTTAATCACTTAGCCTGTCTAAATTCAGCTAAATGTAACAGCGGCACTTTCAAGATACGGAAGCCTATGTCATGATCAATTTTGTTGAAGATTTTTTATTAACAGACAAAAGGCAATGATGAAGGCAGGCATGCATAAAGTTCATGTGCGTATCATTTTATCACGATTATTAAGTTATGACCTTACAATGAAGCGCGCGTATGCACGATTCCTATGACCAGAATGCACACAATTTATAAAAAATTGCCACTACTACCGATAATATTATTATTATGAAAAGAATATGACATGACTACCTTATCGTTAAGTGTGACCACAACCATACGTCTCATTCACACGATATGATTAAAAAATACGAACATCCTAAAAGAACTACGTTTGAAATAAGATTAATTATTTATTTATTAACCTAAAAGCGAGACGTAATTAATAACTACAGAAAAAATATTATGCCAATGATATCCTACTTGCCAAGTGCTTCTAAAAGGTACAATGTAAGAAACCTACGTTCATAAATATATGACAACATTAAGATAATTAAATTTAAAGGAAAAAAGTAATAAGATATAGTTTTTTATAATAAGTAACAATTCTCGAATCTAAAATTTAATCAACTAAACAAAATTCTATATTAAAATCAAGATAACTTTAAAAATGTTCTAAAACAATTGCAGTTTTTATTTAGGATTTACAGCAACTATTTCGTAAAGATTACCTAAGTAGTACATACTGTTTTATTTTTTACTTTTAATATGTATTTGATTTACTTTTTATAAAATTTGTAAAAGTAACAAATTGTTTTATTTTGTACTTTAAGCGATTATCTAAATAACACGACAGTGAATCCAACGTGATATTGAACGCCTGTATCTAAATAAATTGTCATTAATTACAAAATTTAACAAATTATGTGCAAATAAACTAGAAAGTTGGCAACATTATTGTAATTAAATTTATATTATGACCAAACTGAACAACTAAGTCACTAAAATATGAATTAATCAAAAAGGTATATTAATCAATTGATAAAGAGTACAAGGAAAACCCAAACTATTGTAAATGATGGCAGACTGTTTGTCTGTCTTTTTCTAGTAACTAGAGATAGGTATACAACCATTAGAAGCGTGAGATAAAGTAAATTTTTAATTGAAATTTAAATCATTGCGTAAACAATTTGATAAATCGGCTCTTTATTTGTATTTGCCTTGAAAATGTCATCCTATTAGTAATAATGTACTCTGAAAGTCAAAATCTTGTATTTCATAGGATAAAATATGTATATTTCAAGCCTAAATTTAATTTGTAAGAGCAATATTTGTTTTGTTATACTATAATTAGCTATTTTTATTTTCATTTATTTAGGTAAGTAAGGTAAATGTTACTCAAAGTTGTTCAATATTGAAATATCTATTTAAAATATGAAAAAAAACAGCCTTTATGTTTGAATCAGAGGATTTTGATATAATTTTATTATTGGTTTATTTTTTTTAATAGCGTTTTGTTTTTGTACCGGAGAAAGGGGATTAATGACTTAAGAGTCCTCTTTTAAAGTACTATGATAAATCTACGTAATGGATTTGTAATGATTAGACTATTAAACATTATGATTTATATATTTGTCGCCCGACATAAGCGCGCGCGCACCGCAATGACATTTCACTTCACATTTGTACATGGTCACCATCAGATGATCTGGTTAAATTTTTTACATTTCCTTAAATATACCAACAACAGCTCCACATTTTTTTTTTTCAAATATTTTCATATTTTATTTCACACATACATTCACATAAATGTATACTTAATAATTAACTTTAAATATAATTCTATATTCGAACGATCAAACTTCGATAAAATTAAAATTGATTAACACATGAAATGTCATTGAAATGCGGCGGTTTCTTTTAAAATAGTTGGGATATTTGATATTATTGAGAGTGTGTACTATCTGTTTACTACTATACTAGAAATACGCAATAATTTGAGGTCCAAAACTCACTAAGCGAATTTCAAAATATTTCACCGTAAATGGCTCTAAGGCTGCCCTCACTTTGGGCGGTAGCGATATCGCCGCGTTATCGCCGCGACATTTTACCATAGTGCGGCGTGTGTCGCCGCGATATCGCGGTATCGCGGCGATATCGCTACCGCCCAATATTGGGGCAGCCTAAGAATAAACCGATAGCGATTAATTCAGGTTTATTTTACAGCTCATTTTGAGGCTTTTGAAACTTCGTTAGTTTCGTTTTCAGAATATAGCTTGTATATCTCATACTAATATAATAAATAAGCATTCGCGTGTAGGGTATAAGTTACGTTAATATTATCTACGCCTTGCTATGATAAAGGTATAATTATAAGACATAAGTAAAATGTTTCTTAATTTAAGCAAAGATAATATTAAAATATTACTAGGGGCATTACAACCACACACGGCGACTGGCTACTATGATCCATTCTTTTACAAATAGGTACCTATCAATAACATTCTTAATAATTATTTTGATTTTTGTTATATTCTCATTCGTCTAATTTATTAATAATACTTACTCGTTTATTATTTCATGTCTAGGTGTACAAAAACATTTGAACTTCATATCCGAAGTCATGTCAAATCAAGAGTGAATAGGCATCTCATGGGCAAACGTGCTCCAACATAGACCGCATCATCGCTTTCCATCAGGTGAGATGTTGTCAAACGTGAGCCCATTCAAGCATAAAAAAAATAAAAAATTAATCTGAAAAGCTGTTCAAAAAGTAAATGCAGCTATTGCGACTTCATAAGAATTAATATTTGTTTTCATATAAGATTTTTAATCATTTATTTATTTAGTTTTTTTATAGGTTTTTGTTACACCATCAAACCAGTGGACAGTAACCAGTCGCCGACCACACAGACCGTGCGTGATGAAATGACGACAAATGACGTGCAGTGATGCGGATGGCTTGACATTGACAGGTGCTTGATGATGATCACCTACTAACTATGCAACGATACAACGTATTCAGTCGAAAATTGTGTACTGGAGCCTAAAATGATGTCTTAGTGGTTTTTACGCGATCAACCAGGTTTGACCGTAAAAATATATTAATTTATTCTGTGTACGTGTTAAACAGTTCTAAAATACCATTGGAACAAAGATTTATTTTAATTAGAATGATTTTATAATTTTAATTAATTCAGTAAATGATTTAATATTACGTAAGATACCTAAAAGCCCCATGTACTGAAATATTATCATTATGTTATTTATGAGTTATATATGCTAATGAAAGCTTATAAATCAATTATTAAAAGTGGTCAATCGAGAATCTCTATTTCGATCAACTTTACACAAGCTAATTTATAGGAGTGTGGTTCTGACAACTTCAAATTAGGCTCCAGCGATAAGATTAGTAAAATGTAAATGGCAGTTACGATTTTAAGGAAGAATGCAAAAAATTTATTCTATATAAAGTGTTAAGTCTTCATTGCAATTATTGCCTAACCTTCGGCAGTCAACCGTATTATATCACGTTACCCAAATTCTTTAAAACAGTATCTAACACGTCTTTCAATCCGCACCACTTCCCTTATTATTTTATCACTAAACACGCACTATTAATAAGAATTTATCACTTGTATTAATCACTTTTGCGAGTAATAAGTATCAAATGTATAAAAAACCTTACCTAAGTTATTAACGTTAAACAATTACTGAGTAAACGTGTGCATACTTACACGCTCGGTAAACGAATAAAGCGCTATTCACTTATAAATAAATAGACATCCATGATAATATAAAACTCTTAATCTAAGTCATAATGTACTGATGGAACAAAACTGACCGATTACGGTACCAAAATATAAATGATAGAAATAGAAAAGCTCAATGATCTATGGTGTTTTATTCTATAATGTAACATTTTGCAGTAACTATTATATTGTTTTTTTGATATGGCACAATTCCAAAGTATAATTTGCATGCATAGTTCCTTCACACAATACAAAACACCACTTATCAATGAGACAATAATTTTAAAAGTTAGCAAAAAACATCCAGATTACATAAATCATGAAACTTACAATAATTGTAATATGTATAAATATGCTAATCATATTATTGGTGACACAGCAATTGGTTACCTTACAATTAAACTCCTCTACCGTTAGGTTTTAAATAAGTGAAATATATTTTAATTAAATGACAAAGTTGGTAGTGATATTAATGATAAACTAACATGGCATCTTTAGGTATTGTATGTCCCTCTAGACGTCAAAGTGCCATTTGGTGGGAGGAAACAAAAGTTCATAATAAAACCTAAGAAAAAATTGTATAACACTTAAGTTAGGTTTAAAATTTTGCTAAAATAAAACATAACTAATAAACTAAATTGAACTAAACAACACACCGCACTAACGTTACCTATCAGATAGGGCGCTCAGTATCACTGCAGTAAGGTAATCAATAATTTAAAAATTCGCCGTAAATTCCTTCAAAAGGATAAACTCCCAGACCAAGAATCAATCGAAAACAAACAAAATGCAATTTCTGGCATCACTAATCCGCTAATTATCGTTTTCGATAAAAGTCCATCTTCAATCAACAAAGTGCAGGAAAAAATTAAAATAAAATCAAAATTACGATCTAAAAACCACATACACATATCTCCAATAATAGCAACTTAATTTTAACAGAAATTATAACTAACGTCACAGGGACGCGGAAAGTCCAAGATAATCGTCGTCAGAGTCCCATAACGCGCACAACACAAGTACCGAGGTTTAAGCGATTTGGTTCAAGTATTCCATGAAGTCGTTGGAGAACAGCTGAAGAGCCGGTTCAGTGATGGGCTCGCGGCGCGGGATAGCACACGTGCTAAACGTAGGACGCTCGATCGCCGGCTGAGGCCTGATGGAGGCCAGGTACCGCTCAGCGAGAGTCTCGCCAAGACTGATAGCGAGCGTCTCCGGGCTGAGGCCAAGCATGGCGAGCGACTCAGTAATGCTCACGAGGGTCGGCGTGATGTACTTGTTAGGCTCCTCTACAGGGGGAACGGGTTCTTGCGCGCGGGGGTTCATGCTCGTTTTGACGACGGGACGCAGTGTAGGAGGCGAGGCACGGCGCGGAGGCGACGGCGCCAGGCTCCAAGCGTCCGGGGCAGCCGGGGGGGTGCCGGGAGAGGCTCCCGGCACCGCCGACTGTTATGGCCACGGACTGAACAGCGGGTAAGCCCGTTTTGTGTAGCAGTAGTGCAGCGGCTTGACGAAGTGCGCGTCGAGAACGCAACAGTGCGGACAAGTCAGCGGGTGCGAGTAGTCCGAGTAGTTGAGCCGCTGCGTCGGGTGCAGCAGCGCCTTGTTGCAACTGTTGCACTGTAAGAAAATGTCCACTTTCACGTATATGGATGCGTAATCGGCATTGAAATAGCAACTGCGATGTAATGGCAAGTCATAAATCTACTTGGGCAATTATATTCTGATGATGATTTATAGACTGATGGAACTGCGAGGAGAATATCTAATTGACTTGTTGATCTTTTAAACATTTTATTGCTTGAGTATTTGCAAAACATTGTTTACCACACATGGTTATGGCATGTGAACCGATTACATCAAAATGTCATTTCTTGTTTCGATGGACCAAGTACCGTGAATACCTAAGCCTTTCCATGACTCACCTTCAGCCGTTCCGCGCAACACGGCGAAGCCATGAAGATATCATAGGAGTACATAGTCCCCAGCACAAGCGAAGCTCCGTCCCACTTCTGCCCGCAGAACCGGCAGCGGATCGTTCTCTCTGGATCGCATCGCTCGAGGCATCCCATGCACACGCACGTTAAATACTGCGTGCGGCCTTCCACTTTCACCTGCGAATCACGTCATGGGTAAGATTTGTCTGTCTACACCAGATTACTTCTACCGTCTACTCTGAACAGTCGGGAAAAGCCGGCAGCGCTATCACTCACAACTGACAGTCCCGGTTTCTTTAATCTTTCAATCAAGCGAAAGCGGCGGTCAAATTAACTGATTTTAATCTAATCTAGGGAATCATGAGAAAAGCTAGTTAAGCAACGTAAATGCTATTTTAACTTCGTCATGTTACCGAAGCATGAAATAGCTTAGTTTTGCGTCAAGTGGACATGGATGTTACAACTTAGTTAAGTCTGTTTGGGCTCGGTTGCCAAGGAGTGACTCAAGCAATGGTAAATATGCAAAGGAGTGCGGACATCAAAAATTTCGCAACGATAAAATGCAGTCGGGGTGGGGAAGGCGACTTCGCTTTTATTAAGGACGTGAGACTGAGAAATGTGGAAAGGGCTTTTCAAATCCAAGGGCCTTAATCTCTATTCAGTTCAGTTTTGTTTTTAATAATATGGTGGTATCTACGGTGGTGGTAATCTAAAAATCACAGACGCATAGCATATGGACTACTTTTATACACACAAAGACTTTGGAAGGAAGTTGTAATAATTTTAAAAGTAAGTTTATCTTTTTAAGTTTTGGAATGGGACGGTATCCATACATTCTGGGAGTGCATGATAATCCTAACACCAAATAAACACGGCGTCCTCGCCTCTCTAATTCGCTGAATAAACAGCAAGAAGTTACTCCGTCATACGAGTTGCAGACATTTTGTACTTAAATAAACTTTTGGATCGTATTTGAGTTGAAGTGCAAACATTTGGGAGATTTTAAGTGAGATTTTCGTTAATTGCACAGTTTACTTTAGTGATACAAAGATTTAGAGTAGGTACCTATCTTTTGTTTAACGTTAGGGGATTTGAGTGTTAAACGTAACGAAATTTGAAAACAAAGTTTCGTAAAATGATTACTAAAAAAATCTTTAAATAGAGTTTTAGTATTTATAACACTAATAAAAATGGGTAGGTAGCTAGGTAGGTATATCATATCCAATCCTACAAACTGTTATCATTGAATTTTTCAATTAGCCGCTAGGCCCTGTTATCCTACGTAAGTATACCGTAATTTTTTCAAAATAAAAGATGAATGAAAAATGGGATGAGCGCTATTAAATCGATATACGAAGAATATGAAGTTTAGATTACTGGGCAAATGAGAATTTAAGATCTGATCTCAGAGTCTAGTAATCTGATTACTAGACTGCGAAGTCTCAGGATGACGTGCGCAGTGCAGTGTCACGAAAAACTATATTAATTTAGAGTTCCGAGTGATACTGCAATCTGTTATGGGCTGCTGTGTCGCTTAACACCAGGTGAACGACTAGCTCGTCACGTCATTCAGTTACATAAAAAATGAACAAAACATAGAGAATATGTTCTTTTTCTAACCTCGATAGCGCTGCTGGTATGCTGACGTGGGCTCAAGAAGAAGGTGCCATCGACGAGCGGATACCGGTCGAAGACATGCAAGGTCTCTTCGCAAAGTGCGCAGGACACTCGAGGTTTGTGCTGTCCAGCAAGTGTCGAGAGGATGAACAGCCTGGTATCGTCGTTGCCGTGGTTTCCTTCGTCTTCAATCTGTAACAAAGAGAAAATATTTAAATTAAGAACAATAGTTAGTCGAAATATCTGCAGCCTAAGGTGTCTGTTTCATCGCAATTTCAAGCAAACCTTCGGTCAACGTTAACATTGATCAAAACGATTCTTAGAAAGGGACAAACTGAAATGATATACCTACTGTCACATACAATTCAACATAAACAAAACAACAATAATTGGTAGATCGACTAAGCGGACATTAATCCTTACCTATAGTGACCATGGCAATGACGGTTTATGAGAAGTGCCCCGGTTGCAAACCTTTACAAGAAAGTACACTTGCGTTTGCGTCACTTGCGAATAAAATACCGTTGAATTTCAATCGCAATCAGTAATTAATGATGTGTGGGAGCACCAAAGTGACCGATATAGCTCTTAGAATTAGCAAGTTGAAATGGTAATGGGCACGCCACATCGCTCGTAGAACTGACAACCGATGGGGAAGAAAGGTTCTCGAGTGGCGACCACGAACCGGAAGACGCAGCTTAGGCCGGCACACTAGGTGGACCGACGATCTGGTGAAAACCGCGGGAAGCCGATGCAGGAAGTGAGCAGCCACTCAAAGTGGCGCTCTGTGGGGGAGGCCTTTGTTCAGCAATGGACGTCTTCAGGCTGTTGATGATGATGAATAAAATGTGAGCTTGTATAACCTCATTATCTATCCCAACATCGTAGCAATATAAGTTATTATAGGCACTAATGACGTTATTCGAAAAGTAGACGCGACCCCTGAACATAATAAAGCCGCGTTAGCAATTTCAATATTTCACATCTCACATTTACATATCGCGATTAATGCATCCACCCACGACACTTACAGGCTCTCCCCCGTAATAACACAAGTAAATGACTGCATAAAGTTGAATAATGAAAAGCTGAAAGGCAATTACGCTGAATTCGGAGTCGAAGTCAAACAAAGACTCACGGAGATCGATCGAGAACACAATTCGTTCACGTACGAGCAATTTGAGAGAATAATAATGAAAGTTTAACGAGACCGCGTGTAGCAGCGTAGGCACTTTAATTAAACATAACATAACGAACTGTCAAAGCGTAACTCCAATCCCGGTTTCTGCTCGTGTATGGGTTAATAAACCATTGTTCTCTTGAAACAGTACTGTCTGGTTAGTCAGTGATGTTAATTGTGATGTATGCGGTGATCGCGCGCTCCATTGGACTGGCTGCATGGCGTCTACACATGGAATAGAATGCACCGTGCATAAGTAAAGAACTGCCGTAGCAGCGCCCATATAGAGGCATTCCGATCTATTATTAGAGCGACGTCGTGACTCCAGGAACACACAAAATGTACTCGAAGAGAGCGTTGACCTGCACAAACAAATTCACTATGATTTGCAGTGTAGCTGTGCAGTTTGCCAAGAGACGAGGCGGGGGCGGGCCAACCATCCGGCACGGCAAACACGCCGATATGTCGACTCTCGACACCCGACTCTGTCGGAGTACTGTCTATTCCGCTCATGTCTAAAATTTTGATATAAACTCTCGATAGTAGCATTCGGGCCCAAACGGTGTTAATGTGACTCTCCGTTTGTAAATTACGCCAGCCCAACTCCTGTCGTCGAATTTGAGAGTGATAAATAACTGGACTTCAGCCGTGTGCTCGGGACTCACGTGATTGATTCAACCCGATGAAGCAGATGTTCGCTCGCACATATCGTAATGATTGATAGCCCAGACTAGACCAGCAAAGAGTTGAATGCCGCGAGAAACCAAGCGAGTTCACAGCTAATGAAACGTCTATGAATTACCGAGTTAATTAGAACAGCGTTGGAGTCGTCGCCTTAGGACTAATGAGTGACAATTAAATTGTTAAGTGTCGCGCTCACGACGGTTTAGTGAGGTTGCGGGTCGCGGCCGTCGAACCCGAGCGACGCTATGGAGCGAACTTGCACAATTTACTATTGTGCTGTAAGATTGATGAGCACTCCGACATAGACTATTTATTTACTCAATCCGATCACGCTTTGTCTTGCAATCGTCTCTGTTTACAGGGTTCATAACTCGAGGTTGTAAACCAAGGCATAAAACTGTGATGGGTTCGGGCTCTACTCTCGTATGTACCTACTTACCGTTGCTCCACAAATGTGCGAATCAGAGAGATTCTGCCCCGTTTAGATTCCCTTATAGAAGCAAACGGCTATTTGACTGCCGTACGCGGTTGTAGCGCCTCTAATTATACCAGAATCTACATAGTGCAGAGCAACTTGGCCGCCGGGAAATTGCAGTGTGGTATCTATACGGTGTGGAGTCGAAACGAAACGTTTCGTTACTTTCTAGCCATTTACTTAGATTATACTTCCAAACTCTTCGGGGAAGCAAAGTCGATAGTCTCTTAAAGCAACATAGGTACTTGGGATTCAATCTGGTGAAAATTTAATCGCGGTTTTGTTAATTTGTTTCGATGTTCAAACAACGGAGAGGAGTGCTTGAAGCGTCGAGGAGAAACGAGAGGCGTCGAGAGTGCTCAAAGCGTCGTTAGCACTCAACGTTCCAGAGAACGAATGCACAGTGTACACACATTAAAACTTTCCGAATTGAAGGTGACGCAATAATTAAAGAGTTCCACGGGGTTCCACCCTCCCGGAAAGCGACTCTGCATCCGAAAAGATAAATACAAAAGCAAACTATTTTTGCTTGCAGTTGCTATTTTTATGTTCCGAATTTTAAACAACACAACTTAAAGTAAATACTTTAGTTAGTTGCACGTCTCTATAGGACACGCCTTTCATATTTATTTTCTCTGAATAAACAGCTGGAAGCTATTCATTTTACATTGTCATCATCATTTTTCATTGTTCCTGCTATCTCTGCATGTACACAAGTCACAACACGGTAAAATCTCAAAATGTTCATAAACGAGCTTCTATTATGAAACAGTAGACATCGCCGACTAAAGGTTGTATAAGTACAACGACAATAAATCTGGATTGTTCCCTGGGGTGGCCTATTTTTAATTAGCCAAATGAAACTTTTCCTATTATATTTCACCGACGTCGGCTCTCTACACAGTTGGATATAGCCGCTGAAGATAAAAATTAAATACAAAAAGCGAAACGGTCGGAGTCCGGAGAGAGCTCTGAAAGGCGGGGAAAAAATGTGGAAACCCGCCGCAAATCCAATTAGCCACCACAGGATATCCAATACTATGGATCTGATACAGATAAAATTATTTAATTGATTTTGCAAACATCTCCGTAGACCGTTAAGTTTTAGCATCTTTCGCATTCTTATTTTGTAAGGCATTCAGACGTTGAACTGTTTGAGAGTTGATTTAGCGGTCTGTGGAGCTGGAGTAGCAATATTTCAACGGTACCATCTCTAACAATAAGTCTTTGAGCGGATAGTATTTCTGGTGCTCGATACATTTATCCTGACGGCTGCGTGGCGTACCGCTCGTATTTGCCATTGTCTGAAAGCTCCACCTTAATACTTTGCTCTTTGTATCACAAAATGCATTCTACAATAATGCAATTGAATGCTTCCCTAGCAAATGTTCTGCGTAAGGATTCTGCGCATTTTCTGTAATAATAATATTTTTCTTTTCGACGATTCTCATGTCTGGACAAATAACTTACAAAGTTTTGCCTCGGAAGATAAATAACAATGTAATGAATCTTATCTCCGAGACTAACCCCGGGTGCAGCGCAGATTGCTTACAACTTTCTAAAGAAAATTATGGGTTTATATCACGTTCATGACGAGCGTTAGACTCTTCTACTACTCGACAAGCTCATCAGTATTCGACCATCAAAGGACCGAGTTTATGTAAATCCTGAGCATTTATTACTCGTGCAACTCTGTAAACGCCAATATTTAACGCGTGCTCCGGGAATTCACGCTAGAAACAATTTATTTGTTAATCTTATGAAAGAGAAATGCCCTCAACAGGAACGAGAGCATTGAGTTGAGCTGGTTTGAAAATATTTCGCGAAAAGGTATTCATAATATGTCCCCATTCCTGTCACCGTTCGCAAAAATTCAATGGCTTCTGTGTAGGATATTTTCTCGCGTGGATTAGTCACACATCCCAAACATTCTTCTCGAAGACTACGCCGACGCGACGCGAGCTAAAATTCCACGATATCATGAAAACTGTTAAAGGCATTTTAATTTGACGCTAAGCGGGTGAAGTGACGTGTATATTCACGTACTTTCAGCGAAGATTTTCAACTAAAGTCTGAGGTGAGGTACGCTACAGTCGTTATTATTTTTATTGCGTTCTGTCTCGGGAGGATATGAAGTGTTGGAGGAGCCATTGCGTCGTCACAACGAGAGCAAAGCAAAATTTAGATTCAAATGGGTGTTAAAAATGCTCGAATGCAAACCGAGTGGGTTTGGTAGGGGGTTTGATGCGATTTTGATGAGGTTCTCCGCCGGGAACAGTGATCCAGCGACATTTTTATTAAAATGTTGCCGGACAATAAACCGTTGTTCGAATGAACGAGATGTCGTAAATTCGTGGAAACTAATTGATTGGGTGGCCCTGTCAGACACGTTTCGATGGCTGCAATCGAAATGAAAAATGTCTGTGTCGCTAAAAGAATTGAAACGTTAGCGGTGATGTTTGAGTTGTGTTTTGCCGCAGACGAGTCTGTTACTGTTACTGCGGGTACATGAAAAACTACTTATCCTAACTTCGTTTTATCGTTAGCCGTATTGTTGTCAGTTAGTGCCCATGGAGTTAACGCGTCATTATCGTTGAGTAGATAATGACGCTGCGTAGATGTAATTTTCTACTTAATAATAATAATAATAGTACGAACAAAACGATTAGTCAGTTTTCTTTTTTAGTAACAGATGTGAACATAACCGTCAAGTTGTTTATGGATTATAAATTATGTTATGATGCAACTTCGGATGGACAATTAACAGCAATTAGCTAACTGCAAATGCAATTAATAAAAACCCAATAAAACTTCATTGTGCTGCGTCTATTTTTGAACACGAACTACGGCAAAATATACAATCAGTTCAAAGAAAAAGGTAATGAATATTTCTACTTTGAGTACTTACTTGGTAGTATCTTTGCTATCTTTTCTTAATGATACTTACAGAACTGTTAACATGAGGACTGACATGTTAGCTCAGTTAGTAGTATCTCTGCCTTCTGGTTGTGGGTTCGATCCCCACCCAGGACAAACGTTTGTGTGATGAACATAGGTGTTTGTTCTGTATTGTATTACAAGTATGTATTTACAAACAAAATGTATATAAGTATTCTATCAGTTATCTGGTTCCTGGTTGGGCGGAATGCAAATGCGACAAAGAAGTTGAAGAGAAGAAGACCGTGTTCACACCAAATTAGAAATAGTAGACCAAAGGCTAATGCACTCACCGTTAAGCCAGCTGACTCGTCTTCCAAGCACAGCAGCGTCCAGTGGTTAGGCAGGTGGTGAGGATGGCGTCAACGCACACAGTCAGTCCCACGCGTGGGAATATAGCACTTTCCCAGTCCAATAGGGGTAGCACACACGAGTATATAGGTGGTCTTCTCTTCTTGAAGATCGGTAAGCACTCTGGTGGCAGCGTACCGAGCCAGAGATAGATAAGCGGGAGAAAAAGCGACTTTTTTCAATGTGAAATATATGCGGCGGCGGTTAGCGTTCGAATCACACTGACGACTCATCGGCGATGGTCGGCATCCTTCGGGCGAAGTCGGCGCGTAGCTAGCGCCGCATGCGGCTGTGTTGGTCAACTCATCGACCGACTTAGAGGTTCCTGCATGAGCGCTAGATGGCAATACTATACACATTTGATGTGAACAATAACGGCCTGAACAGTTCCCATAGTACAAGCTATGCTTATTTTGGGGCTAGATGGCGCTGTATGAAATGTCCACAAAAAATGTACCACAAAAATGAAGAAAAAACATTTTCCAAGAAATAGTTTCGATCCCAGTTCAAACAACATTTCTTGTAACTACGTCCCGATAAACGAACCCCCATTCTAAAACCAATTCCATACATTCTTCATCGATAAGCCACAACACTTTCCTAAGGATGTATTTACATACATCCTTACCCATATCATGCGATATGTTATCTTAATATGGATATTATGTTGTCTATAATTCGATCAACACCGTAGGCCACGTGCGATCAGAAATATTTTAATATAAGTACCTACAGCTGAGTCAACAGTTGCATGTGTGAAAAATATATTAATCCACTTCATATCTGTCTGCTGGTTGTTTACGTTAAGTTAGGGCTGCAGTCTCATTCGTCTCAATGAGGCTCTGTGCGAGGCGATAAAATTACTTTATGAGCGAGTTATTCTCGTGTTTATTTGAAAGTATTATAACAGAAGATATTAGGTATAAATACAGAAGCTTCACTCCGCCGAAGTCACCTAAATAAATGTGATCCTTGCTGCAGCACAATAAATTGTAGTTCAGCTCGCATGGCGCTACAAGCCTACCCTAAAAAGGTATCTCTTTATATTACTATAGCTTTGCTGTATCATCGCAATATAACTATTTCGACTTAATTACTATGGCATTCTGTGATATCGATACGTTTTCCTATATTTCAGTAAGTAGAAATTAAGAATTTCTCCATCCTGTTTTTACCATCGTACAACTAGACGCACGGAAACACGGCATCCGTATATGTTAGATATTCCTCGAATACGTGCAAAACCTTTTGATTCCTCGTTTATAATTCGGACAGCAAAAGAACGGAACACCTTACCAGCGTCATTGTTTCCTGACAAATATAATCTGGGAGTTTTTAGGGCTAGAGTAAACCGGTAACTTCTAGGCAAGCATGCTCCATCGCCGACCGCGTCGCCACTTACCATCAGGTGAGACCGTGGTCAAATGTTAGTTTAACGTTGATAAAAAAATTTAGTGTACTGGTAAATAATAATGTATGTCAGACACATTTCAACAATGCAAATAATATTTTAATATTAAGCTAGTACAATACAATTCGGCGCAAATACAACAACATCTTAATTAGCTCCAGTAATTTTAAATGTGCGTCATATTAATTTAATTTATTACGCAACTTAACGATGTTAGTACATACATTACTTATTTACACAAAGTCTAGTCATGTTAGTACCTACATATTAATCATTTATTTACACAGTCTATTCACCATCTTGAGTTTAATATATTTATAAACTAAAGTTTACTATTGGTCCAGAAGTAGTAAGATAAGTTTATAGCTTATGTTAATCGTTATTATGGATATTCTGTGAATAATAATAGTACTAAAGCAATGAATCGAACAATTGTTGTTTATATATAATATTAGTCACAACCTGGCTTAGAGCTATTATTATCGTTATTATAGTTGGAAAATTCCTTATAAATGTCCTAACGATGTTTTCATAACTACATTATTTTCAAAGGCTTGGCGCTATTAGCAAGGCGTCAAAACTGCAGTTTACTCTTGTTTATGACACGTTATGACAACAATACCGGCAAAGTTATATTTACCATGCTAGCTTTGTCCTTCGACTTTGTCAAGATAATCGTGCTAAAGCAAATTGTATGGTAGATATATCAGCAGTTAAATCTTTTCAGTGTTATTTACCAGGGCAAATGAAGATACAAAGACCTCACAATGTTTTCCTACTGAATATTCGTATGGATGGAAAGGTACGCATATTTTGTCTTGTTCATTGATTAGGCAGTCCACGATCTCATCAAGATCTTAACTAAGCAGCAGGTGTTGCATTAGTATTCATTCTTCTATTCTCTTCTCACGCAGATTATTGTCAATCAGCGTTTTTAATTCTACACATTGGACGTATACGGTTTTTTGTATGTTTCTTTTTTCTATTCGACTCAATCGTTCAACGTTTGGTTTATAGGAAAGCTATAAACATTCAATCTCAATTTTTTTTATAAGTGGCCGGTGTTTTAAGTGGCACCCGCATCCATCAGTCTCTTCTCTATTCACTGTGGCAAATAATTTTGTGTATTATTCTTCACCATATTCGCGTTACTCTAAGAACTGATTACTTCTACAATGGAAATGTTTCAAACACAAAATAATAACATCCTCGATTTTCAGCAGTTTTGTTTGCTTAGCATAATCTACAGATTGAAGTTCAAGGTGAAAGGTGATATTTTGCGTTTGAAATACCTCCATTGTAGTAGTAATCAATTGTTAGATCAACGTTTCAAAAAGATTAAATATATATAATTGCTTTGATATTAATTTGAAAATACGCTGCATCTTCCAGTTCGTGGTCACCACTGATTTGAAGGGATTTTCTTCCACATCAGTCGTCTATCCACCTAGTGGGCCGACTACGTGCTGGGAAGCCGTTGGATGCAGAGGCTTTTAATCAGTTAAATAAATAGTTGACAAAACGGAACTCTCAGAACCTAACACAACAACAACACAATGATGTCTCGAAATAGAATTGATAAACTCATTAGGTATATATTCCGAGACGAATAAACTAAAACGAACTGCGATTACGCTATCAAAGCGATACGAGTGTAAAACAACCATTTGCCATGCACCGATAACCCTGCACTTAGTCTGTATCACCTTTGCTATCAATGTTTTGCAAAGTTGCCAGAAGGCTAGCGGTTATCTGTCATAATAACGAGAATAAGAATGACATTTACGGTGATAAAGTGAAAATTATTAGCGGAGAAATTGCTAACGTTGATAAGGAACGGTAATAGTGAGATGTAGATGTGAAATAAAGAGCAAGTTTAATCTAACTATCTTTAAATAAGGCTTTGTCTTAGCTGACGACTGACTGGCTGGTTGAGTGACAGACAAAGTACAGCTAAAATCGCTGCAATAAGTGGAGGGCTTCTGGCTTTTATGGTGTAGGGAAGAAGAGAGCCAGATTTTTTGTGAACGCAATCTCTAAATGAGCCTAATTGGATGTTAAAAATTGTATGAGAAAACGCGAGTGAAAGTGTGAGTCATCTATATAAACAGTTGTTTAATTAAACAGTGGACATACCATCTGTACAACGATTTTATTTTTATAATGCGTGTAGTTTCTCACATTTTGAAATTTTACGTATTATTATCGGCTATTAATTTTATTGTTTCAAGTGATTTTCTTCAGAATTTCAAAGGAAATATCGATAAGTCGCATTTAACAACTAGTCAAGTTAGCTGCTAAGGTTAGTGGAAGTACTTCGGCTTACGAAGTAACATATTTATTATTTAGTAATCTGTGCTCTGGGATCAACATGTGAAATCACTGCACAATATCAAAAAATATAGTGCGTAATGTCAACTTAAATAATTTTACTTTTAAAAACCTAACGCTAATAACATGGAATTGGATACAAAAGGGAAATTGAAATATAGTAAGTGCATAGGTACTTCAAACTTTTATTTGAATTTGCTTTTAGCAAACCTGATAAAATCAGTAGACGAGTTACGTCACCTAAACGTTAAAAGCAAATGAATTCATGAAATGAAATCAAATGCAGACATTAAAGTTAACTGTGGTAATAACATTTCAAATTCTATGTTCGGAGTAATGTTTACTGGTGCATTTTGTGCAGAAATTTTAACAAAAGACAAAAGATATAGATGTAGACAAATAATGTTGTTGGAGAAAGGACTAGTCAACTGCAAACAGGCAGCGTGTTTCGTTGGTGCATTCAGTATCCTATGGTTCAGTGAAGCGAATGTGTAAGATACGAATGCATGATTCGTGTGAAACGCAGACAACATTTCAATATAGAACTATTGTAGGTAGAAATAGACTTCTAAATAGGAAGTAAATACCGAAATTGCAATTAAAATAATTCCATGAGGGTAAATAATAAATAAACCGCATGTAAATCCAGTATTTTATGCAACAATGTCTATGACGTCTTTGATATTAATAATCAAGTTTTAACGCGAAGATTTTTATTCCGTAGTTAGGTAACCAATGACAATACCTATACTTAGTCCAGTGTAATAAACGGTACCTACTTCAATACCAAATACAGTTACTTTGTCTCGGTGAATGATGACATTAATGCAGACGGTTAGCAATGCAATTAGATAATTGCAAGGCGTTAATACTCCTACGTTAATAACTAAATACCTACAAGCAAACTACTTAATCACAGTCTCACAGTGGAAATAACTATTTAAAGGTAAACTATTTAATGGTTTGTACAAATGAGTCATTCAATAAATTTACATTTGTACAAACTAATGAGCTGTTTATGAATATTTTGCTATAGAAAGGAAGAAAAAACGCATAACAATACTCAAAACATCAAAATAATATACTTAATCATCTTGTTGACCAAACAAGCGTTTTGACAAGCGATTAATAATGAAGATATTTTGAATTAATGTTGCAGATTGCAAAGTAAATAGATGAAATAGCGATATCACATACCCCACGCAGCTCGCACAAAACAAATGTAAAGATAAGTAGGCATTCAATGTATTTATCAGTCTGATAAAAATAGAAAACAATTACTAGCAACCTACTTATGTAACAGGAGAAACATTTAACTCCGATAAAACAAAATAGAATAGCTATTTGAAACAGGTTTTTTATCGTAGTTATTGAATGCACACAAACTCAATTTGTAGGTAAGCGTAAGGAAGAGCATATAGTATAGAGCGGAACCGATAACTTAAGAATTATATTTAATACCATAACACCTACTTGTGCTTTACATGCTATCATCAAATCACTATCAGTTTTATTTAACTAATCTACTAGAGAAAGTGGATATTTTAACAAAATTAAGGGTAATAACAATAGTCGATTGATAAAACCACGATAACAATTACATAACTGTCATGTTGTCAACAACTTATTCCTTTTTGATATCATAAGTAAATAACAATAATAAATGATAATCTAAATGTGGAACTGAGAATGCATTTGACCACAATAAAGTAACGTTATTATCATCTGGCGAAATAATTAACCAAGAAATCACTACTTTAAATATCGCTGCACTACACTCTTCGTCTATCATCTAACTAGTGTCCCTTAAAACGACGCATGATAAGCCTCAACCCAGTATCGCGGTCGCAGAGGCTAATGCCCGCTCCAAGGCAAACGTATCGCCACTATAAACATGTCCACAGCCTTACATAACATGTTGACTATTGCTCTAGGCCGCCTACAAATTAACCACTGTGTATGTTGGAATAGCACGATATTATGCTGTTTGCTAACCATTTGTTTTCATTGACGCACTTCTTTGGAGTCTTTTCTAATATACGAACTAGATATGATTAACATTTGATACTTTTCAAATCGTCATAGCAATATCTTAACGAGTTTTTGTGGACTACACACAGGCGTTTGCGCAAGTAAGTGACTCATTAAGTCTAACACGATCGAAAGCCCATATGAAGCCCAGCGCCTTAAACCAACCATTCAAATGTGTTCTACTTATCACTCACATCCGGTGGCCTTAATAGTTAAATAATATAATCACTACGACTAAAAGTAGGCGATTATTACGCAGGAGTACCACAGGGCAGTATTCTGTCGCCTAAGCTATAACGGTGATTGTCCTCAAAGAAAACTAGTACTTGTCAATAATGTAGGTACTCATATTTTAGAGATAAAAAAACACCAGTAGAAAAATAGAAAATAGTATAAGCGAAGTTCATAATACAACTTTTATAGCTATGGCATTTATTACCAAGAGAGTTTAAGTCTGCAACCGGCAGACAAGTTTAGTAGTGGATACAATGTTATGAGGCGTTGCCACTACATATAAATTAGGTTGCATCTCGTAGTGCTATCAGAATTATTTAGGCATAGCATATTTTTTTTTTTTTTTTTTTTTTTATGTGATTGAATGACGTGACGAGCTAGTCGTTCACCTGATGTTAAGTGACACGGCCGCCCATAACAGTTGCAGTGTCACCCGGAACTTTAAAACAATAGTTTCGCGCGACACTGCACTGCGCGCGATATGTTATCAATATAGCAACCTTTATTAAATTATGATGAAGATATACAAAATATCGCAAGTAACTTGTCAGGCAAACAAGTTGTGGTTGGCAGATCTATTGAAAAGTCAGTTGCAAAATGATAATTCCAAACTATTTATTTGTAGTTAGGAAAATGTTTTATCGTTTCAAAACACATAAATCTTTTAGTTAAAAGCAGTTAGCCTTCGCATTAGACAGTATTTGCATTTCGTTCCCATAACAACGATTCCATTATAACATTGATATGCAAATTATTGCAACAAATTGTGTTCCAAAGGATTTGGATTCCAGTTCTACGGAGATACAGCAGGTAGACGTGGGGGTACTTACAGTCGACCTGTGTTTTTTACTTTATTATTGATAGAGAATCATCATCATCATCATCAACAGCCTGAAGACGTCCACTGCTGAACATAGGCCTCCCCCAGAGCACGCCACCTTGAGCGGCTGCTCGCCTCCTGATAGAGAATAATATGACAATAATCTAACAGAACAACATTATAATTTTATAATAGGAGATCCGGATAAGTTACAAACTAAATATAGTCAATTCTGCAATGTAAACTTTTTTTAAATCAAGTGTCTCCGTAATTGTGATCCTGGCGCCAGTTTTTCGTAATGCAGCCAAATAAGTTTAATGACTCATGGTCAGTCAATAAGCCTAATTGCATTATTAATAAACAATCTTCTCTAGATAAAGATATGGATCAAATAATGCAGAATACGCTCAGAGATAATTAAGAAAATAATTGGATCCGTAGTTATTAATGCCAACAATTAATAAAGCGAAGGTGCAAGGGATTGGATCGCTCCGGATGATGTATATCTCGGTTTACGGCGATGCTCGACGCTCCTAATCCAAAGTATTAACCAGCAGACCAACGACGATTTATAGTCTGGGCAGGACTAGGCAGGGTCGACTAACAACTTACATTGTATTTCGCAAGTCTTGCTTTCTGATAGAAAAGTGTTCAGTATTTTTCTGTAACAGGACACGCATCACGGACTTTTGTTACCACCACTCGTATGTACCTGTACAACTGAGTTCAAATAAACAGGAAACACCTATAAACATTCAGATACAAGTAGCTCACAACTGAAATAGTAAGAGTTAACAGAGTTTAAAATTTTATCTGGAGGCGTAAGTACAGTCTGTGCGAAGAGCACTCGTGGTGTTTAAGGAGTCAGTTCTCGTTTATCCGACACCGGCAACTCCACAGGGATGTTGAAGGATTTAGCGCATTTACAGACAACACGGAAAAATCCAAAAACGAACTGAGAACCTATAAGTAAAGATTTCCGCCGGCGATTCCAGCGGAGATAGCGCGATCTCACATAGTATTTATTTGTCTTACAAAGTCTCGAAGCAACTATGTACTTTAAAGGATTTGTGGAAACGATCCAGCGAAAGACGTTTATCTCACGTTTTGTTGAGAAAATCAATGATCGGTTAACAGTCTGAGTGAATTAAATAATGGATAAGGTCTATGACCTATAAGTAATTCATAGAACGAGCGAGTGAACGTGAGGTGCGGTGCCTGCCCGATATGGCAGGTGCGTTATGTAAGCAGGCTTCGGTGCAAGCGCACAGCTCCAATACCAAATGCCAAACTATGCCTATGCTGGCCGCTTGGCGGCTAGCTCGTGCCAAGGCCCCCCAACTGAATGTAGATGTCCATAGAACCTTTCGAAACAACGCTCCACAATAATCATACAATACAATCAACGATAGTACAAATCAACGCTAAAGGTCGCCCGCGTAAAGGGCGAAATTACGGCACCTAATCAGGTGCTGTGCCGTCTCAACACAAACTAGGAAGTTTTGGTTTTGTTTTAGAAGCCAGACAAAATAATGTAATAACCCATTACAGCTCGCACGGTCATAACGATAACTGTAGATATAGTCGTTACCCTAAGGACTTTAAAACATAAATTAGATAGTGCAGTGTCTAAATACGGGAGAGTACTGTGAGACAGGAGACTAACAGCCAGGTGGTTATAGACGATGAATAACGAAGTGAGTGAGATGGGTCATAGGAAAATATTCGGGGATAAAAGAGAGGGAAATCGGGAACCGGGTGCAGTAGCTAGCAGTGTGCGCTGTGCACACAGACAGCGATCGATTAGCGGGCTGGCCCGGCGCTCCGCCACATCCAATCTATCGACCTTTACGTTCCTATTTTAAATTTTTAACTGCTTAATTGTGTCCATCAAAATTGGTTACCGAATCGCCATTCATTATGCTGGCGCCATGCACGACTCTTTGTCGCATAAATAATATTTTTGCTACACACTACCTACCATGTTACAACAGTAAGCTTGATAAGCAACTTCCTGTCGGGTTTCTTAGATCAAAATTTCTCGTACCTACAAAAAATAACTAAGTTTTAATATTTATAGGCAAGTGATTATCCAAGTCTCGTTTACTCATTCAGCTTTTCTGCTCACGTCGCGCCGGCCGGTGATCACTTATTTAACTAGACACCATGATTCTATAGAATAGGAATCCAGACGTCGCAATTTTTTATTTATAAATTTTTCACAGCAGCTGGTAATGGAATAATTTCGATAGAACTGATCAGTATTCAGCAAAAACATCTTGGTGTTGGCTTTCCTCAATCGGCTTTGCCAGACGTCTTGCGGATTAGCTTAATATGATTGAATTTGAAATTGTAACTGGAAATAATAACGAGAAATTCTCAATTATTACTGAAATTACTGGGGATTGAAACTTTAAAAAAATTACGTTCTTAATCATTTCGCATTTTAACCGCTGCAAGAAGAACATATAGATTTGTAACATTATTACACTGATTAGCTTTTCGTAGACTTTTTTGTTGTGTCAAGGGGAAAACAGATACAGTGATGGGTTACTTTTTGCTCTGAAATCATTGAGTCAATGCTTGAAATGCCAAAAGTTGCATCTTGCATGCATATTATGGTTGTCCAGATAGGATAATTCTCAAATCATAAAGCGTATCAATATCCATAAAAGTACTTACATAACATAATATTATGTAGTAACCTGATATCTTCTAAGAATCGAATATCGAGAACCTGATAAGAAATCAATAAAACCGGGTCTACTTTTTATCATAAAAGAAAGTTATCAGCCAGTAAATAATGTGCACAGCCCGGCATTAAACGCTAAAGCAGCCAAGACCATGTTCAGGAAACGCTGGTAGTTAGGGCTTGTCAATATCTCAGGAAATAGCACCATATTATGAACTGATAAGAAAGTCGTTTCCTATGGGATAGGTAAATACTTAATCTATAGTTAGTTTTCTTTCCAACAATGCAATACTTTAGGTAAAGCAGGAAAACAAAACAACGCGATAAACATAGGCCCTAGTGATAAGACTTGCAGGAAGTCTTTAATCTTATCCAACTTATTACGTACCTACCTGGTTGAAAGAATATAAGTAATGCAAGTATGTGCAGTGTTCCGCTATAAAACAAACACAGACACGACCACAATAGCTATTTGTTCAAGTGAAACATACAAACTTAGCCGTCTCCAGGCGGGTCTCAAGTTCAAGGATTCATTTCGCGCTGGAATATAGAATCTCTCAAGCGTCACAGCTAGAACAAAGCTTGGGCTAACTCAACAATGTGTTTAGTTTCGAGATTAGAGCAATTCCGTCCAACACCTAAACACGGATTTTAGATAACATTCAAACTCCGACCGCACTGAATATAAATGAGATTTTAGAACGCCGCAGCGCCCGTCTAGGGCTCTCGTGCATAATTACTAGACGTTACAAACGTTATACTACATTTGAACACCGATGAATAACTTTAATGGACGCTTAGGATATAATGGGTGTTTAGGTAGTGCTTAACTGGGATTTGTTAGTTTCTTGCATCCTATTTTGGTCGGCTGAGAATTTTGCGAATGATATCGGAGCAGTTTAACAATGTCTGGTTTATTTCGTTTCGGGGAGACTTGGAGGGGTAGGGAGCAGGGAATTGCGTGAGGGCCGGCACGCACCCTCGCAGCTGTTTGCGTCTATTACGATTTCAATGTCAAGACCGATCAATACGAGCCGGGGATGTAAAATTTCGGCTGTTCTCGGGCCGTTCCGGGAGCTACGAACGGAGGCGCGGGCATACTAACCTACCGTAATACCGCCGGGGTGCGTGCTCGCTTGCCGCGATCAATAGCCAAGAAAGGCTCGCCTCCTTTATAAATAGTCTTGAACTTCACCTCGGACGCCCGCTTCGGAAATCCGTAGGCGAAAGTGTGGAAATATCTCCGGTTGCGTCACAACAATCTCCGAACAATAAAACGCGTTTTCTTTGTCCGCACAAGATGAATAATCTGTGATAATAAGCTGTTGATGCTGAAATACAATGCGAGGCATCTCATTATGCAAACAAGATGCACAAACCCCGACGGAGAGAAAGTTTGAATATCTCAATATAACGTGACAATCGGCAGCTGATGTGAATATTTCACTAACTTTTCATGTAAACTGCTCTTCAGCGTACTTTGGCACGATGACGCTGGAAAATATGGCAGATTTACCGGGAGAATATTTCCAAAGGCACTCGAAAAGCTAATATCGCGCGGTTTATGCCTCATCAGCATGCATACCGGCGCAATTGAAACTCGAAATATTTAAAGATTTAAAATTGAAATCTCTCCGCGCGCTCTCCAAATAAAGGAATTAATTAGAGAGCACAAAACCGATGAGATGAAGTGAAATCAAGCTCCAGGGCCATTACAGTGAGTAAACGGAGCCAAAGCGGCGATATTAAAGGACGAAAACGAGCGGTTCATTACTGGAAATGCTGGCAATAACAATACGGCTAATGGTCGTCTCGCGATCGTCTCAATTCCCGCTTCGAATCAAAAGATCCCTTTACTTTACAACAAATCCTTAGCTATTTCTAACTTGTTCGTAGACAAGTTATTTATTATAGCTACGATTGTAAGTGGTTCTATAAATATAGTGGATTGGAGATTAACATAACGCAATACAAATTTCAAAGATTTACTAGAATAGCATCAATTATAATGCGTCGAATCGTGACTACTTGTTTATAACCGGCGCATGCGACACTATTTTAACTATACTTAATAATAGTAAGGGTACTTGTAGTTTGTGAGTATAACTATATAAGATTTTTGTTTTCAATGTAAGTCATTGTCTTGGCTAAGCTGACGTTGCCTTGTGAGGCGTTACGTCGATAAAATATAAATGTTAATCTCAGTAGCCGTAGCTTGGTTAAACATTCTAGGCTATCGCAATTCAAGAGACGTGTGGGTAGGTCACGTAGGCAATATTAAATTAATTTATAAACCATTCAGTCATTGTTTTTCTTAATAAATAAGAACACAAATGAGTGATAAACCGCACGTCGCGTCCTAGGTAGGTGACGAATAGTCACATGATTAAGACATGTAGTGTAAGCACTTGGTCATCATCATTATACGATACACAGAGCTAGTTTATAAGCTGCAATGTGCGCTACACAATATTCTTCAAGGAAAAAATCAAGTAAGATTCCTAAGCACCTACTCACAATAATACTTAAGACTAGAATAATGGTGATTGCAAATAATCTGCTAAAGTTGCAACGGCAGGATCTCCGGCTTATAGTAGGCCTGATCACTGGCCACTATAATTTGAACTACCATCTGTATAAGACCGGGGCCACGGACAGCCCCCTATGCGGAGGGTGCCTGAAAGGTAACGAGACTGTGGAACACGTGCTAAGATACTGCACAGCCACAGAGTTAACACGAGAAGACGCACAACATTCTGCCCAAGAAATCTTGAATGCCTCATCATCATCACTCCAACACCCAACATCAGTGCCACTAGAGTAGCTGTGCCAGCAACCTAGAGCCACACTCTGCTATTTTAAGGAGCTGGGATGGCTCGGGTAGGTGCTGGCAGAGAACTGCACAATACACCCCGAGCGGGACGTCATCGTCAGTGCAGGAATTTTTCACCCCCATGTAGAATTAGAATGGCTTTCAATCATAACTAGTCCACACTCTCTTCCGCAGTGAGTGATTCAATCATCATCATCATTTGCCTGAAGACGTCCACTGCTGAACATAGGCCTCCCCCAGAGCACGCCACCTTGAGCGGCTGCTCGCCTCCTGCATCCAGCCTGAGTGATTCAATATTAGAGAGATATTCTAAAAATATATGTTGAAATTAATTATTTATTGCATATGGAAATGATAACCTGTATAATTCAATAGGCAATTTAATCGCAATGTCTTTAATTTTCTAACAGTTTTAATTGCAGTGCTTTACGTAGTAGCTGTTAATGGAACATTCTGTGCGTGTCTAAGTACCCAACTCGGCGTGATCACGCAATCTCTAGTTATTATAATTTGTTAAAGCAATAAATTGGCCATGCCTCGCAAATAATATACTTCTGCTCACATTTATTAATCATTCATTGCCATTGCATATTATTTGTGTCTAGTCTGTGCTATCAAATCTGGCTCGAAGGACCAATACAGGTATATTTGCATAAATTAAAATTTTGAAATTTGGATAGTATTACTGTAATAAAATATAATGTGTTGGTTCCTCTACAGACACTACATTTCTAATTTCTGTGGGTTCCACCTTAAGCAACGCAAAACTTTTATTGATCAAAAACACTAAAAGGGTAACAATTGCCTACTTGGGCAGAGTGGTACCCACTACGAGGAAACCTACTTAGTACTATAGGTAATGTTTACTTTGTATGCTTCCCACAATACACCTAGTTTGCTAGTTTTAAAGAAGCCACATAATTTTAATTTTTTTTTACAAAACACAAAATTATGCTTCTGCTAGTAACAATTAAAAGTGCACAAACAAAATATTTAGTTCAACATCGTCTTTTTACTATGTAATGCTTATTTCTTTACCATAACAAAGTTTCCGTTGTATCCGTAATTAGTTGTTCTGTTATAAGAATAAGATACATAATACCACAAGTCTAAATGTGGTCATATATTTAAAACATTGACTAATATAGGAAAAATAGAACGCATTCAAAACATGAAGGATGACTACAATGTAAGTTGGTATAAAACATTAATACTCATTTAAAGTCGTACCCACTTTTGATATTCACAATTGAGGCTATTTAGCCTATTAAAACTTTATTCGAGTTAAATCGCGGAACGTGATTTGCTTAGAGCCTTTGATAAAATATTACGAAGCTCTCAGCTAAGACTTTAAAGGGCAAAGCGCATAAATCAGTCTCTATAAGGAAAATCCGAGAAAAATACTACGTCAAGTACAAGTTGTGCAAGGTGTCACAATTTTTTAACGTCTTGATGTTTTTAGTACATAAGTAAAAGGGTTTGAGGGTCGATGAACTCTAGTCTGTACTTGTATCTAGCTAAAATAAGTGTATGATAGACACAAGTAAAATTTGGTGAAATCTAATCGTGCCTCCTCTATCTCGCTCGCGCATCGCAAATATTTTGAAGTCTAAATTATTATGAAGACTAAAATATGCAAGTCAATCAATGAGACTTGCGCGGTTAAAGCATATTTTCTATTTCTTTAATTATTTAATGTCTGAGTCGGTTTTGCTTAAGGCTCGTATATTCGTGCATCCTCTATCTCGCTCGTGCATCGCAACATTTTTGAAGGTATTAAATAGTAGAATTTACTTACGTACTTACAAAAACCAGTCCGCATAAAAACTTAAAAAAAAAATCACATTAATCCAAACAAGATTTTATACATAAAAACAGAAACAAAATGTTTTATTCGTTCTATCCTGTTTTTATGTATGAAAACTTGTTTGGATTACGTTAGTTTTATTGTTGAACATTTGCGATGTTATATTTAAGGTTTTTCTGCGGACAGATTTTTGTAAGTAAATTCTACCATTTAATACCTTCAAAAATGTCGCAATGCACGAGCGAGATAGAGGATGCACAAATATACGAGCCTTAAGTAAAACCGACTCCAACGTTGAATAATAAAAAAAATAGAAAAACGCTTTAACCGAGCAAGTCTCACTGATTGACTTGCATCGCGCACACCACATTAAACAACGTTTAACAACAATGCAAACACTCAAACAATTAGACTTTAGAAGCCATAATTTGAGTATTCATTTATTGTAATCAGTTTATAAACAAAAGTAATTGAACCTATGCCAACAGGTAATGCAGTGCAACGTAACAAATCAAACTGCAGAACATGGCAGCGTCAAGTCATGGAATGGTAGTGAATTGAATAAACATGTCGATAAATAGATAAATCTATCTATACATAACTATAATACAACTGTAACTGGGTTGATACATTGTATATGTTTTGAAAATTTTGATTGGATTACACTTCTTAATCGATATAGAAATCGAAACAGTCTTTTTTAATTTTTTGTCCGTCTGTCCCTGTGCACAAGCCTCACGCTGGAACTACTGAACGGATTTCACTGTGTATAGCTATTTTTTGAGAATACTATTTATGAAACTTTTTGATTTTCTAAAACGGCCAAGTGCGGGTTGCACGGAAAAACAAGGATGTAATTTTTATGCAAGATTTTTTTTCTTTGTATTTTTTTTATTTACCTATTTTTATATTTATTTATACTCATCCTATCGAAAGTAAGAGAGAAGGGTAAGGGGAAAAGATAGAAGGCGAACGAAGGCAGGCCTCGCCTGCCTCCCTTCTATTGCCGTCCCACCCATTCATCCTTTTCTCCATTCGCTTCCCTCTTCTCATGAACAGGGTTAGAACGTAAAACGAATGAACCCGTGCAAAGCCGGGGCGGGTCAACTAGCTATTAAAAAAAGATTCTGAGATCGATGAATTGGTGAACCAATTGAGGTGATGAGGTATCAAAGATGACGATATCAAAGGGTCCCACCCTTTGATATCGATTAAGTGATACCGACTCGGTATCACTTAACTCTTACTTACTCACTTACTCGGTATTACCGAGTAAGTGAGTAAGTACTAAGTAGTAGTTCTACCACGTACCTAATGAGGTATCATTTCTCAATGCACGTATTGTAGGTATATCTATTCTGTGGTTCTACTAATACTATTACTTATTCTGTAGTATAGTTAAACGAGTACCGAATAAATGCTTCTCTATTCTATTTTGGACACTTAACAATGCTGCATATATCTTATACTTAAAATAACAATTTGTGGTTCTAATTTAAATACTACATGTAATTTTATTGGTTTTACAGCGAGAATACTATGTCCCGTCTAGAAATGAAAATAACGGTATGGATATCCATAGCCATATATATATATATGGATAGCCATATTTATATTGTTTGAATAAATTATAGTTATTTCTAAAGAGTAGAGATACATCAAAATATTGATTTATACCTGTAACACTAACCGAACACGTATCGATAGAGATATGTACATTTATTTATTTATAGAGATAAGCACAGATATTTTATCATTGATTTATCGATAAATTGTTATATGATACAACTGGCATTGGCACCTCTATCACAAATCTATGCGACAGGGTTGGCAAATTAAATCAGTTTGTTACGACTACGATTGGCGTTTATGACGAAACTTGTAAAAACAATCGATGTGAGGATGAAAATATAAACATCTAAAATTAGCATGTATATGCATATAGGTTATGTTATGTTATTAGGTATAATAAACCTAACTGTGGCACCTAAACTGTGAAAGAAAACTAGTAACTGAAAGTGAAAACTGTGATAAAAATTGATGATAGAAAATGAAGGTAGAGCTGAGAAGAAACAATCATTCCGTGCATAATTTTGAATGAAATTTATTAGATAAGTAGGTACTAGAAACTTAATTATTAATAATAACAAGTACATCTGCCGAGGCTATATTATACTGTATACCTACCTAATAGAAACCTTCACGTGAATTAGTTGTGAACACTGATTTTCCGTCGGTCCAGCACCAACAGTCCAATAAAAATACTTTAGATTTTGAATATTGTGAAAGCCGGTCGTACGGGCAACCCTATTTTGCTAGATTTGCAATCGTTGCGCCCGCGCTGCATGCCGCAAGTGGGTTACGCGCGAGCGTCGACCTGCAGCGCGCGACGTCCGACTTC
Source organism: Ennomos quercinarius (assembly GCA_910589525.2). Classification (NCBI taxonomy): domain Eukaryota; kingdom Metazoa; phylum Arthropoda; class Insecta; order Lepidoptera; family Geometridae; genus Ennomos; species Ennomos quercinarius. The sequence goes on from OU342493.1 coordinate 5,991,861, forward strand.
AGGGTTAATGCGGTTGAGGGGTTTTTGCTAGTTGAATCACTTCTGTAATATTACGAGTTTAGATATTTCTAGAAGCATTGACCATACTGAAGTGTCGACTAGCGGAAAGCTGCTGGTAGAGACTGGATGCAGAGAGCTGAAACCGAGCTCAGTGGCGCGCTATTGGAGAAGCCTATGTCCAGCAATGGACAAGAGTAGGCTGATGATGATGATGATGATGATGATGATAACCATACTTGACAGGGTGAGGGTGCATGACATTAATTCTAATTTAAATTTATTGCCACTTCACTTCACACTGAGTTATTGTCATTATTAAATTGCTAACTTATCTGCATACTCTTACTTCCAGCGGAGCTAAAACTATTATTTGTGTCTTTGGCCTTTTGTACAATTTTCCATTACTTTACATTTACGTTATTAGGCTTGCATATTGTATGATGTAAGCATTTTGTTTGGATCTTCCTAGATTCAGACTTTGCATCGCTTTCTTGGTTCTACCTCGAGATCGTTGTCGTTCCGGAGTCTACAGCCAAAGTTCCGCTGTTCTCTCTAATGATGGTCCGGACCGCCCATGGCACTCTTTGAGCGTTTACCAAATCGTACTATGTCACCCCAAGTACCTGTACTTGTTGGCGGCCGCAAAGTGAAGGGATTCAAAAAAGTAATAGCCATTTCATAAAAGAATACATTTCTTTGTCTTCAATTTGTTACGTTCGTTATGTAATTTTTCATGGATGATTTCATTGCTTACTATGCGAAACAACAACTCACGTCACGACCAAAATACCTATCCGTTAGGGTTGTGCGAAATCAGAAGAATTCTGTTTAAATAATTCCATCTGGGATGGCCAAATACATAATTTCAGGAACAGTATCTATTTATTAGGGACGTATTTAAAAATGTAACAATCGCAACTGTGCCTGTGGTCTATTTGCTCCATACGAGTAAAAATAGAATCCTAGTGTGTACCTATCTAGACCAAGCTACGCTATTACCTACGTACTATTAGTTATTCTGTGACCAAGCTACCAAGTTTACCAACATTAATATAAACAGTGGCCAGTTTCCCACACCTGCTCAACTCTGTAAACAATATTTTAGTTATTATTCACATTTATTAGTTCGCTGTTAAACCAGCTATTTCAGCCTGAAATAAAGCTTGTTTTCCAAACATAACTACTGTATTAGTTAACGAGATGATAATAATAGAGTCGGGATCAACGACCGCCCTAGTTCTAGTAAACAACACAAGTAGCATTGCGACTTTGTAGTTTCTTCGAAATAATTTCATATCTGTAATTCAATTCGGAGTTGAATTGAAATTGTAAGAGGTATGAATGGTAATTGGAACTCCAATCGGATCGAATATATTAAAAGTTCAACTAGATAAAATGACTTAATATGTAGGTTAATACGTGAAGGTATACCTAATATTAATTCAGATCTAACTAAGTATATGAAACATTCACAAATTATACTTACGAAAACAATATACAAAATATATATTTCCATATAACATAGTATGCAAATTAGCTAGAACTATTGAGTACGTATTACTAAAAAATAACATGTTGGTACGAAATTACGAATACGAAAAGACAATTAAAGAAGTTAACTTTTGCACTTAACAAAAACTTCAAAAAGCCATGTTTTAAAATATTTTTCATAAATCGACACTGCATAACATTCCGGTAGATATTCAGTCCACAACATAACGCTAATTTTCTCACTATTGAATAGGCCTTAGTAATCATACGAATTTGCAGCGCTGTGCTGTCGACTCAGCTCCGCGGTGTACTTGCGTCGATGACAAAAAATACAGCACCAAGCTAACGCAATTTCCCGAAATAAAAAGTATCCCGCTTGTTATTTTTAAAGGATGGAAACTCAGTAAATCCCACCCATCAAAATCCGTTCAGTCCTCGTAGCAATGAATTATAGTATAATAATTATGTTACAATAGAAAGCAAAACCGCAGGGAGCTGCTAAAATGGCTATAATAGGTCGGCGCAAGCGACCACTCACTCGTAGGTTCTCTGCATCTGCCGTATGATGGGAATAGATTTTTGGTGTCCATCGAGCCAAGTTTGCGAGTGCATGCTGTCATTACTGCCACAAAATACGATGCGTAGGCATACCAGACCAACATTACTGGCAATCCTACGCATACACAGCCACATTATGCGTCAACGAACGTCTTAACATACGAATAGGCCAACGTTTGTCTGCAACTCAACTGATGTTAATTTACTAAAGTTATTATCACTTAATGCAATTATCCGCAGGAGAACTAAAGTGCTATATAGCTCTTAGAATTAGCAAGTTGAAATGGTAATGGGCAGGCCACATCGCTCGTAGAGCTGACAACCGATGGGGACGAAAGGATCTCGAGTGGCGACCACGAACCGGAAGGCGCAGCGTAGGCCGGCCCCCCACTCGGCGGACCGACGATCTGGTGAAAGCCGCGGGGAGCAGATGGATGCAGGAGGCGAGCAACCGCTCAAGGTGGCGCGCTCTGGGGGACGCCTATGTTCAGCAGTGGACGTCTTCAGTCTGTTGATGATTATCACTTAAATTAGATAGATAGGCAGGGAACTCTCTCACCAATGAAATATATAATACAAGTATTTATAAAATATTACAAACGAGTGTTACCAATGGGTAGTCTTATCGCTGACAGCTGCTCTATCTCTACTTACTCTTAATACTTGGAATGTCTGTGCATGCACGACTTTATATCCATGGTTTATTTTCACCTAAATATAGAATTTAAATTCAAATCTACTGCAGTTTATCTTCACTAATCAAACAACCATTAGGTATTCTACCAAAATAACCCCACGCAAATAAAACGTATCAACCATCGAGGAAAGTTTTATTATAGCTCTCAACCAATAAAAGTTTCAACATCGCCGCTAAATTACGAGAGCTACTGCGAAATATTCTACCTAACTAAATGTGTTCAGAATGGGCCGCATGTTTACTATCAAGATTGAATTCGACACAAGCACCTAAACGAACTACAAAAACCTGCTTCAAAACTTGCACCTTGTACGGCATTAGTACCCTGTAGTTACCCAAGTTACGGTTTTAAAAAAACAAGTTGATCGGTACATGAAACAGTCTCGCAAGTTTGCTGGTTGCTGGATAAAGTTCGCACGCCTGCTTACCTTTTATAGACCTTATTGGACAGATACTTGCGAGTGTTGAAAGTTAGACGCTATGACATACCAAACCAGCATATAGAGTCTAGTCAGCACTAAGTCTTTGAGATGAAATATCTGTGACTTTATTACACAATAATTATTTCAGCATCAGTCATCATCATCTGGTACGAGGTCGGCGCAGTACGTCTTTTTCATTCATTCTCCTTTGCAGCAGTCATCATTTCATATCGGCCCCTACACAATCCATCCACCTTCTTCGGTCTTCCTCTTCCCATCCATACGTCAAGATTCATATTCATCACTTTATTTCAGCATCAGAGTAATGGAGTAATTACGACTACACACTTACGAAACGGCCAATATCTGAACTAGTAAAGTAAGTAACACGTCTCTTGCTATCATTCTACCAGTTTTTGCTGCGTAGGAAAGTTGAACGGCGGGACCTATCCAGCCCTATTGTATCTATTAACCAGCTACTTTCTCATTCTTGCCATTTACGGTCCGTTGAGAAAATCGAGATGCATTACGTTCCGTATCAGCTCATGATGTAGCGAGAGCATGTCAGCATAACTCTTTCTGACTGATTCACTCATTGTAAACGTCTTAGCATATTTTCCTGCTGAGTTAGTTGTAATGTAAGTCGTAAGTAACGTAACATCTAAATGATGACTTCTTTAACAAGTTGGTTTATGCGATACGGACTTTCTTAATTAATGTAAGTAGCCTCTTTTACATAGTTACATACTTTCATAAATGACAGTAAAGAACCAAAAGATCTTGAAATAAGCTGATGACTATAAGCCCTTAGATATAAATGCCGTCGGTTCCTCGTACGTTTGTTAAAGTGAAACTCATGTCAACTTAAAAAAGTACTGAACGCTCATTGGTTGAAGACATTCGATGATCAACAGGCTGTCCAACCAATGAGCGATCCGTATTTTTAAGTTAACATGAGTTTAACTTTAACAAACGTACGAGAAACTGGGGGTAACTTGCTTAGTGACTTTATATTTTAGGTAAGGTATATTCATTGAACAATTACATCATTTAACGTTCATTATCTGTGGAAGTGAGTAATACATTAACATCTTTTTATTCGTTATCTAAATATAATTTACAATAATTCTCTTGCACACATTATTGGTACCGAATTTTTTAAAATTTAAAAGAAAAGTTTAGAGTAAGGGCCAATGTATGTAATCAGGTGCATTTTTGTTCAATATTTTATCAGGTGATTTAAAGAATAACCTTTACTTTCCGGCCACAACAGCAAAGACAATAAAAATTAATTTCCCGCTTCATAGAGGGACCACCCACCTTAATTCTCTGCGATCTTGCTCCGAAAATCCGATAAGACACAAACAGAAGACAACGTTAAGGCGATTTGAAAGAGCGGCGCTAATCCTCATGGGAAGCCTTGAGGTGGGTGTCGAGTTGCCAGTGTCGGTTTCAGTTTCACGGCAACCGCGGCCGGCATCATCTCGTGCTCATTGCGTGCTTTGTTATGAACGTGAATCTTTATTTCAGCAGATTCCAATGGTTTTACATTAAAAAATCCAACAATTTACTGATGTTGACAAAAATCGTCGTGCTTGAATTGAACTAATCTAACAAAAATTGGTCGCAAACTTTAAAGCAAAATGTGGCTATGATTATAAAACTGTTGAAAGTTTTTTAAATATTTTTTCTGAGTGACTAAGCTTTAGCAGAATTACCATTTAATTGAAAATGTTGCTTCGAATTATATTCTAAGAAGTTTTATTTTTTGTCTCGGATAGTCACAAACTTCAAGATTCACATACATAGTTAGGTACTTGTTAAAAAAGATTTGCTACTTCATAGGAATCATATAATCAAGTCATGTTCAGTAAGTTGCAACACCAACATCCAAAGCAGACTAGTTAATCCAAATGCCACACAAACTAATTCACTAGTGACTATTTATGAAGTAGTTGAGCTCGTTAGTCTGATGCTTGATCATGTGGCGATAACATGTGAACATGAAAATCACTGACAAGATATATTCATTAACTTTAACATCAGGACTCCGCATAGACTAGACGAGCAATATACTACTTGGTCCGATGTCGTCACTGTTGTGGAGGTAATACCCCAATTCATCTGAATCAAAGCACTTTTCTAAACAGCCATCGAAAAACACGTATGTTTAAGAAACCAAGTGATGGCCAAACCTTACCTATACAAGCTCAAGCCTGAACAGCATTTGTTGGTTTGAGGCACTTTCCAAATACTGTTAACTTTCCAAAAATAGAGCAAATCTCGTCGTTATGACAAGAGAAGTTAGAAATGTTGATAGCATCTCGTTTTGCACCACCATGTACGTATGTATTGCATCGTTGCACGGTGCAATCTCGGCCTTACTTCGAAGAACCGGTCGCCGTAATCAATATGCTGGCAGACAGCAGGACACCATAAATAGAAGGAGTGGCCGCTTTAACGATGCTGCGAAATCGTGCCTCGGTTGCGCCTCTTATCAATCATGTTTATGACGATCGATATAGTTTCACTTGGCATCACGTTTCACCTATAGAGGTACATGCCCGGATTAGAAGCCACTCAGATAAAGCGCGATCAGTCACGAATGTCAATATTTTTTTAGATTCCCTTGCAAGAATTCTAGTATCACCAAGCCTGTTTGTATTGCGACAGACACACTGTTTAGGCCCAAGATTGATAAATATGTATAGTGCACATGAATTAAACTAGATGGCGTTGTACGCCGCTATAACACGCAAGCGTTTGGTTTGCGACGTCTTGCTGTTCTACCAAGTATATTAATAAATTGACTTTTTTCCCCACAATCCGAATTCGTTTGATTTCGAAACATTTTTTGGGACGATGTTGTACACACACTGACTAGAGCAATTGAATTTTATGAACGGCGTTTTATTCATACGGGATTGCAATGAAACTATTTTTATTTTTATTTCGGTTCAGCTTATTTAACATACAATACCGCAATTTAACAGCATGCCACAATTTGTCATGAATACATTAACAGCCAGTAATTAATTATTGTTATTGTTACTTAACGTAAACACCGACGTGGTCGTCTTGCTAATAACATGTTGTAGCGTTATATTACAAACTACGTTTCCATAATGCAGAAAACATGAAGTTATGCTGTTCTCGCTTCAAAGAGAACCAGAAAGCTTATTGGCTCACCAACATAGGGTGCAGAATTATGAATTTCGCTTGACGTCTAACCGAGTTCTGTCACGCAACCAAAACGAGTCTACAAGACAATACTAGAGTTATTTACGCGATAGATAAGTGACTAGAATGTTTTCAACCATTTTAAATTATCTAGCGTGCATGGGTTGGCACGTTCTGACGTTTGGTAGCGCTGCGCTTGTCAGAATCGCACGAAAACCCCATTCAAATGACTCTTGGTTGCGCTATCTGTTAGAATACTATCTTTAGCGGTTTAAAACGTCACTATCACCGCAGCATTAGCTTTATTGTTAGTAAATTCACGTAACCCGACAGGATAAAGCATTGAGCTAATGAACCGCGCACGTTGGCTAATGTAAATGTGCTCGGTGCAGCGATAACTCGCACAAATTATGTTTGTTTGGCTAATTACACTTGATAAGTTGGAGGAAATAATTAAAAAATAACAATGGAGTTAAAAATAATATTACGATAAGTTAATACTTGTTAGAGAAATTAATAACACGTACCTATTTATTAATTGATGATTAGGTACCTATATGAAAAATATTAAGACTCCACATTTGAATATTATGAATTTTGAACACAGTAGCTAACCCGCCACGGCTTCGCATTCGCACGAGTGCCTATACTGCCTATTACCATCGCGACGCGACATTGCAAGCATAGTACGATACGACCAAATTTCATCGCAATCGGATGAAATCATTTTTATGTTTTAGATTTGCAAAGAAGTTAACATTATGGAATGAATCGTTAAAATAAAATTAAATGATGACTACGAAGAACACGCAAATGAGGCTATAATATTGATTATACCATCAACAGAGCGCCACTTTGAGCGGCTGCTCGGCTTCTGCATCCATCGGCTCCCCGCGGCTTTCACCAGATCGTCGGTACCACCAAGTGGGGACTGGGGAGCCGGCCTACGCTGCGTCTTCAGGTTCGTGGTCGCCACCCGAGAACTTTTCTTCCCCATCGGTTGTCAATTCCATTGACTATACCAATTTAATAAACCAAGCAACATATGAAAAAAAAACTAAGTAGGAATTGTTTCTGTAAACAAACTTATAACTTCAAACACCGAAAGCCAAACAATTTACACTCCCAGGCCATGAAACAGAAAACAATTATTCAATCGTCAGTGCAGCGAAACAGTAACAAAATAAGTGTGTACAAACCTATACGAGTAATAAATAACAAACAACCAGCGGGTATAAATAGAATCATGGCGGCAGCTAGGGTAATGAACTACGGTTGACACACAACGAGCTCAAGGCCTGTTGAGATTAGATACCAGACTCGCATAACAAACACGTATTACGATAATAATTGGAATAAAATCCCTTAACCAAACAATCTTCTAGATCCTAGAATCTAGGATATAAAGCGTAACGCTATCGGCTGCAGCTTATACAGATAAATATCTAGAACTGGAACTGCTAGAAGTTGCCGATGTAAAATAGGGTGCCTATGATATTGAACAACAATACATTTAAGTTGAATCTGCAAATTCTTAGTAGATTTACTACGCTGCTGTTTAAAGTAATATTAGCTTTACTAAGGTTTTAAATAAAAATAAAGCTAAAACCTGTAAAGTGATTCGCAGAATCGTCTCTATCGAGATAAATTACTGGTGTGATGAATGATGATTTGTTTAAGTAAAGATTTTGAGCAGTAAATCTCCAATTTTTAAGACTTAGAAATTGCAGACTAAATATTTAGTCATGGCGCAGACGATTGTAAAATGCTTGCGTGATTCCTAATGGGTTGATAGATTTGATAGCATCTTCATTCCAAACGGATCGCTACGTCGAAATTAGTCTAGCTTTCAGACAATCTTTTAGCTTTAATAGTCTTGCTTCCTCACGTTTTTTACTCTAGCTAGTTTTTATTTGCTATAATGATTAATTTGTTAAGTATTACCATCGGCAAAGATTTCGAGTCTTTAGAAAAACACACTTACTGTTCATTGTACATATATAAAAAGTAATTAAAATTCTAATAACATTAATTATTTAGTAGTATCTAAATATTTAATAGACAAGTCTGCAGTTAAATATCAACAGGTGACAATTTCAATAAAAATTTTATGTGTAAAAACTAGTCCTTCATTTTGTGTTATTAGACATATGTTGATTATTATCTTCATTATATATATCATCAGTTACGTAACCACAATTTAATTTTAATCAAATATTCAGTCATTCCATATGAGTGCATGCATCATATAAAATGTTTATCGGAGAATGATGTTTTTTTAGACTTGGATTAATACTTTATGCAAATATATTCAAAATGTTAGGTTGCTCATTTGCCCGTGACTTCGTCCGTTTTTGCGTCGAATATTGATACATCAATATGGGCACATTATATTATACTCACATTAAAAATAAATTAGAGATAGAGAAGGGTACATTTTGAGAATAAAGAGGAGAGAAGAGAAAAATTAGCTGCAGTGTGTAAGAAGATGGAAATATAGTTAGAATTAGAAGTCGTTTGTTTTTCTCAACTGATTTTGGTATAATCGCATAACTTTTTTATGATTTACAGGCAAGAGTTTTTATTGTAATAACTACATGTACCTAATAAAGGTGAAACGGTACTTACGCCTAATTATACCATAAGCAACAGCAGCAGCAAGCTTATATTATAAGCGGACAGACATACGCACATATTTTAATTATTAGGCAAATTTTTAACGTAAACAGGTCTGGCCTTGACATTTAAATCTATACTCAATAGTGTATATTTATGTTGATTGTTATGTCATTTTAATTTACGTCTTTGTGAATGCGTTTTATTTTTGAGAAACTTGTTTTGTGTTATATTTCGCGTGTGAGTTGTATACTTGTATAGAGTATATATACACGATTTTTCACATACATATCCTAATTATGCTAACAATCAGATTCCTTTTTAGATAAGCGTATTATTATATTTGTTTATCCTTCATCACCATAGTGTTTGCATTTTCAAGTGATCTATTGAGATTGTTATTTGATCCTTTGCGAACAGACAAGTGATCAAATATAATTGTTATTTCAATTACATCGCAAACGCTACACATAGTTGAATGGAAAAAAAATGAAAGCCAAAAGTAGATGTAATTTTCTATCCGGCGAGAAAACCGTCATAATGCCAAGCCAGCTTTTTATATCTAAAAGTACCCATAGAACACAATCCCAGACAATCTAATTTCAAACTAAAAACGACCAAAAAATCCACCTGAGAAGTAACTTTATCAGACCTGTCTCCATAAACCAAGTCGCGGTGCGATTAAATTACAGGAAAGTTACGTTTGGGAACCACCCTCCGGCGCCACCCGTGACAGGGTTTTATCGCGAAAAGTGTCAGCCAGTGTTTTTATAGTCCCCACAACAAAAGAAAACTTTCACCTCTGCCTTTTCAGCAGTAAAAATATTTTATTACACCCCGCACCCAGGATGGACGGCAGACTGCGTTACACAGTAACGTTGCACTGCATCGGCTTCATTCGAAAGAGTTATTGGTCAAACTTGTTAAAAAAAAAATATAAAGATATTTGTTTCAGTCCTATCTTGATATTATTAGTGTCAATTTATACGTACTGCTGAGTAGCAACTTGCAATCACTTTTCTTTCATGGGCTGTCTTGTTTTAGGCAAAAATAATTCGACTATATTTCATTTCTCCATAGTTTTTATGCAGCCAGTATGTTGTACCGTCTCTCTTTTTCATATTACACCTCTGCGGTTTGGTAGTAATCGGGACCATCAAGTTCCGCTTTATACCCCAGAATCTCATTCTTAAATTCTTCAATCTTGTTTTTGTTACAGTCAATCCTATACAGATAAAAATGTATGGATTTCATTGTCTACTAATAAATAAATCAAAAATACGTAATGTCTTCAATATTCAAATCTTTTGTTGCTTTGCCATCTATAAAAAAGCTCCAAGAAGCTACTATCGTTTGTTTTTTGACTCAAATGACTCACAATTTTGATACTTATTAAACCACAACTCAAACTAGTTTTATAGATCAGCATTTTTTCCAATTTTTTCAAATGATCTGAAAAAACTTACCTTAATCTGATATGAGTTGACTTTGTGCTTCGGAAGAAGATTGAAGGTGGAGAAGTCCTGTCTCCTGGAGAAGATCCCGTTTGCACCAGCTCCAGCTCTGGAATTAAGAATAAGATGTTAAGGATTTACTATGAATTATTACATTATAAAATAGAACACTGTTACAGAAGAAACGAAATTTCAAAACCCGGAATACCACAGTTACTCTTTCACCAGTCGGGAGTTCAGAATGGAAATAAACGTCTACTGGATGGACAAAACACCTACTTAAAAAGCAGTTGCAAGTATTTCTTACAGCAATCCAAATTATTATAATGATTTCTAGTTTCTACCCCATAAAGATATGATAACCGTAGAAACGATCCCAATCTTAATACAGAAGAAGTTAAACTAATGAGCCAAAATCCAATTTAGGTCCATCTGCAAGTTTCGAAACGTGCCATATTAAATCAGTTTATAGCTAATGGCATTATGGATTTACAGGGAACTTTTTATGCAATTGCAACCTAATGTGACTATGCCTACTGCGATTTAACCCAAAGTTTTCTATAACGAAGTGATAGTTTATGCGAACAAGTGTTTACCGTGCGACAGTAACTCTTCATTGTAATCGCGTGCAAATTATGCGTGCATGTTTCGGTCGAGCCATGCGACAATTTGAATGTATGTCACGCGTTCAACAACGTGAAGCTATTTACAACAAAATATGTTCGTGTTTTTATCTGCAGTTATCTGAGACTGTAGCGCCGCTGCGCAAAAAACGAAATAAAATCTAGAGGTGGGGTAAAAAACTTGTTTTTTCATTGCCAAGGCCATCTGAATTAGATACCGGCTTTCGTATCACTTCGGGCGTGTCAACAGCATTGTGTTTACATTCACGAGATAAAAAACCGGCTTTGATTATGTTGTCGACGTTTCGTAATATTTTTTCGGAGTCAGGCATTAGCCGGTGCCGTAACTAAATTATATGGATACTTCCAAATCGAACCTTTTAGTCCATGCTCGTTATGTTTTTTTTTAAATCCAATTTGATAAATGATTTTGATGTATAATTATATTGTCTGTGTATCGATGTATGATGTTCCCACGACTCAAAACACGAGATAAATTTTTTTGCGTCTCATTTTTAGGATTCCGGACCTCTTTGTCTTGTGAGAAATGGAACCCTTTAGGATTTTATTTTCCGTCTTTCGGTCTGCTAGGGCAGCGGAAGTTATTAACTTGAAATGAATATGAATATGACAACCGATGGGGAAGAAAGGTTCTCTCTCGAGTGGCGACCACGAACCGGAAGACGCAGCGTAGGCCGGCCCCCCACTAGGTAGACCGACGACCGGGTCAGAACCGCGGGGAACCGATGGATGCAAGCACAAGCAGCCGCTCAAAGTGGCGCTCTTTGGGGGAGGCCTTGTTCAGCAGTGAACGTCTTCAGGCTGATGGTGATGATGACATAGTAAGTAATGTCATCATCATCATCATTAACAGCCTGAAGACATCCACTGCTGAACATAGGCCTCCCCCAGAGCACGCCACCTTGAGCGGCTGCTCGCCTCTTGCATCCATCGACTCCCCGCGGCTTTCACCAGGTCGTCGGTCCACCGAGTGGGGGGCCGGCCTACGCTGCGTCTTCCGGTTCGTGGTCGCCACTCGAGAACCTTTCTTCCCCATCGGTTGTCAGTTAATGTAAAGTACAGTAATGTAAGTAAGTAATGTAATTAGTACATAACTAAGATCCTGTGCCCCGATAATCTTGTAAAAAAAATCAAGTCTGAAACGCATTATAAGGATATAAAAAACTACAAACTAAAAAACCTTTTTGAAATACGTTATCTATTTCCCTTTTTCTAATGTCAATAGAACTCTGTTTGGCATAAATGGAGACTTAATAGGACAAGTCATGGTATTTAAGTAACTGTCAGTAATTTAGTCCTTGGTAAAATTACAAAAATTAATTTTCCCAACTAACATGAAAATGAGAAAAAAAGAACCGGGTACTTATTTACTCGTACTCCATATGGATATTTTATAGTGTAGGGGGTCGGATATCTGTATATGTTATACACAGGAGGTGTTAATCAAGTACCGGAACGTCCAGAACCCTAAGAGCGCTAGGTATCTACTTAATTATCCTAGCGGAGAAGTCGAATAAATTTATTGTGTTATAGAGACCTGTTTTCCATTTGACGATAACAAAATTAATGAGTCGATTTATAGTCATTGCAGATGGTTAATATTCCACGTGCAAGTCTGAACACTGAATAAAATGAGTTCCAAAAGTCGGTATGACTTGCGTTAGCGGAAGTGGGGCCGACTTAAATGGGTGACCTTGGAAACAACAATGGGTTGCTTTAATTTCGTCGACAAAAAGCAGACTGGCCTAGTAAAGTTGCGTAATATGTTGTAGTAGATAATGCATTAGGTATATATATATATGTAGTCAGTAAGGGTCAGAAATGGATATTTATCTATTTGTATGGCTTTTATGCCAAAACGACTGAGCCGTAATGGCTGAAATTCTGCATGATCATTGATTTGATCAGTGGGCAAAAATTGCGGTACCTACTTTTTATCCCGAAAAGCTAAGATTTCCCGCGGGATAACGGGCTAGTTATCCCTGCTCTAGTAGGTACATTACATAATTATTTAGAAAACAATTGATGATGTAGCCATAACTCCACACAAAGTCATGCTTGATTTTATTTTCACAGCAAAACTGCACTGTTTTTTTTAACAATCTTTATTTGTCCACATTTACAATTTTTTTATGAGCATAGCTTATGTATTAGGTTCTATAGGTTAGAGTTGTACACTAGATTCTAAAGTAGAAAAATCTGCGATTTGATACAGAATTTAATACTGCAATCGTTAGGTAATTTATCTTACTTTAAAGCAACGAGCTCGATTCGGCAGAATTCTGTAGTGACCGATGCTATTTTACTGTATCTGGTCTGTAAGTCTGTAATAAATAATCCTTATGCTCACTTATGGTTATGAGTGTTATGACCATCACTCTTAACTCTAATTACCCCATTACCAATAATAACACAAACGCAACTTAAAAAGACGTACATTTTTCACTTTGAAAGCTGTTTTTGTCTCACGTCTTTTGTTCGTTTCGGAATTCCCAAAAGCTATAAAACAAGACGGAATACTTTACTAGATTACGCTAATACTGGTTATTCTGTGATTTGACATTCGTACCAGTCAAGCGAATTCATTATAATAAATAAAATAAAATAATAAAATAAATTATAATTAAAATTTTAGACAAGCTTTTTGGGAATAATGGCTTTGTCTACAAAAACTTCAAATCGGATATCCCATCGCTCTACCCTCTTAGGTCTTAGGGAGACCAGTCAGAGCATCAGTGATGATAGCTTTAATGGGGTTTTAGTTTAGATTTTAAACGTAATTTACTTACCCAAAAATTCTTGACATACATGTTAGGATAATGATACAAACATAGACAAAATATTGCCTGTTTTTGCAGAATTTCGAAACGAAACTTTAAAATATGCTAGACATTTTACGTGCTTAATCTCGCAGTATTTCACAACAAAAAAATAGGTCGCTCGCTACGTTAGTGCTTCGCAGTCGATATAAGACCTTGTTTACAGGATCAACATTGTCGGGCCACAACGAATGCAATATGGCGGTCTTAACCTTGGGACGTGAATAAAAATAACTATGTTTTTGTCGAGTTGATTTTTATATCAGGAGTGCGGGCGGACGTGGCATCGCCTGTGTGTGCATTCGACCAAATCTTTCGACACGCACTGACAGCTTGTACAGGCAAACACTGTTTAACAGCAAACACTGCGTAGATTATATAGATCTCTGTGACAAGGCTGAGTTGTAAATTACATAATTATAAATTGTATAATTAGAGCCTCAGACAGAAGAACAAAATCGGTAATTTATCGGTCTTCCTACTCAAATAAATGTACACAATGCACTAGGTATTTAATAAAGAGCTCGACAAAACGAGAATGTTCGCTTAATCTCTATTCTCTATACGATGTACATATAGTTAATATACTTTTAACGAGCAGTGTAGTTAGTAAATTATTTAGTAATCTGTGGTCTAGTGGAGACAGTTACCAGCGTCTACGAGAACGCAATTTTCTTATTCAATTAACAATAAACAATTAACATTATTACGTGGTCGTCTCTAGGTCTCTGCACTGAACGTGCAGTCTTGGCCGCTGGTTTCCGCTGCACCTGCGCAGGCGCAAGTCTCGTTTATCGCATACGTCGAGTATACATAGATGCTATGTTGTGACCTGCGACCCTCATTAGTGTTTAAGTAATTAGTTAAGTAGATCCTTTAGTAATTTTCTACTGAAGGTTAGTAATTTTAGTCATTGTAAATAAGCAGCATCCCCACACCCTTGATCCCATCCATCATCCGAACCGATCCTGACGGCATTCCCATCCCATTCATTTCCAGCCCGCAGCTCTTCACATTTCGTATTTCTCTTTCTTTGTGGTATTTCTTAGTAGGTCGAATAAACTTCGTATGTAGTAAACATTAACACATACGAAGTTTTTACAAAGAAAAATATACTAGCGGTTTTTTAAACTATGAAAATGAACGAAGTTTTGAAAGAAGTGCCCGCCAACCCTTTTGTTCTTGGTTTAAAAATAACTATAATATATGGAGCTCGACTAGGTGATACTTAGATGACATAATATATATGACTAGCTGCACCCCGCGGTTTCACCCGCGGATAAAAAGTAGCCTATGTGTTAATCCAGTACATTAACTATCTATATTCCAAGTTTTATCCAAATCCGTCCAGCCGTTTGAGCGTGAAGGAGTAACAAACATACACACATACACACAAACACACATACAAGCTTTCGGCTTTATAATATTAGTGTGATGATTGATCTCCCGGAAGGAGTAACGGGGGAAAAAACGATGTATGGGGAATGTGTAGAGGTCGGTCAGAATAATCTGACATTACCAGAATATTATACATAACATACTTACATAAGTATGAACCAAATTTAGGTATTTAAAATCAGCAAAAAATACCGTACAATTCGAACATTACGAAATAGGTAGTTACTCGAACTGTTTGTTTAGGATTAAAGTCTACACAGCTAAAAGGTGTGGTAACTAATGATAACACGTCAATTCATAACGCCCAGACTTATTACTTAAGTGCTAAAAGCAATTGCAGTTGTCCAAGTCTGCTCTGTGATGTTTTGTTTATGTGAAGACGTTAACATTTGTGTTTAACAAACACTTGGTGGTCAAGGATAGCCTGTTTTCGTTGCAAACGCTCTTTTGGAGACGTAGCGTAGACGTTAAGATTTGTTGCGTTTTGTTACTTCCGCGTTTTTTGGGTAACTTCATCAAAGACGTTACTGCTGAACATTGGCTTATCCCATAGAGCATCACTTGCCTCTTGTATCCAACAGCTACCCGCGGTTTTAACGAAGACGTCGGTCGGTACCTGCAGACTACGCTACGTATTCCGGTTCACGGTCGACGCTCGAGAACATATCTTTCCCTATCGGGTGTCGGTTCTGCGAGCCTGCCCATTGCCATTTCAGTTCCAAGAGTATATCGGTGACTTTAGTTCTCCTGCTGATCTAGTTGAAGATTTGGGCAGCTCAAGTCGTTCGATTTCCATCGCTACTATTTACACAAACAATATTCAAAATATAATGATCTGCATCTGACCTCTCTGAACTGAGTTTTATAATTTACCTAAGTAGGTACTTTCTTGGTGTAGTTTGATCACGGCTTGAATCTTTTCCATGAACAATTTATGAACCAATAACAATAGATCCGAGACCAGACAATGAATATTTAACATTCGACCATAAAACCAATTTCTTTTTAAAACGAAACAGGTCAGTGCACAATTTTATTGCCATTTTACAGCGCTAGCGAATAAATCGTGACAATCATTTCACATTTAGACTGCAACCTGTTAGTAGTTAGTACCTACGTATTATTTATGTACACCTACATAAACAATTATTATAGATTAAATAGTCTAAAGGTAGACTGAGTGAGAACTGTTTCTTGTCGCTTTAGCATTGAGCATATGAAATAAAAATTGGAAATAGAGTGACTTTTTAAAATAGGTAATTTATAAAATAACTCGCCCACCCGCCCCGGCTTCACACGGGTTAATTAGTTTTACGTCTATGGGTAAGAGAGAAGCGAAAGGGAAAAAGGTAGGGGAAAAGGATGAATGAATGGCCCATCCAAGATAAACAATCCAATACTATAATGTAGGTACGACTACGATTGCGCCGGGCACTTCAGCTTGCTTGGATTTATTACTTCTGCTTTTGAATTTAAACTTGGGGAAAAAACTCGGCAGTTATTTTTAGAAGAACAGAGAAGTCTACTCATTCGACATTCAAATATCCAGCGCACTATTGGCTAACATAGGTTTTGTACTAGGTATTCAAAATCAGAACTACTACTACCAACATTACAAAGAAAATATTGAGCATTAATTATGTGGTACAGAAGCTGTTTGCTCGGTACGGGAGGGAAGATAAGCTGTCTATTGTGATTTGAAAGTAGACACCGAGTGGGAGCAGCATTTGGACCGGTTCCGGACTTTCTCATTCATGCAACCCACGTTGGCCAACCGGCTGAGACCGAGGACCGAAATGCAACATTTTATTACCAGGGATGCTCAACAGTTTTTGTACGAGAGTTTGAGTTTTGAGATTTTTTAAATAATTACATAAAAATATAACTTTTAGTAGTGGTTGATAGTTATTACTTTGCTTAAATACATGATAGAAAGAACATTTTAATCGTAACCGGTTAATTTAAAAAATAGGTAGCTATAGTACAAACCCGCAAAAATAGTTAAAAATTGTCATTTTTAATGAAATAATTTTTGAAATTATATTTTTAGTTTAAATTGCGATAAATCCGATAGATTTTGTATCTACTATCTCCTACCAAACACCTTCCTATCTCACCAAAAAATCACAGTGGTGCACTTGGGAACGCAAAAATCTAACGTTAAGCTGGCCGTACTTTGAGCACAACTGCCAAGACGCAATTATTAGATTAGATCGGATAATTACGCGAGTCCAGATTGGAATTGTTAGCCCTTTATAAGCGTAACAAAATTAAATGATTAATGGTCTGCTTTGAACAAACCACAAGCATGATATTCTGTAGAGAAATGCTGATAAAAATAGATGTAATTAAAACTGGGGGAAATTACCATTCGTCCTTAAATAGTTTAATTAAAAACTGCCCTTGCGCCTGCGTCCCGCTCTTGTCTCTCTATTCTAGTATATTAGAGTCAAGACGTGTACATTTCTTTCGCGTGGCATACTGTGTGTGTTACACCTAAATGAAGCAGACCACTTTCGAAAAGCTTGTACTGGCTGATAATGATAAAATGCAATTTATTATGAACGGAGTTCTTGAAAGAGCAATAAAACCATAACTACGGTTATTAATCTTTATTGCAAAACCTTGAATTTATGAGATAAAACATCTTTAATGGCGATGAAATTCAGTGAATACCAATGAAATAATAAGACATTGTAATGTAGCAGTTTCAAATTTAGAATTAAGCCACAGAGTACTCAATAATAGGTAAGATTAAGCTTACAGAAGATAGGAAAAGTCAGTTTAGTTCAGTGACAAAATAGTAGACATGGGTACCTTTGCAGTGCAGATGAAAAAATATATACATAATATAAGTAAGGAACAGAAAACAAAAAAGAACTTTCGAATGAAGCACTTCTCCTCACGCAAATAGAAGTCATTTACAGATAACAAATTTAAATTGAATGTCTAGGTATCTCTGCATTTCCATAAATAACTCGCACTAAGACCTTGAGGCCGAATAATGGAACAATTAACGCGTAAAGTACGACAAAGGGAACTGGCGCTTTAAAACAAAGACGCTTCAAGGTGCCTTTGAGGTGCTTATACAAGCATGCGTCGAAGGAACGTGCTTCGAAATTTCTTATATGACCCTCGCAGCAGTATTTACAGTAAGTCTCGTCTTGTTTTTTCCAGAAGATTACAATTCGGAATAGAGCTATCCTACCCAAAGATTGGGGCTAACAAGCCGGAATATTTAGGATTAGCAGGGGCTAACCCAATAAACGCGAAAGTTTGTGAGTGTGAAATTGTGGAATCATAGTTTACTTGAAAAATCTCGCCTGTTTCACACAACACGATAGAGCTATGGCGCGCGCGCTGCGAGACGAGTCGATTGACTCAACTGTTCTGTCAATGTTGACAGCTTCTGTGCAGTGTCCATACTGTTTTACAGTCCCCGGTTATGTAATTATTCATCATCATCATCATTAACAGCCTGAAGACGTCCACTGCTGAACATAGGCCTCCCCCAGAGCACGCCACCTTGAGCGGCTGCTCGCCTCCTGCATCCATCGGCTCCCCGCGGCTTTCACCAGGTCGTCGGTCCACCGAGTGGGGGGCCGGCCCACGCTGCGTCTTCCGGTTCGTGGTCGCCACTCGAGAACCTTTCTTCCCCATCGGTTGTCAGTTCTACGAGCGATGTGGCCTGCCCATTGCCACTTCAACTTACTAACTCTAAGAGCTATATCGGTCACTTTAGTTCTCCTGCGGATCTCCTCGTTCCGGAGCTTATCTCGCAGGGAAACACCGAGCATAGCTCGCTCCATAGCTCGCTGCGCGACTTTGAGCTTACTAATGAGGCCAACAGTAAGAGACCATGTCTCAGTTCCATAAGTCATCACTGGCAACACACACTGATTGAAAACTTTCGTTTTCAGGCTCTGCGGTATTTTGGACGAAAAGATAGGACGAAGCTTCCCGAACGCTGCCCAGCCGAGTTGGATTCTTCGCGCCACCTCTTTGTCGAAGTTGGACCTACCTAATTGGACAATCTGTCCTAGGTAGACATACTTGTCGACAACTTCGAGAGTATCGTTCCCAACAATTACCGGTATAGGTGGAACATGAGCATTAGACATGATCTTTGTCTTGTCCATATTCATCTTAAGACCAACCTGCTGGGAGACTCTACTGAGGTCGTTGAGCATGGTGCTAAGGTCCTCGAGCGATTCCGCCATTATGACTATATCATCGGCAAAACGAAGGTTAGTGATGTACTCGCCATTTATGTTGATGCCAGATCTTTTCCACTCCAAGAGCTTGAAAACATCCTCCAATGCGTTTGTGAACAGTTTCGGAGAAATAACGTCTCCCTGTCTCACGCCTCTTTGCAATGGAATTTGTTCCGTACTCTGGTCCTGTAGTCGGACTGACATAGTGGCCTTACTGTACAAACACTTCAAAACTTCGATATACCTATAGTCAATTTGGCATCGCTGCAAGGACTGCAGCACCGCCCAAGTCTCGATTGAATCGAAGGCTTTCTCATAGTCCACAAACGCTAGGCATAACGGCCGATTATACTCTTCGGTCTTCTGTATAATCTGGCGCAGCGTATGGATGTGGTCTATGGTGCTAAAGCCTTTTCGGAAACCGGCTTGTTCGGGAGGCTGGAATTCATCAAACCTGCGTGCGAGACGATTCGTAATGACTCTCGAAAACAGCTTATACACATGACTCAAGAGCGAGATGGGCCTATAGTTCTTCAATAAGGTGTTATCGCCTTTTTTGAAGAAGAGCACCACCACGCTCTTGTGCCATGCCTCTGGCGTTGTACCTTCAAGGATGACAGAATTAAATAACTTCTGGAGGACTAAAAGTACCGGTCTACCACCCGCTCTCAGAAGTTCAGTCGTAATTCCATCTTCACCTGGTGCCTTGTTGTTTTTAAGCTGTTTGAGGGCCATTCTAATCTCGTACAGGCTGACGTCCGGGATATCTTCGGTATAGTGTCGGACTAACTTGGCTCTGATGTCCTGAGCTGTGTTAGTAGCGGGCTTACGTGTCGAGGTGTATAACTGTCCATAGAAGTTCTCGATCTCTCTCAGAATCTCAGGCTTGGATGAAATGATGCTACCATTTTCGGTCTTCAGTTTTGTCATTTGGTGTTGCCCAATAGACGAATCCTTTGCGAACACTTTAGAGCCTTGGTTCCGCTCAATTGCGGCCTCAATACGTGAAGTACTAAGAGCACGCAAGTCGTGTCGCAAGGAACTCCAGATTCGTCTATTGAGTTCACCGTAGGCTGACATATCAACTGAAGACTGCAGCTTCATTTCGCTCCGGTCGGCCATTAGCTCAAGAGTTTTTTCTGAGAGCTTTTGAGTCTTCTTTCGGCGTTGGGTCTTAAAGAATTTCGATCCAACAGCTTGGACAGTTTCCACCAACCCGTCGTTTAGCTCGTCCACTGTGTTACAGTCGGCTAGGCACTGGAAGCGATTTTGGAGTTCCAGCTGAAAGCCTTCGGGGTTTTGGATTTGGACAGGATTTGGACGGAGCGTAGACTTCACCAGACGTGACCTTTCGAGCTTAACATTGATATTCAATGTGCCTCTAACAATACGGTGATCGCTACCGGTTTTCACCTTGCTGATCACAGAGACATCATCGAATATGTGCTTCTTGGTCGTCATGATGAAGTCTATCTCATTTTTAGTGGAACCGTCGGGACTTATCCACGTCCACTTCCTGGATGGCCGCTTCTCGTAGAAGGAGTTCATCATAAAGAGTTCCTCCTTCTCCATGAAGTCAGCCAGCCTCTGTCCTCGAGGGTTCCGCTGCCCGTATCCAAATGGCCCCACTCTCAGCTCATCGCTATTCCTTGTGCCCAACTTCGCATTGAAGTCTCCCATCACAACGGTGAAGTATGTTTCGGAAGTATGCATGGCTTCGGATATGTCCTCATACATAGCTTCTACTTCATCGTCTGAGTGTGCTGACGTCGGCGCGTATACCTGTATAACCTTCAACGAATACCGTTTGGTTATTCGGAGTACCAGGTACGCTACCCTGGCCGACACACTGTCGACTTTGACCACGTTGTTGACGAGAGACTTGCGGACGAGAAACCCGACACCTCCTTGGGAGAGTTGGTCTCCCTCCCGGTAGAAGAATAAGTTACCGGAATTTAGGATTATCGTGTCCTGTCCCTGTCTTCGGACTTCAGACAATCCCATTACTTCTCCTCACGCAAATAGAAGTCATTTACAGATAACAAATTTAAATTGAATGTCTAGGTATCTCTGCATTTCCATAAATGACTCGCACTAAGACCTTGAGGCCGAATAATGGAACAATTAACGCGTAAAGTACGACAAAGGGAACTGGCGCTTTAAAACAAAGACGCTTCAAGGTGCCTTTGAGGTGCTTATACAAGCATGCGTCGAAGGAACGTGCTTCGAAATTTCTTATATGACCCTCGCAGCAGTATTTACAGTAAGTCTCGTCTTGTTTTTTCCAGAAGATTACAATTCGGAATAGAGCTATCCTACCCAAAGATTGGGGCTAACAAGCCGGAATATTTAGGATTAGCAGGGGCTAACCCAATAAACGCGAAAGTTTGTGAGTGTGAAATTGTGGAATCATAGTTTACTTGAAAAATCTCGCCTGTTTCACACAACACGATAGAGCTATGGCGCGCGCGCTGCGAGACGAATCGATTGACTCAACTGTTCTGTCAATGTTGACAGCTTCTGTGCAGTGTCCATACTGTTTTACAGTCCCCGGTTATGTAATTATTAGTGCCTATATATTGACAACTTGGCATGCATAAGGCAAACATGTGGGTATTGATTTATCGCCTTCTTAGAGAGTTGAAGGATGGTCATTATGAGCACATATAGACAAAGGTTTGTAAACCTAACCATACTATCCTAGTAGATTTTTTTTTATGTAAATGAATGACGTGACGAGCTAGTCGTTCACCTGAAGTTAAGTGACACGGCTGCCCATAACAGTTGCAGTGTCACCCGGAACTTTAAAACAATAAAGTTTCGCGTGACACTGCACTGCGCACGTCATCCTGAGACATCACCCAGTCTAGTAATCAGATTACTAGACTGAGTGATCAGATCATAAAGTCTCATTTGCCCAGTAATTTCACTAGCTACAATGCCCTTCAAACCGGAACACAGTAGTGCTTGCACACTACTGCTTGGCGGCAGAATAACTGGCAAAGCGGTGGTACCTACCTAGACGAACTTTGGAGAAAAGGCCTACCACCTAGATTATAGGTATAACGCGTGTTATTAATGAAACGAATCTGACGCAAACAAGAAACTATTGTTTTCCTCTTCCACTATTTTGTTCAGGTGCAGCAGCAGTGAGACAGCAATAGAAATGTTTGCTCTTTTCAGTTCTTTTCTTTATTAAATCGCGTTTATAAAGTACATAGAAACGATACTAACTTGCGATTTTGACCTTTTTGATATATTGACAATTTTGAATCCGAATTTATAGGTGACTACGGAAGAGCTCATTATTCACTTTTTGAGCACTATTTTTTTATCTACAATTTTGTAGGAACTTTCGAGTCGTCCGACAACTATGTCAGCCCCATCCCTTAGTACACAGTTGCTATAAATTAATATCGTGTCGTGACGCCTAATAAAGGTCAATTTAATTTGTATTTATTCATCATGCAAAGATAAATTCATTGTTGTCAGTCGAGTGCGAGCTCGAGAATCACGAATCTGCGTAGGCGTGTTGTCAGACAACAGTTGCATCATTCCAACATGCTTTAAATAAATTTAATTTACAATAAGTTAATTGGGATTTACAGTAAATAAATAAATACGTGTGGAACTATAATAAATATCATAAGGTAAAGTAAAGTACCTATATTAACTGCATTATGCAAAATTTTACGCCTTGAAAAATTTGCGTTTCATATTGTGCTTGCAGGGTAATTATATGTATGTATATAGGTAGGTGTACGGAGAAACGCCCATAAAGGTATATATATATATATATATATATATATATATATATATATATATATAGTTATATATGCTGTGGCCGTGCTAATCTCTGATTATACATATAGACAAGTCATAAGCTTTGGATTTTTCACTATGCTCAAGGCAGATAGGTAACCAAAGATGCTAATTTTCTCTGATACGTTACAATTGAGTTTTAACGTAGGAGTACTGCCGAAAGAAGTAGAATCACAGGTCGAGAATCAAACATACAGAAATCAAACATACTGCGCCATCTAGTAAAAATTATGAGTATGATATGTTAATGTTATCTACTATCTCAGCGTAAGCCGATGGACCTAGTAAAGGGCGTCCTTCCTTTTATTAAGCTAGGATTTATGAAAAGTCAACATCGGACAAAATTAGAATGCTAGTAAGTATTCTGTGGGTCTCACGACCATCATCATTATCATCATCAGCCTGAAGACGTCCCCTGCTGAACATCCCTCATAAAGCGCCACTTTTTTTCTTTCTTTCACTTTTTCATTTTCTGTGGTTTTACAAAGCTAGTAAATATTATGGCTTGTAATAGTATGTTATTCATAGTTGCATTTTGTTAATATTAACTTAGTTCTACATAATCGCACTTCACTTTTCTGAGCTTATCCTACTTTGGGAATTACTGTTCAGTTTTTATATTGAGTATCTCTACTGTAAACCAAGTAACCCAATCACCTAGTTGTGATTTAGTTACATTTTTTTAAAATAAATAAACATCATTATTAAATAATTAACTAAATAAAAACCTCGGAACGCAGCTAGTTAGGTTATAATGGCGTATTTAACTTTTCTACTAATGTGCACGCGGCTTTAAACAACCATGTTTAGCAGCAGTGATGACTAAATGTTTTACTGTACTATATCTATACATACAATACTTTATTATTACGAATTTGCAGTCAAGGTCAATGCCAACCCAACACCCATACAAAACAAGATTGGTAGGTATAGATAAACTACCTACTTGTCTTTGCACGTGTATTTTTTTGCGAGCTATCGGCCGCTGTTGTTGTAAGTGCCTTATGAAATTCGTGTTCCGCATATTTTACTATTCATAAGTTTTTCAGCCACTATTAGTAGGTTAAGTCGATCGAATGCGTCCTTGTCGCTATATGTCAACTATACAATAAAGGTATTAATCTGATCTATACCTAATACCTATTGCTTTTACTTAAAGGGATTGAAAAGAACATTTTTTTTCTTGAAACAATTTAGAAAGACTGCATCGCGCGTCTTCGCCAGTTCATGCAGTCAATCGTTGTCCTATTCGTAAATAAATAAATAAGTCAAATAAAAAACGAGTATTTTCTTTCCCGCTGAAGACGCTGAGTAGGTAAAACTGAAGTGTCCATCCCAGAAACATAATCTTAATTACATCTATGATCCATCCAAACAAGGATTTCGATGTTGTAAAGATGATAAAACAATTAAGTCCTAGTTTCCTATATTTTGCTTCCTTCTCAGTTCAATTCAACACTGCTTAAAATTCAAAACCCATATCATAACATAATACAAAACAGATTACAGAACACTGCTCGTGTATTTTTTGCGACACTGAATGCATCACCGTCTAACCGCGCGATGTAAACAAGGCTGGCCTTGGCCTCGAACAATAGGCCCCGCAGGCCCCACTAAATTCGATTACCTAACAGTCTCGGGCTATCGAGCGCACGATTTTAGCCATAAACGATTACTACGCAGTCTGGGTTCAGATTCAGTTATTTGGCGAACAAAGCGAATTTGGCGATTAGATTTTTACAAGGGGCAAACGAGCCAATATTGGTTGAAATGTTTTAATTAGGCACTCCTAGCGCAATTAAAGAAAACTAGCATCAAAGCGCACTACAGTAGCGCAGCATTAGCGTATACTGCAGTGGTATTGTGGTCCACCACAATGGTGTAATTCCTGTTCCTCCATACTCCATCCAAAATGAGTTCTGGCCTGATAGGAGCACGCGAACAACCCATTCCTCGTGTCCATTGTTCTTAGGATCAGGTAGAATTTTGTTTTGTTTGTTGTTCTCTACGAAAATCGAGCAGGAAAACGTAACTATCCAGTCTGTCCACCCACCTAAATGCTTCTTCATCACTTGCATTTGTTTTGTTTTTTAGCATAAAAAAAGATAATTATGGCCAACTCTGATGCCTAACCTGCCTAATATAGTCACTTATTAAAATGAGATCTAGATCTAGTCATCACTTCCACTTGTTTTTTTTTCACATAATTATGCCCAACCGTCATGTGTGTGGTCTAACCTGCCTAATATAGTTACTTATTTATAATACGGAAGTTTCAGCGCGCATATTGTACGCGCACTTGTCTGAATGCGTTTATCAGATTTAACTGCCTAATGTATAAGCTTGGTCGTGCATGATCTTGAAATAAATATGACCTAAATTATCTGCCACGGCACATCTACATAGGATATCCGTGTGTACCTACCTACTAACTAAACTAAAATTGTCAAACAACACGAATGACTTTGAACTGAGGGCATTGTTGATATGCAATCGTTTGCAGATGCAAAACAAACGAAGTATAAAATGTTTATTGTATTTTATGTGCCCACGTTTTGGTATAGTTTTGGTTTCGGCTAACATACATTCTATATCTCCACAAAAACAAAAAACCAGATATTTTTTGCTTCGTTATGGGTTTTTAGAAGTTAATTTTAATAAAAAGAAGAGTCTAGAATAGTAATTAAAGACTACAAACCGGTAGCTCTTAAAAGTCCCAAAGGTTAAAGGTAGATCAGATATTTTTTAAATCAATATTTCTCGAAGGTAGAACATATATTATTACCTATTGAGAAATCAGTAGATATGGTTGGAACTTGGAAGGTAGGTAGTTAAGGTACCTACTTTGAGAACAAAGAAACCCGAAATTCCATATACTAACGGGTTGAGGCTAATAGGAATCCAATTAAGCCAAATTCTTTCCTCGGCATGTGAAGGCTGGATCCCAGAGATAAATTAGGAAAGAAAAAAATAACTGTTATTTGTAGAACGTTGCCGCTCCAAATCACCGAAGTAAACAAGTTTTAAAGTTATTTTAGTATTGGAATGAGAAATGGTCAAGCCCAAACAAACGGGTAATAAAAATAATTAGGCAATTTGGACAATTGTCCGCGGAGGCGTGGTGATCGATCCACGACTATCTTCATTAAAAGATAGGGTTACCACCTATACATCTTATTAACGCTGCTTATTATTGTTATTTTACAACCGACTTTGATATTTTGAAACGAGAAACCTAACTCGCTTGGCTTCTTGTATTAATTTCCAAGTTTATGGTCAAGACAAAACATTTTCTTTATCAATGGCAATTTCCTGAACTTTTATTCTACAGATAGCATGTTAGCAACCCTGGAGAAATAAAAAGAGTACAGCTGACTCACTCAATCGTCCGTGACGATGAATAACAGTTTATTTCGGTGTCCAAATAAACTGCAACAAAATTGTTATAAATTGAAAAGGAAACGAATGAATCGATTTAGACCTATTTTGTCGTGCACACTATAGAATATTTATTATTTCAAAATGTATATTGCATTGAGTCTTCTATTATGAATGATAATTTTGTCTGGGAATCAAAACAGGTTGTGTAATTTTCAATAAATGGTACTTTTTTTATTATTTCATGTAATACAATTTATATAAATAATCTTACACTCATAAATTATCAAAAAGACCCTTGGCGGAGGGGAATGTTCCCAGAACGCTGGCTGCATTGCCACGCTGTATGGCAATGCTGATTTTTTGTGCAAAATAAGAGCCAGCCTTCTGGTCACTGGTCACCTCCACCAAAAGTTTTGCCAAGTCCCTATATATTTCAAAAGCGCCTGGTCCCCACGGTCGCCATGGTTTCTACCCCAAACGGCACAAACATGTATCCTCTGTCAAGGCTTCCATATTTGCGCCGTTTGAGGCTTTCAATAAATTCACTTTTATTTACATGATACCTACTACTGTCTACTAAGACAAATGGAGCATACCATACTCAAAGACTGATCGTATAAAACCAATAAGTACTAACCTCCTAACAAAGTATTGAGTATTGTTGTTGTGTTCCATTTTCAAAAACACTCAAAAAAATACAAAGTATTACTGTAGAAATTTTTGTGACAAAATAAAAACTAAGTACCTACTGTAAACTGTCGTCAAAAGATTTGGAAAAAGACAAAACAATTCTATTATCAAAAGTCAGCTTTAAATAAATTATAGAAATTTAATAACAACACTCTTTGTTGTCTAAATGGGTGCTGTTTAAAATTCATATGAGATAGGTACTCAAACCGGCTTCTATATAATAAAAAAGCTATTGTATTGCGACCTCGGTTATATGGTATCATTATAAGAAAATTGACCATAAATTGATAAATCGTGACACGTGTAGAAGTTATAACAATAAAAGCTTACATTTCTATTTATTTATATTTAGTCCAATGATAATGAAATTTTGCGACGCGTGACCAAAATGCTGGCACTTATTTGGCCCAACGCGTCAGCATTGCAATTCAACGTGGCAATGCGGCCAGCATGTTGGGTACGCTACCTACCGGTAGTGGGCTGGAGCACTTGGACTGTCTATAGGCCATCGCGGCTATTATACAGTCCAAAGTGTTCTTTGTAGTAGGTAGTGTAGCTAGTTTAGTTTAGTTTAGCTTAGTTTAGTTTAGTTTAGTTTAGTTTTTATTATTGTAGTAGTTAGCTTGAGTAATAAAGGCAATTTGCCCGTTAAAAAAAAAAAAAAAAAAAAAAAAATGAAATTGTGAATGTCCAGAGGTATACATAAGTATATTATGTAATGACTGTTGTTTACATGACAATTTTATTTTATTATTTCGATTTGGTTAAAAGTAGGTGGGTACTCTTTATAATTATTTATATGCAATTATGATATGACTGTATTATGTTACAAATGTTACGTAAGTATTAGCAGTACCCACATTTTATTAAAACGTAATATTACACTTTTTCCACTGGTAGAGTTGACTTTGATATGCTTTTTCTATACTGTTCGTCATTATATTGTTTTATCAATGTTTATTTCTAGACCTATATATACTTATTCTGCTGATTCAGGCCAATTCAGGGAATTTATCATTGTTCGTAGTTCTTCTGCTTTCTCTGTCAGTTGTAAACTAATGACGTGACGAGCTAGTCGTTCGAGCATTACAGATTGCAGTGTCACTTGGAAATCTAAATTAAAGCTTCGCGTGACATTGCGTACTGCGCACGTCATCCTGAGACATCATAGTCTAAAAAGATTTCTAGACGGTGAGATCAGTTCTTAAGTCTCATTTGCCCAGTAATTTCACTAGCTACAATTTCCTTCAAACCGGAACACAGTAGTGGTTGCACACTACTGCTTGGCGGCAGAATAACTGGCAAAGCGGTGGTACCTACCTAGACGAACTTTCCAGAAAAGTCCTACCACGATATTAGTAAAGCACGGTCACGATAGTAACGATATTAGTAAAGCACGGTCACGATAGTAACGATATTAGTAAAGCACGGTCACGATAGTAACGATATTAGTAAAGCACGGTCATATTTCGTAATTCCTATTTTGTATAGTAACCCTAAATAGTCGTACACGTTTCAGCTCAATCTTGAAAGACATTTCAGGCAAAGTTAAAATCTTGAAATGTCAAAGTCATAAGGATGTTCAGAACGTTTTCTTGGCTAACTAGTTACTCTACGTATTTAGTACATTCTAGTCACCATTATTTATTGTAATTGGTCTTCTCGTAAACACGATAGCAGAATGCTGGAGCGAGTAAATGTCAGAGGTCCAACTTCCACGGCACGGCAGTAAGGAAGCGGTAACTTAAAATACAAGGGCGATATTCAGTTTTGTTTTGAATATTTAATAGCCGTTTATAATATAGCATGCACATTAATAGATTAAGTGCCTTTATTTTTATTATCAAGTGGTAGATATAAGTATATACATATTAAACAAAGTCGATTATTTAGGTAATTCTACGACCAAGTGCACTTTATCGGATTTGCAGCCAAGACCTTTATAAACGCTGTGGCCGTTCCAACCGCGAATCACTTTAACACCGAAAAAAAAAATTAGGTACATATGTTAAACTTTATGGTAGCAAAAACATTTTTATAAGGAAAGATTTTTGATACTCACTCTTCTCACTGTATAGCATTAAAAGCCTACATTACACTAAATTCAGGCCCGTAGTTAGGTTTCTAAATCTATCCCTAATTAGGCAACTAACTTAGTAGCAATTAATGCACCATACTTCTCCATAAATTTAAGCCCTAACTGCCTGAATACAATTACATTACACTACTACTGATTTAGTGCCTGAATCATTTAGGGACCTGAGTTTAGTGTATTGTAATTGCGGCATTAGCAAATAAGTAATCAACTTCGATTACTTATTCAAGTCAATGAAGATTTAACATTTTTTGCCAGCTATGCAACGCACTAGAAAAAAGCGCTCGCTAGAGAAAAACTACCTGCTCTCCTTCCTAATTTTGTCAGTTCAGCTATCAGGTATCAGTCACTGTCCGACTGTCGTACAACATCGTACGACTTCTCCGCAACGACTGTCAATTTCAAAATTTTGCGCAGAAATACTTAAAAAAATAATGAAAAAATAAATAAATAAAAATGCCAACCCGTTTCTCAGTCAAAAGGTATCCCTTACATAACTTCAAAAAAGCAACGACGTAAAAGGATACGATATATCAACAAAACAAAACAAGGTAAGAATTAGCGGTCATGACTGTAAAGAAGACAAAACAATACGTACCTAATTTCCATGTTATGCAATAAGTTAAACAACTTTATGTCTG
Source organism: Ennomos quercinarius (assembly GCA_910589525.2). Classification (NCBI taxonomy): domain Eukaryota; kingdom Metazoa; phylum Arthropoda; class Insecta; order Lepidoptera; family Geometridae; genus Ennomos; species Ennomos quercinarius. Next base: position 6,021,983 of record OU342493.1, read on the forward strand.
CACAGCGGGTGTGGGAAACATTATGTAATTATTGAGACGTAGAATAACAAACGTAGTAGGTTAAGTTTTTGTTTCTGGCCCATCTTGACCCATCATCCGTCAGACTCAATTAGTCTGGATTGAGGCACGGAAGGGTGCCGCCTTTCTTTAGAGCGGTTTGAATGTCAAAACTATTCGCATCGGTCAGCCAATTAAAACCAAACTAATTTGGCTTTCGGATCTAACATTGAGGATAATCAGAAGCCTTTTGTAAAATAAAAGAGAATTAAATACTGGGTTATTCAAGTTCGTCTAGTCATAATAAATATTGTAACATTTTCAATCCACCAATGAATAAGCTATTACGAGCTTTAGTAGGTACCTACATAAAGCCTTCTATCGCTTACGTTTAAAACAAGATCGTTTTGTCAAGTTATCAAGTCACAGATTAGGAAAATATAGACTTCAAAGTAACTATCACTAGCATCGACATCGTTGGTGGAGGGAGCTGTTTGATTAGTGTATTCAGAATGTTCAATGAAATGGAAAATTGATAAATTGTGTAGACTATGGTTATTCTTGTGGATTTTCCATTTGACTGTGCATAGATAAGATCTTTAGTTACGTATTTTACGGCGGTCGTTTTTCATGTCGAATGTGTTCATTCAAATATATTCCTGGGTGGCTTTAGTTCATTCCTTGTGTTTTATATGGCAGTATAAAATTGTAAAGTCGTGGTTAAATTGGCCCTATTTCAGAAGCAAATTACTTAGCAAAATAGATGAATTTAAGGCTGCCCCTACATAGGGCGGCAGCGCGTGATCGCCGCGACATTTTACCATCGTGCGGCGTGTGTCGTCGCGATATCGCGATATCGCGCGAAGCCACTCGAGGATCGCTACCGCCCAATATGGGGTCGGCCTAAATCAGTGCTCGATCCTCCAAAGCTCGGAAGGAAAAGAACGCAACAAACACCATTGTGTAAATCTTACTTTTAAAGTATTTCGAGCTGCTTTTGACTTGTAATGCCCGGTCTGCACTAGTTTGACAGCTCTTAAGTTCGCACTTATCTCTATAGGACTAAGACGTACCTAAATGCGTTGCAGACAAAGAAGGATATAATTATATATATTAAATATTATGTGTGGACATTTCACACAGTGCCATCTAGCCCCAAACTAAGCATGGTTTGTACTATGGGTACCAGATAACTGATGGAATACTTAGATAGTTTTATTTGTAAACACATACATAGAATACAATATAAACACCCAGACACAGAACAAACACCACACAAATGTTTGTCCTGAGTGGGAATCGAACCCACAACCTAACCTAGTTCAGCAGGCTGAGCTACTACCAACTGAGCTAACAGGCCAGTCAAAGTAATTAGGCCATCAGGATAAGTCGAAATTTGTTTTGAGTTAATAATCCTTGCATTTTCGTAGTAATTATTCTAGATACACTCTACAGCTAATCCAAACAACATGTCTAATACCTACGCTAGTTAATTTGAGCCGAAATAAAAACATCGCAAACATGATAACTTTTAACGACTGCAATTTATAGTGTCTGTTATTAAAACACTTTTTGCAATGAGTAAGAATGTTGTTTGCGTGTTTGATTTATTGCGATTGCTGATTCAACTTCGATTCGGGATATTTTATAAATAAACAATATCGGGAAATGAGTTATTTTACTTTAAAAAAAATATATGGAACGTATAAGTATTCTACCCAAAGACTTCTTTGATTCTACCTAATAACTTCAAAGATTATCTATGATCCTTTAAATGAGAGGACTTTTTTTGTATGGACCTTGGGTGTTTATTCAGAGTTCAATTAACCAGCGTACAGCGGATTTAAAATGAACGATCAATTATGAAGGATTTATAATAAAGTTAATATTTTTTTCTGTAAACCTTAAAATACCTATTTCAACAACATAATGCAAAACTTTTTTTTTAAGCAGCGATAGGCTAACATTTGACCACGGTCTCACCTAATGGTAAGTGACGACGCGGTCGACGATGGAGCATGCTGGCCTAGAAGATACCGGTTCACTCTCACCTTAAAAACTCCCAGATTGTATTTGCCAGGAAACAATGACGCTGGTAAGGTGTTCCATTCCTTTGCTGTTCGAATTATAAACGAGGAATCAAAACGCTTTGTACGTATTTTAGAAATTTCTACCATATACAGATGCCGTGTTTCCGTGCGTCTAGATGTACGATGGTAAAAAGGGGATGGGAGAATTAAGTTGTGCAATTCCGTCGCACACTCTCCGAAGTGCAGCTTGTAAAAAACCGATAGGCTGGCAACCTTACGCCGACGTTTAAGGCTTTGGGGTTTAGCCTTTACTCATTTATCGTCGCCAATGAGCTTTATAGCCCGTGGCCGTGTTTTTTAAACTTATTAAAAATTGCAACACTGACTGACAATAATTGAGATCGATTGTTTTTTCTCTAATCTGTGTGAAATTAAATGTTTTATTATCTGTAGCACTTATCTACCAGTTGTCACCTGTCAATGTTAGCTGTCATGTGTAATCTAACACCATCTGCACCATATATTACAGAAAAAACACTGTGTAGTATGTAGTCAGTCAAAGTTATTATACCTACTCTATGATCAGGTTTGCGTTGAATTAAATAGTTAGCTTTTCGTTGTGCTGAAATCTCCCTATTACCTATTAACTTGGATCCTTCGATGACACGACCATTCTATAGGGGTTTTATTTATTTTTGTGATCTAGCTTTGGCATGGAATGGACTCCAAAATATTATTCCTGTATTTTTAACCTATATTCGTCAAGTGGTATCTGTGGTTTTATCACGTGTGACTTTTATTTCACGCAGTTGCAATATTATGCAACAATATTATAAATCTAAATTGGAGGTCTCAAAAAATCTAAAATAATATCGGAGTAACTTTAGGTACATGTAAACCCAGCATCATATCTACTTAATACCATTTTGATTAATTGCAACTAATTTAACACCCACTTTTAACCCTCTCCTTTAGTTTAAGTAGAATAGGTACGAATTACTCGTACCTATGCTATGTATTCTGTGGTAAAAGTATTAAAATGTTCGAGCAAGCACCCGCTACCAAGAATAGCTAAAAATTCATAAAAATACTATTTAGTCTCATTGAACGAACGTGCAACGAAAGACTCTTTCGTAATTTCGTACATCGCATCTAAAAATAATTTCATCTGCGCTGTGTTATACACATATTTAAGTGTTTCATATGTATAATATAAAAGTTTTGTCACTTTCATCCCAGGCCCTGCATTAACCATAAATCATTCATATCGATTATAATCGTTTTTTTTTATAGCACGGATAGACAAACAAGCTGACGTTCCACCTGATGGTAAGCAGTTACCGTCGCCTATAGACACCTGCAACACCAGTGGCGTTGCCGATGCGTTGCCTACCTTTTAAGACTCTGTTTACCCGTCGTTTGAAGTGCCCCATGTTGTAGCACAGCGAAACCACCTTAGAGGGAAGCTCATTCCATATCTTGCAAGTATGTGGCAGAAACGACCTCGTGAAATGGACTGTGCGAGACTTCCATGGGTCCACGAGGTATGGATGAGCTTTTTGACAGTGACGAGCTGTGCGGTTATATACCGTAATAAATACATATCCCTTAGAGTATGTATTAGTACATACTCTAAGGCCTACCTTGTACTTATAAAATAAAAAGTGTATGTCTCAGGTTTAGGTTGCAAAAATAAGCGTGACGGCAATGACAGTCACATGACATTCGTAGTTTTATTATATTTGACAGCAAAACAATATCCTACATTGTTACCACTACATGAACAAAGGGTTATGTAACTATTGACCTAACCATTTCAAGCAATGGTTCGTTGAGGATGGTTAGTATCAACATAAATGCTAGGTTTTACGTGTTTGTGTTATTGCCAAGTTTATTTATTGCTCGCTTAGTACGCAGGAACGTGACTTTGACAATTTTCTACTGTATTATGAACCCTATCTATATGTTTATTAGTACATTGTCGCACGTATTTTTGCTCTTGTTCATATTAAGTAGATACTTACTACCTGCCTATGTACAAGCTACCAAGTTAGTTCTTATTGTATAAAATAAAATGAATTTTTATAAAATTATTCAACAGAAATCAGTACTTAGGCTTAATTTTTTTTATTTATTTGTTATTGTATTCAAGCGTGCAAATAATTTTGAGTCTAAAAGAAACCTCAAAAAAGAGTCATCATAAGTTTTGGTCTGAAAAACTGATCAAGTGCTGATATTTAGTTATTTAAAGATCAGGAGGTACCTATCTATGACGATATGAGTTCTGATTCCAATGAATTCAGCCTCGTACAACCAGGACGTGGTCACGTGGTGTTACAATAACCGATCACAGATCTATTCCAGTAACTAATAGCTGCTAGCACATAATACGATATCAAGTATGAAGTCAACGTTACTATAAATCTGCTGCAGCCGTCATCCTAGGCCTATTGCTGACCATTTGCAGCAAATATATTGCACACTGTGTTAGCGACAGAGACAGGGTTCGCATAACATACTTGAGGTCAAATGGAATTGCAATTTAAATTATTCAACACAACTAGTTCTAAATGAACTGCTTTAAAAAGTCTGAGTTATTATTTGTGTTAGACTTTTTTTACTGGCGCAACGCACGGGCAGGGCCTGCATTAGTCATTTATGTGTAGCAAGTATATTTAACACAAAGGAGGACGATAAAGAAAACTAGCCGGTAAAGAAAGCTCCAAAAAATCGAAGCTTTTACTATATTCAAAAGGTAAAACAGTTCTGCAGTGAAACGAGTATATAGTATAGCATCATCTATGGAGTTGAACCTGAAGCCAATCTACGTTCATCAAATGATAAAATAGCGTAACACATTGTAACGGTTTCACCCCAGAGAGAGCGGAAATTTCAATACTATTTTAGAAACAGCTTTTAGTTTATATCTAGAACATCATTACAGACTTTCATTAGCGTAGCTTAATGGAAATCTTAGTTGTAACTTTATAACACTTAAGTAACTTTCATAAGCGCAGAATTATGTGATACTAGCTGACCCGCCTCGGCTTCGCACGGGTTAATTAGTTTTACACCTTATCTCAGTCTAAAGGAAGAGAGCAGGAAGAGGAAAAAAGATAAAGGAAAGGATGAATGCACCACGCGTTAATGAATTACAACTAAGTACATGATTTTAATTTCATCCCCTCTCCCGAGGGAACCGTGCTGAATTTCGGGATTAAAAGTATCCCATAGTCTACCTCGTAATAATGCCAAGTTTCATTTCAATCCATTCAGTAGGTTCAGCGTGAAGCTCAGCCAAGATACAGACAGACAGGCAGACAAAAATGAAACAATTATAGTTTTGGCTTCAGCACCGATAATAAAACCCTCCAAAATAAATTTTCAAAATATCTGCAATGTACAGAATTGGACCTGTTACAGTTTTATTATATGTATAGATTTGGAGATGTTGAACAACTTCTTGAGAACAGCAATTAAACAGCAAACAAAGGAATGGAAACAAAACACACTGAATAACGAATTAAGATAGCTAAACCATCAAATATATTATTGAAAACCAGATCATAATTTAAGGAGCTGATAAATGTGAACAGTAATTAATTTAATCTGCGGTTATTGGTTTGGCAGAACAAAGCTTCGCACGGAGTCAAATGTCAGACAAAGCTCGTAAAGCAAGCTTCTGTAAATGAAATATTGCTTCTGCCATCTCGGCATATCCCTAGAGTTCTCTTAAACAGCGCTATAAGAAGTCTCAACAGCGTTGAAGGGGATAATTGAAAGTTGTTTTAAACCTTAGAACCTCGAAGTTTTTACCGACCGAAACTTCCGACTTTAGATAGACCGTCCAAGATATTACAAAAGACTTGTTCGCGGTTATCTGATGCAAAGTCAAGATGATTGAATGCATTTCTTTGGACTCGCCAAAGATAATAAGCCGCTATTTGTCATGGCCACTCAATAAAACAGGCGAGTGTAACAGTAGATCTGACCTTTGTGAAGGGACAATGAACGCGATAGGTTCGAGCTCATTGAACTACTGAACTTTACCTACGGGTGCGGATTGCTAAACAACGCTCACATTCCCGCTTTAATGACATTCTCTTACAGTTCACTAACAAGAACAACCACGTATAAATTATAACAATTCTAAAACTTGTAACTATTACAAAACCTGATATCCGAGAATATAAAATCCTAATCCGAGTTGGCAAGATGCCAAACAGCTATTTGAAAATGATATAGCCATAGCTCGACACAAAACGACTATTGCCTAGACTACTGCTTAGTGCCTCTTAAGGAAATAGCCTAAACGTAAAAATGACGGCAAAATGATACCTATCCATGGCTTAGAGAGACGTGTTAGAAATTGCGAATGTTAGAACAATTGCAAGAAAGCCAGTTGTATTGGTGAGATGGACGGAAGTGATGGCGTTTTCCTACTTTTCCGTAACATTGATCGTCGCGCCAACTGACTTCATTTTGCTCGGGAACATAAAGATTCGTTTACAAATTTAATTGCATCGACGATCGGCCGCCGCAGCTCCGTGCGACGTAAATAGCCACAATTCGTCCCTGAACCTATACAACTTTCTCCCGCTCTCTGAAAACGATGAGTTAGGAATGATTTGTTTTGTTTTTGTAGGTTTTAAACATTGCTTCGTTAATGTTGCTACTATAGCCAGTTCAATCAGTTTTTGGTTGCTTTTGATATCTACGCGACTAAGCGTCTAATATGTTTGAGGAGTGGTTTGGTAATAAATTGGCATATCCTTCGCAGCAAAAATTGGTAGGTGGAGCTGGAGAATGAGATCTTGTTTCCAAAGTTGCATTAAATTATACCTACGTGGGCCTACAAGTACATTACGGCGAATGGTCAGCCTCGTCTAGCGCGCAGAACTTCCAAGAGTCATTTCGAAAATTAATGGTTAAATTATGCATAGTTCGCTCTGACTTGTCGCTGCGCCGTCGTCGCTGGACTGCATAATGAACTCAACTATACTGACCATACTTGACGATAACCTCAAGTCAAGTGTAAGCAAGTACGAAATACTATCAATATCAATAAGAATCGCAAGGTTATCACTAAACCAAAATGGTTGCAACTTGCAGGGGCTCAAAGTACAGAGTAAAAAAAGACACGGTCGAAATGTAACAGCAAAGTGCTAAATGCATTCCAGCTCTTATGGTAGAATCGATCATTTAACTGGACTGGAACATTGTTGTGTGGTGCTGATTGCGGAGGGGAACTCGACGAAGGCACATTGGTGCGTGCGTGCCTACACGCGTAACCGAAACACAATGCATCATACAATATACACGTAAATACATCTTCATTTTTCACCCAGCACCACTATGCATAATCACGCCGATTTGCAAGTAAAATGATGCCACACGGCACTTTTTGAGCTTCGCAAATGTAAAAACACTGCATTGTTTTGGTTAAACCGGGTTTTTAGTGGCTCACGATGCATGTTGTATTCTGTAGTCCAAAAAACTTCCACAAGGTCAGCAGTGGTGTTGACAATGCAATGCAACGTTGCATGGGCAGAAAGGGTTTTGAACAGGTTTCGTGTTTCGGTGCAAGTTATGCAGGCATGCGTCGCGTTGCTTCGATCACGCCCTAAAAACGCCACTAACGAACCATGCCGGCTGTTTGGAAGCGGTGGGAACGGAAATCGCCGCCTCTCACTGACGGGAAACACAGGCAGTCTTTGGGCAATTGCTACCACTTCAAGATCGTCTCAGGATTGACACATCCATTGAAAATCTACAATAACTAGGTACGCTTAGTTCCCATCGTATCGAAGGGGCTAGGTAAGCGAAACCTGATCGAAGCATTACGATTTCACTTGTCGCGGAAAAATGAATAATGTTATTCCTCTTTGTTCGATCAAACAATAACAGCTTTCACAATGGACTGAAAAATACAGTATTTGTATTTACTCATCAGAGGCGTGTTAAAACATGCGCACTTGTACAATTTAAGTTATAACCGCAAATGTGTCGAGAATGTATTGACTCATACATAAAGTGTGCAATGCAGGCAAACAGCCACAACAGATTTGTGAATAATTATAATGGTATTTAGGTAAAAAAAACTAATAGAAACAAAATAATACTAGTCATAAGCGAGCACTAAACCAAAAACACTTTATCAAATGTCGAAATCATGCACACAGAAAAAAAACAAGATACTTGCTTATTCCGTGGCTAGAAGCGCGATAAGCTGTCAGAATTATGTCACTGGAGCTGGAGCGAAGCTTTGAAATGTCAAATGTAAACAAGCTTGATGCGACTGGCTGGTTATGACGTTTTATTTTTGACAATACGACCAAACCGTAAACGGTAAGGCACACTGTGGAGTAAACTCCACAGTGTGCCTTAATCGCGCTGTGTCTAAATGTAATTTCAAATGAGCGTTTGGACTAAGAAGATCGACACAGAATAGCGACACAGGCGAATGCCTGTGTCGCTATTCTACGAAACTACTTTGCCAGACATCCCACGGAGCCTCAGCTAATGTTTTCGCGCCCTCGGCGACACATTTATCGTGGTCGTGTTGCATTACTTTATTACTTATCCAATTTTGTAACTACTTAGGTACTCGTATTTTGGTAGGTACCGTAATTTAAACATATGATTATAAGCGTTTAGTTCCCGTAAGTCACAGTGAAAATTAAAATGATATTACTCACATAAAAGATTACGCAGTGTTTCTATTTTTTTATATCACTGTTTTTACTTTTTACAGAATGCCTTGATAGTTTGTAATGATACGATTGAAGATCTAAGCGGTTTATTTATAAATAAGAGAAGAAAGAAAGAGAGAAGGAAAGAAAGAAGAAAGAGAAACCAAGGTGATGCTGATGATAGTTCATGATTCATGATAGGCCATGTCTGTCTCTAGCTTAATTTTATGTTACTTATTACAGTGTTAGCTTGTTTTCTTTCAACTTGATTATAGTTCCTAAGACGTTAGTGATACTGCCCTTTACGGGCCTCCCCTCTTTCACGCTACGCTGGCCACTGAATCACTAGTCGCGCCTCAGACGGCATTCTTGGGACTGCCGCCGGCCGCCATGTTTATTTCTACAAACATTTAAACGGTAACAACAAAAGTACACAACTTTTTGTTTGAGTCTACTTTCCTTTTAATAATAGTTTTGAAGATTTTCACTTATTAGGTACTATAAAAATACATAGGTAGTATTTTTAGTCACACGTTGATTATTGTAGTGGGTAGTTATCTTTAGAAAAAAAGATTTGGAGAGCTAAATTCTTCGATCACGTGATTGAAGGCTTAATGTTATGATTTTTGATGGTGACTGATTGTGATTACACAATTAAATTTCAGAACGAGACTCGCGTGATAGCACAGAATACATAATAGTAATACGCAGTGATGTAGTAGGTACTATTGTATCTAAAGTGCAGTGATAGGTTTACTTTACCTGCTTAATTAAATCAGGTATCCATTCATAAAAATTCTTTAAAGCATATAAGAAGTTTAGGAAGGTATATCCACCATACGTAGTATAGAGTATAGTACGTCTAGTCTACATTATTGACTGTCTTACAATCAGGTACAATATACATAATTCAATTAGCCATTAGCCACAATGCTTGTTTTTGCAACATATTTGCTTTTTTTCTTTCATATCGACAAACGCAAAGATAATTTTAATGTACCTATGTTTGCCGAGTTTAAGTTTACTCAGTTTGGTTGGGCCAACGTTTGATGTTTAGTGTTTACTTCGTTCCAACTTCATAGCGTGGCTTGTCCCAAGGCCACAAGGAACGTGCTCCGCCTGCTTTTTTGTATAACAAAAACATAGCAATTCACATGTCATTGCATTATAATATATTTTCTTCAATGATTCTATTTAAAAAGTTACAATTTAATGCAATAAAAATTTACTACGAGCGGATGTAGATCGTTAAAAGTTCGCCATAAATAAAAAAATGATATTAGTTTAAAATTAAATATTCTTTCTGGGCAAGATTACAATTTTTGTATATTTATTACAGTATTTCTTTATATTCGTGATTTTATAGCATTTATTCATTTATACCATTTAAAAGCCAATTACGAGGCAGTCGGGGGCGCATCCATATAAGATAATGAGATAACTATCAAATAGGCACCTACCAAAGCATCTATAGCTATTAGCTAGCTATAATAAAAACCTTTTATTCGTAAATAAAACCCATGGACAAACCAAAATAGACAACAAAAACGAACTCTTTTAAAAATTATATGAATGCCGTGACGAGCTAGTCGCTCGCCTGATGTTAAGCGTAAAGCGCCACGGATAATAGATTTTTGTACCTATCACTCGAACCTCTGACCTCAATATTCACTAAATTAACTTTTAAATAATATTGTTTATTATAGTTTCTTGTGCTTTTAAAACCAGTGTTCCAAATTTTATCATGACCAACTATAAATGGCTTGAAGTAGTATTTAAATCCAAACAATAAAATTACAGAAGTAAATTTTTTTAGTTAGAGTGAGCCATACAGTTTTTTTTCCCTGTGGATACCTACTCCACAGAATTCGCCCTATTTACATAGGTCTAAGTCTATGACCTACTCAAGGTTATAAAACCTTTAATTTTAAACAAGATTTTTGGTAGCCTCTGTGGTATGGTGGTTGAGCAGGTCGGCTCATAACTCGGATGCGAGGGGTTCGATTCCCACAATAGGACAAGTATCCATCATCATCAACAGCCTGAACACGTCCACTGCTGAGCATAGGCCTCCCCCACATAGCGCCACTTTGACCGGCTGCTCGCCTCCTGCATCCATCGGCTCCACGCGGTTTTCACCAGATCGTCGGTCCACTTAGTGGAAAAGAAGCACAGGGAATAAAAGCGCAAAATACTATTGTTCTGTAACTAGGTGTTGTAGGACCATGGTACGTACTTACGTAGTACTATAATATATATGATCTATTCTGTAACCATGGTCCTCGTAGTTCTTGGCGGCCTAGATACAGAGAATCCTAGTTAGGGTTCAGGTTACATACTAGTTTATAAAAGTTGGGCGTTATTTGTTATTTATTTATACTATAAATTTAAAAAAAATATAAATTATAATTTTATAGGATTTTAGGTTGGAAAGTACCGTAAAGCTCGTAAAAGTGTAGATGGCTCGTGAATATCATTCAATTGGTACCCATGATTTTTTGTCACACAGTTTTACTGCATGGTGTCATGTTTTTAGGGTTCCGTACCCAAAGTGCAAAACGGACCCTATTACTAAGGCTTCGCTGTCTGTCCGTCTGTCACCAGGCTATATCTCATGACCCGTGACGTGAACCGTGATAGACAGTTGAAATTTTCACAGATGATGTATTTCTGTTGCAGCTATAACAACAAATACTAAAAAACAGAATAAAATAGAAATTTAAGGGGGCTTCCATACAACAAACGTGTTTTTTTTGCTCGTTTTAATAGATAATGGTACGCGACCCTTCATCCGCGAGTCTGACTTGGCCGGTTATTTATTCTAAATTGCTGCGAAAAAAAATTGTCTTGGTAGACAAACAGATAGGCACCAGGACCCAAGTGATAATATGAATAGGTACTAATACTAAGGGTTCTGGTTTCATCGGATCCCCAAAAATGTCATCTTACATCATTTGATGCAGGAACTTTTTTTTTTACTTTTTTTTATGCGTTTGAATGACGTGACGAGCTAGTCGTTCACCTGATGTTAAGCAACACGGCCACCCATAACAGTTGCAGTGTCACTCGGAACTTTAAAACAATAAAGTTTCGCGTGACACTGCACTGTGCACGTCATCCTGAGACATCACATAATCTAGTAAGTAATTAGATTACAGATCATAAAGTCTCATTTTCCTAGTAATTTCACTAGCTACAATGCCCTTCAAACCGGAACACAGTAGTGCTTGCACACTACTGCTTGGCGGCAGAATAACTGGCAAAGCGGTGGTACCTACCTAGACGAACTTTGCAGAAAAGTCCACTACCTACCACTCTAATACGATACAGATTTTTTATTAGCAGTATTATTCATATATTATAAAATGTTACCAAATAAGCTAGCTATTTTAAACTAACCATTTTATTAAAGGCCAAAACCTGAATAATCATTTATCTCTAGCCATTAATTAATTTGAAGGCACGCCCACCAATCGGCTATTGAGAATAACAAGCCACGAGCGTCAGAGGCAGAACACTATTATATTGTGAAACGCAAAATATCTCAATAAACGAAAAGTCAAATTAATGACTTTGTTTAGGAATTAATATTGTGGAGGAAACATGTGTTATTCTATTTTTACAATAGTGGTTAGTGGACTGTTAGACATTGTTCTGTACTTTTCAATTAAAAAATCCCGTTGTTGAAAAAACCCTAAAGATGAATATTTTCCGGCAAATACTTCCAATTTTTCTTTCTTTAGAAACTTCATTCGGAATAATTATAACACAAACGTTTAAAAAATTAAATCCAAATGACTTCAGCCTTACCTACGAAAAGCTTACGAACGAACAGCGTTTAAATTAACGCTGTTCGTTCGTAAGCTTTTCGTAAGATTTATAATAGATTTATAGAAGACAAAGTAAAAATAATAATTAATACAAAAATGCATGACTTTATTTATATAGTTAACATTATTATATTTATGATTTTTATAGCAGTATCGCCTGCTCAGCGTAATCTACAGATTAATTTGTAACGGAAAAATTTGAATCACGAGCGGGACTTGAACCCGCATCCATCCGTCCCTATAGCCGGGACATGCTTTACTTAAGCTACCGTGACAAGTGGTCTCGTGTCCGAATTTATCCTTCACCTTTTTACAACCAACTTACGGGGGGTTTTTTTCCTTTACAAATTAATCTGAACATTATTATAATTATAATTTAAAAGCTTCTGAATAATGAACTGTTTCTACCAGAATAACGATAGTTAAGAAACATATTTTTATTTCAACAGACAATAGAAGGTACATATACATAATTATGTCCATGATAGGTACTCACTAATCTCACTATACTTACTTACGTAGTAACATATAATTCTTCTTTTTCTTCTTCGTGTCAAATGGCTCAACTTTTATAAATATTGTTTATTTTAAATTACTTTACTCCAATACGTGGCTATTCCCACGGCCTTTTTTGATGCTTTCATTAAGTCTGTTTGTGTGCAGGTTGTTGGGCACAAAGGACAGGATAGCAAATGCAGCATACTTTGCAAGGGAGCTCCGCACTTACACTGAACTTCAGTTGGGTCTATTATGCCCCATTTAGCTAGATTGCTTCTGCAGCGACCAACTTGGGTACGGAGTCTGTTAAGTGACTTCCAGATTGGCCACTGCAGTTCTTTTCCAGGAGGCAGATGTTCTGCTGGGGTAATAAAGTCCGCTGGAGGGGGGTGTTTATTCTTCCATGACTCGCATTTGTCTTCTGCTACATATAATTAGTAATCTGTGGCAATACTGATATGAACGACACCCACGTAACAGAAAAACAATTACCTATTATTCCATATTCTGTGAAAACACCATTGACCCATGCAGTGCTATTGAAGTGTTTACCCTAAGTATGATATAATATAGTATGTGCTATATGATAATCAAATAGACATAGGTATTAGGTAAGATCGGAAACGAAACGCTGCGCTCGTGCATATTAAAAGCCTATTTATTTTTTATATGGATCGATTTGTATGTAGGCAATGTCATCGCGACGGCTTTTGATGGCATGTCGATATGATATTTTGGAAGCATTTTTTATTTATATATTAAAGTTATAAGCCCTACTAAATGGTGAAAAATTAGCTACCAAGCACACTACAAACATAAGTGTAGAGCATTGTGCCTTTATTCAAGTGGCGTCAGTAAATCGTCAAAATCGGCGATTCGGTACCCATTGCTGCCCGTGTTCGTAGACGGCCGCGCCGCGTCGGGATCCCCGCGGATAGCGATGGGTACATAGTTTCGCGTAGCGACGCTGGCGCTTCGCAGAGGTTGAGCCGAAGCCTTTAATATTACCATAACCAATTACTTAATACAATAATATACTATAATAGTAAATGCAAAAAAGTAAGTAAATACTACACTCCTGCTACAAAAAAAACATTTGGACTATACATTTTTTAGAAAGGTGGTGATGCTCAAGTCCGAAACCACGAGTCACAGAAAAATCGTGAAAGGAGTCATGCCCACGATTTATAAGAAAACAATAACCACATTTTTTATACTAGCCGCGTTGACAAAGTGTATTATTTGTTTGTAATAAATATTTATTTATTTTATAAATAATGTTATATTCATATATAATATCAATATTTAGCTGTAATCAAACCTACGAATTGTATATTTACTTTTATTTAACTTTAACAGTATAGTTATTAAAGAAATAATAGTAAGTACATAAATACAGTATAAGTAGGTATTTTCGATAACCTTGCCTAGTTCTATGAGCGAATACATACTTGGAGTTAATAATTTTTTTTAACGGGCAAATTGCCTTTATTACTCAAGCTAACTACTACAATAATAAAAACTAAACTAAACTAAACTAAAATAAGCTAAACTAAACTAAACTAGCTACACTACCTACTACAAAGAACACTTATGGACTGTATAATAGCCGCGATGGCCTATAGACAGTCCAAGTGCTCCAGCCCACTACCGGTAGGTAGCGTACCCAACATGCTGGCCGCATTGCCACGTTGAATTGCAATGCTGATGCGTTGGGCCAAATAAGTGCCAGCATTTTGGTCACGCGTCGCATCGACCAGGCGCTCTGATAGACTTTGGAAAACGCGATGAGCTCCCGGTCCCCACGGACCCAGGGTCTCAACACCAAACGGCTCAAATATGTAACCGCTACCGAGATTACTATATTTGCGCCATTTTAGCTGCTCAGCAGAATTAGCCGCGGCGCCGGCCCTAACGTGTGTCTCGGGAAGGTGTGACGGCGCCATAGTATCGACGCAAGTAGCGTCCCACACTAAAGGCCGCCCCATCTTCCAGGGAACCAGAGTCATTCCGTCGGGTCTTTTACCATCGTCACGCATGAGACCATTCGGTTCGAGAATGGCTGCAACATTGGCGGTGGTAAAAGCCCGGCGAATGATGTCATTAAGACTAGCGTGGCGCGAAATTCGACCAGCGCTTTTTGAACACGAGAGACCGTGATGACCGAGCTGGTCAACTGCGGTACCGCACTGGCAGTGATGGGCCACACAGCATCTTGCGCATCATAATTAATTTTAAATTGAACATTATTCATACCCAACATACAGAAAATAATTACTTAGGCACTCTTTATTATAAATTATCAAAGTATTTTATTCAATTTAGTACATTGTGATATTTATCAAGTTTATTAGGTCACGTCTCGTATGATAATGATATAAAAACACTTAATTAAAAACACCAGCAGAGCCCCAGTAAACCAACTTTACACATAAATGTAAATAATCATAGATATATATTATATATTACATATATATTACAACCTCCTCGGATACTGCCACGAGCAGACGTGTTTACGCTAAAGTGCATTATTTAAAGGTGCCAAACTAGTGTGAGTGTAGGTGTATACAGCACGCAAGGATTGTCGCAGTCAGCGGTGTATCAGTGAGCGTACACAAGCTGTCTACGCACACAGCCAACAAGTATTATAGACTGGTAAGAAACGATCAGCTGTGCATTATACCCACACAGTGCAATGTCAGTACATCACTCTCCAACGAAATTAGAGAAAATTTCTCTAATGACGCCTTCAATGACACATTCTAACTCTGATTCAGCTATAAATACTTCGTCAAGTTCTAAGCTTGCTGATCAGTCTAATGTTACTAAACGGCAAAAGAGAAATTTTCAAGATTTTTTAGCCTGCTCCGAAAAGAATGTCGAAATCCAGACGGGTGTTGAAATCCAAGCTACTCTGATGGATATAAAAAATCAGCAGGATCAAAAGTTTGAGGTTTTATCTAATGCGATGAGTCGAATAATTAGCCAAAATGAGGACATACAAAAGTCTGTTGAAACTATGTCTATGCAATACCAGGAGCTCCTACAAAAAAGTAAATCCCTAGAGAAGGAAAACTCTGAACTAAAACTGCGTGTGTCCGCCTTAGAAAGTCATATGGAACGCTCAGAGAAGAATACCCTCAACTCAACTATTGAAATTCGTAATATACCAAAGCAAGTCAATGAAAGTAAAGAGCTGACCGTTAATATCGTTAAGAGTGTTGGTACGGCACTAGGCCTAGAATCCCCAATAACAAGCTCTGAAATAAGAAATATTTTTCGAACCAAGTCAGAAACCATAGTGGTGGACTTCATAAGCACTTGCAGAAAGGAATCTATTATAACAGAATTCAAAAAAATAAATAAGTCGCTTCGTGAAAAAAAATCTCCCCAACTCAGCACTACTGAAATCCAGCTCTGCGGACCAGCACGTCCTATTTACATTTCTGAGGCGTTAACCAGCAAAACCCGGAGACTATTCTACATAGCCCGGGAGCTTGTAAAGAATAAGAAACTCCGGGCGGCCTGGACTTCGTATGGACATCTGTACGTAAAAGTAGAAGAGGCCACTCCGCCGACCCGTATCGCAGAGGAAGACGACCTGCATAACATTATCAAGTGACTAGATGAACTCAAGGTTTTCCTATCTTGTGTCATTTGTTTAGGTTTAGAGGCCAATGCCTGTTTTATGCTAGATTTTCCTGTCTTTAAAAGAACTTATTTATTAGGATTAGCTTTGTTGTTTACTTTTATGATGCTATTTCACAGGTTCAACTCTTTTCTCAACTACGTGCCTACACAAAACAAGCACTCGCACACTTACCCTCGCACAAATACACACTCACACATCACCACTGTTTTTCACAAACTTATGAACAACACGCTAGCAGAAATAGTCTTAAGCTATAGGATACTCTCTCCTAATCTATTAAAGCTCGCATCATTGAATATTACAATAAATATAATTAGTCTTCAAAGTCTTCATACGTTATCGCTGTGCCGTAATAATCTTCCGCAACTGCTCATCTTTCTACTTCCAGTCCTAAGTTCTGAATCAACCTTATCTTGTTACATTAATTATCTCGTGCGATTTGTTGAATGGGCCAGACAAAGATCTACCCATTCAATAAATTACTATGGATTTTAATAGTATTGAGCCTCTGAACTTGGGACTGGACTCCTTCTCGGTAGCAAACTCCATCAAGTGCGACATAGAAGAGCTAAGCGTTCACGTAAATAAAGACAATTTTCGCCCGATAAACATTATATCGCAAAATATCAGAAGTATTAATTGTAATCTTAGTAGTTTTAACACACTTATCAATAGATCGAAAGTAGACTGGGACATTCTGGTGCTTACGGAGTGTTGGCTGCTGGGTGACAAACATATACCAACTCTTGATGGCTATAGTCACATATCTACGTCTGACCATAAGAGTCAAAACGAAGGAGTTGTCGTGTACTATAACAGCCAACTAAAAATAAAAATCGATAGTATTTCACTATGCGATGCAAATTGTCTTGTATTGTATCTAAACTCCGATACGTGCATAATGGCTATCTACCGCCCACCCAGCCATCATAGCACCACCAATTTTCTCAGCTCTTTGGATGAGGCACTAACCAAAGTTTCTGCATACAAGAATATTGTTATTTGCGGGGATATAAATATAGATATTGTCCCAAACACTTCAGACAATCGTTCGCATGAATACTTGAACCTACTGGCTAGCCATAGCTTGCTTCCAGGACATACATTTGAAACTCATGGACAGACCTGCCTTGATCATATGTTTTTAAAAACTAAGCTTGAAGCAACATGCTTTGTTATAGAGTCTTCAATCACTGATCATGAAGCAGTCGCCCTCAGTATGAATCTTAATGTGCAGCAAAATTATCCAAATAAAACTAATACGTATACTGACTTTGATTCCCTTGATAACTCCATGAGCACTCTAGACTTTCAACCTGTCATAAACTCGACCGATGTTAATGATGCCACGGATAAATTTATTAGCCTACTTATTGCTGCTATCAAAAAGAATTCTAAAACCCGCAAAATCTCGCGCAGAAAAAGGGTCCTTAAACCATGGATCACTAACGGCTTGCTACGTTGTATGCGTCATAGGGACAATTTGTATAAAAAATTAAAAAGAGACCCTGGAAATGAGCTATTGAGACTAACGTACAGAAGATATAGGAATTTTTGCAATGCTCAACTAAAAAAAGCTAAAAGAAAGTACGAAAAGCAGGAGATTGAAAATGCGAAAGGCAATAAAAAGAAACTCTGGGAGGTTATCAGGGACATTACTGGGCAGAGAAAGCCGGTTGACTATTCGTCCAATCTTTTGTCGACAGAAGACCCAAATATAAGCATAAACGCCGTAAACAACTTCTTTGTAAATGTTGGCAAAAACCTTGCCGTATCATCCCAGTCACAATTGGGTGATGGGACTACATCTGATAATTTTGGTAGTTTGTCTTCGCCTCCAGCCAAATCACTGGTACTACTCCCTACTGATGAAATTGAAATATTTCAACTTATTCATGGACTTAAAGACAATTGTGCCGTGGGGATTGATCAAATATCTGGGAAGTTTTTAAAAAGATATGCACACCTACTTATTGCTCCTATTGTGGTAATTTCAAATCTAGCTTTCTCCACGGGGGTTTTCCCCAGAGCTTTTAAAATTGCTCTGATCAAACCCATACATAAGGACGGGGATAGAGACTGTGTCAATAACTTTAGGCCAATTTCCATTCTTCCAACACTATCTAAAATACTTGAGCGACTCATGAATAAGCGACTAGTGCACTACCTAGAATCTAATGATCTTCTATCACAATCCCAGTTTGGTTTTCGTGCTAATCTGTCTACCAATGATGCAGTTCATGAACTTACTAGTTCCATTATCCAAAACCTTGACAAAAGGCGGAAATGCGTTACTTTGTTTCTGGATCTGGCCAAAGCATTTGACACAGTTTCTATCCCTCTTCTCTTGTACAAGCTTGACCGGCTTGGGGTCCGTGGAGTTCCACATTTGCTATTCCAAGACTATCTTACCAACAGGGTGCAGCGGGTTAAGATCGGTAATCTGCTAAGTGACGAACAACTGGTCACTTATGGCGTACCGCAGGGCAGCGTGGTTGGCCCCACGCTTTTTCTTGTCTATATAGATGGCCTCTGTCGTCTCCACTTGCAAGAGGGTAGGATATTCACCTTCGCTGACGACACAGCACTCTTTTTTAGTGGAAACACCTGGAGTGAGGTTTTCTCATCTGCTCAAAATGGCTTCAACCGGGTCTCCTCATGGTTACAAAAGAACATTTTAACATTAAATGTTTCCAAAACTAAGTTCATAGCGTTTGCAATGCGGTCTAGTTCACTGCCACCTCTTGACTTAAGTATAATTGCCCATTCGTGTACAACTCTTCAAAATTGCAATTGCTCCATCCTAAGTAGAACCGATAAAATAAAATACTTAGGTATAACGATAGACCAAACGCTTACTTTCAAGCCCCATATTGCTATACTGGTCACCAGGCTTAGGAAGCTCATTTACATTTTCAAATCAATGAGACATGTGGCTGATCGCTGCACAATTAGCGAAGTCTACAACGCTCTTTGCCAATCCATAGTTGAGTATTGCATCACGTCCTGGGGAGGAGCAGCTAAGTCTCACCTAATTGAGTTAGAAAGGGCACAGCGTGCTATTTTAAAAGTGAGCGCTTGTCTTCCTTTCCGCTTCCCTACTACAGATTTGTATAAAAAATGGGGTGTCCTTACGGTTAGACAATCGTTCATATTGCGCACTGTCCTTAAGCAGCACTCCATTACTAAATATGACCCTGACTTGACAAAGAATAAGCGTCGCAAGGGCACTGTTTGCAAGACACAACACTACCATACCAGTTTTTCGCATCATTTCTTCTGTTTTATTGGTCCCTATCTTTACAACTGCCTTAATAATAAACTGTCCATTTTTCCACAAACCAAATATAAATGTAAAAAAACCGTTACTACTTTTTTAAAAGACCTCACTTACAGCGACACTGAAAACTTGCTTTATATTTCTGCATAAGACCTGACATACAGTACACAACATACCGCCTCAGACATGATTTTATAAATATAATAAAATCCAGATGAGCGTAGCGGTGGTAACTCTGTTTCTCCGGCACTAAACCTATCTTCTATCCCATATAAACTTACGTAATAATTCACACACACACATTTATTTATCTGTTGTTTATTTCCTGGTAAATTCAATCATATCTATACAGTATCTATTCAGCCGTTTATGGAGCAAAGCCGGGCTGACAATTTGAACAGATATAACTATAAGTATACAAATTGGCAACAAACGACTATATTTGGTATTGATATAAATATTAATAATTGGTAATTATATCCATTAATTTTATTTGTATTATAAATTCTAACATTCTGCACGTCCCACGGTATCATCTGTATAGATAATACCTGTTTTCCTATGGGTCCTCCTAAGAGTAGGTATTAAACTATTGGTAATATATTAAGTATGTAACTAAATAATCACAGCACATCACATGTCTCAACTTTTTGTTAGTATCTAGAACCTACTCACATATTTCCATTATTTTCTTCTTATTCCACCTAAACATTACATTAAATTGATTACAGATAAACTAATCTTTCTCAGTCTTGTCTCTCATGCACCCTTCGTAAATGGGACTAATACCTCCCTTACTATAAACATTCCTCGACAAATAACACACCGCGACTTGTTCATACAATACATTCACTCTCACATAGTAAACTATTAACACTTTGCTCCAAATACACACACTACAGCGTAAATTACGTACTCGCGCACCACAACATCGCCATTATACTTCGTATCTCGTACGAAGATGATTGTTTGTTTACGTGCAGCAGTACAACGTATCATGCTGCCCTTGTCACACTTTAAAGCCTCACTATTTGTAAAAATCTCTTGTCTCTTTCACCTCTGCGTCTTCCCGCTTCAGCCACTCTCTAGCGCCATTACGCGTTTTTGTGTTGTCCGAGTCACATCGAATATTGTGTTTTGATTTATTTCAGATACATAGTTAAACCAAATTTTACCGCAATGGGTAATAAAAGAAAACGTTCCAGGGATAGTGAATTTGATAAAATAGCCAAGAAGATAAAAAAGCTGGAACACAAGTTGAAACGAAGACGAAAAATTTCGACTTCATCTGAATCAAAAAGTGATTCATCCGATTATCAGCCCGTAAATATGGCTGCAGGCGATTTAAATAATGCAAGTGATTTAGAACAATTAGGTAAGCAGTGAATAAAGTGCAAATTCAACAAGTTAGAACATGAATCCAACGCAAGCGACGTATAGAGGGTAGATAGCGGCCACAGCCTAGCCGCCCCGCTCGCAGCCGTCACGCACCACCGCACGCGCCGCCTTCTGCCCGCCAGCCTGGCGCCACCCGGGCGCGGTATATCCGTGCTTGCTGAAATGTCCCTTCATACATAGCATTGTATGTGTGCAGAGTTCCACGTATATCGTGTAGAATGACTGCAAGTATTCTATATGAATACAAAAATAAAGGCGTTCTATATGAATTGCTGACTATATAACTATCTCCACGTATATCGTGTTCGAGCTTAAGGCGTTACCTACCTGCCTATAAGGCCGCCCTTATAATATGTATAAATACACGCATAATATTACATTAATGAATTATTACTCTTATTTACCTACATGGTAAAATGAAATAGCTCTTATTTTATGAAAAATCCTATACGGTTTTACTGCTTTGTAGCTCCTTGCACCTACATATCGTAGTACCTGCTTAATTCATTTACAATTTCAGATGAAATCCCAGATACTCATCCGGTCATTCAAAATGATATCGAACCCCCAGCACCTCCAGCTGATGAATGTATGGAACTAAATCAAGATATTCTAGAAATTTTAGGAACGGATCCTAGTTCCGAACTACAGTATGGAGAAAACTTGCACAGGGATGTAGCTTCGCGATGGAAGCATATCTTAGTCAATGGTCTGTCAAAGGAGGTAAAGACCGAACTACTAAAATCATATTTACCACCAGAAAATTGTAATTCTAAGGCCCCTAAATTAAACTTAGAAATTAAAGCTGCGCTTTCTGAAGTCAACTTAAAAAAGGATTTGTTCAGCCAGAGTAAACAAAACCAAATGTCCAGCTGCATTGCAGCTTTAGGAAAAGCTTTAAATGTAGCTTTGTCAAGAAATGAGCAAGACATTGTTAAGCTTATAAATGATGCTAGTAAAATCCTTTGTGATCTGCACTACAGAGAATCGCAATCGCGACGATATGCTATAATCAATACACTCAATAAACATACAAAAGAAACGGTAAAAAGCACAAAAATTGATGAACATCTTTTTGGTGCTGACTTGGCGGAACAATTAAAATCATCAAAAGCTATTTACAAATCTGGTACGGAGTTACGACCTGCATTCGATAGAAGTAAGTCAAAGCAACCAGTTACGGCTCAGCCGACCAACTCAAGACGCGGTGCTTTAAACGCGAGGGGGGTGTCGCGGCAAGCAGCTGCCGAATCGCGAGCGTACCCCAACCAACAGCGGCAGCCACGAGCGCGGCAGCACGAGTCGGTGACTTCGAGGACCAGCACGAAGACCAGTATGAGGGGCAGCGCAGCGTATCGCCAGCCATCGAGGAAACACTAGCTACGCAAATTGAGGTAGATAACATTCCTGTTGCTGGTCGCCTACAATATTTTTATAATGAATGGCTTAGTCTAACCAATGATCCCGTGATATTATCATGGATCAAAGGTTATCGAATACCTTTTACGAAGACTCCAATACAAAGTCATGTACCTAGGAATGCATGCCGATCACAGGCTGAAGTTAGTATAATCGATAGTTGCATTGCTGATCTTTTAGACTCTCAGTTTATTTCTCAGTGTGATCCTTGCGAAGGACAGTTTATCTCGTCAATATTTACTGTACCTAAACCTAACGGAAAAAATAGGTTTATTTTGAACCTCAAACAGCTAAATAAGTTTATACAAGTACATCACTTTAAGATGGAGGATTATCGCACTGCCTTAAAATTGATAGATAATAATTTTTTTATGTCCACTCTCGATTTAAAAGACGCCTATTTTTTAATTTCGGTACATAAAGATGACAGAAAAAATTTGCGCTTTCAATGGAGTTCTGAAAAGTGGGGTTCTCAGTTATTTGAATTTAATGTTCTACCATTTGGACTTTGCACGGCACCATATGTATTCACAAAACTATTAAAACCTGTCTTGTTGCATTTACGATCTAACGATCACCTATCCGTAGTGTACTTAGATGATTTTTTATGTATTGCAGATTCTTATCAGCAATGTTGCAACAATGTAATCGCAACAAAAAATATATTAACGAAACTAGGATTCCTTATAAATTTAGAAAAAAGCCAATTGGAGCCCAAAAAAGTTTGCAAATTCTTAGGCTTTGTATTCAATACGACTGACATGACACTCTCATTGCCTACTGAGAAACGATTACGGATTAAAGATAGAGTCAATACCTTCTTACGAATAAATAAATGCACCGTCCGGCAATTGGCTGAACTACTCGGTCTCCTGACGTCGGCCTACCCAGCTATTAAGTATGGCTGGGTATACACGAAGCTGCTTGAGAGAGAAAAGTTTCTTGCCTTAAACTATTCAAACAACTACAATAAAAGAATGACCTTAGGAACTAATATCCGCTCAGAACTTATTTGGTGGAGAGATCACATCAACACGTCGGTTTCTCCCTTTCGAAAAGACAACTATGTTTTAGAGATCTTTAGTGATTCTGCAGCTACTGGTTGGGGTGTAGCTTGCGCTGATAAGACTGCTAATGGTCATTGGACAACGTTGGAAAGATCATATCACATAAATTTTTTGGAACTGCAGGCGGCTTTTTATGGGCTAAAAATATTTGCATCTCACTTAAAAGACTGTGACTTGTTGTTACGCATTGATAACACGACAGCTATATCATACATATATAGGATGGGTGGAGTCCAATACCCTCATTTAAGTAATCTAGCTCGTCAGATTTGGCAATGGTGTGAATATCGTAACTTGTTTATTTTTGCATCGTACATTAAATCATGTGATAACGTGGAAGCGGATTACCAATCGCGCAAAACTAAAGTTGATACGGAATGGGAGCTAGCAGATTACGCTTTCAACGACATTGCTACAACATTCGGAACGCCAGAGTTCGACCTTTTTGCAAGTATCCAGAACCATAAATGTAGTAGATATGCCTCGTGGAAACTAGATCCACAATCTGAAGTTATCGATGCTTTCACAATTGATTGGCACGGTATTAGATTTTACGCCTTTCCTCCGTTCAGCATGATAGCCAAAACTATTCAAAAAATTATTGTAGACAAGGCTGAAGGCATTTTGGTAGTACCATATTGGCCATCACAGCCGTGGTATCCCTTATATCGTAGACTAACCGTTTCAAAAGAAATATATTTTGAGCCTGAAAAAGCCCTGTTAAATTCCCCTTTCAGAGAGCCACACCCGCTTTACCAAGATCTTACCCTGGTGGCAGCGAAAGTATCCGGCGTTCGTTAATCAAGCGTGGCATCCCAATAGCTTCATTGGACATAATGATGGCATCATTTGCAAAAAATACCCTAAGTCAATATAATTCGTGTCTAAAATCTTGGTGGCAGTTTTGTGACGATAGAGACTTTGATTTTTATGAACCTGATTTGTCTCATATAATTTTATTCTTAACGGAGAAACACACGTGCGGAGCTAGTTATAGTACATTGAACACTACTAGATCTGCACTTTCACTTATTCTAGGCACAACAATTACTAATAATGACTTAATAAATCGCTTTTTTAAAGGCATTTATAGATTGAATCCACCTAAACCTAAATATGATGTAACATGGGATCCAAGCATAGTGCTGAAATACTTTAGTAAGTTTTATCCGTATGAAAATGTAAGTTTACAGGATCTGTCATTAAAAACTGTCACATTACTTGCTCTTGCATCAGCTCAACGAATGCAAACGCTGAGTGTTATTAAAATAAGTAATATTTTGATCAATAGTGATTCAATTGTGATTAAAATAGTTGATTTACTAAAAACTTCTAGGCCAGGAGTTAACCAACCTGTGATAACTCTGCCGTTTATAAAAGAAGATCCTAAAATCTGTCCAGCGCTTGCTGTAAAAATGTATTTAGACAAGACTCAGAGTTTGAGATCTAATAATGATACCAGTCTTTTTATTAGCTATAGAAAACCTCATAAAAATGTTGGGTCCCAAACCTTAGGCCATTGGGTCAAAGATTCTCTTGAAAAGAGCGGTATAGACACAACCATCTTTGGAGCTCATTCAACGAGGCATGCCTCCACATCAGCGGCTAAACGAGCTGGTGTTAGTATAGAGGAGATAAGAAAACAAGCAGGTTGGAGTGCCTCGTCCAACACATTCTTAAAGTACTATAACAAAGAACTAATCAGTACCGCAAATAATTTTGTTGGCGCACTATTTTAAAGAATTGCATTATAGAAGTACATAATTGATAAACTGTTTTGTTTTTATAACATGCAATAGTTAATAATACTTAATACAAACGTTGATTCATGTTTTGATTAATATAATTATGATATGTAAAATTGTTGCTAAAATAAAAGATACTTTCAAATGAGTTCACATATACTTAATTAAGTATACATATTTTATTTTATCTCTTATTTCAATGATATAATTTTTCGGTGCTTTAAACATCCTGCACGTAAACAAACAATCATCTTCGTACGAGATACGAAGTATAATTAAGAATCAAACGAACTTACCTAGTGAAGTTTGATGTCTAATTATGCGAGTATCTCGTACGAAGATGATTGTATACTCCCACCCATCCCGAATTCAGACCCAGTTAGATCGAAAAATTAAATCATAGGCTTTACAGTAATGGCGCTAGAGAGTGGCTGAAGCGGGAAGACGCAGAGGTGAAAGAGACAAGAGATTTTTACAAATAGTGAGGCTTTAAAGTGTGACAAGGGCAGCATGATACGTTGTACTGCTGCACGTAAACAAACAATCATCTTCGTACGAGATACTCGCATAATTAGACATCAAACTTCACTAGGTAAGTTCGTTTGATTCTTAATTATAGAATGCATAATCGTGTTGCTACGATCGCTCGCCGCACTCATACAAGGCGCACGCGCATACTGCACCGCAGTATTGCACCTATACAGCTACACGTCATCGTCGCGTCACATGCTAATTAGCAATCTTCACTACACACACACAAGAATTGACACCTGTGTAAAGTTTTGTTACGACTTACTTACCTACCCCCAAACATTTTTTATCTTAATGCGTTGTAGGTATTGTAAATAAAGGCGCTATTATGATATTTTTGTTTTTCCGAATATTGTTTTTAACACTGCTAAATAACACCAAATAATATAAAATCTAGTAATCTAGTAATCGCCTTGAATTAACTACTCATAAGCGTTATGGTCTTGATTGATTCATCAAACTCCACTTTGTAAAATCATTTAAGCACCATTATTTACCGACGGTAGTTAAAAGTGATTCATATGTAAAAGTAAAACTTTATTATTATGATCTACGGTAGGTAAGTAAGATCTAGGATAAGTAATACCTATTGTAATAATAATAGTTATTATAAGGTAGATCCGTGGAGGTGAGGCCTGGTGACCTGTGATACAGGCTGTTTATGCCTACATCAGGCACCAGTCCTTGCAACACAGGTTTACAATAATGTAGTAAATATTATTGTCATAATTGGATTAGTTTATAAGAAGTTGATACTTTTGTAGACCTTTTTTACAAGGAAATAAAAAGCATTTATTATTATTATTATTATTATTTTTGATCAGTAAAATTCGTATATAGAGCAGTACTACTACAGCAGTTTTACTAGGTGGTAGGACTTTTCTGCAAAGTTCGTCTAGGTAGGTACCACCGCTTTGCCAGTTATTCTGCTGCCAAGCAGTAGTGTGCAAGCACTACTGTGTTCCGGTTTGAAGGGCATTGTAGCTCGTGAAATTACTGGGCAAATGAGACTTTATGATCTGATCACTCAGTCTAGTAATCTGATTATTAGACTGGGTGATGTGTCAGGATGACGTGCGCAGTGCAGTGTCGCGCGAAACTATTGTTTTAAAGTTCCGGGTGACACTGCAACTGTTATGGGCGGCCGTGTCACTTAACATCAGGTGAACGACTAGCTCGTCACGTCATTCAATCACATAAAAAAAAAAAAAAAAAAAAAGTACCTAGGTAGGTTATGTGATTTTTGTAATGAGTAGTATAGGAAACGTGTTTAGTTGTGGATATCCAGCGCGGCAGTGCCGTAACGGCAGGAACCAGTGTCGTACCTATCTACGTTGCTGTCAGAAACAGTTGCGTCAGCAGTGTCGATCTCCACAGCGATCCCGTTGGCTGGCCCCAGTCGTCACTTTATAAACCACAGTAATGTGGAATATGGTGCCAGCCAGCAGGAAGAGTGCGGAGTCGCTCCGAAAGCGAATGGAGTAGGTACGAAGCGAGTGCGAGTTGCTGCGTTTTGAAGACGACTCAAAAGACGACAAAGCGCCGCACCGTCAAGAAGAATTTGGAGCTTGGCATAACTAAGATCATCGAATCGGCCGAAGACTGCCCGATGCCACCGCTAGTGACACGCCTGAATCGAACCGCGAGGCGTTCGCAGTATTAGTGATGGGACTTTGACGTAAGTGCTAGCGTACCTATCGCGAAGTATTAGCAAATCGGAACCGTGGGAATAATGGTAATATGCAAGAAGAGGATAATTATCGATAACAAAAATACCACGAGCATGGTATTTACTCACAGCCTGCGTGCCGCCCGGTAGAAGCGCGCTACCTGCGCCAGCGACCCGCACGCCGCCGCTTGCACCCCGCGTACCGCACGAGTCAGCTGCGCTGCGGCCCATATGTCCGTTATATCGGCTATCTCTTTCATGCAGCCATCAGTGCCCTCGCACCACCAGCCCTTCGCGTGCTAGCTGGCCCGGTCTCGGAACAATGGAGGGAAAGATCGACGAAACAAAGAGACAGGAAGATCGACCAAATGGCAGAAGCAATCTCTGTTATGGCTTTTATGCGACCGAGACATTCTTTGCCAAGCGTAGAGCTGACGTTGTTCTCAGGTAATCCGTTGGAATGGATATATCGTACAAGAACATGTAAGGGTTAAGAGCTGAGACAATTCAACACTACAGTACGAAACTTGTTGCAAAACATTCGGGGCAACGGCCACCTGAATAACCCGCTGCAGTGAGAAGAACAGTGAAGAACTCCTGTCGAAGCATACGCCGATTCAGCGCGCAAAGTATGGAGACTTCGCAGCGAACAACATGATGGATTATGGAGGGGACTAGAGTAGGAATCGTGTTAATTTGTTCGCAAATGTGTCGTTTAATATACCACGATACCCGAAGAACTGTACCTACTAGGGTTTGGGTCCCGGGACGTCTCGTGTCTCGAAGTCCCGGGACTTTTCGTAATTTTAGTTGTCTCGAGTCCCGGGACTTTCGGGTCGAGCGAGACCCGAAACGAGACAAGATTGAAAAATTGTTATGTAAACATTTATCCCGCCATCTGTTAGTTTAATGAATAATTACTTGGTCTACTACGTAGGTAATTACACAACACAATAAATGCGTTTGTCCGGAGTTTTGGCACGAACGCGGAAAAGTTCACGTCGTTGCATTGTATTAATTTTCAAAACTTGTGCTTTTTCCAGTGTTGATGTTTAAAATTAGTATTATGATTAAATTTAAGTGTCAGTAGGTTATTGAGGTTTCTTTTATGTAATTAAAACCAAAAGTTTATTAGTTAATATCCGTACTTTCAGAAATCAGTGATTTAAAGTTGAAAACAGGGAATTTTCCCAATTTTCTCAAAATGTTGAAGAACTCAAAAAAAAAGCACCGAACTAATTACGCTGAAAGGATAGCTCAACGCCTATTCAAACACCATGAAAAGATATGGTCTACGAACCAATACCTGTATAATATAATAGGAGTTTTGGCAAGAAACGCGGAAAAGTCCACGTCGTTGCATTGTATTATTCTTCTTAGGTACTTGTGCTTTTCCAATGTTGATGTTTAAAATTGGTGGCGTATTACGCATTAAGTGCTGAATTACAAGCATAAGTGTGAGTAAGCGATATAATGTGGTGAAACGTGATTTTTCGTGTTGCTTTCAAAATTCCATAGAAGCTTCAAGTAAAGTGCCACTACTTTACTAGGGCATGACTTAGACTGGACTATGACTACCCAGACTGTGACTAAGACTTGACTTTACGTGAAATATTCTATAACACGATGAAAAATGACAATACTTAACACTGGCTAAATACACTTTGAACGTTAAACCAAAATATAAGAAAAAAAATGCGTTTGCTGCGCTGCCATTATGCCGCCTGTGTGTGATTAAAAGAAATAAAGCAAAGCAAATATTAAGACTGAAATTAACGTTAAAGATATTAAGATTTAATTTTCTGTTTAATAAATGTTGATTTTTACAAAAAGTTGCCTATGTTTAATACGTTTCACCAGAAATTAACTCAATTAAAACTCTTCAAAAAGTCTCGCCCTCTTAAAAAAAATTTAAAAGTAATGTTCTTAGAAGTCTCAAAGTCCCGGGAATTCCCGGGTCTTTGATTGTTGGCTGCCTCGTGTCCCGGGACTTTGGAATTGTCGGGAATTCCCAAACTCTAGTACCTACCTATTGTTAGCGCTCGTAGCAGGCTAGAGGAACGCGCCCTTTGTTTGACTGAAGCAGGTAGCTGCGACGCCCATTTGTTTGTTACGGCTGAATCGGTGTTAACTAGATTTAATTTATTAGTTAGAAAAAAAATTAGTAGATGTATTTACCTTTACTTCAAGCTTATACCTACAATATTATTATTATAGACTTTTTTCGTATATATTAATAATTAACTTTGTTTATGATATGTATTATTTATGTAAAACGTCATTTTAGTTGTTGTCTGAACAAAATAACAACAAAACGTGATTACCTACTTGGGAAAAATGCAAAATGCAGCGTCCGTCGAGCTCATCAGCATCAAACAAGTTTTTGTAAACTATTATAGCCACCTGTACGTCGTACCACATTCTACGACCATTCTTTCACTGTTCAGGCTGTGCGCCTGTGGAATGAACTTCCCCTCAATATTCGAAAGGCTCAATCACTCACTGCTTTTAAAACTCAAATTAAGCATTTTTATCTCTCTAGTTTGACTCCGAAATAATCCCTCACTGTTTCCTTTATTGATATAAATATGTATTATTTATGTACGTTTATGTAAATATTTGTATTATGTTTAGTAAGTATTGTTGATTGAGTAATCTATTATTTTATATTTATTTTAGTATGTTTATAGTAACTTTTAATTTTGTAGCACCCCGTCCATGCTCATTCAACTATCTCTGTCCATCCAAAGGTTGTCTGGAAGAGATCGCTTTTTAGCGATAAGACCGCCCATTGTACCTACTTGTAAGATTTTCTTTTTTTTTTAAATTTATTGTTATTTTGGTGTCAATAAAGAGTTTATCTATCTATCTATCTATCTAGCTATGTAAAAATCGATCATCGCTATCTAGGTACCTAGATATATAAGATATAATTAATAAGTAGGTAAATAGGTACAGTATGTACTTACGAATGTTACATTTTTAATGGCACAGGTTACTAAATACTTACCTTAGATTAACCACAGAATAAATAAATACACCTACCTACTCTACCGTAGTGTACTTTACCTAGTGCCTGTACGCATCGCAAGGTTGACATGACATAGGGTACTGTATATTAGGTATAGAAACATACATAATTTCAATAAAATTGTACCTACATTTCTATTTATTTTTTGTAAGTTAGTGGTACCAATTATGTTTCTAGGAATTTGTGTTAATTTGTTTAAATTTAATGTGTGGAAAATACCACGAAACCCAAATAACTGTAGGCTCACCCGTAACAGGCAAAAGAGGCAACGCGCCCTTTGTTTGACGTAAGCAGGTAGCTGCAGCGCTGCAACTCGAGGATCCCTGCGCCGCAACTTTTGTCTACACCATGCATGCCCAACTGAAAGTCATTGATGGGCCGCATATGCACTGTAGAATAAATAGGTGGGCCACAAAACTCAAACAATTTATATGAAATTTAATTTCTACGACATTTAGGTATCCCATTGGTCATTTACATAACCATAGCTTACACTTCCGTCACTATATATTTACGAAATGTGCAGTCATGAAAACAAACCTATTCAGATATTTTTATTCAGTTGACCACTATTAAAAAAAACTACTATTATAAATTTAACGTTACATGTAAAATTGTTGTAAAACTTATAACTGAAAAAACCGAAGATAATGTAAATAGCGAGTGGGAACTCGATGTTGATAAACAAAAGACCCGTAAACAACGAAAAATTATCTTCTTGGGGCTTAAAAACACGTTTCAAATTCTGCCTGAAGTCTTCTCATTTTTTCGTTTTAGGTAGGTACTTGTTATTTGAAATTGGGACAATTATATTTTCGTGAGGGAGGCTGTTCTTAAAACAAATGCATGCGGCCCGCGAGCCGCAAGTGTGACATGCCTGGTCTACGCGTAAGGCACCTAATTAATTTATCTGTCATGTAAAGTGTGATAGGTGCTAAGTAATTAGGTACACTCATTCGTACCTAACCATGACCAAACAGCGCTTTTTGTTGACATGGCAGGACAATAGGTACGTGCAGACTCTCTTTATTTTCTGCGACACAATTTGGCAATAGACAGCAGCTGGCCATAATTTCGGGGAAAACGCATTTTGAGCCCGGAAACGGAAACCAGCTGTGTAGCGGTGCGCAGTTAATGTATTAACCCGGCAAAGTTGCATTTTTAGAGCTTCGACCATTCAGGGAGATGGTAGGTAGATTAGAGTAGGTAGGTTTTAGTACAGAATATAGGTACACCTACATGTCTAGTGTCTACCTATATTCTAAATTCAGTCTGAAAAGTTTTTATTTTTAAGAACTTGATAAATGGAAATTTTAGATCTGTGATTATAATGTAGGTTATGTAGGTACTTACGCACAGATTAGAGAAAAAACAATAATCCTGTGTCTTTAAGATTACTTAATACCTATATCTCCCTAGGCTTACTTTATTAGGCTATGCTTGCATACCTTGGTTAGTAGGTACCTAGGTACCTTTATGGGTAGGATTCTGATCGAAGGTAGGATTATTTTGATACACGTTCTTATCATTTTTAGTAGGTAGGTACCTACATTCCTAGTACCTACGAATAGCCATACGTACTTACGTAGGTAGGCTAAGTTAGGTACCTCTGGCCTTACTAACTCAATATTTCACAGTAACAATCCTAACAGATAAAAATTAGTGATTATCAATGAATCTTTCTTCCTGACCTACCAATGTATCATAAAATATTTTTCGCAAAATAGGTACTGCCCTACCGCCTAATAATGTTATGATGCTGCGTTCAACTCCGACCGGCGGCGACCGCCTACCGCCTTGAACTTGACATGGTAGGTACACTTTACAAGCAATACTACTTACCTCGCAACTTTCTTTCTATGGAATACATCTATATACAAGCGTTGCACGGAAATAAAATGTAGGTATACTTACCTTAACTAATATGAAGGGCATAATAAACAGTAGGTAATAAATAACAAACAAGGAGAGTCCTATTTTATATACCAGGTAAATTTTACCTTGTAAATATAGGTACATAAATAAATAAAATAAAATCAAATATCTCTTACCGAATCCTGTCAGATACGATCTCAGGCTTGGAGTTCCTCTTCCCGGGCGTTAGAGCAAGTGAAGGCGCGTGTGTGGGGCTTGTAGACGGCTCGGAAGACGCCGATGGTGGAGAACAGGAGCCTGATGAAGACATACTGAAAGCCCTCGTGCGCCCATCCGAAGCTGCCGGTGCACGGCCTGATCTCGGCCGACGGCGGCGCTTCTTCTCATCATCAGCCCGAATCACCCCCGGAGGAGCCCAATCAAGATCTTTTTTCAAATGCCCACGCCCGCAACGGCATCCGCAGGCCTTGAACGCCAAATCGTACCCCTTCTTCGTCCATAAATTTTGGTGCCTCTGCCTCTCTGACCAGGAACGAGCTCGGCCGCATGATTTTAGATAGGCGAGCACCCCGGCCTCCCATTGCTCGAAACATTCTCTGTGCATATACCGGCCGGTGGCGCACGTGTCGTTGTTGCATAGCACGCGGACAGCATCCTCAAAGCGCACCGGGTCGCGGGGGCGAAGGCACTCGCCGGGTACGCAGCACCCGCGGGGCTCCTCCGGTTCTCGCTCGCCGGTCGCGCCTTGGCGTCGAGGCGCCATGCCGACGACACTCTACGAAAACGAATGTTCGCGGAAGTAATAGAGCGCGTCACACGGGACACATGCTTGCCGAAGCGCGCGCGACCGACTAATAACCGCGAGCGAGTGAGTGAACGAAAGCGAAATTTCAAGAGCGCAGCGTTCCGTTGCCGCGCCGCCCGCCGTCGCCGCGCCGCGCTGCTCGCCTGCACGCGGGGCTGACCTTGCGGCTCGCGCGCGACGCGCGGGTGGAGCGGGGGCGCGCGGGGAGCAAGCGGCGGCTGCACCGAGGGGCGGGGCGATGCGGGCGATACGCCGGGCGGAGGGGAGAAAGTGCCTGGCGATTTTCACTTTCGCGCGGTAGCGGAAGCGGCAGCGGTAGCGGGCTTTGCTATGAAGTTTACTTTCTTTCTTAACGAGATTGAACCAGCAGTGCCAGTGGCTGAACTCCTAGGTTGTCATTCTAAAGACGAGCGCCTGCTGAATTTCTGAAAGGGATTTTGATTACCTAGCTTATATTGATTGGCGTTGTAGAAAAAGGCTTTGTTAAAATGGCTTTAGATATAAAAACGAAACCCTTTCTCTGAAGATTGAAGATCAAATAATTTTTATCTCCATATAATTATGTTGGTATGTAGGTACGTACCTACTTAGGTATAGGTACCGACTTACAAATAAGCCGCCATACAAATACCTGTGATGCATGCTACGGACTCACCTATGTCCCAGAACTCGCCTTAAATGATGCTAATCTATAGTTCCCTTCCCTATACTGAGGTAGGTACTAAGCAACAATCAACAAAAGCTTGGCGCCCCAACTTTTCTTAAAGCTCAAAGATTAAATAGGAGCCCCACAATCAAATCCGAAAAACACAGCACTCACCGAATCGAAATCCATTCACAGAGGATTCTCATGCGCACGTGTTTTAAAAATGAGGAGGCATGAAAAGGAACAAGTCCTCACAACCGGTCCATGGTAGGGAGCGGATAAAAGAGCTATTGGGACGACGTGTGACCCAATTTCATTCTTACATTCTTCTCGGCCAGGTGGATGCATTCCGTATCGGAGGGAGATGGTGGTCCAGTGTTTCCATCTAACATTTTCTTCCCATTTATAGTGTATTTTGAGGTGTATTTATAACTCAAAATCATGGACGTATTACGTCCATGCTCAAAACCCATTCATGTGTCATCATTTTCGTTTCCGCGATCATGACATTAGCAAAATTATTAAAGAAATGTATAATTTACCGAGCGAGTGAAGTCTCTACTTCAAATTGTGTTTCATCAGTCTGGTTACTTAATTACTTACTCCGGTCCGGATGTACCTATGTTGGAGTTCGCGTCGTATCTACCTAGTACCTACAGGTCGTATATATACGACGAAATATATTCCAATCCAACGATGATATGTCCATAATTATGTGTCTAACTAATATTGCTAGTAGGTGCAAATTGTAGCCTTACTTAGTGCATTTAAAAGTTTGGGAAATAAAATAGGCATACTAGTCTAGTAGATTATTGTTCTTCTAATAACTCAGGTCTGCGTACCTGTAATAGCAGGTGTTCTGTTTAACTTACTCAGTAGCTCGGTACTCGGTACCCAACCTACAGATTTCATGTTTTACTTTTTTTTCTATTTAAACCAAAACTGATCATAATACACACATCAAAAAAGTCTAAGCCACATGCATGATATTACAAATTTACCATTTATATTAATTAATTTCTAAGTATTTACTCACTCAAAGTGCGTAGGTAAGTAAACTTTTTTGTTATTGAAGACATACTGGCTGGTTGTAAAAAAAAATTCGATTATGTTTTGTTTTTCATAAAATTCAAATGACTGCGAATTTGTTTGAATTTAAGTGCGTTTTAATTGACACGTTTATTCTTGATTTTATAATTTTACCAACCATTTAAATATAATTAGCGACAAAATTGAATCGTTAGATATTCTTCACGTCATGGAGCGACGTCATTTGACGGCAGATGAAATGCAAAGAGCTGTAGGGATGTTGCAAGCGGGAAGTAATCAATCTCAGGTATCTCGACATTTTGGCATTCATAGAAGTGTTATTTGTCGTCTATGGCAGCGCTACAATAATACAGGGGAACCCGCTGAACAGCACCCAGGCCGTAGAAGGAGTACAACCACTCGGCAAGACCGGTACATACAACTGACTGCAAGACGCCAGCCGATGTTAACCACTCGAGAGCTAAGTTTGAGGCTACAAAATTCAAGTGGTGTTGATGTAAGTCCTCAAACTGTGAGAAATCGACTGCATGAGTACGGCCTACGAGCTCGACGCATGCTCGACACCCAATCAGGTGCCCACCGATACGTCACGGGAATCGCGCTCGTCGAAATGAATCTTCATAATACCCGCCCATACCATAACTGTTGTCAGCCAGTATGTCATCAATAACAAAAAAGTTTACTTACCTACGCACTTTGAGTGAGTAAATACTTAGAAATTAATTAATATAAATGGTAAATTTGTAATATCATGCATGTTGCTTAGACTTCTTCGATGTGTGTATGTTGTAAAACTATCTTGGCAACACTGAATGAACACGTGTAAAATACAAAAAAACATGCGCAATATTGCGTAATCTGACCACTAGCTAGGAAGAAAATAAAAATAGGGGAACTTGGAAAACAGCGTCTCAAATAACGAGTTCCAGCGATCGTAGGGGTTAGTAAGTAGTTAAGTACATATCCAATGGTGCGGCCATCTGGATGACCTCTGAATGGCTGATGAATTTAAAATTTAAATACGCTGCAAGATTTACGACGTAGGTACTGCGTGCTTTATTAAATTTTTACGTGTTTTTGTTCACAATTTTTGCAGTTCTGAATGCACAAATAAAAATCTCATTCACAGCATCAGCTGGGTTAGCATGGACGGTAGACAAAATTGTCTTTCCCTGTTTTACGTCACTTTCTTCATACTTGCTTGGAGTAAAACAAAGGAAAGAGTTTTGTCTACTGGCCGTGCTAACCGTACAGGTAGCACGTACATCTCTGCTTCCAACAAATCCCTTCTTCTTTTATTTAAGCTAAACTCTTGACTGTAGAATTTCTTCCACTTCTTAAAGGTGTCAGCCACCATTTTCAACTCTTTTTCTCTTCTCTTGGGTTTTTTTGGAGTTGATTACGAATATTCTTCTCGGCCGTCCTCTTTTTCTTTCTTCTTTTCCTTTCATGATGGGTTTTATATTATAAGTAAATTATATTATATGAATTCGTCATGAGTAATGCATGACTCATTCATGACTTCATGACGTACCTAGTAGCCAAACATCTTTCCTCTTCCGATTTCTAAGTGGTGAGGTGAGGTAAATCAGTAGGTAATTTTTTACCCTACTAATGTCTCAAACTTCCTTGTTTGTCCAACGAACCCCGCAAAACCAATATGATTA
Organism: Ennomos quercinarius; assembly: GCA_910589525.2. NCBI lineage: Eukaryota > Metazoa > Arthropoda > Insecta > Lepidoptera > Geometridae > Ennomos > Ennomos quercinarius. The sequence continues at coordinate 6,058,865 of OU342493.1, forward strand.
TTTCTTGCAACTGATCTGCACAAAACATTATTTTTGAATGTCCATCGGATCAATTCGGATTCCAATCAAAAATTGGATCTTAAAACAAATGATAAACGCTGCCGGAACCTGCAAAACTATAAAGCCAATACTTACCAATATTAACATTTTTCAGGTAATACTTTAAGTGTTAAACTGTAAACCCTATATTAATGTGAGTAAAAAGATGCGGTCACGTGCATATTTTATAAGTGGGTAAGCTCCCTTGTTCTTTCATGGTAGTAGCATATGTGTAATAAGTAGTAGGTACTTTTATAGTCTGCACTGTGCACCAATTTGACCTTTATAAAATTAATACACACCATGTCAGAAGAAATAACATTGAAGAATGCAGATATAAAAACTACAACAGTTGTAATACCTTACATGAAATAGGTACCTCATTTCCTTTGGGGTAGTGAAGCGAAATAAATAAAGGTGAAGGTGCACTACAACATGCCAAACCGGCTTTGAGACGTACAGCGTGTGAGTGAAAATTTAGTAGCTTTGGGATAAGCAAACGTATTGGTGATGGTGCCACGTCTAGTGTTACTGATTTCCATAGCCTACGGTGACCTCTTTCCAATAGGAGGGTCATACTCGTTTGCTTTATGCTTGTTTGCTTATGTTACCTGAAGCATAAAATAGATGGGGTATGGAGCCGATAAATGCTTACATTTGGGGAAACCTAGATCGAGTTCAGTGTACTGTGTATTGCTTAGGATTGGGAGGCTCATGCCCGTTTTCACCAAGGATCCCTAAATTTGAAGGGACCCTTAAAAAGATTTAAGTGACATCTGACAGTAATTTTGTTTTCACCGGCGATTAAGGGACACCCAAAGTTTGGGGGGCCGAAGCTCAACCCCTTAGCGTTAAGTGACAGGTTAAATTATCAAAACGCCAGTTTTTCTTTTCAATTGTATTTGGCAATTGTTTCTACCCGCATAACGCCAGAAAAGGTATTTGTTTTAATTTTTTTGGATGCATAATATATTAAAAACTCTAGTGCTAATATCAATAAAGCATGTTGCTTGTATTTTTGACGATTATTCTCTAAAATATATAAGTAAAATAATGAAAATTGCCCACGTACGGTTTTTGGAAACCGTAGAAAAGAATAAACTGTCACTTTACAATTTAAGTGTCACTCAGCGCTGTGAAAACGAATTTAGGTTAAGGTCAAATCTAAGGGGCCCTTAGCCAAAGGGATTCCTAGTTAGGGTGTAGTTTAGGATCTTTGAAGAAAACGGGCATTAGGACTGCCATCCTAATCATAAACGATCATAGGACATTAGCAATGTTTATCTCCTTGGTAATGTATATCGCCTCGCCATCTTAAGTAGAAGTTCAGTCTAAACCATAAAAGTACACACGTATATTAAATTGGTCAAGCAGTTGAAGTACTTTTAACATCCTTTGTTCCATTTGAAGGTTGTGGTTCCGTATACAAAATAAACGAGTTGTTCAATGACGAACACTTATTAGCCTTCCCTCGAATCTATAAACTGCAATTTCAATTCAATGTCTGCAAAGATAACAGTTTGATATCGACGCTATTGGTGCTATAATATTGTTGTAGTTTGGTAGGTACATAACGTATTGATTTAGGTAGGTATCCAAAAGGTGTGATAATAATATCTTTTGGGTACTATCTGTGTGACAAATTCATATGTATTTAAGTAGTTTTAGGCAAGCGTGTGCCATCGTAGAGCACGTCTTCACTTTCCATCAGGTGAGATCGCGGTCAAATGCGGGTCTATTTAGTTATAAAAAAAATATTTTTATCAATAGGCAGTCCCATCGCTATACAGCGATCTCTTCCAGACAACTATGGGATGGACAGAGACTATCGCATTAGTCACTACGGTACCAACTATCAAGTACTATTATAGGTACTTATAGGTATTCTGTGGTGGTACTTAAGTCATCATCATCATCATCATCATCAACAGCCTGAAGACGTCCACTGCTGAACATAGGCCTCTCCCACAGATCGCCACTTTGAGCGACTGCTCACCTACTGCATCCAGCAGCTCCCCGGTCCACCTAGTGGGGGGCCGGCCTACGCTGCATCTTCCAGTTCATGGTCGCCGCTGGAGAACCTACTTACTTAGGTACGTTATTAGTAATATGAGGGTCCCATGCAGGCAGCATGAGAAATGAGAATGAACACGTCTCGTGCATCTCTTCCCGGGGTGCCTTAACAGCCGGCTGAGAGAAGCAGCAATCTCCTCTGTCTGCATTATAATCTACAATAACAAGGTGGCCTACCAAGCGTTGTGATTATATGGAAACTTTTAACGGGAGTTGGCCATGTGGTCCCGGTTTGCGAATAGGACCACCCCATCTCTTCCCGTGGGTGCCATAAAGGGCGGCAAAAGGAATGGTAATCGCTTTGCCGGCTTTTGCTGCCCATTCCCTGGATAGGAAATGGGCAGCAGGATTCTCCTCGGTACATTAAAATCTTCTGCGATCACCATGGCCAAGCGTGGTGATTATGGCATTTCCCCCCTATGATAAGCGTCCAAAGTGAGTGCTTATGGTGAAGTTTTATGGGGGAGGCCTGTGTTCAGCAGCGAACGTCTTCCGGCTGATAATGTGAAAGTAACGGGAGAGGCTTGTTCAGTAGACTTCTGGCGAATGTTGTGAGGACTCGACTAAAAATTGTAGGAACATCTTATAGCCCTCACCCCAAACACGTCGACAACTCATTAGTCTCATCACCATAACCATGTCCTATTTTAATTGCTTCCTCCCACGGTACCCTGTTCCATTTTTATTTGACCCATATCTACGGTATAATTGTTGGGAATAAACTATTTAATTATTGCTTTTATAGGTCAGCGAGTCGGGCAGGTGCAACCAAGCATGCACCTGCGAAGTGCGAGGGCTGTTCAAGGTCTCAGGCAAATGTGGTTTTTACATAGCTGTAATGCAGGCAGACGAATACCGGCTTACCTACATACATTATGTCTTTGTTGAGGGCTAAAAATAGCCAGCGGATGCGTCAGGCTGGCTGAGGTGAGGACTTGAGAAGTAAATGTTAAAGTAAGTGTACGCTTTTACAGAATATAGAATTTTTTATGACTTAAGGATTAACTAGCTACGCTTTCATCCTTGGTCACAAGACTGGCGATTATACAATCTCATACTAGTAAGACCTCATTACGTAATAAAAAAAAAAACAAAAAAAAAATACTTAACCAATAAAAGTAAAACCTAAAAATATTAATGTAACGTAAACGTGCTAAATATCTGAAACATTATCTGTAAGAATAGTTTCATGTTAGATGTGTGGTGTCCATATTGAGAAAGCTAGCACTGATCGAGTAAACGGCAGTGATAAACCCATTTCTAGGTTCAGACCATTTCAATTTTAGGGTGCCCTTTTTGTATAAGACAAACTTTTAACTTTTAACAATTTAAAAGTCCTCCCAAATGGCCCAATAGACAGTCAGATTGGTACCTATTTATTGCGCAGTTGTCGAAGCATCTGAGAATTTCTTCTATACCTACGATAGTATACGACACACACAACCCACACGACGCGACGCGACACGACGCGACGCGAGAGCGAATAGAATTCCTTATACTTACAAATAAATGGTCGTTATAGCATAGCATAGCCTATAGGTATCCTGCAGAACCGGTGGGCCTTGATCTCACAAAGGGACCCTCGCCAATATTATGCCGGCAAGCTAACCTTGGGCTATTTTTAAACCACGCTTGCATTCGAGCCCCACCGAGCGACTCCTTCCGAGTATTACATAATACCTACTAAATTTTAGTTTTCTTTTTCGTTCTCCTTGAAAAGCGTGTGGCCCTGATATTTTCGTTTTATACTCTTTGTTTTGGCAGGAATATTTTATTTCTTTCCGCCGAATCGTAAAAGGAAGAGGCAATGAAGGGTTAGCGCGTTTTGTATTATTTATGGTGCGTAATAATGGCCTTTCGCGTCCGCCACCACTATGGTGAATTGGAGATATTCCGAAACTGGAACAGCTGTAAAAATTCGAATATTTGTGCATCTTCTCATTGGTCATGGTTTTTCGGCACCTATCTACTCTATGGGTTCAATACACATCAGGAACATAACAAGCATAATAAAGTAATTCGCACTTATTTGGGGTATTTTTTTTTGTAGGTACCTTCTACAGCTACACGTATCTTATTGTTGTTGCTTTTATCACGGTATGGTCGGTAGGTTAGGTAGGTAACTAGGTACATCCTCTGTTTATAGTGTTGTTTGTGCATTGAATGAAATTGGATACCTGTGTAAAAATGATACTTCGGTAATAATAATAACTGAAACCCGTTTAACTTGTTCGATTAATATTATTAAACGCTACCTACATAGTTCTGTATACTCTACATTCAAGTCATAGTAGTTTTGTTTGTGTTGCAACAGATTATGGGGTATGTTGTGTTATTCCTTGATATTACTAGTAGTTCTACGAAGACTTCGCGAGCACAAACTTTTTTGTGTACATTGACCGCATCATCACTTCCCATCAGGTGAGATTGTAGTCAAACGCTAGCCTAGTCAAACATAAAAAAAAAACATTGAAGATATTTTCATTTTTCCAAAGTCATCTAAAGTTCTTTCTAAAATAAGGTACTTTGCCAAAATCTGTCAGGGTGCCTATGATTGAAAAATTATCGCGCTCGCTCCGCTTGCGCTTTTTGAATTACTAATTTGCGCCTTGTGTTGCTGTGGCATTCATTCCTAGATTATTATAGCCCTAAAGCGCTAATTATGTCTCTATCGCGCTCGCTGCGCTCCCGCATTCTTTTTAAAACCTTATTCGTCTGTTAGGTATCTATTTAATATTAGACCAAAGAGAAAATTAGATTAAAATGTCTTTAAGCGTAAGTTTCGATTTTGATAAATATTTTTAAATGTAAATGTATGACGTGACGAGCTAGTCGTTCGCCTGATGTTAAGCGTCACGGCTGCCCATAACAGATTGCAGTATCACTCGGAACTCTAAATTAATATCGTTTTTCGTGACACTGCACTTCGCACGTCATCCTGAGACTTCACACAGTAAAGTAATAAAATTACTAGACTGTGTGATCAGATCATAAAGTCTCATTTGCCCAGTAATTTCACTAGCTACAATGCCCTTCAAACCGGAACACAGTAGTGCTTGCACACTACTGCTTGGCGGCAGAATAACTGGCAAAGCGGTGGTGCCTACCTAGACGAACTTTGCAGAAAAAGTCCTACCACGTAAAAAAAAACCACCATCACCACCTAGTAAAATTACGGGATAACGAGTAAATTGTTTTAAACACTAATATTTCTGAGCAGTGGCGGACTCAGGGGGCTAAGGGGCTTAAGCTCGACCTGTAGGCGTCTGAGTAATCCTTTCTAAAATTATTTTGCCAAAATCTGTCAGGCTGCCTATGATTGAAAAATGTTTGCACTCGCTCTGCTCGCACTTTTTAGATTAGTTTGTGTCTTGTGTTGCAGCGGCATTCATTTCTACATAATAGTCCTACAGCCTGATTCGGTGAATTTTCGCGTTCGCTGCGCCTGGCGCATTCTTTTTAGAATCTTGTTGAACGCCTATTTTCTACAATAGGAAAGGTGTTTATTATCAAAGAGAAAATTAGATTAAAATGCTACGACCTATACAAACCTAGAGGTCTAAAGGGCATCACATTTTCGTATATTATTGTAATTATTCATTAATAGGTGAAGCGCTACCCGGCACTTTTAAGGGGTCCGGCCGGGCGGCCCCCTGGTAAATTTCCTAGATACCCCAATGAGTGTACTTATACAATTTAAAACAAAGGCCAATCGGCATCTCTAAACTTCTAAAGCATTCAAAAACTATGCTGTGAATTTCGATTATGTTCCCATATCGTGATTTGAACGATAAAACCTCTACTGTTTTTCTCCGAAGCACGATTCTCGGAAATATTCCGTCGGTGCTACTTAAGTTTCAAGTCTTGGTCACAAAGGAACTGCTACCCAATCTGTGCATTATTTCATAATACCTACTCTGGAATAACAACGTTTCATTGTAGAGAATTATTGACTTGAATTCTATCTAATATGCTCATAAATTACCAGTATTGATTAAATAGGTAATAATAATACCTATTAAATAGAAAATCGTCCATAAATCGTTGAGGTTCGTAAGGGGGCGGGGAAGGGGTACGGAAAAAATCACGTAACATCACGGTGCATTTCAAAGAGGTGGTACAACGTGCCTACTTAAAATTGGAGAATAGCGAAAATATTCTAAGGTCTGTGATTATAAGGTCAGACGCAGCGTATCCCGGCCCCCCACTAGGTGGACCGACGACCCGCGGGGATGCAGGAGTCAAGCAGCCACTGAAAGTGGCGGTCTTTAGAGGAGGCCTATGTTCAGCAGTGGACGTCTTCAGGCTGATGATGATGATGATGATGAATCTTTATTGTATCTTATAATCATAAAAGCGAGCTGAATCAAGCTACATACCCATCTTCAATTTTATTTCATAAACAAAATACTTGTTCAAAGAGATCTTTGTCCTTTTTTTATCGGATTGGGCATTATGTTCACACGATTCTTGGCCACATGTTTTTCATTGGGTACATAATCTATTTTTATTCCTTATTTCACATTTTGCCGTTGTGTGCGGCTATGCCTGCAAGAGATTCGACTAATTACCATAAATCATTTGGTTTCTTGTTTAGCACTGTAATCTTTGTTGCTCCGGTTTTACAATTATTATATGTATTATATACCTTTATTATATTACATTATACCTCTTTGTTCTTTGGCAAGATGGCAAGTGCGAGTCAGACTCGCGCACCGAGTATTCCGTACACTTGTACTTACTATGTTGTGATAAGACCAAATAAAATAGCTTCAGTGGGTAAAAACTTAACACAGATCCAATTTGAGCTTGGCCGGCTTTTGGAATTTGGTGTTATACTACAGAGTATGCACTATATACATACCAAAGCCGATTAGAATTCGGACAGACAGACAGACAGACAGACACCGGAGACTTAGCAATAGAGTACCACTTTTACCCTTCATTATATAACCTTGTTTTTCATTGTTTTATTTTACGTGGTATTAAATAGGTAGGTACTTAATCGAATTACTACCTTACTAGACATGAATTTTGAATGGGTTATACCTAACAGATCAACTAAGAAGTTGGTCAAACTTATATTTGGTCAAACTCTACCGTATACTAAAGAGACAAAGTAAAGAGATAACCGCTACGCTAACAGAGATAGACAGAGACACAGACTACGTGCTACTCGGCTACGGAGTGGCTACTTTTATTTTATCTGTGCTGTGACACTGACAATAACTCAGAATGTGAGTTTTGTCAATTCTGAAGTGATTCTGAGTCGATTAGCCAGAGAGTATTTTAAGTGTTCCATACCCAAAGAGTAAAACGGACCCTATTAACAAGACTCCGCTGTTTGTTTGTCTGTCTGTCTGTCTGTCCGTTTGTCCGTCTGTCACCAGGCTGTGTCTCATGAACCGTGATAGTTAGACATTTGCAGATGATGTATTTTTGTGACTGCTATTACAACAAAATACAGATTAAAATAAATATTGGTGGGGCTCTCATACAACAATCATGACTTTTTTTGCTCGTTTTTATAGATAATAGTACGGAACCCTTCATGCGCGAGTCCAACTCGCACTTGGCCGTTGTTTTAGTGACAGAATGTATAGTAAGTAGATACTAATTCCCAACTAGACCTATCAAGAACCTTCCGGTACCTACCCGAATACTTCAGAGTTCGTCCTTTCCCATTTTTCCGAACTGTAACAAGTAGGTCACACACAGTCAATAATGCACAGACAAAAACATCTCTAAAAGTAGCGATACTGATAAACGCTCATAAATAGTATTATCTGCCTACTAGAATAGTCCAGTTATCCTCATTGAAGAGCATACAGCCTAAGATCACAGACAGACATACAAATATTGTAATCCTTATGACCAAAGTACCTCCGCTCTTATGACATCATATGGCTAAATTAGAGCAATTTTTGTATCAACTCGTGTTCATCATAAAACATGGATTTGTTTGTTTTTCATTTTATGTTCTTAAGCCATCATATGGTGCGAGAATAGAATAACGAATGAGTGTTTATAACATGCAGGTTATGAAATGAAAACGCTTCTTTAGTATGATTGTGTATTTTGTTTTAGCTCTCTGAGAAAAAAAACTGAAGTACTAACAAAGTAAAATTCATATAAAACCACAGTTCACTGTTCAATGAAAATATGTAGGTATTATAGCATAATATTTTTCATGAATGGTTTTTCTGAAGAGTGATGGAAAAGTTACAGCGTACGTTAGCTTTATTATAATACTGCACTTTCAGCAGTTATGTTGTTATGAATTGTTCATAACCACATAACTGTTGAAAGTACATCCCTCTCTATACACTTACCGCCAAGTTAATAGTTATGCAGTTCCGCACTTTGATTCATACATCAGGGATAAATGTTGCGATGAGGCCTGACAGAGGAAAGTCGAGGCGAAAAGAAACATGTTGCAGCGATCATAAAGTGATAGGAGAGACTTATTTGTTTTTGGAAAGTCAATAGCTGCCATGGTGAAGATAATTATAATAGCTTTACTCACAATTTTTATTGCGAGTATCTTGAAGCAGCTTTGAGCATTTATAAATTCCCGAAGTGAAGCAGGTGTAGAAAATGCCAAACTTTATTTTGATGGTTATATATTTCTTACATTCCACTTTGGAACAAATTGCTTTTTTACTACCTATTAGTTTTGGAAATATTTGATACTTACCCACACTAACTCCAATAAGGAAATCAAATTGAAACGAAATCACAATGCCGAACTGCTATCGGAAGCAATGCCATCGCAATAAAAAAATAGATTACCACTTTACCAATTCGAATTATTCCAAATGGAAATATTAAAGCATTAATAAAATCATTTTATAGTGCCGCAGAATTGTACCTACGGTAAGTACAAAAAGATACAAAAGGGAAGTGATTAAAAAGACATAATATCTTTTAATAAAAAAGCCCTTTTGATACACCGTGGCCTTAACGACAGGAAAAAATATGATGTCAGTAAAAAATTATAATGGGGCAGCTCGTAAACTCCACATTTGAATAGAAAAGTAACATATCAAAAATTTTCAGTGATCCGAATTTTACGAGGTTGTCGTAAACGTATACTTAGCGGGGTGAAATAAAAGAGCACCCTATAGGTTGTTAGAATCGGTTTAAGAGTAAAAGAGCAAGCACCCTATGTTGTGTTTAAGAACCAGTATGAGCACTGAGGGGACGCAAACATAAGCATACTTAGCCCAGTTATTGTATCCAGTTTTCAATATCAACGTTATTAACTATGCTAAATGCTTTCGTAATATCGATACTTATCCGTTCGAAGTACAAACCAATGCAGTTTATAAAATGCTGTTATATTGAGGATGGCTTACTCGGTAAGTGCTTTGGAGACTTTGACTATTATTATATAACTTTGACTAAGTTTGAAGAAGAAGAAACTGGCTTTATGATGGATAATTTATATAATATATAATCACAGCTAATTTATGAAAAAAAACCGGCCAAGTGCGAGTCAGACTCGCGCACGAAGGGTTGCGTACCATTATCTATAAAAACGAGCAAAAAAAATCACGTTTGTTGTATAGGAGCTCCCTTAAATATTTATTTTATTCTGATTTTTAGTGTGTTTTGTTATAGCGGCAACAGATATACATCATATGTGAAATTTTCAACTGTCTAACTATCACGATTCATGAGATACAGCCTGGTGATAGACAGACAGACAGACAGACCGCGGAGCCTTAGTAATAGGGTCCGTTTTACCCGTTTTTTTTAAAGTACTTATAAATAAAAATTATGTAAGAAAAGCCAGGCGACCACGATCTGCAAAGGCCGCAGTCATACAGTTGTTTGTTACAACAGGTTTCCTCAAAAAGTAATAGCAAAAGCCTGTTTATTAATGAAAATAATATCCCACAAAATGTATAAAAAGGCATTAATATGAAATTAACTAGTCCCCAAAGCAACCGGATGCCCATTCAGTTACACAATAAGATTTGCTCATGTTGAACATAGCTAAAAGGAATACAGGTGGTCCAACAATGAGTTCCCTGAGGGACTCCCTCCTTTACTATTTTAATAAGAAAAAAGATCTTCCTTCACTCCGCTGAATTACTTTGAAACGAATAAATAAATGAACTGTTGGATCTGGAGATTGAATTAGAAAAGAATTTGTGCGTAATAAGAATCGAGCTATTCATAAAAGTTATGAGGGAGAGGCACAATGAGAAAGTCGAAGGCACCTTCGATGTATAGTTGACAATGATAGAAGGTATCAGAGCGGAAAAAGGATCAGTCTTCCTTTGATGTCACGTGGAAAAGACTTACAAGAAGCCAATACGATCGAAGAAAAGTTCTTTTTGGGAAAATTGGGTTTTATGACATGAAACGAAATTATTCAAAATACCGCTATCCGATGAAAGGTTTTCAAAGGATGGACATATTGGAAAGAAAATGTAATGAACGAATTTATGTGGCTTCAAAAACCTCGTCCCTTATAACTCTTATTACAAGGTTTACAAAGTTTACGCTGTAAAGGTTGGTACTGACTGTCAGTATGTATATATTTATAATTCATTAAAGAATATTTATGGAGTTCTTAATAATTATGTTAATAATAATGTAAAGTACGATATTAAAAAAGCCCTCCAAGGTACATCATTATTTTCATTATTATTTAGATGTTATTGTCTAATTATATGTTCTATACTTGTAATAATAATATGTATATTATTACAAGTATATAATATATTATAATATATAATATGTATAATATAAGTCTAGTTTTTATCCTTTCTTGCTCATTATTTACATTATACTTTCTTTTAAATTTTAAACTTAAGATATAAAAACCTGGAGGTAAATCTCAAAGTCAACGGTGCATTTTTACGCACGCATTATGTTTAACGTGCAAAAATCATATTTCTTTCTCCCTTTGTTTTACGGTCTTTTCATTGCAGCCACTTTACGAGCATCGGTGATGGCTGGTACTCCTCGTTTACAACCGAGCAGCAAAATAACGCAGGTCAATAAAGGCGAAAAGTCTGCAATTTGCTTAAAAATATGATTACGTTTCCAAAAGCCTAAAAAAAGTACTAAAACACCGATTGAAAAGGATACGTATTACGTATTCTGAACTGAACTCTCCTGTTTGAAAACAGTTGCTTGGGGTGGTCTATCTGTCCTATACCACGGAATACATTATATCGAGAAATAGTTATTAATTCTTATTTGTGTGCACAACTGTGCCATTTCTGCCGTATAGCGAATCCGTCCAATCCAAGAATCTGCCCAATCTACGAATCGGTCGAATCGCGAATCTGCCGAATTTCGAATCTGTCCAATCCAGAATCTGTCTAATACTGAACAACTGGGATAAACTGGGCAGTGATTGATTTAATAGAATGATTTTAGTTTAGTGATTTTCCACTGATGAGGGGTCAGAATTTTTGGAAATTTAACTCCACTGTTATTTTTTTCCTCGATGCAGCTGGAGTAACCGTACTAGAGGTAAGATTGCGTGTTTGATACTAATTAAACGTCTTGATGGCAGTTCGGAGATACGTGATTCGTCTGGACGCGCTGAGTAATGTGTTTCTTACGGCGTTTTTATGGGGCTTACGAAGCAACTTCAAGGCTCTGTTCTACAGTGAAGCTGGTATGTCTTCTGTGGCTGCGTTTTGTTGTGGCTTCAAGTCTAGAACATTCAAAAATAGTTACGACTGCTTATGAATGGCTGCAGTGTAGGAATAATATACTTTGGACCTTTTAAAGCTTTTAACCATTTCTAAATTAGCAAATTTATTCATAATCAGGTGCATACCAAACAAGGCTAAAACAGATCATATATTATTTTTTTAATTTAAAATGATAATTTGAAACCTTGTCATGGTACGCGTCCAATGTCCACAACAAAGAAAAACAAGATTTTTTAAATTCTCAAAGTTAACCAAAATCGACATCACCAGAAATAATACAGCCAACAACAATCATGTGGCACCAAGATTCGAATGAGATTTACAAATATAGCGCCTTATGTCACCGTGAGATGATTTTTTAAATTAATACAGATTGTAAATCTTGTCGCACTTGCGTTGATGCAGACGGTAGAGATGGATTGGATAAGGATTGGACGGACCGTCAGTACCTAAAGGTATTGAATTCGATCATATTTTTCACCTATTACTACGCGATATTTATCTTTCGCTTCTTATCAAACCACACACATACATAACAACATAAATTAAGCGAGCAGCAGCCGAGGATCTTAAAAAAAACCAAAATTCAAAAGCAACTAATTTAATTTTAAATCAAAATTACAGTAAAATATTCTAAGTTAAAACTAAGTAATGCACTCAGGTCAATGTGAGAACCAAAAGTGACGCGCGGCTCCACGTCGGTGTCGGCTTCCAGCGCGGTGTCGCCATCCCGCTGAATCGGCACCTTGATTCTTGTTACCCGCGCCTTGTGCAATAAGTATGTCACGCTATCATTGCACTTTACGTTGTTGAGCAATATGTAATTCCTCCATCCCTAAATCAGCAACTATTTTCCAACTTTTAGTGAAAATGTTGCTGGAAAATCTGTAGGGTTTTCAGGGTCTTCGTATACATGCTTCGCAGGTTTCTTGTTATCTGGTGGTTGAGGCGTTTCGGGTTTGCATAAGTTGAGTCGTCGTAACATTATGACCAGTGCTAGTGTAAATGCACTGATTAGTACCACGTAGAAGGGCACAGTGGTATGGTATAATATGTCTGACGTCACATCTCGTTCTAGGTTCGGCTGCATCATGACTTGGTTGTAAGCATTATGTAGTTTTCTTAGGTCGACGGACTGCAGCATCAGCTTGTGCGGTGATGTGCGTTCTTGTTCGAAGTTGTATGAGATGCCAGTGATTACCAAGGGCTGGCCATGTGCTTGGTTATTCTCATTGACTATGGTGAACTCTGACGTCATCACGGTGCAGTTTACGGGTACTGTGACTAGGTAGCTGCCTTTAAGTTGCTTGTATTCCTCTCTTCCACATTGCAGATGTATTTTTGTTGAGTGAGGGAATGACAGGACGTAGGTTTTGTCGTCCAGCTGCTCCATGGCTTCATTCTTCAATATTACAGTGGTCAGGTTGCAAGTGTCTCCTATGGTGTGGTTGACGACGAAATCTCGAGCGCAATCTTGCTGGTTGTTCATCCTTTTGATAGTGTCCCTTACGCAGAGGTACTGCTTATCTACCTTCGGGCATTCAGCCTCCATGTACGCGTACGCTTCCCTATTGGTTGCGAGGAATGGATGGGGTGGAATGAGGATTTGGTTATAACTATTCGGAGCTATAGAGAGTTTATAAAAATCGAACTTTTCTGCACTAACTATCGGTATTTTGAAAACTATGACGATCTGTTTTTCCATAAAGTAGGACCCAGGTTTTATTACACTATAATAATCGCGTAAATCTAAACTTAACAACCTACTATCTCCGTATACTATCCGAAGTCTATCTATCATTTTACCTAACGTATCTATATCTACCATAGAATGGTGCGTGCTTAATGCGCGCACAAGAGCTAAAATGTTTTCTATCCTAATTATTTCTTCTAATAAATCGTCTACATTTTCGGTTATAATAGTCAGCAATTGAGCAAACCGAGCATATTTTACTAAGCTAGTATCTTTATACGCGTTGCTGTCTAACAAAAGTTCCAACGTGGAATTAATCGACTGCTGGTTTCTAACTAACTGGTCGATGACGTCATTATGTTGCGTCATCCATTCTTTACTAAGGCTTATATGAGCGTTGAATTCGGTTATGATTTTGTCCTGATTTTTATTTAAGCTTTTAATCGCGTTATCAAATTTAATTGCATCCTGATAATCCAAGTTGCCTGTTATACTTTTAACTACGGATCCTAATCCATCGATTAGGCCTCTTTTAGAACGGGTAGGCTCCAGTCCTTTTAAGTGAATTAAAACCTTATTAATTTTATGCGATAAGTAATTAATTTGGAGCTCGTATAAAGCAAACGTGTCATTGTTAAGTCTGTGTTCAAATTCTAATAACTGTTCCCTAACTGCGGTCGCTTTGTTTTCTATATCGTCTATCTGAATATACTGTAGGAAACTGTGGTAATGCGTGACTAAACGAGTCGGTCCTAGTTTGTAGGGTAGAAGTCCCGGACCGTCGTTAAGACTCTCAAGTCTTATCTCCTGCGTGTGAGCAAGATGCGCCAGCATCATCAGCAGAATTCTGAAACAATTTGGCGCTATTAGGCACTCGCTTAAGGCGAGCTTTGGCCACGGGGCCGCGTTTCCGTGAGGTGTATATATGAATGGGTAGGTTGGCGAGTACGGTATCCTTAGTATACCTTGGTGCCAACTTCTGACGGCTAGCGAGCGGATTCTTAACAAAGATTTGCTGTTCAGGTTCATATTGTATCTCTGGTTCCCTGTCCCTGTTCCTATTTTCTATCAGAACCGTACGGTTATGCAGAGCAGATTCGTTAATGATCTCATAGACCAGTTTCATCTGATCCCTGTGGGTCTGAGTGTATTGTTGTAGTAAATGTTGTGTCAAATCTATGCTAACTGGATCTCTCGGATCAAAGTGGCCTGTAATTATGTCAAACGGTCTGCACTTGGTAAAGCTGTGGACCGAGCTATTGTAAGCTATAATCGCATATGGTACTAAGTTCGCTACCGGTTCGTCTTTACGCTGTAACTTGAGAAGTCGCAGATGTTCGAGTAAAGTCGAATGGAATCGTTCTATGATCCCGTTGTCATTGGGTGAGTGTGGAAGTACTTTGTGGTGATTGACGCTGTGTGTACGTAGAAATTCTAAGAACAGCTGATTACTGAATTCCGGGCCGTTATCGGTGACTATAGTTAGAGGTAATCCGTGGTGTGTACTATACTTTAATAACGCTTGTAGGACGCTGATAGCGGTGCCATCACGGAGATGATAGGCCTGACCGTACTTTGAAAATACATCAACGAATGTAACGTATTTTTCGCTATCTATTGTAAGTAGGTCCATATGTACTATCTCAAGTGGTTTACTAGGCGGCGGCACGATATTAAATCGTTGTTGGATGGGATTGCGGTCGTATTTCCCTTGGCCGCACACAGTGCATTCGTTAATGAATTTAGTGATTTGTTCGTTCATTTTTGGCCAGTAATATTTTTTAGAAAGGGATAGGTAGCATTCGTTAATGCCTCTATGGTTCGTCTTGCCGTCATGATAGTGCCTAATTATTTCCTGCTGCCTAAGATACGGTTTAACGTTCTCGAGTTCGTGTTTCGTTAGGACAAGGTTCATGGCGGAACTTTTAAAATTATTTTGTATGACAGGTATTATAGAATACATGCCTAAAGGCGGGTCGATTAAAATTCCGGTTTTAATTTTTGGGGTGACATATTCTTTAATAGCGTTAATAACATCCTGTTCTAAGTTGGATTCTGTAACTTGTATAGAAACGCGTGTGTGAGTATCAAACGGCTTTGATACTGCAGGTCGTCTTTTAACGTCACTAACAATCGAAAAAACTAACTGGCGGTGGAACTTATTTAGCGGTTCGTCGCTAATAGGAACTTCCAGTATAGGATTTTCCTGGCTGGTGTGTACCGTAACGGTTGTAGAGCCGTTATCTTGTACTGGCTGTTCCGAGGGATTCACTATGAGTGAGTTAGTCTCTTCATTGTGTATTTCTATGCGAGATAAAGCATCTGCGTTCGTATTTGCTTTACCTTTCTTGTACACTACTGTGAAGTTGTATTCACTGAGCTTTAAGCGCCATCGGGTAAGCCGTGAGTTGGGCTCTTTTAGGCTCATGATCCACTGCAACGGTTTGTGGTCGGTAAGTATTTTAAATTTTCGACCGAAGAGGTAGGGTCTAAAATACTTTGTGGCCCAAACTATTGCTAGGAGCTCCTTCTCGATGGTACTATAGTTGAGCTCACTATCATTCAGTGTACGAGAGGCATAAGAAATAGGCTTATCAGAGCCGACTGGTCCCTGAGATAGAATAGCGCCTATAGCTACGTTGGACGCGTCCGTGGTAAGGATAAACTCCTTGTCGAAATCAGGGTATTGGAGTATCGGATCATTTGTTAACAGAGTTTTGCACATCTCGAAACTTTTGACGTACTCGGGATCGAAAGTTATCTTTTTACCTTTCTTGAGGCACTGAGTCAATGGTTTCGTGATTCGCGCAAAGTCTGGTATGAATTTCCGATAGTATCCGAGTAAGCCAAGAAATTGTTTAATTTCTTTTGGCGTTTTGGGGATCGGATACTTCTCGATCGCTGCTATCTTATCCGGGTTGGGCTTCACTCCTTCTCTGCTAATGACATGACCTAAGAAAGCCGTTTCCAACTTTAAAAATTCGGTCTTGTTCATTTGTATTTTGAAGTTGGATTCTCTGAGCCTTTGGAACACTTTCTCCAAGTTGGTCATGTGTTCTTGCAAGGAGGTGCTGAACACGATAATATCATCGAGATAGACCAGGCAGATCTGGTTCTGGAGACCTCTGAGGATATTATCCATCACCCTTTGGAATGTAGATGGTGCGTTCTTTAAGCCCATCGGCATTCTAAGGAATTCAAAGTGGCCATGTTCCACATTGAATGCCGTCTTAGGAATGTCGATAGGGTCCATTTCTACCTGGTGGAACCCACTGGCCAGGTCTAGGGTAGTGAAGTATTGGCACTTCCCTAACTTATCCAGAACATCCGTGATGTTCGGGATAGGGTACTTGTCGTCTGTGGTTTTTTCATTAACTTTACGAAAATCAACCACTAGACGCCACTTTGGTTTCCCTGAGGGGTCCGCCTTCTTGGGAACTATCCAAATTGGTGAGCTCCACGCTGATTCGGAAGGACGTATGATACCCTGGGCTAACATTTTGCTGATTTGTTCGCTGACTTCTTGTCGATGAACAAAAGGGTACCGATAACTCTTTGTATAAACCGGGGTTTCATCGGTTGTGCGAATACGATGTTTTATTTGATTGGTGAACGTTAAGTCTTCACCTTCAATATAAAAAACGTCCGCATACTTTGAACAAAGAGTTACTAGATTAGCCTTTTCTTCTTCGTTAAGATGTTCCGTACGAAGTCGCGATACGACGTCTTTAACTCGCGCCGGCGCGGGCGGTGCATCGGTTCGCGTGCACTCAATATTAAACAGCTCCGCGTGAGCCGGGCGGTCCAACGAGAAAACAACGTCATTTTCATTCGGGTTTTCGATCTCTAAATACCCTCTGTTCTGAGTTACGCTAGTAACGCATTCGTGAATAATACAGTTACACAGAATTTGTTCAGGAATGTAAACTTCGCCGTCGGACGTATCAATAGGTATCCGGGCTAATTTCGTACTTTTCGCCGGGATAATGTCCTCGTACAAATTAACATTCCGTGAATTGTATAACAAAATCGGATTCACCGCGTACTTGGTGTTTAAACGTAGCTCTTTTAGATCGATTTTTGCCTCCCATTTCGTAAGTAAATCGAGGCCGATCAGTCCGTCAAAATGATTATGGAACCTGTATACGAAAAGTTTTATAGGCTCGTTGTCGTTGATTTCGATAAAACACGGTACCGTTATCGAGTAATCGTTCTGACTAACTGCATGGACATTTGTGACCTCGAACGGATCGTAATCTAACTGCACGTGTGGATAGAAATTTTCTATAGCATCCGGGCTTAAAAAAGACTGATTCGCGCCGGTGTCAATAAGAAGTTTCAACGGTGGGTTCGAGATCTGGATAAATGGCAGCTGTCTTTGAGTCTGTAAATTTACTTCTATTTTGGCCTGTCTGATGCTGAAGCCTTCTGAAAATTTTCATGATGGCCTGGGGAAGGCTGCGTCTCAGAGGTTATGTCAGTAAAGTCGTGCACTTGGGCCGTCTCGGGGCCGTAGCTCTCAGGGTCAAAGTAACCGCTATAATCATGCGTGTCAGGGTAAGTCGGGTACTCGTAATAGTCAGGATAGTAATTTTGTTCATGTTCGTCGCAATAGACATAACCTGGGTAACCGTCATTAACACATTCGTTAAAATTCATTTCGCGGCTTTTAAAATAATTCGTAGGTGGCGGGTTGCCGTGTTTAGTCCAGTCATGTCCAGTAAGTCCCGTCGGTGGTAGCGCTCTAGGGGTGAAATGTTGTACTCCACTCATTGGCTTAGGACCAGAATTATGAGGAGCGTTACGAGGCGCCATACGGAATACATTACTACGCGCGCTATAATTCGGTGGCGGTGCGGCGAACATTTGCTGTGTACGTGTAGGCATTCTATATTGAGGATGATGCTGAGGGCCTGAGTTGAATCTGTATTGGTTATGTGGCTGAGTAAATTTAAACGCCTGAGGTGCTTGAGGTGGCGTAAATGCCGGCCTCTGACTAGCTGGTGGGAACATCATGTGTGGTGGAAGCTGAAAACCTTGCTTAGGAGGAGGAGGCATTTGAATTGAAGTCGGAGCTTTGACTGGTGGCTGAGCTTTATGCACTTCATTATTGCGCTGTTGTAAATATAATATATTGAGCTCTTCTTGTACGAATTCCAATGCCTTCTCTATAGTGGATGGTCTCATACACCTAATTCGAGAGCCGAGGGGCTCTTGTAATCCGCGTACAAACGCTTGCATAGTGAGCTTTCTATATAGCATGCGCTTCGACTCAATAGTAGTCGGGATAGTTTCATGCAAAGAAATGTATGTCATTATTGTACTGAATAAACTCTGACAATGGTCATAAAATTCCTGTGGGGTCCTGTGACCTTGTGTGGCTAGAGAAAGATCATTATACAATGCGGTTTCGTCCCTTTGGTCTGCAAAATTATTTATAAGGGAATCACGAATTCCTAGCCAGTTATCAGGGATGCCATTAGAGTTGATAATTGTGGCGGCGGGCCCAGTGATTTTATTTAAAATACCATTTAATAAACACAGGTTAGGTAAATTGCTACCGGGCTCATTACTCATATAAGTCGCAACAATTTGATCACATATATTAATAAATCTAGTTAATATGTTCGGATTTCCGTCGAAATCGGGAACTGGGCGTAAGGCCTTATAAATTACGTCTGGGTCGTAAGGCATTTTTGGATCACTTAAATCAAACAATGAAGTTAAATCAATTTCGTCTTCTATCTGCCTAATACTATCTAACTCTCTATTGCGGCGAGACTGACGCGATGCAGCCTCGCTGGCACCCTTATTTGTAGGGTGAAAAATTTTGAATAGATATAAGGATTAGAAATTAGGAAGGAAGCAACACAAAAAGAAAGTTTTGCGCACTTACAATTGCATTTCGGTTTCCTCCGCGTATCAATGGTCGGATACTCGTCCTCGGTGATGCGCCCGCGTAGATCCGGATTCCAGATGAAGACTCAGGAGCCTGCCAGCAGCACGAACGAAGTCTCGGCGATTTTTGGAGATTTTCGACCTTCGCGCACTGACTCTAGAATCCTACCGACTGCGCCAATTAAGCGAGCAGCAGCCGAGGATATTAAAAAAAACCAAAATTCAAAAGCAACTAATTTAATTTTAAATCAAAATTACAGTAAAATATTCTAAGTTAAAACTAAGTAATGCACTCAGGTCAATGTGAGAACCAAAAGTGACGCGCGGCTCCACGTCGGTGTCGGCTTCCAGCGCGGTGTCGCCATCCCGCTGAATCGGCACCTTGATTCTTGTTACCCGCGCCTTGTGCAATAAGTATGTCACGCTATCATTGCACTTTACGTTGTTGAGCAATATGTAATTCATACACAAACATAAACACAACATACATAAACATATTAAGCTTAATTTAACATTCATCGACCATCACCAATCATCATCATCATCATCAGCCTACTATATCCCATTTAAAAGGGGTCGGTGCAGCTATTTCTTTTCTACCACTCATGTCAGTCAGACATGATCTCAACACAACATTAACTTTATTACCACACATTTAATTTTTCACACAGTCCCACCACCCTTTTTTTGGTTTGCCTCTACCTCTATTTTACCATCAATATTATATTAAAAAACTCTTTTGGTGACATGGCTTTCATCCCTCCGCATGACATGACCATACCACGCTAGCCGACTTTTAAACTTTTCCGTCACCAGTGCCACTTTCAAGCTACTCCTTGCCTCATCGACCATCACCAATAAGGTTACAAATTTTGTCCAATTTGTACCTAGGTTACTTTTTTATGCTATTGAATGACATGAAGAGCTAGTCGTTCACCTGATGTTAAACGACACGGGTGCCCATAACAGTTGCAGTGTCACTCGGAACTTTAAAACAATAAAGTTTCGCGTGATTCTGCACTGCGCACGTCATCCTGAGACATCACACAGTCTAGTAATCAGATTACTAGACTGAGTGATCAGATCATAAAGTCTCATTTGCCCAGTAATTTCACTAGCTACAATGCCCTTCAAACCGGAACACAGTAGTGCTTGCACACTACTGCTTGGCGGCAGAATAACTGGCAAAGCGGTGGTACCTACCTAGACGAACTTTGCAGAAAAGTCCCACCACCTAGTAAAACCTAGGTTACTTAGTTATCTTCTGGTATAATAGTCGAAACATCTTCGACTGGATAGGCCGGAGACAATCCATAGTACATTTTTACATCCCATCTCTATCCACGTCAGTAAATTGGAAACACCTCGGTCGGGGGCAGAATTCTATTCCTGTGCTTGACACCACCGCCCCGAGACGCGTCTTTGTTAAAGACGTGCAACTGGTTGTAATTACTTCAGTTACATTTTAGGCCGTCATGGCACGATTAGTTACGCGATCTTGTTTTGTCTGTTTCTGAGGGCGTGATTAACACGTCATCGGATGGCGTTTAGTTACTTGTTTAATTCGTTTTACAGGATTTCATTTAAAGTTACTTGTACCTATATATGGCCTGTATTTTCTTAGCCAGTCTATCTTAGAAGACTACTTCAAGATTCTTGGCTGTAGGTACATACATATTATTAAAAGCCGAAATGGTTTTTGTTTAACATGTACCCGTTTTAATTATTCAAAAGCTACTAAACAGATTTTAGATAATATATGTTAGGTTGTAAAGCTTTTTACTATCTGTAAGATGTATATTAATTTACGTAATTAATGTAAGCGACGAAAATACTCATGCTTATTTCGGTGTGCATAGTTTGTTGCGTGCAATCGGAAATTTATATCATGAAGTTTTTAAAAGCATTGGAAATCCTCGGTTGCATTAAGTTTTTTATTTAATTGAGTGGAAAGTTCACCTACCTAGTTTTTTACTTTATCAGTTTTCTAACATTAGGAGCTTAGATCTTATTATTTTGGTATTTTAGCTAAAAGTGCCTTGAGTAGACCAAAAATACATATAGGATCATAATTTTTTTTTTTTTTTTTTTATTATTTTAAAATATGTGTGGGACATGTCACGCAGCGCCATCTAGCCCCAAACTAAGCATAGCTTGTACTATGGGAACCAGATAACTGATACAATACTTAGATACTTTTTTGTTTGTAAATACATACATAGAATACAATATAACAACCAGACACAGAACAAACATCGATGTTCATCACACAAATGTTTGTCCTGGGTAGGAATCGAACCTACAACCTATAGTTCAGAAGGCAGAGCTACTACCAACTGAGCTAACAGGCCAGTCAATTATTAAAACGTAACCAAAAAAATATGTGGTAACGAACTTGACTTAGAGCGTCAAAATTTCGGAAAATTGAAAATAATTATTAATTTAACGATTAAAATAAAATTTCAACACCTAGCGGCTTTTACTCGAACTTGTATTTTCCAAGTAGATACACCTACACGCCCACCATGTTTGGCTAACCCTCTCCCAAACACCCGGTATATGTATATGGAATTTCTTACACACACTACCTTCCCGCATATAGGTATACGAAATTCACCGTCGCAGCAGTATGTCTCCACAGCTTTTAATTATGCATTACGATGATTATGTGTAGCTAATGTGAGTTATGATACTTATCATCAATCTATCCACTATACAATAGCCTTGATTGACGGCTTCAATAGCTGCAAACATCATTGAGGAAAGCGATTTATTTGTATGCCTTTTTAAATTACACCGCCTCCTGAGTACTCGAGTGGATATTCATATCGACTGTGCAGTGTAGGTACAAAGTAAAAACAAAATGTTGCTGTGGAGCAGTTTCATCATTCTATTTCAACCGATAGTTTGGAGTTAAGTGTTTTACTATTAAAAAACACTTCTTTTTTTTCTTATATTTTGGGTCCACAGTCTACATCATGGTGTATTTAGCCAGTGTCAAGTATTGTAATTTTTCATCGTGTTATAGAATATTTCACCTAAAGTCAATTCTTAGTCACAGTCTGGGTAGTCATAGTCCGGTCTACGCCACGCCCTAGTAAAGTGGTGGCAACTTTACTAGAAGCTTTTATGGAATTTTGGAAGCAACATTAAAAACCACGTTTCACCACATTATGTCACTTGAGTGTGGACTCATGCTCGCAATTCAGCACCTATGCGTTAAAAGGGACCAATTTTAAATATACAACACTGGAAAGACTGGACTACAACACTGGATTTATAACACTGGAAAGTTTTGTAAAATAATACAATGCAACGACGTGAACTTTTCCGTGTTTCCGCCAAAACTCCTAAATAATATTTATACAATTAACAATCAAAGTAAGCTACAAGCAATATAAAATATCAATCATAGATATTATCTCAAGCATAGTAAACTTAGTTTTAAAATACCTGAAATACCTACACATACCTATGGCCAGGCTATGACACTTTGACACTAAGGCCCGCTCACGCTCACTAAGGAACTACGCTCAGTCATGAGGAATCTGCTCAAAACGAGATTTCATTCAAAATGATCAAATAGTAAATGAGATCTCTACTTGACGACTGAGCTTTCTGTAATACGGACCTTAAAGGCCATCCAGATGACAAAGTTTTAGTTTCTACTTAGACTTTTAATTAAAAAAATCAGTGATGACCCTGTGATTTAACTTGATAATAATAATTGATTACTTCATCAAAACTTTTGGTTGTAGCTTCGTTTCGAAATGACGCAATAGCAATACGGACAAAGAAACAATATTTTGTTCTGGGGCTCGAAATTTCGAGGCGGCTGTCAACGGCGCAGAGATTTACACCATATCTGTCAGATTTAGAACTGGTGGAGACAAAGGATTCTTGTCCAAAATCGCGGGAGCGTGATGTCATACCAGTTTCCAAACGCTTCTAATTAATAGACCGACATTTACGACCTGGTGAGCAGTGATTCCCAAAGTTGATAAAAATACCTTTTGCTATTGTAGTGGATACAAGTACATTTTGACATAGGTATAGAAAGTCATCAAGAGTCTAGGTCTAGAGCTCTGAAATATACATGAATTAATATGGTAAGTCGAATTACACTCACAGTAAGGTGAACATAATAGTTAAGGCAAGAGCATTTCAATCTTTAAAAACAGGCGTATAATATTTATGTATTCTTCAGTGAGAAATAAACTGTTAGCTTTACCTGTTTGTGCCTATATACCTAGGCTAACTCGTGCACTTTTCTTACATTTCAAATAATAGTATAGATGTCGAGATTAATTTATGTAGGTAGTTAGGTACACGCTTCAATAGGGAAAAGAACAGATATTTCTGCTGTCTCTTTCTCACTGCATTTAGACATAATATTGGAAGTAAGAAAGAATGTTGGAAATGTTTGTTTTCTACAGAATCGTCTTTTCAATAACACGCACTATACTTGTACCTACTTAAATAATGTTCTGAAAAAAGTTTGAGAGACCTATTAAATATTTTTCGAAAGTCTGTATACCGTTCATGCAAGCTCGATTTCAGAGAAAAATAAGAAATATTAAGCGTGTCCGAGTTTATGACCCGTTGTGTATTGTTAGTGAACCAAAATCGAGCTGTGGGCTATATCTTTGTTCCAATCCTTTGTTTCCAAAATTAAATCATGCAAGTTCTGCACGACCACTGCGACTGCCAATTGTGAACGAAATTAGTGTGACAGACTATCACGCTGATTTCGTTCCCGATTAGCAGATTGAAAGAAGAAGAAGAAGAGAAGAAGGGTGTTTAAATGACATAGAAGGAGAGTGTTTTCATGATGTTTCCTTTCAGTGAGGTTACCAGGAAACTTAAAATGCAAGCAATACGGAAACGACTGGCTACTCTTGCAGCCAGTCGTTTCCGTTTGTGAGTTAATATCCAAGGTAGAGTTTGCTCATGATAAAAGCTGAACGAGGCGCCACGCTACTACTCGATTGGCAACTGGCTCTCAAGGGAAGCTGCCGGAACTCACCGTGACTGAGCAGGAAGGTAGCTTTACTCTCGAAGTGACTCCTAAACTGGATCTCGCCAGAAATGTCGACTCTTAAGATCCCAAGCGGCAATTCCCTAGTCCCTAGCTGCTATTCTCTGTGTTTCCAGAAATATAACCATCAGAGTCTTACCCTAGCTTTCAAAATAATTATTATAGGCTCGCTATAGGCATTTTGAAATTAAGCATATAATTATAATTGTAAACTTTGTAATTTTATTGGCTTAGAACATTAATTTAGATTATGTCTAGTATTCTGATTTAACTTGTGAAAGTGCTACAAATAGCTTATTTGTAATAAGTAATTTGACATTTTTTAAGCGTTGAACACTTAAGACAAATAGTAAGACAATCGCTAAAAAGCGATAGAATAGAAAGCCTTTAAACGAAGAGGAAGTTGATAAGGCATTGACTTAGTAGGTATAAGTATGCTACATATTTGACATTAAAATATTGCGGTATCCTGCGTAGTCGTGTCGATCGTGTATGTGTGAAACTTTACTACGTGCGAGCGAACTTCGAGAAATTAGTTCGAAGTGGAGTCCGCTCGTTAAAGTACAGTTCTGAGATTCTTTTGTGGTCTGTTTATTACAAAAGTGGGCGTAAACGAACTATATATTTTATAATGGGTTTAAGCAAAAATGAGGTTTTTAATGGGCTAAAGTTATACAACCCTCAGTAAAGATAGTCTAGGGTTCAACTGTTATTATACAAGTAACTATAATACTGGCACACAAATTGGTAGGTGTCTACTTAAAATATTTCAGAAATCTACTTACTAAACTACTCTGCTTTTTAATCTCCGACCAGTCTGCGGCATCGTAGTTTACAAAACGGATATGAACGGATTTTGATCATGTATTTATTTATGTTTGAAAAATGACTTGATCAAGCTGTGATTCAAGGAAATATTATGTTCAGTTATTTGAAGATCATGCTCAACTGTTTTGTAGTTGACAAAGAGAATGTCGAGCGATTTCTAAATTTGAAAAAGAAAAAATTACTTGTACTCACAAATTTAATAGCGTAATTATAGCGTTATGCTTTTAAGGCCCGATTTCACCAAACTAGAATAAATTTTATTCCAGGTATAACTTTCCGAGAACAACCGAGTTACGCGAATATAGCCCTTATACCACCAATTTTGTGAAGGAATAAGACTTATTCCTTGGATACAATCAAAATGGCGTCTTTTTTGTGTAGTTTCATTTGTCAATTAGCTGTATCCAAGAGTAACGAATAGCCGTATACTTGGAATAAACGTTGGTGAAATCGGGCCTAAAGCAGTATAGTAATATATTAGTCATCACATCATAAGCCGAAAGAAGTCCACTGCTGAACATGACCTCCCCCATAAAACACCACTTTGGATGCTTGTGATAAGAGGGATTGCCATAATCCTGGTGGATCCACGCTACCAATCGTCTTGGTGATCACCACAGGGTACCGAGGAGAATGTCCAGTGCTCAGTCCCTGGATATCATCCTCTTAGCCGACTCTTATGATACCTGTGGGATGGTCCTATTCTCACACTGGGACCGCATGGCTTATTATAGACATCATACCCAATAAATAGTACTTTTTATAGGATCTGTGACTATAATATGTTACTTCTACCTATGTTGCTCTATTTTACAAATAGTTGTAAGTACGATATTATTTATTTTGTGTCTTTGTAGATGGCGTAGTGGCAAGAACGCCGTGTGACAAATTGTCAATCTTCGCATTGTAAGCTGTGACTGTAACCTACCGAAACCTGCAGCTTATCTTGAGAATCAGTAACTGGATATCAGAGGTAAATCCACAGCAACGCTTTACCATGTACCAATGTATCAAGATTGCCAACATGGCGTCGTGACTCGAGTTTTAAGCATGGTGTAAAAGATTTATGGCATTCAGCAGGTCGTATTATAAAACCTAACTTTGACTGTCCTGTTAGCCCAGTTGGTAGTAACTCTGCCTTCTGAACGGTTGTGGGTTCGATTCCCATCCAGGACAAACATTTGTGTTACGAACATCGATGTATCTTCTGTGTCTGGATATTGTAAAAAGTATCTAAGTATTCTATCAGTTATCTGCAGGTTCCCATAGTACAAGCTATGCTTAGTTTGGGGCATGGGTTATAAAACCCTTTGACCGAGATCAACAATGAATAAAACAAGTAACTTTAAACCATCCAAAAGTCGTGCCCTGGCTACGTATAAATATAGATACCTACCCTCTTACTTTTATAACTATTACACCTACAATAGTTAACCTGAATTTTGAAAGAAAAGCTACCCCTGTTTCATATAAAAAACATGAGCTAAGTAAGCCTGGGCCTTGGATAAGCCAAAAAGTATTAAGATAATCAGAATGAAAAATATTTATAGGTACTTAGACCCAACTTAGACCATTATGATTTTTATTAGTATTATTTCTCTTAATCTGAGTAGTAAGAAATGTCATTTTTGTTATCCTTTTAAAACCACTTAACTGAACGTAAAACCCGCTACAAGCAGATGCTCTTAATCCTAATTCAATCAATTTTAATACTTACTTGGAAATGCTTTCGTGATGTCTAGACATTAATTGTCAGATTCTCCTTGTTGACTGGACTGAACAAAGATAGATAATATATTCTTTATTGCACTAACAGCAATAGTAGGTACCTACATAGGCGAACTTAATGCTATGGAGCATTATCTTCCAGTTAACCCGGTGTATTGTAGCCGGTTTAGTAAGATGATTTTTTCAGTGACCGATATAGCACCTTAGTATTAGCAAGTTGAAATGGTTATGGGCAGGCCACATCACTCGTAGAACTGAAAACCGATGCAGAAGAAAAGTTCTCGAGTGTCGACCACGAACCGGAAGACGCAGCGTAGGCCAGCCCCCCACTAGGTGGACCGTCAATCTGCTCAAAACCGTGGGGAGCCGATGGATGCAGGAGGCATGCAGCCGCTCAAAGTGGTGGCACCCTGTGGGGGGTGAGCATTTCATAACGTTTCGTTTTGAAACTTGACAACTATAAAAAAAATGAAATGGGATGTGTATAGAACATACAAAATAAATACGGGTACAGGTACGAGCCTCGGCAAATTTTGAATTTCGCACAGCCTAAACCGCTGAAGCTAAAATCTTGAAGTTTCGAAAATACATGCATTACATACATAGTGTACGGGTGCGCTAAAACGGAAGCTTTATCCCGGAAAAAAAAACGGTACCTGAGAGATCGTGCACGTGGTTGAAGCCGCAAGCATAAGCTAGTACCTATATTATATACATGCTCAAGTCAATTGATGCATCTTTACGTCAACTTTCCGTTCCAAATACATGTACAAAAGTTCGTAGGTAACTAGAGATTTCCACGTCCACTCAAAGCATACTCAAACTGACAAGCGTTTGGGACGAAGTGAAACTTGTTATAAAACTACAAAGTAGCCGCGAAGAGTAAGGACTCTAGTCGTACTTGTGGACTTGGGATGCGTATTTATTTATGTTCTGTACAATAAAAGGTTAAAACAATAACATATGTAAGTAGGTATTTGTATTCCAGATTCAGATTCAGATTCAGACATTTTATTGCTTCCATAGTGTACATAGGTGGAATAAGTATAACATTAATTAAGTAGGCTCACTATGGACCCCGTCGGGCGCAGCAAATTCCAATTCCAATTTTTAATTGGAAAAGTACTAAAAACAGTTAACTTTACTAAAAAACTGGCCTTAGAAACAGGGAGATATAAATAATTATGTAGACTAAATACAAATTGTGTAATACCTTCCGCTAAAACTAATAAATAAAATTACTTATATTTGATTAATAGCTACAAATTGTAGGTAAGTATATTCTAAAGTAAAGAATAACAAACACGCACACACAAAAGCGACACTGATCTACACAAAACCAGACAGTACCACACAGAACAACACAGAAACATACATAACAACACAGAACCACACATAACGACACAGAACCACACAGCTCCACACAGGTCCACACAGCTCCACACAGCACCACACAGAACCCCACAGCTCCACACAAAATCACGCAAAAGTTGACGTGACAAAAAGCTTGTAATTTTTTCACGCCAGAACTTTTACCTCTATGAGGATTTTGCACAACAGAATCGACATCAAAATCGCGATGCCACTGTTATTGATCTTCAATAGAAGGAGGTTATAACAATGTGACGTATATAGTGTATGTAAGTATAACAACTATCTTTTTGGTATCTAATCTCACAGTTCGCAGAACTATATAAAATATCACAATGAGCTTCACAAATACGCTCCCCCGTCTGCGACAGAGGCACTCGATTTAATTTACATCTCCGCACCAATTGTTCCCAACTCGAGAGTTCGTCGAACGGCCTCGCTCGCCACCGTCTCTGATTTATTTTCCACCAACAACCCCTAAATGGATTTGAGTTCCTTAATATCAGTACCTACACAGTAAGTTTACTTTGGCGCATTCAGATTTCAGAGTTTGGAGTATTCAGGTTCTAGACCTAAGTTCTGAGTTTGTGATTAGATTGTTTGGGATGTGGCTTTTGGATACCTATTGTTATGACTATAGAAACCTGTCCAGTATCCAGTCCATTTTCTTTGATGTCTTCGTAGGATGCATTATAGGTAGGTATACCTTAAACTATACTGAAAATGATACACAAAACCTTATGTATGTCGAACATCTGCAACTCGTTGCATCTTTTAGCTTTGTAGTAGGTACCTAGATGATTCAGATAGTCATCTTTGAAACCGTCAGCTAAGTACTTTCTTCGGCCATTCAAGAGCTGATGTCACTTGTCAGACTCGGTTTTTCTTTCAATATCAATCAAGTACCATACTATTTGATCCTAAAACTGCCATTTATGTATCATCATCATCATCATCATCAGACTGAAGACGTCAACTGCTGAACATAGGCCTCCCCCAGAGCGCGCCACCTTGAGCAGCTGCTCGCCTCCTGCATCCATCGGCTCCCCGCGGCTTTCACCAGGTCGTCGGTCCACCGATTGGGGGGCCGGCCTACGCTGCGTCTTCCGGTTCATGGTCGCCACTCGAGAACCTTTCTTCTTCATCGGTTGTCAGTAGTTGTTATGTATCAGATGACGTAAATGCTCCCCTCTTTTCACTGAACTTTTTTTTTTTGTGATTTTTGTCAGTGCAAAAAAATATGTGAACAAATAAATAAAAAAAAAAGTTTTAGTATCATGTCGGTAACTTAGGTGTTAATGCTGCCGGCTCCCATGCTCTCCCAAAATATATTCTATTCTATATGACGTACCAGAATACACTTTACTGATCAGATAGGGACAATGAATACTTTGCCAGCATTTTCTGTCTTTCGTAGATAAGGAAGCATAAAAAATGTACCATCGATTTACGATTAAAATTGATTGAGATTTAAATTTTCTACTGTGTCAAACAATTTTACTTATAGAAACAGTACACCTACGAGTGTTGTGGCTCAGTCCTCACGACATACGACATCATAGGTACGGCATCTACTGTAATGTAGGTATGCTTATGCAAAATTCTATCTGCACGCTGAAGCTAAATCCCCAAAAATCTCCTCATTCGGGCGGTTCTTTCATAACCGCGATGAGATCAGTCAACGCCAATATTTACATGTGAGAGCGGGCTTGCGAAAATCCTTTCAAAATTTGAGCAGGTATTTCGGTTCGAAATGTAAAATGTGAAGTTTGTGACCCTACGACGTCGATGAGCAAGTCTTATTCTCGTTGATTATATTTTTCTAACTTTTTACAAGTGAAAAATAAAGTAGAACTATCATTAATTTTATTGCCAACTCAATGTAACGCCCCACAAATAGTTTAGCTAATTACTATATTCTAATACTAAGAAAAGAATTATTGGTCTAGAGGATGATCAAGACGATGACAGCCTCTGTGGTGTAATGGTTAAGCACTGAGCAGGTCGGCTCATAACTCGGAGGTGGAGGGTTCGATTCCCGTGACAGGACCAGTATTTGTGCACAGGGAAAAAAGTGCTGAAATACTTGTTCTGGGTCTGGGTCTGGGTGTTGTGGAACCATGGTCCTTGTAGTTCCTGAGTTACTAGATACAAGGGATAGGTGGGTGTCGTGAGGTCTAAGTACAACTATTGTTCCAAATAAAAAGCTCGCGACGTTTACTACTCGCACAAATACTAGTTTCGTTTTTGCTCAAAATTACTTGTTTGATACTTTTATAACCTTTCTACGATACCATCTATCGTACCTAGCTCCCATAAAGTTACTCACTGCAATGAACAGCATATGGAGTATCTGACCATGGTAATGGTGAAGTAGGTACATCATCGGTCATTTGTACCAAATAATTTAATCACGTCATATTAAAATTAAATTTTGATACTGTGATGCTTTTGTATGTACTTACCCACCTATTTTATTCTATGTTGAGCACACATTCAACTGAATATCCTATAGTAAACACAGACTGGCAATTTTACAGAAAGGAATAAGCTTGCTTCTAAGGTTTCCTATTCTGCTTTAGAGAATTGCGCAGAGCCAACTTTGCTCTCAAGTTAGAATAAGGGGCTAGGAAATTAAATGGCGGAACCTGCTGAAATTATATCTGGTCTTCTACGAATTATGAAAGCCAATATTGTGGGACTCTCTGACTTTACTACTTTTTTCTTTAATGACTCGCCAGTTCGTGACTGAAGGTTAAAGTGGAACGTTTCACTAGCGCGGCAAATTCAAATTTTTTTGTGTTCTTTTGCCAATAATAGCTTAATTACTAAACGTGAATACATTAAAACTAATTTAACGTAAATAAATAGAATGTATTAACAAATTACGATTAAAAGTATCTCCTAGATATCATTGGTTTAGCGACAAATAGCAGTAAACAAATTTCGTCTTAGT
The DNA here is from genome assembly GCA_910589525.2 of Ennomos quercinarius. Lineage (NCBI taxonomy): Eukaryota > Metazoa > Arthropoda > Insecta > Lepidoptera > Geometridae > Ennomos > Ennomos quercinarius. Next base: position 6,090,172 of record OU342493.1, read on the forward strand.
TTTTCAGTCTATTGCCATTTGTCGCTAAACCAATGGTACGTAGGTGGTATTTTTAATTGTAATTTATTGATACATTCTATTTATTTGCGCAAAATTAGTTTTCATGTAATCACGTTGAATAATTAAGCTATCATTGGAAAAAGAACGCAAGAAAATTTGTATTTGCCGCGCTAGTGAAACGTTCCATCTTAAGCAAGCTTTTTAGGACTTTATTGAAAAGCTAGGTATCAATAATTATAGCGAGGTCTTTAACTACGCAGGCACCAGGAAAATATAAAATAAATAGGTACTAATAGTGTCCTTGACCCAATAGAACAATTCTGCCGTCCTTATGAAAGTGCAGTACTAGTAAAACATGTTTTCGAGAAAAAACGCGAAAACAAAAGTTGCGAGTAGTCGAGAGTAGGTAGTCGAGTTGCTGCATTCTTACTTCCTGAGTTTTGGGTTCCAGGTGGAATTTTGATACGTGAGAAAGAACAGAATATAGATTTTACTGCCGATTCCAAATATGTACCAAACTCAATTTTGCCAAAAACGTTAGTTTCCTACTGCGTTCTTTACTATGAGGGCAGATTTATTATGCATAAATCGTTCATATATTGACCATATGAATGCAGCGTGATTATAACATTATAACAAGTTACAGGGCTGAAAAGCGAGCATAATTTGAAAAAGTTTTATTAGTTATATCATTAATTTTTTTTTAAATATCATCATGTGATGTAATTTTTTTTTTGGAGGTTTTGTAGATTTTTTAATAAGTTCCCTCTAAACGATTTCAAACTGTTCAGGCTGTAGTGAATTATTGTTTTTTTCTTTTTAATTTTTGTTATCGTTTACCTGGTGTTAATTTAAGTTTCAGGTGACAGTGAATTTGCAAAAAAGAAAGTGCAAAAAACGGCAATTAAAAAATCAATAAAAATTTCATGCCCTGCGCAGGGTGCACGCCTTAATAAATGTTCTTTGTCGAGCATCTTTCAAAGGAGCTTTAATCTGCCTGATTGGACCTTCAGTGCTATTGATAGCTCTGCTAAAGGGCTCCCACGCCTGCGGTTTTACTCACAGCAAATACACTCAGTAAAAGCTAGAAGAGTTAAATCATTGACGAAGTATGTAGGTACTAGGTACGTAAAGGTACGGTACTATTAATATTCTGTGGTAAACGTAGTAGAACGTGAGTTAAAATGAGACAAAAAATAATTTAGAGCATAAATGTAGGTAAGTATAATAAATACAAAAGTTTGTGTATGCTGAATTTGTTTGTAAAATTCAAATTCATGCAGCAACGGCAGCACGAATTTGAATAAAATTTGCAATGGACATGGATTATAATTATGCTGGATTAATTGGATTAGGATGGTTTTGATCGGCGGGTCAAACCACGGGACACAGCTAGTATACCTAAATGCATAGAACAAGTTTCAGATATGTCCAGCGTATTGAGCGGAACGACGTTGTCAAGTGACTAAGTTAGTCAGTCACTAAGGTCACAGAATAAATGATAGGTAGCACTTGCGCCTACCATATTAATCGAGGGCCTACCACAATCTCTTATAGCATTATTGCTTCAACCATAGATTGAAAACTCGTACTATGAAGTCATAAAAGTAAGAATACCTTTTATTACTATAGTGTTGAAGAGGCAGAGAAGTTTTGATGACGTCACGTTAAATCGTTCACTCAAATACCTTATACCACCGAAAGCGTACCACGAACTGTTTCTGATCTAATAATGATATTGAATGTATGTCAAATCTAGCGATCATAAAAACGCTCCTTTTTTTGCACCGGAAATAACATTCACATTTTATATAAAAATAATCTTTTAATCGTCCTAAATTCCTAAGGACTAAGCTTTCCTTTAAATAAGTTATCCACAAAAGTCGCAATCACAAACTCAAAATACAACAAGTTAATTAATATCAACATCAGCAAAAAAAAAAAAACTATCGAGTTGGAACATAATATCTGCTTTATTTAAACGAAAACAAGAACGGATCTAAATATGTAATCATCAAATTACAGGCTGCTCATATTCAATACCGGATTATTAACATCCCCTAAAATTTTCAAGATTCGTTGGGGTGACCCGCTGACTCACTACCCCAAAGTCCTTGGTATGTAATAAGAATAACTGTTACCTAATCTACACTTTAGGGTGGATAAGAATGACGTCATCTTTCATCCCCTATGGGATGACATCATTTGAGATGCGCAGTTGCTAGTTGTTACTAAGCAGGCACTTTTATTATTTGCTATTAACTTGCTTGCTTCTCAAATAGAGATTTCATTTACAAAGTGATCAATTTGTGAATGAACTTATCTTGAGGACAGATTTATGACTGAACGTAGTTCTGTAATACGGGGCTTAAGGTGCAGTGAAAAAGTTAGAATTTACAAACTCCTTGATTTTTCTATTAGCAAAATGGTGGGTAATAGGAAGATCAAGGCTATTTTAAGAATATAAAATATAAATAACGTTGAGATAAAACTGTTATAGGAAGGGTGCTCCACTGCTCTCTAATATTACCGATAGTAATCTGAAATAGAACATACCTATTATCACAATAATTATCTACAACTAAATGGCTAAAGATATAGAACTTAAGGATTCACAGCTAAGCCAGCTATTTCCAAAGCTCAGTCACCAGGATTTTAAAATCAAAATAACAATGAAACAAACGCCAAGGCATTAACGTAAAATGCAAACAAGATTTCCTAGCTAAACATTAATTTCGAATTTTGATCCCCGTCTCGCCTCCTAACCAGAATGAAATTATTATTGCATCTGTAAACAGTTATGACTAGCGATTAAAACTAACCACATAGCAGTTGAATGAGAATAGCACCCGGGGCACAACACAATAACATAACTTTATAGCTAATAATACGTTATAACTATAACGTTACAATGTAACGTAAACCTGATATTAGAATATTGCAGTTACTTCTGGGTCGTAACTCTAATGCGACCTAACGTTTTAAGACCGATAAAGCTATCTGAATAGCGCCAAAATATACACACCCTTTTCGGAATAGCCAATTCTCTTAGTGAAAGGTATATAAAATGAGTACCTACTTTTTAAATGGTTTTTTGAGTGCCCGCGACTTTGATGGCCAGATCTAAGTGTTCGAATTTACTGAGCACCGAATAAGGGGATTTTACATTTTATTTTTATAGTGTGTGATAAAAGCACACATTTGAATTTCCCTTTTCAAAGGTAAAAATAAAGGTTTTAAGAGGTCACTAACACACTATAATTTTGCTATCAAAGCTCTTAAAATTTTAATTGTGTTACTGTTCAAAAACATTTCAGACTTGACGCTTTTATTTCAATTTCATTACTGAGTCAATAATAATTAAGCAGAGTGGGGTACGACACCATTTACTTCATCTAACTAACTTAAGTTTAATTTACCAGTTAAAAGCACTAAAATTGACTTTATCTATACCAATCTGAAACTATTGAAAGAACCACTAGAAGTAAATAACTTTAAAGAATGCAAAGCAAAATCTAACTTAAATCATTTAAGGAGCAAATCTAACTTAAGTTTCAACTTGCTACTAAAAGGTTTATTCAAAAACTTAACCCTTCCATTATAGAAACTATTCTTGGTAAACTTTAAACACAAATTGTAGTTTGTACCTAAACAGGTTTTAGAATCGATAACTTTCAATATCTCCTTGTATATCTTCGGAGCTTTGCCCGGGCTAGAGTTGGCTATTTGTCTGCGGAATCACTACACGAAATGGCCTTATTAATTCTCCTTTATAACTTACAGCCTTCACTCACTTGGTACTTTTGCAACTTACCGATTGAAACGATTAGGTATAAAGTAGTTATTGCATCGAGTTATAGCCATTTTAAAATAAATACATCTCTAAAACCAAGAAAACTGAACAACTAGGATTAACTTTAATTTTCATTTTTTGCCGAGTTCAGATATTATGACTTGACACTTGTATTGTGACTTATTAATCTTATTATGAAATAGAGGAACAGAACACCAAAGACCTATTATCTACTTTGGTTTTGTCAGTGTTCTTCATGTAAGTACCTACCTAAAATTGTAAAAGATCTATAGTAATAAAATACGGAGAGGTCTTGGATTGAGCAACCTTCGAAGGCAGATAGCCGAGTTTATTTGTTGTGATCCAGTGGTGAAATTCTCCAAAGACCGAGGGGTCTTGTATAAGCCGTCGTTTATCGCCGTACAACTGCTGTGCCTGGAACCTTGCCGAACCTATAAGGAAATGGTTGTATGATTCACCTTAATTCTAGAGCCCCAAACTCTCATCTATTCTAAAACTTAAGCATATACTAAAATCCTCCAATGTCCCCACCGAAGATTATTTCCCCAGTGCAGTGCCAGACTTATTTTTTATTTCAATACAGAGTCGAACTAATCCCTGTTCTTTTATTTTTTTTTATTTTTTATTTCCGTTAAGGTAGCACGTTACACTAGCGCAGCAAATTCAAATTTTCTTGCGTACCTTTGCCAATAATAGCTTAATTATACTCAACGTGATTACATGAAAACTAATTTTGCGCAAATCAACATAATGTATCCATAAATTACAATTAAAAGTATCATCTACTTATCATTGGTTTAGCGACAAATGGCAATAGCCTGAATAACTAAGAAGAAAATTGTTTATTGCCATTTGTCGCTAAAACAATGATATCCAGGAGATACTTTTAATCACTAATTTGTTGATACATTCTATTTCTTCCACAAAATTAGTTTTCATGTAATCACGTTGAGTAATTAAGCTACTATTAGCAAAAGAACGCAAGAAAATTTGAATTTGCTGCGATCGACACTCGGTGAACTTGTATTATAAATATTTTGATTTAGCTGTACTTATCATTTTTTAAATATTTGATAGCAACCACATTATCTAAAAAGTAACGAGTGTGCGCTATCTATAACTCTTATTTATGTCTAAGAGCGCACACACGCTGTATAAGCGATTCGCGAAGACTTTACGCTGGCTTTTCTTTATGCTACAATAAAGTAGATATGGTATGTAATAGCTTGGCTTAATTGCACGCGAGCTTTCCACCTGAGACCTTTTCCTTCTTGGTTGATTTGGCACGTCTGTGTTATGTTACAGGATCATATTACTTGTTTAGGGCATGCCCGCGTTATTCTCCAGCAGAGTTAGTACCATTCGGTCACAGGTCCCTTCGGTCACAGTTTTATAAACGAATCCCACTCGGACACACTTTCAAAATAAGCGCTTTTTTAAATTGATTCATATTCTAATCGGTCGCACTTTATTCCTTCATTTAAATGTACAGTCAGCGGACAAAGTTCTATCACACTGATCAAGACATTTATGTAATTAGCATAGTCCGATTATAATACTAATATTACTGCTCATAATCCTAAAGCGTTAACGCAATAACGTTTTAGGAACAGTAGTAGACGAAAGGTATCGTAATATTGGTTTTGGTATTAGTGTTATAAATGTGTGTGCAAAATTTTACCCAAATCAGTTCCGATTTTTTATTGTGAAGATGCAAACAATCACAATATTTCACTTTTATGTGTGTTAGTAGGGATTATTAGTGAAGTAGATATAGGTAGACTTAGGTAGGTCCTAAAATAGGGGGTGGATTCGGCAATCAACATCATTACCGGCCCATTTGTCGGGCCAATCTAGTTAAACATTGACGTTAAATAATGATTCTTATTTCCTTCGGTTCCGCTCGCAGGCTGTTGAAATGCTGATGGAAATCAGACTAATAGATGTGGCTAACTAAAACAGAATATATATGTTATACAAAAAATGATTGTAGAATTATATTTGGGTGTAGGTATGCTATCATAATGTTGGCGTGTGGTCCCGGTGGTGTGAACTTGCACCACCCCATCTCTTCCCGTCATGGGTGCCATAAGAGCTGGCTACAAAACCTATTACATTACATTAAATTCACTAGTTAGGGTCCTAAATCAGTCCCTAATTAGGCAACTAACTGGGTAGTAAGTAATGCACCATACTTCTCCCTAAATTTAGGGCCCTAACTGCCTGAATGCGATTAAATTACACTGAATTTAGTGCCTGAATAGTTTAGAGGTCTGACTTTAATGTATTTTCATTGTCGGAACATTCAGAGAATGTGCAGCAGCATTTTTCACAGTACTGCCAAGCGTGGAGATTATGGCAAACACAACGTGGCAACGTCCAAAGTGGCGTTTTACGGAGAAACCCGTGTTCAGTAGTGGATGTCTTCCGGCTGAAGATATGACGATGATGTGATGTTATCAACGCGCTGTAACGTTACATCGTAAAGTTGTATTGTAGGTACCTACTTATAACAGAATTAGGTATACTTGGTCTGTTGTAGCGTGGTTGAATCCCAGTATTTACATTTATCTTCTTTCAAACTGTGACCAAACCTTTAAGTACTTTCTTAATGCAAGTATTTATAGACGGGTTACTCCCGCAGTACCCCAATCCCCGAAGCCCCGTCCCGCAGGACCACGAATACGATAATTTTGATTACTTACATTTATATTTTTGCTTTTTTCTATGGTTTTGAACTTGTACGGTGGACACAAAAATGTATGTATTTGAAACACATAAGACGAAAGTAGGCACTTAGTTGATTAGAAACTTTGTACACTGTCGGATCATAGTTTTAATAGAGGCAAGTAATTACAGTTTGAATAAAATGTATCAAAAGTATAAAATAAATTTAATGTTACAATATTATCAAATCATCTTAACAAATGTATTTTACTATTAAGACAACAATAACGGGCTGCAGTATAGCCTAATTAGAAACATCATTTTCATTCCATTAAGTAACGTACCTACATGTATCTAGACCGATAATCCAAAATAAGACAGTAAGACTAGACGTATGATGCGAGGTAGCCACTTTTACCTTTCATCTCTCGCTGACTGTCTTTAGTGAGAGCACCAGGCGCGGATACAGGCGGGGGGCGCAGGGGTCCATATCCTCAAATTCCCCTCTTGGGCTCTCCTACTATAATGATTTATTATTACACGCATATCTCAAGATATGTTATTGCGCCCCCCCTTAAGAAATTTCTGTATCCGCGCCTGGAGAGCACAGAACACTTAATAGTACGGATGAAATCTAGTTTTTTTTTTCATGAATGTGCTCCTCGCTGCTGTGCTTGTCTGCAGCTTTATGTTGCATTTATACAGTAGCGGAGCTACTCCCATAAGGGCTATTGCCACAGTGAGAGCTGTTCTCAAGCACCCTGTTACGGCCACACACGTCAATCTTTGGAACTTCTGTAGCTTCCTGATAGACGACAGAAGAGAAGAAAAAATTGCAAACTAATCTGTTACTTTGGCTGTATCGTGATTCAATAAGTCGACCGTATAATGTATATAGGACTGATATCGGCTGATCTCTTTTAGAATAATAATTATAAAATATTGTGCAACATGCATAAAACGGCATGAATAACTGATTATAGTATGATAAGCGCCATTATTTATAATTTAATAATAGCATTAAAGTTAGCAAGTGGCAATGGACAAGGCACATCGCTCACAGAATCGACAACCGATGGAGAAGAAAGACTTTCGAAAGGTACCCAAACCGGAAGACGAAGCATAGGCCAGTCCCATATGTCAAAATCATTAGGAGTTGCAAAAGGCAAGAAAGCCGTTCAAAGTGGCGTTCTATAAGAAAGGTCCTTTATAATCAGCAGTGGAAATCTTCCTCCTAATAATGGTGATAATAGCTCGTTTTATAACGTTTGGCATTTCTCGCTGAATTGTAGGCATTTATTTCCACTATAAAACATATTGTGATAGGAATATTTTTAAAATACAGGAAAACCACAGTTTTTAGTGGGTTCACCAATGTAATAAAAGTAATTATACTTACATAGGGGCTTTTCCATACTAGGTAGGTATATATATTCAATGTGATATCAAGTCTGTCTACGTGTATCGCTGTTTCAGTAACTATATCCGTTGGTTACCTATGTTCTCGGCTAAATACCGATCTAGTGTACATAATGTACCTACATAGATAGATAGATAGATAGATCAACTCTTTATTGTACACCGTAAAATAACAAAAAATTTACAAATAGAAAAAACTTAATTAACTTACACTAGTACAATAGGCGGTCTTATCGCTTAGAGCGATCTCTTCCAGACAACCTTTGCATAGGAAGGATATCAGTACTTAAAGTTATGGGCTTCGGTGTACAGGTAAATCAAAACAACATAAAAATAAATAATAGAATGATACATGGAAATAATATTACACAAGTTTTATTCTACTTAGAATATAATGCAAAAAGAAAAATATATACAAATAATAAACATACATACAAATATACATACTATATGAAATAAAGTAAATATATACTAATCAATAAACATACTTATAGATACCTACTTTATTTACTACCTAACATATTATGATTGGATTTATAGTGACAAATACCAATAAATACTTTACTTCATACCAATTTGCGACAAGTAGAAATTTCTTACTTGATCCTTAAAAATTTGCAGTGACTCAGCGTGCCGTATCGACACCGGCAAACTGTTCCAAAGGCGAACAGATTCTATAGTGAAAGAGGCATCATAAAAAGAAGATGTATGCAGAGGCATATGTAGAAAAAGGGTTTTGGTCGACCTCAACGTGCGGGAGTGCTGAGCGTGAGCAAACCCAAATCTTTCTTTTAGATAGCCTGGGGACAAGGGGTTAAACAGTATACTATACAGCAGTGAGAGAATACGAGTATTCCGGCGAAGGCGTATAGGAAGCCACTTGAGCTTGTGACGAAAATTGGAAACGTGGTCATATTTGCGTAAACCAAATATGAACCGGATGCAGAAATTTTGAAGGCGCTCAAGCTTATTTAGCTGGTCCTCCGTAAGGTCAGGATAGCAGACGTCAGCATAATCTAAAATAGGGAGCAAAAGAGATTGTGCAAGCGTAACTTTAGTAGCAGTTGGAAGGAAATTCCGGAGTCGTTTTAAAGAGCCTGCAGAAGCAAACACTTTACGACTGACAGCCTGTAGCTGGGGTCCCCATGACAGGGTTTCATCGATGATCAATCCCAAGTTTTTTACCTCCTTGCTGTAAGGTATCGTTACACCGTCAAAAACTATTGGAGGTAAGTTAGCCCAGTCTACCTTAGGTAACATACGGGAACTGCCTATCACAATAACTTGAGTTTTAACGGGGTTAATACTCAGACCGAACGCCTTGCACCACTCAGATATACATTTTAAATCTTGAATGATAGTTTCAACACATTCATGTAGCCGATGTGGTGGAGTTTGGGAATAAATTTGAAGGTCGTCTGCATAGAGGTGGTATGAGGAAGTAAGTTTGTTGGAGATGGTGTTGATAAAAGTAGTAAAAAGCAAAGGAGAAAGTACGCCGCCTTGTGGGACGCCGGCCGATGTGGTGCACCACGAAGAGAAAGTATCTTCAAGGCGAACCCTCTGTCGACGTCCAAACAAGTAGTTTTGAAACCAATCAACCACGGCTGGAGATATGTTAATAGAGCGTAACAGTGCCAAGAGGATATCAAAATCAACGGTATTAAAAGCGTTGCTAAAATCAAGAAGAGTTAGCACAGTTAATTGACCCTCTTCCATACCTGATCGGATATCATCAGTAATCTTGACTAAGGCTGTAACTGTGCTGTGGGCAGGACGAAAACCAGACTGAAGTGGATTAAGAAGATCATTCCTAATAAGAAATCTGCTCAGCTGGTTGTGAACTAGTCGTTCAAGGACTTTTGATAAAAAAGGGAGAATGGATATTGGCCGGTATTCAGAAAAGGATTTAGGATGCAATTTTTTAGGTAGTGGGATAATTTGTGCATCTTTCCACATAGAAGGAAAGACACTATTTGTTATGGAGTAATTAAGGATGTAAGAAATGACAGGGAGAATAATATCAAGGATGGGAACAATCATATTGCGGCTAATACCGTCTATACCGACAGCATTAGAGACAATGGATAGTACGCTCTTTTTAACATCACAATCCGAGAATTGACTAAAACCAAAAGAAGTGAAGTTAGGAGTTGGTGTTCGTGAAAGAAGTCTAACTGTCTCAGATTTATCAGACCTGTCCATACAGGTTGATGACGAAAAATGTTTATTAAGAGAATTTATGTCTAAATCATGAGGAATAGAATTTTGTCTTGCTTTACCAACTCCTAATGATCTAAGAAATTTCCAGACCTTGGCTGGATCTTCGTTATCGACTGATTCATGAATATGGCGACGTTGGGCATCTCTACACACTCTATTGCAGCGATTTCGACATTCAAAGTACTTTGTTTTATTATAGTCAGAAGGACAAGTCTTATATTTGGCTTTTGCAGCATCTTTTTTGTTCATTATTGCCTTGATATCCGTTGTAAGCCAAGGAGCAGGCAGGTGCTTTAACTTGATTGGCTTTAAAGGAGCGTGAACATCATACAGCTGCAGCAACGCGGTGTTGAAGATATTAATTTTGTCATCGATTGAATCGGAGCTAAGTAGCGAAGCCCAGTCTATGTGCTCAGCATCATCGCGAAGGTTATCGAGACTCATATTACCAAAGTTACGTAGCAGAAGAGTTTTCGGCTTAGCTTTTGGAGGACGAACTTTGTAGGAAAGGAAAACTAAGTCGTGATACGAAAAAGCATCAGCCGTACACTGGCCGTGAAGTGCAACATGATTAGGAGAAGAGACAATAATTAAATCAAGAAGAGAAGGAGTTGAATTTGGAAAATGATGCGTTGCATTAGTGGGAAGAATATGCATGTTGCTAGATTTAACGATGGATTCTAATTTGGAAGACCTAAAATCTTTTTTAAGAAGACAGGTATTAAAGTCACCCATAATAATGGAATGACTATATGAAGGGATAAGGTCTTCAAGTACCTTATCGAAAGAAGAAAAGAAGTTGACACGTAAGGAAGGGCTATAATAGACTCCGAGTAGTACTTTTGAGTGTGATAGAAGAACCTCTATGAACAAGTGCTCGCCAGCATAGGAAGGGGGTGGTTGTGCGGATATATTGATAATAGAAAAAGGAATATGAGCGCGAAGATATATAGCCACACCACCACCACCACTACCAGTGCGATCATTCCGGATTAGATGAAAACCCGGTAAAGGATACGAAGTAGAAGGTAGGCACGGCTTAAGCCAAGACTCGGAGACTAATATAGCATGAATATTTTTCTGTTGTTCAAAAGACGCCAGCATATCTGGATAATGAGCCGGAATACTCTGCGCATTAATATGGACCACGTTGAGGTTTTTAGGCACACTGGAAAAATGAGCATTTAATGAGTCAGAAAGAGAAAGAATGCTAACAAAGCTATCATCAGTAGAAGTCGACGAAGAAAGAGAAACGAAATCATCATTGTCGCTATCAGTATCAATATCGGCATCAAATAAGTTTAACATAATAATAATACACTAGGTAAAATAATCTAAATGCTATATAATATTATATATATATATATATATATATATATATATATATACCTATAAAAAATAAAACAATAAATAAATATATGACTTTAACCTAAAATATATACCTACGTAGGTATATAAGCAACAGTATCTCTACCTGCCAATTTTTGTGTTTACCTATCAAATCTAATAAAAATAGAAAGTAACCATTACGAGTTACACTTAGGCGTGATTTTGATAAACAAAACACTGTAAAAATAAAAAGCTAATTTTATAAACGGAATACTGAAAACTGAAATGTTTCTATCTTGGCTGGTTTATAATTTATTATTCAAATAACCTTTAATCAGCCAATGAAAAATCACCCCTTAAATAAAGCCATCGATTTAGCGTATAACATAACGTAAAAAAAAAAAAAAAGCTTATTTAGGTCGTAGCCACAGATTTGTACATTGAAAAAAACATGAACTTGGGGAAAAGAAACGTTACAATCAACCAGAGACTAGAATAAACAGTTTATCAACATCTACTTAGTCCTGCAAAAGTTGGCTGCCTACTGTCAAGTGTCAGCTATTGTTGACAATTGACAGCTGTGTGACATCAAGTTGACATGTGTCAGTTGACACGCTTATTTGTTACTACAGCTACAAAATGATTCGCCGTTTATAATCACCACAAAAGAAAAGAAAAATTATAACTAAAAAACGGGTAGTAAACATAATGATTTATAATGTAGAGATAGGTTGAATTCTGGGGGAAACCAGGATGAACTCTGGGGAAAGACAATATAATACAGTAAATGTTATCGTTTCGTTATTTATACACTTTTATTTTTGTATGTATACGAAATGGACAAAAATGGCCTTTTGTATTGAAAATAACGATTGCATGTTAAAAGGATGCGTACTTACAAGCAATCAGTTGCTACCCATAAGTGGGGTAGGTATAATATTACAACATCACCCCATATACGTTCTCATTGCTAGGACACTAGCTCTCTCTCTCACAGCTTACGACCTACCTAGATTTTTTTTATAAATAGGTAAAAGTACTTATTATTCCTTATTTGCCCCCGTGTGGTCCTGGGCCGTAGAATAGGACTATCCCATTTGTTCCCGTTCCCATTCCCGGTCTTTAAAATCTACTGCGATCACCAAGACACCTGCCAAGCGTAGTGATTTACCTGCGGGGCTACCGTCTAAGCCAACCGTAATCGATGAATGGGCTTCATTTCGTCATTTCCGGCAAGTTGACATTGTGTAACATCTCCATCCGTTAGTATTTTCTCAATATTTCTTTTGATTATAGTTAATCAATGTTTTGTATATTAAGTTCTCCGCCTAAGGGACTATAATACCGATGGATGAGGATTTTACACATTCGGAAATGACCAAACGAAGCTCATTCATCGATTACGATGGGGGCTGGTCAGAACCGTGGGGAACCGATGGATGAATAAGCCAAGTAACCACTTAAAGCGGCGCTCTGTGGAGGAGACCTAATGTTTAGCAGAGAACGTCTTCAGGCTGATGATGATGATGATGATCCTCTATTTCATTTTTGTCCCCGGACGCAGAGAGAAACGAAAACAGCTGGTTTAGTACCTAAGGGTGGGCTTTCTGATCTCCGTAGTTAAGGTAATTAATAGTCAAAAATGCTAACAAACTAACCAACGGTCAAAATTTGTTAGAGGTTTTAACCATGGGTTTTTTTTTACAATTTATAGGCATAGCATTTGACCACTGTCTCACCTGGGCCATAATTCTGTATGAAAACACAGATTCCACACGATATAGAAACCCCGTCGTTATCGTGTCTTGTTCAAATCGTGTCACACCAAGGAATCGTCAATTTTTGTATTCTGTATTATCTATGATAGGTTTTGGATCCCTCGAGTGGATTCCGAATTAGAACTAAAGGATTTCTGATCCCAAAACCCATAAAAAATTAAAATAAAGGAATGGCTTATATTTATGTTGTGATATAACGAAGCCATGGGTAATTATTAAAAGTTGACAGAAAACCTTTAGAAATACCTTCACTCTACATTTTAGTTTTATTTTGCATATTTAATATCGACATAAGTGGTGGTAACTATTGACGGGTTGATGTTTCGGAACGCGCCTCAGTGGAACATATGATTTTTGACAGTTCAAATCGCGCCAATTCCACATTCATTTCGCGCGGTTTCGTTCTTATTTCATAGAATAGATTTTTGCAGATTTCTTATGTAAGACAAGGAATTCGCGTGGTTTTGAAGCAAGGAATCGTAAATTGGTCATACAGAATTAGGGTCCTGATGGTAAGTGATGACGTGGCCTACGATGGTGCATGCTTGCCTAGAAGATACCTGGTAACCTTAACTACAAGATCATAAAACCCACCTTACGTAACTATAGCCTAACTCATGACCCTATTAAAGTAACAATTTAGGCACAGAGTTTCAAGCGAAAACGCGTGGTCATAGAGTATTTGACTACCAACTACTCCCTATTCTATGCAATTATTATGAACATGACTGAGAAAAGAGCGATTCACAATCGTTTATTACGGACAAACAAACGAGTGGCGAATCTCATTCGACTCGAGTCACGCTTGATTTATCACACTTGTTCGATCCTACAACGGTAGTCGTTTGTATCAATACACGGTCATTCTGAAAAAAGCTTTTAGCGTGGACGTATTCAAAGCTTGTTTAGCGGAATTTGGTAAATAACTGTGGCCATTTGGGAAAGAAATTACGCATTTTTGTTTCTAGTTTTTGTTGACTTTTAGGATATCATTATTTTACTTCTTATGGATAACATGGGTAATGAACCACCAAAGAGGTTCACCAATGTGTAATAGCCTCTTGCCTCTTTAAGGAAAATCATCATCAACAACCTGAAGACGTCCACTGCTGAACATAGACCTCCCCCAGACTGCCTTGCGCGGCTGCTCACCTCCTGCATCCATCGGCTCCCCACGGCTTCCACCAGATCTTTGGTCCACCGAGCGGGGGACCGGCCTACGCTGCGTCTTCCAGTTCATGGTCGCCACTTGAGAACCTTTCTTTCCGGTTGTCAGTTCTACGAGTGATATACCGGTAATTGTTGGGAACGATACTCTCAAAGTTGTCGACAAATATTTTACCTAAGACAGACTGTCCAATTAGGTAGGCCTAACTTCGACAAAAAGGTGGCACGAAGAATCCAACTCGGCTGGGCAGCGTCCAGGAAGCTTCGACCTATATTTTGTCCAAAATACCGCAGAGCCTGAAAACGAAAGTTTTTCAATCAGTGTGTGTTGCCAGTAATGACTTATGGAACTGAGACATTCTCTCTTATTGTGGGCCTCATTTGTAAGCTCAAAGTAGCGCAACGAACTATGGAGAGAGCTATGCTCGGTGTTTCCCTGCGAGATAAGCTCCAGAACGAGGAGATCCGCAGGAGAGCTAAAGTGACCGATATATAGCTCATAGAATTAGCAAGTTGAAATGGCAATGGGCAGGCCACATTGCTCGTAGAGCTGATGTTATGAACGTAAATACGGGTAATTCTGTGGGTTTTTTAGGTTAGACCTATAAAAACCTTTTATAATTTTAAATAGTGCTGTTTCCCTAATTTTCTTTTTAAAACAACTTATACTTTCATTTACATTTTTAAAACGAAAGAAAAAGATAAAACCAAGACAGTTATTTTTGCTAAAAATATCCGATGCCGTTATTCAAAATACCAGGCTATAATAAATCATGACAAGCCGAAGGTGTTTGCGATGTTAGCTTGCCCACCCAGAGATGCACATAAATAATATTCGAGGCCATCGATAATGCCTGACACCACTGATGCTGAACTATTGCCTCGATCCTTTCTATATTCATATATTTTTCAAAAGTATTTACATACTATTAGAAATAGTTTTTTAAACATTAATCAAAATGTTGATAATATTTCTGCGAGAAGTGGAACTTTCATTGTCATCATCATCAGCCTAAAGATGTGCGCTGCTAAACATAATGGAACTTTAGATAGCATTGCACCTTTACACTTTATTCTGCCCTAATCAAATTGGCGTTAGTAGACTAATTACCGAGTGTTCCATGATTCGATAATTTTATTGACTTGTAAATTTGATTGACTTGTTATAAAAAATATTTATTTCTAGGTACCTATGCATATTTATTTGCCATAAAGCCTCAGGTTTACTTTGTCCTGATTTTACGATTTTTCGGTGTTCGATATTATTATCGATATTTCGTCTGCAAGAGAAGATCAAACTATTATACTTGTTGGTTTATTGAGCGTTTCTATAGTACTTATAAGTTTAAAAAAAATAAAATGTAAAAGCCTGACACCCAGAATAAACAAAGCAATATTTTGAAATGCACTAAGCTGCAACAAAGATCTCGATTCACTCAGCTATTAATTGTTTTGTTGTACTTAGTAAAATTAAATCAAAAATATTGAAATGCTAATTAATTCAAGTGATGGTTTTAAATAAATAAAATGTAATCATAGAAGACTGTGCAATAGTAGGTACCTAAATTTATTAATTGTGAAGGTACTAATCATCGACAAAGACAATATAACTCTAATAAGTTTAACACATATACCTAAATTAAAAGTGTAATTTTCTTGGATGACTTGACGTAACTAAAGAAAAATGTAGTATAAAATGTATACCTACAAAATAACAATTATCTAATAACTTCTTCTATTATATAAATGGTTTTAAGTCAGGAGTGATTAGGTATCTTCTATTGGTAAGCATGCTCATCGTAGACCGCATCGTCACTTATAACCAGGTAAGATAGTGGTCAACCACGAACGAGACAAAGACGTTATGAAATCAGGCAATTTGAGGTTAGTTTGTAACGAACCGGACGCGAAATTATTCCGTCATAACCTAAACTGTTTAAATTATTGCCGTAACGCTATTCCAGAACCTAAAGTAAGATTAATCACACTAATCACACTTCACACTCACACTAATATTATTAAGCTGAAAGTTTGTATGTGTATGTGTATTTGTGCGTATGTGTGTATGTTTGTCACTCCTTCACCCTCAAACGGCTGGACTGATTTAGATGAAACTTGGAATATAGATAGCTTATGTACTGGATTAACACATAGACTACTTTTTATTTGCGGGGCGCAGCTAGTACTATAAATGCGAAAGTTTGTATGTGTGTAAGTGTGTATGTGTGTATGTTTGTTACTCTTTCACGCTCTAGCCGCTTGACGGATATAGATTAAATTTGGTATGGAAGTAGCTTATACCCTGGTTTAAAACCTGGTTTACTTTTTATCCCAAAACCGGGAACGGTTTCTGTAGGAACGCGGGTGAAACCACGGGGCACTGCTAGTGAGAAATAAAGAAAATTTATTTACATCAAAATTTTATTTCAGAATAGCTACCTATTGTAAGCAACAAATTATTAATATAAGTAGGTTTGCTCTAATAACAAAATTCATTGAAGTACTTAGGTTCGTCAAAGGTGGTCATGACGATTGGCAGAATCTGTGAACAAGCAAAACCTCATTTAAATTCTCATTTAAAACATGATTCATTTAAACAGCTAAACACTTAAATATTATAATAAAAAACCACAAAAAACATAATTTTCTGTAACATCAAATGAATGAATGTTGCTTTAATGATTGAAGCAACTACGCATGCTCGTAGGACGGCTAAATAAAATGACACCGGAAAAAGAAACAATTTAAAACTTCACGCAATTTCTTGACTTGGTAAGGTATATACGCATTGGTGTTCACAAAAGTCAGACCTCCATCTGTATAGTCAATTGTTTTTTTCCCAAATATGTGATTATTTTGCTAGCTCAACGAGTGTATAATCAAATGGTTGCTCAAATTGGGGCCCCAATACAATTAGCAGACGAGACTTGGAAGTTAATGCAGTTAATCGCTAAGCGAATTGCTAGGAAATTGCGCCCCACTTGTGGGCTGATTGGGCAGTGAGTCGATTAGAAATAAAAGTAATTTACGCCTGAATAAACATGCCACTGGGGAGAAGAGAAATATGTATTTTTTATCTATGATTGTTATGCTCTATGTAAGGCTGGCATTTGACCACTGCCTCACTTGATGGTAAACGATGAAGCGGTCGACAATAGAGCAGCTTGCCTAGAAGACACCGCTTTAATCTTACCTTGAAATAGTGTTATCTCTAGTTCGGGAGTCGAAGGACTCATTAAATCATTAAAATTTATTATGGTACTTTTATGTCAATACATGATTATTTAATTTGATTTGAAAACACCTAGATTGTATTTTTCAGGGAACAAAGATGCTGGTAATGTGTTCCACAGTTTTCATCATCATCATCATCATCATCAGCCTGTATTAGTCCACTGCTGGACATAGGCCTCTCTTGATGCACGCCACTTAGCCCGATCCTTTTTTTTTTGAGGGGGGAAATGCCCTCGCACTTCACTTCCACCACGGGGGTGATGGCAGGGGTTATGTGGGACTTGAACCCACTAAAACCCCCCCGTGATCCGTCCGCCGCCGGGATGGGGCGAGATAGGGTAGCGCTAGCATTCACGCTAGCATTAGCATTAGCCCGATCCTCGGCTAATCTCATCCAGCTGCCGCCAACCACTCTGCGTAGGTATATCGTCGCTCTACCTAGTCGGAGGTCGTACGTTTGCCAAGTCGCGGTCTCCACTCAAGAACTCGTCTACCTCAACGGTTATCGGTTCTGTGGCAAATGTGATCAGCCCACTGCCACCACACTTGTGTGCTCCATACTTTTACAGATCACATAATAAACGTAAAAGTAAGATGCTTTGTGCGATATATTTTGAGACGGCCTACGAGCTAAACGAAACAAGCCGCCGCCGTCTTCCGTGTGAAAAAAAATGCCAATTTAAACTTTCGTCTTGTGATAATAATTTCTCCTAGGAATAGAAAATAATGGCCTTTGATGTTCACTACAGCTGAAAATATGCCTCCCTCATAGAGTGCTTTGAACGGCTGCTAGATTTGCTGCAGTTTAAAACAGGATCACCCGATCTCTTTCCGTGGGTGCCGTAAGAACTGGCTAAGGGAATATTTGAAGAATATAGGGAGCAACATTCTCCTCAACCTACACTGCGTACGTCTATATAGCTAACGAACGTGATGAATACGGCAACCGGATGAAAATAATGGAATGACTTGTCTTAAATTTTTTCTCAGGACTGCATTTTGGAGTGCTTTAAAAAGGGTCTCAACACCATCCTTAAAAAAAATCTAATTAAACTGGCAACGTATCACCAGCCCCTCTGGCGTTGCAAGTGTCCATAACCGACGGTGACCACTTAGGTGTTCTAATACACAATGCAATCTGCCACATGACGGTCATTGTGCAGAGCCATCTTGGTTTAAAACCGGTTTTTTGGCATGTTTCTTATCTATGCTCAACTTATAGCCCGCTCATTTTGCAGCGCCATCTAGGTTTGAAACGGGTTTTGACATATTTTTGATCTATGTTGTTTTCTTGGTGTACTGGCATCCTCCTTGTTCCACGCTATGAAAAAGAAAGAACTCTTCCATCCTGCTATTATAATAATATATGACGCATTAAAACGTAACTCCCAAAATTGATAATTAAATAGATCGTACCATTTGGCTGTTTTATACTTATACGGAATAATAACACTTTAATTAGGTTTGTTTATCAATTTAACTGCGGTAACACTAGCAAAAAAACACGATGTTTATAAAAAAATATGGCCTCATCATCTCTTTTTTCTCTCATTTATTATTTCAACCAAACCTATCAATTTCTTCGCCTTTCATTCTTACCTGTGGAACTAACATTTTTTTATAATTGTCCGCAATCTCACCTGATGGAAAGTGACGACACGGTCTACAATGGCACATGCTTACCTAAAGGTAAGGCTTACCTGATAGGTAAGTAGGTACCATGGGTAATTTTATTTCTCTTAGTACCTAGTACCTAGTAGGTAGGTACGTATATGTAAGTATATATAGCAAGTTTGTGGGTGTGTGCTAGCGCAGGATTCTAATGTCGCATCAAGCTACCTGCATAAGTCAAAAACAACATTGATTTATTTATATGACCTAAAACAAAACAACTAATATAATAAATAAATAAATATTTGTGAACAATTCACGCAGCGCCATCTAGCACCAAACTAAGCAAAGCTTGTACCATGGGTACCAGATAACTGCTGTGCAATGACAGAATACTTAGATGTATAGTAATTGTTGTTTGTAAATACATACATAGAATACAATATAACGTCCGGACACAGAACAAACACCTATGTTCATCAAACAAATGTTTGTCTTGAGCCTGGGTGGGAATAGAACACAGCCCACAGCCCACAGCCACAGTCACACACACACACCACAGCCGGCTGGCCTACATTTTAGAAGACAGACCAGTAGTGTCTACTGGTCTGTCTTCTAAACTCTGGGTTCCAGCTGAGCAATCAGGTCAGTCAAACTTATGTTTTGTTTCCATAAATATGTCTATGTGAACTAGTGGACATTTCACACAGCGCCATCTAGCCCCAAACTAAGCATAGCTTGTACTATGGGAACTAGATGACTGATACAATACTTAGATACTTTTGTTTGTAAATACATACATAGAATACAATATAAGTAACACCCAGACACAGAACAACACCTATGTTCATCACACAAATGTTTGTCCTGAGTGGGAATCGAACCCAAAGCCTATAAGTTCAGAAGGCACAGTTACTACTGAGCTAACTGGCCAGTCTTTTTACTTGGGGCAATTCATAAAACCATAACGATGCTAGTCTAGATCTAGATACCTCTAGATCCATTACTTTTATTGCGAACAGTACAGTACAAGTGACAAAAGGCATTCGTCAAGTATTTAAACATAAGCACTTGACCTTATCCAACCAGTATATCTGTGGCATAGCAGACGACTGACCTGTTTACTTTATAATTTTATATTATTAATTATTCACATTAGTCTTTTGATTACTAGTTAAGTAAGCCTCAACGATTAATGGTGGTGACAGTGAGTTTGTAGCACAGGGTTGTGCTGAATAAAAATGAAGGAACTTTTTGTTCTCTTTTTGTTATCCCTATTTTGGAGCTGTAAGTATATTTATCATGTTCTCGATAGTGCACCTTAAGAGGAAAACGCGACGTACTCAATATGAAAAAAAATATTTTCGAACTCGTTTTATACTGGCTTGTAGAATATTTTTATAGAACGCGATCGACAAATTTTTACTTTTTTTTTTACTGAGATTTCTGAAACAATAACTTAATTGCGAGATGAGCTGTTTATCATTGAAGAGTTCTATTGGATATCTCTAAAACCCATCATAATCTCCAAAACAGCACTAAATTAATTGTGATAATAATACAAACTTTGAGTTAAATGGTGCATCTTGATGGTGGTTTAGAATCGATCACGGGCTAGACTGATTCAGGAAAAAAAACAGCTTTCCCATAACTACTACCAAAGCTGTTGTTTGAACTGCGCAATGCGCATGCGCCTCCCGCTGCTGCTGGTCATTGACCACGTGGCTCGATACCACAGAAAATATAAGGAAAATTATATGTCAAGCCACAAATTTTTCTATTGGCTACGAGATCAAATTTCTAAATTTATAACTAAGCAACGGGAAAATGAGATATTCTCTAATAAACTAAACCATCCATTTTAACAATACCATTTAAATATTCTATAGAAAGCGTCAAGTAAAGATCAATAATTATCTTAACTTTATTTATGAGTTGTTTATTGTTGATAAGCTTCATAGGGTATCAACAAAGTCCATGGTTTAATCAACTGACAAGATATCTTCAAAGTCCAGGAATTGATAAACTAAAAAAGCCTGGACCTTGTAATTTTTAACACTATACTCAAATTACGCTAAATGAGCTTAATGTCGTTGGAAAGTTTTGTAGGTAGGTAGGTAAGGTAGAAGTCCATAGTCCAGCCAATAGCAGAAGAATAAATATTTTGTGTTTTGTAATGAAACCCATTAAAGACAGAAAAATCACTACTATGCAGTGTTTATTATTAAGGGGGCTAATGTTTAAGCGTATAAAAGTAGCATTAAAAATATTTAGAAGTGCTGCGTTGGGCCACTTTCATACCACTTGTTCTGCAAGTGTAAAGTGGCTCAGTATCATGAAAAGCTTTTGGGCTAGTGCCCCACTAGCTATTTCAAGAACGAGTAAACTCGCACACGGGCCTCTTTTTCAGTGTGCCAGTTACCACCTACTACAATAATTATTCTCTTGCAATTTTCAATTTAGCAACCGATTCGTGATTTGTTTGCTGTCATTCATTTAGGAGTTTCCTAGTTTTCCTATTAACCATTTAGAGACCTATAGTGCTCAAATCACCTGAACATGGACTGAAAGAATTAGATAGAAAATACCTCACGGAATTCATTCTTCAATGACAATTAGCTCATGTTTTGAGAATAGGGTGTTCAGAGTTGAAATCACAGGCAGCTGCCAAAATTACTTAATGTCAGTTTATCATGGTTGATTAATTCACGGGCCACAAGAGGCTCAATACGAAATTAAGTCGATTAAAATCTCTTTAAATAACTGGCCAAGTGCGAGTCGGACTCGCACACGAAGGGTTTCGTATCATTATCTATAAAAACGAGCAAACAATTACGTTTGTTGTATGGGAGCCCTCTTAAATATTTATTTTATTCTGTTTTGTAGTATTTGTTGTTATAGTGGCAACAGAAATACATAATCTGTGAAAATTTCAGCTGTCTAACTATCACGGTTCATGAGATAAAGCCTGGTGACAGACGGACAGACAGCGGAGCCCTCGTTTTACCAGCACTCGTTTTACAGCACTCGTTTTACCCTTTTGGGTACGGAACCCTAAAATATGAATTGTTATGTTTGTATAATTATGTCTTGTAATGTAATAAGTACAAATAAGACAATAATGTAGGTACGTACCTACTACTGTGACGGAAAATCTTCATAATATCACAGATAGTACAGTGACTATTGTAATGTAGTTATTATTGTAATGGAAAACCCCAACTATAAAGCAATAAAAAAATGCCTTTAAGAATGGATTAACATGAAGTGAAATAATTTGTCCCGTGTGGTCCCGGTTACGAATAGGACCACCCCATCTCTTCCCGTGGGTGCCGTAGAAGGCGGCTAAGGGAATATCCAGGGAATGGGTCGCAGCGTTCCCCTCGGTCTTGGTGGGACATATCCGAAGCCATGCATACTTCCGAAACATACTTCACCGTTGTGATGGGAGACTTCAATGCGAAGTTGGGCACAAGGAATAGCGATGAGCTGAGAGTGGGGCCATTTGGATACGGGCAGCGGAACCCTCGAGGACAGAGGCTGGCTGACTTCATGGAGAAGGAGAGACTCTTTATGATGAACTCCTTCTACGAGAAGCGGCCATCCAGGAAGTGGACGTGGATAAGTCCCGACGGTTCCACTAAAAATGAGATAGACTTCATCATGACGACCAAGAAGCACATATTCGATGATGTCTCTGTGATCAGCAAGGTGAAAACCGGTAGCGATCACCGTATTGTTAGAGGCACATTGAATATCAATGTTAAGCTCGAAAGGTCACGTCTGGTGAAGTCTACGCTCCGTCCAAATCCTGTCCAAATCCAAAACCCCGAAGGCTTTCAGCTGGAACTCCAAAATCGCTTCCAGTGCCTAGCCGACTGTAACACAGTGGACGAGCTAAACGACGGGTTGGTGGAAACTGTCCAAGCTGTTGGATCGAAATTCTTTAAGACCCAACGCCGAAAGAAGACTCAAAAGCTCTCAGAAAAAACTCTTGAGCTAATGGCCGACCGGAGCGAAATGAAGCTGCAGTCTTCAGTTGATATGTCAGCCTACGGTGAACTCAATAGACGAATCTGGAGTTCCTTGCGACACGACTTGCGTGCTCTTAGTACTTCACGTATTGAGGCCGCAATTGAGCGGAACCAAGGCTCTAAAGTGTTCGCAAAGGATTCGTCTATTGGGCAACACCAAATGACAAAACTGAAGACCGAAAATGGTAGCGTCATTTCATCCAAGCCTGAGATTCTGAGAGAGATCGAGAACTTCTATGGACAGTTATACACCTCGACACGTAAGCCCGCTACTAACACAGCTCAGGACATCAGAGCCAAGTTAGTCCGACACTATACCGAAGATATCCCGGACGTCAGCCTGTACGAGATTAGAATGGCCCTCAAACAGCTTAAAAACAACAAGGCACCAGGTGAAGATGGAATTACGACCGAACTTCTGAGAGCGGGTGGTAGACCGGTACTTTTAGTCCTCCAGAAGTTATTTAATTCTGTCATCCTTGAAGGTATAACGCCAGAGGCATGGCACAAGAGCGTGGTGGTGCTCTTCTTCAAAAAAGGCGATAACACCTTATTGAAGAACTATAGGCCCATCTCGCTCTTGAGTCATGTGTATAAGCTGTTTTCGAGAGTCATTACGAATCGTCTCGCACGCAGGTTTGATGAATTCCAGCCTCCCGAACAAGCCGGTTTCCGAAAAGGCTTTAGCACCATAGACCACATCCATACGCTGCGCCAGATTATACAGAAGACCGAAGAGTATAATCGGCCGTTATGCCTAGCGTTTGTGGACTATGAGAAAGCCTTCGATTCAATCGAGACTTGGGCGGTGCTGCAGTCCTTGCAGCGATGCCAAATTGACTATAGGTATATCGAAGTTTTGAAGTGTTTGTACAGTAAGGCCACTATGTCAGTCCGACTACAGGACCAGAGTACGGAACAAATTCCATTGCAAAGAGGCGTGAGACAGGGAGACGTTATTTCTCCGAAACTGTTCACAAACGCATTGGAGGATGTTTTCAAGCTCTTGGAGTGGAAAAGATCTGGCATCAACATAAATGGCGAGTACATCACTAACCTTCGTTTTGCCGATGATATAGTCATAATGGCGGAATCGCTCGAGGACCTTAGCACCATGCTCAACGACCTCAGTAGAGTCTCCCAGCAGGTTGGTCTTAAGATGAATATGGACAAGACAAAGATCATGTCTAATGCTCATGTTCCACCTATACCGGTAATTGTTGGGAACGATACTCTCGAAGTTGTCGACAAGTATGTCTACCTAGGACAGATTGTCCAATTAGGTAGGTCCAACTTCGACAAAGAGGTGGCGCGAAGAATCCAACTCGGCTGGGCAGCGTTCGGGAAGCTTCGTCCTATCTTTTCGTCCAAAATACCGCAGAGCCTGAAAACGAAAGTTTTCAATCAGTGTGTGTTGCCAGTGATGACTTATGGAACTGAGACATGGTCTCTTACTGTTGGCCTCATTAGTAAGCTCAAAGTCGCGCAGCGAGCTATGGAGCGAGCTATGCTCGGTGTTTCCCTGCGAGATAAGCTCCGGAACGAGGAGATCCGCAGGAGAACTAAAGTGACCGATATAGCTCTTAGAGTTAGTAAGTTGAAGTGGCAATGGGCAGGCCACATCGCTCGTAGAACTGACAACCGATGGGGAAGAAAGGTTCTCGAGTGGCGACCACGAACCGGAAGACGCAGCGTAGGCCGGCCCCCCACTCGGTGGACCGACGACCTGGTGAAAGCCGCGGGGAGCCGATGGATGCAGGAGGCGAGCAGCCGCTCAAGGTGGCGTGCTCTGGGGGAGGCCTATGTTCAGCAGTGGACGTCTTCAGGCTGTTGATGATGATGATGATGAAATAATTTAAAAGTAGGATTGGTAGTTCCATAGATTAGTAATGTCCACTAAATCACAAATTTTATCTCTTTATAATATTATTAGTGCATAATAATATATATATTATTCAACCCCTATACGTCATGGGTGATATTAAAGGCCTACTTTTCCATTGAATCAAATCCAATAAAATTTTCATTGATACGAATATGAAATAACATTGCGATCTCTTTTCCAGTTTCACGATCTTGCATAACTCCTTTAGGTGCTCCTAGTACCTGTATCTCTCTGGACGATTGTCCTTCATTATTAAAAGCGCTTGACGAGAAACCACTCCAACCAGCAACAGTCACGTTTCTGAGACAGTCACACTGCGGATTTTCTGGAAATACGCCGAAGGTCTGCTGCGGGCCTTTTCCTTCGAATCATAATGTGGTAAGAGTTTTAAGGCCTCTAAATCAAACGATTTCAACACGGTCCAGTTTATACCCAGGACGATTTCTATACTTCACGGCACCGGCATGCGGCAGTGATGTCCGCCGTCTGACCCTCGCGCCACGTGGGGGGGCGGTTTCGTGTGGACGACTTGACATGAGTAACGGCCGGACTGGAACCCGAACCGTGTTGAAACCGTGTCTCATGTGAATAAACCGCTTAACAAATACACCTAGTTTACTAAATATATAATTTACTGCTCAACAAACACAACCCCCGGTTTCTCGTACGTTTTTTAAAGTTAAACTCATGTCAAACTAAAAATACTGAACGCTCATTGGTTGCCTGTTGATCATCAGCTATTTAGTATGTTAAGCTAGCATGAGTTTGACAAACGTACGAGAAACCGGGGGTTAGTCTAGTCTCTCTGTTTGTTTGTGTGATTCAGAGTTCAGACGTTGAAACAGCTGAGCTGATATGAATGAAATTTGGCACAGGAAGACGATCAATCGGTGAAACTCTTGTCCTAAAGGTTCTTGTCTACCGCACCGTCGCTGAGTCGATTTTGTTTTTCTGAAACAGACATGGAACCCTAAAAATACAATTTTACACATTTACATTTAAACAGATGAAAACGAAATATTCATAGCAATTATGAAACTATACGAAAATGACTCAGGAAGTTCCAAGAAAGAAAAAAATTGTGGATTCCTATGTAGATAGGATAAGAGCCTCTACGTACCTACTTGACGACCTTTCATAATTATAGTGGTGGATATAGGCTTAGGATGTTACCAAAAAATCTATGTTGCTGAGTATTATCGACTGACTCACCTTAATTTATAATATAGCGCTAAAAACATCCACCTTAATATGTGTCGGAAGTAAACTATAACATAATGACGAGACAAGACGAGATCAGATGAATGTTTACTTGCCACACCTTTTTAAAACAATATTTAAAATTGGCATCAGTATGAATTGTAACTCAGTGGACCTAACTATTGATTTAAATAGATCATTAGTAGAAAAATACGTATAATGTTGTAGAACCAGTAGTTTTCCGTAATATGAAGTAACCTTCCTCAATGCAGCCTCCCTATATTATAACATATTTATGGGCCTTCCATTATAATATTGTAAGAAGTACTTTTTCTATGCTTTCATTTTTACATCCAGGAAATATCTTCACGTACTGGAAGTGACATCGTCGATCCAGTATCGGAAGAGGACTCTAGACCAGCTTCTAGAGACTCCTGCGGTGTGAATACCGTAGGAGACAAGATCCTTGACGGCACTGCCACCGAACTTGACGAGTTTCCATGGATGGCATTGCTAGGATACCGTACACGTAAGTAACTTGAATCAAACTACCATAATTTAATTCCACCATATCCATTTCAACATTGGACGACAAGACGTACAGCTACACGTCATCCATTTCTGGTTGACATTTCTTCGATTTGTACAAAGCGGAAGAGCTCGACATTTTTAATCCGAGCAGCGAAGGAATGAAAGACTTTACCATCGTTTTTGTTTCCCGACAAGTACACTCTGGACCTCTTCAAGTCACGAGTGAATATAGGTATCCTCTAGGCAAGCATGTAGGTCTATGTTCAGCAGTAGGGACGTCTTCAATCGAATTGAGAACCTCCCCCTGTTTTGAAGACTGTTGAAAATAGGTAGTTATTATTTACATTAACGATCACAAAAATAGCATTTGGATGATTGATAAATCAAA
This sequence comes from Ennomos quercinarius, assembly GCA_910589525.2. Lineage (NCBI taxonomy): Eukaryota > Metazoa > Arthropoda > Insecta > Lepidoptera > Geometridae > Ennomos > Ennomos quercinarius. The sequence goes on from OU342493.1 coordinate 6,117,452, forward strand.
AACACTATATCTTAGAATTTTGCGCTTCTTAGGGCTGATCAATGATCATTCAATTGCAGGATATTATGTTAATTATTATTTTATTAAAAACTCTAAAAAGAACCCTATCTCACTATTAAAAGATCGGGTTTTAATAATAAACCAAATAAAACAATTGTGTTTATGTTATTTTGAGATTTAGATAAACTTTTTGTTTAGTAACTGGTTCAACAACATACCAGTGTGGAGGTATGCTGATCAACAAGCGATATGTGCTGACTGCCGCTCATTGCATCGTTGGAGCCATCGAGACTCGTGTGGGAAAATTGTGAGTACACTCGACCAAGTTGAATCATGATTTATTTTGGTGTAACTTCACAAAGCTAATCAAACGCTAGGTCGAATTTTAGTTGCATATTATTATAACTTTATGTTATTAGTAACTTAGCTGACCTGCCTCGGCTTTGCACGGGTTAATTAGTTTTACGCCTTATCTCAGTCTATATCATGAATGCAGGAAACGGTGCCCAGCACCTGCCTCCTTTCACCTTAATTCATTCATCCTTTCCCTTTATCTTTTCTCCCCTCCCTTCTTTCTTTCCCATAGTACAGGATCGGAGTGGCTTTGGACCTAATACTGAAGGTTGAATGTCTGTAATTTCTGAACCACAAAACTGACAATTTTGAAATATTTACGGAACAATATTTAAAGTACCCCCTTTCCAACAAAAAGTGAATTAATGAAATCGAACCACGCGTTAATGAGTTACAGTTAAAAAGTACATATTTTTACTCTCATCCCCTCTCCTGAAAGAACCGTGCTGAATTTCGGAATTAAAAGTATCCTTCCTTCCAACCTTCAGTATTAGGTCCAGAGCCACTCCTATCCTGCACTACAGTACTATACGGCAGTATGGGAAAGAGAGCAGGGAGGGGGGAAATGATAAGGGAAAAGGATGAATGTATGAAACGGCAAATGAAGTCCATTGCGCCTGCCTCCTTTCACCTTTATCCATTCATCCTTTTCCCTTATCTTTTCCCTCTTCCTTCTGTCTTCCTTTAGACTAAGATAAGGCGTAAAACTAACTACATACACTAACCCGTGCGAAGCCGGGGCGGTTCAGACAGTTTGCAATAAATCTATGGTCTTTAATATGTTCATCTTATAGCTCTTAGCTTTTCTCTCATTATCGTAAGAAGGACATCCAAAACTGTCCCCACAAAAAACGCCCCAATGAGCGTTTGCTAGCGAATTGCATATACAACTTCTTCCCACGTATTGGGTATGTTCTAGGTTGTCTAAAGTTGGTTCTTCTTTCAGGACTTCAGCCCGACTTGGCGAGTACGACACTCGAACAGAAACAGACTGCCTAAAAGGTATCTGCGCTGATCCTGTTCAGGAGATTCCTGTTCATGTCGCCGTACCGCACCCCTGGTACAGGGATAAGAGCAGGAACAAGTACGACGACATTGGACTTGTAAGATTGTCTAGAAGAGTTACATATAACTGTGAGTATTTTTATTGGTTGTTATTATTAGCTTTAGCCTCATCATCATCATCATCATTAACAGCCTGAAGACGTCCACTGCTGAACATAGGCCTCCCCCAGAGCACGCCACCTTGAGCGGCTGCTCGCCTCCTGCATCCATCGGCTCCCCGCGGCTTTCACCAGGTCGTCGGTCCACCGAGTGGGGGGCCGGCCCACGCTGCGTCTTCCGGTTCGTGGTCGCCACTCGAGAACCTTTCTTCCCCATCGGTTGTCAGTTCTACGAGCGATGTGGCCTGCCCATTGCCACTTCAACTTACTAACTCTAAGAGCTATATCGGTCACTTTAGTTCTCCTGCGGATCTCCTCGTTCCGGAGCTTATCTCGCAGGGAAACACCGAGCATAGCTCGCTCCATAGCTCGCTGCGCGACTTTGAGCTTACTAATGAGGCCAACAGTAAGAGACCATGTCTCAGTTCCATAAGTCATCACTGGCAACACACACTGATTGAAAACTTTCGTTTTCAGGCTCTGCGGTATTTTGCGGTATTTTGCGGTTTTTGAGCACGCAAGCTTTAGCCTAGCACAGCCGATACTACATGCACTACTATACCTATTTGACAGCCTCTGTGGTGTAGTGGTTGAGAAGGTCAGCTCTTAACCCGGAGGCGGCGCGTTCGATTCCCGCGACAGGACAAGTATTTGAGGATAGGAAAAAAAGCGCAAATACTTGTTCTGTGTCTGGGTGTCGTGGGACCATGGTCCTCGTAGTTCCTGGATCCCTAGATACAGGGAATCCTAGTTAGGGTCTAGGATCTATGTATGTGATCGATGTGGGCGTTATTGTTGTTGTTATTGTTATTATGTTGTAATGTTATTCTGAAAAATTTGCTTATAACCATACTAAATTTTAGCGAAATGCGTTCAGTAGTTTCCGCGTGATGCGTGTTCAATGGGACAGACAGACAGACAGAGCGACATAAATGAAAAAAAAAGTTTCTACCTCTATATGGACACAGAAGTGTAATGCAATCAAAATATTCAAAACACATTCAATGAACAAATTTAACCCAGTTACAGTTTTATTATAATTATGTACCTATAGGTTTTTGTTGTATTATGTACCTATAGTTGCATAATGTAAATATTTATTTCAGACTATGTTCAGCCTATATGCCTGGTCAATGGAAACGAGCACCAGAACGATGGTGCTGCAGTGTTCATCGCGGGATGGGGGAAAACCTTAGAAGGTAATACTAGGTTTACTTTTAAGTATTGTAAATTAGAACTGACAACCGATGGGGAAGAAAGGTTCTTGAGTGGCAACCACGAACCGGAAGACGCAGCATAGGCCAGCCCCCCACTTTGTGGACCGACCGTCCCACTTGGTGGAAAGCCGCGGGGAGCCGATGGATGCAGGCGGCGAGCAGCCGCTCAAGGTGGCGCGCTCTGGGGGAGGCCTATGTTCACCAGTGGACATCTTCAGGCTGTTGATGACGATGATTGTAAATTCATGTAAATAAATAATTTTCATATTATTAACGGTATTTGAGTTTTACGTTGAATGCAGGTTGGGGTCAATGCATCTTTAGTATTGAATTTTAAAAATTGGTGGTACCAGGTCTTAAATAACGCCAAACAACCAATATCGCTATGCCATGGCTTTGTCACAGATAGTATAATGCTATACTAGTTAGTATAAAAAGGGTATCAATCAATTCAAAATTTCCAAAACTCAAATAGCATACAGATAATATACTGCCCTAATTACTGGTGATGGTTAGGTACAGCAAGTAGGCTTAGTAAACAGGCGAATAATTCACTGACAAATTGATTATTGCTTCACTGCACCTTATAAATGACGTGACGAGCAGTTCGAGATTTTAACTGTCACGACCTGATAAAAGCAATGCTACTCGGAACTCTCACTACAAAGCTTTTGCGTGACACTGGACTGTGCAGTGTGCATGCCATTCTAAGATCAGCATAGTCTATTACCTATTATTATTTCACCAATATTACAGATCATCATTATTCATCCTTTTTGGTACAAATATATATGAATAGTTGAATACCTCTCAGGACCTATACAGGCATCCTATAAGGCCCTGATAGGCGGAGCCGATAACGTGATTTAGTTCATGTTTCCTGGTAATTGACTAAGTATAATTATCACAAATATATTATAAAGGCGAAAGTTTGTATGTGTGTATGTGTGTATGTTTGTAACTCCTTCACGCTCTAACGGCTGGATGGATTTTGATGAAATTTGGAATATTGATAGCTTATGTACTAGATTAACACATAGGCTACTTTTCATCTGCGGGAGAAACCGCGGGGCGCAGCTAGTAATATATAAATTAACCTACATTGAAAGGTGACAAAATCGTGTAAACGACGAATAATTTGATATTTTAATAAGGACGGTATAAATGTTACTTGAAAGAAAATGTAAGCTCCAGCTCCATTCTAAAGTGCAACGCCCTCACAGGGCTCATACAATGGAATTAAACATTCCATGACTAGGTGTTATATAGATTAGTAAAACTAAATGACATTGTATGAAAGCATGCAATAATAATAAATAAATAAATAATTTATCTAACTGCAGTGCCCTTTAATCCGATACAATTTAGTGCTTGCATACTATTTCTTTTCGGCAGAATACCTGGCAGAGTTTGCACCTACCCATTAGAATAACTCTCACAGAAAAGTCTTACTACATAGCCTACTTATTCGTCAACTTATTTCCCATTCAAGTTAAATAAAAACAATTATTTCCGCGTCTCAAGTCTGTTTTCCATTTTACAGAATCAAGCAGTCCAATCAAAATGAAGCTTTCCATGTCCATGGTCAACCACGATGAGTGTTACAATAAATATCTAACTATCAAAGCTACAATCTCAAACAAACAGCTTTGCGCTGGAGGAGCATTCGCTAAAGATGCCTGCGCTGGTGATTCTGGCGGCCCACTTATGATCCAAAAACCTGAAGGCATTTGGGAATCTGTAGGAATAGTTTCTTTTGGATACGGTTGTGGACGAGATGGCTGGCCTGGAGTCTACACGTCAGTGGCTAGCTATATCGACTGGATCCAGAGCACTATGCAATCTACAAACCAGTGATGCGTGTATTAAAGTTAGTTAGCTGCCATTCCATTCTCTCTGTAGGTGCCATAAGATCTTTAGTTCGTATTAAACTTATTGTCATTTTCAAATAAATAATAATAAAAACAGTTGTGTTGTTTGTTTTAGAATTTTTATAATAGATTTAATTGAAGCATTTCTTAAACTAGGCGTTACATTGTAATCTTCAACATTTTAAATTAAAATGTTAGAATTTTCAATGAATACCAAACCGCTCTCAATAACCAGGTTAAGCGCAAGCTTAAGAATTATAATTATCATGATTTTATAAAATATATTTTACCTCATTTGGTACATTAAGTTTATTTTCGACACCTTTACACCATACCAGGTGTCCCAGGAATTAAGTCAAACGGAAGTCTTGAGATAGAGCACCCCCTGCCCCCTTGGGGAATCTGAGTCATTTGTGTGTGGCAACAATTTATAGCAAGAGTTTTTAAAAGTTAGGTACATATGTTGTGGGCCAATATTGGGTCATTCAAAATATTCCTATTAACAGTTTGTTACAGTATTTTTTATGATGTGTTTTACGTATCTTACAACTTTGAAGGCCATTAAGTAAATATAATATTCTCAATTTTGTTCCAAAATAACATGTTTTATTTAAATTTTACATTTCTAGAGCTATGCAGTAAGTACAACAATAATAAAGAACTTATAAATTCGTCATGACTATAATTATCTGTCTGTCAATTATTCTGAACCAAAGCTATAAACGTACTTATGTATAATAAAATATTAGGTCCTTAGGTACATATGAAATTAGCGTTCTGTCTTACTGACCACTTTGATCTGAAATATCTCCTGTTTGATTGAATTCTAAATTCAAATTTATAAATTCATTTAGCTGGTACATTTAAGTTTTGAAAGCAGTCATTAATTTGTTTTTTCCTCATTATTTTTTTCTTTGGCGTCGCTTATTACCGCACAATAGAAAACATGAAATATCGGTATATAATATTTTATTTATTAACAGCTCAAAGGATTAATGATGTGTACGACACTGGTGTCGCAAAAGAAAGCACGGTACGTTTTTGGTTTCAACATTTTCGTTCTGGAAATTTCGACCTTCAGAACCAACCCCGTGGACGGCCGGAGACCAAAGTGGAAAATGAAGAGTTAAAGGCTATTGTGGAAGCGGGTCCATCACAAAGCACTTCAGAGATAACTGCAGGTTTCGGGGTAAGTGATAAAACTGTATTAATCCACTTGAAGCAAACCGGGAAAGTAAAAAAACTTGAATGATGGGTACCTCAAATTGAGTGAATCTAACTTGCAAACACGCGTCGACTGCTGTGTTACTTTGCTCAACCGACACAGTAATGAAGTGAAGATGGGATTTTAAATCGAATCATTACTTGTGATGAAAAGTGGATACTGTACGATAACCGGTAGCGCTCGTTGCAATGGCTGAACCCTGGCGACCCAGCCAAATCCTGCCCTAAACGAAAATTGACTCAGAAAAAGTTACTTGTGAGTGTTTGATGGACTAGCGCCGGTGTAGTTTCACTACACTTTCTAAAATCTGGCCAAACGATTACGGCAGATATCTATTGTCAGCAACTGCAAACCATGAAGAAAGAACTAGACCACCCTAAACAACCGAGATTGGTGAATCGCTCTAGGCCACTGCTGCTTCACGACAACGCAAGACCACACACTGCACAACAAATAACCACTAAGTTAGATGAGCTACAATTGGAATGTCTGCGACGTCCACCGTACTCCCCGGATCTAGTTCTAACAGATTACCATTTTTCCGGAATATGGACAACTTCTTACAAGGAAAAAAATCAACTCCGATGCGGCAGTCCAAACCGCCTTCAAAGAGTTTATTTAGAGGTTATTCTCGCCCCCATGGTTTTTTAGTAAAGGGATCAATGAACTACCTATGACATGGCAAAAGTGCATAGATAACAACGGTGCATACTTAGATTAAGTAATTAAAAATATATTACAAAAAAAGTGACTTTATATTCCTCCCGTACAAAACGCCAATTTCATATGTAAGGACCTAATATATGTAAAAAAATATGCAACGACAGTGTAAGAATAGATTACATCAAGTTTTAAAATAGTACATTATGATATAGGTAAGGGTCAATTCACATAGAGCGGCAAAATGCTCGAGCAGTTTTTAAGTGCTATTGGAATATAAACCTTATTCCATTTAGACAAAGCTGAAAACAGTATGCAACATTAAAATCTTACTTATTTTAATGTTGCATACCATTTTCATCTTTGTCTAAATAGATTAAGGTTGATATTCATACAGCACTTAAAACTGCTCGAGCATTTTGCTGCTCTGTCTGAATTGAGCCCAAGTGTGCAAAGTTGATCATTGCACTTGTTCATTGAAAATTCACATGTTTACTCTATGTTTTCTTTAATTTGTACTCTGTGTTATAAAGTGCAACTTATCCTTTATACTGTTAATGTCAACTTCAAACTCGGTAATGTAAGTCAATTTTAAGAATCAATTCATTCGATGTTGGCAGTATGTATTATATTCATTAGGTTGTCAACTTGGGGAAAAAGCTCGAGGCAAGCTGTGTTAAAATTCAGTCAATATAATGTAAAAAAGTAAAATAAAAGCAGTGTTAAATAACCAGTGTTTTTAATTGGAACGTCCTAGCTAGGGAGGCTAGAGGCAGGGAGTCATCTTCATCAAGCTTCATATCTTCCTACTGCTACTGCACCTGTCGGCCATTCCACGGGACACGGGCCGACAGATCGCCGCTTCGAACCCGCCGGTCATTGTGCAGTGGCAGGATCAATCCATCAAACGATATCCCAGGAAGGGATACAATCAAGTTTGGTGGCTCAACTATTCCATCAATCAACTGGTGGCCAGTTTGGTGGTCAATTATGTGGTGTTTCCGCCCGGGATCAAACCGGGGGCCTTCTGCGTGTCAGGCAGATGTGATTTTCTGAGTCGACCCCCAACTCTGATTAGACCTTCATTGTCTAGGAAAACGACGATATGGGTGAACGACGAGCGAGGCGGTAATATGCGCACGAGCTGTTCTGCATTATGGGAGCCGAGAGTATAATGATCATTGCACACACGCACACACGTCATACGACGTTTTTCATCACAGTTGCGAGGAAAAAAAGAGAGTTGTACTGTTAATTAACTTTGTGGAAAATGTCGCGCAGGCTTCTTATTTTCACGCGCCGTCAGAGAAAAACCGTGTTGATGGCGCGAACAAAATCGACATCGATCAAAACGAAACGAAACAAAAACTGGAACTGGAACGTGAACTAGAACTAGAACGGGAACTGGAACGGGAACTGGAACGTGAGCTGGAACTGTAACGTGAACTGGAACTGGAACTGGAACGTGAACTGGAACGTGAACTGGAACGTAAAATGGAACGTGAGCTGGAACGTGAGCTGGAACGTGAGCTGGAACGTGAGCTGGAACGTGAGCTGGAATGTGAACTGGAACGTAAACTGGAACGTGAAGTAAACGTGAACTGAAACGTGAACTGGAACTGGAACTAGAACGAAACGAACCGAAACGACGAAAATGTACGTATAACTTGCAGTGAGACCTCATTTCTAAAACCTTGGAAATATATCCACTTCCGAAAAATGAGTGCAAAAGAGTGGTTCAAACCTGGTTGTCAAAATTGACCTATCAAGAAACTGAAAACCTACTTGTAGTTTCTAAATAATGCTCCTACCTTCACTTTTAATATTTAAAAACCAGACTGACCTGAGACACACATATGCAATTTCAGAACATTTATATTATATATAGAAATATATTTTAATTAAACTATATTTGTATGATAAACACATTTCCCTTCATCTAATACGTTGATTTGTTTTAAAAATTATTTTTATATTGTTGGTAATGATAAGTAGCTTTAGCCTCCTAACAGATAACTCAAAATACATATATATTTATTGTGTCAAATAATCTATCTTACATAATGACACTGTCGGGAAGTGCCAGTACCCTGTAACACAGTTTATACTAGTACAGGGTACATGGACTTATCACTTAAGTTAGACTAGATTAACTAAGATATGGAAGATATATGTTTGATTTTATATAAAGCTTTATATTCTACTTAAGAAACCATGTAACCCAAAGTTATAATGAATAAAAAAAATTAATTTAATTTAATTTGAGATACAAACTTAACTGAATCGTGCGGTAGTGAAAAGTAGAAAGCACGCATTGGAAATTTCTTGGATTATGCTCCTAAAAGTGGTGGGATAAGAGCCACTTTACAAGCAACTGTAATGAAAACATTATTTTTGTATTGTAAGGCTATCAGAATCTGTACTATATATATACATAGCAATTCCTTGAAGAAATTTCAGAACCTGCATCCCTGGCAGATAATACAAGATTGCGTAAATCGGTGGTTCAACAGATCGGACCATAAACTTATTGTCTTTACAGAATAATAACAATATAACTAGGTACCTATATTTATTTATTATGACGTTACTCTAGTAACGTTGGCAAAAAAACACGATTAAAATGGTAAACTATAAAAATGTGTATTCTTAATCCCTTATAAAGTGAAAAAACTGTTTTCTTGTAGGTATATGGACTTCCATGTTCAAAGTCAAAATTAGGCCGCTTATCGACAGCATCAGAAACGCTCCAGCATATAAATATAATACCTACTTTGTATATCTGTTGAGTTATGTACCTACCTATAATACACGATTTCTCACTGGGTTTTACTTGGGTAAATCAAAAAACCATACTGAAGCCAATTTAAATCTATTGCCTTTGTTGCTAACGGTACAGTATGAGCAACAAAACGTATTCGTCAAGTATTTAACGTAAGAACTTGACCTTAACTAACCAGTATATCCGTGGCAAGGCGGACGACCGACCTGTTGTCTTTATAAATATAATTTATCCTACGCTATAACCTAGTATTTAGTTTCTAGTCACGTAAACCTCAACGATTGAAGGTGATGACAGTAATTTTGTGAAATTTGAGTAGTGTGTTAAATAAAAATGAAGAATCAAGTTGCTCTTTTTGTGTCATCTCTATTTTGGACCTGCGTCTGTAAGTATAATGTCTTGACAATGAACCTTTAAGGAAAATGTGAAACAAAATATAGATAAGACAGAATAAATATTAGCGCCACACAGCTAAGAACAAAACATAGTTTTGTTTATTTAACTTTATATTCGTATTTATATCAACGGGGCAATAATAAAATATAAAATAAATTACAAACTAGGTATGTATATGATAATTTGATATCATCAGATTAAAAACTTGTAAAGTATAATAATTTATTTGTAGTTTTTAGTTGATTTATGAGACTCTTTAAGACCTAAAACGCTTCCTAATAATTTACAATTTACAAATAAAAAGTGTTCTATTGATATTTATAAAGTTTAAGCATGACTATCATGAGATATCTGTAATATAATAATTATCTAAAATCTAAATGAAAAAACGTATATTTTTAAACATATAAACAAATGACGAGCTCATCTTTTACCTGATGTTAAGCGTCACAGCTGTCCATACCGGTTGCAATGCATTATTATATTATATTTATAGTTATATAAAGTCTAAAGTCAAGACTTTAGACTTTATAGTATAACATAGGATACATATCTAGGTATGTATAGATTATACATACATTGTGCACGTTATATCCTTAGATATATGTGTACATAAGTAAAAAGTCTCATTTAATACTCAGCAGTTTCGAATATATTTTAAACCAGAACATACATAATAGTACCTACCTACTTGCACACTACTGCTTGGCAGCAGCATATCTGACATGCAGTAGGTACCTACCTAGTACCTACTTAGACGGTACTCGAGCAGTCAGTTCTACCTGGCTACCACCTAATAAATGTTACTTCTATTTTACGAACTTGATAAAGTAAAACAGGTTTTAGTATTACTTATATTGTGTTTAAATTGTGACGGAAAACCCCAAGTTCGTAATGTTATTAACCTTTAAACTGGATTTATTGCTAGTTTAACATACAAAAATCTGTAAAAAAATTGTAACTGGGCTAAATCTATACTTAGAATATTTTTGGAAATTTTGTTTGCATTACACTTCTTTATCGATATAGAAGTAGGAACAACTGGTTTTTTTTTATAATTTTTGTCTGTCTGTCTGTCTGTCCCTTTGAAACATTGAAATCACACCGGAACTATACTGAACGGTGTTCACTGAAATTTGGTATGGTTATAGTTAATTTTTCAGAATAACATTTAGAATACCTTATCTTTTCTAAAACGGCCAAGTGTGGGTTGCACAAAGCAATAAGGATGTAATTTTTATACAAGATTTTTTGTTTCAATATTATTTTTTTATTTATTTTCACCCATCCTGTCAGAGGGAAGAGAGAAGGGAAAGGGAAAAAGATAGTGGAAAAGGATGAATGGATGAACCGGCAAGGAGCTGCTTTTATTGCAACAGAAGCGACAATATTTTTATTATAATATATTGTTTATAGAATATCAAATTGCAATGATCGAATAATTTGCTCATAATTATGAACAAAAAGATATACTTCTATTTATTACGGATGTACTAATTTTCTAATCTGTGCTACTTACGTCCGTTTGGAATGGGTGACTTCCATTGGCTATGTAAGGAAATGTTCTTGTAATTGAGTTTTGATCTTGAACCCACATTTGATAAAATCATCTCATTATCTTTGAGGTTATCGGCAATATCGTCAATGCTCGTATTGAACATAGTCATTATTATTATGAATATTATTGCAGATTTTTATAAAATTTTCATGATTTTTTTCTAAATAGTGAGGTACAACTTACTTAGGTATTTTTAATACCTACTATAAAGATTAGTGGCAGGCTACACAAAAAAGTACCTACTCTCTTTTTTGTGCAGAAAATAAAAATTACAAGCATGCACTTGCACATGCCTGGAAGAGATCGCTTTTAGTGAAGGCCTCCCATTGTAATACCTACCTACTTTAATCGTTATGCACGTATCAATAATTAATTTTGTGTTACAATAAAGAGTTTTTGTATTGTATTGTATTGTATACTAATGAAATAATTTTATTCGAATATTTATTTATTTTATTTAATTTAATTAAAACGGTACAAGGACCAATTACAATAATTAAATAGAAAGGAGTAGGTAACAAAATAGGTAATATTCGAAATCGTATGGAAGTTTTAATAGTTTCATCACAAAAGTATCAGAAAGAAAGCTACAGATAACAGATTTTTTGATATCATTGTAAAAACTGTAATATTATGTAAAAAAGTTACAATCATTCAAGCATTGGTATCCAAAACACAGGTTTTTCCTATCGGATGTATTCCGAACAGGATTAAAATACTTAATTTGGATTTTCCAAATAAGCCGATGTTTTCAAGCATTTATAAACTATTTTATTTCAATCTCTATTACAGTTTCTCAATCATCATGCATAACGCCTTTAGGAGCTCCTAGCACTTGCGTCTCTCTATATGACTGTCCTTCGATAGTAACAGCATTTGACCAGATGCCACTCCCGTCAGAATTAATCAGCTTTCTGAGGATGTCACAATGTGGTTTTTCTGGCTATACGCCGCTGGTCTGCTGCGGACCTTTGCCTTCGACGCTTGGCAATAATGTGCAGCACACTACGGTAAGAATGTAATATTATGCTTACTGAGAAATTAGTTGTATGGTTATTGTATTACCTTTAAACCCATTTACTTCAAGACTGCTATAGCGTTGGGGAAGAAATGTTCTTGAGTGGCAACCACGAACCGGAAGACGCAGCGTAGGCTGGCCCTCACCAGGTGGACCGACAATCTGGTGAAAACCGCGGGGAGCCGATAGATGCAAGAGGCGAGCATCCGCTCAAAGTGGCGCTCTCTGGGGGAAGCCTACGTTCCGCAGTGGACGTCTTCAGGCTGTTGATGATGAGTATTTTAGTTTTTACACATGTGCATCACTTGGATCCTAAATATTTATTGTACAGTCAACAGTGTAATTGCATTTCATGTACCTAGCTTGAACAGGAATTATAATTACTAAAATATTGTTTATTAACGGGATATTTATCATGTAATTTATTCGTTTCGTGTTGCCGATATTTCGGTATTAATGCAAGCACCGCGTTCGAACGTGATCATGGTGTTTGCAATGGTACTGAAATACCGGCAACTCGAAACAAATAAATTACATGGTAAATGTCCCGTTAATAAACAATATTTTAGTAAGGAATTATAATGATCAACGAACTAAATCCCTGTAATAAAGAGTGACGAGTTTGTAAATGACATTAATCAAAAAATATATGATGTGGTTTGAATTACTGAAAATTTTTTGTTGCCTCATTTTTAAACGCGGCATACGATAACAAAATGACTCCAAAGAAATGTAGGTTTTCCATATATATTGCAAAGGATATGAGCCTGTACTTGACGACCTTAACCGTAGTGCTGAAGATAATCTTATGTCTCACCATTTTTCTTGTCGGAAGTAAATTATTATTTTAAAGTAGTAGCGATTAATTTCATAGTTTATATACCTTATACGAATACTCCTTGATTTATGGGATAAAGTATACCATTATGTGCTTGAAAGGGAAACTTTATGTTTGTTGAACTTTCCAAATAAGAACGGGAAGTTTTAAAGTATCATATTATAGGTAGGTATGTATTGATAGTACACCAAGTAATCACTTTTCAATAAAGTTATATGAATTGTTAAAATAAATGACGTGTAATGTTCAAAGAAGATAAATTAAGCTCGTATTAAAAAAAAATGTAGTTACTATATATAAGTAAGGTGAAAAATGTCACAATAGTTTGTAGTGTCTGTGTGTATGTTTTGTTTTGTGTGTTTGTAGTTTGTAGGTTTCGCAATTCACTAAAGACCATACAATTTAGGTATTTATGAGTTATTCATCATGTCAAAAGCCAATAGTACTTTTCTAGTACCAAACGCCCAAAATGACCTAAAATTATTTATGAATTTTCCATCTATTACATACAGCAACCATCTCGACCTATACAGAATGACATCGACCAAAGCCAGGTCGATCCAGTGTTCGAAGAGGACTCTAGTCCAGCTCCTAGAAACTCTTGCGGTGTAGACACCACTGGAGACAGGATATATGGAGGCCAAATCACCGAACTGGATGAGTTTCCATGGATGGCACTGATGGGATATCGTACACGTAAGTAGCTTGAAAGATTTTTTTATGCGAATTAATGACGTGATGAGCTTGTTGTTCACCTGATGTTAAGCAACACGGCCGCCCATAACAGCTGCAGAGTCACTCGGAACTTTAAATCAATAAAGTTTCGCGTGACACTGCACTGTACACGTCATCCTGAGACATCACATAATCTAGTAAGTAATTAGATTACAGATCATAAAGTCTCATTTTCCCAGTAATTTCACTAGCTACAATGCCCTTCAAACCGGAACACAGTAGTGCTTGCACACTACTGCTTGGCGGCAGAATAACTGGCAAAGCGGCGGTACCTACCTAGACGAACTTGGCAGAAAAGTTGAAAGCCTAGATTGCAGTCCAGAGACGGTAAGATACTTAAAGATGGTATGCAGGTGTAGAGTGAAATAGCTAATAGAAATAGTAAACACATTAATTTTTATTATAAAGGGAAAGTTAGGCGATACTATACAAATCCTAAATATTTAGAAATAGTAAAGCTGGACGAAAGGAGATTTACATGGTATGATGTTTTTACAGTTGTACCTTAAGTTAGGTGAGCATTATGACAATAATTAAACCTACATTTTTTAAGTGGGGATGTTATAGAGCCTAAACCAATAAACAGCTATATTGCATAGTATTTATAGTTATGACGTAAAAGATTTTAGGTAAATTACAAATAACCTTGTCCATACATTGTGTAGCCAATTTAAGTCGTTCATGCATTTCTTACATCGGTTTGTGATACTGATGCGACTACCAAAGTGAAATAAAGAGTAAAACTGTCATTTGGAATTCAGACACCTGTGACAAGCCCACGACAAGTCCATAGCATGTCTCTTGATTTGACAGTGTTTCAAATATTTCATTGTCCTGTGCTGTCCTGTTACTCACTGTTTTTAGTTTATACATTTTTCGACTTTGAAACGACGAGGTTACAATGTTGACGCTATTAGATCATAAATTAGGTATATCATGAGTAGGTAGGCAATTAACACAGAATACTTAATAGTATAGATTGTACCTAATACTTTGCTTACACATTGCCAAAATAGCCTTAGGATGACTTTGATAATCAAAGTCTTATAGCCATGAATTGTTTTTATATGAATCAAAACAGCTTAAAGATTTGCGCCGCTTAATTAAATTAACCAACTCACGTTTTCTGCTTTGCATAGGAACTGGTTCGATGACTTATCAGTGCGGAGGTGTGCTGATCAACCGGCGATATGTGCTGACCGCCGCTCATTGCATCATTGGGGCCATCGAGACTAAAGTGGGAAAACTGTGAGTAGCTGACTAACGTCTGTACAATCACCTATTTCATTAGAATCACTTTTGGCTCGTGTTTGATCATCGTTAGAGCTTCGCTGCCTCCTAAACTGCTTTTAACCAGTCGAACGCTGATGTTTTGAATCACAATTGATTAATACTAAAAGGTGTACCGGGTGTCTGCACATTCATCATTCTTTGGATTCATTCCGGCCCTTGTGCTAAGGAATAAAGTACCTATGTGGCTGATTCATACCCTATTGAGTAGTTTCATGTTGGATAGACGATATGGTGCGAGAGCCCACTGCACAAAAACCTACGTCATCGGGTACCCCAGTATCTCTAGATCGTTAACCGACATTTAAATATGTAAAAAAAACGTCTGCCAGTTCCGATCCTGCCGGGTCATGGAAATAATTGAAATTTTAAGACGTATTTTTTTGTCAAAATGTACCCGAATGAAAGTTCTGGCAACAGTTAACTATTGATTAATTATGTAAAAAAAAATTGGTCTGCCATTGCGCACCCTGCCGGAAGTGCCTGGCAGACCCCTAAGAATGTGCCCTACACACTCTTTACCTACCTCAGCGAATACCCCAATGAAACCTACGCCCAATAATAGCCAAGATGCCCCTGATAATAAATGAAAAGGTCTGCCAGGTCTAAACTTGGCGAAACTTAGTATTCAAGGCATTTGAAGTTGGTGGAGGTGGATTTTTTCCATGACCCGGCAGGATCGGAACTGGCAGACCTGTTTTTTTGTACATGTTTAAGTGTCAGTTAACGATCTAAAGATATTGGGGTACCCGATGACGTAGGTTTTTTTGCAGTGGGCTCTCGCACCAACAGTAAAAAGCGGCCATTTCAAAGTTGGGCCACTCATTTTCTATACCTATTCATATTGTGTTGTACTGCATCTAATATTTTAAGCGGATCTCTTTCGAGAAGCCCGTTTTCTATATATATATATATTTCTTTTTTTATTTACATCTACGTCACCATCAAAACATAATGAAACCATATTGTAATTAACACCAAAGGTAGGTAGGTATGTCTTCTTCAGCTAGGAACACACGTGATGTCTAGGATATTTTTGTTCTGATTTGTCAGCAAACTTGAATCATAAAACTGTGCAAAAAGTTTTGTAGTGTTCCGTTTAAATAATACCAAAATAAAGACCGTATTTTTAAAACGAACTAGGAATCTTAGGAACATGTTATTCTATTATTACTTGCATGTATCATTAAAGGAAAACCGCACATCTATTATTGAGTGGAAACACCTTCTGTTTACATCATAATTATTCGTCATTATTAGCATTGAATATAATTACACAAAATTACGGCGAATGTGATGCCTAATTACTTTGAAATAAAGCCTTTTATAGCTCATGCTATTCATTGCAAGCCCATCATTGACGTCATATTTTATTTCTTGTTATTGAGCTATTGTTTCATGATTTTTATACATCATCTACTAATAGAAGATGAGCAAAAATTACCCCCTCCAAAGTAGACTCCACAATGAGCGTTTTCTAGCCATTTGCATTCGATTTCCCGCATAGTAAGAAATATATGTACTCAATTTTTTAAATATGTTTTTAGGACAGCTGCTCGACTTGGCGAGTATGATACCCAAAACGATGTAGACTGCATTGATAATGTCTGCGCTGATCCTCTTCAAGAGATTCCCGTCCAAGTTGCTGTACCCCATCCAGGGTACAAGGATAAGAACAGGAACCGGAACGACGACATTGGAATTGTCAGACTAGCTAGAAGAGTTACATATAACTGTAAGTATTTTCATTAAATCATCTATTAATAATCCTACTCCCACTAATATGATAAATGCGAAACTTTATGTGTGTATGTCTGTGAATGTTTGTTACCTTCTATATCTCCGTAACTGCTCTAGCGATTTTGATGAAATTTGGAATACAGATAGCATATACGCTCTACTAACACATAGGACTTTTTATCCGCGGGTGAAACCACAGGGCGCAACTAGTAAGCAAATAATGTATTATGAAAAACATACAAAAACTGTAGTGATGTATGTTTGTTATAACTTAGCGCTGAAATGGCTGAGCAGACTTTAGCTTTAGATCCGTGAGTAGCATATGATATTTTTATCCCGGAAAATTATGTGGTTTAGGAGTGGGATAGTGTAATAATTTTCCATGCGGTTAAAACCGTGGGCATAGCTAGTGTGTGGTTATAAAACTTCACATTAGTACAATCAGTAAAATATTTTACACAAGAAGGACATGACATGTAAGAACATTTTTAGTGTTTTCAATTCTATCTTTGAAAATAAAGCAATGAGCGAATAACATTTTTCTAAGTAGTGTATTGTTTTGATGTTTATGACGAGTTACAGCAAAATAATACGTTAAGTTGTAGGCAGTCATTAGTGTTTTTTATCTTTACTAACCACGACAAGCTTACTACGTCACAGCCACTTTATGTAACACAACGCCAATACTTTGTTTACTTCCAAACTTGCTTGATGTACTATATACTTAGATTAGGTATGTATTTATTTACCTTCTGTTATCTTGATACGTTATATAAAGGCATGATAGTAGATTTCTTCTCATTGCACCGACACGATGTTATATTTTTACTTTGTTTTAAACTTTCACGGTTTTTCCTATTGCTAAATTCTCACATTTCTAACATAATATTAATATTTCTTCCAGACTATGTTCAGCCTATATGTCTGGTAAACGGAAACGAGCGCCTGAACGTAGGCAGTGACGTGTACGTCGCGGGCTGGGGGAAAACCTTAGACGGTATGTTTACGTTTTAATATCGATTGTGTGAAGTCAATGTCGATGTAGTTCACAGAATGCAATTAGAGATAAATTTGGATTTTACGCTGGGCGGAGGTCAATGGTTGGAGGCATTGGTCACAAATAATTCTGTATACATATACTTTACAACACATCTCTAACTGGTGGCGTGTAATACCTACATTATACCTCTTTGATTGGACATCACGCGCCGTTGATAGAAGTTTGATATCGACTCTCAAATAGGTTTTACCAGCTCATAAATGTTAACACAGCCTAAAAATTGTTTGGTTTTTTCGAACGTTAATTTTAAGGGTATGTAGGTACCTACATAATAAAATCACTATACTTACTGGGTGTATAATATTTTTAGTGGATAATGACAATACTTTTACGTTCCTATATACCTATGTAGTTACTCATTAAAAGCCGGTACTTTTATTTAATTGATTTTGTAAAACATCAAAACTACATAACTAAAACTATAACATTAAATTAATCGGTTTAAGTGAGGAATAAGATTTACTTGACTAGGCTAATACAGGGTAAAGTCAAACCTCATCAACAGACTGAAGACGTTCACTGCTGTACATAGGCCACCCCCAGAGAGCGCCACTTTGAGCGGCTGCTTGCCTCCTGCTCCCCGCGCGCACCAGATCGTCGGTCTACCGAGTGGGCTTAAAACAAATATAAATGTCAGTACAACGGTAGTAATATGTTCTTGAGATAGTTCCACAAGCGATACGGTAGTATTCTTTTCTAATGTTTTTTTAATTTATATCAATTTTATTTAGGGACACAAATAATACATAAAGTTTTATACCCAAAAAACTATAAATTAGAGATTTTCAAGGTCATGAAGAACATCTGAAACTATCGCCTTAGAATGCACCGCAATTTATATTTATATGATTTATAAATTCAGACGGTTTTATATAATTATCGTCTACTAAGTACTACCGTGATTAAAAAGTGACCACCGAATACACAACTTTATTCCACTACGATAACATTTGTTTTCCCAATGATGATCACGTGGTTATTGCTCTGTTATTATTTTGAATCACAATAAGGTGTTATAGTTACTTGCTACGCACTTTCAATATGTAGAATGATTTTCCGGTATTTCTACCACTATGGCAATGATTATTAATAAAACAGTCTCAAAAAGATATTTATAAAAATATAATAGACCTTAAAATTTTATTAACCAGTGGGATTTGAACCCACACCTCCTATCTCTCCGGATTAAACACTGCCAACTGAGCTATGGTTACATTACCACTGACTGCGAAAATCTTTAGCACTGTGTTTTACCGACTGAGCCGTCGTGGCGATATCTAATAGCACCTGTATAAGACACGTAATCTATCATTAGTAGTAATCCTAAAGATTTTCACAGTCAGTGGTCATGTAACCATAGCTCAGTTGGCAGAGCGTCCAATGCGGTAAGTTGGAAGGCGCGAGTGCAAATCCCGCTGGTTTGTAAAAAATTTAAGAACAATATTTATCTTTATAGAAATACCGAAGTGTGGTTTACACTTTAAATTCCATGATAGTATCAAAAAGGACTACAGATTTGGCAAAGCAGTGACAATACCGTCGGTGTAGATGCCACAGTATTAACAAACGAGTTGGCTACCACTTTTTTTTATGAGAATGAATCACGTGACGAGCTAGTCGTTCACCTGATGTTAAGCGACATGGCCGCTCATAACAGTTGCAGTGTCACTCGGAACTTTAAAATAATAAAGTTTCACGTGACACTGCACTGCGCACATCATCCTGAGACATTACACAGTCTAGTAATCAGATTACCAGACTGTGAAATCAGGTCATAAAGTCTCATTTGCCCAGTAATCTCACTAGCTACACTGCCCTTCAAACCGGAACACAGTAGTGCTTGCACACTACTGCTTGGCGGCAGAATAACTGGCAAAGCGGTGGTACCTACCTAGACGAACTTTGCAGAAAAGTCCTACCACCTAGTAAAAACTAGTAGGTACTTGGTAGGTTACAAATAATTATTTGCCCCTTTGTCATTTTACAGGAAAGAACAGCCCAGTCAAGCTGAAGCTTGGCATGCCTGTGTTCAACCAAGACGAATGTAACAGCAAATATCAGACCCTTGGAGCTACAATCTCCAACAAACAGCTTTGCGCTGGTGGAGTCTTCGCTAAAGACTCCTGCACTGGCGATTCTGGCGGTCCACTTATGAGGCGAAGACCTGAAGGCATATGGGAATCTGTAGCAGTAGTTTCCTATGGACATGGTTGTGGACGAGACGGCTGGCCTGGAGTCTACACGTCAGTGGCTAGCTATACCGACTGGATCCAGAACACTATGAGATCTACGAACGTTTGAGTGACGCGTGTGTCAGTTGCCATTTCATCTCTGTGATACGACCTGTATTATCAATCGTGACACTTTCTTATTAGAACATCGATAACGCGTGTTGTTTGTTTTAGTTGTACAGATAGTGAATGTTTATTTTATTAGATCCGCTTTAGGTGCAGCGTTGGAATGAATCTTTAATTGCTTTAAGTACCTATATTATTTCAAAACTTTGCTATACTCAGTGTGTCAGTCATCATATTGAAATTTTGTTTGCTCAATAGGTTTACTAGGGGAAACTATCTATTGATAAAGTTAAAGAATTGAGCCCCTTATAGATAGTTTGTTTGAGGGCTTAAGGTAATGCTCATAAATAGACTTCGTTGCCAATAGCGTAATAAACACATGAGATTTAAAACTCTATTTATTATTAATTGCAAACAAAAGAAACCTGAATCACTAAAAACTGAAGCTTACTATGACGTCTTATTTTCAAAATGTTACCTATCAAATTGCCTCTTTTAGCAGGTTATATTAAAAAATGCAGTTAAAATAAAAATTGTATTAAAATATTGATTATTATACAACCATCTCAAATTCAATGCATTTTTATGTTTGCAATTGACCATAATAGTTTTATTATACGGCAAATCAAAAAATAAACGCTGATAAAACCCGTATTCATATGTTTTTATTATAACTCCACTCTGTATTCGGTTTTCCCAAGTTTTTATTACACCGATTGTGAATTTCCAATTACTCAATTATACGATAGTACGTGTTTATGTTTCGTGTTAAACATATTATCATCTTTTTCTTCAATAAATGTTTATTACTGATTGTTTTCCTGCGAGATAAGATCCGTAATGAGAAGATCCGCAGGAGAGCTAAAGTGACCGATATACTTCTTAGAATTAGCAAGTTGAAATGTCAATAGGCAGAACACATTGCTCGTAGAACTTGACAACCGATGAGAAAGAAAGGTTCTCGAGTGGTGACCACGAATCGGAAAACGCAGCGTAGGTCAGCCTGGTCCACTAGGTGGACCGAGGATCTGGTAAAACCACGGGGCGCCGATGGATGCAGGAAGCGAGCAGCCACTCAAAGTGACACTCTGTGGGGAAGGCTTATGTTCAGCAGTAGACGTCTTCAGGCTGTTGATGATGATGATGATGATGATGATGCAAACATGCATAGCATTCGACGTTCCCGACAGTAGTTGGGAGCCATATCCCAGAATATAGGTACCTCCACTTTTAGGAAAACAATTTTTGTATAAGTATTAGTAATGTAACTAATATTACGTGGAAAAGTGTTGGGTTACTGGTGACCATATAAAGAGAGAGAGAGTTACTATTTTAGAGACACAGCCCATTTTTTCGTAATAGCTATTTATTAAATAGCCAGCTCTTGATAGAAGAAATATTTCGTCGCTCGATGGCTTTTGTTGAGTATTAAGTATAAATAAAAGGTGGTTATGTAGGTAATTTTATGAAACCGATGTTAGCTTCAAGACTTTGTAAATATCTATACAAAAGTAAATGGATAACCAATGCACTATTAACAAAATTTGAATATTCATCTCCAGAGACTCAAGTATCATGAAGCGGCCCCACGTTCTAACAAAGATATTCAATTAAATGTAACGCCTCATTTGCATATAGGCAAATATAGGTGTCAGTGACAATCAAATTAAGTGGCGCGCTGAAAATTGTACGTGCATAATTAAATAATTTACCCTTTCCAAGTCATGGGTGCCTGGTAGCCCAAAGTTTTGGCGTCGCATTTTATGGTAACATATAGAGATGGTCTTGTACATTAGGTACCGACCTATGTAAATAGGGAATGTTCTGTAGTAACCACTTATTTTTATTTTGCAGTCTTACTTTACAGCTTTTTGTTATATTATCAAGATTTTTCTTATTGTAGATTTTTGACCGAGCGAGCGAAGTGAGAAGTCTCTGCTTTAACTTGCCATTTGCTTTGGTCTGTCCGGATGTACATACTCACGTACATGTCGTATTTTTCAACGAATCTTGGCAAAACTTGGTATTCAGATTGTAAAAGTTCAGTGTTTTTATTGTCGTCGGCGATTTTTGATTGAGGTAGTTCGCCCAAAAAGGGGGGAAGTTTGCAGCGGTGCTATTTACCAGCCTATTTTGATGATATTTGGCAGAAGCATTAGGTACTCAATTCTAAACAAGTATTTAAATTTAGCAGAATCGGTCAAGAGGTTGTTAAGACACAAGACCGTGAGTTCCGAGTTCAGGACGTACTATGTAGATATAACATCATGCCGTGTGGTTGCAAAACCGTTTGTGCTCGCAAGGTCTACCGTCCGTAGAACTACTAGTTATTGTAGGTATTGTGTTACCAGATTGATTTTGAATGACTTGACGATCTAGCTAGCCGCTCACCTGGTGTTAAGCGACAAGACTGGCCATAACCACATATAGGGTTTAGAACGAGTTAGCAATTTCCAATACTAGATAAGCAGTTTTAATAATTATACTTACTTAACTCAAAAAAACAAATGATTTGAATTGATTCAACCACTCTCTACGTAAAACACGTACTTCCGGCAAGAGGGGTTGTTCCAGGGAATATATATCACTTCCAATATAGTTGTTTTATGTAGATGACGCCTACTTTTAAACTGTCGTAATTTTTAGATTCCGTTTCCACTTTCCCCTCTGCGTATTTGTTATCGAACTCGGAAACAAATGAATCTATTCACAGTTTTGATTTACTGTGTGTTTTCATCCCGGTTAGTTATTTTTTTATCGGTTTACTTTATATGTTTTGCGAACATATGATTTATACCCGAGACAAAAGAGTGGAAGGAGAAAAGGAATGTATGGAAGTATAAACATAATCAAATAAACTCCAACGTTAACGCGCGCTTGACTTTAAAACGAAATAATAACGGAATGTTTTGGACGTATTCCTAAAAAGCACAAATTTTAATGAGAGGCTTGTATTGAAAAGCCGGTGTTTTGGCTTCATAATCATCATCATTGAAGATGTCTGCTACTGAAAATAAGATGGGCTCGGCTTGCCTTAATCACCGTGCTTGGCAGTAATAATGAAAACTCAGGACAATGCTGCTGCCCATTCCCTGAATATATCCTTGATTTTGACTAGCCTGATAGCTCAGTTGGTAGTAGGTCTGCCTTGGTTGTGGGTTCGATTCCCACTCAGGACAAACATTTGTGTGATGAACTTAGGTGTTTGTTCTGTGTCTGGGTCTGGGTGATATTGTATTCTATTTATGAATTTACAAACAAAAATTATCTAAGCATTCTGTTAGTTATCTGGTTCTCGTAGTACCAGCTATGCTTAGTTTGGAGCTAGATGGTGCTGTGTGAAATGTCCACACATAGGTATTTATTATTTATCTAATGCCCTTAACCGCGTTCTTACAATACCCACGGGAAGAGATGGGGTGTTTTGGCTTCACAGAATTGTTATTGTGTGTGACTTTGTGTTACATTTAATTTTGTTACATTATGTTATATTTTATAAACATAGCAAAGGCCTTGACAGGAATATTGTAAACAGATAGGAAAATGGCGTGTCGCGTGCTTCTTTAGCAACATTATATTGAACACGCGATACTAACTAGAATGGTATCGTTTCCATCTCCATATTTGTAGAACACAGATTCAAATCAGGTAATATATATAATTCTGGTTCCCAAGTGTAGGCTCTTGTATTCTGTTTAGAAACTGTGAATAAAATGATAGCTATTGGAGTGCTGCTGCAAATAATTTTGTTGGAAGTGTTTTTTGTAAAGCAAGGAATATGCGAAAAAGTAAGATAAAACTATTTGTCATATTAATATACAGTGTAAAATAGTGAATTTAGGAATCCAAATTATTATTAAGCAGGTCGAAGTGGCGCTCTATGTTCGGCAGTAGACGTCTTCCAGCTGATGATGATAATGATCCACCAATGACATTAAATTACAATAATACCTATCAGGTAATTAGGTAAGTATAACACTTATCAAAATATTTCACCATATTCTGCTAAGCTACTTGCTTGCATATTGCACAGTACTGCTTGTTGGTAGAATATCTGCAGTATGCACAAAGCAGTGGTATCTAGATACCTGTTCACTCTGGACTTGAAGACACCCAGATCATAGTTAGCTGGAAACAAGGACTTTGACATGTGGGTGGTTGCTGGTAGGACCACAGAATACTAATAGTATTAGTATTCTGTGTCTTCAAGACGAGAGTGAACAGGTATCTTCTAGGCAAGCATGCACCATCGTAGACTGCGTCATCACTTTCCATTAGGTGAGACAATGGTCAAATGCATTGCCTATAAACAATAAAGAAAAGTACTATAGGAAAACCTTTGACTATTCAACGTACGAATTGTCAAAGAGGAAAAGGTAGGAAACCGTGTTTTAGGGTGATATCCATACTTTCCTGACTTGTCAAATGTTTTTCGTAACTTTCTAGTATACATGTGGATTTTGTGATCGAATGAAGAGTTGCAAAAATTTCGACAACACAAAGCTCGATGGAAACAACATGGTGCTCGCACCAGCGGGTGAAGATGGGAAGCAATCTATGAGCATGACGGGAAAGTTAATATTAAATTACACAATTGAAGAAGGACATATGGTATGCATTTCAGCATCCTCTTTTGCCTTTTCCCATTTGTTATTGAGATCGTCTCCCAATCTAACCTGTAGCGGCAGGCTACCAGAATTACATGAGCGACTGCCATCTGACCCATTAGGAACCAGTAACAGGGATGATTAGACCAGCTAGGCGATCATGTAACTTGATTGCAACCAATAGAAACACAAAAATGTATGGATTTGACAGTTTCAATACGCAGCTTATGTGCATAGTTACTGTGAAAATTTTCAAATTCGGAATGAAATTTCTTCTGTTGCATTGCTATCAAAGTTACATGATCACCGATCGATAGGTGTCAGATTTTATCACGCGTCTGACTACCCGTAATAATTGCTATATGTTTTTATGACAACCGGGACCGACGGCTTAACGTGCTCTCCGAGGCACGGAGCGATGGCATCAAAACCACATAACATATGCGCATAAGACATTTGGTATGCCTTTGAAACTACTAAACATCCCTATACTACCCTAAAAAATATTGGCGAGAAAAACTACAGACCTAGTTTGATAGAGTCTGAGTATCTTCCCAGAAGGTTATCTTCAATACAAAATGATACAAGAATCTTAAGTGTGACTCCAGTAGGTTACCTATTATGTTGGACGATAGAATTATTCCAGCTAAAATGCTATCAAAATGTAGCACTACTTGTCAATCTAGGATAGGTACCATAACTTGGTATATAATAGGCTAGGATAGGTAACATTCGATGCGCAAGGAAAAACCAATAAAAATCCAATGGGACCAATAACAGGATAACTAGATATTAAATATGTCATCATCATCATCATTAACAGCCTGAAGACGTCCACTGCTGAACATAGGCCTCCCCCAGAGCACGCCACCTTGAGCGGCTGCTCGCCTCCTGCATCCATCGGCTCCCCGCGGCTTTCACCAGGTCGTCGGTCCACCGAGTGGGGGGCCGGCCTACGCTGCGTCTTCCGGTTCGTGGTCGCCACTCGAGAACCTTTCTTCCCCATCGGTTGTCAGTTCTACGAGCGATGTGGCCTGCCCATTGCCACTTCAACTTACTAACTCTAAGAGCTATATCGGTCACTTTAGTTCTCCTGCGGATCTCCTCGTTCCGGAGCTTATCTCGCAGGGAAACACCGAGCATAGCTCGCTCCATAGCTCGCTGCGCGACTTTGAGCTTACTAATGAGCTTGATAAAATATGTATAATTTCAATAAAGAATAATTATCTTCTATCTATTTAACCTAATCTCTTCATTTGTTTGACGAAGTTAGGTAGGTACACTATTTTGTATAATATTTCGGGTTTTTCCTGTTGTTTTTTTCATAGTTCAGCATGGAAGTTTCAAAGCATACTGAAATGGGGAAGGAGGACATGTACACCTGTACCATGGACGTATGTAAGAGTTTACAAGATAAAGACGCCCCATGGGCTGCTGCGTTGGAGGCGATAGGTATATTAGAATGTCCTATCCAAGCGGTAATTATAATATTTTTTTATTGTACATAGAAAAAATTTAGTAGGTGTAGATTTTGCTGACACCAATAGGTACTTGTCATTTTAGCCTTTGTATCAATATTCATAATGAACCATTGAACATTACTGCAATGCTTTAATATAATGCCCATTTTTTATACTTCTATGAGTGAGTGGCGAACAAGCAGACGGGCCCACCTGCAGGGTGATTATGTACCTAACTTTGATTGCAATGCAACAGGCAAAATTACATTCCTATTTTGAAAACTTCAACAGTAACTATACACGTAATCTGCGTGTTGAAACTGGCAAATACATACAAAATTGTGTTTCTATTGGTTGCAATCGAGTTACATGATTGCCTAGTTGATGGTAAGTGGTAATCATTGCTTAGCCATCTGCAACAGCGTTAAGCGTAGGTATCATCAGCAAGCCGACGATGCGCTTAGCAAAAAAAAATTGATTTTTCAATATTCTTTTAAAAATATAACAAAAATATTATAAAAAATCTTTTCTAATTGTCCCACTACTGCGAAAATGCTTTGATTTGGTGTCATTTAGATCAGAAATAATAAAAAGGCAGTATTTCTAGGCAAGCATGTAGATACTATTGCAGACCACGCCATCACCATCAGGCGAGTCGCGTTCCACAGTAACTGCTGGCCACCTGTTTTGTTTTCTTTTCGATTAAATTAACATATTTTAGAACTTGATCTACGCTGTAATTTCTTTTTCAGAAAGAGTATTCTTGCTCAGACTTTTCATTGGACTTTTCTTCTATGGAAGATAAAATTCAAGAGGAATATAAAGGTGAATATTCAGTGACATTACAAATAAAAGACGACAAAATGAACTCTATATCATGTCATGAATTGACCCTTGAAATTAAAGCTGTTGAAGATAATTAATCTTTTTAACAGTCAGTTTTAAACAGACTGTAAACGAAAATATAATCTTCGACATTATATTGTTTATTCACTATAATTTTGTTTTATTTTTATTCCTCGTTTGTTCGTGTTACTATCATTTTCAGTTTTTAGGGTTCCATACCCAAAAGGTAAAACGGACCTTATTAGGTTTCGCTGTCTGTCTATCTGTCTGTCTGTCCATCGTCACCAGGCTGTATCTCATGAACCGTGACAGTTAGACAGTTGAAATTTTCACAAATGATGTATTTCTGATACCGCTATAACAAAAAACACTAAAAAACAGAATAAAATAAATATGGCAGGCTCCCATACAACAAACATGATTCCTCGTTTTTATAAATAACGGTACGGAACCCTTCGTGCGCGAGTCCGACTCGCACTTGCCTGGTTATTTGTCTTACTTGTTTAAGTTTCATAGTAAAAATAATATATCAAAAACACACACAAGTTAAGCAATGAAAATAAACTTCCGTTAACATAATGGCTTTTCGCATTTTTCATCTGAACTTCTACATTTAAAATGTCTTAACCGACGCAAGATTAGCAGTTTAGAATACATTGCTATGCTAATTTCTTAACAGTTTGCTTAAACAGCAGGTTCTTCTTGGCTAAAAGAAATAGATTTTCCTCAAAAAATAAGCTTAAAAGTTAGAAAAACATACGTGCAAACTGTAATATGAAGAGCGGTGATATATGTAGGGGTGCCAAATGTAAAAAAATAAGATACAGAATTACCGTTTACTTTATCAAATCCATCACAAAGTAATAGCTTCGACTAAGAATTTTCGTGGCAAAAACATTAAAACATCCCCCTTACCAATAAACACTGCATAACAGTGGAATGGCTACTCAGTGTTTTCTCTTGCTTTATCTTTGCCCATTTCAAACTCAACAGAGAAAGACAAAACTCTAAATGACTAATACATCCGTTACACAATTTTTACTAGTAAGGGAGCTAGAGACTGTTTACAATAGTCGGACGTACCTCAGGTAAGACTACTACGGCCGATGTCGTCAGGTAAGTGGCAGCCCTAAGTGTGGGTCAAGTACTCCACTCCTTTTATGCTAATACCGGTTGGAGTCCCAGCGATTCAAAATCACAATATTATTCAAATATCACATTAATATGTCTAACAGGTTTATTCGCAGACAATATTAAGAATTTAATTATAAGAAAACTATTAGGAACGCTTTTTAGGGTTCCGTAGCCAAAGGGTAAAACGGACCCTATTACTAAGGCTCCGCTGTCTGTCTGTCTGTCCGTCTGTCACCAGGCTGTATCTCACGAACCATGATAGTTAGACAGTTAAAATTTTCTGTTGTGTATTTCTGTTGCCGCTATATAACAACAAATACTAAAAAACAGAATAAAATAAATAGTTAAGGGGGCTCTCATAATACAAACGTAATTTTATTTGCTCATTTTTATAGTTAATGTTACGGAACCCTTCGTGCGCGAGTCCGACTCAAACTTGGTCGGTTTTTTATTTTCATTTTATAGTCCCGTAGATTACCTATGATTTCAGCCTTATTTTGCTTTCTAGTATTCAATTTGTTTGACGCATATGAAATAAAATGTTTGACAAACACAATTTATGCCCTGGCAAGTAAATAAAAATTCGTTACAACTCAATTTGAAGTCGAAAAAGTCTAAATTAACATTTTACCAAGTTAGCACCCTTTCATTATTCGAGAGTGAATGCCAGACAATTGACGAAATCATAGTAATATTCATTCGAAATGAGCTTTCCAAAAAGCAAGAATGAACTCATTGGATTTATAATGTAAACACGAAGTATAATTTTGTAAATTAACATAAAGTTTTGCAGCGCCTTCACGATTTTCACAGGCAACAACTTTCGACTTTTCGATTGCCTTTCGAATATGACCTTTAACTTAAAATTATTATAGAGTTGTTATTTAAAGATTGGTGTAGATACAGCATATCACATAATCACACTTCACACTAATATTATAAATGCGAATGTTTGTATGTGTGTATGTCTGTTACTCTTTCACGCTCTAACAGCTGGACTGATTTGGATAAAATTTGGCATGGATGTAGTTTATACCCTGGATCAAAATATAGGCTATTTTTTATCTCGAAATCGGAAACGGTTCCTGCAGGAACGCGGGTGAAACCGCGGGGCGTTACTAGTTCATAATAAAACTATAGCAGCTATGCCTAAATATTATTAAATGAATGGAAGTTATTTAGTTTCCGTAGAAGGGTTGTAGTAAGTAGTAGGTGTCCATTCTTTCTGAAATGCTGATTTCGCGGGGTTTAGTTTCAGTTGTAAAACATAATTACATCACATAATTAGGTTTTACGTCCAATTTCGTTAACGTTTTTTTAATTTTTCATTCGTATTTTTATATTTCTATATATCACTATAAATATTGTTGTATTCATACCAAAATATACTAAAAGCCTTAACTTATTGGTAACGCAACTGGCACACCGGCATCGGTGTGAACTTGGCAGGAAAAAAGCAGCAGCATAATATCATCACCATCATCATCAGCTTGTAGAAATCTACTGCTTAAGATAGGCTTCCTTACTAGAGCGCCACTTTGGGCAGTTACTTGCCTCCTGCATCCAACGGTTCTCCACGGTTTTGACCAGGTCCTCGGTCCACCTACTCCGCCACTCCGGCCACTTTTCGTCTTCCGGTTTGTGGTAACCACTCTAGAACTTTCCTTCCCCGCCGGTTGTCAGCCAACCGGCAGCATAATTCAATGACAAAATTAAAAAGGTAAGGTATTAGGTAAGGGTTGGTAAGGTATTTGATCACAAAAATATTGAAGAACCATAAAATGATTTGAGACTTATTCTAAGTTTAAACTTAGTATAGTAAGGTTGATATAAAATAAACTACCAATAAAACGCCATTTCTATTTCTAAACAGACTACTCCAATTAAGAAATGTATAAAAAGGACAAAAGAACTCGCAAAGTCCAAACAAGTGTCTCGATTCACTTCAAAGAGCTCAACTATTAGCTAAATTGAGAAACCGTGTCTGCGGATGGCTCTCGAAATTGACGAAAAAGGGAAAATCAAACCGGACAGGACACTCGACAGGGACAGCGCAAACTTGTCTCTTGGTACGGTTGGGAACAGAAACTAAAAAAATAGGCACATAATATGTGCCTATCTTTGTAGTTTCTAAAATAGACACATTTCTGTTCCCATTTGTGCCTATTTTTGTAGTTTCTGTTCCCAACTATACTCATTGCATTTTTATAATTACTTGCCTCCCGCATCCAACGGCTCTCTACGGTTTTGACCAGGTCCTCGGTCCACCTAGCGAGGAGCCGGCAACTCTTCATCTTCCGGTTCGTGATCACCACTCGAGAACCTTCCTTCCCCGCCGGTTGTCAGCCAACCGGCAGCGCAATGTACGTAGGGTATACCCATTGAACATATATATACACACGCGTCTGTTCTTGTACTGCACAGAATATTTTATATTCGCTTCAGGTAAAACATTATTCTCTTGACGTCACTCACTCAGGTTTAGACTATAATATCTAGATAACGTAGAAGGGAAATAATAAATAAACTATAAATTATGTTGCTTTTGAACATAAATACACCAACTTAGAGTATTAAAAAAAAAATCCCAAGTTAGCTCATGTCATGTTGCTGACAGACTGGCAAAAACTGTTCGAATTCAACAGATAACTTTAGTATGTCAAAAAAAAAACAACTTCTAATAATATAATCCACCCAAAGCGACAGCGTGAAGTGGCTGGAAAAGCCGCACACCACGCACATCAAAAAATGTGATAACTAGCGTAAGGGAGGCAAAGGGTCCTTGCTCTCTCAATACGTGAGTTCGCAATAAAGCTGTGAAGTGGGTCTGCTAACGACGCAGTTCTGATACCCGAGATTTGAGTTCCACGATTGAGGTGTAAACACGCTTGAGTGTGCGTCGACACTTAAAAAGTAATATCACAGCTTTGTAAAAGTATCTTGTATCAAGAAGTCTTCGAAGATTTGTGATAATTGAACTGGATTTGACAGCCCTATTAATAAAATTGTCTACTATAAAACTGTTTTAGAGAATATTGTATTTTTTACTTATCATGTTTAATGTTTAAAGGGTGTGTGTGTTTAAGGGCATTGGTACAAGTATGAAATGAGGAGAGGAGAACTAAAGTGACCGATGTAACTCCTAGAATTAGCAAGTTGAAATGGCATTGGGCAAGCCACATCGCTCGTAGAACTGACAACCGATGGGGAAGAAAGGTTCTCGACTGGAGAGCCAATGGATGCAGGAGGCAAGTAGCCGCTCAAAGTCGCGCTCTGTGGGGGAGACCTATATTTAGCAGTGGACGTCTTCAAGCTGTTGATGGTGATGCGGCATGTATATCACACGTTAATAAAAGAATCTTGATTCCTCGTGAAGAAATACCATACCTATTACAAATGGTTCCCTGCGCGCTCTATGGGGGAGGCTTATATTCAGCAGTGAACATCTTCCAGCTGATGATGATGTATGTATGTTCCCCGATTGCCTATAGTTTTGGGCTCATTTCAGTGTATTGTTTTTGCCCGTGTGAGAATAGGATTACCCCATCATATCTTCCCGTGGGTGCCGTAAGAGCCGACAGCATTCTCCTCGGTAAATTAAAATTAAAATCACTAAGCCACCTGAAGCGTGTTGATATGGCTAACCCCAAATCATAAGCGTCCAAAGTGTCGTTTTATGGGGAAGGCCTATTATGTCCAGCAGTAACCGTCTCTCGGCTGTTGCTGTGTGTTTTTGCCATTAAACATGACAGCACATCAATTAGGAATATTTTTATGTTAATGCTCCTAAACTGGCAAGAATTTGCAAGAAACAGGTAGGTTATATATACTAAAAAGCTTCATAATGAGGTCATTAAACCGTACCACACGGAAATACGAAAAAATTATGGACTTTTATTAAAAAAAAGTAATTCTAAACATTTAATGTCATTGTAAGCGGTTGTAGGTTCACAATTCAATCTTATAATTGCCTATGTAATCATCACCCTCTTTGCCTTTTCCCATTTGTTATTGGGGTTAGCTCCCAATCTAACCTGTAGCGGCGAGCTACCAGAATTACACGAGCGACTGCCATCTGACCTCGCAACCCATAAGGAACCAGTAACAGGGATGGTTAGATCAGGTGTCAGATTCTATCAGGCGTCTGACTACCCGTAACGATTGCCATAGATGTTCTTAAAACAACCGGGACCGACGGCTTAACGTGCTCTCCGAGGCGCGGAGCGATGGCATCAAAATTGCCTATGTAATATCAACCAAATATGTTTCATTGCCTTCCATCTGAATTTTCCGTACCCACAAAAGTAATTTCTCTAATTTCCTCCATCGCCGGAACTAATTCAACATTCCCAACGAACCGTCGCATTTCCTTTAGTGCGGAACCCTCGACATAGACATTTAGGAAAAAAGTTAATGGTGCTTAAAGCTGGACGCTGTCCTGTAATTACGAATTAAAAACTTCGTCCACTGGACCCCACTTTTTTCTCATTTATTCGGATGTGAATAAGATAATATTGCACCCCAAATCTATCAACTCACCAAACAGTTTTAAATCGTGTTCCCACTAACTAAAGTTGAAATTAGCTTGATGCGAAACTCAATTACTTTTAATGTTATCTTGCTACATACGACAGTAACTGTATTATACATGTCTTTTTTACAAAGCGACGCAAAATTAACTTTTACATTTTTGAGATCCCTCAGGTTTTAAATCGACAAAAAAGTATAATATGGTAGATATTTTTTTACCTTGATGCAGAAAAATCACCATCCTCACATATAAGTACCTATAAAAACTAAACTAAACTAAACTAAACTAAGCTAAACTAAGCTAAACTAAACTAAACTAGCTACACTACCTACTACAAAGAACACTTATGGACTGTATAATAGCCGCGATGGCCTATAGACAGTCCAAGTGCTCCAGCCCACTACCGGTAGGTAGCGTACCCAACATGCTGGCCGCATTGCCACGTTGAATTGCAATGCTGATGCGTTGGGCCAAATAAGTGCCAGCATTTTGGTCACGCGTCGCATCGACCAGGCGCTCTGATAGACTTTGGAAAACGCGATGAGCTCCCGGTCCCCACGGACCCAGTACCTATTATTATGTGAGGATGGTGCGCTAGTTGGTCATGGCTGAAGAGTCGCAGTCTGGAGCTGCCAAGTTGCCGACGAGTTTACTCTTCTGCCACGTATGACTATGAATGACGATCAAGAAGGTTAAATCCTCAATATTTTTTCTATGATAAATGACTGCCCAGGGTAGGTAATGAGATCTGTACCTGGTAATGAGCAGTTTTTCTAATGTAATTTTTGCATTATTTATCTCTCGCTAGATGGCATAGGCGGCAGTTCTGGAAACATTAGTATGACCAAAAAGTGTATATCCCTGAGTATAGTATCCTGCGTTTATAAAAAAAAAGTAAATATCAGGAACTACGCGAGCGCCTATCTCTTGAAGATGAAAAAATAAACTGACAATTACTTCTTATTTGAAAACCATTACTTATACTGGTGCAAGTCTTTTCTCTGTAATTAATAGTCT
Organism: Ennomos quercinarius; assembly: GCA_910589525.2. Classification (NCBI taxonomy): domain Eukaryota; kingdom Metazoa; phylum Arthropoda; class Insecta; order Lepidoptera; family Geometridae; genus Ennomos; species Ennomos quercinarius. The sequence continues at coordinate 6,151,251 of OU342493.1, forward strand.
TTGTTACCTTTTAAATCTATATTTTTCATAGAATTATTAGTACTTTCTTTTGTATATGACGTCAGCTACTTACTTACAATGTTGTGTTTCAATAATAGTAGGTATATAGGTAGGTACCTTTATGTATTATTTCACAAAGATTTCACGTTGCTATTCGTTTGAGCCATCTGTAGAGCGATATATTTACGTAAAACCACGAAGTTTGTAGAAATGTGCAGACTTTAAATCCAGTGCAGAAAGTTTATAAGATCTCTCTGTTGGACGTAAAACAACCACCAACCTTCACGGTAGGATAGTTACTTAAGATGAACATTGCATTCGATGAAATACTTCACATGTTGGAAGGAAAAGCTGGTAATTCAAAATGAACTTTGCTTTTATCCTGGCGTATGCAATGTAGGTACATGAGGTTCTAGCTTCACACTTCATTAGTTTGATTTTTCTATCTAACCCTCGACTAAAAACGTAAAGGCTTGGGTTAAAAGTAAAAGACAACCTTAACAATATTATGATCAACTAGCTGCGCCCCACGGTTTTACCCGCAGCTAAAAAGTAGCCTATGTAATATAATATTAATCCAGTATATAAGCTATCTCTATTCCAAGTTTCACCTAAATCTGTCCAGCCGTTTGAGCGTGAAGGAGTAACAAACATGCACACATACAAACTTTCACCTTTATAATATTAGTGTGATTCGAAAGAATATAGACTAGTGTTACAATAAGAAAGTTATTATTTCCGCTTCATCTGTTTATCTGACATCGATTGAATTTAATGTTGAAATAGTTGGGACCTTAGAAAAGGGCACAGAATATGTCTATTTAACTCGACATATATACAAAATTCGTTATTCCACTCCTCAATCACCACGAGATATTTTATTACTAATTGCTGGCTTTTTAAAAAGCGACATCACTAAAATCGAGTAAAGGTAGTTACTGAAAATGAAGTAGATATTTATAGTAGTTCAACAATAGCGCAGACGGTTATGCAGTTTTAAGTTTTCTTTACGTAACTATTGCAGATGGTTGTCTTTCAATTTCTCCCAAGAAAGCAGAAAAGGAAAATAGTAGTAATAGAAAGTTACGAAGGCGTCACGTCATTGTCGTTTCAGCTACAGTCGTACGAAAGCAGGGAAGCTATAATATAGTGAACAGTACGTCAACTACTGCAATATGTAATTACTATAGCCAATCGCCCCATGGCTACACCTAAATGCTTCTTCATATAATTTATCGTCATCATTGACCATCATCATCTACTGCTGAACATAGGGTCTTCCCTATAAAGCGGCTCTTTTAGTGGCTGCTTACCTTCTGCGTCCATTGGCTCCCCGCTGTTTTGAGCGTGAAGCCAGCCTACGGTGTGTCTTCCAGTTTGTGATCGCCGTTCTTCCCCATTGGTTGTCACAGGTCAACAAGTGGATATGACCTGCACATTGTCATTTCCACTTGCTCATTTTAGCTATGTCACCATTATACACTCTATAATTTATTTCATAATTTATTCCCTTACCAAAACGACACAAAATACTATACGCACATAACATAGAACATAAAAAATAATCGTGGAACAAATACATGAATTCACAAAACTTTTTACCCCCTACTAAGACACCCTCCAATTATTACCTGTACAGCGACTTAGCCTCTGCGTTGATTGTCACCTGTCTTTGTAGTTGTGTGGTCTATTATTTACAAAGATAATTTTATTTAATGAATGATTTTAATAAATGTAAATTAATGACGTGGCGAGCTAGACTTTCACCAGGTGTTAAACATCACAGCCGCCCATTACAGATTGCAGTGTCACTCGGAAATCTAAATTAAAGTTTCGCGTGACACTGCGCACTGCGCACGTCATTATGAGACATCGCACAGTCTAAAAAAGATTTCTAGACTGTGAGATCAGTTCTTAAGTCTCATTTACAGTAATTTCACTTTCTATTTATTAAAAAAGATAAGCTCATAAATTCTGCAAAACGAATAATAAAATCTATACCACTATAATTATCATCAATGTAGAAAAACCAGACTAGGAATATTAGGCTCAAAACTTATATATCAACGTTCTAAGATTTTTTAGAAATAATGTTTGGCAGTGCTATGTTTCATGACAAAGTGTTACAATTTGATCACTGTTATATGAAGTTGAGATATCTCATTTTCATCTAACAATGTAAAGACCTCATGTGGTTATGTGAAAGTGAATTTTATTACACTCTGCAATAAAATCATATTGTGTAAATCGTTGCAGTATTAGGGGAACATGAGATTACTGCCACAATATTATTTGGTTGTTTTATTACATCAAAATAATAAGCGACATGACGTTTACGAGTGTATAATAAAACTTCGTTGGGGGATCCGATTGTTCATGCTCTCCTGGTATTCATTGTGCTGATGATGGTGTGAGCAGTGGTTTTTGTTCATTGAACTATTTTTTATTTCTTTTGCAATTTACATAACTTCCAAAAAGGATTTTTGTAAACGCAACGCATAAACATTCCTTTAAATGTAGAGCTCTATATAGAGGAAATTTAATTAACATTCTTCTTGATGTTTGAGTAATTTTATAGTATGTACCTACTTACATTAATATTCTCTTACTGCCTATTTTCTACGTAGGTTTAATAATATTACAAATCAAATAGGTACCAAACCAATGTACTTTAAGCGGTGCAAATTGTAACTCAAACTTTCAAGGGGCATGAACTGTAGAATTATTTAGACCCAACATTAAAAACCCTTTTAGCAAAATAACTGTTGAAAAATAGATCTTTCTCAGAAAAGTTTTCTATCTGATTGATGGATTGCTGGCTGAAAAAACAGCAAGTTTCCAGTATAATAAAATTTAGTGAAAATGTTTGGGATAAACTTTTACATGAATGTGGATTTGAAATTCTAAATTTAAGTGTTTGTATATCTATTTACATAACTAAAGTTAATTAACAAAAATTATTTGAATTTAGCAGCCTAGCAGCCGCTCAAGGTGGCGTGCGCTGGGGGAGGCCTGTGTTCAGGTGTCTTCAGGCTGTTAATGATGATGATGATTTGAATTTTATTAATTATATTTTTTTTTCTGCGTTTCTATTTAAGCGTGCAATTTAAGTTACAAATACGTACTCTAGTTTTTCTTAGCGCGTGAAAAGCACATTATAATACGTAGTAATATGGAAATATACCTACTGGAGGTATTTAAAAAGAATGACAATATCATACTCTCTTAAGTTACGTACGTACGTATTATAATGCTGTAACAGACATAGATTGTATAAGTATAACAATGCTTTTACTGGACGAACATAAATGTCGTATGCAGCCAGAGGCAACCTGATATCGAATATTTACAGCATGTTACAGCGCAGTCAAGAGAAATAAAATATAATCCGACGGGGTTTGACCATTGATCTTGAATATCGAAAAACTTGTCTGAATTTACAGTTTATAGGTGCTATTACATGTATTTTACATGTAAATCGAATACTTTTTGTACCTTGATTGCACTTGTACTAGACTGTCCTATTTAGGTAATCGGGAGGCGTGTACGACTGAGCTTTGTTGTTGTTTTTTTTTTATGCACAATAATATACAATTACAATTACATGTCACAGGTCACAAAACCAAGCTATAGCTTGTAAATAGTGCGCTATTTTAATGACGTGCTTAACCTACACTAAGAAATAAATCTTGCCCTTCGTTATGGCATTTAGCTGTAGCTGTTACACTTATTTGATTTACACTTTTTAATATCAACTCCCTGTTCAGTTTTGGATAAGATTTTTTAACCTAAAATATATTGTTTAAACATGTGGGGCAGTTTTTAGCTTTTATAAAAATAGATGTATTTTTATAAAAGCTAAAAACTGCCCCAGACCTAGAATATATTTGCTCCGTAAGTAAAATATGACTTATTTTTCCAAATTACTGTAGTAATAATAATTTTGTTGTAATAATTATCATACATTTTGATGTTCAGCTTTTAATCCTAATGAATGACGTGAGGAGCTAGTCGTTCACCTGATGTTAAGTGTCACAATTGCCCATAAGAGGTAACTGTCGGTTTCAGTAATTGAAACGAAAAATCAAACTCGCATAAATATCGCATAACTAAAGGTTGCTCGAATCAATGAAATAAAATATTTAAAAATGTCTGTTATATTCTTGAAAATTTCCGATGACCGATATGTATGGTATCGAGCTAACCACTGACCCAATCAAATGAGAAGACCGATTTTCAGTAAAATGAAACGTTCGCGGTGACGAATGTTGAATTTTTCTAAAGAATGAAACTTGAAATACTGTTCTTATTTGAGCAGAAGCTATTATTTCACGAAACATTCCGAAAATAATTACCAAAGGAAGAAATTAAGAAACATTAACTTTACTCAGCACAAGAACGCAAAACTGCATAACCGAGGGAATGAATCTTTTTAATTCCTAACAAAACACTTGCAGAAAGCACCTCAACTTGTCGGGATTGCAGCTATGTCTCACTAATTGTGAAGAAGAACACTCGCCAGCGTTCCTCTTTGTTAACTAAATTAAATTAATTGTAGGGAAATATTTAAATAGAAATGTGATGGGAGCTGCTGTCAGATATAGTTACTGAAGGAGGAGATAATAATGGGGCGTTTTACACCACGTATGGTTCACACCGCCGTGTGAATCGCTCAAGTGCTCTTTCGGACCACGGCGTGAATCATTTTCTGCTATTATAACACTTGAGCGATTCGGACCGCGGTGTAAATCGCCCTTATATTTGTTTTCGTTTGGGTCATTTGCACCACAATCGAAATAAACAAAACATTGTATGTTTTGGACACGTGTACTGCCGCTTAGATTTCGCGTAGATACGACAAAACAAAAATAGTTAACATAATCAAAGTTATTTGCAAATGCACCCTTTCTCGTTTTTTTAGTAGTTGAGACTTTTCTGCAACGTTCGTCTAGGTACTACCGCTGTGCCTGTTATTCTGCCGCCAAGCAATAGTGTACAAGCACTACTATTTTCCAATAATATTGAAGGGCTGTGGGCCTGTAGCTAGTGAAACTACTGGACAAATGAGACTTACAGCCTGATCTCATAGTCTAGTAATCTTATTGCTAGACTGGACAGTGCTGATGTCTCAGGATGACGTGCGCAGTGCAGTGTCACGTGAAACTTTATACTTTAGAGTTTCGAGTGACACTGCTGAACAAAAAAACTATTCAAAATGTATGTATGAGATTTTCTTCTCGTAAAATGTCCACGAGTTGTGCTAAAACGGTAACAAGTTACTATACGGACAACGATATTTGACTGTAATTTTAAATTTCGATGCATGAAATTGCTTTGTATATGCTAACGATAGTTAAACTACAACTGATAAATATATTATATGATGTAGAAAATTTTGCATGTGTTGTTTCGTAACTAAACCAGCCAGCATCTCTCGCAGTAAAAACGGTAATACTCGGCGGTGCAATTGGCAGCAAACCCTTAAACTCACTTTTGTCTAGACTTTAACAGGAGACGCTTGTTTCAAATGTCTAATTTTGTAACATGCATAATACTATCATATTTTTGTTATTTAAAGCTGTATTTAGTAATAATTTAAGTTTAAACTATTTTGTAGCATACTTATGAACATGTTAATGTCATATGATAAAGGGATATCAAAGGTTATTATAACATAGTCATAAAGTCACTGTAAAGTCATAGGATAATGACACTTCATCATTAATAGCGTGAAGACGTCCACTACTGAACAGAGGCCTCCCCTATAGAGCGCCACTTTGGGTGGCTTCTCGCCTTCTGCATCCATCGGCTCTTGCAGTTTTAACCAGATCGTCGGTCTACCTAGTGGAGGGCCAGCCTATATACTCCGCGTCTTCCAGTTCGTGGTCGCCACTTGAAAACCTTTCTTCCCTATCGGTTGTCAGTTCTACGAGCGATGTGGTCTGCCCATTGCCATGCCAACTTGCTGATTCTAAGAGCTATATCGATCATTTTATTTTATTGTTGATAGGCAAAGCATTTGACCACTGCCTCACCTGATAAAAGTGATGACGCAGTCTACGATGGTGCATGCTTGCCTAGAAGATACCTGTTCACTCTCGACTTGAAGACACCCAGATCATAGTTAGCTGGAAACAAGGACGCCGGCAAGGTGTTCCACTCATTGGCTGTTCGCACTATAAAGTGTATAGCAAAACGCTTAGTGCGGGTGATGGAATTTCAACCATATATGGGTGCCGTGTTTTTGTGAAAGAAGGGAGATGGAGTAATAAGATCGTGTAATTCCTTCGCACACTCTCCAAAATGCAGTCTATAAAAAACCGATAAACTCAGAGTTCAGAGGAGTTTCAGTTCTCCTGCGGATCTCCTCATTTCGGATCTTATTTTGCAGGGAAGCATCGAGCATATAGTTCTTTCCATAGCTCGTTGCGCAACCAATGACACTTACCTACTAATAAACAGATCATCGATGCATTGTCAATTTGTCATAGTATGCAGAATTATGGTATCTTGATATAGTACATTTTATTCAGTAATACTGTTAACTCAGAATTTATGTATTCGTCAAGCTACAGAGAATATTATACTATATAGCATACTTACCGCACCCTCTCTCACATATCACCATCCCTTGCACGTTTATCCAATCTGGTCAATTTCTTTGATCTACACCCATTAGTATTAGTCTTTCATTATACTTTAACCCTTCATCAAACGACAGTTCCTATGTTTAATTAATAAAATGCTTGATGACAGTAAGATACATTAGATTATCACTTATGACTCGAGGGGATAAAACGTCCTTTCATTTTAATAATATAAAGGAGCTTAGACTAATAGCTGTTTAGTAGTAATAGATTGTTTATTGGTAGTAGATGTTACTGGTGCAGTATTGAATACGTGCAAGATAGATAATGAATAAATAGGCAATGTGGTGTAGGTATTAATTGGATAATGTTTCGTCTCCACCTAAATTGAGGTGAACATATCTTATTAACTTTTGGAGCTTATTTCTCTCGCGCGCTAACTTTTAGTGGGTAGTTGCAAAATTAAATAATTATGTTATTTTCTTTCTCCAAAGATTCGTATCATGATAGGGTTTAGAATAAATTGTATAATAGGAACGTTGTTATCATAAATAGACGGTAAAATTAAATACTTATGATCAAAAGTGGCTGCACTAAACTAGTTTGCCTGTTAGATTTTATGAAAGTTATCATTGTCAGTCTTTTTGTTACTTACTTATGTACGTATATTGGAGTTCGTTTAAAAATTTCTATTGATTTTCCTATTAATTGAGATTTGTGAACTCTTTATCCAATAATCAACAGACAATAAAAAAAACTAAACCTACTCAAATTATAAAGAGGTATTATAATATTATGTACGCGCTAATCCCTAAAACTACTGATCTGATTCTAATAATTCTTTCATTGTTATAAAGCTACACTATCCTTGAATGAGATAGACTAAGTTTTATTGTGATACAAGCTCACTTAAAATGAATTATCCCGTTCAAATCAGGGGCGGGCGAGCTAGTCTTATTATATTATCAGACACTGACAGAACACAGGCTACTACGACAAGAGTTAGAGACTGTCAAAGGCTGTATAAAAGCCAATATTCACTCCCCTGATGGCGTGACGTCCGTCCAAATCAGACTGGACCATATCTAGTTGGGTATTAATAGATTAAAGTGGCTCAGCCGAGCCGCAGTGGAATTTTCGCTAAGCCCAGCTTTACTGGAGGACACAATTTGCGATTATTAAAAGCCAATTAAAGTTTTAAATACGTTAACGTTGTAGTTTTCGGAGGCACTCGTTTTTATTATTTAACTATTGTCTTTATTTAAGGCTAAGGTAGAGTACCGAGCGCAGGTAAAGGCTGCAAAGCTGTTGTTCTTAATGGGATTTGAACCAATTTCAGCACAAATGCTTATGACAAAATTCCACTTTCTTGCCATTATTAAAGCAGCATAAACAAATGATAAAAGTAATTAAGTACGAAAAACAACATTAAAAATAATATTTGTATTCGAAGTGACCAGTTCTCAATAAGCTCTCAATAAGTTCTATACAAGCAATTATTTTGAGATTACAGATTAGATCACCTAAACAAAAGTCTTCAAAAGAATACACACCCGATTAAATAAACGTATGGTGCTCTTTTGGGAATCGACTTAATAAAACTAGCACATTTTGTTTCTTTTATTTATATATGTAAGTATTCAAAAACTTAATTCCATTGTCATCGCTATCTTCTCTACATAATAATTTATAGTCTGTGGCTATCTATTCAGTGGAATCATAGAACTCTCAAAATAAATTCCACCTTTATTACACATTAAAATTCAAAAATACACAGGTTTTGGTAAAAAATTCAAAATTCACAACCACCATTGTCGGATTTTCGATTCAACGCTATGATTGTAGAAAATTTCGTCTGGAATGCAAATAACTACTACATACAACAATAAATGACAGCACCTATTACGTAAACTTTATTCGAGTTTACCAAATCGCAGACGATCTCAGGTAGGTAGTGGACAGACAACGACTGAACTTTTACGGCTCCTACGAGTCCCGAATACAAATTGTTTCTGTGCAATCGTAAAATGCAAACGCCGTGATACACATTTGTGAGCTGTAAATATATATTAGTTTGGTGGTTTAATATATTGGTGTGGGAACGTGATATATTGTGATGAGAGTTGTAAAAACCGAAACGCATTTTAGAAGAAATCGGTATTAATTTTGTAGTTGGTAATAAAACTCTATTGCTTGTAGTTTTCAAATTATATAAATGGAAACCTGTAGTTTAAAATAATAACAAGCATAAGGTTATGAATAATAAACATTTAATAGAAATAAAGTGGAAAAACCTGGACAAAGCCCAAGCTTCCAATTTATCAAAACTATTTTCACACCTTTCCCCAACAAACCAAGAATCCCAAAGGCCTGATTGCCAAGAAAGTATCTACCATGTGTACGTAATCCAAACGCGTCTGCTAAAAAATCTAATACAACTCTTCTGAAAGCTTTCCGGTGTATTCTCGTTGAACCAAAAAACTTTCGCAATACATACAAGCTCAAGTTTAAACTCCGGTGGAAAAGGGATCTTGCGATCATCTGGCTTCCTCTAGTAAAAGGCTCCACGTTTCTGAAATATGTTGTCAGTGCATAAACTTTACGACTTTAGTTTCGTCTCGTGAAACAACTTCAGTAAATGGTGTGATAGAGCAGTTTTAAAGCAGTCGTACAGCGCTTACATAACAAAACATAATAAAAACGAAATATACTTGCCAAAACACGATAAAACTTAACAGAACGTCACATTATATGCGCAATTATAATTATTTATCGTTTCCAAATGGGTGATGCTACGCAAATTTTATCGAAAGCAATTTCGATAGTGTGCTTTAATGTCACTCGTGAGATAAAATACGAACGGGGACAATAATTTTTGCACTCCCGAATGGAGCCTACATAATTCGGCTCATATTTGCGTTGCTGTTTATCAAGAACAGTCCCTCTTTAGATATTAATCAAGTTATTTAACATAGAGAACCTTTGCGATTTTGCATTTTTGTGATTTAGCGTGTAGCAATAACGGCGCGGTGCTGCATACAAATGAATAAAAATATTTCACTTCAAAACTGTATTTTATCCCTGGGAAATTCAAAAGCAGTGACTGTTTTAGTGAATGGGTAATTTTCCATAAGTCCCGTCCTGAATTTTAATATGAAAACTGTGATCTTTGACGCCTTTAGAAATATTGTAGGTATCTGCCATGAATGACCAATATAATGTATTTTAAATAATATGATCAGTTACCTAATTATAAAATGTTGAAGCGCGCTGATCATGCATTTGTAATTTATTAGTTATTTCATTTGTAGGCCCCTACTTATTGTTTTTAAAATAAGTTCAGTCCAGTTACTCTATTATTTCTGATAATCTAATAGTACCTAACTATGCAAATGAAACATTTATTACACTGACAATAATCTATTCGTTTAATCAAAAAGCTCACCACCACTCCACTCCAATCCACTCGTCATATCGAGAGCACGTAATTCACAATCTCCAACTGTAGATACAATTTCCAATTTCACATCAGTGCCATTGATTTAAGTATTTCCCGTATCATTTGTTTCTCTCCCATGTTCCAATATCGCATTTTTTATTTTTGTTAAATTGCTTTCTTTTGTAGACTCCCCTTCATATAAACACGTGTGCGCCTGAGCGTGACATAGATTTGTTTTTAAGAAGCGACGTTTATTTGGTGGCTTAAGGCGAAATGGCTCATTCTTATAAGTTTTTGACGTTATTGTCTTGAAGATTGAGTTTTATCAGTCTGTTTTTATCTTTATTGGACTTGTTTCGGTTTTCTTAATGTTTGAGATAGATTAGAGACTTAAATAAATAAATATGTCAAGTTTCTATCAGACTTTATGTCAGTGAGATATTTTTAGGTTTATTGGTTGATTTCTATTAGTACATAATCATTGTTTTTTGACAAATTGATATACCATTGCTTTAATTGTAATGGTAATTATATACCTGTATAAATTGGAACTGTCATTTGCAATTTTATTTTGTTTAGTGTTATTAAAATAATCACCAGACTTTAAAACTTACTCTGTTTTTACCTAAACATATTTTTTATAATAGATAAGTTTGGGCTTGACTACATTTCTCCTAATTTTAAGTGCCAATGTGGTCGACGATGTAGTATGTGTCGCCTATAAGAAACCTGGGGCCGGACTGTGACCTCTTAGAGCGATTCAAATGCAGACCTAAACTGAACTGCTACAATACAATTTGTACGGTAGCGGTTCAGTTTAGGTCGTCATTTGAATCGCGCTAAGAGGTCACAAGTACACCCCCCCCCCTGTACACTCTCCTTTTGAAAACTCAACATTAGTTATGGCTTAGTAATGTTGAGTATTCAAACGCAAAATTCAGCTAAATTAATTCCGCCCCAAAACAAAAAAGTCAATAAGCCCAGCCTCATAATTCAAATTCATTTTTGATTGCTCACTCACATGAAAGCGATGTCATACCCATGCCTTTTAACAAGCAGAAAAAATGAACAGTCGTAAAAGGCAAAACACTCACGTCAGCATTGATGCAAAACATCATTCATTACGAGCCTGCTGACAATAAATAGATTATAACGTTACAAAAGTGCGGAGTAAGATTTCTTTCCCTCGTTTCGTAATACAATAATCAAAGGGATATGAGGGGAAACGAATCAAACGTCTACATATGGGAGCGATAAAAGATCGAGAAACGGGGTCACGATAGGGCTGTGCTAATATTGTTAAGATTATTTTCTTTCAATATAACTTCGTTTACTTTGTGCGTTTTCATTTGCACGTGGAGAAAAACAATCACGTAGTCTGATGGGTTAAAATGATAATAATAATTAGGTAATTATTGTTAAAGCATTTTCATCTGGAATACGTTATTAATAAAACGAATAGCGCTGAGTTATAGTTTCCTAGAAGTTGAAACTAAACTATTAGCATTAGCGATATTCACTTTAAAATTCACAAAGAGAAAGAAAATATACAAAATTAAACAAAATCTACCCAGGTCTAATAAGGAACCCTAAAAATGAATAAGCACCATGCCCTTGCCTTCCCTTGCGTATATCGCAGCTAAGTACCAGGACCGCAGAAACGGGAGCAGCTGTCACGCTTGAGATAATCCTGCGACGAGCGGAAAGCACACCCCATACTGCGACTTACCCAATCCCTCGAGAACCAAGTACCAGGCACACATGATAATGCGGAAAGTAATTTTTATATTAAAGCCTTGGAAAAACATAAAAGAGAGATCCCACCAAGCGCCTCAACTCACGAATGCGCTGCTCAAATTAGTTTTTTTCCGCATATTGTTTGTTCATTCAATTCGTTTTTTATGTAAACATTTACGGAATTTCCTCTCTAAAATGTAGTTTTAAACAATACAGGAAAGTTTTAATTACATTGCTGGCCCTTTGGCGGGACTTTCCGAGGGGATATTTTTGAGAATGTTTTGTAAAAATGGAAATAAATATAATATTCGAAATTTTTCCTGTTTCCTGTATCCAGCCAGTAATTAATTAAAAGCTTAGGTCGTGCCATTATGGGTTTTATGCTAATAGACGGCGGCTAATATGTGATGCTTCAAAGGCAACATAAGAGGGTTACGTGGAGTAGGAAAACAATTGATGTGTTAGCTTGAGTAATAAAGGCAATTTGCCCGTTAAAAAAAAAAAAAAAAAAATATTGATGTGACTGAGTACAGAATATAATATTTTCTTAATATTTCGTACTGTTGAATAAATAGATAAGATTTGTAGTAAAGCTCAACCTCTTATGAGGCTTCTTTGATCTGCGAACTTCAACAGTAGACCAGCATCTCATTTCCCGAGATATAATATCTGAAATTTTATCCACACATTTAATTCATACTTTATTTGAATAATATATCCCTCACTAATTTCCGTAATACCCAGTCCAAAGACCTTTTCCCTGATGCTAGTTCCTCTTCAGTCTATACCGGCGAAACATTAAATTTCACCGGAGCGTGTATGCAGGCGGTGCACAGGGTGATTAGATTACTGTCTGTTTCGTTTTTGGTGAGCATTTATGCGTCTATTTAAAGAAAACACTGTACCTATAGTCCAAAAGCACTTTTTACGTAATAGGTTCCTATAGTTAGGCGGTGCTTTGTTTGCTGCTTTAAGTTTTTTTGAAAATATCTTATTTTTTTTTTTGCTGATGTCATCATCAGCATAAAGACCACCATTGCTGAAGCTGGTGTAAAGTGATTAACTTAGCTATTTACTAATTAAAAAAAACTGACATCAGAAAATTTTACGTATCAAACAATATCACGTCTACCTGAAATTCTTAGTGTTAAGTAACTATACATTTAATTATAATAAAAAACGTCCACTGCCAAACATAGGCCTCCCCAAGAGAGCGCGACTTTGAGTGCTCCACTTCGGCATCCATCGGCTCCTCGCGGTTTTCACCAGATCGTTGGTCCACCTACATGGTTATTAAGTTATATTTTTAATATCCTCTTTTCCCAAATTGTATGAAATCATCAGTTCATTGTGAAATGAGGTATCATAATAATATTATTGTTCGTTGCATATACATTGTATGCACAATATGCAAGCTTAGTTTGGGGCGGGGGCTGTATAATTTGTCGTAACAGTAACATAACTTGGTTTTTTTAAAAGTTTTTTTTCTAGAATAAGTAGAAAACTTTACAAGTATAATCGGCTACAATAATTTTGAGCCAAAGAAACTAGCGAAATGATCAGAGTTTACGGTTTTCATTTAGTTTTCCTGGCTGGCTTGGATCGTAATAGTTTGTTGCTTGAACTTTAATGTTGCAATAAGTTTGCAAACCAGGCAAAAATTCAATTACTGTTCCTAAGTTTCCTATACTACGGAGGGCGGGCGGCAGACCGAGTACCAGTTAAATTGAGCAGCGCTACGCCCAGACTCTCATTTCCTCCATCCGCTATTGTGCGCCACTCACAATACAAAAAACATTTTTTTACGAATTTCGACTAAAAAGTGCTTTGAATTCTTTCCAATCTTCGCCTCTATTCAGCTCGTGAAAACTTATTGTCTGCCCGCAAAAGAGTGGGCGGTTCGCATCGAATTAAGCTGCAGCAATAAAATAGAACCTTATTAATGCGTTTTTAAGATGAAGTTAGAAATGAAAAATGTTAGTGAATCGCAATGAATTTCATGATAATAAAACAAATTGATGAATGGATTACGGAAACAAACGTCGGTATCTATATCGTTATGGAGATATTCATATAACTATATACCAACTTAAATAATTAAAATTACTACTTGCGTCGATACTATGGTGCCGTCATATCTTCCCGAGACACACGTCAGGGCCGGCGCTGCGGCTAATTTGGCTCAGCAGCTAAAACGTCGCAAATATATTAATCTCGGTAGCGGTGGCATATTTGAGCCGTTTGGTGTCGAGACCCTGGGTCCGTGGGGACCGGGAGCTCATCGCGTTTTTCAAAGTTTATCAGAGCGCCTGGTCGATGCGACGCGTGACAAAAATGCTGCCACTTATTTGACTCAACGAATCAGCATTGCCATTTAACGAGGCAATGCTGCCAGCATGTTGGATACGCAGAATATGCACCTACCCGTAGTGGGCTGGAGCTTTTGAACTGTCTATTGGCTATCGCGGCTAGTATACAGTTTACAGTCAATGATACAGTCCAAATGTTCTGTATAGAAGACAGTGTAGCTTTTTTTTATTATTGTTAATGGGTCAGCGTTTGGCCACATCTCACCTGATGGTAAGTGTAGATGAAACCTAAGGTGGGACACGCTTACCCAGAAGATACCTATTCACTCTGCTCTTGAATACGCTCAGATTGTATGTGGAAGGAAATACCGTTGCGGGAAGCAAGTTCCATTCCTTAGATGTACGGATTATAAACGAACTTCCGAATCGATTTGTGCGAACATAGGGCACGTTAACGACATAAGGATGGAAGGCTTCACCACGTCTAGTTGTTCTGTGACGGAAAGGAGATGGTGGGATGAGATTATGGAGCTCCTGAGAACACTCTCCAAAATGCAAACGGTAAAAGACGGACAGACAAGCTACTTTTCTTCTGTGTTCCAGACTTTGCATCCTTTCCAAGCAGTGTCTCATCATTAACCATTCTTCTAGCCCTCTTCTCTATAGAGTCCAGAGCTGCCAGTTGGTACTTTGCTGAACCATCCCACAAGTGGCTGCAGTAGCTAGTAGCTTTAAGTGCATAGTATAGTTTTTATTATTGTAGTAGTTACTTTGAGTAATAAAGGCGTTAAAAAAACAATTAAAAATCTATGTAAGTAGGTACCTGTAAAAGGTTACACGTACAGCCAACACCGCTGAACCTAATAAAACCTAATATAGACTTGAATTCAGAGGGTGTGCAATTATGTATCTTTTATAGAGTAGGGGCGTACTTCGAGTTTAGAACATCATCATCACCATCATCCGCTACCAAGGGCTCTAGTAGGGTATATACATGGTTATAAAGTTATTAGCACGCATTAACAAAAAAAATTCTTACAGCCTCTATTATATTGACCGTGGTTTATACATTTTATAAGAGTTCAAGTTATGCCGGTTTAAAAAGTGCATACGATGGTAATATGTAAAATATCATAAACTGATACCTAGTTATTGCTTCATACTCTTGCACCATCATTGTAGAATTATAAAAAACGGAAACATGCGAATAAGTTTCAAATTAGTGGAAAGGAGTGGTAGAACGTGGATTGTTTTCTACCTGGTGGTTAATTCACCCAAGTTTTTCTACCATCAGCTGATTCGCGTTATGATTAGACACAACAAAGTGAATATAGCCACAGCTACACACCACATAGCACGAAAAAAATCTTAGCGTCATGTTTTTTAATGTTCTGTGTGTACCACTGAGCAGTAGGTACCTTATTGGTACAATTGGCACCGGATTGTCCCACTTATGGTACAACTGGTACTGGGTTATTGTCTCCGGTCAAGACGTACCGTGGAGCAGTACCATTGATGGGTACTATTGGGACAGTTCGGGGCTAATTGTACTACCAATAGCCAACAAAAACAACAATTTTAAATCATACTTATTAAAACAAGTACTAAAAACATATTATAAGCTCAGTCAGTTTCCAGTCAAATCTTGCTTAATTTGAGTTCCCAACTTAAAACTTTCTTAATTTCATTGCAGTGATAATGAGAATGATAACTCTTTATGAAACATAACTCATTTAGAGAACTTCGCAGAGATTTGACTCTGGAATTGCCGTATTATAATAATTAATTGTCATAAGAAGGACTTAATGGTCGTTAGGTCTGAAGATTAAAACAACTGTGAAGGTAGAATAAAGATGTTACTCCTCAGGTAATGTTTAACGTCTGTGTTTTCTCAAAATTAAAATAATGGGCATTAGACAAAAAATAAACATAGTTTACTATGACTGCAGTGTGAGCTAAAGATATCTACTGGGAGTTACATTAAGTAGTATAGTAGTATTACTTATAATTAAGTAAAATAATATAAATAAGGCCCAACGACCACATACATAGATCCTGGACCCTAACTAGAATTTCCTGTATCTACAGTCTTCTGTAGACACAGAACAAGTATTTGTGTTTTTTTTTCATGTGCACAAATACTTGTCCTGTCGCGGGAATCGAACCCGCCGCCTCCGGGTTATGAGCAGACATGCTCAACTCAACCACCAGACCACAAACGCTATAGTAATGCAAAATGGTTAGGTGGATCAAAATCAATCCATGCGATAAGTTTACAGGTTCAGAATTCACAGACCACACGCCATCAACAGCAGGAAGACGTCCATTACTGAACACAGGATTCCCCCCATTAGGTGGACCGACGATCTGGTAAAAAACGTGAAGAGCCGATGGATGCAGGAGGCGAGCAGCTGCTCAAGGTGGCGCTCTGGAGGGGAGGCCTATGTTCAGGAGTGGACGTCTTCAGTCTGTTGATGATGATGATGATGATGATGATATTAAATCACGAAAATCTTTGCTGTTTACAGTACAATGAGCTTTGAGTAGGTGATATTTAAAAGAAATTGGTCGACTCTAAGGTGTCTACGGCTACGGCTAAAAAAAGCGTAAAATGACTTCACAAACTAACAACAAAGCATCAGACTTCTAAACAAGAGTAATTACTCCATCACTAGTCTATCACACACGCAAGATCAAGATTTATTACCTGGAATCCATCGGGCGGGAAACCAATTAATCTCACTGCGGTGTTGACGACCTCCACCTAATGTTATTTACCGGTACTATTGCTGGTTTAACTTGAAAGTTGTTTTAACAGGCTTCGAAGTAGGAGAGTGTTTCTATTTTCGTCTGTATGTATTTTTAATAGCTAGGACTTTTCTGCATAGTTCGTCTAGGTAGGTTTGCCAGTTATTCTGCCGCCATGCAGTAGTGTGCAAGCACCAGTGTGTTTCGGTCTGTAGCTAGTGGAATTACCGGGCACCAGACTAGACTGTGTGATGTCGCAGGATAACGTGCGCAGTGCATTGTCATGCAAAACTTTCATTTAGAGTTCCGAGTGACAGTGCATCTGTTATGGGTGTCCATGACGCTTAACACCAGGCGAACGACTACCTCGTCACGACATTCGTTCACAAAAAAAAACTATGAAGTCTTTTGATATTTTTATGAATTGTATGAAGGAAATGTCCTTTTTTACATACAGCAATTTCGCACCAGCCTGTATCGTTACACGTTTCTTCCGGCTCCTGAGGCTATTAGTATTCCAAAAACAGCTTCTACTTTAAACCTAACTTTGATAGAAAAACCTACGCAAGCATTAGACTTGCTAGATCGAAATACGCGACCTGAGTACCAAGTGCAGGTGCGGAGATGTGATAAATCAGAAGCGATCAGGTTATCGACGCCGTGAGTCGCGACTATTTGCATATAGAGTTAGTGGGAACTATGGGTAAAAGATTGATGTATTGCGAATATCTGGGATGGAGATTTGGGTACCTTTGGGGTTTAGAAAGAAAATTGTTACTTCAGCGGCTTCGGAGGAATTTAGGAACACATTAAAGTTTTTGGAGGAAAAGATAGACCGTTATATTTATATACTAATCTGTGCTATAAAACTATTGATCAACGTTTAGGTGATACATAAATATTTTCTAGGAACGCTTCCGCTTATTTTTGTGTGCGTTTCCATACTTATCGATCCCAGTTTACAGTTTTCAGACGTCGTATAAAATATTACACAGCAGTATCGTTACCAACAGTTTATGACTATTTCAAGATGAAACCTCATATTTTGTAGGTGACTAATAGATACCCCGCGGTTTCACCCGAAACTTTTCAGTTTTTCTGCGAGAACTATCAGTTTTCCGGAAATAAATGTATTCTATTTTAATACCGGTAATATAGGCAATGCGTGTGCTAAATTTCATCCAAATCGGTACAGCCATTTTGGCTTGGAGGCCACACAAACAAACGAACATTTTTTCATAGTTATATAGATTCAAAATTTTATAGGTGATTCCGTGAAATTGGTAATATAGGAGAAAGGAAACCGCTTTACGATTGCACTTGAAGAAAGTACGATTTAATAGTTACCGGTGTATAAAATGAAAACGTAAAGTTATGACTGTTTGACATTGATTCGTGACCGCACATAATATATTTACTTTTACACATTTTTACAAACTTAAAGGAGCATTAAAATCGAATAAAATTTTGTTTTGTGCAACATTTTAATGATAGATTAAGGTTTAATGTCGACTTTAAAATTTAATGTTCGTTTCTGCAACTGGGCGTCAGCCCTCAAAAGTAAAAATTAAAAGCAAAATAACCGGCCAAATGCGAATCGGACTCGCGCACGAAGGGCTCCGTACCATTATCTATCCCTGCCATCTAGTGTTGAGTAGCAGTACTATTTAAAGCAGCGCCATCTATGACTCATCTGGTGAACGAGCATAAAAATCACGTTTGTTGTATGGGAGCCCCCTTAAATATTTATTTTATTCTGTTTTTTTTAGTATTTGTTGTTATAGCGGCAACAGAAATACATCATCTGTGAAAATTTCCACTGTCTAACAATCACGGTTCACGAGGTACAGCCTGGTGACAGACGGACAGACAGACGGACAGACAGACAGACAGAGAGACAGACTAGGTGGTAGGACTTTACTGCAAAGTTCGTCTAGGTAGGTACCACCGCTTTGCTAGTTATTCTGCCGCCAAGCAGTAGTGTGCTAGCAGTACTGTGTTTTGGTTTGAAGGGTATTGTAGCTAGTGAAATTACTGGGCAAATGAGACTTTATGATCTGATCACGTAGTCTAGTAATCTGATTACTGTGTGATGTCTCAAGATGACATGCGCAGTGCAGTGTCACGCGAAACTTTATTTTACTTTATCAAAGTTCCGAGTGACACTGCAGCTGTTATGGGCGGCCGTGTTGCTTAACATCAGGGGAACGACTAGCTCGTCACGTCATTCAATCGCATAAAAAAAATACAGCGGAGCCTTGTAATAGGGTCCGTTTTACCCTTTGGGTACGAAACCCTAAAAAGGATTAGAAATAAAAATACATACTAAATTTTGTTCGCATTTTTATCTGCAATCGGTGGCGTACGGATTCTTAACTCTATAGACAAACAACGTGCCTATAAGATAGATGGTGACTCTGAGGGAGGACAAGGATAATTTAATAGTAAATGAATTTCTATTTTGTAACAATAGTCGCCGCGTAAGGTGGACCGACGATCTGGTGAAAACCGCGGGGAACTGATTGATGCCAGGGGCAAGCAGCCACTCAAAGTGGCGCTCTCTGGGGCAGGCCTATGTTCAGCAGTGGACGTTTTCAGGCTGTTGTTGATGATGATGATGATGATGAACAATAGTCCCAAACAAAGGTTAAAACTTGGGTATTATGTTCCTAACTTTAATGCTTAATCTAGTATTTTTCTAAAATAGTAAAAAACGGTAATTCATTATTGTGCCTCACCTTTAAGTCCCGGTTAAACCAAATTTTATGACGCCGTTTAACTGATTAATCGTTCGATTAGCACTTTATAAAATTGTTGACGGAAAAAAATATTCGTTCCTTAATTAAAGGGCAGGTTTATCTAAAGCAATTTGGATAATTATAGCCTCAATAGGTAGCTATTTCAACTCTTTACGAGCGAGCCCATCGGCAAGATAACGTTACTAATTGTCGAATAAAAAAGGATTACGGCTAATCCTTGTTTAATAAAAATGTTAATCATGAGATTTCCCGTCGAGTTATGCAAATGGTAGCACCCACCATGATGAAAATTGGCTCATGGGTGTTGCAACCTAATTATGTAATATAAGAATTTTGCGCTCTTTAGGCAAACAAGAAGGCTCTGCCTTCTGAACTATAAGTTGTGGGTTCGATTCCCATCCAGGACAAACATTTGTGTAATGAAGATCGATGTTTGTTCTGTGTCTGGGTGTTATATTGTATTTTATGTATGTGTTTACAAATGGTGCTGTGTGAAATTTCCACACATATTTATTATTATTATTAAAGTTACTATAAAGTTACTTTTTAATAATTGGGCACTTCGAATGATATTATAAATTGGGCTCTATATGTAATTGATACAAAAATCCTCTGATGGAACGTATCTGTAAACGTAAAACAAGGTTAAGTTATAATTTTATATAAGTAGTACATAAAGATAATAAATACTATTATAGTTTTTCCAATAATTGTTCACAACCAGCGGTTTTAGTCAGCACAAAAATAGTCCTAAAAATTACGAAACCTAAGTCACTGGGAAATGCGACCATATAGCTTAGATGATAAAAGCGACTGATCCAGTATTTAAAATTTTTTTAGGGAGTATATAGATAACATATTTAAATAAAATACTGTTCAAAACAGCCGGTACCTACCTGATCTGTGAAAAATGCTTCTACCTAAAAAACTAGTTATCAAATGGCACAAACGGTTATTAATTTATTAAAATTCAACAACCTGAAGATGTCTTCTCCTGAACATAGGCCTCCCCCATAGAGAACCACATTTAGCAGTTGCTTTTCTCTTGGATCAGCTGCCCGCGGTTTTGACCAGATCGTCAGTCCACCTAGTGTAGGTTTGGCCTACGTAGCTACACTACTCGAGAACCTTTCTTCATCGGTTGTATATAGGTTCTGCGAGCGATGTGGCTTGCTCATTGCCATTCCAACTTGCAAATTCTAAGAACTATGTCGGTCAAACTAGCACCATGATAAAATGCTTGCAGTAAAATGTAGAATGAGATATAGCAACCTCTCCATTATAATTACAACGTGTACACAAAAATAATCTTTAAAAGTAACTACATTCCTTCTCTTGGTACTTTTATTGGCATGTGGCTAGCCATGAGTCAGAAAGCCAAGGATGCAAAATATGTATAGGTAGAAGATTTATTACATCTTCCTTCAAAACAAACACTTACCGTACCCTAATTATGAGTCCAAAGCTGAAGATAAAATTTAAATATCCATATAAATGTACGTATCATTAAGGAGCAAATTCTTGGGGATTATGAAAGGGTCTGAGCACGTATCTAATTTTTAAAGCGTGGTATTACGATCTGCATACGTAGGTGGAATAGGGTTGGGTATTGGAGGTGTAAAAAAAATCGATATTACCTATTGACACAAGCAAGAAGGCTTAAGTGATCGTATTCTTTATAATCTTGTAATTAATTCTTTATTTATTATATGAAGCTCGTATCTACAGAACTTATTCTTTATTATCTGTGTAAGGAGTCAAGAAATTTGTATAAATTGTAAAAAAAAAATTATTATATGAAGCTCGTATCTACAGAACTTATTCTTTATTATCTGTGTAAGGAGTCAAGAAATTTGTATAAATTGTAAAAAAAAAAATTCCAACACGATATCGATTCTACCCAGGAGAAAAACCTATCGACTTAATTAATCACTAAAGTAACTTTGTCGTCGCTTTACCACAAATGCTGTAAATTTTTATTCCAAGTAAAGTTCTTTTATCGATGAAAGTTTTTAAGACCCGTTCCCTGCTCTAGCTCTCTGCACGTCTGAAAAAGAAATTTATTTTAACAATTCATGCTCTCTCCCACAAGTCGGATTATTGTAAATAAGTATTACGACCGACACCCAAATTAATCTCCACAGCTTTTTAACGAATGCGAAAAAGTTTGCTAACCAAACTTCGCTTCGGCTCGACTTTACAGAATCCAAGTGAAATATCGCTTTCCCTCGCAAAATTATTTGTACCAATAGAATGTTTGCACATTTCCCTTTACAAATACACGTACAATATTCAGTATTCACCCACTTTAAAAAGGTGTATTTGACTTAACTAATAAGCATGCGGGTTACCATTGGGGGAACCTGAAAACTCCCACTTTTACATATTAAACTTTTCTCATGAGCACGCAATATTCTCGAGAAGTATTTAATTTGAAAATTGCTACCAATTTATTGATGTGAATAACATACCTTTATTAATTCAGTGAATTTTAAAACATTCCGCGCGCTTGTTATGGTTGAGGGAGCATCGCGACCTATTTTGTGGCCAAAAGCTATCCCGTTAATTGACTGTTGGAATAATTTAAATATATTGCGGCCAGCGGCTATATTTCAACGGGATATTATAAATCAAAGGATTAGGAGCGAACGAAAACGGGTAAATGGATACTGGCAATAGAGATAATGCGAGTTATATTCCGCATACGTTATAGGGCGATAACGACAATATAATCGCAGGGGGTGGGTGTCACATCCCCCACAGCAGGGGGTGCTGGACAAAAAGTACTAAGTGCGAGTTAAATACCCTTTGTGTCTCATGCTCTCCTGGTCGCCATTCATCGAGGGTCCTCTCATTATTCAGTCGAAATTCGATTATTTTCCCATTTCACAAAATATCCATATCGTCCCCGGCTTTCACTTTAATTGAAAATGGGGCATTCTGCCCGTCAAACAACTGATCGCTCTTAATTTATTTACGCTCAAAATTCAGCTACTTTGTTCATAAACAGTTTCATTAGCATACCCACTTAACATATAAAATTTGATACTCAACGGAAAGCGCACTCAATAATTTACTCATAAAATATTTTTATCAGGCATTGAGTTTTAAAAGTTTATTATAAGAAAATATACCGCTCGGCAAAACCTAGTACCTATGTTCGGTCAGTGCCACCACCTCCGTTAGTAATTGAATGTCCTCTAACTTTTATTTAACGTTAAGTTTGCTGACAGATAATGATTAACGTATTTTTTAATAACACACATTTTTCGTTTAACCTTAGTGTTAGCAAATCAGTACGTGTAACACAACGCAGACACTGTTAAAGATACTTTTTTTTATTGATTTATAGGCTCGCGTTTGACCACTATCTCACCTGATGGTAAGTGAAGAAGCAGTCTAGGATGTAACGACTAACTTCTGCAGTATAAAGGTCCAAAAACAAAATAATAACTAGTATTTTTACATAGGAACCGCTTCAGTCAGTAGCAGGCTGGTTAAGTACTGCATATCTAACACAACGCAGACAATGTCAAAGAGACAATATCATCGTTTAAGGAACAAACGAAACAAAACGAATCTATACTTTTACCTACCGCTTCAGCCAGTAGCAGGCTGTCTAAGTACTCAACAAAACGCATACACTGTCAGAGAACCAGTGTAAAGGTTCAAGACAAGCAAAGAAAATGAATGTATACTGAAACACACCGCTTCAGTCAGTAGCCTGGCTAAGTACTCAACACAACGCATACACTGTCAAAGAGCCATTGTAATAATTAAGAAACAAAACAATAACGAATCTATCCTTTTACATAGAGCTTGAAATGCTTTTACCTCAATTTCTCCGGGTTGCTTTAATAAAGTGACCGTTAATCAACGAAACAGACGGAAGTGAATATCCTGTCCGAAAGTGATTACTCGGCGCACAGTTAACCTCAGTTATGACCGGCTTATTTCCCATTCCGAGGGTATTAGTCTGCTGGCCACCGATTTATGTAATTTGCTATGTTGCCAGTTATATTTGTGAATACCTCACTATTTAGTCCGTGGGTATAATTTGTTTTATATCGTCCCCTTCAATTTTAAATATTTGCGTTGCTAAAATTTAGTTAAAATGCATTTAGTTTAAAGTAAAATTTGAAAAGGTAAATTTTGTAATAAAAAGTATTTGGAAGTACTTTTCATTGCATGCATCAGGGTACTAGCATTAGGTATGTTTTCCTCATAAATAGATTTAATTTGATTAAGTCATCAGTTCTAAGCAATTACTTATATTATTGTCATAAAAACACGTAGGCACACTTGGTCATGTCATAATCAAAAACCATTTTTTATAGCATCTCTACAGTGGAACAGTGAAAAAGTAAATACGAGTAAAAGAAGAAAAATAAGGCACTACATTAGCTTCTCAAATGTAGTCTTCTTACATTTGGTGCAGGGCGTACAATTTAGCCGTGCGCAAGAAAGATAGCATTATGCAACCACTTGGGCGACAAGAAGAGCACAACTTTCATTACACATAATATTGTTATCTTCCTGAATATCAAATAAATATCCACTAGTTACGGGAAATCATACTTATGGCAACACCAATAATTTATGAAAAGATTCGCTTATTTTCCAGGCTTCTCTCTTTCCCGACATATAAGCAGCTGGACGTGTGATCAAAGACCTTCCTGCGGTGGCTTGATCCCTAATATTTCACTCATAATTGGTTTATTCTAAGCTCGCAGCGGTTCCGTACGTTTGCTTTGATCCGGCCAGTGTATTAACTTGTAGCCAAGATGTATGGCGGCCATTATTCGTTTAGATCTGAAGCTTTGCTCAATAGCGTCATTTGCCGTTTGAAAGAGAGTATTGGGGTGCTTTAAGGATCTTTTAGCCCTTTTCTGCAATATTTTCCTCTAATGGCAACATATGTTTTAGGTATTGAAAGTGTGGCAGCATTTTCGATTTGAAAATGTTTCGGGATATTGGATATTCAATCATTGAGTATCATTTGTTTTCAATTGAGTATTGAGAGCATTTGACTAAGCGTTCGCTTGTTTTTACGTTTTTTGAGGGTCCTAAAGGTTAAAACGGGACCCTATTACTAAGCCTCCGGTGTCTGGCTACCTGTCTGGTTGTCTGTCTGTCTGTCTGCCCTATATATGGCTATGTACCTTGGACCATATAATAGGTAGGTAGCTAGGCGTGTGTATGGACGCGTGAGTCCAAATCGCAGCTTGGCTTGGCCCTTTATGGTATCTATACCTAATGATGAAGTCTAATTATGCCAGTGAACGTTGATTTTCAATCAACGTCTCAGTAAGCTAAACCTTGTCAGGCCAAAACGGCCAAGCCCCGTACGTTTTCTGAACCAATTAATTTAACAAATCCTCGGAGTTAATTGTTTAACATGTTATTCTACTACGATGATTAACGCATCTGTCCCTTATAAAGGCAACTTTGGTATAGTGCGTGCTCGTTGAGCAGACAGCGGTCAAACATTTATTTAGGGAGGGGTTGCCAGGCCCCAACCTTAGAAGGCACCTTGGTGATCACAGCAGATTATAATGGAGAATAAAGAGAATGCTGCTGCCCATTTCCTGCTGGATATACCCTTAGCTGGCTCTTCTGCACCCACGAGAACCAATGGGGTGGTCTCATTCTTACACTGGGACCAAACTATAACCAAGAACTAAAACAGAAGTAGGGACGTTTTTCGTATTCTAAAATATTTCTGTATTGAATTGGTTCGATGTTACTTTTAAGAGAGCTTTCGGGTATTTTATAGCCAATACAGTAACTAGCTTTGGCACTGGTAGTGTTTGGACACATATCAGTGTGGTGATACTATAATATTGTTTTCGCTTATTGTCGCATTGCCCTACAGACCGGAAGCTGTCCGCCCTTGTCCCTTCCATTTCCGGTCGTAGGGCATAAAGCTTGACCAAACTTTTACGCTGTCACAAAAATAAGATATGCCTCGTTTAATATCATAGTTTGGTAATTTTAGCTGGTAAATGTAGAATTGTATGTCACCGCCAAAATAAGAATAAATTATACCTAAAATAAGAGAAATTCGAATAAATCATGAAGTAAGTTTCAAAACCCGCTATGCAA
The DNA here is from genome assembly GCA_910589525.2 of Ennomos quercinarius. Classification (NCBI taxonomy): domain Eukaryota; kingdom Metazoa; phylum Arthropoda; class Insecta; order Lepidoptera; family Geometridae; genus Ennomos; species Ennomos quercinarius. The sequence continues at coordinate 6,176,935 of OU342493.1, forward strand.
AATATTAAAAGCCCCTTTTTCAACTGTTTTTTCGTATTGTTGATAGATATATTTTTTTCCTTGTATTTTGGCTCCACAAATATTAGTGTATTTAGCCAGTGTCAAGTATTGTAATTTTCATAGTGCTATAGAAATATTTCATGTAATGTCAAGTCTTAGTCACAGTCATAGTCCAGTCTAAGTCATGTCCCAGTAAAGTGGTGGCAACTTTACTAGAAGCTACTATGGAATTTTGAAGCAACACGAAAAACCACGTTTCCTCACATTATATCACTTGCCAACGCCACCAATTTTTAACATTAACACTAGAAAAAGTACAAGTTTTGAAAAATAATACAATGCAATGACTTGAACTTTTCCGCGTTCCCGCCAAAACCACTATATTTTTATTTTTGTCAAATTGGTGTGCTGGGGCGCCACAGATCTAAATTAAAATATTTAATCATAACCTATTTGTGTCCATATCAAGCTTTTTTATAATTTAAATAAAAGTAAAATTAAACTCTTCTAAAATAAACTAGGTTAGGTTACCTATAGCTTCTGAAACTAGACGTCTCAATTATATCTAAATATCATACAAAATTTCAACATTACTTTTTTACGTTTGTGTGGTTTGATGCCAATATGGCTAACCGATTTGGATGAAATTTTACATATGGATTGCTAGCTTTTTTTAAGATAATAATTGATGTTTAACAGCTCAATTGCGGTTAAAATCACGCCTCTTGTAAAACATAAACAAAATTATAAATAAAAGATGTTCCCTAAACTATCCTTTTTTCTCTCCAATTTATTACTTTACAAAGTACGATTTAGAAACAAACGGCAAAGCCCTATGGCCATAAACTTCTAAGGGTGGATTTGACCAAACTTAGATTTATGCGCGAGTAACTATACCAGAATAAATCTATTCCACGATCTTAAACTAGAATAACTCATTAGTCGTTTTACCATGCAATACGAAGTATAGTATTCTTATGCGCGAATAGCGGAGTGAACGATGAACGAAACTATTACCCAGCTAACAATTACTGTTCTACAATGACAAGGTATTCAAGTTTATGTCATAACAACTCAATTTTGTCGTATTATAGTGCAGGAAAGTAAATGTTGGAATTATATGGCGCGCTGCCGCCATTAAAATATTCTCGGAATAGTTTATTATTCCACCAAAAACGGTAGTATAAGTTGTTATTCTCGAATAGGCTTGAGTGTAGATGGTAAAATGTGAAATTGGTTTACTCTCGGATAACTGGCAATATATTCTAAGTATAACCCTTACTCTCGTTTGGTCGAATCCACCCTAAGGCACTCATAGTAAATTAGTCGCAACAAAACACTAATATGTATAGACCCTCTTTATCACGACTTAATGGCGTCTGCAGTGGACTCTACTGTTAAGTACGACTTTACCATAATAGATTATTGAACGATAATTATTATAACAGTAATTAATTGGAATTTTCAATAAATTTAGTGTATAGATAAAATTTTCAAGCAGGAGATGCACATAACTTGCTTCGAAAGTTTCGTTCAATTCTAAGCAATCAATCGATGAAAGAAAAGGCGAATAATAGACAAGTGGGTTTTAATCATTCTGATTAAATTGAAATGTTATTATAATGTTGTTGTACTTATCTCAAGCTAAAATAGTAACATTTCATTATCCTATCGTATGCTGACTAATAAAGAAAATGATTGTTGTTCCGACGTGGATCCGCGTCTTAAACACATGAAAGGTTAATCTGCCAGGGAGGCAGGGAATGGGCAGCAGCAGTTTCCTCGGCACACAATCACTAAGCCACCTGCCAACCGCGGTGATTATGGCTAAACCCCCCTCCTAGGATAAGCGTCCAAAGTGGCGTTTTATGGGGGAAGTCTATGTTCAGCAGTGGACGTCTTCCGACTGATGATATTGTGTGTGATGTGAAAAATTAAGACTTATTAAAACAAGTTCTGTAAATGGCGTAAAAAAGTACCGAGGGTCCCATGTCTTTTTTCAGGGTTCAGACTACATACCAATTTTCATCAAGACCTACACAGCCGTATGAAAAAAATAATTAAAAATACATTTATTGCAATAAACACATACTTACTTACACTATTTTTTGTATATTTTTTTTTAGTTTTAATATAGGTAGGTAACATTTACGTTTAGTTAGAAAACCTGGATCCGACATTAGGCTCAGGGCCCGTATTATGAGGCCCAGGACTTTTTCGCCGGAAACAATATAGGCAATGCCCAGTTACAAAAATTATTTAACATAAGCTAATCAACTAAGTGGCGCTCAGTGGCGCTTTGTGGGAGGCCTGTGTTCAGCAGTGGACGTCTTCAGGCTGTTGATGATGATGATGATGATGAATCAACTAAGGTCCAGCGGGGTATAGGTACATGTTATCCATATTATTGTATTTATAAAAATATAGCAAACAGACAGAAAGACAAATATAATTTTGGATTTATAATGTTAATATAAACGTATTTTATCCGAGCAGCAATTGTTATAAAAAAGGCCGACGACTGATAAGAAGTATTTGTGAAAGGCACGAGTCTTAGCACCTTTGTCGTGCTGATTGATATTTAACAAACTAGATAGAGCCCGAAGGTATTGTTTCAATTAAATTATCAACTTAATAATTTACTCGAAATCTAAAGTTGAGAAGTTGGCACAGACCAATTTAAATTTTGATTGGATTATTTTTAGATTGAGTGATTTAAACACAAAAATTTTATAATGCAATTTTGTTTACCCTTTTCGCTTTTTCTAGTATCATCTAAAATATTTAAATTTTTGCTTCTCAATTTAGGTATTTGACTTAACAATCTACACCACATTACATTATAGCATAGAAGTAGTAGGTGCCAATACAATAATCAATGTGGTACCAAGACCATTTACCACAGAGTATTAAAACAGTACTGAAATAGGTGGTACGCTAATAATTCTACATTTTATTTTTGAGTATTGCTCTTTAAGTTTTCTCGACAAATATGCTAGTATATAAACTTTTTAGTTTATTCAAGTATATAAATGGATCTCCCCCTACGCCCAAGAGTGGATAGTTATCCACTCTTGGAAATAATTACGTGTCCCAAGTAATTGGGACAAAAACCCTTGTTTAAAACGTCCCAAGATCTGCTGCGGACAGCATTGTTGTGTCCCATTTTCTGTCCTCGAGCTCAAACTGACCGTAGAATCTCAAATTGTCGGTAATAATCGCCAGTTTGATTTGGTATTGTGTTTGTGAACTATTCTTGAAATTGTCGTGGGGTGGAGTGTAATTGGGTAGCTTTTGAGATGGGTACATTTTTGGTAAGTAGGTATATTATATTAGATACGTAGATATATTACGTGATAGGTATTTAGAAACTTGGGGTTCTTGTTTTTTTATACAAAACAAAATCATGGTAGCTCAAGAAAATTGTGGAATGTTACAAGACCAGTACACTTTTCTTTTACCGATATGGAAAATGTTTATAAAAGATGTTTTTTTATTACTTACCGTGTTTTGTATTTTCCTATTTTAAGACTACCTAAGAGACCTATGAATTTATTGAAAATCTAAACTATCCAGGTAGGTAGGTACCACTAGGGGGTAAGTATGCCTGTAATTTATTAGCAGCTTATTTGTATTTGAGTAGAAAATAAATAAAATATGTTTAACATTTTGTGCAGCCTTATACCTTATTTCTATTTTTTTATTATTATATTAGCCCATATTGTCCCACTGCTGGGCAAAGGCCTCCCTTCCCTCTTTCCAATTTTTATGATCTAATGCTTGTGTGGGCCAATCCTTTGCATAAGCGTCCAACTCGTCCCTCCACCGCCGCCTAGGCCGGCCTCGCGGCCGTTTAACTCCTAAGGGAACCCAGTCGGTGGTAGATTTCGCCCATAATTCTTTGGGCATTCGACAAACGTGTCCTGCCCAGTCCCACTTGAGATTGGCGGCTTTTTGGGTGACGTCTGCGATTTGGGTCTTTGAGCGCAGTATTGTGTTTCTGATACGGTCAGTTAATTTGACCCCCAGAATACTGCGCTCCATCGCTCGTTGGCAAACCTCAAGCGTAGACCTTTGCTGTTCCGTCAGAGACCAAGTTTGAGATCCGTATGTAAGGATAGGGAGAATGCACACGTCCATAAGTTTACGTTTCAAGCACATTGGTAGTTTGCCTTTCAAAAAGTCTTTCATGGCCCAATAGCTCCTCCAGGCGTTTTCGGTGCGTCTAGCCACTTCTTTGTCTTGCCTCGCTCTATTTCTATTATTTAGAAGTATTATTACATGCACATTCATAACAGAAATATACACCCCAACGTCCATTTCTACGATAAAATAAGCACAATTAGTTATTATTCGCGTCCTGGACATTACATACAAGTCTGAGCAAGGATTCTCAAACTTTAGTTATCGTAACGCGTTCAATCTATAAAGTTTGCAAAAGGCAAAAAAAACATACAAAAAAATGACAATTTTAATGTCATAACTGACGAGGACAAATCTTTTCGCATTCTAAGCCAAAGGGTTAAATCGATATTAATATTCCATAGAAGCTATGGTCTTTTATAAAAAGTAGACGTCCACCTAAGCGGCATATTATATACACTAGGTAATAAAATCTAACAAAGCTTAGAATAACATAATTTACTTATAGATAACTGAGCACAGTACCCACGATAAAAAATAACGGCATTATCAAGAATCGAAATATTCGACAACATTTATTATTGTGTCATCCACCATCCCGCACTTGGCCAGCGTGGTGAATTATGGACTACACTCTCCCCGTGTAAAACAAGCCAACGTCCCAGTAGTGGAAAGGTATTCGGCCGACAGCGACGATACGATAAATAGCATTATAGCACATTAGGGGTAAGTTCCCTTCACATTTTGAGAGCCGCTGACCCAAAGGCATATTATTTTCGGCCGATTGTCCACACATGTTATTAGGAATGCTGTAATATCGCGTTTCTATTGTGGAACTTGTATTCTCGTCCGGTGATGAAATAAAACACGTCGGTTTAGTAGAGGGGAACCTACTTATGATTGTAGGCTATACGATATTATATTACTGTAGGTACATTTTATTGTTGTTATTATTTTTGATGGACGATGTAAATGTTAACTAGATGCAGCCCGTGGCTTTGCATTCGTGGAATCAGTTGGCTACAATAAAAAATTTTAACGTCTTTAGTTAGGGTTTAAACTCTCTCCGTACTAAATTTTATTACAAAATCAAAATTGGTGGGAACCATATGTGGTGTTAAGCGACACGGCTGCCCATAACAGTTGCAGTGTCACTCGGAATTTTAAAACAATAAAGTTTCGCGTGACACTGCACTGCGCACGTCATCCTGAGACATCACACAGTCAAGTAATCAGATTACTAGACTGAGTGATCAGATCATAAAGTCTCATTTGCCCAGTAATTTCACTAGCTACAATGCCCTTCAAACCGGAACACAGTAGTGCTTGCACACTACTGCTTGGCGGCAGAATACCTGGTAAAGCGGTGGTACCTACCTAGACGAACTTTGCAGAAAAGTCCTACCACCTAGTAAAAAGTAGTAGTAGTAATCTTTCGAATTTGCAATAATTAATTATGAAAGTAAGTATGGAAATGTATGCATAGGTAAGTACTATACATATATACCTGCTTCTGCAGGAAAAGTAAGAAAGATTTTTAGGACAGAATTACGCTTATTATTTTCTTTTTCTCTTATTTTGATAACTAAGTGAAGGTGTTTCCTAAATTGTAATAAAAGGTCACAGTACTAAACACAAATCATAATAATAGACATGAACATGAGTGGTAGTCTGGCGAGCTGGCACTCAAATCGACTGTACCAACATTGTAGGGCCACGCTTGATCGAATTATCTCCCTTTGCCATGGTATATCAGTATCCAATCAACAACAGTACAGTGTGACATCGCTCATAGACTAAGTTCGTAATACCGAAAAATTATAGTAAATGGAAAAAATATGTACCTATATCACTTTGACCGAGCAAGTGAGGTGAGAGCGTTCACCCGATTATGACCTACGCATCTGTAGCGTTTCCTCATACATCCTCAGTCCACCTGGATCGACTTCAGGTGATCCAGAACCGCTTTATCCGCAAGGTGGGCGGGGCTGCCTCGTAGGCTCGTACCAGTGAAAGTCCGACCTCAATTGCGATCTCGAACTCCCATCTATCCGTCAGTTCATGAAGGATGCATCCCGCCACTATTTTGAGGCTGCACCGCATCACCCCAACCCTCTCGTAGTCCAAGCATCAAGCTACTCTATAGACATCACAGACTCGCCACCCCGTCGTCGCCGCCCAAGACACGTCTTGAGTGACCTGGATGATTCTATAGCAGCCGTTGTTTCGGCTGCGCTAGGATCACTGGACCAGTCTAGCCCTTCTGGCTCAGGTACCACTTTCAGCACCAGTATAGGATACCAGCGTAACACAATCAGACACAGACCCCGCTGGCGAGGTCGATGTACCCCCCGTAGGTTAGCTAGATCGGTCCCGACTTTTCATAGGGTCTACTCGTCCACTCTGGACGTAGCCTTCTCGATCCTCTTATCCCGGCAACGGCCCAAGCCGAGGCTTGCACCTTTGCTCGGGGGGTGGTTCTAAAAAATATCTCTAGAACTTAGGCGTTGAACTATAGGTATGTGGCTACATCCACTAATTCACCATTGAGTTTGTAATTTTGTACTAAACAAATTGTCATAATACTTACATTGTAAAATGCCGACAGCCTCTGTGGTGTGGTGGCTGAGCAGGTCAGCTCATAACCTGGAGGCGACGGGTTTAATTCCTACGGCAGGAAAATAAAGCGCAAATACTTGTTCTGAGTCTGGGTATTGTGGGACCAACGTCCTCGTAGTTTCTGGGTCCCTAGATACAGGGGATCCTAGTAAGGATCTAGGATCTATGTACCTATGTGATCGTTTGGCGTATATTATATTTATTTATTTCTATCAAACAAAATATTAGGTTATATATATATTGCGTCTTAAAATTATCGTTTTTTTTAATGTAAATAAATGACCTTGTTACTGGTCCCTTATGGGTTGCGAGGTCAGATGGCAGTCGCTCGTGTAATTCTGGTAGCTCGCCGCTACAGGTTAGATTGGGAGCCGACCCCAATAACAAATGGGAAAAGGCAAAGAGGATGATGATGATGAAATGATGTGACGTTCTATAATGAGCCGTTTTATTAAAAAAAAAAATTGTATTTTATGCATGACTCAATAGATGGCGCCAGCTATGGTTTTTGCTAAAATCTGTCACTGTCACTGTTTTAAGCATAGACCACAGGTTAGAGGAAATGTGTCACGATACTGACCGACAACTCTAAACTCTTTCGTTTTTTAGTTTCGTTGCGGGATACCTCGGTTTTATTTTGGATCATAATATTAACGTTTATCTATCTCACAGATCTACTGTACTTACATCAATTTACTTAATAAGAATGCACCACAGTCTACTTAGGAGATACTACAGACCCCTACAGACAATGTACTCGTGGTCCACTCAACTGAATTTGACATTTCTTTGTAGGTAGTCCAAGCATTTTCTTATGTTTAAACTACTCTGTGGTTTGAAAGGTTTAAACTATGTATTTACAGCGCCATCTAGAAAAGACGCGGAACTAGTGTTTTTTTTAAATAAAATGCCTCATTGTTTTTTTTTAAATATTAGCTTGCTGTTGTTCTCACTCTGAACTGTTGCGACTAGCAACTGCTGCAAAATATAGCAGTTTACCGCAACTTCCTCTCATAACAAGTTAAATAATACGCTCGCCTCACTGTATGGAGTATCCTAAATGTAATTATTGTCCGGGTCCATTATACAATATGAGATTTAAAGCCCAAATTAAGTGAATTAGAAACTGGAGAATAGGATAGGTGGCGATCCCTGCCCTTTGGTCTGAGAGCTTGTTATATTGAAATTGGACTAACTCTCGGTACGCCAGGGGTTATAATTAACTTGACAATGGCATATTGTTGTGATGGATAATGCCTTTGAAAAAAAATGGATATTTTTTTTCAAATACATTATCCATTACTTTATCCGAATGGTACTTTATCTAATAAGATTATATTAAATAATCTTGTTTTCTAATCACAAGTTAAGTATTTTTTATTTATGTGATTGAATGACGTGACGAGCTAGTCTATCACCTGATGTTAAGTGACACGGCCGCCCATAACAGTTGCAGTGTCACCCGGAACTTTAAAACAATAAAGTTTCGCATGACACTGCACTGCGCACGTCATCTTGAGACATCACCCAGTCTAGTAATCAGATTACTAGACTAAGTGATCAGATCATAAAGTCTCATTTGCCTAGTAATTTCACTAGCTACAATGCCCTTCAAACTGGAACACAGTAGTGCTTGCACACTACTGCTTGGCGGCAGAATAACTGACAAAGCGGTGGTACCTACCTAGACGAACTTTGCAGAAAAGTCCTACCACCTAGTAAATATACCACTACTATTCACTCATTTGTTCATTTTTCTTAGGTTTAGGTTTTTTACAACATTGTTATATAAATACATTACAAAAATACTATTGAAATAATCCTAAACCTAGAGTGCCGCCGGCAGCGGGGCAGGGCCCCAGCTACCAGTGGTCAGGGTTGCAGAGTGAGGAACCTCCTGACAATACGTGCCGTGTCAAGGAGTACTGCCTTCTGAATCTGACCCTTGACCCAACCGTCTAGCAAGAGCCTCTCCCCATTACTATTAGGTATTGTTACTATTAGAAATTAAATTTTAACGATTATCAATTTAAGTGCATCAATGAAAAAGAAAGAAAAAGAGAAAAAAGATAACTGTCAAGCACAAAAATTATTATCGCGTAAATTGAAAAAGGTCTGCAGACACTCTAGATAATCCTGCGTTGATAGATATCATCGATAAATATTCGACCCCAATCTATACCCGTGTCATCCCTAGATTAGAGCAACCGTTCAACCGCACATAATATTCTGTTTTCAAATCAATTCAACTCAAAAACGAGACTGTATTGATAAAATGACAGGAGCATGAGCGTTAAGACTTAACCCTCAAAAGCATTAGGCCCGCTTCATTGGATTTACAAGTGCTGATGGCACTGATTGGCTGGTTCCACTGTAACAATGCTCTTTGGAAGTAACCTTAAAAGAAAAAGAACCTTAAAATAGGAAGCTTTAGTGCTCGTTTTGTTTTGTCAAAGCAGTGTTCAGACGTTTGAACAGAAATCAATGCATAATGCCCACTGGATTTTCATGTCTCAGTGATTGGCATTGTTGGGAGTTAAGGATGTTTATGACCCCCACTGATTTTTAACTGCGATGCTGATCTGTCAAGTATAGACAGATATTTGTAATTTTGTATCTGCTGGACTTATCAAAATTATACAATTATAGTAAACAAAACAATTTAGTTCTTATACTCTGTGTGTTTTGAAACAAAAATTGATTTTTGTTGCTATGTAATGAAATATAATTTGCAGAAACTGCATGATTCTAAAACTTCAAATAATTATAACTTTCTGTTATGATTAAGTGGTTGTCTGTTTCTATCTGTTAGTAATCATAAAAACCGGATCATAACAGACTGTGATCAAAATTTTCTGAGCGTACAAAACAGTTTATGAACAAGTAATACACACAAAAAAAAAGTTACACGCGCATCAGGCGGTTACCGATTCTATACTTTTAAATTAATTATTGTGGTAAAAGATGTTTTCTACTGTAAACATTCATATTCCAAATATATGAAAATCAATAACTATCAATTACGTCAAGTAAATTGACGTCGAGCCGCAGTCTACAGGTGGTATTCCAACATAAGTCTAATCTATCTTCGAAATAAAGCCCTTATTGAGTGCCTACGTCTTCGAGATTATTCACATATCGAATATAGAAACGTTAGGATTTTTGCAAACTAGGCGTTTTAAAAGAATTGCGTGCATGCTTAGCAAGAAAGCCTGTCCGGGTTTTGATGATAATTATTTGGTATGTACCGGATACTAGTAGCCGCTCAAGGTGGCGTGCTCTGGGGGAGGCCTATGTTCAGCAGTGGACGTCTTCAGGCTGTTGATGATGATGATGATGATGAGTGGATACTACATCATTAACAGCCTGAAGACATCCACTACTGAACATAGGTCTCCCCCAGAGAGCACCACTTTGAGCGGCTGCTCGCCTTCTGCATCCATCGACTCCCCGTGGCTTTCAACAGATCGTTGGTTCACTTAGTGGGAGGCTGGCCTATACACGCTGCGTCTTCCGGTTCATGGTCACCACTCGAGAACCTTTCTTTCCCATCGGTCGTCAGTTCTACGAGAGATGTGGCCTGCCCATTGCCTTTTCAACTTCCTAATTCTAAGAGCTATATCGGCCACTTTAGTTCTCTTGCGGATCTCCTCATTTAGGATCTTATCTGGCAGGGAAACACCAAGCATAGCTCTCTCCATAGCTCGCTGCGCGACTTTGAGCTTACTAATGAGGCCAACAGTAAGAGTCCACGTCTCAGTTCCAAAAGTCATCACTGGCAACATACACTGGTGGTCCCGGTGTAAGAATAGGACCACGCCTCTTCCCATATGGGTGCCATAAGAGTCATAATTAAGGAATATCCAGGGTATAGGCAGCAGAATTCTTATCTTTCTGCATTATAGTCTACTGTGATCACCATGCAAGTGTGTTAATTATGGCAAACTCCCCCCCGTAATAAGGGGAGGCCTATGTTTAGAAGTGGAAGCAAAAAGGCTGGATGAGGTGATGTAGATACTCTAGGATAGGTATATAGGATACTTTTGTGCTATGCTGGCTGGAGGTATCACATGATTTTCCATTGGAACTTGTGGTACATTATAACCATAGACCTAGGATGAGAGTAACGAAAAGTCTACGTCTGTGATTACAACAGTAGATACAACTCTAGGCCCAAGGTCTCCTTGGTGAAAATGTCCAAGTTGTTAATAGAAACTCGTATAACAAATGGTAGTACCTATTTTATTAATACATAATTCGACCTAGGTTACATCTTGTCTACACAAAATATTATTTAACGCCTAGTTTGTGTTCACCCTAAACAGCGTTGTATTCATATCAATGCCAATGACATCTAGAAAGTCTATTGCTCCACGACCTTTATCGGAGAAGGTTCACAATAACGCAGAAATATTTTCTCTTTGGGACACAGCCGTTTGAATTTTTAATTTATTTTAGAATCGGGGCTTCGTAGTTTGATGGAATTTATTTTGGTATTGCAGAACAAATTATAACCGCGAAACTTTATTTTATTACCTTTAAGCAAAAAAAGATAGAGGTCAATGACACGCGTTGAACCGAAAGCAGGCGAAATTTTTATAACTACGGGCTGAAACTACGTGGGAACAATGCATATGCATCGTTATTGCTTATAATAAAATTATTCTTGGAAATCAATCTAAGGAAATCTAGGCGCTGATCACAGATTATCTATAGATATAAATCATGTACTTTTTATTGCCATTACTTTATTTTGTTTGAATTTCATTCATCAAAATTAATTTGATTACACATATCATTTTAGAAGTCAGACAATACCTGAAATCATATAATGACTATAGCTATTTTGGGATAAATCCGAACTCAAAGAACACAGAACACCATGCAATGATGGCAATTACGTACAGGGGGATTAGTTTAGTGGTTTGTTGCGTAGTGACGACCTCAACCTGATCCGATTAGCGTAATTGCCGAAAATCTTATCGGGCGATGGCTTAGCAACTTGTAATTACGCGTTTACGTATAACATATCTACGTATTGTACGTAAGCCTAAACGTACGCATTGCTGTTTTTGTTACATACTATAGGTGCTTCGTGGTTTTACCCATAATTTGTCTGTTATTCGCGGAAACTCTTAAGTTTGCGAGATGAAAAGTATTTTATGTTGATTTGGGTAGTGTATACAAACTGTATAAGAATTCATCTTTCGCAACTGACAAAGTTTCACCTAAAAAGGGATAATGTATTAATATTACTAAGAAAATCATGAATATCTAGTAACTTCGCACCTAAAAATTGGTGCAATTGCAACCGATTGTTGTAAGTAATCTTATTATTAGACTGTGTGTAGTCTCAGGATTACGTGCGCAGTGCAGTATCACGCAAAACTTTATTAATTTAGAGTTCCGAGTGATACTGCAATTTGTTATGTGCAGCCGTGACGCTTAACATCAGGCAAATTACTAGCTCGTCACCTCATTCATTTACATAAAAAAGAAGTAAATAGTAACTCGCCCTAATTATAAAATTCAATACATTATGCATACTAGCGGTACTTCAATGCGATGCTTTCCTTCGCCAGCCCATCCATTTATCCTTTTCCACTATCTTTTTCCCTCTCGCTTTCCTCTTCCCTTGAACAGGGTTAAGGCGAAACAACTAACTAACCCGTGCAAAGCTGGGGCGAGTCAGATAATCAGCCATGAAAGTACAGTTACTGACCTCTAAGCTATTAAAACACTATAACTGCAAGTAAAGCCGCTGTTTGAAGCTAGTTATTACATGAGTTGTAATATAAAGAGTTTGCTCTAAAACTAACAAATAAATATGCGCATTTATTTGCATACCAAATAACTTTTCAATTTGTGTAGGTACATTTTAATCTCACCGCAGACTTTGCAGATTAAAGATTTTTCTGAACGTATTTAATCGCGGTGGAGTTTTGAGATTTTATATTTCTACTAATTGACCCGCCCCGGCATCGCACGGGTTATTAGTTTTACGTTCTAACCCTGTTCATGGGAATAGGGAAGTGAAAGGGAAAAAGATAGAGGAAAAGGATGAATGGATGGGACGGCAAAAGAAGGGGCTTCTTTCGCCGGCCTATCTTTTTCCCCTATCTTTTCCCCTTTCCTTTCTATGTTCCCTTTGAAAGGATGAGTATAAATAAATGGGTATATAAAATGTAATACAAAAACAAAAAAAAATGTTCCCTGAAAATTACCTACATCATTGCTTTTTCGAGCAACCCGCGCTTGGCCGTTTTAGAAAACAAAAAGTACCCTAAATGTTGTTTTGAAAAATTAGCTATAACCATATTAATTTTCAGCGTAATCAGTTCAGTAGTTTCAGCTTGATGCGTATTCAAAGGGACAGCAGACAGACAGCGATAGACAAAAAATTAAATAAAAAATTGTTTCTATTTTTATATCGATTAAGAACTGTAATGCAATCAAAATTTAATAACACCTTGTTCAAATTTCTATATGTTTAATGACTTTAACGAATACTAACATTATCTTTATTGTCTGCAATACTTGGGAAAGTAAAACGAAATGCTATCTAGTTCTTTTCCATTTGAGCTGAGAGCCGCTTTCAGTAAACGCTGATAGGACGTTGCATTAGACAATAGGGACTTTCAGACACCTGGGTTTTACCTTTAGGTAAGATAGGTTTTTGATTTGCCAGCAGTCTCTTATTTTTGTCTAGTTACACTACCAAAAAAAAAAGTGAAAACTAAGCGATGTCGAGTATCTTCTATGTATATGATTTTTATAGCAGTATCGCCTGCTCAGCGTAATCATAAATATTGATTTGGGAGGCGTTATCTTTACAGCATTTGTGTTGATGTAACTTGACCGTGCTGGTTGGGATAATTCTTAAGAATTTCTCAATAGATGGCGCTGCCAACCCCGTAAGTTGGTTGTAAAAAGGTGAAGGATAAATTCGGACACGAGACCACTTATCACGGTAGCTTAAGTAAAGCATGTCCCGGCTTTAGGGACGGATGGATGCGGGTTCAAGTCCCGCTCGTGATTCAAATTTTTCCTTTACAAATTAATCTTCTATGTACTATATTAATGGATATGTCTCAACGGATCCCACCAAACGGATCCATCTTATATTTTTTCCAACTGTTATTATCGGCGGATCCACATGTGGATCCAGGTGGAGAGAGCTCCACAAAAAACTATTTTGAACTCCCATGATCTCAACTAAAATGTTGGATGTAAAACAAACGATACACGCGGCCACACGTTTTTTTGAGGTTGAAGATTAAAACTTTTGTCTTGAGTGACTGACTGACTGACTGACTAATTGACTGACAGGCAACGTCCAGCCCAAATAGCTAGACGTATAAGAGAGTGTTCTTTTAAAGTAGGGATGGTTTTAGAAAACCCAATCCCTGCTGGGGTCAAATAAGGGTATTTAACACGGGTGAAACCGTAGGCTGCCTCTAGTATCAAAATTTAAGTAGGTGTAAGTATGCCAAATGATGCACATACAAAGTTATCAAACGGCTTGAAATTATTAATTTCTCAATATATTCTAAGAATCAACCCTATGCTAGTTAACTGGCGAAATAGCAAGATTAATACTGAATCACTGAAGTAAATCTGAGTTAAGCTCATCTCCCTCAATCTCGACCTAAGTAAACAGGTATTTACCCACCCCTCACGCAGTGATTAGATATTTAACCCGAAGCTAAGTTATTTATTCTGTAGTTACAAATATATCTAGCGTCTGATTCTAACTTAATTTACCTTAATCTCTTAATGTCAGTGAGCTCTACGGGTAAAATACTTTTTAGGTATCTGTGTGAATTCGTAATTATTCCTAAACAAAATAACAGTATAGAAATATAATCGGAGTAATTTCGACTAAAAATAGAAGTGAGCTTAAGTGTTACATTTACCAATATAAATATAAGCTGATTGCAAAAGAGTGCCCTATGGTGCGAGAGCCCACTGCACAAATACCTACGTCATCGAGTACCCCAATAGGCTATCTTTAGATCGTTAACCGACATCTAAATATGTAAGAAAAATCAGGTCTGCCAGTTCCGATCCTGCCGGGTCATGGAAAATATTGAAATTTTTTGACGTATTTTGTTTGACAAAATTTACCCGAATGGAAGTTCCGGCAACAATTGATTAGTTATGTAAAAAAAAATTGGTCTGCCATTGCGCACCCTGCCGGAAGTACCTGGCAGATCCCTAAGAATGTGCCCTTCACACCTTTTACCTACCTCAGCGAATACCCCGATGAAACCTACGCCTAATAATAGCCAAGGTGACCCTGATAATAGATTAAAAGGTCTGCCAGGTCTAAACTTGGCGAAACATAGTATTCAAGGCATTTGAAGTTGGTGGAGGTGGATTATTTCCATGACCCGGCAGGATCGGAACTGGCAGACCTGTTTTTTTTACATGTTTAAGTGTCGGTTAATGATCTAAAGATAGCGTAGGTGACGTAGGTTTTTTTGCAGTGGGCTCTCGCACCACTAATCTTATTTAAATTACCTTCATCTTTTTCTATCTCATTAATTTTTTTTCTATGTTATTATTCTTCCATTCCTGGTTGTTAGTTTTATAGCTTACCGATTAACCGGTGCGTTGTCAAAAAACATTGAACATTGATTGAATTTTTAACAGTCTACGTTGTAACGGTTACATCGATTATTCGTCACATAGCTATTTTGTCCCTACCCTTGATAGGTCACATTCATAATGCGTCACCCTATGCATCTAGTGAGTTTCCTTTAATCACTGATGCCTAAAACATAAAGCTGCAACGTCACAAGAAGTAAGGACCAAACATAGTTTGAACTCCACAGGATTCAATTCGCCTCTCCCTAGCTACGTTAATTTGAATGTCTGGGAACATAGGTAAAGTTCGATTTGCACGTCTTATTTGAACTTAATTAAGGGATCGCTGGTCCTAAATGAACGTCGGTTTGAGATCAAAGCTAGCAAAGTTAATATTTGCAAGCGTCTGTTGAAAGAAGTCATTGGCACCGATATAAACGATTACCTTTACTTGGTATGTTATTATGCAAATGTCACTAATAGTATTCAAACAAAATATTCCAAATTGAGAACATTATATTAAGTTTTAAAGTCTTGACAACTCATCATTATCATTTATCATCATCATCATCAACAGCCTGAAGACGTCCACTGCTAAACGTATGCCTCCCCACACTTTAAGCAGCTGTTCGTCTCTTGCATCTATCGGCTCCCCGTGGTTTTCACCAGATCGTCGGACCCCCTAGTGGGGGGCTTACGCTGCGTCTTGAGTTCGTGGTCGCAACTCGAGAACTTTTCTCCCCCATCCGTTGTAGATAGTGTATTTACGAACTGAAATAATTTTGGGAATGCTGCGTTTGTTTAAAAAAGAAACAAATAGTTTTTAAGATTTTCATAATTTTCTTGTAAATAAATAGCTGACTTTTAGGCTTTAAAGTTTTGCTCTTATTACTCTTATTGACCTCTAAAGTAGTACCTAGGAGTCGATAAGTATTATGTACATGCTTGAGGGTGATGTCTTTTCCATGCCGAGTCGGTATTATGTCGACTGAAGATTTTGCTATTTTGTGTCTACAATTCAGTTTTAAAAAAGAAATGCCTTGTACATAGAAAAGGTTATTAAACCAGAATCTATATTATTTACTTCCACACAATAAAGGCTCTAAGTAGCAAACTTCAAAGTGAATTCACAAAACCCGCAATAAAGCTGAGACGATCCCATACAGCCGGCGGCCACAAGTTTCCAATAAGTAATTAAAATCCGGAGACGTAAGAGATTACGCCTCTGTCTTGGAGTGTTTGTTCCGTCCGCTCCGTGCACTTCTCGACGCTTATGATTTCCTGGTACGACGATAACTATAACTATATAAGGTAGGTCCCAACAGATCCCACGAAACGGATCCCACCTATTATTTTATGCAACTACTACAAAATATTATTTTGAGCTCCCATCTGATCCGAATCAAAAAGTTGGACGTAAAACAAACGATAAACGCTGTCAGAACACGTTTTTTTGAAGTTGAAGATAAGGTAGAACTATTTGAATATAGAATTTATAAAAACAATTGAATTCTGTTTGGGTTCTCGTCATAAAATAGTCATAGTCACTATACTCTTGGACATGAGCGGGTTATATGTTGAGCGCAAATCAGAAATATGCCAAAACCCGTTTAAAACGTAGCCCGCCGTAGTTACCCGTATAGACTGCTCATTTTGCAGTGCCATCCAGGTTTAGGCATATTTATGATCTACGTTGTTTTCTTGGTGTAAGTATTGTAATGACAATACACCAAGAACGACGTAGATACGTAACGTAGAACAAGGAGAGGAATACCTCTCCTTGTTTCATGCTAATAGTTACCATCAGGTGCATCGTCTTGTACGGTACTGTTTTGTATTCTGTAGCCACTTATATTAAAAAATTAAAAAATCTTCCTGTAGGGTTAGCACGGCCGGTAGACAAAACTGTCTTCCCCTGTTTTACTCCAAGCAAGTATGAAGAAAGTGACGTAAAACGGGGAAAGACAATTTTGTCTACCATCCATGCTAACCCAGCTGATGGCTAATATAAGTTGCAAGTCATAGCTGGATGCGAAAAGTCATTCAATGATTTTAAAATGATTTGTCCGAATTCCATTCCAACATCAAAACATAAAACGCATTTCAAAAACGCACACAATCAACTAAATTAAATTTACTCTAAAAATCATGGCACGCTCTAATTGCCGCCAAGAGGTAGTGGCAAGCCGAGTTTTGTCCCCTAAGTCAATATTTGCCCGCTGTGGTCCCTTTACATCTTCTCTGTTGTATGAAACAGATTAATGTTTGTGCTTGGCTATTTGCACTGTTCTTCATAAAAATGCTCTGAACAGTGGCAAATAAACAAGGGAGAACGGTGTAATAACATTTCGCGTATTTTTAGATGGTATCTCTTGTAATCCTTCTTTTAGCGGTTGAATTTGCATTTGTTTTCCCCGGGTTTCCGAGATTTATTTGGGCGATAGGCTTCTCTTTATTTATGGTTGTTTATACTCCAGTTTAATATTGCGTTTATTCAGACTTTTCAAAAGCCTTTGGACAAATTTTTGTCATATATACACATTAACATATTATATTATTTCGCAATCTATGCATATACATGAATAACAGTAGTAATATTATTTATGTAAATTTTGTAAATATTTATAGCATTTCATTAAGGTATGTCAATCCCTTCAATCTTCAATGGTCAAATACTTTATGATCAAGACACCTTGATTATAAAGTATTTGACCATTGGTATCACATGTGTTAGACGCGATCTAAAATTATGTATCTATAGAGTTTTTGTATAGCTACCTACACTTTTTCTTAAAACCACTTAGTAATGTAAACATTCAAATCATTGGTTTGTTATGTTATCTATACATATAATAAAACTGTAGAGATAAAAAAGTCTGTAATTGCAAGATATCAAGAAAAAAATGACACAGGTTGGCTTAAAATTAGCCGCTGATCACGTTAAGCCACTTTTTAAATACTTTGTCTGTTTGTTTGTTTGTTTGTTTGTTTGTTATGACTGAACTCCTAAAATACTGAATGGATTTTCATGCGGTTTTCACTGATATGCTTAGAAATAACCGGCGCTTAACATAGGATATATTAAAATTGATATATCGTTAAAAAAATTTGATGACAATTATTGAGATTTCATTGCGAAACGAATCGGAGTTTTAAACAACATGGCCGACTCATGTTTTTTTTTTTGCTACTAACGGTAAGTTGTAAGTTACCACATATTGTCACAGATTAGAAAAAAAAACAATCGACTACACTCTGTGCCACAATGACCAAAGAGTAATATTAGTACCAACCGCTACTCTAAGAGAATCAAAACAATTTATAGGTTTCCTATTTATATTTTTACCGGTTGTTTAGCATTTTAGAAGTTAAATAGATACATATACCAACAAATATTAAATAGTGTGAAAGAAGATGTTTTTTTTTTATTTTGGCTTTAGACGACATTTGTATTTGCCAATGATACAAAATATTTTATGAAAAATGTTTTAAAAGGGTACTTAGATGTAGGTAAATATAATTATCCATTAGGGTAAGATCCTCGAATTAGCAACATGGCCGTGTAATGTTCGGTTGAAGCTCTTTGAAGAAAATCTGACGATGGTGGTTGTGCATTTTGATTTTTTTACCAAAACCTGTGTATTTTTGAATTTCAATAAGGGTGGATTATTATTCCTTAAGTGTTCCTAAACGTGCACGAGTGTTGGCAAATGGTTCCACGTTTTTATAACCATCCATTTTCGTTTTCTCTTCAACGGCTTTTTAGAGTAAAATAAGAGTAAGAGCTTCAGTAAAATATCCACCATTTTACTGATGGCATTTTGAATGACAAAATAGGACTTTGACATGACATAACCGTACACATTTTTACTCACTTGACATTGGCAGAATGAGTTTTATTTAAAAAAAAAGAAATGGTGTTTTATGTATGACCCAATAGATGGCGCCAGTTGTGGTTTTACCAAAATCTGTCACTGTCACTGTTTCCAGCATAGACCACAGGTTATAGGAAATGTGTCACGATACTGACTGACAACTCTAAACTGTTTCGTTTATTCTATTTTCGTTGCGCGATAGCTCAGCTTAATTTTGGATCATAATATTAACGTTTATCTGTCTCGCAGTTCTGCTGTACTTCAATTTACTTAAGAAGAATGCACCACAGACTACTTAAAAGATACTACAGACAATGTACTCGTGGTCCACTCAACTGAATTTGACATTTCTTTGTAGGTACTCTAAGCATTTTCTTATGTTTGAACTACTCTATGGTTTGAAAGGTTTAAACTATGTACTTACAGCGCCATCTAGAAAAGAAGCGGAACCAGCGTTTTTTTTTCAATAAAAAGCCTCATTATTGCTTAAAAGCGATAGAAAGCCATTAACGAAGAAGTGGTAGGTCTGTGACACATGGTTAGTGGCAAGATTGTGCCGTATTTGGCAGAAACAGTAGTCAATATAAAAAAAAACCGTTCGGTTTTGATTTCTTCTTCTTCTTTCACGTAGGTAAATGAGTTTTAATAGTTAAAATATTTTAGGTCTGTGGGCTTTTCAATGAACTAAACAAACAGCGGTTATCGGTAGCGGTTTCTCTTTAGGACAAACCACAGGTTAGAGCAATAAATTATGAAAGACAAACAGACGGACAAGAAAGTGATTTTACATATAAGGGTTCCTTTATTTTAAAACTGTTACGGAACCCTAAAAATGAAACATTCTTTGCAAAGGCGAATCTGATTAGAGCTTTGTACACATGTTATTTTCTCACTCCCACCACTATGTTGAAAGTGCAGTGGGAATGAAACAACCTGAAAAATAGCGGACTTAATATAAATGTCGACTCTTTTTACAGTGGCGTACGTAAGTACTTGTGATTTTTAATTAGTATTAACAAAATTAATTATTTACGCATCGTGTAGGTAAATGCAATAAATACTCCAGCTGTAAAGTATGTATTTTATAAACTTATTATTGACACTGGCTAAATACTCAATTCGAATCGACCCAAACTTCAGAAAGTAAAAAAAAATTATGTGGTGAATGCACAGAGTAAATTGTTATTTTCTCTAATCTGTGGGTGAATGAACAGCGCGCGGATATGAAAAGCTGACGAAAACGTGATTGTTTTGTATTTTTCTAAACTGCCTAAATAATAGTTTACCTACCTATTTTTTAGGTAGGTATACTTAGTACCTAAACAAAATTTACTGGAACCTCTTATGAAGACTTGAACGTTTTTTATGGTGAAAACACAAGAACATCTGTTTAAGTGAAAATGACAAGGAAAAGATCGACCGTATCATTGGTATGTAGGTATAACTTTCCGTTTATAAAAAGGTACTCTGTGGGTATAACATATTGTAGAACTTTTATTAGTTAGATGCCTAGACCTATCGTATATTTAAAAAAACTAACGTCTAAGTATAAGGTAGGTCTAAGTAAGTACATATTTAATTAAATATTGTACCTATGATTTGCAGTTTTTAATCCATTATTTTATCAATGTGTAGGTGATCTGATGACACATGAAAAGCCATACTTACCTACTACCCAAACAACATTTTTACACGTGTGCTACCTAATCTGCTAATACTTGCTGAGCTCCGAAAAGATTTAGTGGATTTTGTTGTTTGGTATATAGAAAATGCATGAACTAAGTTATTATTAGACTACCTACCTAAACGTAGAAATAACACAATACAAGCGTGCGAAGCCGCGGGCAAAAGCTAGTTTAGTAAATAAAATCGGGTAGATTCACTATCAAGTTTCTTGTAAACGCTGACATCAATATTTTACGCAACCCTTTAACAGTTACGTTGCGTCGTTTCACCAGCAATTCAATTAAGGAAGCCGTTAAGCCATCGATGCGTTACATTATTAATATTAAATTCTGTTTTAGTTTAAAATGTGGTTCGCATAACATAAATTTATTGCAAGTGAGGTTAGATTTATCGCAGTTCTCTCAAGGGGTTGAATCATGGTGACTTAGCGTTCTGCGACGCGTCCCTTAAATCTTCAGATGTTTAATTTACAGGGTGCTTAGACAGTAAGTATTAAAATCAATATAAATATGTTAATAGTCATATACGTATCCACTTAATTACTTTGATCTTTTGTAAATGAAACTGTAAATCGGAAAGAAAAACCAAAGAAATTCAAATTCGCTCAGCTGAGAAGACACTGAAATCAGGATTAAATTTCTTTAGTTTTTCAAAATTATGATTTGAACCAAAAAATTACAGAAAATCAATTCTGGATAATCTTTCTTTTATCGGTCTTTCCGTCAACGCACTGCATTTCAATTAATGTAATAATTAAAAGAAGCAAACATACCATGCGTCCAACATCTCTCAAAAAGCACTCGGTGTATTTAAGTATCGATATACTAAACTATGTATTAAATACAATTATTTAATGTAAAAATTATAACATGAAATTGTGAGTTATTATAACATAATTATAGATTAATGAAATTATTGTTGTTTTACAAAAGTTTGGTGAAATAAACTTAAAATACATTAAACAACATTTACCGAAAGAATAGGCACAATAAATTTACAAACATTAAACTACTGAAATTGCTTCTATTGAATTTTAAAACCCTTAGGTAAGTTTCAACAACTTTTAATTTTAACATTTCAGCAGATTTTCTTTTTAACTCCAATAAAAAACAATTGAATATAGCAAAGCAGATTTGCTAACTTCACGTGTGAAATTCCCTGCGGTGAAAATTTAATTCATAGAGACGTGTTTAAATTTAACACCCTGTAGTACATATACCTCTTTTGTTCTACCTCTAAAATCGAAGATTAGAAGAAAGTTAGGAATTTAAATTAATTTTGCGGATTATTAATTTTGAATAATGAACTCTAAAGTTACAAACGAAAATAACATTTTAGTGAATTTGGATTTTAACATTTAAGTCGTTGAGGACAATAGCTCTCAGATAAAGAGACCTAAAGTGTGTGTAATAATTTAGATTTACGGCTACCTAACGCCTATTATAGCTTTGGATTTAGGCTTTGAATTGGATTTTACAATATTTATTGTTCTTTGTGGTTAAAATTTATTACAGTTAAACTCAAAATTGAATTGTATGCTTAAAGTGGCTAAATAATTGTCTAAGTCTTAAGCCAAATAATTAATTGAGCTGTTAAAAAACTAAAACTCGTGTGTGTGTGTTTACTGTAAAATATTGTCATTGGTAAACTTTCACCCTATAAACTGTATTGATTGGAGAATGCTATGACGTCATAATACACTTCTAAATAACAGTATTTTGAAAAGTATCTGCCTCTACATAAAGTTACAATAATCATTTTTTAAATTCATGTATAAATAAATATTAATGCCTGCAATTTAAACGTTTCCACATAAACATCTCACAAGTAAAAGTACCTTATTTATTACCGAAACTATTCCTCATTCTTACAAAATCTTCTTCCAAAACTAAGAGCATTCCAACTCTCATTCTATTTAAATAACAAGAGGTCCATTTCCCGGCTTACAGGGTCTTTGGCAAGAAGCTAATTGCACTTGTAGAGTTAGCGGCTCTCGCTACAAGATCTGCTAAATCCCACAACGAGTGGTATAAGATTTATATCGGCAGATAAGGAGGGCTTAGCCAGTTTTGAGGAAATTAACGCGTTTGCGGAATGCTTGAGTTGCTGAAATCCTTTTTGCCGAGTATGCCTTCTGAACAGAATTGGTTTGCGAAATTGAACAGGTAATTTAATTTAAAATGCTTTAATCCGTTGCTGGCCCAAACACAGTTCAATTTTAGGTAAGTTTAAAATAAATGTGTTTGTTTAAATCACAGAGCATTAAAAAATATGACGCTTTGCAGGGGGCGAAGTGTATTTTTTTTTGTATATACTTGCTAATTAGTGCTATCTGATCGTCATCACTAGACGTCTAGTATAACATTTTATTAGTTGAAAAATATCATCAACAGTTGGAAAAGTCCACTGCTGAACATGGCCTCCTAAAACGACACCTTGGACGCTTATCATTGCCGGGTTTGCCAAATCAAATACTTCTTTAACCATGTTTAAGAAAAGAGTAGTTTCCATATTCATCTATTTGTAATGTTCATATATATCTTTAATTTTATTGTAGACTGATAAAAAAAAATATTGTACGGTATATTTATATTTTAGAGAACGAAATTAAAAAGAACGAGCTTAAAAAATAATTTTAATAAGTACGACTATAGTACACTCTAGGGTTCTATTTATAATCGTCACGACCCAAGTGAAACCTAAGCCAAGCAATGCATTTTTAATATCTTTCATATTAGTTATTTCTCAAAATGCTCATATACTTACTGATATTATGAATATTTATTTTTACGTAGACAGGGCGTGAACTAAGGCTTGGTACCCACTCTGTAAATAAAACACGATTTGAAAATAGTAGACCATAATAGTTTTCACTATCTTCTCAGATTTGAATTTTGCCTGATATTATAGTCACTTGTTTCATATCACTTTTTGTGTGTGGTGAGTTTCAGCCTTAACTCAGCTTGGCGTGTATTTTATACCTTTTGTAAAATACAAATATCTAAGACATCTCACATTTTATTTCAAAAATAATTTTGGTGAATATACTTATTGAAAGGTTTTAAAAGCACTAGACTGTTTATAATGAAACGTATTCATTATAAGGTTTCTTTCAATGTGTGGTAACTCAACATACCCAGGCTAGATCATTAATACATTTTCTCATTAAATAATTTTGAGCCCTTTAAATAACTGTGATTTTGAATAAATGAATTAAATTAATCTAAATTAAATTAATTTTAATATGGACTTTTAAACTATTAGGTATTAAGACGTCCACTGCTGAACATAGGCCTCCCCCACAAAGCGCCACTTTAAGCGGCTGCTCACCTCCTGCATCTGTCGGCTCCCTGTGGATTTCACCAGATCGTCGGTCCACCTAAGGGGGGGGGGGGGCTACACTGCATCTACCGGTTCGTGGTTGCCACTCGAGAACCTTTTTTCCCAATGCCATTTCAACTTGCTAATTCTAAGAGCTATCTATATTGGTCACTTTAGTGGAGATCTGGGGATACCCTACATCAAATAATGGAAAAATCTCAACAGCAGTCGCAATACGTTCACTGCTGAACATAGCCTCACCCATTAGGGGGGATTCACCATAATCATCACGCAAAAAATTAGATCATGCAGGGTAGGTAAAAAAAAGATCTACGGTTGTTAAGTACCTAGTCACAATAGATATTCTTGAAATAGTTTCGAAAGACCAATATAAACACTTAAGTAAAAACTGGTGAGTTAAAAGTATTTTACTCAAAAACACTTTTGCTGAAGCGATCGTTCAACGTTCAATATAAACAATAACATGAACCTCCTTAAAATAGAGTGAAACCACTAAAGCGAGACACTGATTCGATTTCACGTAGAGCGCTCATACTGGTATCCCCGTAAATCTAACTCACTGATGTGATTTACGGTAATTTAATTTTGCTGAGGCGTTTTCACGTGCTTGTAGTCTGTGCGCGGCCTTAATTAGAGTTAAAGACACCCCGAGCGTAAGCTTAGTCTGCGGTGAGATTCAACTGGCAGTGTATTTAAGCAGATATGACTGTATATTGCCAAAGTTGTTTATTACCATCAGCCCAATCCGTTCCCACTGCTGGGACATTAGCTTTCTCTGACACGGAGAGAGTGTAGGCCACTATCCATCACGCTGGCTAAGTGCGGGTTGGGAGACATGTTCTCAAAATGTGTGATTCTTGAACGTGTCGGTTTCCTCACGATATTTTCCTTTACCGTTGTAAGGGCAAGTGCAGATTCCGAACATAACTTGAAAAGTTACTAGCCGCGTACTTACTGAGTGAGAATCGCAGCCTTGCGAGGCTGCCTCGGGCATTTGCTGTATGACAATTGCTTCGCTAAGCAGCCTCGCTCTAAAAATTTCCTGCATGAAGCCGAGCCATGGCGAGGCTGAGCGGTATCGAGCAGCATTGCCAGAACGTTACTTTTGACCCCTCTTTCTTACTTTTCCGTTACCAGTCTAATATTGCGAAGCTGCTCGGTCAGTCAGTTAGTACGCGGCTAATGGTGCAGGGCCTTCAGTAAGGATTAGGTTGCATTGGTCTTAAAGTCGCGTCGCATAGTCTACCGCTGAGACACACTCGCAATACAAACGGTAAGTCTCAGAAGCCTCACTTAACCCCGGCCTCTCGTACGTTTGTTAAAGTTAAACTCATGTCAACTTAAAAAAACTGAACGCTCATTGATTGAAGCCAGCCGATCAGGATTTAATATTGGCATTTTGGTAAGATTTGGAGCCAGGGTAAGGATTATATGTGGATATGTAGAGGTGCAATACCGCAAAGCCCCACTGTCTGCATTATGATGCGGCGATGATCAATGGGCAATGAGCATTGCGTATTTTGTGACTTGAGTTTAACTTTGACAAACGTACGAGAAACCAGTGTTAGAGACGGTTCCCAATCCAAGAGTAAGCGTA
Source organism: Ennomos quercinarius (assembly GCA_910589525.2). Lineage (NCBI taxonomy): Eukaryota > Metazoa > Arthropoda > Insecta > Lepidoptera > Geometridae > Ennomos > Ennomos quercinarius. Next base: position 6,202,786 of record OU342493.1, read on the forward strand.
CCTATCCTTATCCCTACGTTCTTAAGAAAAATTGTTTTCTTAATGTTAATAGTTGGATTTAGTTTTAATTTCACGGAAATATGTCTATAGCCTTACCCACTGCTTGGTTGCCGGTTAGGAATACAACCGTAATAACAACACAGTGTAACAGTTTCACGTGTTTATCTGTGGATTTATTTGAGACAATCAAATGACTGTTTAGTAGCTATCATGTCTACTAAACAATCATATGTTTGTCACAGATAAAATATTGTTTTGTTTTTTTTATTGAGAGGTTCTTTCCAGCCCTAGATCAGAGCCGATGATGATCTATGAAGGGATTTTTTTAATTATGAATAAGATTACTTGTGCTAAAAATAGAAAGCAACATTATTGTTTCCTTTATTCAAAAACAAACAAAGCAACAGCACTTCAATATATAATCCAGCCTTTCGCTCAGAGCATAGTAGCTTGCACTTCCATCGTACACTAAATAATAGAAGAATATCTGCAAGTTGCAGCGCTTTAGACGGTTTCTAAATAGCTATAAGGGTAGGGCTCTAAATCCACGGTCCTTATTTTAAATGTGGCATAAAAAAAAGAAACAATGTCATAGTCAGGTTAAAATGATTGATAAAATTCTGCTGGTGATACTTTCACATTACAATATTGTTTTTTTTTGGATTATAAATTATTAAATTATGTATATAAATTATTATTACATTTGATCTTGTAAATGTTTTTGAGCATACTTTAAAATTATAAAAAATGTAAATATTGATGTGTACCACATTATTGATTTGATTGTAATATTCTTGTTCCAAATATAAAGATGTTGTTATAAAACTTATATATATAAATAATTGTAAAAATCAAGGCAGGTTTTGGTACTAAGTAGCTGCCAAAGCTAAGATGCCTTGGAGGCACTCAAGTCTTTTCAGTCGCATCGAGCCGGATGCATTTTGTATGAGCTTCTAAGAACGCTTTAGATTAACTTGCCTTAATTATAGTCTCATGGTAAACAGGGTAACGCGACGCGTATGTAATCACGATTAGTAATTAGGAGAACGGTAGAGGGGTTCATTTCGTTTGATGCTTGGTTTGAGTGATAGCGGGTGAACAAATTGCATAAGCGGCAGCAGGGTTTTGCGGTGGGACGTATATTTTAAAAGGAAAAGCATGGATGATCTAGCCTGTAGGCTACCAAAAACTACAATATGCATAAATAAGCTGCCAAGCATTATGCGAACATTGCATATGCTCATCTATTATAAATAATTATCTTCAAAAATGGTCGCTGCAGCAATGCTTGGAAACTGTACTTCTCCGTAAAAATGAGATATGTTATGATTATTGAGATCAACGGGTAGTTCAAAATACCTTCATGTGGACTTTAAAAAAAAAAAATTAAAATATTCTGTTCGCTTATTGTTATCAAGTGGTTCATTCATTCGGCATTTAGGTTGGAATTTATACCAATTTTGACGACAGATTATTTCATACTTCTTTTTTAATCGCATTGTTCTGTTGATTATTTATAATTATTTTGTTATGTTATGTGATTGATATTATAAAGTTAAAACGAGTCTCTTCGTGCACAATAGTCTATGAAAAAATAATTCTGACTAACCTCGACGCCCCCGTCGAGACCCATTTTGACTTTAAAATATGAGTTCAAGTGGCGAAAGTTTAAAAAGTGTTATATGTGATTGATACTCTGAACTTTTGTATTAATAATATTAAATATTTCAAAACCATGGGGTGTAAGAGTTTGTTGAAGAGTTACGCTTCATTTCTCGCTTACCGCTCACACTATGGCAGAAATAGGTAAAGTAAATCACTTGCGTGTAAGTCAGAAACATGTGTCTAAGAAAGTTTGTTAATATTTAATGAATTTGCCGTAAAGTGCGTTGATTTGTAGTAGGTGCTTTACGTTAATTTTCATTATAAACCGTGTAACCGCTAATTCAATAATTTGACAAGTAGGTATGGTTGTATACTGTGCAGACTTATGAGTTAATTGTGAATTAGTTATAAAGTGAAAACATTTGACGTTGTTACAATTAAATGTAACGATATTGTTCTCGTATAGCTTTGTATCAGCCGAACTTAATATTAAATTAGTTAAAACTAGATTGAAATAAGCTTTTAACGTTCGAGGCATGTTTGGTTCCATCCAAATACCCGCGCTTGGCCAAAATACAAGTTATAATAATATATAAATTTGTAAAAAGTAGTTTACAGGTCTAATGCCCGTCTGCACTAAATTTTGACAGCTCTAAGTTTGCACTTATCTGTCTAGGACGTACCCGAATGCGATGAGGTACGTCATAGAAATGGAATGTCTACACTTATTTATTTAGAGAAGAATAAGTACGATCTTAGGAGCTGTCAAAGTATAGTGCAGCCGGGCGTAAAATATAATAAGTTATGATACAAGGCAAAGCGTACATGATGAATTATTGCATTCTCTATCTTTTTCTCTTTCTCTCCGTGAGAGGCCTATGTAGGTATGTGAAAACTTCTGAGAATTACATTATTATTCTTTCTAAAATATATTATAATAAAATATATAAAAAATATATAAATATATTGAAACATGTCTGTTTGGTTTTGCTTTTCACACCTAAAAATATCTGGATATTATCATCAACAGCCTGAAGACGTCAACTGCTGAACAAAGGCCTCCCCCAGAGAGCGCCACCTTGAGCGGCTGCTTGCCTCTTTCATCCATCGGCTCCTTACGGCTTTCACGAGATCGTCGGTCCACCGAAAACTATTATACCCGTGCGAAGCCAGGGCGAGCCGCTAGTACTACATAAATTATCAAAACACTAAAGTTTCAGATATAAGATTAAGCTACCCAAGTATCTAATTAAGATAAAAACACGAAATAAATTGAAAACACCGAACCAAAGTTTCGAAGGTGTCAAGCATCTACGTAAGTGATGGATGTTGTCTTCACATAGTTATTTATACTGTGACTGACAGACTAAATTAATGCATTAGAACACGTGATAGGACATTGACTTCGGATACTTAATCTGCTCTTTATAATTGAGTTCAGTTTCAGACTTTCGCAAAATGTTTTCAAGTATATTGAATTACATGCAAAACAGTGTAAGAGATATTTATCTGAAACTTTATTAGACTTTAAGGGCGTTTTTTCCTAAGGGACATAATTTTGTTATCGCAAAAGAGTTTTCTAACTAATGTACAACCTCATTACGCTAGAGTTTACATTTTGTAAAATTTTTGGTTTATAAAATGATTCTTTTCTACATCTTTTCTTTTTAAGATCATCCAAAAATACTTTTTATATGTAATAGGTGGTAGGAATTTTCTGCAAAGTTCGTCTAGGTAGGTACCACCGCATTGCCAGTTATTCGGCCGCCAAGCAGTAGTGTGCAAGCACTACTGTGTTCCGGTTTAAAGGGCATTGTAGCTAGTAAAATTACTGGGCAAAAGAAACTTATGAACTGATCTCATAGTCTAGAAATCTTTTTTAGACTGTGTGATGTCTCAGGGTGACGTGCGCAGTGCGCAGTGTTACGCAAATCTATAGAGTTCTTTATAGTGAGACTGTAATATGTTGGGCGGCTGCTTAACACCAGGCAAACGACTAGCTCGTCCCGTCATTCGATTACATAAAAAATGCAGACATCTTTGTTAATTATTGGAAATACATTAACAAATTCATTTTGTAAAAATATTAACATAACCAGAAAAATATTTAAATATTGCTAAAAAGTAAGTAGGTAATCAATTATATAATCGATACTTCTTAATAATGCATCAAAGGTTTTATAGATACTGTCTTTTTTCTTCTTTTATGTGAATAGGTACCTAATCTCATTTTAACTTGTATAAAGTGCTGAAATAGCCTATAGAGTATACTGGAATTGCCACTACAAGTAGGTAACACCCATATAAAAAAGTTAAAAAACTGAATAAAGATTTTTTGGAATTAAAATAAATAACGATGACGTCATTAAGATATTAAATCACTAACACATCTGCCCACTGATAGTACTTTCATTAAAAACATGACCAAAACATTCACGCAAAATAATAAACCCTCAATGAAGGGTTACAAGCCCTTTGGGATTTAATATCGGATTCGCGAGGGTATTTCAAGGTCAAAATCAAAGCTATAATCTATCTCCATATCTGGCGAAGTTAAAATTTATTGCAATTTAGTTCTTAACGCAACAGCACAGAGTTGAATTATAATGTGGAGTAACGGTATATGGCATAAAGAACCCTAGCGTGCTATATTTAAAATACAATATAATATGATTATCAGACTGTCCCCCTAACACAGACAAAATCAATAGCGTCTGCAACGGGGTAAATGCAAAATAAAACGACAGTGAGCTGCGCAATGCGGAAAAGTTTACACACACGCATAATTTCGATTAAATTCCGGGGAAAGTAAAAGTACTGACCGCGGTTTTATTCTTTTTATTGCCCGCGGCTCTTGTTCGTTCACTTTTATGAAAGGAAATCCTATGACTTTATAAATAGATCTGATTTTTTTTACTAAGTGCAAAAGTTTATTTATTACATCCAGCTTGGGCAAAGCATCTCTAGGTATATAAGGTTACCCGCGGTCTCTATACGAATGATTTCTAGAACACCTCTTTAGAACCTCTTTAGTATTCTTTTTAAATCTAAATTAACTATCTAAAGTTTGAAATATTTCGGATATTTAACTGCCACTGTGAATGTCGTCATTTTTTAATTTAACAAAACGAAATAAAACCAACCAAGTGTGAGTCGGACTCGCGCACGAATGGTTTCGTACCATTATAAAAACGAGCAAAAAATTACGTTTATTGTATGGGAGCCTACTTAAATATTTATTTTATTCTGTTTTTTAGTGTTTGTTGTTATAGCGGCAACAGAAATATATTATCTGTGAAAATTTCAACTGTCTAACTATCACAGTTCATGAGATACAGCCTGGTGACAGATGAACAGACAAATACACAGACAGATACAACGGAGCCTTAGTAATAGGGTCCGCTTTACCCTTTGGGTACGGACCCCTAAAAACCTTCTGCAATTTAACCATAGTCTACGCCCTAAGCTTCCAGTTGGTACATAGGTCTATACTTCCATAGGAATACTTATACTGTAGTACTCAGTGATTATTCTGCTATATTTATGCGATGCGACGCGGACGCTCGCCCGTGACCGTGGGGTGGAGCGTTGTTTGTTTTAATGAAGCTTTTAAAAATGCCCTTTGAGGCATATATAGAGGCAAGCGAACATAAAACGATGGCAAAATTAAATTTCGATCGGACTGGATATGGTTTTGTTTTCTTTTGAATCTGACAAGCTCATGACTTAGCTCTAATTTTGTCTCCCCATAAAATTCTGTCGGTCTAAGGCGGACCCTACACGTTCAATTTTATTGATCAATCTTTGTGACTGATCAACGTTGATCGTGTAGGGTTAGTATTGCTCAATGCTTTTCCGTTCACTGTTTGGAGAAAACATTGACGCGAATGGACCCGTCAATTTAATTGTTAAGTAGGAGTGAAACTCTTTAGCAACGTCTGTTTTTCCGAATAGCTATAATCTGGACGTTTTCAAGAGGGGAATGAACAAGTTTCTTTTGGACGAGCGTTCTACATTGTCGTTTAACATCAAAAAATGTGGTCAAACGCTAGCCTGTCTAGTATAAAAAGTAAAGGCTCCATAAACGGTATTTATATGCTTCTGAGAGTTGTATAAAGAAAGTTGGGTCACAAATGCTGTGGAAAAAGATTGAGATGTTATATTGTCTATCTTACCTATCCTATGCATAGCCCGAGTATACAAAGTTGAAGACTGAGCTCAGTTGCGTGCCTTGGGAGAGGCTCATGTCCAGAAGTGGACTAGGGCATCTTCATCATCATCATCATCAACCTGAAAACGTCCACTGCTGAATATGGACCTCCCCTATAGAGCGCCACATTGAGCGGCTGCTTACCTCCTCTGTCCATCGGCTCCCCGCAGTTCTGACCAGATCGTCGTCACTCGAGAACCATTCTACACCATCGGTTGTCAGTTCTACGAGCGATGTGGCCTGCCCACTGCCACTTCAACTTGCCGGTCTAGGGCATTTTGATAATGATGAATAAATTAACGATGATACATTATCCCAGTAACAGTACCCAAGTATATCTTTAAATTAAATATCTTTGATATGTATATGATAATTATATATGTAGATGTTAGACACTCAAAAGAGTTAAGCCAAAAAATAATATAGAAATAGAAGTAAATGTTGCTTGATAAAAATTAAAAGAATTCTTATCAGTTATCTCTTTTGAAAAATGAAAATAGTTATTATAACAAAGCAATGTAGCTTTTTTAAAGTCCCAGAGAGACAGTTTCGTAAAAATTGTACCCCTGAGATAAAGTTCTTTGTAATTTCAATATCTACGTCTTAATTTGGTTTCGCTTCTAATTTCTGTTAAATTAAATTCTTGTCATTTTGATTTTATTTGTGAAGCATTTGAATACTTAGTTATGATTTCAACATAATATAATTTTTAAAGGTGAAGAATTTGTAGGCTTCATCATAAATCTTTATTTAAATTTAAAACGAAATAATAATGAGCGTAATGATTTTTTGTATTTTATTTAGTTAGTGCTCTACAATTTTGAAAATGCCAATCAGTATCGTCCTCAGGTTATGTAAATAGAAAAATAATTTGTTATGGTATACCTAAATTATTTAAAAGTATAGTAAATAAATTTTAATAATTTATTGTTAAGTATTAAAATGAACCTTCCTAATTAATATGTTTAATTTTCCATATTAGCTGACCCGACAATGTGTACTTTCTCGTACAAAAATCCCATAGAAAAAGAATGTAAACATTTCTCAAATTTAAAAATTTTCGGCGATTTTTTAATTTTTTTTGTAAAAGCCTTATTCAGACTATTACGAACATTTTAAAACATAACAAGCCAAAAAGTTAGGTTTAATAATATTTCTCATTTAGCTTATACAATTTAAAATTAGAATTCAAACTTTAAAAGCCCTCTATATGGCGAGCACATTATGAAAATAATTCTGGGATCCCACAGCTCAAAGTTTTCAATTTCAAATCATTGTACCTACCTTCAAACACAGGCTGATATTTGAGGCCTTTGAAATGGTATTGGAAAGAGGTTTAACATGTTTGTACAAGTTAATACCTTCGAACAAGTCTATAACATGTAATTACAAAGCAAATTATTTTAACACATTTTAAGCTACATAAATTGAAAGCTGTGGGATTTGATGAAATGTTTTCTATGTGACTATAGCATAAATACACTTATACGAAAAGTAATTTAAACTTGTTATTTTGCTCAGAAAGGCACCTTTGGACATGCAGCGTACTCTCAGTATGGACGTAAGCTGTAATCTTGCACAATGCACATTGGTTAAATGACGGCTTGAAAACTTTTCCAATTGAAACAAAGAGTGCAAAAATCACTAGAATGGCCTACGTATTGGGACAACATTAGACCATAATAAAAAAGTTGTCAAACACTGCTCTAAAGTTTAGTCATAGTTTAGTTTGGTTAGTTGTTTTTGGTAGTGTTCTCTATGGTTTGAAGTGCAATTCTTTATGAACATGAACACGGAGCGTATAATGGGAAGTGTTGGCCTTTCGACGCGCGATGGTTGAAAGCTTAGAATATTGACTAAAAGCATAGAGAGATCATCAATATTATATTTGTACTGCTCACACCTATCGCTACGTCAGTGGCAAAGGAAAGAAACAAACATATAGTAATTAGCTACGCTTGCGAAAAGTCACCGTACCATTTTTTTCGACTCGAGTACACTGTTTTTTCTATACAAATATGTCAGACTCATTCACATCAAGTGTCCACTTCATATATAAAGTATCCAAAAAAGTGGTACGCTTGACAGATAATAAAGTTCTCTCTATGGTTTTAGTTTATACTCTAAGGTTGAAAGCCATTTTAGCGCTTCGTCCGTCTAGCGTCGCTTGTCATTTAGTCCGGTGTGAAGTTGTGTGTAGTACCGACTGGAGCAATTTCGCTGTATCGACAACGTCACATCTAAATCCGTTACTAAAGACTTATGAATTCCGAGAGATACAAAAAATATATTAGTAATACTATAAGCAATGCACGCTGCAAAAAATTAAAAGCAAGCCAAGACTTAGAACGTTTAGGAAAGGAAAATTCCGAACACGCCTTTTTTGTTATGTTTTATTAACACGGTGAATCTTTTAGTATCGTTGCAATTATCTAAAAGATCTCATACTGCTTATACTGTTCTGATTCCTTAGATTAGGTACCAAGAGGGGTTCCAGAGGTCAGGAATATAGGTCAATGTATTGCGTAGGCGATACGCAACTGTTATTATTTACCGTTTCTACGCAGAGCTAAATGGAGTGTACGTTATTTATGTAGAATGTTTAAAGGTCGCTAGAGAAATGTGTTTTTCTCTTTTGAGTATTTGCGCTTGAACAATAGGGAACTCCTAACATATCCCACTAAACCGATCCAATCATACATTTTAGCGCCTGATCACATTTAACTCTATTGGTATTATAAAATGATGACAAGGAATACGTCTGGCAATAGTTAATTATGAGAACTTGTTTATATGTTTGTTTGTAAGCTTTAGACGCCAAAATGGCTAAACACATTTGTATACAATTTTGCACACGTGTCCGATCATTATTTACATAGGATACATTTTATAGAAAAGTTCTCGCTGGAAAGTGGGTAAATTATTGTGGGCCTCTAATTTTGTTTATATCTGAGTCATCTTTCTGTAATGAAAACTAGAAAACAGAGCTAAAAATTAATTACAAAATGCATAGGTACTTACGCGGTTTCTGATTGCTGCTCAAGATTAAAACCAAATGGTAATAATTTTGCGACTTCGTATACTTAGACTTTTTGGCTTCAGTTTCTAGTTTTGAGTGCGTTCATGTTTAGTTTGAGTTTTTAATTTTCAAACAATTACTTTTTCTTTTTCTTTTTATTAATGAATCATAAAATTAAAACGTGTATTAAATTGCTCTAGGTTGTAGTTCCATGAATTAAATATTCATCATCATTCTTCCTTATTCCGACTATAAATACACAAACAATGCTTCCTTCATGAAAAATTCTCATTATAATCAAAAATCTAATTCAAAGTGATTACATACTAACCACGCCTTTGAGAATGAAGGGTGTCCCTTTGAATAACAGGATACTTTATGGCATTTTAATATACTACGATAAAGACAGTCCATTATGCGAAATCGGCGAGATGCGTGGTCATAACGCATCGTTCTAAGGACGCATTTAGACAGGTATAAGCCATTAGGGAATAATAAAACACCCTTATCGGGCCATTAGATGCTCGTAAAATAACTGTTATCCATAACATAATAACTTGATGGATTGTAATATCCGTAGATATTTTTCTGTATCAGTGCCGCTACCGCACTTCGTAGAGGTGCTACGATTGCTACGAGATTGCGTAGATTACTTTGTAGTACTTTTGTTGATACGAAATT